>OZ057401.1:8343209-9747773 GCA_964056695.1 Melieria picta | reverse complement strand
GGAGCGGTCTTTTGAGCTTGCTGAACAGCCAGAAGTCGCACGGTGCCAGATCAGGTGAATACGGTGGTTGCGGAACGATATGGGTCGAGTTTTTGGCGAAATGATCACGAATTACGAGTGCAGTATGGGATGGTGCATTATCGTGGTGTAAAAACCTAGAATTGTCTTTCCACAATTCCGGGCTTTTTAGGCGGATAGCGTTACGCAAACGACGTATAACATTCAAATAATATTCCTTGTTGACTGTTTGGCCCGGCGGAAGGAATTCATAATGCACAACACCACGATAATCGAAGAATTCAAATGTCCCCTTATTTTTTGGACACAGTAGTATAATTTAAATCTGGTTCAAGTGCAGACCATTTCTTTACTGAAACTTAGCAGTCTCGATTGCAGCCTCGATTGAGTTAATCAGAGAAGAAACTTGCTCCTACGGTACATACAATTTTAGCACATGGAAAGGATTTAATAGAATATCAGTGCTTACCAATAGGGAAATTGTCTGAAGAAGCTCATGAATGCAAAAATAAGGACTACAAAAGGTATAGATGTATGAACACTTGCAAAATATCACGATCTAGACAAAATGAAGGCCTTTTCAACATGTTAGCAGTCTCTTCTGATCCAGTTATTTCATCTATGAGATCTGTAAGATCACAAAATGAACTTACAGATACTTATGGCGTAGAAATGATTTCATAATTAGACATTCCATCCAGTGTAGATAGCGATTTTGAAAATATCTAACTTTTTAAAAAAAAATTTTTTTTTTTAAAATTACGTATGAATCAATAAATTATATTAATTTATTGGGGAAAATATATAAAAAAATTAATTTTGTAATGCAAAAAAAAATCATGTACTTTTAGTTGAAGTTTTAGTAAATCTTCACTTTGGCAACGAATTTTAAAGCCCCCTGCTACTGTGGCACCCTGATTTTATGCTTATTTTATTGCTTGGATATTACACTTTCAGACGCAATTTTTTAAATATCTTTATTGGTTCAGAAGTTATGATTTTTGCAACGAAAAATGGCAAACCGAGCCATAGTGCGACGTTACGATTATAAAGGTTATTGCTTAGGAGCGACCGGCCTCGCATCAAGGTTTCGAATACAAAAATACTGTAAACACTTTATTGATCCCGATGCCTTAGTTAATCCCATGAGGGTTGTTGTTTTGAAGCCCGGCCGAAGGCCGGCCTCACAAAAGGCATTTGAATACAGAAAAACTCTAGTTTAAACTAGTAGAAATTACTACCACCCTTCATGTAATGGTAAAATAAGTATAACCAACACACATATGTATACACAATAAATATATTATAACTTAATAATGGGGGGTTTCGAGAAAGTAATCCGTTTTTTTTAATTTTATATTTGGCTAAATGAGTGCTGTGGTTGTTCAGTGATCTGTCGATCCCACCTCTAATCCCTTCCTTTCCTTATCCTCTTGTACTGATGTTCCCCCTATTTATGCTCCCCGGCTTCGGCCGTTTGTCTCGTTCAGTGTTTCATGTACTCCTTGTTATTCGTTATTCGTAAGTCAACAAATAAAGATCCCAAACCCTAAACACGAACCCAACCGCGTTTCATTTCCCCCGCTCCGCGACGAACCGATTTGTACATGGTCCTTCGAGCCATTCGCGAATGAACCGCGAATATTATACTTACAAACAATTTACACAAAACACTCAAGCAACAGAAAACATAAACAAAAAAAACATGGTGAAAAGTGAAAAGTGACACAAACAAAAGAGAAAAAACCAAATACAGTGGCAATTTTCAAAACAGTGAAAACAGATCAACAATTACAAACAGTGCACATATTTCAAAAATTAAAAAAAATTAAAGAAAAATAGCGAAACATAGACAGTGCAGTGTTGTGCAGAACAAATAGCGAACGGGGACTACAGCCGAACATAAAAACAACAACAAACACACCCACAACAGAGCACAACACAAAGCAGACGAAGAGGGCAGCCAAAACGGCAAACAACAGTCAGCAGCTTAGCACAACACAGTAGTGGACACACAACAAATAGAGGAGATTGCCATTCTCGGGCACTGGGCCCAATAAGATAAGCCAAAAATTGTTTATTAAAAATTAACACAATCACATACACTAACACAAAATATAATTTATAAAAAATACATACATATATACCCATTCCCAAAACATCAAAATCCAGTTACAAAATTATATACTGGTACTCCGCCATTGTTCGCTTATCGCAGTAAGCAATCCCGCTACTGCATAATATTTGCGCTTTTTGTTTGCACATTTCCCTTTGTGCGACCTACGCAGGCAAAGCAGCAAAAACTCCCGCTGCAGCCTGCTTCCCACTCACTCACTAATTTGCACACATTTCCCCTAATTTTGCTTTGTGCATACTTCAGACCAGCAGCAAGCACTCCAGCTGCTGATCTCCCACATTCTTGCACGCATTTTCTCATTTCCTTTTGTGCAATCACCGCTGGCAAAGCAGCAAAACTCCCGCTGCAGCCAGCATCCAACAGCACGCACTTCTCCTCCTTTTGCGTTACGCTTGCACTCTCCCACTTGCATTCAATTTCGCGTTTCGCTTTGTGCGATATACGCACGCACCAGCAGCAAGCAAGCCTCCAAGTGCACTCATATTTTCGTACTTCTGCCTAAGGCCGATGTTATGCTGCCGGTCAAATGATCGTCGGTCACGGATAAATTGTTGTTGTTTCAATGTAAAATAGAAAAATTTCGCTCTCCCAATTTTCTCTTTTACATTGAAACAACAACAATTTATCCGTGACCGACGATCATTGACCGGCAGCATAACATCGGCCTAAGCAATTCCCCTCTTTCGCTAGCAGAAGTAAATAAACGCAAGCACAGTGGGACGAGTAGCTTTTTTTGCAGCATATTGAACAATTTTCTTGGACTTAAAAAATTTTCAATAGTGCTGCACATATACATACACTGCACAACTGCTGCCACTCCAGGTGCATACAGTGGGACAAATACCCCCACTCTCACACAAAAATTTTTTTACAGAAAATTATTCTGACACTTTTTTACTTACACTAACACACTAATACAAATAATCACATACACATACAGTGGGCGACAAAAGTCTACGTACGACGCCCATTTCTGATATCTGAGGAGTCCAAAAGCAATAAGAAAAAAAGTAATGACGCAGTTTTGTTTTAAATCTTTTTTTATTAATACATAACAAAACTTGACTTCCTTCATTTAGAACTTAACAAATTATTCACAAAAAACGAAAAAAATGCAATGACAAAAGTCTACGTACGACGCGCATTTCATGCTTTATGTTATTGTGTCCTGCTAGATAATAACGGGAAAGTACCGCTATCTATATTTTGCGTTTGTGCTTGGCAGCAGACACTGCATTGATTGTATTTAGTTGTATTTCAAAAGTGCGTGGTTGCGACAATGGCTCCTCGAAAAGAAATATCAACTGATCTGCGAAACTTAGTCATTAAATACAGATATGAAAAAAAATCGTTTGGTGAAATATCAAAATTATTAAGCTGTTATAGCGCTATTTAAGGGGGTAGTCAGGTAGAATCGACCATGTGTTTAAGTAATTTTTTTTTCATACAAATTTTTATTCCACATTAAAAATTTTTGTATATGTTATTGTACATAGTTTTGAGTACTGAACAAAATTTTTTTTATAAATTTTCGTTTATATCCAGGGGAGATATGGGCGACCGGAAGACGCCATTTTGAAATCTGGCTGACACGATTTCTCCATTTTGGATGATCTGAAACATACCAAACAAATTTCATTTTGAAGTACAAATGAATGGCTCTCGTTTGAACTATAACTGTAAAAAAATATTAATAAATAAACATTTAGTGCAATTGTAAAGTTTTTTCCTCTTTTTTTGCTTGTTTTTTGTTAATAATTGTGTCATAACGTTGTTACATAGAAATGGACAATAATGATCGTAGTTCACGCGATAGCCAAACCTTTTCTGAAAATATAAAAAAAGTTTAAGCAAATCGGTGCAGTAGATCGGCCATAATCGTGTCAGCCAGCTCAATAACAACAGCATCTACTTCACGCGCCAGGTGTGCGATTCGAGCGCGCGAGCCCTTACAGCTAATCTCATTTTCAATAGCTTTCGGATACTATCCGAGGTAAAGGAAGGTTTCTGCATGATTCCTAAGGGTTTAAATAGACCAAAACTGCAAAAAAAAATTTTCGATTTTTTGAAAAAATCTACCTGACTACCCCCTTAAGTGTGAAATGAAAAAAGGTGATATTTTCAAAACGCTCCGCCCGCTCGGGATTAGTCGCCTGTTCGTCTACCGGTGCATAAAACTGTTTGAGGAGACTAGATATGTTAAAGACCGCCACCGGTCGGGCCATCCGCGCACAGTTCGAACACCACAAGTCGTTAAAGCTGTCAAATCAAGAATTCAGCGAAATCCGCTCCGAAAACAGAAAATCATGGCGCGGGAGATGAATATCTCGCAAAAGTCCATGAGTCGAATTATTAAAAAAGACATGGGACTTGGGGCTTTCAAACGCCGTACCGGACATTTGTTGACTGCAGCTTTGAAAAAAAAGAATGGAAAAATGCAAACGTCTTTTGGTGAAGCACGCTGAGAACTTGCACAGAAAAATCTTATTTACCGATGAAAAAATTTTTACCGTGCAGGAAAAATTTAACAAGCAAAATTATAGGATGTATGCACGGTCATCTAAGGGAGCATCTGAACTGATTCCACGGGTCGAAAAGGGTCATCACACAGCTTCAGTCATGGTTTGGTGGGGTGTCTCTTACGATAGGGTCACTGACTTGCATTTCTGCGAACAAGGGGTCAAAACATCGGCCACAGTTTACCAAGAAACCGTTTTGAAAGCTGTTGTAAAACCACTTAACCATTCTTTGTTCTAAAACCAGCCGTGGACTTTCCAACAAGATTCTGCGCCGGCCCATAAAGCTAAAACGACTCAACCCTGGCTCCAAAACAATTTACCAGCATTTACATATTTCCTCTGAAGAATGGCCCTCTGGTAGTCCTGATGTGAACCCGCTCGATGACAAATTGTGGACAGTTTTAGAGGACATGGTTTGCCACAAAAGATACCCCAACATTGATTCTCTTAAGACAGCTTTGATTCGTGCAATTTTCCGATGGACGAGGTGCGTGCGGCTATTGATGATTGGCCAGTCCGACTTAAGTCGTGCGTGAAGGCCAAAGGCGGACATTTCGAATGAAGGTTTGCTTTTTGTATACAATATATATCAATAAATATGTAAACAAAAATTAGCCCAAAAACATTCACTACTTTTAATTTTATGGCATAAAACGTGTGTAACAGTATTTATGTCCCTACTAAGTACATATATATTTCCCTACACGTTTACACATACACGGGTGTAACCTTTTTTGCTCGACTTAGCCCTTTCGACCCCAAAGTTGCCTGAGAGCAACTTCACCTATTTGTCATCTTATAGCAAAAGCTGCGATTGATTTATGGGTTAAATTTAAGTAGGCACCAACAAATTAATATTTTTAGAAGTGAATTCAAAGCAAATTACAAAAATTTTACTGTTATCCCCAAAATAATTTCCAATAATTTGCAGCCATATCAGGGAAAGTTTGTGTTCTAATTGAAGTCTACGAAGTGGGCGCGTTTGATCAAAACCCAGTTTCTTTAATAATGGTTAAATAAAATCAAAAAGTGATAATTTTGTATTTTTCCATAAATATTACATAATTTTTCTGTAATTAAAAAATATTGATACAAAATTAATTTAACCCGTTTTAAGCTAAAATTGTTCAAAAGTAAACTAGCTCTAGAACTCTAACAAAGAGGCGTGGCGACTTCAAATGTCGTGTGCACACTTCGTAGATAAGTGTTTCTTGATTTAAATACCAAAAAGTAATATCGAAACACAGTGTAAAATTCGGGGTCGAAAGGGTTAAATACAAATTCGTTTTAACGAATTCTCCCATTCCCAACTCTTCCGGTTAGACTACTCGTCCATTTTAGAATACCCTACACATATATTTATTTAAACTTTTTACCCTTTGTCGAGCTTTTTTAAACAAATGCCTGTTGAGCGATCTGTTCAGATGAGCAACAGTAGGCGGCGGCGAATCCCATTTCCCCTCATTCAAGTTCTATCCTTTCTTCGGTCTCTCTTCCTCCACCCTCTCCACACTCTCTCTTTTCTTTTCCACTCCTTTCCAATGTCCACTCCTTTCCAATTTTTCTTCCAACCGGCATCATGCGGTCAGTCGCCGCTGCCTAGACACTTGTTCGCACCTTGTTGCGTCTTTCCTTTCGCTAACGAACTTTCGATCGCGTCACGCCGCCGGCAATTCTGCTTTATACACCAAACATACAAAGATACACTTAACTCTAAATAAGTACGCCATCTCCCCTCAATTTGTACCGCACAGAAAAATTTCACATTATTCACAAATCACAAACATTGTATCACAACCATTGTACATAAAACTGAATTCATACAGTGAACACACATTATACACTGAATTAAACAGACACTGAATTAAACAGAATAAACCCTTTATAACGATATACGAACCCCCCCGCGTTTTGCATAAATTTCTGACGGAATTATTTATTGGTCCTTCAAGCCGGATAAAGTGGAAATGAGGTAAAGATACGAATAAAAGTGAAAAAAAAACCCTTGAAGAAAAAAAAAAAAATTCAAATAAAAAAAAAATAATAAAAAGCAACCCACCCGAAGTTAAAGTGCTAAAACTCACATATAAAACAACTTACATACATAGCACAACTCCCAAAAATTAACGGTTCAATAAGGTGACATTAAAGTGCAACCCAACCGCAGTGCACCAACAAAAAAGGAGTACATAACAAAGAAGACAACGGTCGGACAATTAGCGGGACGTGTGAAACTACAAACATACATACAGTGCACAGCACAGTCAACAACAACCAAAACACCTCTAGCGCCACAACGAACACGGGAAACAAAGAAAGCAGAAAAGCAGCACAACAGCAGAACAGCACAGTCGGGGCCGCATAGATTGGGACAGCAACAAACAACAAGCATAGCATCGACATACAACAAACAACACCTAGCAGTGCAGCCGAGCATCAGCCAGTGGCGGTAGTCCAGCATCGTGGGAAGCAGTGTCCCCCCAAATAAAAAGTTTTCCCTTAAATTGGATAAAAGCTGTAAGTCATAAAATCTCTATTTATTGCTTGCGGTATCTCTATCATCGAGTTTCTTTGTCGATTCCGGTATTTTTAAATCTCGTTCCGTGAGCTTGCAGTTATTTGTGGTCCTCATTGGTACAGTGGGGCACTTTGCTTTTTCCGATAAGCAAAATCAGTTGGAATCACTCGAATTATTTTTCGATTCGAAACCAACTAGCCCTCATTTCTATCGATCTCTACGCCCATTTCTCGGGTTTTAACTTCAAATATAAATAGTTTCCGTGGTTTTTCTCAAATTTTAAAGCTTCTCATTAGTGGAGATTATAATCAATCCAAGTGCCTTCTCAAAAAAAAAAAAAAAAACCAACATTTTTTTTTTTCTCATTAAAAGTATTTTGGGGGTTGTTAAAAGTTGCAATCTCTGTGCGCGACTTAATAAAATCGAACGTTGTTTCCAACCACTATTCTTTATTTTTAATTGGTGTATATTTTCATTGTATTTATTTCCCATTAATAAATTTCTATTTTTTCGCCTCTCTCAATTAATTATTTTTTCATTGGTCTCCAAATTGAATACGGCCTCCCTGGTCCTCCTAAAAAAAAAAAAAAAAAAAAATTGTTTTGCACCATCTCGTTGTTCAAATCTCTTTTCTGTCCGCATTCTGCCAAGCTTTGAATTTCTGCTTCGTAGTCCAATTTTTTCTCAAAAAAAAAAAAAAAACTTTTTCGGATTTTTTTTTTTTCTCTCACATTGAGCGTTTCCGTTTATTTTCTTAAAATTTTTCTCACGCTCCTTCCCAAAACTTTTTGAAACCGCTTCTCAGCTGACCCATTACCAGCTTCCGCAATGCCGTACGATAAGACAACTGGTAAGCAACTTGAGGCCATGGAGCCCGTTGAAGATCTCCCCTCTGCTTCAAAGGAAATGAAAACAAGAAGCAAGAAACGTCCACAACCCTATGTTTCCAAATTTATTTTCGAGACCGACAATTTCATGCATCTCTGCACAAGGATCAGGTCCGCCTCTCCGGACGATCAAACGGAGTCCTTGTTAAAGGTCACCTGTCAAACTGTTGACAGTAATTGGGAACGGGTGGAGCAAACATATGACAAGACATTTAACGCTGAAGACAGCGATCTGTCCGAAGACGTCAAAGAGTCAGTGAGGCGCAAGTTCCAGGCATGCCTAGAATGTTACCATTCGTGTAAAGCCATGATACTGGACTTGCTGGTTTTACGGGGTCCCAAGCCCAAAGCGCAGCTCAGACCAAAGAATCATTTCAACCTCCTGAACAGACAAATAACTCCAACATTTGTCTGCAGATTCCTCCCTGCGATACCGAGTCCTTCTCTGGGGGCTACGAAGAATGGCCGTCCTTCCGGGACATGTTTACGGCGGTGTATATAAATCACCCCAAACTTACGCCTGCCCAAAAATTATACCACCTCAGGTATAAAACCCAGGGCAAAGCAGGTGCCATCGTCAAGCAATATGCTTTGAGCGATGAAAACTTTGAGCTTGCGTGGAAAGCGCTCCGATCGCGGTATGAGAATCGGCGTATTCTGGTGGACAACCAAATAAAAACGCTTCTCAACCTCCCAGCTATTCCATCCGAAAATAGCGAAGCGATCTAACGGCTTCAGACCTCAGTAAATAACTGTCTGTCCGTACTGACGTCTCAAAACGTCAATATTGAAAACTGGGACCCGCTCCTCGTGTACATGTGTTCGACGCGTTTACCAGAAGAAACATTGTCATTGTGGGAACAATCTCTTAGGTCCCGGCGTGATCTCCACTCTTGGTCACAAATGAACGCTTTTCTCACCAGTAGGTACGAAGTCGTCGAACGGCTCAATACCATTAGGCCTACCAAACCCAGACCCATGGCCAACCCAAACCCGCCTCAAATTAGACCCCAAATGCGGACACAAAATTATCTGGCAGAATCAAAAAATTCTTTCAAGTGCCAGCTCTGTAACGTGAACCACTCTATGAAGTCCTGCCCTCAATTTAAAAATCTCTCGGTTCCCGACCGACTTAAATACGTACGGGAACACAATCTCTGTGTGAATTGCTTGGCCTTCTCTCACACCAAGAAGGACTGTACAAGCAATTTCACTTGTGTTTATTGCCAAAAGCCCCATCACTCACTTCTCCATTTGGCAAACAGGGCACCCCACAGTCAGGGCAATAATCGACCCCAAACCACCTTAGCCCAAGTGTCGACAACTGCCCCCAGAAGTAACCCTTTCAAAGGCCCTCGAACCCCCCGAGACTCGCCCATTTCAGAGGAAGCCCCCTCAACTTCAAGGGCAGCCGATCAGGTGCAAATGTTGTACTCCAACAACGGAGGAAAAACTCTGCTACCCACAGCATTGCTCTCAATAGAGCACTCAGGTGAACTTTTCACCGTCCGAGCACTGATCGACCAAGGCTCACAAAGAACTTTCATCGCTTCGAAAGTTCAGAAGCGGCTGCACCTGCCAACTCAATTCTCCCAATTCGAAATATCAGGCATGGGTGGCCGCATTGTACAAAATGCAAACAAAGTCTGCAGTTCTCCCGCAATTGACAAAATTGCTACCGACCTTCCAGGTCCGCAATCCTAATTGGCAAGAATTTGCCACCCTCGAGCTCGCTGATCCGAACTTCTTGGTTTCAGCTCAAATAGACCTCGTCATAGGTAGCGATCTAATCCCCCAGATCCTCCTTGACGGCATTCACCACAATCTCGCTGGCTCCCTCCTTGCCCAAAACACAATCTTTGGTTGGATAGTTAGTGGTCCCCTCCCTCAAAATATTTCGACCTTCTCAACCCAAGTCACAGAAGTGTCCAACCAACTCCTTAGCTCCCAACTAAAACAGTTTTGGGAACAGGAAGAAATAAAAGAGACCCCACCCCTCTCCGCTGAAGATCAGTTTTGCGAAGACTATTACCGCAAAACTACCACCCGTCGACCCGATGGTCGTTATGTGGTCAAACTCCCCTTTAAACCGAGCTTTCCTAATGCTCTAGCGCTTGGTCACTCCCGCACTGGAGCGCTCCAGCAGTTCTTCAGCATGGAGCGCACATTGCAAAAGAAACCAGACCTCAAACCCGTCTACGACGAGGTCCTCGAGGAATATATAATGCTGGATCACATGGAGCTCACGACCCCCCGTGAAATAGTCTCTGAGGGCAAATACTTCTCATTCTATTTGCCCCATCATGCCATAATAAAACCAGAAAAGGTTACGACTAAAGTCCGAGTTGTCTTCAACGCCTCAAAGGACACCAGCTCAGGGCTTTCTCTCAATGATGTTCTGTGCACTGGCCCCACGCTCCAATCAGACATTATGGTTTTGATCCTGCAATGGCGTCTATTCAAGTACGTCTTTAATGGTGACATACAAAAAATGTATCGTCAAATTATGGTTCACGAAGACGACCAAAGCTTTCAGCGAATCCTCTTTCGAGAATCTTCTGAATCTCCGGTCAGAGACTATAAGCTCAAAACCGTGACTTTCGGAGTTAATTGTGCCCCATACCTTGCCATTCGAACTCTTCATCAATTGGCAAGGGATTCTCAAGAGAAGTTCCCACTCGCGGAACACATAATTCTCAAACACACATATGTCGATGACATCCTCTCCGGATCCCATGACATACCTTCCGCTTTAGATTCCCTATCTCAGGTGATTCAAGTTCTCCGCTCAGCAGGATTTCCTCTCAAAAAAATTACTGCAAATCACCCTAAAATCTTAGAAGACATCCCTCAAGAAGATCTTCTAGACTCCGATTTTTTTAAATTCTACGACGCCAGCTCCACAAAAACGCTCGGCATTCGGTGGAACGCCCTCTCTGACACATTTTCCTATATAGTCACCCCTATTTTGGCCACCAATTCGGTGACAAAGCGACAAATTCTCTCCTCAGTCGCGAAACTGTTTGACCCCGCAGGATGGCTTTCCCCAATAATGATTCAAGCCAAGATGTTACTTCAAGAACTCTGGCTACAGGGCACCGATTGGGACGAAGGCGTCAAACCGGGCTCCCTGATCAAGTGGAAGCTCTTTGTCCAAAATTTGTCCGAACTTGATAAGATCCAAATTCCTAGATGGGTCAATTACAATCCACAAGTACCCACCCAGGTACACGGGTTCTGCGATGCCTCTGAAAAGGCGTATTGTGCGTCCCTCTACATACGAACCTCAGATGGCCAGTCTATCTCGTCTCATCTTCTAGTCGCTAAGACTAAGGTCGCCCCAATACAGACGGGGGCTCTCCCACGCTTAGAGTTATGTGGCGCCGTACTGCTCTCTCAATTAGTCCGCTCCACATGTTCGGCCCTGAACTTGGACAAATGCGACCTCTTCCTATGGTCTGACTCCGAGATCGTGCTGGCCTGGCTTGCCAAGCCGCCAAGCACTTGGAAAACATATGTGGCGAACCGCACATCTCTAATACTCCAGATTGTCGGAGGAGCTACATGGAGACATGTCGCCAGTGCGGACAACCCTGCCGATTTAGGCACCCGCGGCTGCCACCCACGGGAACTGTCCGTCAACCCACTTTGGTGGCACGGACCAACATGGCTTCAATCCGCCCCGGAAATGTGGCCCACGTCCAACCCGCGTGCAGTCCCCCTTCTCGAGCAAAGAAAAGTAGAGGTCTATCATGTCATAGAAGAAATTGATGTCCTTGATCGGTTCTCGTCCTTCTCTCGGGCGCTACGCGTGATAGCCTACGTTTTCAGATTTCTAAACCATGGATTACGTTCCCGAACGTCAACTCCGACTTCCACTCTCGCTCTATCTCAAAGCGAAATAAGTCTCGTAAAGACCCGACTAATTATTCTCGCTCAATCGCGCGCATATCCCACTGAATCGCTTGCACTCTCCCAGTCAAAGCCTATAAGTCCCAAAAGCTCTCTACTGGTTCTCAATCCCTTTCTTGATAAAAAGGGGGTCCTAAGGGTAAATGGTCGACTCACTCATGCTTCACTTAGCTACAATGAGCGCCACCCCATCATCTTACCCGACACATCCAGGTACAGCTCCTTGTATCTCACGTTCTTACATGGCCTGTTATTGCATGCCGACCAACGGCTGATGTTCCGGATGGTCCGACAGGAATATTATATCCCCCGACTCAAACCTCAAATAAAAAAATGCATCTTCCACTGTAAAATCTGTACCATCCACAAACAACGAATGCGTTCCCAAATAATGGCTGCTCTACCCCCTGAGCGCTGCACTCTGACCCCCCCGTTTGCAGTAACCGGAATCGACTTTGCTGGCCCCTTCCAAATAAAGGCGTCCACCTTACGCACCTCCAGCTTCCTTAAAGGGTATGTCGCCGTATTTGTGTGTTTCTCCACAAAGGCAGTGCACCTGGAATTGTGTTCCGATCTCACCACGAACGCATTCCACGCGGCATTCACCCGATTTATCGGAGGACGAGGCCTGCCCAAGAAAGTGATGACCCACAATGGTAAGACATTCGTCGGCGCTCAACGTGCCATCTCTAGAGACTATGCCAAATTTCTCAATGAGATATCCCTTGACCTCTCCGGCACATATAGTCCTCAAGGCCTAGAGTGGAAATTCATACCCCCGAATGCTCCCCATATGGGAGGCCTCTGGGAGTCAGCCGTCAAAAGCTTTAAAACCCATTTCAAAAGGGTAGCAGGCACCCATAAATTCACCTTCGAAGAATTCTCCACCCTCCTCGCTCGCATCGAAGGTGTCTTAAATTCTCGTCCGTTATCACCTCTGTCGCAGGATCCCGAGGAGCTTACCGCTCTCACCCCCGGCCATTTCCTCAAAGGGGCCCCATTACTCGCCTTACCTGAATTAACCAGAAATGATATCTCTCTAATCAATAGATGGGAAAAACTGAAGGTTCTTCACCAGGAATTCAGTCGCCGCTGGAAGGACGAGTATCTAAAGGACCTGCACAAACGGTACAAGTGGAAGAATCCTCAAAAGGAACTACCGGAAGGTGAACTCGTCGTCATCAAAGACGACACGCTGCCCCCCAACGAATGGCGTCTTGGCCGTGTCGTCAAACTTTACCGCGGAAAAGACAATCACATCTGTGTCGCCGACGTACGAACGCAAACGGGTATTTTCACTCGCCCCATTGTAAAACTCTGCGTCCTACCATCCGCGTAGACATTTACATTAACCCAATTGGTACCGGGAGCTTGCTCTCGGGGCGCTTATCAATGCTTAATTTTGATACGCTGTGCTTTTGAGCACCGTGGGGTTAGGCCACACTGTGGCGGCACTCACGTTAAAAATTCGACATTCAAACCGCGTAGACGCCAAATACTAAGTATCTTCCGCATACAAGTACCATCTCCACCCACCACCGACTCTAGTTTCCCAGTACTAAAGTCCTTTTCTATTCCAGAACACAAGCAGAACGCGACGACGAGGTCCACCTATGCCAGGTGTGCCACCGGTACCACTCGCTTCGATACTGCCAGGCCTTCTTGGCAATGACGCCCCGGTTCCGAGCAGTGGTCGCTCTGGCCCACAGTTATTGCATCAACTGTCTGGCCCGGTCCCATGCCACTGAGGACTGTACTTCCCGGACACATTGCCGCCACTGCGATAAGCAGCACCATACGCTGCTCCACCAACCAGTTCAAGCGCCGCGTCCAGCCTCAGCCAACGCCGACAGTCGCCAGCGCCGTCAACGTCCGAGCCGACAACGTGCCGCATCACGCCAAGGTAGCCAGGCGCGACGCCCAGTGTCCGGACAGCAGACAGGGCCGACACGTCGCTCACGCCCACGGAACCGGCAACCACCCCCAGCGCGTCCCTCTCAGCCACAGACCCAAAGAGCACAAAGCGGCCCATTGGGGCGCCGCGCACGCCACTCTATGACCAGCCGCCACCGCATGGACCACAGCACCAGGGCGCTGCTTCGGACCGCACTGGACACCGTGGGTCGCCTGCATCATGCATTGGATGTTGCACTAGTGCAAGGCGGCCCATGATGTTCAGATGAGCAACAGTAGGCGGCGGCGAATCCCATTTCCCCTCATTCAAGTTCTATCCTTTCTTCGGTCTCTCTTCCTCCACCCTCTCCACACTCTCTCTTTTCTTTTCCACTCCTTTCCAATGTCCACTCCTTTCCAATTTTTCTTCCAACCGGCATCATGCGGTCAGTCGCCGCTGCCTAGACACTTGTTCGCACCTTGTTGCGTCTTTCCTTTCGCTAACGAACTTTCGATCGCGTCACGCCGCCGGCAATTCTGCTTTATACACCAAACATACAAAGATACACTTAACTCTAAATAAGTACGCCATCTCCCCTCAATTTGTACCGCACAGAAACGCCGTACCCCGTTACGAAAATAAACGCTGAATATCGCTCCTGCCCACACCGAAAATAGGGAGGCACTACAGCGGATCCAGAGCACTATAAACAATTGCCTGTCTGTTCTCAATTCTCAGGCCGTAGACACCGACAATTGGGATCCGCTATTGGTTTACATATGTTGTACCAAATTGCCCCAAGAGACACTTGTTCTCTGGGAGAAATCATTGACATCCCGGAAGGATCTGCCACCCTGGTCGCAAATGGATGAGTTCCTGACCGGCAGATACGAGGTAGTTGAACGGCTGCAAAGCATTCGCCCTTCCAAGCCGAAACCTTAACCTTCGACTTCCAATGTCCTCCCAAATCGGCCACACAAATCCCTAAGCTAAAAGGACTTCGCGTCCAAACTCTGTAACGCCAATACCCTATACGGACTTGCCACAGCTTCAAAGGACTCACCCCCCAGAGTCGACTAAAATCCGTTAAGAAGCATCATCTCTGCGTAAATTGTCTTGCTATCTCACACCTCACTAAAAATTGTACAAGCAAATTTACGTGCGTATATTGCCAGAAGAAGTACCACTCCATGGTTCATTTCCCCAAAGGCAATGCGCAACCCCTCAATCGCCTAATCGGTCACATTCGACCATTCCACAGGTCGCAACAGCTTCAAAACGAACGCACAACAACTCCGCAACTCATTCCCCCCTTTCGGATGCGCAACCCCGCACATCTTCCAGGCAAAGTACGCCCCAAGTACAAGCCTTACACTCCAATAATGGCACCCAAACCCTTCTGCCTACGGCACTGGTGTCTATTGAGCACGCAGGAAAGTTGTTCAAAGTTCGAGCGTTGATCGACCAAGCCTCTCAGCGTACCTTCATTTCTTCGAAGGTCCAGAAACGCCTCAAATTACCAATCGAGAAATCCCCCTTCCAAATCTTGGGCATGGGCGGTCAGATTGTGCAAAATGCCCATCACATTTGCTTCTTGACATTGGCAGTCCCTCAAACGAGCGCGACACTCCTCGTGTGAGCTATCGTGCTCCAAGAGCTTACGAAATTGCTCCCACCTTCTCATATAAACCCCCCCAATATGAAAGATTTCGCCATGCTAGATCTCGCTGATCCAAACCCCTTCAAGACAGCGCAGATCGATATAGTGATTGGCAGTGATCTCATCCCGCAGATCATGCTCGAAGGTATCCACCGGAATGTATGTGGCAGCTTACTTGCTCAGCATACAGTATTCGGTTGGGTATTAAGCGATCCAGTACTCCCTTCTTCGCATTTGACATGTACCACAGATGTACCAAATCGCCATATGCATACTGGTTCCGCCCTTCGAAATAACCTTCCTGCCCTAAAGGAAGCCCTTTCGCAAGTGATTGCCGCCCTCAATCCCGTAGGGTTTCCACACAGGAAAATAACGTCACATCGAACCCACAATTCCTGCAAAATCATTCTCAAACTGGCAAATTTCCCCCTTCGTTACAAACGTTTCGACCCCGCAGGATGGCTTTCGCCTCTAATGAGGCCTCCCAAAAGGGTTCGACAAAAACGGCCCATATTAACAGGAACTGACGGAAATTGCATTCTCTCGCAGTTCCTCATTGCACCTCTTCCATCCCGGTTCCGAAAAGAGGTCAGTCGCCACTCCAGTGCGACTTGCTCCAAGCGCTGCAAATCCCGCAGACGTCGGACTACTCGGATATAAACTCCAAGATCTACACGATCTCCTTCTTGGGTGGAACGGCTCCAGCAATTCTTCGATGCTGAGCCAAACGGTCCTGCTCAAACAGTTCCAATTCCGGATCAAAGAGTGGCGCAAACCGACATTCTCGGTCGGGTCTCCTGCTTCGTTCGAGCCCTACGAGCACACAATTATCCCTCGAAATTCTTTTCACTTCCCCTAAAGAAATGGCAACTCAGCCAATTTAGATATTCGCTCATTGCCCCGGCTGTAGCTTAAGCGAACCTCGCAGCTTAGCCACGATTTCCCATACCCACGATGTCGGCCTCAATACTGTTATGCCCAAATAACTGACATTCACCCTTTTTGCAGATCGTATGCTAGCCGGCCATCGCAGCAGCTGCCTTCGAGTTTGTCCGGCATGGCCGACAGGGATTCCAGCATGTGCGGCGTCCACCATCCCGCAAAGAGGTCGCACCCTTAAGCGCACCCACAGCCAGCCAGCCGTGAGCCGTACCACCACCAGCCAGACGTCAGCCGCATCACGGCAACACTCCCCCCGGCTACTTTATTAATTGCACTCTGCAATGGCTGCCGCGATGGCTAAATGAGTGCTGTGGTTGTTCAGTGATCTGTCGATCCCACCTCTAATCCCTTCCTTTCCTTATCCTCTTCTACTGATGTTCCCCCTATTTATGCTCCCCGGCTTCGGCCGTTTGTCTCGTTCAGTGTTTCATGTACTTCTTGTTATTCGTTATTCGCAAGTCAACGAATAAAGATCCCAAACCCTAAACATTTCATTTCCCCCGCTCCGCGACGAACCGATTTGTACAATATTAAAAACAATATTTTTTGCTTATAACTGCTTATTAGTACATATTACCACTAAGCAAATAAACACATTCTCGCATTCTCGTAAAGCATTCTCGTAAAGCGAAAGCGTCTTTTTTGAAATCATAAAAATTGTTTATTTTATGAAGAGGAGACTTCTTGTTTGGAGTCCACCTGAACTATTTTTCAATGGAAAATATTTTTTTTAATATTTAACGTTTTTCTCAACATCTCAAGCAGAGCAAGCAATTAATGAAAAAAGTATTAAATGAATGTTTCGTGTTTAAGGCTTTTTATTTTTTTGGGGGAAGTTTTGAGAAAGTTTTGTTGTTTGACAAACAACAGGAGGAATATTTTCCAAAAAGACAGTATAGTATTTTTGCAATATTTTACTCAAAACAAGCTTTTCATGAAAAACTATTCCGAAAAAAGGGGGGTAAGGAAAGGGGGAGGGGGTTCATGTGCATACAAAACATATTCACATTTTTAATGCAAACAACTTTGTCCTAGACATCGAAGCTCTAGCTCTTCAAGTTTTCATACTTTCCGTGTAAAGGTCTATAGGGACCCCTTTAACCTTTATGTTCAAATTACAAAACACTCAGACGTGCTGGACTATTACTTTGTTCGGCAAAAATGATCTGTACGACGTCCTCTTTCAGAAATATACGGTCGTTACTCTGTTGTACAGAAAAAGTTCGAAATTGTTGTACTGTGTTATTATTACATATCTAATGTTGCAAACCAATAGAAAGGTATGGAAAAGGCCTGATACCCATATCGTTTATTTTGATATCAACTTTGAACAATGACCCCGAGCCACGCTCTTTGTGGGCGTTTCCCAGGCAAAATTGTCAGTTCATTAGATTTGCAAAAAGAAATTTCATTTTGATTCATTGATGTACAATATTTTGCACATTGAGCACATTTTACTTGCTCAGCAGCGGCCAGTAGATTTCGTGTGATGCTGGTTTTCGCTTTACTAGAATTATCCAAATGCAGACCTACCTACGAAGGGAACACCACGAACAACTGAACTGGTACAGACGGACGATTGAGCGTTGGCGCCCACGACAGCCTTCTGACGCAGTACTGATCGGACAGCAGGGAGATTTAGTGGGATGAAGTCTCACACCGATGTCTACGGGTAAAGGCTGTCGATGATTCCTCCTCGTTAACAATCAAAACCACGGAAGGGTACAACATTGAACTTGAACATTTCTAACATAGGCATTTATTTATTTATTCATGGTGCCACAACGCTGCGTGGTCGCACAGGAATGGAAGTGGCTACATGTTTGTGTACATAAAAAGCTTACATAATCGTCAGGGCGTCCTTAACTAGGTCCTTCTACCGGACGCAATGCCTTCCTCTTCGTCGTCGACCTCCAACTACCGCATCGAACACCTTGTCCGCCGGAGCTTCATCGTCCATACGGCAGACATGGCAAAACCAGAGTAGCCGCTGAATGTTAACTTTATACAGCTTATACAGCTCGTTACTCACACGATAGAATAGAGAGAACTGGTAAGGGGTATATTGAACTGAGACCAGGATTGATTTATTGTGCCCCCTACAATTGTTAGAGTACATCCCCTAGACCTACCGCCCTAATGAAACTTAGTAACTCGCGGGGGTCTAGGTGCTTGATGTCCTCTTCTGCAAGCCAAAACTGGCCCAGGTAACGTAACTTGCTGCGACAAGCCGCATTACAGTGCAATATGATGTGTTCGGGAGTCTCCTCTGCTGTTTCGCAGAGTCTACAGACGCTTACCTGTTCTATCCCGATTGTATGCATGTGTTTCCTCAATCTGCAGTGCCCAGTTAGAAGACCTGTGACCTGTCTAAGCTGGTTCCTCCTTATTTTGAGGCATTCTTCACTCCATTTGGGGTTATAATCTTTGATAAAGATTTTCGATTGCCTGAGACCGGAGGTGCTAACCCAGTATTCTGTTTTCCTGGTCCTTTCCTCAAGTCTCAGTGACTCCGTTATGGCGCTTTTGCCCAGCCCAATAAAGGGTTCAGGACCCAGGGAGGGCGTGGCTGCCGCGGTTCTAGCGAGGCTGTCCGCTTCCTCGTTTCCTTCGATACCTCTGTGTCCTGGAACCCAGAGGATCTTCACCTCAATGCATTCCAGCACTAACCCTGAGGTTATCTCATATGAGATTAGTGCTTTGATGGCTGCTTGGCTGTCGGAGCAGATGACGATGTCCTGCCCCCTGTACTCACGTTCGAGATTGAATTGCACACAGAGCCTGATAGCATACAGTTCCGCCTGGAATATGCTGGGTGTTTTCCCCATGGGCTCGTAGTGCTTGAGGCGAGGTCCAAACACCCCTGCCTTGTTCCCGTGTGCGTTTTCGAGCCGTCTGTAAACCACTTAATTGTGTGTGGTCTAAAATGGTTCTGGTGGTCTTCCCAGGCCCAGTCTACTTTATTGCTTATATAAACTCCGAAGTGTTTTTCGTAGTTATATGTTCTTGTTATTGTATCCATCGGATACAAAACATAAGGGTTACTAGTGGAAAGCACATCTAAGTCTCTGTGCCTAAGGATGTGATCCCCCCTTTACTAGTTCTAGCCAGTCCAAGCATAGTACGCTTGGCCGCCATCTCAATTGCTACGTGCAATGGCGATATGTTAAGTATCACCTCCAGTGCCACCTGTAATGCACGTGCACGCAAGTCGCTGGACCTTGTCAGTCTTTTCCTCACTGTCGTGAGTGTGGCTCTCGGGGCCCATGCCACTGCTGCATATGTGAGTACTGGCCTCACAATCATGGTATACATCCATTTCAGTATGCTCGGATCTGCATACCATGACCGCCTTTGTTGCTTTACTGATAACTGCCTCCGCATGCTTGTTCCAGAGTAACTTCGAATCTAGTGTTACACCTAGGTACTTCACCTCTGGTTTATAAGCTATGCTCTTCCCGAGCACGCGTGTTGTCCGCATGTGTGGCAGCTTCCTTTTCTATGTAAAAGCTACTATGGTGGTTTTGTCCGGGTTTATTCGCAAGTCTACTCGGGCCCACCATTCGTGGGTTATTTTTAAGCCTCTCTGGATTATGTCACAGAGAGTGTCTTCAAACCTTCCTCTAGCGATAATGACAATGTCGTCGGCATAACCTTGACACGTTATGCCACTGCTTGCCAGTAATTCAAGGAGCTCATCCACTACCAGACTCCACAGCAGCGGTGATAGTACCCCGCCCTGTGGACATCCTCTTTTCGCTAGCACGCTCCTGGTGGTGGTGCCCACCTTCGTAATGGCCGATCTGGTAGAGAGCATGGCTCTTATCCAGCGGCTAAGCGAGGCTTCTACTCCTCTCCTGCTGAGCGCTCTTTCTATCGCCTCATGTGAGATGTTATCGAAGACTCCTTCGATATCCAGAAAGCGCACAGGGTAATCTCCTTGCTTTTAAGAGCTTCTTGTATTGAACTCGTGAGCTGAAATAGGGCAGTCTCTGTCGATCTGCTTGCCCTATACGCATGTTGTTTTGCGTGCAGAGGTGTTCTCTTGAGCGTCACGGTTCTAATATACTGATCTAACACCTTCTCCATGGTCTTCATGAAGAAGGATGTTAGACTGATTGGCCTAAAGGACTTCGGCTTCGTATAGTCCTTTTTACCTATTTTTGGTATAAAAACTACCAGGGCACTTCTCCAACTAGCGGGGATGTACCCTGTTGCTAGACAGCTCCTCATTGTGCCAGTGAGATGCCTGAGTAGGACCCCCCTGCCTTTTTGTAGAAAGACAGGAAAGATCCCGTCCTGGCCTGGTGATTTGAAGGGTTGAAAGGTGTTCAATGCCCAATAAATCTTATCCCGAGAGATGACTTTATGCGCCAGCTCCCAGTCCCTTCTATTTGGACGGTAGATGGTACATTCGGCAGGTGCGTCCTGGGGGATTGCCCCAGGGAAATGTGCACCTAGAAGAGCGAGAGCCCTTTGATCTTCGTTGCGCGAGTAACCATCCAGCAATTTGAGAGCCATCTTATTTTCCGTTGCTCCCTTCGCTAGCGCTTTGTGCAGCCTTGCTGCCTGGGGGGTGGAAGAAATTTCTTCGCAAAACGATTGGAAACTAGCGCTTTTCGCTTTGCGTACTTCCTTTGTGTACTTAGTGTGAGCGGCAGTGTATTCCTGCCAGTCATCTGTTCGCTTTGCCTCCGCAGCCTCCGCGTGTCTGTTCTGAGTTTCGCCAGGGTGGTATTCCACCACGGTGTGGATTTCTTCCTGGTCCTCCTACTCTCAGGGCAACTTAAGTGAAAAGCATTGATTATTGCCCCATTTACTGTTTAAACCGCCTGCTCGATTTCGAGGGGATGCCGCATCCTGCTTCGAAAATCCAGCAAGGTTGGTCCTCTTCGAGCAACCTTGTAAATTTTTCCCAGTCGGTCTTCCTGGGGTTCCTAGTTGGAGATAACTCCATTAGGGTGGCTGCTAATCTAAATTCGATCATCCTATGATCTGATAGGGAGGGCTCATTCGATACTCTCCAATCAGATACATAGTCACTAATCCTACTGTTACCTGTGGTAAGGTCTAGGACCTCCTGCCTAACTCTAGTGACAAAAGTCGGGGAACATCCCGAGTTGAGTATAACTAGGTTAGTTGCTAGTATATAATCGAGTAGGTACTCACCCCTTAGATTATCATCTGTACTTCCCCAGATCGTGTGGTGGGCGTTCATTTCCCCGCCTATTAGGAGTGGCAAGGCGTTTGCCCTGCAGTACTCCACCAGGCCCAGCACTTCGTGGGGGGAACAGCCATGTCTTCTCCTGGGAAATACGCCGACGCCAGGACGATCTCGAGGTCACGACCATCGATTTGGACCGTCATCGCCACCGCTACCAGGTCCCTGGACATGTACTCTGAAATACAAACATAGTTAGTATTTTTCTCAACTACCACGCAGGCACGAGGTATTTCGTGCCTTGTGTCCCAAATTACCTTGGTTTGCTGCGAGTTGAGCCCGCAGACTCTGCCGTTATAGCACCAGGGCTCCTGCACTAGCGCCGCCCCGATGTGGTCTCGGGTGAACTTATGCGCTAGGATGGCCGATGCCGCCTTCGCGTGATGAAGGTTGATTTGAACAAGCTTCATGTCTCGAGGGTTAGAGTTTAGGAGAGGCCTCGACATCCATCTCCAGCAGCGTCGTTAACGAAATTTCGTCCGACAGCTGCTCCTCTTCCTCGTTTGTACTACCTTGAAGCCCCAGCGTTTCAAGGTTTAGCTCCTCAAGGGAATCTTGGGAGGCTTGCAAAACTACCTCTGCCCCGGCTGCCTCTCCGCCTTCCGGTGTTTTCCCAGATTCGGCAGATCGTGCTTCACCTGAGGACCCTCCAGGTCTGGGGGCATGAACTGGGATGCTCCCATACCTGAAGTTGAGGGCGTTCCCGTTTTCCCTGATCTTGGCGAGGGATTTCTCGTCAATCACCAGGTTCCACAGCACACCCCTGCCCTCCTCCTTGGAAGTAACCACCTTCCAAAGGTTTGTGTAGACCCCAGCATTTTGCGCTTGAATTATCGCAAAAAGCTTGCTGGGCTCCTGTCCAGCGCTCCTGGGAAGGAATACGGTGACGTGGTGTGTCTTAGGGACATCATCGCCAAGGCACACACGAAGCCTTACCCCCTTCCAATCCTCCAGCTTCGGGACCACCTGCCGGAGCCAGTCTGCAGTACCTTGGTTACTGCAGTCCAGCAGCAGATGTCCCGGCCGGAAGTGGATGCCATTGAACACCAGTGGGGTGGCCCACCCTTTGGCTATCTCCCCCACGATAGCCTCCTCGAGAAAATAGAGCTCCTCCTTACTCAGTGTCTTCTGGGGATATTCTGTAGGCAGGACCGCCACTCGGATGGCCTCAGGTGTTCTGAGGACACTCGAGTAGGTTGCGCCCGTCATTGTATCACCCCCAGACCGATCGCTATTTTGGTGCTTGCCCGTCCTAGCAACCGGTGCCCGAGTGGTGGTCCTGGATTTTTTAAGTTCAGGACGTTGGGGGGAGTGATGTTATCGCTCAATCTCTTTCTTGGCAGAATCGGTTCAGCCGCCGTGGCCGCGGGTGTTCGGCCATGCCCTACCGCTCTGCTCCTCGCTTCCTCCTTACTCAGGCCTTGCCTGAGGTAGCGGAGGTACCACTTTACCCTCGCACCGCTTAAGCCGCGTCTTAGGGGGTCGTCCAGGCCACCTGGTTGCCCTAAGGGGGGTAATTCTAGGGTTTGCCTTTTAGACCTTCTCTCCTTCTCTGACTATAGGTACATTGAGTTTACTCTTGGAAGCAACGCTCAGAGGACCAAACCTGTCCTCAATCCTAGAAAAACGAACTGGGATCTATTCGTTCGCACAGTGGACAGGCACATTAATGCGTCTCAAATCACTGAAATCAACAGTCACGCAATGTTAGAGACGGCTTTTGATCACTTGACCTTGGCCTTTTCAAAGGCACAAAACCTTGCCTGCCCCATGTTGGTACCCAGGGAAAAATACAAACCCTCCTGGTGGAACCAAGAACTTGGGGGGCTCAGGAAAACCTCCAGGAGACTCTTCAATAGAGCGAGGAGGACCAAAACTGCAACAGACTGGGACCTTTACAAGGACTCTCTCAGGTCCTACAAGAAATGTCTCAGGGAAGCTAAGAGGAGCTCTTGGAGCGACTTTTGCTGCAACATTGAAAGTGTCTCCGAGACTTCTAGACTAAGGAAAATACTAGCCTCTTCACCCTTTGTTCCAAGTGCTTTACAAAAACCAGATGGCTCTTGGACATCTTCAGAAGCTGAAGCACTTGCGCTTCTCACAAACACTCACTTTCCGACCAGCCTCAACTCGCTGGCAGGAGACCAGATAGGCACGAATAGAGTCGCTAATGTAGACAACCTCATATCGGAGGACAAAATAAAATGGGCTATTGCAAGGTTCCTTCCATTTAAATCACCAGGACCAGATGGCATATTCCCAGCACAGCTACAAAAGGCTGGACCGTCAACCTTTAGGCTCCTCAATTTAATCTTCTCAGCCAGTATTTGCTTGAACTACATTCCAGCAAACTGGCGCAGAGTACGGGTGGTGTTCATCCCGAAGGCGGGGAAGAACTCTCACACTCTCCTGGATATAGAGGGAGCTTTTAATAACGTCGAACCGTTGGCTATCATTGGCGCACTCATCAAGCTTGGGGTGGAGCGTGGCCTGGTGAACTGGGTGGATAAGCTTCTGCAAAGCAGAGTTATCTGCGCTGAACTGGGTGAATCGTCCATCTCAAGAGGGGTAAGTAGGGGTACCCACAGGGTGGGATCCTCTCCCCTCTCCTTTTGAACCTGGTGGTAAATGAACTCCTTCAGTCCTTAGGAGGGGCCGGATGCAAGGTGACAGCTTATGATATAGTTCTCGCCGTTTCAGGGAAGTTTCCTCACTCGATCAGAGACCTCATGCAAGTACTGATAAACAAGGTCAACGACTGGGCAACCTGTCGTGGGCTAGGCATCAACCCCGGGAAAACAGAAGTGGTCCTCTTTACGAGGAAGTATAAGCCACCTTCCATACCTCCTCTAAAACTCAATAACACAGTAATCCCATATAAGAATGAGGCTCGATTCTTAGGAGTCATTCTTGACAAGAAATTAAGCTGGAAACCAAACATCCTCCATAGGGTTGAAAAGGCAAGGGTTGCCTTATACACCTGCAAGAAGGCACTGGGGAAAACCTGGATCTAAGACCAAACCTAACATACTGGGTCTATACCGCTGTAGTCAGGCCCATCCTAACGTATGGGTGTTTGGTTTGGTGGGAAGCTCTAGAAAAAGTCACACCTCTCCAACACCTTCAGAAAGTTCAAAGGGCAGCCTGTGTCATTCGCAAGGTTCTAGATTTCACTTTCGAGTGATATTGAAATGAAATCACTTCAAATTCACTTTTTGGTGTTCTACATTTCACTTTCACTCGCTCAATTCCACTCGTTTTTAAAAATGAATTCCGAGTGATTTTGCATGTTCCAGAAACCGAATTCACTAGAAAAAATGTGAATTGAAATCACTTCAGCAGCAGAAAGTGAAAATGACAGAAGTTGTATAAAAATTTAAGATGTTGTGCAGTGCACAACAAACATTTATTATTCGCACTACTTTCTTTGGTTGGTATTGCAACTAGCGGACCAAACATCTGAAGCGACTTTAAAGAACGCCAATGGTCCTCTCTACGACGTTCCGCGCAGACGAATGCTTCATGTTGAATGCATGCTGCGGTGTTCCGCAGCTCAAGAGGGTAACCAGCATCGCCTAGTAAACAGCTTCTGCGCTCGCCAGATTCGTAGCTGCCCACAAAGTAATCACGAGCTTGGCGAACGCTCCAAATCAATTAATCGTGGCTCGAGCCAGGGCGACGACCATCCACAGCCCTGTTCACCATTTGATAATCACATATCTGCAAATGTTTAATTGTTTCTCGGAAATCTACACTTGAAAATTTATACCACTTACAATCATTGCATTTATGCTGAAGTACCCCTTTCTGTTGTAAAAAAGCGTGTGGTCATGATTTGGCTTCGTTATAGCAAAGAATATGAAGTAATATAGAACGCGCATGTGGGCACAAAAGTGTTTTCGGCTATTATGATGCGAGCGGGAAGAGCGAAGCGTAGGCATTTGAGTATGTTAAGTTCATAACATTTTCTGTTGGATTTGCGTAGGACAACAGCAAAAAGCAATGTTGTTGTTCGCAACGGCTTCATTCGTGTACATTGAAATGGTGGTTGTTGAGCGATCGCTCAATAATTTTTTGCATGTATGTTTATTGATCTTGTTTGCCGAAGCGCAAGCGGAGAGCAAACAACGAACCAAAGCATCGTCATCGTCGTTTCAACGAAGATAATTCGGGATTCGCTAATGTTTTTGTTGTTGTCGTTTATTGTGTGTATGCCATTTTGTGTTTCGAATTGGTTTTGCTGCACAAATTTCTGTAATGTCAATATCAATCGAAACTTTGTGGTGTATGGATTTTTGCTGTGCGATTTGATTGATTTAAAAATTTGCAAATATTTATGCGTGGTTGATCCCAATTTAAATTTTTTACAAATATTTTTACGTGGCGAGTTCCAAGGAAAATTATTTTTTTTACACATATTTTGACATGGTTGATAGCAGTTTTGAAGAATACGGGAAAAAAATGAATCGATATTCCTACTGACTTCCAAATTGGTGAAAACACTTGAAATCAAAAATAATTAAACATGTGTTTTTCATTTTTTTGAAAATAGAAATCGACGGGGAAACCAAGCGTTAAAAGTTTGTGTGGAAAAACGTAATTTAATAGGTCTTCAAATATGGTGAAAGCACTAAAATTCAGAAATAATTAGATAAGTATTTTGTCATAAAAATTTGACCTACTTTTAAGAATAGTGTAAATATTCTACACCTGAATGGTTCCATGGCGAATGCTGTGACCATAAAGTTACAATATTCGATTTTCTTATTTTACCACTCCTACGAAAACACTGCCTGTGGGTTGTATAAAAAGTAGGATTGAAAAACAAAAATTGAAAATAATTGCTGGCCAATAAAAACTTATGCATTTTAGAAAAGATAAATTAAAACAAAAGTAACAACAACAACAACGGTCAACAACATCCACGCTATTCCCACCTACATGGCACAGCGCAAAAAACAGTACACCGCCGACTTTTTTTTTTGTTTGCCAATAATATGTATTAATGCTACTCGCCTCAACACATAAAACTACGGTCTCGCTTGTAAAGCAAGCCTTCTGTATGTTTATTTTCTTTCCTTCTATTCACATGTTACGCTGAAGTTACATAGAATTCTGCTGTTAGTAACAGAGGGTTCTGCTGTCAATAACAGAGGGTACTACCACAGAATAAACAGTATACAGAATGCGCATGTCGACCAGCGAAGCAATCTGAATTTATGGTGCGGGCCGAAAGCAGCAGGGGGAGAAAACAGTTTGTTGAATAGAACTTTTGTCTCGGTTAATTTCTCGTGCGACTATGATCTCTGTTATTGTCAACTTCGGTAAGTGCCGAGTGGTGCAGAGCGAGTTCGTGCGCTCGATGCCGGCCATAGAAGTTACTATTATTTTCAATGAAGCGAATGAAGGGCGATGTGCTATCGTTGTTGTTGTGTTGATCAGCGAATGAAAGTTGTAAATTTTGAATTTTTGTTTCTGGCTGACATTGGCTGGCAATTCCCGACGTGTGTCGGTTAGGTAGGTAGGTAGGTTAAGTGGTCGCCTCTAGGGCATCACTTAGGCCTTGTGGCCCATTGTGTTACCACGTGGGGGGGGGGGGAAGCTTCACCTATCCAATTCCAGTGTTCATTGGAGCCACTTGGAGGCTCTAATGAATTTGTAAATGTTGCTTGGTGACGTCTTTTCGAGATCAGCCAAGCAACTAAGAAAGTGCCTACCCAGGTGTCGTAAGCGCGTTCTCGCAAGCGCTGGACATGTACAGAGGAGGTGCTCGACGGTCTCCTCGCAGTCCTCGTCCCTGCAGCTTCTGCAGAAATCGTTATAAGGCAGCCCAAGTCTGCTAGCATGTAGGCCAATGAGGCAGTGTCCAGTAATGACTCCCACAACAATCCCTATCGAGGGTTTGTTCAGCAGGATCAGTTCCTTGGATCTGCTCTGGTTGGTCACAGGCCAGATCTGTCTAGTTATGGTGCACGTTTGTTCGTTGCGCCATCTAGTGTTCGCTCTGCTCGAGTATACCTTTCCAAGGTGTAACTTACAAGTGGAGAGTGGTATTCCCACTACCTCCACCGCGCTGATGGATTGCAGCTCCGTGCCTGCTCTTGCCAACTCGTCGGCTATACAATTACCCTCTATGTCCTTGTGCCCAGGCACCCAGCAGAGGTGCACTGTGTACTGCGCTGAAATCTCATTAAGAGATTTGCGGCAGTGGAGGGCTGTTTTAGAACGGGGGTGAGCGCTCAGGAGAGCTTGTATTGCTGCCTGGCTGTCGGTGTAAATAGTGATATCCCTGTAGGATATCATATTAACTCTAAGCCAGGCAGCTGCCTGGCTGATGGCCGTGAGTTCGGCTTGGAAAACACTGCAGTGATCCGGTAACCGGAATGATAGTCTAAGGTCCTGGCTTTTGCAGTATACACCGCTGCCAACCTTGTCGTTCATCTTTGAGCCGTCTGTGTAGAAGGTCGCCATATTGTAGGCCTCTTCTGGTAGCTCTCGGTTCTCCCACTCGTCCCTCGAAGGGATCTTAGCACTAAAAAGTGGTATTGATAGTGGTTTGGGGATAGTGTAGTCAATCTCCGTTACATTGCACGGAATTCTGTTCACAATGGTAGCGTGTCCTACATCGGTTCTTGACCATGGTAGGATCGCGTTGAGTCTAGCCGCAGAACAACTCGCCACAAACTCACCATATACGTCTATGGGAGGCAAGTGGAGAAGGGTTTCCAGGGCTTTGGTAGGCGTCGTCTTGATGGCTCCTGTGATAAGTAGGGCTGCCATCCTTTGTACCTTTGTAAGCTGGTTCACGTATGTGGACTTGCTCAGGGCTGTCCACCAGACTGTAACGCCAAACGTGAGGATTGGCCTAATTACCGCAGTATAAAGCCAATGGATGGCTCGCGGTTTTAGTCCCCAGCTTCTGCTAATGGCCCTTTTACACGCGTAAAGAGCTGTAGTTGCCTTCTGGATTCGGTTTTCGATGTTGAGTTTCCAGGTTAACTTCCGATCTAGGATAGTACCTAAGTACTTGACGTTGTCCGTGGGTCGGAGGAGAGTGCCATTTAGAATGGGTGGGCTGAACCGCGGAATTGTATGCTTCTTCGTGAAAAGTATAAGTTCCGTCTTTGCAGCGTTGACACCCAGTCCACAGTCCCTCGCCCACGACGAGAGTGTATTAAGAGCCCCCTGTATGAGGTCGCTCAAGGTCTCGACAAACTTCCCTGTTGCCAGGAGAGCGATGTCGTCAGCGTACGCCACCACGTGGCAATTGGAGGCTGATAGCCTGGTGATGAGGGGGTTAACAGTAAGGTTCCAGAGCAGGGGCGATAGTACCCCTCCCTGGGGGGTACCTCTCGTCACAAAACGCATGACCTTGGTGTCGCCAAGCTCTGTGAAGATTTCCCTCCTTCTTAGGAGGTTGCCGATCAAGCATATTAGCCGGTTATTTAGCTTCAGGTCGGTCAGAGCCGCTATAGTAGCTTCCGGCTGAATGTTGTTGAAGGCTCCTTCTATATCGAGGAAAGCCGCCAGCGTATATTCCTTGAGTGAAAGTGACCTCTCCACTCTATGGACCAGGTCATGGAGAGCCGTCTCTATGGACTTGCCCTTGGTGTATGCATGCTGGAGTCCCGAGATTCTGTGAGGATCAATTGTCTGACGAATGTAGGAGTCCAGCAGTTTTTCGAAAGTTTTCAAGAGAAAGGAGGTTAGGCTTATCGGCCGAAAGTCCTTTGCGGTGACATGGCAGCTTCTTCCCCCTTTGGGGATGAAGACGACTTTCGCTCTGTTCCATCTTTGTGGTACGTAGGCGAGTCCGATGCATGCCTTAAAGATCCTGATTAGCCATGGAACTAGCAGGGTCCTTGCCTGCTTCAATTCCTCTGGCGTAATTCCGTCTGGGCCCGGTGCTTTGTGCGAGTCCAGGCTGTCAATGGCCCAGTTCAGACTCTCTATGCTTATTGCGACGTCGCTAAAGTCATGGTCTGATGGTGCGCCTGGATCAGTATAGTCCACCGGGGAAGCAGTGTTTCCCGGAAAGTGTGTGTCGGTGAGGAGCTCCAGGGTTTCAGAGCTCGAGCTAGTCCAATTACCATCTGTGGTCTGTATTGAACCCATATACGTTGGACTAGTTGATAGGATTCTTCGAAGCCTACTGATATCCGATACGTTCTCGACGTTCTCGCAGTAGGTCGACCACGAATTGTGTTTGGCAGATCTGAGTGCGCGCTTGTAGCGTCGTAGGGCCTCCTTGTAGGATGGCCAGGTGTTGTCTGCCTTAGCCCTGTTGAAGAGCTTCCTGCACTCTCGTCGCAAATCTGCGATTTGCGTTGTCCACCAGTGTGGTTTGGGCTTGCCCCTAGGTATGACCCTAGGGCAGGAAGACTCGGAGGCCATATTGCAGGCCGTGGTAACGGTCTCCACTAGAACCTCCAGCTCCCCCGTCGAGCAGGGTGCTATGGGTTCAGGCGGTTGTAGGTTGTGAGAAAGAATTTGTCTATATCTGTCCCAATCCATCAGCCTCCTGTTTCTGAAGGGGGGTGGTTTCGGGACTAGTGCGTCTATGCTAAATAATATATAATTATGGTCCGAGAAAGAGATGTCATTGGACACCCTCCAGTGGCGGACCACGTCAGCGTGGTCCCCCGAAACCAGAGTGATGTCCAGAACCTCCCTTCTGGTAGCCGTTATAAAGGTGGGCTCCCGACCAATGTTGGATATGAACAGATCAGATGCGAGAATGAAATCAAAAAGAGACTCACCTCTGACGTTGGTGTCCGTGCTGCCCCACATCTGGTGGTGGGCATTCGCGTCCGCGCCTATTACCAGGATCGCGCCGTCTTTGCGGGCTTCTTTGGTCGCTGCTTGGACTTCCGGCGCCGGTACCATCGTGTGGTCATGGGCCATGTAGGCGGAGAGGATCCACAGAGGCTTCCTGCCTTGCTCTAGGCATATGGCAGTAGTGTCACTGTTGCTAAATTTGGAAAGAAGGAAAAATTTTAGTTTCCTGCTAATCAAGATACACGATCTGGGTCGGCCATTACCTTGGATGTAGACCACAGTGTGTGTGGAAGAGCCTAACCCGCAGACCCTGTCGGCCACTGTCCAGGGCTCTTGGATTAGGACGATATCCTCCCCCCTTTGGTGTAGGTGGAGGACGAGGGCGGCCGAGGCCGCTTTAGATCGGTGCAGATTGACCTGCACCACCTGGATCGTCCGTGGGTCCGGTTTGCTGGGCACTGATGACTGTCGTGTCAGCATCCTCTGGCTCAGAGGCAAGAAGATCGTCTTCGTCGCCATCAGCGGTCCATCTGCCGAAAAAGCGACCCACCATGGACGAGATGGATTGCGTGTCGGAGTCAGACTGCATTTCGCAGTCCGTCCCCGAGGGGCGGCGTTCGAAGGCCGGCTCATCGTGTTTATCCACGGCAGCGTCGGACGATGGCTTCGCTACCTCCAGCCCATCTTTCCTGTACAACTTCAGGACAGTGGAGCTGAAGCCGTAGCTGATGACGCCGCCTCTTGCGGTCAGAGGGGCTACCGTTTCCTCGTTCAGGATGACGGTGGCACACCTGGACTTCCCTTTGGCCTCACTGACCCTCACTACCTTCCAATCGCTGGTAGGTAGGTTCGGGTTGCTTAGCTGGAGGAGTTCCAGGATCTCTTCCGGTTTGGATGGCTCCGCTGGAATCCAGGCCCTAGACCTGGGCCGATGCGGGATCTCGCTCTTCGGGACTACCTGAAGGTTGGCCCCTGGCCAGATCTCGCCTACCTCAGCTATCGCCAGCTTCAGTAGCAATGCAGAGCGTTCATCAGCGCACGCCATAAGTTTAATGTGGCCCTGGTACCAACCGGCGTCGCAACATTCAGGAGCTGGGCCGGGATTCTTCAAGAGAATACCCTTGTACCCTTTACAGAGGCTGATCTCCACTGATCTCCATTTGTCTGGAGAGATAAATCCGTCAGGATGTCCCTTGTCCAGGATCGCCATCATAAGATGGTCCTTCAGGACCTCACTGTAGGCCTTGCCTGGCTGTCGAGATGGTTTTGCCCTCTTAGGAGCGTTAGCCACCTCGTCGGAAGACCTCTGTCTTTTGGTAGCCACCGGCTGCCGGCCTACGTGTTTCGCCAGGATCGTCTCCGCCCATGCGAGCGAATCACGTTCCGTAGCGGAGCGGTCCTTTTCAGGGATCGCGGAGATTTTTGCGACTAGCTTGGTTGCCGCTCCTCTGTCCCGGTAGGCCCTCACAGAAGGCTTCACCTTGGTGGGAGGCCTAGAGGTGACCGGCCGCTCGGTGGCGGGTGTAGGGGCAGGAGCGACAGTTCGCATAGTCGGAACGGAATCCGCCGCGGGATTAGCCGCAACGGGATGAGGCCTTTCAGGACGTCTTCCCTCATGAGGGGATGGCGTGACCTGCTTCGGCTGCTTCTTTGGAGAGGGTCCCTTCGAGAGGGAGGCCCTGGGAACCGTGCCGTGCCTTAATAGGGGCGGCCTGGTTTTAGGCACCAATCTGTTGTTGGGGCCTTGGCGACTCCTACTACTGCAGGGGTCGCCGAGGGTTGGGCGGGGTTTAGTGCCGTGCCCGGCGGCGGGAGGCCTCTTATCCGAGGCGGGTGTTGAAGAGCTCATCACATCTGGTTCGTACCGACCACCTACTAACCCACAAGGGGATTTCGGTGGTCGAAGGAATGGAAAGGGGAAGGGTATGTCGCCCATGGCAGAGCCCCATGCCATGGGAAGTCCACAGTTACAGCCGGGGGTGGACAGGTGCCCGGCAGGCAGCCGTTAGAATACAGTCAGTATACTCCTCGACTGCAAACTAACCCTGGGCACGGTGACGCATGACACCCGGGCTTGAGGAGGGTAGATCATGGTCTGTACTCGTCGGCTGCCCGTCTGACATGGTAGAACCTGCCAGGCACGGTCAAGTCAAGCTTGTGCCGTGCCAGTCAGCATGGCCAGACCGAGTCTTCGTAACTAAGCCCTCGCACCGCGTCAAGGTGTCTACCGTCGCGAGGGGTGTGTCGGTTAATAAGAACACGTTTTTTTCATGTTATTATGCGATCGACCTTCTGCGTGAAGAAATTTTTATTTCCTTATGAACACTTGAATGCTAAGGTTTCGCTAATTTTGGCGTAAATGACTTCTTGCCGCAATTTATTATTTTATCCCTACGCCTTTTATCAAACTCTAGGCCCCCAGTTTTTTGGCCCAAACATTTGTTTGTCAAACCTAAAAAAAATGAGAGGTTCCGAAGAATCGTAATTACAAATTTGTGCATTTAATCATGTCTAATGTATGTACATATCTATTGTAAAGCAAAAAGCTATAAGAAAAAAGTAAGTAAGCAACGACGATCCCGAATGATGGCAGAATAAATTTTTTGTTTTGCTTTTTTTCTATATATGTGCGTACATCCACCACTTAAAGGATATTTCGCACATAACGATTGTACCACATCGTTTAACTATCATCAATATTATAAATAGTGTGATATCTTTATACCGTAGTGACTTTTTGAGTCGATAAGTTACCCCCTTTTGACATTCGTTCTCATATATTTTTGCACGCTACACTCCGTCGTAAATTGCTACCGACAGCGTATGTACGCACTGCGCTGCACGCAGAATGAACCACAAAGCAAAAAGAATTCAAATTCAATGTTTCCTTTCCTAGCCGGCAACAATAACAACAACCATAGCTTATTGCTCTTCTCCCATATATGTAAAAAGCACTTCGTCACTTCGTTTTGTTGGCCGACAACAACAGCAACCACAGCCTGACGCTATTTTCCCTTCGGAGCTGTATGCGATCATTACTTTCTTCTTAGCTCTGTGCTGTTTGTTCTGTGAAATAACAGAAACGAAAGCTGTCTAGTGCTGTTTGTAATGTTAATAGCAGAGGACGTAATGTTCAATTAACAGTGGTCGTAATATTACGACCCCCTAACATTTTTGAATTTGTATGAGATGCGCGTTCTGTATTACTGTTTATTCTGTGGTACTACCAGCAGTACCCGCCATACAACGCGTTTGCTTGTATGAGATGCGCGTTCTATAGTACTTCATGTTCGTTGGTTATACCCATATATGTAATTCTTCTATATTGGCAGTAAGCTCAAGGTACATTCGCCAACATCACAGTACAGCAATAGTGAAATATGAGCGAGAAAGCATATAAACGAATGTACCTTGACATTTGTCAAAAGTGTCAAAAAGTCAGGTGCGTTCAGGCGGGAAAAAAATTGACTGGAAAAAAATAAAAATTTGTCGAAATTAACTGAGATTTCTTCAACCGCCCCTGGAGCAGTTTGACAGTTGTTCATGTGTAGAAGTGCTCATGTATACACGTATAGAAATACATTCACAAAATTTCGTGTTTTCTGTCTCATCGCTTGTCTCCCTTTGATTTCCGAATGAAAACACATTGTGAAGATAGGCGCATCTGAAATAATTTTGCTATTTCATTTCAGACGCGGGCGGGAAGCAACATAGGTGAGGAAAATGTAAAGGGAACCGAGAGAGTAAGCGCGAATTGATGAACACGCATAGATTCGATGGTTTTGTGCTTTATTCTCATTTCGACAACAACACGCAATGTTGTTGCTTTCCGCAGCAAGCCAGCTTGGCTTTACTCGTGCACATTGAAATGGTGGTTGATTTGGCAAACCGATCGCCAAGGCAAATTCAATAGGTAGTTGCAGCACCAGAACTGATGAAACTTTTTTCTTTGATAATTAGCACGACATTGTAGCAATAGTTTTCCACTTATTATCACTTTCTTAATGCGCCTTGGTTGTTCCAATATTTTTACACATATATTTATTTTCATTGTAGCCATTTTTACTTTTTACAACTTCCTTTTTACAAGCAGACCAAAAGAACTAATAAAATCCATTGAATTTTGGTTTTTTCCGTAATGCTACCACCGTATTTATGCGCCTTGGCGATCGCTCAATCAATTTTTCTATGCAAACTTTACCTGTCCACTTCTTGGTCTTGTTTGTAAAAAAGCAAGCAGAAAGCAAGCACGAGCCACCACCAACATGCAAGCGGCACATCGCTTTGTTGCCCAACAACAACAACCACAGTGTGTGGTGCGTCACTGTTTCATACACCGCTCTCACAGCTTATCAGTTTACGCTCTCGCGCTCTGTGCGTTCTCGTCCCCTTTACTGCTTCTCCCCGCATCCACAAACGGGTCCTACCGCTGGAACCCGCAAAGAAAATTTTCTTTACACCAGATGCGCATTCTGTATATTGTTTGTTCTGTGGTTATACGCACGTGTGTACCGTCAACGCAGCCTATAACGCCCGGAATCTGGAATTTCTGCAAAAAATGGCGCTTCGAAGTTTTCGCTCTCCCTCTGTCAGATTTAAATTTATCCATCTCGCGCAAATATGTTTTTCCAGGATTTCAAGGATGTTGTGTACAATTTTCGTAACCGTGCTTCGCCTTAATGCAATGTCGCTGTCTTTTCGTACAGGGTTTTCCAACAAGAGGTGTTATTTTGGTATTCAAAGAAAAATGCCATTTTTTGAGATAAATGATCGGATGTTTATTTCATAATAAAGAGGAAGGTATGCCGTTAATAATGAAAAACAACATCAGCCAAATGGCCACCACGACCACGCTTACAGGACCATATCCTTTTCATGAAATTTTCCATAACCAAATCGCAAAGTGGCTGCCCTATGTCCTCGATAGCCTCACGAATTCTATCTTTGAGGTCTTGAATCGACGCTGGGCTGTTGGCGTACACCTTATCTTTCACGTGGCCCCAAAGGAAGAAGTCGCAAGGTGTTAAATCACAAGATCTTGGTGGCCAATTGTGATCACCTCTTCCAGAGATAACACGGTCCGGAAACTTTTCCCGTAAAAGAGCAATGGTTTCGTTGCTTGTGTGGCACGTAGCGCCGTCTTGTTGAAAGTAAACGTTGTCCAGATCAATACCATCCAACTCCGACCATAAAAAATCATTAATCATCTCTCGATAGCGCAATCCATTCAAGGTAAAAAGTAAGGTCCAATGACCCCGCCGGACCATAAACCGCACCAAACAGTCACACGTTGAGGATGGAGAGGCTTCTCAACAATAACTCTTGGGTTTTCCGAGCCCCAGATGCAACAATTTTGCTTGTTGACGTAGCCACCGAGGTGGAAATGGGCCTCATCAGTCAAGATGATTTTTCGATGGAATTCCGGATCATTTTCATGCATTTCAAGGACCCAATCAGCAAAGACACGACGTTGTTGATGATCGGTCGGCTTGAGTTCTTGTGTTAACTGAACTTTATAAGCCTTAAGACCCAAGTCTTTATGCAAAATACGGTGTAATGACGTTTTTGGAATGCTCAATTCCAAACTTTGCTTGACTTTTTTTGACGTTTAAGCGCCCAATCTTCTTTCATTCACATTTTCGCGCAGTTTTTGATATTCTCTTTATTAAAAGAAAAATCCACAAACAAAGAAGAAATTATTGAAAATATTTTAGGAGTCACTGAAATGGCTATTAACTGCTCAAATTTAAATAATAGGGAAGACGTTAATATAATTGTTAGCAAAACGTCCGACCGGTTTGAAATATGAAGAAAAGTGCGAAAAAGAGCAAAGCATATGTCAAAAAACCCCTGGTGTTTGCCTACCCCGCTGACTTCTCACCACTTCTCGCTTACAAACTCGTTACGCATGACTTTTAACGCAGGGGGAAAAGCCCTCGTGTAAATAGGCTCTCGTGTAATAGGCCCTCGTGTGATTTTTCTGCTTTTGTTATACATATACCTCGTTACTTGACTTACGAAAAATTTATATTTTTTTTCGCCATCAAAGGGAACATCTTGAAGTTCAATATTTTCCAACTTTGAGGTCCAATTACTGGGGAATTTTAAAACGTATAAAAATGAATTGCTTTGGAAAAGGAGCCGTGAGGTTTTGTAAATGTTACAAAGTGACAATCGTGTCAACTGGTTTATGGGATTAGAAATTACAATCGAAAACGTGAAAATAGTCACGGAAAATCTGAAATAGTGACACGCCCATTTTTGGTGAAAACGTAAACTAAGTTTTAAAACCGGTTTGCGGATTCGAAATCAGCGACTACAAATTACCCTAGAACTGATGTCAAAAACAGGATTGGCAGTTTGCTGTGCATCAATTTAATCGAAGAAAAAGGGCAGTCAGGTGTGGTGCTGCCACTACCCATTGAATTTGCCTTGGTTGTTTTGTTTATAGAAATGACTATAGTCATTGTTTTGAGCCAGTTACCCGAGACGCAGAACTAAAACTTAACCGTAACCGTAAACTTAGAAATGTTGAGCGTTTCACCAAAACAAAATCAGCTGATTTTCCTAGTTAATAGAGAGAAAGATATTGCCACTCAGCTTTAATCCATCTCGTGCACAAGCAAATTAAATCTTCTCCTGACGTATTTTCACTTAATCTTCTTGAATATATAAGCATCTAACAACATAAAATATAAATGTTTACGCAAATAATAATTTCATTCAATTTTGAATATTTAACAAACTCTGGTAATTTTTTCATTTTCCAATTCATTTAAAGCAGAGTGGCAACATTTCCCTGAGTCAAACCATCAGCTTATTGCGTTTTCCGTAAACGTAAACGTTAATCTCTGACGTAAACTTACAAAACAAAACGAAACAGATTTCTAAGTTTACGGTTAAGTTCTAAGTTTACGTTCTACGTCTTGGGTAACCAGTTGTACAGCTTTCGGGTATGGCAGGTCGTGCCAGCTGACACGTCAAACTAAGATACGTCTCGGGAAACTGGCCCATACCTGCCCACAGCGATAAGGCGATGGGAAAGTGGTATTTCGCATTTCTTCATTTAGCGAATCTCTAACACAGGGTTGACGATCAGATCAGATCAGGTATGCTTTTAGTGCTAAATGCTCTAGTTCGAACGCAGGACTGTTTTTTTTGGATGCAGCTTATAAAAGCTTAATTTAATTCAATAAAAAGCATACCCAACGGTTCTTTTGACACTTTTGGGCAATAATATATTTTTATAATTAGTTTTATACAAACGTATTACGAAATTGCACTAAAAAATATACAAATAAAAAGAAATATTTCCTTGGTCACAAAAAATGACTCACACCAGCAACACTGGAAAATTGAAATGAACTAGAACAATAACCCCGTTTTAGAAATTTATATGGAGGAAAAACTACGTTCCTGATCAAGCTTGAGGCCTACTAGTAGGCCCCAACCCTGTCAGACAGACCTAACCGAAACACCAACACCTTGATGCAAAAATTGAATACAACTAATACATATGCATTTCTTTCAAATTTTAAAATTAATTTTATTCTATGTTGAAACGTTAGCGAGAAAAGGAAGATTCAAGCAATTAATAATTTCTGTATGAGAGAATGAGATAGCGATATACACATGGCACGTGCTACCAAACGTTAGCGAGAAAAGGAAGATTCAAGCAATTAATAATTTCTGTATGAGAGAATGAGATAGCGATATACACATGGCACGTGCCACCAGATGTAAAACCTAACCTAAAAATAAAACAAACACGACCGCCACACTTACGATTATCACGTCCGAGAATTTCAATTCAAGTGTAAATAAAAAGAATAATAATAATAATAGGAATAAACAGAAAACCTGAGAAATTTGGTAAGCAATACGCTAGCTGCTCCTCTATGTATCTATTCTAACATTATTTTCTTTACAGATCCTAAAATGTACAAAAAAACGTTCAAGACCGGAAAATACAACGACGAAGGTTCAACGCCCATGAAGAAGGAGATGACTTTAATGGCAGATGAAAATGTTTCGCCGAAGCAGAGGACAGTGAATACATACATAAATGAAAGAAAAATAAAATAAAAAACCAATACTTATATATAAATGTGTCTTCTTCTTCTTACAGCTACCCGATAGATCTAACTGATATTTCGGTTAGATGTACCCGATTTGTACGTTAGTCCTAACAAATACATACGTTATGACTACCTGGTATGTCTAACTGATATGTCGGTTAGATGTACCCAATTTGTACGTTAGTCCTAACAAATATGTACGTTATGACTACCTGGTATGTCTAACCAATATATCCGTCATAGCTAACTTAAGTGAGCGAGATGGCTATACGTTTGTCCAGACTTTAAAGTGCGTGCGTTGGAAGGTGATACAAAATCACATGTACACAAGAGTTTCCGTCAGATTTTTCACACGCTCTGAACAAATCTAACTGAAACTTTGTTCCGGGCGCTAACAGATATATCAGTTATACACTACCAGTTATATAACCGGTTATATAACCGGTAGTGTTCTTGTAGGGAAGTTTGCAATTTTGCAATAATATTAGTGAAATTCTGTGCATGTATTGCTACCGGCTCTCCCACTTTCCAATCGCTTAATCGTTGACTGCCCATCCGAACAGAGGGGCAGTACTGCTAGTTTAGTATTGCTTTCATTCAAGGTACCACGACAAGGTAGTATCATTAGACATTTGATTTCAATTTATAGGTTTCCAATCACAGTTCTGTTTTCGAAAGCGGCATTGCCACCTATCCCTATCTATTAGACTTAGTAGATTCTACCAATGATGAAAAGAATATTTGACGTAGTTTTTGGTGGCTGCCACTGTAAGAGACAGGTTCTATAGTTATTCATCTATATATTTAAAAATGAATGTCTGTTTGTTTGTTGATCACACGACACTAAAACTCAAAACTACGCGGCCGATTTAGCTGAATCTTTCACGGTTCGTCTTGACTAAATCTCTGTAAACCGCACAGTACGAATACGTCCTGACAGGTGAGCGTGGCACCTCCCATACAACCTAAATTTTTAATGTAGAATATCTTCGGAAGTATAAGTTGAACAGCATTGAAATTAAGTACAGTGTCATAGCTTAGAGTTGACTATCCAGTGGTTAATTGTAGCAATGCAGTATTATAACCAAAATACTTTAATTTCCCCTCTTTACCTTTTGGCACATTTTCATTGAATTGTTTTATGGATAACATTGTTTTTAAAATTGGTTGCTGCCATAGGCCAAAAATAAAAACTTCGAAGTCCAAATTCTAAAATCAAAAGTAACTACATAGTCTCCTATATAATCAAGCTTTCTAGCGGTAATTTTTTTTGGTTTGATTCTTGCGGTACTTTCTGAAAATAGCGTCAGAAGTGAGAACATTTGTTCGCTTGGTTAGTGCAGTGTGAGCAGCGTTTTACAATAATCAATTTTGAAGTGTTAAAAACTTTATTAAAAAATCACCAAATTTAAAATTAAAAAAAGGAATATTGAACATACAGGTATTAAACTTCATTTTAATTAATGAGATATATTTAAATTTAAGTGTACTTAAAAACAAAAATCAAAAATTACAATTACTATATTCTGTGTTTTACGTCTGACTCCTAGAATTTCACTTAAAGTTTTAGTTTTGTTCCTCCGCGTTGCCCCCATTGATCTTTTTTTCTTAATACTAAGTCACGTTTTAAGATTATAATGTGTTAGTTTCAGCTGCCAGAAATTGCCAGGCTTCGTGCAATCTTCCACAGACTGTGAGTGCCTGTACTAAAAATGGGGCGCAAACCCAGAAGTGCAAAAGAAGCTTAGCATTTTGTGCAGTGATGTTGTTGTTTGTTTGTGTTATTGTGTTGTTGTTTTTAAATAAAGTGATGTAAATATAATGTGTTTTGAAATTTTTTTACTTTTCTATTTTAACCTTCACCTTGATACCAATTTTTATATAGAGTAAGTTCGGGTAATGTGATATACCTGTTTGTTTTTCAGCGATTCCCGACACATTTTGCCTTAAAACACACTTTTTTGGTCTCAACCTGTTCACTGATGCATTATTTAGTATATCTATGATTATTAACTCTTTAAGATAAACTGTTGACGAGTTTTTTAATTAAAAATCAAAATATCCAAATATTGGTGTCTGATAAAAGTGGCGGGTAATGTGATATACCATTGGCGGGTAATGTGATATACCCGAAAAATCATTATTTAACAGACCTATTAGTTTAAAACTTGGTGAAAATGTTCCAAATCAAAAATAATTAGACGTGTTTCTCATTTTTTTGGAAAATCACAATCTGACGGAGTAAACCAAGGGTTAAAAATTGTTATCGAAAAACATGATTTCATGGATTTTTTTTATCTAAAACTTAACCATAACAGATTTTTGAGAATATTCCACTTCAAATAGTACAAAATAAAGTATTTAAACATTTCTGTATACAAATAGTATAACTGTCATAAGTTTGGGTACTGAGATGTACTATATCACATTACCCGAACTTTGGTATATCACATTACCCGAAATTGACTTTTTGCGAAAAAAATATTATAAAAAAACAATAATAATTTTGTTGAGAAGAGCGCACCTCGCAAACTTATGATCGATATCACTGATTTACTTCTGATTAGCCTCGAACTTTGTAATATTTTTTTTGTACCTTTTATACTTTCAAACTTCGTGACCAAAAACTTGTGCAAGCAAAGCACTTCATCACACTGACGGTAAACTATTTAAGCAATCACATCCAAAATCATGCAGCAGGAGTTTTTTAGCTGTTATGATGTTTTGAAAAGGTTAATTTTGAAAAAGGTCAACGCGCTTGTGAAATAAGCACCTATATCACATTACCCGACCATATCACATTACCCGAACTTAAGGTCAAACTCCATAAAGTGCGTTTCATGCGTTTCGTTGTGTTTTGCGTTTCTCGCGTTGCAAAAAAAAGTTGAATCAGTGTATTTGTATGAAGCAAACTCCATGACTTGACGTCGATACCCGCGAAACGCATCAAAAGTTGAACTATTTTCAACTTTCTCTTGCGTTTCTTGCGTTAACGCCGTCAAACAGCTGACAGAGCTCCTAAAGGTCAAACTCCATAAAGTGCGTTTCATGCGTTACGTTGTGTTTTGCTTTTCTCGCGTTGCAAAAAAAAGTTGAATCAGTGTATTTGTATGAAGCAAACTCCATGACTTGACGTCGATACCCGCGAAACGCATCAAAAGTTGAACTATTTTCAACTTTCTCTTGCGTTTCTTGCGTTAACGCCGTCAAACAGCTGACAGAGCTCCTAAAGATGTCATAAATTATGTGGCATGAATGTGGATGTGGATGGTAAAGTCGATAACAAACTTGTGTTATCGAAAAAGTCGAATGCATTTATTTTACACGAAAGCTATTAAATACAGTTAAAAAACATTTTAAATCCAATATTTTAACATAAAATGTGAAGAAATTCCTAAAAAGTAGCATAATTGTTTGACAGACGAAACTTAGTCTTCGCTGTATTGGAAATTCGATAGCTTATTCGTTGTATATCGCATTTTGCTCATTCCTGTGAAATAAATTGCTACAAATTGAATTCAACTGAATTTCTGTTTTCATTTTTTGCAATGCTCGATATGCATTTATTGTGTTTAAAATGAAATCAGTCTAAAGCCTATAACGTCGTTTAGCGATTCCATTTAGTTTTTTTCACAATTTTCCTTGTCTTCTCCCAATGCACAACGAAAACAATCAGCAGTTTGACAGCATCAGCTGACGTAAGAAGAAGAAGCTGACGCATGAAACGCACTTTATGGAGTTTGACCATTTGCAACGCGAATAACGCAAGAAACGCAATAACGCAACAAACCCCGAACGCATGAAACGCACTTTATGGAGTTTGACATTTACTCTACGGTGACTAAAATTATTTACTTATGTAAATATATTTGTTTCCATAGGTTTTATGAGGACAGTTTTAATTTTTTTCAACCCAGTTGGTAATGTTGAAGAGGTTTGTGGTCCAAATGTGAAAGGGGAAAAGGGATCAAAGGGGTTTTAGACCCCACAAAGTGGGCGAATTAGTAAATCTATTTAAAGATATTCTCACAAAATTTCGTATTTAAGATTTCTATGTAATACTAAATCGCATATCTAAATTTGAACCAGATCGCCCAATCGTATCATATAGCTGCCATAGGAGCGATCAGTTAAAAATGTGTCGTATGGAAAACTTTTTCTAACCAAATTTGGAGCATTAAAGTTAAAATATGATTTATACAAGTGCTAAATTTTATGTTAATAGTTTTAGCATTGTTTTCAGGTTAAAAAGGAAATGTTGAAAAATTTAGGAATTTTGCGCTCGATATTGCTAAGAGGCTGATAGATATGTATCCACGGTACTATATTCCACCTTCTGTCCATAAAATTTTAATTCACGCTCCGTTTTGAGTTACTAAAGTTTTGCGTACAATGTTTGAGCCCAATACTGTTTGAAACCATAATTTTCACCAGCATTTTTTTTGGTTGGGCTTGAACTCCCCAAAACTCCACAGGAGCGCCTCTGAGCCTGTATTTATTTCAATTTTATCGAGCAAAATCTTGAAAACAATTACGTTTTCATTAAAAAAAAGCAGGTACAAATTTGTTACCATTTCCTAACAAGGGGGCAGGCGTCAAGATCAAGAACACGCGTCAAGAACACGCCCATTTTCACATGAAATCATTGTCACATTTTCGGAAATAAGTGACCAAAGTTGCAAGCTGATATCTCTGCTAGAAGTATTTTTGACCGCTATGCCCATATAAGTCCGACCAAAAGTTTGGTAAAAAGGACAAAAAGTGTCAGTAAGGACACCACGTTATATAATTCCACCATGAACCGAACGCAACACTAAAAAATCCCATTTGTTTTTGTTGTTGGTTTAGTGCTACCACCTTATCTACATACCTTGGTTATTGGCATGCTACTTGGCTTAGTTGACATTTCGTTGATGCTTGCATTGATTTTTTGCCATCCCGTATTTGCTATAAGGATTTTATACAACAAATTAGAAAGTATGCTGAAAATTTGCGGAAAGCGATCGAATTTTTGCAAATATCAAAAGAACACCGCACCGTGAAGTACCGGAGACTTATTTGATTTCAATTCAGTATATCACACACATGGTGAAATTTGTTGAGCACACTTTTCTCATATAGACAGAAAGAAACTTGAGTTTGACATCAGGTAGTGCGATAGTGGTTTTTCTTCTAATACGTGTAATTTGTTTTGTTAAAAAACCCAGCGTGAAATGTGTGTAAAATACGGCGACGGCTTAAGAAACGAAATGCGGCTTTCACTTGTCCGTAGCAAATAAAAAACGGAAATGAAAAAAAAAAATTAATTAGTAAAATAACGAAAATAATGTGGAAACACGATTAGTTCGTGGTAATATTTTATTCCTAGTGAATTAGAACCATTTAAAGAAGTCAAAGGTAAGCAAAAAAACAAAACACATTCATGAATGCAATAAACTGCTAATGAAAAAACTGAATTTTCATGTTTAGCCTTTTCGCTTTGAAAACGAAAATCAATCGAATATCAGGTTCACAAGAAAAGCTATGAATGTGGCACAAAATCAAAAACTAAATGTAATGGAAGTTGTGGAAAATGCACCAACAATACTAAGCCTAGGCGTATACGGAGACGCAGGCCGCACACGCAGCACAACTCAACGCAGTTTAGTTTTTTGTAAATAACGCAGTACCGTACGATATACTGCGTATACTCGTATAACGGCGTATACAGCGACATAGCCGCGTGCGGCGGAGAGACGTGCCTGCGCACAACTGCGTCGCGTTATAGTTGAAATACAGTTTCCTACGCGCAGCCGACACGTTAGCTTGCAAAAATTTAAGAACTAATTGAAAAAGTGCGTGAACAGCCGATATTACACCCATATTATATTGTATAGGTTCTATTTTAAAGTCTAATTCAGACAAATAACTCGTATTGCTGGGTTTATGGAATGAATACGGAACACGTGTGCTGGTTTTACGAGATTCGTATACGCAGTTCACATATTTTCTGCCTCACAAAGTTTAATTTTCGCTGTGCTGCCTTGTGCTGTGTTGCGCGGCCTGCGTCTCCGTATACGCCTAGGCTAAGGGTGTCGAAAGTTAACCACTTCAGTGTGCATTTTTTCATTCCTCTACAGGCGGTTGTGACGCCATTTGTAAAGTTACTTGTTCACCTTCCAATTTTCAAAACTAAAGGTGGAGTTACAGACCATCCAGTATATGCGTTATGCATTGAATGCAGTACTTGCGGTACATGCATTTCGTACATTGAAGTTACACATCGTGCATTTCGTGCGACATGTTTATGTTTCTAATCAGCTGATTGAAGTTTGAATTGAAATTTTTCCTTTCGATTTGTAATTTTGTTGAGTGAGAAAAATAAAAAATTTTGAAAAATGGAGGAAGAAATCGAAATTTTCAAAGAATTTATTGAGTTCGTCGACTTCGTTCGCATAATTGCATGCGCTGCAAGTGCGTACGATAAAATTCAAGGGAGCAGGAGACGATTTTGGGTGCGCCCATTATATTTGGAGCGGGATGTGGACGGGTTTTACGCCGCTGCATTTAAACAACTAAAATGCGGCGATCGCGAGCAATTTCGGATTGCAACCAGAATGTCGGTAGAAGTTTTCGACTGCCTATTCACTTTGTTAAAGGCAAGTCTCGAAAAAAACTCTGCGAGAGCAATACCACCAGAATGCCGACTATTCTTAACACTGATGTAAGTACAAAATTATACTTATGTACATATGTATGTACATAAAAATAAATTAAAAACTATTTTAGATACTTGGCTCATGGTACCAGTCGGCAGTACCTTTCATTAACTTTCAAAATGTCGGTGCCAGTAGTTAGGAGAATCGTTTTGGAAACGTGCGAGGTTATTTGGAGGGAATTAAGTGGCATTTACTTGTCCTTTCCAAATACGTTCGAGTGGTCACGAATAGCCGCAGATTTTCAAAACATGTGGGGCTTGCCGAATTGTGTTGGCGCCATCGACGGCAAGCACGTCAACATCACATGCCCACCTCATTCTGGCTCCAATTTCTATAACTATAAAGGTATTTTCTAGTAAATATTTTTCGTATTTCTTAAACTAAGCTTCTTCTTCTTCACTGTTTAGGCACATACAGCATTGTCCTGCTGGCAATATGCGACGCCAATTATACGTTCACGGCGGTGGACATAGGGGCTTTTGGTAGTCAAAGCGACGGCGGAGTACTGACGCACTCGCAATTGGGACGGCTTTTGCGTTCAGGAAACATTAATTTTCCTCCAGAGACGGTTTTGCCAAACAGTGCCGTCAAGTTTCCGCACTATATAGTTGGGGATGCTGCTTTTCCTTTGAAGCCATACCTTATGCGGCCATACCCTGGGCTGCTTTTGAATGGAAAAAAGGAAAATTTCAATAAGCGATTATCTCGAGCACGACGGACGATCGAAAATGCGTTTGGGATTTTAACGGCACGGTGGAGGATATTGCGCGGCACTCTTAATATGGCACCGGAATCCGCTGAAAAAGTTGTATGCGCAACGGTTGTGCTGCACAACTATTTGAAAATGAATGACGGTACTTATTGCCCGTCAGATTTTGTCGACAGAGAGGAGAATGGCGCAATAACAGAAGGCTTGTGGAGGCGTCAAGCGCAACCATTGCGAAAAGGGCTAAAGTTCGCGTCAAATAACTCGACACGGAACGCATTCCAGCAGCGAGACGTTTTGTGCGACTACCTACATTTAAATTAGACATTGCTGCCTTCACCCAACTCTTCTCACTGCTAACGCTGCTACTGTTAGCACAACCGCTGCCGCCAATGTTAGCGCTCCTGTATCCTAAACAATACGTGCGGTTACTGATGCTGCTGCCCTTTCTTCTAACATTACTGCGCTTTCTCCAGCCGCTCAGACCGCTCCATTCGTTGCCTCAATCATCTTCTGCTGCTTCTCTTATCTCTGACGGTCCGCCTTTACACGCTCATTCGTTGTTCACTTCGGCTGCTGAGCCACCCAATGCCGCTAATGCTTGGGTCACTGTACACGACAAAAGGCGTAATAAACAAACATAAGTTAATTTCAAATAACAAATTTCATGTTTTATATTGCAAAACAAAAGTACATTTATAATAACAGATTGCCTCTTTTAGATTGCATATCGTAAGTTAATTTTAAGTAACAAGTTGCATCTTTTAGACTGCATAACAAAAAATTAGTTAGCCTTATTTAAAGCTTTGTCGCGCAAATAATTAATAAAAAGAAACTTTGACTCTTCCACCTCGTCACTTGGAAGTTTGTCAAATATTTCGCCAACCATGGAAAAAAAACCTTCATGGGGTCTTTTTTCATGTGCCGACAAAGGAACCGCAAATCTAGCTTCAGCTATTTTTGACATTTTGCTTAAGAAATCTCCAAAGTCGGTGTGTTCCGATCTCTTGCGACTACGTTTTGAGGAGTGGACAGTGGTCGAGCTGGACTCAGTGCTGGTCATGTCCGCGCTGCAAGATTGTGACTCCGAGTTCACAAATGTTGGTGACGTCTGCTGAGAAGTATAGTGAAATAAATGAATAATATATTGTTTATATGCATTTTTTAAGCATACATACTTCGATCTCAAAATGTGGGGAAATTTCCTCTTCGTGAAACTCTGCGTAAAACGATGCATCCGCACTGCTTTCGTCTGCATCTTGGAGCAGGAACGTTGGAGCTAAGCTTGTTGTTGTTCTGTAAATGGCAGTGAAATTATTTGTATATTGATATGTTCCCGCAGAAACTCCATTTGCTTCAAGTACTGCCACTGGTTGTCCTTTACGCTTGCAGCACTACCGGATGCATGTCGATCAATGCACTCCTTCACGAAGCGATCTCGCAGCGTTCTCCAGCGAGCTTGGCAAGCACTTTCTGTATAAAACAGATTATTCCCATGGCCAAATATTTTTAAAAACTGTTATTACCTGGTTCGGAAAGCTCTTCCGCAACCGCTCTCCAAGCGGCGGCTCGCTTCATTTTGTTCCTATATTGAAGCGAGCTTTTCACATAAAGCGCCTCCTGGTTTTTGACGGCTTCAATAAGCCTTTCCTCCATTATTTTTGCTCCGATTCCGGATACTGTGAACGCGTGGAACGAGAGGTGTTTGCGCAGCCGGACTATTGGTGACGTAGCGTGGTTGCTTGGCGCGTTGACTCGAGGAGCTGCTCGGGTGTTTAGGACACTACGAAAAACCGAGTGTGTTGACTCCGCTCCGGTTTCGGCTGCTGCAAATGTTGCTCCGCTTGCAATCTCTGCAACAAGCTTTTGGTTGTGACTCGCGTTTTTGTCGTTGTGATGTGGCTCTCTGTGGTCGACTTCTGTGTGGGCTAGTGGCTTGGCGGCGGCGGTGCTTTCGTTTTCGCTTTTTATTGACTCAATTTGAAACACATAATAAATAAGAGCAAATTAAAGATCACACTCAGTACGTGAACGTAATCGATAATTTTTATACGAATTTTGTTCATGGCAAAATTGAACAAAAATAATATTATTGAACGCATTTTACGCCGAGAAATATTTACAAATTTTGCTACAAACATTATCTGCTTTGTTTAAAACCTTATTTAACACAAACATTAAAAAAAAACAATTTTTGAGAAAAGGGTATTTATCGATAACATTTAGAATGAAGAATAATTTACCACCCTTGATTGTATCAATCAGCTGATCGGTTTGTGCGACGGACGTAATGCAAACAAAAGTAGAAAGTTGCTCAACTTTTTAAATCGTATCCGACAATCCATCATATGCGTTGCGCTAAGTAACTTGTTTCATACAGCTGAACTGATTCTACTTTTTTGACAAATGCACAGAATGGAATAACGTATATACTGGATGGTCTGTAACTTCACCTTAAGCAATTAAAGTATGCGAAGTGAAAATGCGTTTCGAAAAGGCAGAACTTTATTTAGCACGTTGGGAGTGGTTGGCATGCAGTTAGGAGACAGAGTGTTTGCATTATTTAGCCATTGTAGCATGCAGTTTCAAGTAAGTAAACTCTTGCCTAAAATAGTAACTGTTAATACTTTTCCAGATGGTCGCAAACATTCGGTGTTTCGTCTTTTAACTCTTGTGTCCATTATAAGCTTGTAAAGTTCTGCGATAAACTGTCTTGTGGTTTACTTGCCCATTTTTTAAATAAAATTCCAGAACCCAGTATGCGAATAGTTCCTGGCTCTCTCCCCTTCTCCTCCTCCCTTCCTGGCTCCCATCCTACGTCGACATTTGCCCACGTGGGGCCACTTTCCGGCATTCCATCGTAAAGGCGATTTTGATTCCTATTCACCCTGTCACATCGATCCCGATTCCATAGTCGTTCTAGTGTCTTAACAACCTCTGAAACATGATACAATAAATAAGGTAAAGTAAGTACGGAAAGCCTTCTTCAAAATTCTTTGTTTACGTACGCCAATATGAATGAAGGCGCAAGAATTTACCAAAGTATATCCTAAGTAGCGCGACTTCTTTTTGGCCGGACACTAGTGGCAGTGTTGCCGCACAAGCAGTGTTAACCCACAACGATTTTCGTTTGGTTTTGGGAGCAAATTTTGTGCCTAATTTTCTGACTGCTCTTTCCAATCAACAAATAAAGAAATGTTTGAAAGATTAAATGGCGCATAATCATAGTCCCGCATAAAAGCCGGCTTTAGTTAGCAAAAGACTAAAAAGATAAAGTCGACTTTAATTTTTCAATTACCATAGTCAGCTTAGAACATGCTTCTACGTAGCAGCGACTTTTTGAAACAGCAAACGAAAGCAACGGCAACTTTGCAAAAACTAGCGATTCGGAGTTACAAATGAGAATTTATTTTAGGAATTATGCCCATACCGATTTATTTTGTAATCAATTATTTTGCAATATTTGTTTTCCTGAACACTAATTAGCAGTTAAAAATGGACTACTACGGTCGACTACTTGTGAAAAACAACGGCAGCCTAAAAAATCGACTGCACAATTTTCCGAGGATTAATCTGCCCATCTCTGACATAAAGAAAACAACAAACAGCTGATTGATTTGAAAATTATTGCCTACTTTACGGGGTAAAAAAAACAATTGTATTCTATTGCTGCTTGGTTCTTGAATGTTCAAAACATCAATTGCAAACTGAGCAGCAACTTTATCGAGCTGGCAACGACTATAGAAGTCCTCGTCATCGAACTCGAAGGGATCGATCCGGCTTTCATATACTTTTCGCCGTCTCAGCACAACGTCGTCGTTCATAATATTGAAATCTCTTGCGATTTCCTCGAAATGAACCATTTTACATTTTTTTCGATTTATTTCGTTTTTGGAATTTAGAGTATTTTGAAAAAGTGAAATTTCTGCTCATTTTGACTCATTGCTAACTGGTTTAGCAACAGCTTTTGCTTGTTTTAAATTTAGAGTATACTTTAAGCGTTAAAGTATGCTCTAACTCGACTATGATTGACTTAGAGCCTACTTTATTTAAAAGTATACTTTATTGATCTTAAAGTGTACTTTATTTCGACTATGACTATGCGCCAATATCTTAACGAAACTGTAAAATTACTGTAGAAATACAATAGTTATAACCACAATTGATTAAAATAGACAACATTTTAATACAAATTTCTATTTTGCTTTCGCACAAATAATTTCATGATGAAAACATAAAACATTCCGAATCAATATCAAGGTAATTTTGTTATCGTATAAGGTAAAATGCGAACGACAAAGTTTCTTGTAATAAATTATTTCAAAATTTGTGTGTTATAGTAATGTCGTGCATCTTCAGAACTCTTAATACGTACTAAAAATATGTTTTCATTCATTTTGATTGGTAATACTAACTCACAACACGATAATTTAATCAAAAGATGATGAATGTGTTCAGAAGAACATTTTCGTATTCATTATTAAATATCTGTGATGCGACTGAACTGAATGAAATAATTTAAATGAAATCATAATCATAACAAACATTTCCCATCTAAATACATTTCTATATTCACCATCGATAGCAAAAATTTCAACCCTGTCTTATAATAATTTTACCCCTCTCACCTCACAATGTGTAAATATTCCCCACGGTGCGCAAAAAACCCCATTTGTTTATAAAAAATGTCACGGAAAGTCGCGCAAAATCAAGGAAAATGTGCAAACTGGCCCAAAACGCAGTGTTTGCAATGTTGCCCGCCTGTGGTGCGGTGCCAAATAGTCTGCAATCATGTATTATTTCTTAAACGTATTGTCGCTTTCATGTAGCCACATTGCGCATCAGTCGCCGGAGCAGCTAGCAGACTGGCTCGCTGAGTCTTGTCATATATGTTATTATACCGTTTATACCAATTCCATGATGAAATGAACTATTACTTATTGTAAATTATTCGTTAAATCATTTCATCATGTAACAATTCCAGCATTAAGCAAAATTTTAAATTAAATTTCAAAGTCATACCAACATTTATTTGTGGTGAATATATATATCCAGGCAGAGTTGATTTTGAACAGCAAACGAAATAATTAAAATTTGTTCAAAAATTTTGCCGAAAATCAACTCATTTATGAGAGTTTTATTCAATGTTCCTCTCTTTGGCGATACCAACATCAAAAGTCAGCGGTTCCTTTATAAAATCGTCTTAAATTACGTTTAAGAAATTCATAGAAACAGCAATTTGTTCAGTATTTTTCACGTACACGCAATCCTGCCACTAGTGACCGGCCACCGTGGTGAGCTCAGTTTTACACGTGAACAACAACAATTTGACAGTTCTTGTCATACAGAATCGACGTCTGGTTGTCAAAGAGTCGCGCTACTTAGGATTTACTTTGAATTTACGTCTCCCAAAAAACATGGTTGCATTTTGCAAGTAAGAGTTTGTAGCATTGTTTTTCAGCCTCTTCGTTGGCATTCTAAATAAAATGGAAAAAAGTCTAGCGGTCGTCCGACGATAGAACAAATTCTAATTTTATCGCAGCGTTGTGCGAACAAATCAGCTGTGCAGCTGTTAGAGGTGAAAATCAAAAATAATAACCAAACAAAAAATGCAGTAAAAATTTTCTAATTTGTGCTACTTGGAGGTTGTAAAGTGCTTTAAATTTCAATAAAAAATTGTACCACACAATCAATTTCGTCTTTCCCTTTCGTATGTATTAGAAAATGGACAAGACGGAGCTGCTAATTGAGGAAGTTAGGAAGAATAAAGTGTGAAGGAAGAAGGAAGTATGTTTGCCGTGTTTGCAGGAATAATTTTTGTAAACAGCTGATGCGAATTTCGCACCCATTCTGTTTCACTGTGCGTATTTTCACGACGACTGACGTAGCGACGTCTTTTTTCGTTGCGTACAATTCGTCCGACGATTTGATTCTGTTTATACCATTAGTTATACGTATTAGAGCTGGAAAAACATCGATGTTCGCCCACATCGATGTTTTCAGGAAACGAACATCGATGTATCGACCTTTTTCCAATGGGGACTTCTTTGAAATATATTAAAACTTAAAATGTATTTAAAAATGTTAGCAATTCATTTGCCACTTTTTTAAAGGGGTGTGTGTTAAAAAAAATAATCCATTAAAAGAATTTAACAACAACAACAACAAAAGATAATTTAACATATTAATGAGCATTAATAACAAAATAAACATTTCCGTGCCACCCAGTAGCAAAATCTTATTTGACTATGGTCAAAATCCATTCACGGTTTATAGATACCAGCATGTCCAAATTGGTTTTATAACAGTGATAGGCAAAGCTTACTCAATTGAGCAGTATAACAGTAATGGGAGAAAAACATCGAACATCGGAAAAAAACATCGATGTTTGAAATAGTTTTGAAAACATCGATGTATCGATGTTGGTTCCAGCATAATTCCGAATACAATCAGAACCTTTTGGCATTTTGCTGCAGTTTCGTACGTTGAAGAATGGTTTTGAAAAAATTTATTACCTTGGTTTACGGACACAAATGTTTGTGGGACAAACGTGATTAAAGTTATCACTTACGTGACCTTCAGCGCAGGGAATGGCGAAAAATATCAGAACTAGAGGCTAGTCTCTTATATCTGTTCGGTCAGCTAGAGCGCTGAAATTTTTACTGTAGGAAATATTCGCTATTAAAAGAGGAATTGGAACAAGTGCAGAATAGCGTACCCTCGTGAAAAAAATAAGGAACATTTTGCTGTATAGAGTTTGTTTTTGTGAACGTAACAAACTAAAAATTGTGCCTGGGAAACGCCTACAAAAGGCGTGGCACGGGGTCAAAGATCAAAACTTTTATCAAAATAACTCAATCCATTTCCAATCGATTTACACGATATGGATATCAAACGAAAGGTCTTTTTCATACCTTCATTTTGATGTACAGCATTATATACTTTATATGTATGAGTAAGAAATTATAAGCAAAAAATATTTTTTTTATATAAAACTTACAAAACCCGATTTTTTCTCGAAAAACCCCGTTATTAATGTACAATTATTTTGCACCATATTATAGCGTGTGGAAATGTCTTTTCAATGAAATATAAACATATATTTTTGTTTTTTTTAAATGCGTGTTTTAATTTTTTCTAAGTCGACTCATGGTCCAAACAAATTTCGTAAACTCCTTTCGTCATCATTTTCAAGCAATGAAAGCTGAAGGGGATTGTACAAGTACCTGCCATATTAAAAAAAGCTTTTAAAAGATCTTCATTTTGTGCTTTACATTTTTTCAAGATCGTACATTTTGCTAGATATCCATTAAAAGACCGTGGTTTTTCTATGTTTTGATACCTTTGTTTGTGTAGCCGGCCTTTGGCCGAGCTTCAAAAAAATAACCCTCATGGGAGTAACTAGGGCATCAGGTTCAGTAAAGTGCTTACAGTACTTTTGTATTCAAATCCTATGATTGCAAAAGAAAGCGCTTAAGCATTAACCTTCATAAGCGCAATTTCAATATTGCCAACAGATGCTTTTAACTTAATTTAAATTCAAGTGTTGTTACGAAAATTAGTTCTTTAGCTCGTTTTGGCTTTCGTCTCTCTGGATTGTGCTTGAAAAATAAAACCACTTCAGTTAATCAACGCAAACCGCAGTCAAAAACCAACAATCACTTTATTCGCAAATTTACACTTTGCTTGTCGTTACACTTGCTACTCCTTTGCTTGTTCAAATAACACTTGTCCCTCTGCGCTGCACCCGGCTGCCTTTTATACTTGTCTGCATATCGCACCGATTGTTCTCGCACATTCCAGTTGGACTATCTCTCGATCGTTCTCGCGCATTCCAATTGGCCTATCTCTCGATCGTTCTCGCACAGCCCATTACCATCGCGAGCCATCCTTGCCGTATCGAAATTATAGCAACTCGGCCGTACTCTAAAGTACGTGCCTAAAAGTATGTCCGTAAAAGCATTCATGCATAGCACAGCAACAGAGTGCCTCATCGTTACAACATAGAAGCAAAAAGTACAAATGTTCTATATTTCATAAAGGAAATTCCGCAGGGAATATATGGTAACAAATTTATTATATCTTTATTATGGTTTTTTTCGAGGAAAAAATCGGATTTTTTAAATTTTATATAAAAAAAATATATTTTGCTTATAATTTCTTATTCGTACATACAAAGTATATAATGTTGTATATCAAAATGAAGGTATGGAGAAGACCTATATCGTGTAAATCGATTGGGAATTGATTGAGTTATTTTGATAAAGGTTTTGAACTTTGACCCCGTGCCACGCCTTTTGTAGGCGTTTCCCAGGCAAAATTTTCAGTTTGTTAGATTTAGGAGCTAAACTTCTTTGTAAAAGCATACTTATTTATTTTTTTCACGAGGGTACGCTATACTGCACTTAAGCCGAGGAATTTAAAACTTTTAGTCGTCGGAGTTGTATACTTTTTAAGTTATTAATTTTTAAAATCACAAAAATCGTCTCGGAATTTGACACTTCCTCTTCCACTACATACAAATGGCATTCACAATAGTAAAAAAGCTGAAGAAATATCGATATATTGCCATATTAAAATGTTTAAATTCAGTATAAATGTACATTTAATTCGAGTTTGAGGAACATTTAAAAGCAATTCAATATGTTTCTAAAATTTAATTATTTTTGTATTAGTTGTATTTATTTTGGTTTAAGGCTGACGACACAATTCCAACGATAATGCAGAAATACAAAAAGTGTTCACACTTTACTGATTCTTCGGCCCTAGTTGCTCCTATGAGGGTTATTTTTTTAGCAGCCCGGCCAAAGGGCGGCCACACCAGAGTAGTTTGAACACAGAAATACTGTAAATATTTTACTGAATCTAAAGCCCTACTTGCACTTAAGAGGGTTACTGTCCCTCTCCCTTGCTTTTCCACCTAATCGGCAGGTAATTACAATTTTTCTCGTTTCGAAGGTAAAATTTAAAAAATTCATTAAAAAACAACTATACATTTCCGACGGTTTTCTTTTCAAGGGGAGTATATGGGGGACTCCCCCCACCCCGTTCCCGAATCTTATTCCCCTCATCGACCGAACAGATATAAGAGTCCTTCCGAACTAGAAATATTTTTAAGTATCTTAAAGATACATTTTATTCATCACGCACCAAAGAGGACTTCACGAAAACGATATCACCAAGGCCGATCTGCCGACTTGTTTTGCCGTTATTGTGAAAACTGTGGAAGCTGATAGCTTGTGGATATTCGGTTGCTTTTTAATTGCAGTCGCAATATCGGTCGTCCTCATGGTGCACGGATTTATGTAGATAAGATGTAACCCTTTTAAATCTGAGCTTCAGTTTATTGAAAATTTTTGAGTTTAGGTTTTTGGGAGAGTGATTGCTGTTTTAATAGAAAACCAAAAGCATCGTTATATTTTTATTAAATAAATGATAATAATCCATAGGTTAAAAAATATAACAAGAGCAAACACTTAATAAGATTTAATAGAAAAAATCTAACTCTGAAATCACTTTAGAAAAGTAATTATTTATTTAATATTAAACATATTAAAAATATTATACAGTTGAACCTCTATTATACGGGCCTCCATTAATCGGGAACATCTATTAACCGGGATGCTCAGTGGTTGATTTTATACCTCTATTAACCGTGATTTACCTCTATTATCCGTAAAGCACATGTACTTGTGTTGGTTTTTCCGTATAACACACATATTTAGTATGAATTCAAATTCGGTGATTCCCCTTTTTTCCGTTTTATGTAATGAGCGTATCAAAATTAATTTCCATTCAGTCTGCTGCGAAATCGGATCTGCCAACACATATTTTTTTAACATGCCGCCAAAAGAGCAATCAAAAGCTAAAGAAAACAAACAGACTGCCTTAAAGGAATATTTGAAATAAATGTAGTTGTTGAAATAGAATACGATTTCTTGATGCAAATGTACGTTTATAGAAGCATTTTCACATGTTCTTATCAAAAATAAATAAAAATAATAAAATTTATAAACGATTATATGTAACCTCTTTTAACCGGGATTTTCGATTATCCGTGATGAGCCCGGTCCCGAAGAACATGAATCGAGGTTCAACTGCAAAAAGCAAAACATTTTTAAATATTAAATATTTCCCTGTTATAAAAAAAATAATTTAAATTAATGTTTTAAATGTTTGTTTTTAACTTATGTTAACCCATTTTCGGCCGCTACCAGAAATAGCCAATATTTTTTTAATTCCTTTTAAGGACTTACATTTAGGACCTTAATCAAGAATATTTTTGGATTTTTTGTGTTTTTTTTTTAAGTATTTTTTTTATAAATTAATAAAAATTTAATTTCAAATAAAAACAAATATATATGTATATAATTTTGGTCAAATAATAATCAAGCATGAAAACAAACAATTGTTGGCTTACATATGTACATACATGACGACTTCTGGCCAATGGTCGATTTTTCGACCACTGAAAAGTACGCGGTGCTGAGAGGTAAAAATATTTTCATAATCTTATGGATATCAATTGATTGTGGTAATTTGGTCTTTAGGCTTCGTAAATAATCAATAATTTGAAAAGGTTATATATTTTTCAGAATATTCAAAATATGACTAAAAAAATGCTTTTTTTCGTGCCTTCGCCAACATCTCTAAATTTATCTTTTTTAAAAAAAATTATTATTTCGAGGGGTTACCAAAAGACCAAAGCTATTTTATGCATCAAAAGTTCAAAGATATAATGTCTAAGTGCAGAGCTACTCTCCTTCAAAGTGGCTGGTCGAAAAATCGACCATCGGCCGAAAATGGGTTAAGTATGAACATGAAAATAGGTATTGGAAACATTTATTTATTTATTTCTTGTTATGGGCTAGAAACCCTTTGCAAACCAAATTCTGTGTACACCACTGATTCGGTTCAATCCTTAACAAACATAAAACGAAACTAGTTAATAAAAAAAATTCTAAGTACAACCATCTCCAATAACCCCCTATTTTAAGATTGTATTCGTATTATTACGAACTACAACCTATATGTTGAGGTATGCTTGATTAAAACAAATGGTTGAAGTTACTTCTAATTTGACTTTAAATATCTATTTTCGGTATTTTATAAGAAAATTAACATTTTAATTATATCTTTCATATATTCATTAATTCAAGCAATATCCACTGAAAAATCCGTAGCTCACATTTCGTCAATCATCCGGATTCTTAAGAAATGCAAAATGTATTTTGATTTGTAGTACATAGGTAGATCTTTTTTGGTTTTTGTTTCTTTTATTTAACATTTACAATCACTAACATTTTATATCCTAACTTAAAGAACATACGACAATAACAGCAAAGTCGTCTTTTGAAAATATTAACTATTTGTAATTTTATATAACAAAATATCAAACAAATAACCCTATCGATTTATCATCTTTAATTTACATGTCTATGACAAAAAAGAATTCAACTCATTCAATTCAATTGCAACAATTTCGTTTGTCCCTGTTTTTTTAGTAAGAAATTAGTCGCAGTAACTAGATGAACATAGAAAAGCAGTAAGCAATAGCATGGTTTCGGTGATCGGAGAAATTAGTGATAATTTCGCTGTCATCAGTCTGTTCACCTTACGTTTGGTTAGGTGCCCTAACTACAGCTTAGTTACGCACATTCGTCAACAATAAGAAACCGGTGTTCCCATTAGACATTAGTCTTATTGTACTAATGAAGTAAATAAATAAATGAAATGAAAATTTGAATATAGTTTGCTTCAGAACAGAATCTTTTGTGGTGAATAAAATTATTCAAATTAATCTAAAACTAAATATTACGTGTTACATGTATTGAAAATTTATAGTATTAGCCCGCGCTCCCAGCATATACATATGTCCGCTATATACATATGTTGTCGATAAGCGCTGACAGATTGTGTTAGAATCTAAAGCTGTCTCCCGTCTTATCTATGGTTTTCGAAAAGCAACGCGTCGTTAAGCATTAAACAAAAGCAAGAGATTATGTACGCAATACGTATATTTTTTAAAAGCGAATATTTTCGCTTTCAGTGTTCTAAATAAAGTGTGCTTGAATGTTGCAAGTAATTAATTATGATAAATATTGTAAAACATAATTTACTTTTTTTGCAGATCCAGATATCCTGTTTCTTAGCTCTCACACCAACGGAATATATAGTATGTCGCACAATCTTTCATTGCCAAGTGCTTCGTGAACGCCCAACACACGGCCGCAAGAAACGCGCTGCAACATCTAATATCAGTGCAAAGCTATAAAAAATAAAATATATATTTAATATAGTGCACAGTGCAGTCTAGAACCCTAGCAACAGCGATTACGCCACAAAGCGGCAAAAGTCTTAACTTAAAATTTCGTCGGCAAATAGAAAACGAAATAACAAAAAATGCCATTGTTTGGCAAGAAAGATTCGGGCAAAAAATTAAAAAAAGATGCTAAAGAGCTGAACAAACAAATTTCCATTGATGATAAATACAATCTGCATGGATTGCTTGGAACGTAAGTGTGAACAAATTTACAAGTACAATTTGCTGACGGACATCGACAGTTCAATACGACTGCAGTGATTTAACTCTGTGATATTTGCTTTAAAAATACCAACAGATCAAAGATTATGCTTGGTGCATGGAACTGCTACGCCGATGTTGTGCTATTATATGTATACGTAGGTTAGCTAAACCCTGAGATGATGATTCATTTGCGTCATAGTTATTACTGCCTAGTCTGATTACGTTTTTTTTGTTGCTCGTATAGTATTTTGCCACAGCTAAAAGCGTGTTAATGTTGATTGTAGGCAAAACTGACACTATCTGCTTTAGAATTGCTATGGTCACGTTCTATACGCAAAAAAAAACAAAATATTCTTTTTTAGAATAAAATAATTTGAAGCCGCTTTCATGATTGCAACAATGTTTATACGGTGCACTTAGGTGTCGACGTATATTTACTTTGGGTAAAGAACCTCCTTGGAACTGGGAATGATTCGTTCACTTGTCACATGAGAATCTCTTGTAGCCCTTTTAATTACATTTGCAACAATTAAAAGTAGTGCGGAAAATATAAAAAAATGGTTTTTATGAAATAAGCTACTGCTGCTCCCGACTTGGCCTCAGAGGTGGCAAATCGGAAGCCGAACTCTATTTTCCCTTTTAAATGCACTCACTTTTCTACCTTTTTGTAGCGTGAAAAAAATATAATTTTAATATTTCAAAAATCACCACTAGATCGCAGTTTCTTAACAAGCATTGTTGTAAGCGTATTTATTTTGGGGTTTGAATCAAACAAAATAAAAAGTATTGTGGCAGAATATTAATAAATTCTTTTCGATCGTGCTTGCTTAGGGCCTGCAATATTTTTTAAGATTTTTCTTGTATAATTCTGAAGTTTGAACTGGATGTGATTCCACTTACCAAAACATCACTTCCTAATTTTGTTTACTGTTTCATTCTGTCATCAAACCCCACAAAATTAAAGATTATAGCGCATCGTATTTAGTCTTGCACTATTGCACTAAAACATGCCTTATATACACATACGATAATACAAAATGTTAGTACTAATGAATTGCTTGCATAATTATTACAGTGGTGCCTTTTCGGAAGTACGTCTAGCCGAAAGTAAGGAGACACCTGGTGAGCATTTTGCGGTCAAAATCATTGACAAGAAAGCATTAAAAGGCAAAGAGGAATCACTGGAGAATGAAATACGTGTTCTTAGAAGGTATGTGCAGCCGGTGCAATTGTTTATGTGCGCGTCAGTGTGTAGGTTTGTGTGTAGACCCAATTATAATGTTCACGTGCACTTTGGTTATGTATATTTAACCCTTTCGACCCCGAATTTGACCCTGTGTCTCGATATTACTTTTTGGTATTTAAATCATGAAACACTTGCCTAAGAAGTGTGCACACGACATGTCAAGTCACCACGCCTCTTTGTTAGAGTTTACTTTTGAACAATTTTAGCTCAAAGCGGGTTAAATAAATTTTGTATCAATATTTTTTAATTACCGAAAAATTATTTAATATTTATGGAAAAAATTCAAAATTATCACTTTTTGATTTTATGTAACCATTATTGAAGAAACAGGGTTTTGATCAAACGCGCCCAATTCGTAGACTTCAATTAACAAACTTTCCCTGATATCGCTGCAAATTATTGGAAATTATTTTGGGGATAACAGTAAAATTTTTGTAATTTGCTTCGAATTCACTTCTAAAAATATTAATTTGTTGGTGCCTACTTAAATTAAACCCATAAATCAATCGTAGCTTTGACAAATAGGTGAAGTTGCTCTCAGGCAACTTTGGGGTCGAAAGGGTTAATATTCGGTGTAAATGCCTGCTATGTCATCCTACACAAATAATACAAACTTGATTAAAATTACTGCCTATACATATATACAGGCACAAATACCAATTTGTAAATGTGTAATAATTTCTACCGTTGTAGCCCTAACTTTATTCAAGTAAACGTTAAATTTATGTAAGCGATTGCTAAACTATTGACCTTTACCTCAAAACCAAACAAGAAACATATGTATGTATGCATATATAAGTGTATATATACATTGTGACAAAAAAGTACCCAGAAATTGTAAATAAAACGAAAAATATTTAATTATTCATCAATATTTATTTTGTCGCCTTCAAAGTAATCCCCATGAGATGCAATACACTTATGCCAACGATTTTTCCAGTCCTTGAAACACTTTTCATAAGCACTTTTTGGGATGGCCTTCAGCTCCTTCAGCGAATTTGGTTTTATCTCTTCGATCGACTGAAAACGGGCTCCACGGAGCGGCAATATCAGTTTGGGGAACAAGAAAAAATCACACGGAGCCAAATCTGGTGAATACGGTGGTTGATCGATGGTATTTATTGCGTTTTTGGCTTTAAATTCGGTCACAATCGTGGCTCGATGCGATGGTGCATTATCATCGTGTAAAATCCATGAATTGTTCTTCCACAATTCCGGTCGTTTTCGACGGATGTTCTCACGCAAACGCCTCAATACGGCCAAATAGAACTCCTTATTGACCGTCTGTCCCTCCGGAACAAATTCATGATGCACCAAACCACGAATATCGAAAAAACAATGAGCATCACCTTGATGTTTGAGCGGCTTTGGCGTGGTTTTTTCGGTTTCGGCTAGTTTTTTTCCCTCCATTCCGATGATTGTTGACTTGTTTGCATGTCAAACTCATAGACCCATGTCTCATCGCCAGTCATAATGCTCTCCATGAATGTGGGATCAGAATTCGCACGATCAAGGATGTCCAAAGCGACCTGTTCACGGTACTTTTTTTGAAGAAAATTCGCAACTATGATAAATCGCAACGCACTACTGAGGTTTATTGACTTAAGCAGCTGCTGTAGACAAACTGGTTGACAGATCGCGCTCATATTTGGCATAGTAATTAAGGACAGTCCTACCAACTTAACAAAATACCTACTTTTGTCACAATGTATGTATGTAGGTATATAATGAAGCCAATATCTGAGGTTTGGCTAATTTAAAGTTCGAAATATACTCTAAATTTACACAGTATGCTGTGCTTTAAAATCTAGCTTCTCAAACCCCAAGGATCTATATATAACCACTTATGGACATCACTTCAGTCTTTAATTTCGAAGTTATGCATGAATTACAACAATAATAATATTGGTAATAATATTAAAACCAAAAGTTAATCAAATAAGTTATAAGTATATATAGGGTTTTTCATCATGAGCCGAAAAAGTAAATAAAGAAAAAACATCAATTAAAATTTGAATTTTGATGAAACTTTATTATCAAAATAATATTTGGTTTGTGCCATTAGTAATGGAATATGACATCATTGAAATGACCGCCACGAGCAGCCTGGCACACCTCGATTCTTTTTAGGTAATTTTCGATGACTTTTCTACATATAGCAGGCTGTAAGGCGCCAAGAACTGCACGTATGTTGTCCCTCAAATGCTCCAGAGTCTGCGGATTGTCTGAATAGACTTGGTCTTCGCGTAGCCCCAAAGAAAAAAGTCCAAAGGGTTCAGATCGCACGATCTTGACGGCCAATTGGCATCACCAAAACGCGAAATTATGCGTTCATCGAACCTGGTTCGCAATTCTGTCATGTTCGGTCGTGTTGGGTGGCATGTAGCGCCGTCCTGTTGAAACCACATCTCCTTCACATCCATATCTTCGATCGCTGGCCAGAAATACTCTGTTATCATACGGCCCATAACGTTCAGAATTGACGGTCTGTCCTTCGTCAGCAGCTACAGCAGCAATATTTTCGGCCGAACGAGCAGGGCGATTACGTATTGGCCTCTGTACATCTTGTACAGAACCAGTTCGTTTGAATTTCGCCAATAAATCCGAAATTGTTGACAAAACAGGCCTTCCGTGACGTCCGAAATCCTTCCTTAGTGCGCGAAAAGTGGTGCTCAAATTTTCACCATTTTTGTAGTGAATTTTCACTAGGGGTATTCACACCGAGCTCGTTACTATGTTAGTTCGGTACTCGGTAGTTTTGTTCGTGCATTTTGTTCGTGTTTGTTCGTGTTCGTGAATCGAACAAAAACAAAATACACGTAGAAAACTACCAAGTACCGAATTAACGAAGTAACGAGCTCGGTGTGAATACCCCTACTATGTTTACACGTTGAGCGATGCTAAATCGGTCCATTTTCATAAATGGCAAACACTAAACTTCAATTAACACAATGCAACGACAGATGACAGCTGCGGTTGTCGAACGCAGGGCTGTCAAAGTTTTCGGTTCGAAATGAAAAACCCTGTATAAGTTATTGAAATTATGTATACTAAACTGACGAAACCAAAGAATGTTTTAATAAACTTAGCAATGCAATGCAGCTTAAAACCACGTGCCATGCCAACCAACAAAGCAAATACAACATCTATTGTAATTGTTATAAGCCTGAGCTGGCTGCTCGTGTTTATAACCTGTGCATAACCTGATTATATGCTTCTTTTACAGGCACAGAAGATACTAAAATTGTGAGGAATCACTATTATATGCTTGTGGTGTGTGCGCAGTAAAACCTGCAGTGTTACCCGCAACCGAATGCCAGCATTTTGTAAATGGGAAGCGCCCAAAGAAAACGATTTTTTTGTTTACTATTTGGTTTTTACTAGAAGTCAAGCTTGCAGTTCATTGATAAGTCCCTGAGTAACTTCTATCTTCAGTATTGTAAAGTTAGAATTATATGACGTTTCTCTTGAAGTAGAAGAATAAATGGTAGAAAGCTGTCATGGTTGTTATAGTAAATATGTAGCATAGAGCCAGTGGCGTCCCATGGATTTCAGGAAGGGGGTCGGGGGATATGCAAAAAATCCAGTTTAACGTAATTTTTATACTTTAATTCTTGCGTATTTTTGTATATATTGTTGATGCATACATATGCTTACATAAACTTCAAGTGACATGTAAAAAAATATAACTAATTAAAAAATGTAACTGATTTTGTTTACAAATTCCAACAGTTGACGCAGGGTTGGCATCAACCTGCGTTTAGTTACTACTTTGGTAAATAGTCTTTTAGTACTTTTGGGAACACAGAAAATTCAACTTTTTTGCGAGAACAAAGGCAACACTGATTTTTTTTATTAATTTTTTCTTAACTCTTCTGTGGACACCCAGTTCTGGCCAGACAATATTGAACTTTGGATCCACTGTAAGTAATGTTGCAGTTAAGCTATCGAGCTCATATTTCATGATATCCTCAACTGATCCCTTCTAAAAAACCATGGTGTTGGTTGGTTAAAGTGGTGATGCCTCAAGCATCCAATTAGCGCAGATGCGCCGTTTTGAAACCACTATGATTTGAAGGCCTTTTCTTCGTGCCATTACATGTAATAGTGGCATAAGTTAGTTGGCGGAAAATCTACCTGGTCCAAGTGTTTTTCACTTGTCTTGACTTTTATTTTCTTTTGAGTTAGAATAGAATTGATTCGGGTAAACTGCGCTGAGACTAGGATTGATCTATTGTGCCCCCTACAATTGTTAGAGTATATCCCATACACCTACCGCCCTAATGCAACTTAGTAGCTCGCGGGGGTCTAGGTGTTTGACGTCCTCTTCTGCAAGCCAAAACTGGCCCAGGTAACGCAACCTGCTGCGACAAGCCGCATTACAGTGCAATATGATGTGTTCGTGAGTGAGTCTCCTCTGCTGTTTCGCAGAGTCTACAGACGCTTACCTGTTCTATCCCGATTGTATGCATGTGCTTCCTCAATCTGCAGTGCCCAGTTAGAAGACCTGTGACCTGTCTAAGCTGGTTTCTCCTTAGTTTGAGGCATTCACTCCATTTGGGGTTATAATCTTTGATGAAGATTTTCGATTGCCTGAGACCGGAGGCGCTAGTCCAGTGTTCTGTGTTCCTGGTCCAGAGTAACTTCGAGTCTAGTGTTACACCTAGGTACTTCACCTCTGGTTTATAAGCTATGCTCTTCCCGAGCAAGCGTATTGTCCGCCACAGCATCGGTGATAGTACCCCGCCCTGTGGACATCCTCTTTTTGCCAGCACGCTCCTGGTGGTAGTGCCCACCTTCGTTATGGCAGATCTGGTGGAGAGCATGGCTCTTATCCAGCGGCTAAGCGAGGCTTCTACTCCTCTCCTGCTGAGCGCACTTCCTATCACCTCATGCGAGGTGTTATCGAAGGCTCCTTCGATATCCAGAAAAGCGCACAGTGTAATCTCTTTGTTTTTAAGAGCTTCTTGGATTGAACTCGTGAGCTGAAATAGGGCAGTCGCTGTCGATCTGCTTGCCCTATACGCATGCTGTTTTGCGTGCAGAGGTGTTCTCTTGAGCGTCACGGTTCTGATATACTGATCTAACACCTTCTCCACGGTCTTCATGAAGAAGGATGTTAGAATGATCCTAGTCCTTTTTACCTATTTTTTGGTATAAAAACTACCAGGGCACTCCAACTAGCGGGGATGTACCCTGTTGGTAGACAGCTTCTCATTATGCCAGTGAGATGCCTGAGTAGGGCCCCCTGCCTTTTTGTAGAAAGACAGATAAGATCCCGTCCTGGCCTGGCGATTTGAAGGGTTGAAAGGTGTTCAATGCCCAGCCAATCTTATCCCGAGAGATGACTTAATGCGCCAGCTCCCAGTCCCCTCGGTTTGGACGGTAGGTAGTACATTCGGCAAGTGCGTCCTGGGGGATTCGAGTAGGTACTCACCCCTTAGATTTTTATCTGTACTTCCCCAGATCGTGTGGTGGGCGTTCATGTCCCCGCCTATTAGGAGTGGCAAGGCGTTTGCCCTGCAGTACTCCACCAGGCCCAGCACTTCGTGGGGGGGAACAGCCATGTCTTCTCCTGGGAAATACGCCGACGCCAGGACGATCTCGAGGTCACGACCATCGATTTGGACCGTCATCGCCACCGCTACCAGGTCCCTGGACATGTACTCTGTAATACAAACATAGTATTTTTCTCAACTACCACGCAGGCACGAGGTTTCTCGTGCCTTGTGTCCCAAATTATCTTGGTTTGCTGCGAGTTGAGCCCGCAGACTCTGCCGTTATAGCACCAGGGCTCCTGCACTAGCGCCGCCCCGATGTGGTCTCGGGTGAACTTTTGCGCTAGGACGGCCGACGCCGCCTTCACGTGGTGAAGGTTGATCTGCACAACCTTCAGTGCTCGAGGGTTAGAGCTTAGGAGAGGATTCATCCATCTCAAGCAGTGTCGTCAACGAGATCTCGTCTGACAGCTGCTCCTCTTCCTCGGTTGAGCTGCCTCTCAGCCCCAGCGCCTCGAGGCTTATCTCCTCAAGGCAATCTTGAGAAGCTCCTAATTCTGCTGCTTCTGCTCTGGCTTGCTTCCCGCCGTCCGGTGAGGTCCCGGGTGCGGCAGACTGCACCGTGCCTGAGCTCCCTGCTTCATCCGGTGCATTCCCGGACTCAGCTGGTATAGTGGGAGGTGCTACCTCACTGCTCGGGCCTCCAGATCTGGGAATATGAACTGGGATACTCCCATATCTGAAGTTCAAGACATTGTTGTTTTCCCTGATCGCGGCGAAGGATTTCTCGTCAACGACCAGGTTCCACAACACGCCCTTGCCCTCGTCTTTGGAAGTCACCACCTTCCAAAGATTAGTGGAAACCCCAGCATTCTGCGCTTGTAACAGTGCGAATAGCTTGCTGGGTTCTTGTCCCGCGCTCCTGGGAAGGAATAGAGTGACGTGGTATGTCTTGGGGACATCATCTCCAAGGCATAGACTAAGCTCTACTCCCTTCCACTCTTCCAACTTCGGGACCGCCTGCTGAAGTCAGACTGCAGTGCCTTTGTCACTGCAGTCCAGCAGCAGATGTCCCGGCTGGAAGTGGATTCCGGTGAACACTAATAGGGTAGCCCACCCTTTTGCAATCTCCACCACGATAGCTTCTTCCAAGACAGTGAGCTCCTCCTTGCTCAGTGACTTCTGGGGATAGTCCTTTGGCAGAACCGCCACTCGAATGGCTTCAGGTTTTCTGAGGACACTCGAGTACGTCGTACCCGCCTTAGGCCTATCTCCAGACTGGCCGCGATTCTGGGGTTTGCCCGTCTTAGCAACCAGTGCCTGAGTACACGTCCTGGACTTTTTAATTTCAGGATGTTGGGGGGGAGTGATGTTGTCGCTCCCTCTCTTCCTTGGTTGAGTCGGTTGAGCAGCCGCAGCCGTCGCCGTAGCTGTGGGTCCTCCCCCATGCTCTACCGCCTTACTCCTGGCTTCCTTCTTACTCAGTCCTTGCCCGAGGTATCGGAGGTACCATTTGACCTTAGCCCCGCTCAACCCACGCCTTGTTGGGTCATCCAGGCCGCCTGGTTGCCCTAAGGGAGGTAGTTTGGGGAGTTGTTTTCTGTGCCTACTTGTCCCTACGTCAGCAGCTCGGCCTACTGCTAGCGCCGAAGCGGTGGATGACGGTGATAATTCCCGTGCAGTCGCAGCGATGCTTGCACTATGAGCAGCGTTTTGGTTATTTTTAACCAAAAATGGCTATTTTTATTTTTGAAAAAGGGTTTTGGTTATTTGGTGATTTTTGATCCCATTTGGTTATGTTTTAGAACATTGCACACTGATACAAACTGTATCTTTTAGAATGTTGCACACTGATACAAAATGCATCTTAAATATCAACGAGCACAATATTATTGGGAGTGGCAATAATATTGATATTGATTGATAGAGGCAACTCATAGCCATTGCTGTTTCTCGTAAAAAAGTAAACAGTATTGTTTAAATCGATAACTATATTTTAAAAGGAGTCAACAGCACGTTCGCGGTCGTTCGCAACTAATTAAAAAATAATATCGCCTGTCTATTTTTGCAGCTCACTGAAACTTTTACTGTGCGTAAACGCAGTAGCGGCTTAACGGGGGGCGGACCGCCCCCGAGAGAAGCTTGTATATAAAAATTTAAAGGTTTTTAAAACTGAAGCTTGTAAAAAACTATTTGCGCTCCACAATGGTTGTTGAAAGGTTGTTTGTCACTTTAATCAATTGAAAAAGACACAGTATCGACAATTGACTTTGAAATTGCAATAACAAATTCAGTTCAATAAAAGCAAGAAAACATCCTTTCTAAATAACAATTACTTGCAAATTTTCGAAAAATTTTCCTTCGAAGATTGCAATATTTAATTTTGAACTTAAAATTTTGTGCAAAGTATGCAAATACAAAATTCTAAGTTAAAAATTAAATATCGCAATCTTAGAGTTTGCTTGTAAACTAGTGCGAATTACGCAATTACTTAACCTCATTAAACTTTGTAGACGTCAAACAAATTTACAGTTATTATTATTATTATTTTTATAATTATTGGTTGGATAACAACACATCGTCCCGGAAATCCGGTTTTCTTCTTTGATAGACTCTTTTACGAAAGCAATTCCATGCTCCTTGTAAGTAAGCTACTGCTACTGGGTTTTATAAAATATTTCTGTACATTTCTGAACTACTCGACACAAAAAATGCACCTAAAAATAAAAGTGTTTTCTAGACTGGAACTTTGAAATAGAATAAAATTTAGACGTACGAATCTACAGACTGAAATCCAAATCATGTATGTTTTCCCTACCTGACATATTTTGGTCGTTAAACTTCAAAATTGAAAATTTAGTTAAAAGGATGCCTTTCATTTGATACCCATATTTCCATCATTGCACAACCGCATATACACGGTGGACGGAAAGTTTCTGCATACAAAAAAAAACACCGTTAAGGATTATTGGTAGTGCTTTTCAAAGTTTTTTTTATTTAAACCACTAAATCATACCTAAACAAAATTCAATTGATCATTAATATTGTGTATGTGCGCCATTTTTTTCGTAGCACTCTAGGACTCGCTTTCGGAAACTTTCGCACAAGACCGACGTTTCGGCCAATGATATGGCATCCCACTCTTGCTTTACTCTTTCAATGAGTTGAAGTCTATTGGCAGCTTTTGGACTCCGAAATACTGAATCTTGAATCCTGGACCAGATATGTTCAATAGGATTAAGATCTGGCGAATTTCCCGGCCAGTCTTCCCATACTAGCTTAAATAGACTTTTAGCAACACTTATTGACTGTTTCGCCGTGTGACACCGCGCACCGTCCTGCATTAAAATCGCTGTAGATCTTCGAGGGAACTGCTTAGGATTTTTGCAGCAATTCCCATATACGGGAAGCATACGTTGTCTGTAGTATTCCCCATCAACAGTCCGTTTTTCATCGACAATTATTAGCTCAGATTTTCCATGTGTGCTTATGCCGCCCGCAATCATTATTTTCAACCCTTGTTTTGGCCGTTGAAATGGTTTAATTGATGATGGATCACTAGTTCTTATCCTGGTATTTTGGCGATTAGGCTTAGGAAACAGTTCCACTGGTGATTCATCCGTGAAAAGTATCCTAGCTCGTTGGTTTCGTTTTATCATCCTTTTACAAAAGTTTAAGCGGTCTCGAATGTTCTTTTCAGTTAAAAGAGGTTTTACAGGGCACACATATGCATGCTTTCCCCAAGAAGTTTTTTTTATATAGTCGCGAACCGTGGTTCTACTGAGTTTGCTTTCTTCTGGAAGAGATGCATTTAGCTGTTTTGTCACTGTTCGCGTTCCAACGCTAGTTTTTTCTTTCGCTAAATCTCTTATCTTTTTTTTGATTGATGTTGTTAATTTTGTTGGACGACCACTTCTCGGCTGGTCAGCTATATTGTTGACGGTTGTCCGAGTCCACTTTAACACAGTATTATAAGACACTTTTAATTGCTTACTTATGCGTAATTTCGGAACCCCATTGTTATGAAGTGTTTGAATTTGAATTCTTAAGACCTCCCGTTTCCTGAAAACAATACAGGCTTTGGGTAAAAATTGTCTAACATTTGTGCAAAGTAATTACAAAATGCATCACCTTAGTTTTGGGTAAAAGGACATTACGAAAACATGACGGTAAACACAGAAATAAATTGTATATTTACGAATTGCTATGCATTTTTTAATATGCATAAATTAAGCTCTTAAACAAACACAAATAGAAAAAACTTACTTCATTTTTTTCCAAAATAAAAGCCGTGGCCACGAAAAATTGCTGCAAGATGCGATCAAATTGAAGCTCACTTTACAATTAATTCAAAAATGCTTGTGCGACTCAAAACTGAAACAAACAACAGCTGATAGTTTTGCCAACATTCCAAACCATCACATTATGGGGGGATTTCCCCATTTCGTTTTCAAATAAAACAAGCAATCAGAATTCTAAGTATATTACCATTGAAACGATGTATGCAGAAACTTTCCGTCCACCCTGTATTTAAAAAAATATTTGAAATGTGTATGTCCTTAAAATTTTAAAGTTTTTTAAAAAGGACTTTGGGCCAGAAAATGAAAAACTGACTATGCCAGATTACTATAAATGATCTCTAGTTTCACGTCTATATCCAAATTTGGATGAGTCTCGGGAAAAAAAAAATTTTTTCGCACAGTGTAATAAATGTAAAGTTGGTGTTTTTACTCTCTGCATCATAACTTTGTCATTTTTCTTTCAATTCTATTGATGTTAGGCTTAATATTTGCTCAAGTAATATATTTGCTCAAAAAATATATAATAATAATATATTTTTCATCTTAGATTTTAAAACTAGGGGAGATAATTTTTTTATCCATAAAAGAAATATTCGAAAATTTATGATTTTTTGGTCGAAAAATTCACTTTGTTACAACTTTCCTTTGGGGAAGTTACTTGTCAGTAACTTCCCCAAATCTCATCTGATTTGAACAATCGAGCAAGCGTATTGTCCGCCACAGCATCGGTGATAGTACCCCGCCCTGTGGACATCCTCTTTTTGCCAGCACGCTCCTGGTGGTAGTGCCCACCTTCAATGGGCACTACCAGCATGCCAGCATTTTGTAAATGGGAAGCGCCCAAAGAAAACGATTTTTTTGTTTACTATTTGGTTTTTACTAGAAGTCAAGCTTGCAGTTCATTGATAAGTCCCTGAGTAACTTCTATCTTCAGTATTGTAAAGTTAGAATTATATGACGTTTCTCTTGAAGTAGGAGAATAAATGGTAGAAAGCTGTCATGGTTGTTATAGTAAATATGTAGCATAGAGCCAGTGGCGTCCCATGGATTTCAGGAAGGGGGTCGGGGGATATGCAAAAAATCCAGTTTAACGTAATTTTTATACTTTAATTCTTGCGTATTTTTGTATATATTGTTGATGCATACATATGCTTACATAAACTTCAAGTGACATGTAAAAAAATATAACTAATTAAAAAATGTAACTGATTTTGTTTACAAATTCCAACAGTTGACGCAGGGTTGGCATCAACCTGCGTTTAGTTACTACTTTGGTAAATAGTCTTTTAGTACTTTTGGGAACACAGAAAATTCAACTTTTTTGCGAGAACAAAGGCAACACTGATTTTTTTTATTAATTTTTTCTTAACTCTTCTGTGGACACCCAGTTCTGGCCAGACAATATTGAACTTTGGATCCACTGTAAGTAATGTTGCAGTTAAGCTATCGAGCTCATATTTCATGATATCCTCAACTGATCCCTTCTAAAAAACCATGGTGTTGGTTGGTTAAAGTGGTGATGCCTCAAGCATCCAATTAGCGCAGATGCGCCGTTTTGAAACCACTATGATTTGAAGGCCTTTTCTTCGTGCCATTACATGTAATAGTGGCATAAGTTAGTTGGCGGAAAATCTACCTGGTCCAAGTGTTTTTCACTTGTCTTGACTTTTATTTTCTTTTGAGTTAGAATAGAATTGATTCGGGTAAACTGCGCTGAGACTAGGATTGATCTATTGTGCCCCCTACAATTGTTAGAGTATATCCCATACACCTACCGCCCTAATGCAACTTAGTAGCTCGCGGGGGTCTAGGTGTTTGACGTCCTCTTCTGCAAGCCAAAACTGGCCCAGGTAACGCAACCTGCTGCGACAAGCCGCATTACAGTGCAATATGATGTGTTCGTGAGTGAGTCTCCTCTGCTGTTTCGCAGAGTCTACAGACGCTTACCTGTTCTATCCCGATTGTATGCATGTGCTTCCTCAATCTGCAGTGCCCAGTTAGAAGACCTGTGACCTGTCTAAGCTGGTTTCTCCTTAGTTTGAGGCATTCACTCCATTTGGGGTTATAATCTTTGATGAAGATTTTCGATTGCCTGAGACCGGAGGCGCTAGTCCAGTGTTCTGTGTTCCTGGTCCAGAGTAACTTCGAGTCTAGTGTTACACCTAGGTACTTCACCTCTGGTTTATAAGCTATGCTCTTCCCGAGCAAGCGTATTGTCCGCCACAGCATCGGTGATAGTACCCCGCCCTGTGGACATCCTCTTTTTGCCAGCACGCTCCTGGTGGTAGTGCCCACCTTCGTTATGGCAGATCTGGTGGAGAGCATGGCTCTTATCCAGCGGCTAAGCGAGGCTTCTACTCCTCTCCTGCTGAGCGCACTTCCTATCACCTCATGCGAGGTGTTATCGAAGGCTCCTTCGATATCCAGAAAAGCGCACAGTGTAATCTCTTTGTTTTTAAGAGCTTCTTGGATTGAACTCGTGAGCTGAAATAGGGCAGTCGCTGTCGATCTGCTTGCCCTATACGCATGCTGTTTTGCGTGCAGAGGTGTTCTCTTGAGCGTCACGGTTCTGATATACTGATCTAACACCTTCTCCACGGTCTTCATGAAGAAGGATGTTAGAATGATCCTAGTCCTTTTTACCTATTTTTTGGTATAAAAACTACCAGGGCACTCCAACTAGCGGGGATGTACCCTGTTGGTAGACAGCTTCTCATTATGCCAGTGAGATGCCTGAGTAGGGCCCCCTGCCTTTTTGTAGAAAGACAGATAAGATCCCGTCCTGGCCTGGCGATTTGAAGGGTTGAAAGGTGTTCAATGCCCAGCCAATCTTATCCCGAGAGATGACTTAATGCGCCAGCTCCCAGTCCCCTCGGTTTGGACGGTAGGTAGTACATTCGGCAAGTGCGTCCTGGGGGATTCGAGTAGGTACTCACCCCTTAGATTTTTATCTGTACTTCCCCAGATCGTGTGGTGGGCGTTCATGTCCCCGCCTATTAGGAGTGGCAAGGCGTTTGCCCTGCAGTACTCCACCAGGCCCAGCACTTCGTGGGGGGGAACAGCCATGTCTTCTCCTGGGAAATACGCCGACGCCAGGACGATCTCGAGGTCACGACCATCGATTTGGACCGTCATCGCCACCGCTACCAGGTCCCTGGACATGTACTCTGTAATACAAACATAGTATTTTTCTCAACTACCACGCAGGCACGAGGTTTCTCGTGCCTTGTGTCCCAAATTATCTTGGTTTGCTGCGAGTTGAGCCCGCAGACTCTGCCGTTATAGCACCAGGGCTCCTGCACTAGCGCCGCCCCGATGTGGTCTCGGGTGAACTTTTGCGCTAGGACGGCCGACGCCGCCTTCACGTGGTGAAGGTTGATCTGCACAACCTTCAGTGCTCGAGGGTTAGAGCTTAGGAGAGGATTCATCCATCTCAAGCAGTGTCGTCAACGAGATCTCGTCTGACAGCTGCTCCTCTTCCTCGGTTGAGCTGCCTCTCAGCCCCAGCGCCTCGAGGCTTATCTCCTCAAGGCAATCTTGAGAAGCTCCTAATTCTGCTGCTTCTGCTCTGGCTTGCTTCCCGCCGTCCGGTGAGGTCCCGGGTGCGGCAGACTGCACCGTGCCTGAGCTCCCTGCTTCATCCGGTGCATTCCCGGACTCAGCTGGTATAGTGGGAGGTGCTACCTCACTGCTCGGGCCTCCAGATCTGGGAATATGAACTGGGATACTCCCATATCTGAAGTTCAAGACATTGTTGTTTTCCCTGATCGCGGCGAAGGATTTCTCGTCAACGACCAGGTTCCACAACACGCCCTTGCCCTCGTCTTTGGAAGTCACCACCTTCCAAAGATTAGTGGAAACCCCAGCATTCTGCGCTTGTAACAGTGCGAATAGCTTGCTGGGTTCTTGTCCCGCGCTCCTGGGAAGGAATAGAGTGACGTGGTATGTCTTGGGGACATCATCTCCAAGGCATAGACTAAGCTCTACTCCCTTCCACTCTTCCAACTTCGGGACCGCCTGCTGAAGTCAGACTGCAGTGCCTTTGTCACTGCAGTCCAGCAGCAGATGTCCCGGCTGGAAGTGGATTCCGGTGAACACTAATAGGGTAGCCCACCCTTTTGCAATCTCCACCACGATAGCTTCTTCCAAGACAGTGAGCTCCTCCTTGCTCAGTGACTTCTGGGGATAGTCCTTTGGCAGAACCGCCACTCGAATGGCTTCAGGTTTTCTGAGGACACTCGAGTACGTCGTACCCGCCTTAGGCCTATCTCCAGACTGGCCGCGATTCTGGGGTTTGCCCGTCTTAGCAACCAGTGCCTGAGTACACGTCCTGGACTTTTTAATTTCAGGACGTTGGGGGGGAGTGATGTTGTCGCTCCCTCTCTTCCTTGGTTGAGTCGGTTGAGCAGCCGCAGCCGTCGCCGTAGCTGTGGGTCCTCCCCCATGCTCTACCGCCTTACTCCTGGCTTCCTTCTTACTCAGTCCTTGCCCGAGGTATCGGAGGTACCATTTGACCTTAGCCCCGCTCAACCCACGCCTTATTGGGTCATCCAGGCCGCCTGGTTGCCCTAAGGGAGGTAGTTTGGGGAGCTGTTTTCTGTGCCTACTTGTCCCTACGTCAGCAGCTCGGCCTACTGCTAGCGCCGAAGCGGTGGATGACGGTGATAATTCCCGTGCAGTCGCAGCGATGCTTGCACTATGAGCAGCGTTTTGGTTATTTTTAACCAAAAATGGCTATTTTTATTTTTGAAAAAGGGTTTTGGTTATTTGGTGATTTTTGATCCCATTTGGTTATGTTTTAGAACATTGCACACTGATACAAACTGTATCTTTTAGAATGTTGCACACTGATACAAAATGCATCTTAAATATCAACGAGCACAATATTATTGGGAGTGGCAATAATATTGATATTGATTGATAGAGGCAACTCATAGCCATTGCTGTTTCTCGTAAAAAAGTAAACAGTATTGTTTAAATCGATAACTATATTTTAAAAGGAGTCAACAGCACGTTCGCGGTCGTTCGCAACTAATTAAAAAATAATATCGCCTGTCTATTTTTGCAGCTCACTGAAACTTTTACTGTGCGTAAACGCAGTAGCGGCTTAACGGGGGGCGGACCGCCCCCGAGAGAAGCTTGTATATAAAAATTTAAAGTTTTTTAAAACTGAAGCTTGTAAAAAACTATTTGCGCTCCACAATGGTTGTTGAAAGGTTGTTTGTCACTTTAATCAATTGAAAAAGACACAGTATCGACAATTGACTTTGAAATTGCAATAACAAATTCAGTTCAATAAAAGCAAGAAAACATCCTTTCTAAATAACAATTACTTGCAAATTTTCGAAAAATTTTCCTTCGAAGATTGCAATATTTAATTTTGAACTTAAAATTTTGTGCAAAGTATGCAAATACAAAATTCTAAGTTAAAAATTAAATATCGCAATCTTAGAGTTTGCTTGTAAACTAGTGCGAATTACGCAATTACTTAACCTCATTAAACTTTGTAGACGTCAAACAAATTTACAGTTATTATTATTATTATTTTTATAATTATTGGTTGGATAACAACACATCGTCCCGGAAATCCGGTTTTCTTCTTTGATAGACTCTTTTACGAAAGCAATTCCATGCTCCTTGTAAGTAAGCTACTGCTACTGGGTTTTATAAAATATTTCTGTACATTTCTGAACTACTCGACACAAAAAATGCACCTAAAAATAAAAGTGTTTTCTAGACTGGAACTTTGAAATAGAATAAAATTTAGACGTACGAATCTACAGACTGAAATCCAAATCATGTATGTTTTCCCTACCTGACATATTTTGGTCGTTAAACTTCAAAATTGAAAATTTAGTTAAAAGGATGCCTTTCATTTGATACCCATATTTCCATCATTGCACAACCGCATATACACGGTGGACGGAAAGTTTCTGCATACAAAAAAAAACACCGTTAAGGATTATTGGTAGTGCTTTTCAAAGTTTTTTTTATTTAAACCACTAAATCATACCTAAACAAAATTCAATTGATCATTAATATTGTGTATGTGCGCCATTTTTTTCGTAGCACTCTAGGACTCGCTTTCGGAAACTTTCGCACAAGACCGACGTTTCGGCCAATGATATGGCATCCCACTCTTGCTTTACTCTTTCAATGAGTTGAAGTCTATTGGCAGCTTTTGGACTCCGAAATACTGAATCTTGAATCCTGGACCAGATATGTTCAATAGGATTAAGATCTGGCGAATTTCCCGGCCAGTCTTCCCATACTAGCTTAAATAGACTTTTAGCAACACTTATTGACTGTTTCGCCGTGTGACACCGCGCACCGTCCTGCATTAAAATCGCTGTAGATCTTCGAGGGAACTGCTTAGGATTTTTGCAGCAATTCCCATATACGGGAAGCATACGTTGTCTGTAGTATTCCCCATCAACAGTCCGTTTTTCATCGACAATTATTAGCTCAGATTTTCCATGTGTGCTTATGCCGCCCGCAATCATTATTTTCAACCCTTGTTTTGGCCGTTGAAATGGTTTAATTGATGATGGATCACTAGTTCTTATCCTGGTATTTTGGCGATTAGGCTTAGGAAACAGTTCCACTGGTGATTCATCCGTGAAAAGTATCCTAGCTCGTTGGTTTCGTTTTATCATCCTTTTACAAAAGTTTAAGCGGTCTCGAATGTTCTTTTCAGTTAAAAGAGGTTTTACAGGGCACACATATGCATGCTTTCCCCAAGAAGTTTTTTTTATATAGTCGCGAACCGTGGTTCTACTGAGTTTGCTTTCTTCTGGAAGAGATGCATTTAGCTGTTTTGTCACTGTTCGCGTTCCAACGCTAGTTTTTTCTTTCGCTAAATCTCTTATCTTTTTTTTGATTGATGTTGTTAATTTTGTTGGACGACCACTTCTCGGCTGGTCAGCTATATTGTTGACGGTTGTCCGAGTCCACTTTAACACAGTATTATAAGACACTTTTAATTGCTTACTTATGCGTAATTTCGGAACCCCATTGTTATGAAGTGTTTGAATTTGAATTCTTAAGACCTCCCGTTTCCTGAAAACAATACAGGCTTTGGGTAAAAATTGTCTAACATTTGTGCAAAGTAATTACAAAATGCATCACCTTAGTTTTGGGTAAAAGGACATTACGAAAACATGACGGTAAACACAGAAATAAATTGTATATTTACGAATTGCTATGCATTTTTTAATATGCATAAATTAAGCTCTTAAACAAACACAAATAGAAAAAACTTACTTCATTTTTTTCCAAAATAAAAGCCGTGGCCACGAAAAATTGCTGCAAGATGCGATCAAATTGAAGCTCACTTTACAATTAATTCAAAAATGCTTGTGCGACTCAAAACTGAAACAAACAACAGCTGATAGTTTTGCCAACATTCCAAACCATCACATTATGGGGGGATTTCCCCATTTCGTTTTCAAATAAAACAAGCAATCAGAATTCTAAGTATATTACCATTGAAACGATGTATGCAGAAACTTTCCGTCCACCCTGTATTTAAAAAAATATTTGAAATGTGTATGTCCTTAAAATTTTAAAGTTTTTTAAAAAGGACTTTGGGCCAGAAAATGAAAAACTGACTATGCCAGATTACTATAAATGATCTCTAGTTTCACGTCTATATCCAAATTTGGATGAGTCTCGGGAAAAAAAAAATTTTTTCGCACAGTGTAATAAATGTAAAGTTGGTGTTTTTACTCTCTGCATCATAACTTTGTCATTTTTCTTTCAATTCTATTGATGTTAGGCTTAATATTTGCTCAAGTAATATATTTGCTCAAAAAATATATAATAATAATATATTTTTCATCTTAGATTTTAAAACTAGGGGAGATAATTTTTTTATCCATAAAAGAAATATTCGAAAATTTATGATTTTTTGGTCGAAAAATTCACTTTGTTACAACTTTCCTTTGGGGAAGTTACTTGTCAGTAACTTCCCCAAATCTCATCTGATTTGAACAATCGAGCAAGCGTATTGTCCGCCACAGCATCGGTGATAGTACCCCGCCCTGTGGACATCCTCTTTTTGCCAGCACGCTCCTGGTGGTAGTGCCCACCTTCAATGGGCACTACCAGCATGCCAGCATTTTGTAAATGGGAAGCGCCCAAAGAAAACGATTTTTTTGTTTACTATTTGGTTTTTACTAGAAGTCAAGCTTGCAGTTCATTGATAAGTCCCTGAGTAACTTCTATCTTCAGTATTGTAAAGTTAGAATTATATGACGTTTCTCTTGAAGTAGGAGAATAAATGGTAGAAAGCTGTCATGGTTGTTATAGTAAATATGTAGCATAGAGCCAGTGGCGTCCCATGGATTTCAGGAAGGGGGTCGGGGGATATGCAAAAAATCCAGTTTAACGTAATTTTTATACTTTAATTCTTGCGTATTTTTGTATATATTGTTGATGCATACATATGCTTACATAAACTTCAAGTGACATGTAAAAAAATATAACTAATTAAAAAATGTAACTGATTTTGTTTACAAATTCCAACAGTTGACGCAGGGTTGGCATCAACCTGCGTTTAGTTACTACTTTGGTAAATAGTCTTTTAGTACTTTTGGGAACACAGAAAATTCAACTTTTTTGCGAGAACAAAGGCAACACTGATTTTTTTTATTAATTTTTTCTTAACTCTTCTGTGGACACCCAGTTCTGGCCAGACAATATTGAACTTTGGATCCACTGTAAGTAATGTTGCAGTTAAGCTATCGAGCTCATATTTCATGATATCCTCAACTGATCCCTTCTAAAAAACCATGGTGTTGGTTGGTTAAAGTGGTGATGCCTCAAGCATCCAATTAGCGCAGATGCGCCGTTTTGAAACCACTATGATTTGAAGGCCTTTTCTTCGTGCCATTACATGTAATAGTGGCATAAGTTAGTTGGCGGAAAATCTACCTGGTCCAAGTGTTTTTCACTTGTCTTGACTTTTATTTTCTTTTGAGTTAGAATAGAATTGATTCGGGTAAACTGCGCTGAGACTAGGATTGATCTATTGTGCCCCCTACAATTGTTAGAGTATATCCCATACACCTACCGCCCTAATGCAACTTAGTAGCTCGCGGGGGTCTAGGTGTTTGACGTCCTCTTCTGCAAGCCAAAACTGGCCCAGGTAACGCAACCTGCTGCGACAAGCCGCATTACAGTGCAATATGATGTGTTCGTGAGTGAGTCTCCTCTGCTGTTTCGCAGAGTCTACAGACGCTTACCTGTTCTATCCCGATTGTATGCATGTGCTTCCTCAATCTGCAGTGCCCAGTTAGAAGACCTGTGACCTGTCTAAGCTGGTTTCTCCTTAGTTTGAGGCATTCACTCCATTTGGGGTTATAATCTTTGATGAAGATTTTCGATTGCCTGAGACCGGAGGCGCTAGTCCAGTGTTCTGTGTTCCTGGTCCAGAGTAACTTCGAGTCTAGTGTTACACCTAGGTACTTCACCTCTGGTTTATAAGCTATGCTCTTCCCGAGCAAGCGTATTGTCCGCCACAGCATCGGTGATAGTACCCCGCCCTGTGGACATCCTCTTTTTGCCAGCACGCTCCTGGTGGTAGTGCCCACCTTCGTTATGGCAGATCTGGTGGAGAGCATGGCTCTTATCCAGCGGCTAAGCGAGGCTTCTACTCCTCTCCTGCTGAGCGCACTTCCTATCACCTCATGCGAGGTGTTATCGAAGGCTCCTTCGATATCCAGAAAAGCGCACAGTGTAATCTCTTTGTTTTTAAGAGCTTCTTGGATTGAACTCGTGAGCTGAAATAGGGCAGTCGCTGTCGATCTGCTTGCCCTATACGCATGCTGTTTTGCGTGCAGAGGTGTTCTCTTGAGCGTCACGGTTCTGATATACTGATCTAACACCTTCTCCACGGTCTTCATGAAGAAGGATGTTAGAATGATCCTAGTCCTTTTTACCTATTTTTTGGTATAAAAACTACCAGGGCACTCCAACTAGCGGGGATGTACCCTGTTGGTAGACAGCTTCTCATTATGCCAGTGAGATGCCTGAGTAGGGCCCCCTGCCTTTTTGTAGAAAGACAGATAAGATCCCGTCCTGGCCTGGCGATTTGAAGGGTTGAAAGGTGTTCAATGCCCAGCCAATCTTATCCCGAGAGATGACTTAATGCGCCAGCTCCCAGTCCCCTCGGTTTGGACGGTAGGTAGTACATTCGGCAAGTGCGTCCTGGGGGATTCGAGTAGGTACTCACCCCTTAGATTTTTATCTGTACTTCCCCAGATCGTGTGGTGGGCGTTCATGTCCCCGCCTATTAGGAGTGGCAAGGCGTTTGCCCTGCAGTACTCCACCAGGCCCAGCACTTCGTGGGGGGGAACAGCCATGTCTTCTCCTGGGAAATACGCCGACGCCAGGACGATCTCGAGGTCACGACCATCGATTTGGACCGTCATCGCCACCGCTACCAGGTCCCTGGACATGTACTCTGTAATACAAACATAGTATTTTTCTCAACTACCACGCAGGCACGAGGTTTCTCGTGCCTTGTGTCCCAAATTATCTTGGTTTGCTGCGAGTTGAGCCCGCAGACTCTGCCGTTATAGCACCAGGGCTCCTGCACTAGCGCCGCCCCGATGTGGTCTCGGGTGAACTTTTGCGCTAGGACGGCCGACGCCGCCTTCACGTGGTGAAGGTTGATCTGCACAACCTTCAGTGCTCGAGGGTTAGAGCTTAGGAGAGGATTCATCCATCTCAAGCAGTGTCGTCAACGAGATCTCGTCTGACAGCTGCTCCTCTTCCTCGGTTGAGCTGCCTCTCAGCCCCAGCGCCTCGAGGCTTATCTCCTCAAGGCAATCTTGAGAAGCTCCTAATTCTGCTGCTTCTGCTCTGGCTTGCTTCCCGCCGTCCGGTGAGGTCCCGGGTGCGGCAGACTGCACCGTGCCTGAGCTCCCTGCTTCATCCGGTGCATTCCCGGACTCAGCTGGTATAGTGGGAGGTGCTACCTCACTGCTCGGGCCTCCAGATCTGGGAATATGAACTGGGATACTCCCATATCTGAAGTTCAAGACATTGTTGTTTTCCCTGATCGCGGCGAAGGATTTCTCGTCAACGACCAGGTTCCACAACACGCCCTTGCCCTCGTCTTTGGAAGTCACCACCTTCCAAAGATTAGTGGAAACCCCAGCATTCTGCGCTTGTAACAGTGCGAATAGCTTGCTGGGTTCTTGTCCCGCGCTCCTGGGAAGGAATAGAGTGACGTGGTATGTCTTGGGGACATCATCTCCAAGGCATAGACTAAGCTCTACTCCCTTCCACTCTTCCAACTTCGGGACCGCCTGCTGAAGTCAGACTGCAGTGCCTTTGTCACTGCAGTCCAGCAGCAGATGTCCCGGCTGGAAGTGGATTCCGGTGAACACTAATAGGGTAGCCCACCCTTTTGCAATCTCCACCACGATAGCTTCTTCCAAGACAGTGAGCTCCTCCTTGCTCAGTGACTTCTGGGGATAGTCCTTTGGCAGAACCGCCACTCGAATGGCTTCAGGTTTTCTGAGGACACTCGAGTACGTCGTACCCGCCTTAGGCCTATCTCCAGACTGGCCGCGATTCTGGGGTTTGCCCGTCTTAGCAACCAGTGCCTGAGTACACGTCCTGGACTTTTTAATTTCAGGACGTTGGGGGGGAGTGATGTTGTCGTTCCCTCTCTTCCTTGGTTGAGTCGGTTGAGCAGCCGCAGCCGTCGCCGTAGCTGTGGGTCCTCCCCCATGCTCTACCGCCTTACTCCTGGCTTCCTTCTTACTCAGTCCTTGCCCGAGGTATCGGAGGTACCATTTGACCTTAGCCCCGCTCAACCCACGCCTTATTGGGTCATCCAGGCCGCCTGGTTGCCCTAAGGGAGGTAGTTTGGGGAGCTGTTTTCTGTGCCTACTTGTCCCTACGTCAGCAGCTCGGCCTACTGCTAGCGCCGAAGCGGTGGATGACGGTGATAATTCCCGTGCAGTCGCAGCGATGCTTGCACTATGAGCAGCGTTTTGGTTATTTTTAACCAAAAATGGCTATTTTTATTTTTGAAAAAGGGTTTTGGTTATTTGGTGATTTTTGATCCCATTTGGTTATGTTTTAGAACATTGCACACTGATACAAACTGTATCTTTTAGAATGTTGCACACTGATACAAAATGCATCTTAAATATCAACGAGCACAATATTATTGGGAGTGGCAATAATATTGATATTGATTGATAGAGGCAACTCATAGCCATTGCTGTTTCTCGTAAAAAAGTAAACAGTATTGTTTAAATCGATAACTATATTTTAAAAGGAGTCAACAGCACGTTCGCGGTCGTTCGCAACTAATTAAAAAATAATATCGCCTGTCTATTTTTGCAGCTCACTGAAACTTTTACTGTGCGTAAACGCAGTAGCGGCTTAACGGGGGGCGGACCGCCCCCGAGAGAAGCTTGTATATAAAAATTTAAAGTTTTTTAAAACTGAAGCTTGTAAAAAACTATTTGCGCTCCACAATGGTTGTTGAAAGGTTGTTTGTCACTTTAATCAATTGAAAAAGACACAGTATCGACAATTGACTTTGAAATTGCAATAACAAATTCAGTTCAATAAAAGCAAGAAAACATCCTTTCTAAATAACAATTACTTGCAAATTTTCGAAAAATTTTCCTTCGAAGATTGCAATATTTAATTTTGAACTTAAAATTTTGTGCAAAGTATGCAAATACAAAATTCTAAGTTAAAAATTAAATATCGCAATCTTAGAGTTTGCTTGTAAACTAGTGCGAATTACGCAATTACTTAACCTCATTAAACTTTGTAGACGTCAAACAAATTTACAATTATTATTATTATTATTTTTATAATTATTGGTTGGATAACAACACATCGTCCCGGAAATCCGGTTTTCTTCTTTGATAGACTCTTTTACGAAAGCAATTCCATGCTCCTTGTAAGTAAGCTACTGCTACTGGGTTTTATAAAATATTTCTGTACATTTCTGAACTACTCGACACAAAAAATGCACCTAAAAATAAAAGTGTTTTCTAGACTGGAACTTTGAAATAGAATAAAATTTAGACGTACGAATCTACAGACTGAAATCCAAATCATGTATGTTTTCCCTACCTGACATATTTTGGTCGTTAAACTTCAAAATTGAAAATTTAGTTAAAAGGATGCCTTTCATTTGATACCCATATTTCCATCATTGCACAACCGCATATACACGGTGGACGGAAAGTTTCTGCATACAAAAAAAAACACCGTTAAGGATTATTGGTAGTGCTTTTCAAAGTTTTTTTTATTTAAACCACTAAATCATACCTAAACAAAATTCAATTGATCATTAATATTGTGTATGTGCGCCATTTTTTTCGTAGCACTCTAGGACTCGCTTTCGGAAACTTTCGCACAAGACCGACGTTTCGGCCAATGATATGGCATCCCACTCTTGCTTTACTCTTTCAATGAGTTGAAGTCTATTGGCAGGTTTTGGACTCCGAAATACTGAATCTTGAATCCTGGACCAGATATGTTCAATAGGATTAAGATCTGGCGAATTTCCCGGCCAGTCTTCCCATACTAGCTTAAATAGACTTTTAGCAACACTTATTGACTGTTTCGCCGTGTGACACCGCGCACCGTCCTGCATTAAAATCGCTGTAGATCTTCGAGGGAACTGCTTAGGATTTTTGCAGCAATTCCCATATACGGGAAGCATACGTTGTCTGTAGTATTCCCCATCAACAGTCCGTTTTTCATCGACAATTATTAGCTCAGATTTTCCATGTGTGCTTATGCCGCCCGCAATCATTATTTTCAACCCTTGTTTTGGCCGTTGAAATGGTTTAATTGATGATGGATCACTAGTTCTTATCCTGGTATTTTGGCGATTAGGCTTAGGAAACAGTTCCACTGGTGATTCATCCGTGAAAAGTATCCTAGCTCGTTGGTTTCGTTTTATCATCCTTTTACAAAAGTTTAAGCGGTCTCGAATGTTCTTTTCAGTTAAAAGAGGTTTTACAGGGCACACATATGCATGCTTTCCCCAAGAAGTTTTTTTTATATAGTCGCGAACCGTGGTTCTACTGAGTTTGCTTTCTTCTGGAAGAGATGCATTTAGCTGTTTTGTCACTGTTCGCGTTCCAACGCTAGTTTTTTCTTTCGCTAAATCTCTTATCTTTTTTTTGATTGATGTTGTTAATTTTGTTGGACGACCACTTCTCGGCTGGTCAGCTATATTGTTGACGGTTGTCCGAGTCCACTTTAACACAGTATTATAAGACACTTTTAATTGCTTACTTATGCGTAATTTCGGAACCCCATTGTTATGAAGTGTTTGAATTTGAATTCTTAAGACCTCCCGTTTCCTGAAAACAATACAGGCTTTGGGTAAAAATTGTCTAACATTTGTGCAAAGTAATTACAAAATGCATCACCTTAGTTTTGGGTAAAAGGACATTACGAAAACATGACGGTAAACACAGAAATAAATTGTATATTTACGAATTGCTATGCATTTTTTAATATGCATAAATTAAGCTCTTAAACAAACACAAATAGAAAAAACTTACTTCATTTTTTTCCAAAATAAAAGCCGTGGCCACGAAAAATTGCTGCAAGATGCGATCAAATTGAAGCTCACTTTACAATTAATTCAAAAATGCTTGTGCGACTCAAAACTGAAACAAACAACAGCTGATAGTTTTACCAACATTCCAAACCATCACATTATGGGGGGATTTCCCCATTTCGTTTTCAAATAAAACAAGCAATCAGAATTCTAAGTATATTACCATTGAAACGATGTATGCAGAAACTTTCCGTCCACCCTGTATTTAAAAAAATATTTGAAATGTGTATGTCCTTAAAATTTTAAAGTTTTTTAAAAAGGACTTTGGGCCAGAAAATGAAAAACTGACTATGCCAGATTACTATAAATGATCTCTAGTTTCACGTCTATATCCAAATTTGGATGAGTCTCGGGAAAAAAAAAATTTTTTCGCACAGTGTAATAAATGTAAAGTTGGTGTTTTTACTCTCTGCATCATAACTTTGTCATTTTTCTTTCAATTCTATTGATGTTAGGCTTAATATTTGCTCAAGTAATATATTTGCTCAAAAAATATATAATAATAATATATTTTTCATCTTAGATTTTAAAACTAGGGGAGATAATTTTTTTATCCATAAAAGAAATATTCGAAAATTTATGATTTTTTGGTCGAAAAATTCACTTTGTTACAACTTTCCTTTGGGGAAGTTACTTGTCAGTAACTTCCCCAAATCTCATCTGATTTGAACAATCGAGCAAGCGTATTGTCCGCCACAGCATCGGTGATAGTACCCCGCCCTGTGGACATCCTCTTTTTGCCAGCACGTTCCTGGTGGTAGTGCCCACCTTCAATGGGCACTACCAGCATGCCAGCATTTTGTAAATGGGAAGCGCCCAAAGAAAACGATTTTTTTGTTTACTATTTGGTTTTTACTAGAAGTCAAGCTTGCAGTTCATTGATAAGTCCCTGAGTAACTTCTATCTTCAGTATTGTAAAGTTAGAATTATATGACGTTTCTCTTGAAGTAGGAGAATAAATGGTAGAAAGCTGTCATGGTTGTTATAGTAAATATGTAGCATAGAGCCAGTGGCGTCCCATGGATTTCAGGAAGGGGGTCGGGGGATATGCAAAAAATCCAGTTTAACGTAATTTTTATACTTTAATTCTTGCGTATTTTTGTATATATTGTTGATGCATACATATGCTTACATAAACTTCAAGTGACATGTAAAAAAATATAACTAATTAAAAAATGTAACTGATTTTGTTTACAAATTCCAACAGTTGACGCAGGGTTGGCATCAACCTGCGTTTAGTTACTACTTTGGTAAATAGTCTTTTAGTACTTTTGGGAACACAGAAAATTCAACTTTTTTGCGAGAACAAAGGCAACACTGATTTTTTTTATTAATTTTTTCTTAACTCTTCTGTGGACACCCAGTTCTGGCCAGACAATATTGAACTTTGGATCCACTGTAAGTAATGTTGCAGTTAAGCTATCGAGCTCATATTTCATGATATCCTCAACTGATCCCTTCTAAAAAACCATGGTGTTGGTTGGTTAAAGTGGTGATGCCTCAAGCATCCAATTAGCGCAGATGCGCCGTTTTGAAACCACTATGATTTGAAGGCCTTTTCTTCGTGCCATTACATGTAATAGTGGCATAAGTTAGTTGGTGGAAAATCTACCTGGTCCAAGTGTTTTTCACTTGTCTTGACTTTTATTTTCTTTTGAGTTAGAATAGAATTGATTCGGGTAAACTGCGCTGAGACTAGGATTGATCTATTGTGCCCCCTACAATTGTTAGAGTATATCCCATACACCTACCGCCCTAATGCAACTTAGTAGCTCGCGGGGGTCTAGGTGTTTGACGTCCTCTTCTGCAAGCCAAAACTGGCCCAGGTAACGCAACCTGCTGCGACAAGCCGCATTACAGTGCAATATGATGTGTTCGTGAGTGAGTCTCCTCTGCTGTTTCGCAGAGTCTACAGACGCTTACCTGTTCTATCCCGATTGTATGCATGTGCTTCCTCAATCTGCAGTGCCCAGTTAGAAGACCTGTGACCTGTCTAAGCTGGTTTCTCCTTAGTTTGAGGCATTCACTCCATTTGGGGTTATAATCTTTGATGAAGATTTTCGATTGCCTGAGACCGGAGGCGCTAGTCCAGTGTTCTGTGTTCCTGGTCCAGAGTAACTTCGAGTCTAGTGTTACACCTAGGTACTTCACCTCTGGTTTATAAGCTATGCTCTTCCCGAGCAAGCGTATTGTCCGCCACAGCATCGGTGATAGTACCCCGCCCTGTGGACATCCTCTTTTTGCCAGCACGCTCCTGGTGGTAGTGCCCACCTTCGTTATGGCAGATCTGGTGGAGAGCATGGCTCTTATCCAGCGGCTAAGCGAGGCTTCTACTCCTCTCCTGCTGAGCGCACTTCCTATCACCTCATGCGAGGTGTTATCGAAGGCTCCTTCGATATCCAGAAAAGCGCACAGTGTAATCTCTTTGTTTTTAAGAGCTTCTTGGATTGAACTCGTGAGCTGAAATAGGGCAGTCGCTGTCGATCTGCTTGCCCTATACGCATGCTGTTTTGCGTGCAGAGGTGTTCTCTTGAGCGTCACGGTTCTGATATACTGATCTAACACCTTCTCCACGGTCTTCATGAAGAAGGATGTTAGAATGATCCTAGTCCTTTTTACCTATTTTTTGGTATAAAAACTACCAGGGCACTCCAACTAGCGGGGATGTACCCTGTTGGTAGACAGCTTCTCATTATGCCAGTGAGATGCCTGAGTAGGGCCCCCTGCCTTTTTGTAGAAAGACAGATAAGATCCCGTCCTGGCCTGGCGATTTGAAGGGTTGAAAGGTGTTCAATGCCCAGCCAATCTTATCCCGAGAGATGACTTAATGCGCCAGCTCCCAGTCCCCTCGGTTTGGACGGTAGGTAGTACATTCGGCAAGTGCGTCCTGGGGGATTCGAGTAGGTACTCACCCCTTAGATTTTTATCTGTACTTCCCCAGATCGTGTGGTGGGCGTTCATGTCCCCGCCTATTAGGAGTGGCAAGGCGTTTGCCCTGCAGTACTCCACCAGGCCCAGCACTTCGTGGGGGGGAACAGCCATGTCTTCTCCTGGGAAATACGCCGACGCCAGGACGATCTCGAGGTCACGACCATCGATTTGGACCGTCATCGCCACCGCTACCAGGTCCCTGGACATGTACTCTGTAATACAAACATAGTATTTTTCTCAACTACCACGCAGGCACGAGGTTTCTCGTGCCTTGTGTCCCAAATTATCTTGGTTTGCTGCGAGTTGAGCCCGCAGACTCTGCCGTTATAGCACCAGGGCTCCTGCACTAGCGCCGCCCCGATGTGGTCTCGGGTGAACTTTTGCGCTAGGACGGCCGACGCCGCCTTCACGTGGTGAAGGTTGATCTGCACAACCTTCAGTGCTCGAGGGTTAGAGCTTAGGAGAGGATTCATCCATCTCAAGCAGTGTCGTCAACGAGATCTCGTCTGACAGCTGCTCCTCTTCCTCGGTTGAGCTGCCTCTCAGCCCCAGCGCCTCGAGGCTTATCTCCTCAAGGCAATCTTGAGAAGCTCCTAATTCTGCTGCTTCTGCTCTGGCTTGCTTCCCGCCGTCCGGTGAGGTCCCGGGTGCGGCAGACTGCACCGTGCCTGAGCTCCCTGCTTCATCCGGTGCATTCCCGGACTCAGCTGGTATAGTGGGAGGTGCTACCTCACTGCTCGGGCCTCCAGATCTGGGAATATGAACTGGGATACTCCCATATCTGAAGTTCAAGACATTGTTGTTTTCCCTGATCGCGGCGAAGGATTTCTCGTCAACGACCAGGTTCCACAACACGCCCTTGCCCTCGTCTTTGGAAGTCACCACCTTCCAAAGATTAGTGGAAACCCCAGCATTCTGCGCTTGTAACAGTGCGAATAGCTTGCTGGGTTCTTGTCCCGCGCTCCTGGGAAGGAATAGAGTGACGTGGTATGTCTTGGGGACATCATCTCCAAGGCATAGACTAAGCTCTACTCCCTTCCACTCTTCCAACTTCGGGACCGCCTGCTGAAGTCAGACTGCAGTGCCTTTGTCACTGCAGTCCAGCAGCAGATGTCCCGGCTGGAAGTGGATTCCGGTGAACACTAATAGGGTAGCCCACCCTTTTGCAATCTCCACCACGATAGCTTCTTCCAAGACAGTGAGCTCCTCCTTGCTCAGTGACTTCTGGGGATAGTCCTTTGGCAGAACCGCCACTCGAATGGCTTCAGGTTTTCTGAGGACACTCGAGTACGTCGTACCCGCCTTAGGCCTATCTCCAGACTGGCCGCGATTCTGGGGTTTGCCCGTCTTAGCAACCAGTGCCTGAGTACACGTCCTGGACTTTTTAATTTCAGGACGTTGGGGGGGAGTGATGTTGTCGCTCCCTCTCTTCCTTGGTTGAGTCGGTTGAGCAGCCGCAGCCGTCGCCGTAGCTGTGGGTCCTCCCCCATGCTCTACCGCCTTACTCCTGGCTTCCTTCTTACTCAGTCCTTGCCCGAGGTATCGGAGGTACCATTTGACCTTAGCCCCGCTCAACCCACGCCTTATTGGGTCATCCAGGCCGCCTGGTTGCCCTAAGGGAGGTAGTTTGGGGAGCTGTTTTCTGTGCCTACTTGTCCCTACGTCAGCAGCTCGGCCTACTGCTAGCGCCGAAGCGGTGGATGACGGTGATAATTCCCGTGCAGTCGCAGCGATGCTTGCACTATGAGCAGCGTTTTGGTTATTTTTAACCAAAAATGGCTATTTTTATTTTTGAAAAAGGGTTTTGGTTATTTGGTGATTTTTGATCCCATTTGGTTATGTTTTAGAACATTGCACACTGATACAAACTGTATCTTTTAGAATGTTACACACTGATACAAAATGCATCTTAAATATCAACGAGCACAATATTATTGGGAGTGGCAATAATATTGATATTGATTGATAGAGGCAACTCATAGCCATTGCTGTTTCTCGTAAAAAAGTAAACAGTATTGTTTAAATCGATAACTATATTTTAAAAGGAGTCAACAGCACGTTCGCGGTCGTTCGCAACTAATTAAAAAATAATATCGCCTGTCTATTTTTGCAGCTCACTGAAACTTTTACTGTGCGTAAACGCAGTAGCGGCTTAACGGGGGGCGGACCGCCCCCGAGAGAAGCTTGTATATAAAAATTTAAAGTTTTTTAAAACTGAAGCTTGTAAAAAACTATTTGCGCTCCACAATGGTTGTTGAAAGGTTGTTTGTCACTTTAATCAATTGAAAAAGACACAGTATCGACAATTGACTTTGAAATTGCAATAACAAATTCAGTTCAATAAAAGCAAGAAAACATCCTTTCTAAATAACAATTACTTGCAAATTTTCGAAAAATTTTCCTTCGAAGATTGCAATATTTAATTTTGAACTTAAAATTTTGTGCAAAGTATGCAAATACAAAATTCTAAGTTAAAAATTAAATATCGCAATCTTAGAGTTTGCTTGTAAACTAGTGCGAATTACGCAATTACTTAACCTCATTAAACTTTGTAGACGTCAAACAAATTTACAGTTATTATTATTATTATTTTTATAATTATTGGTTGGATAACAACACATCGTCCCGGAAATCCGGTTTTCTTCTTTGATAGACTCTTTTACGAAAGCAATTCCATGCTCCTTGTAAGTAAGCTACTGCTACTGGGTTTTATAAAATATTTCTGTACATTTCTGAACTACTCGACACAAAAAATGCACCTAAAAATAAAAGTGTTTTCTAGACTGGAACTTTGAAATAGAATAAAATTTAGACGTACGAATCTACAGACTGAAATCCAAATCATGTATGTTTTCCCTACCTGACATATTTTGGTCGTTAAACTTCAAAATTGAAAATTTAGTTAAAAGGATGCCTTTCATTTGATACCCATATTTCCATCATTGCACAACCGCATATACACGGTGGACGGAAAGTTTCTGCATACAAAAAAAAACACCGTTAAGGATTATTGGTAGTGCTTTTCAAAGTTTTTTTTATTTAAACCACTAAATCATACCTAAACAAAATTCAATTGATCATTAATATTGTGTATGTGCGCCATTTTTTTCGTAGCACTCTAGGACTCGCTTTCGGAAACTTTCGCACAAGACCGACGTTTCGGCCAATGATATGGCATCCCACTCTTGCTTTACTCTTTCAATGAGTTGAAGTCTATTGGCAGGTTTTGGACTCCGAAATACTGAATCTTGAATCCTGGACCAGATATGTTCAATAGGATTAAGATCTGGCGAATTTCCCGGCCAGTCTTCCCATACTAGCTTAAATAGACTTTTAGCAACACTTATTGACTGTTTCGCCGTGTGACACCGCGCACCGTCCTGCATTAAAATCGCTGTAGATCTTCGAGGGAACTGCTTAGGATTTTTGCAGCAATTCCCATATACGGGAAGCATACGTTGTCTGTAGTATTCCCCATCAACAGTCCGTTTTTCATCGACAATTATTAGCTCAGATTTTCCATGTGTGCTTATGCCGCCCGCAATCATTATTTTCAACCCTTGTTTTGGCCGTTGAAATGGTTTAATTGATGATGGATCACTAGTTCTTATCCTGGTATTTTGGCGATTAGGCTTAGGAAACAGTTCCACTGGTGATTCATCCGTGAAAAGTATCCTAGCTCGTTGGTTTCGTTTTATCATCCTTTTACAAAAGTTTAAGCGGTCTCGAATGTTCTTTTCAGTTAAAAGAGGTTTTACAGGGCACACATATGCATGCTTTCCCCAAGAAGTTTTTTTTATATAGTCGCGAACCGTGGTTCTACTGAGTTTGCTTTCTTCTGGAAGAGATGCATTTAGCTGTTTTGTCACTGTTCGCGTTCCAACGCTAGTTTTTTCTTTCGCTAAATCTCTTATCTTTTTTTTGATTGATGTTGTTAATTTTGTTGGACGACCACTTCTCGGCTGGTCAGCTATATTGTTGACGGTTGTCCGAGTCCACTTTAACACAGTATTATAAGACACTTTTAATTGCTTACTTATGCGTAATTTCGGAACCCCATTGTTATGAAGTGTTTGAATTTGAATTCTTAAGACCTCCCGTTTCCTGAAAACAATACAGGCTTTGGGTAAAAATTGTCTAACATTTGTGCAAAGTAATTAAAAAATGCATCACCTTAGTTTTGGGTAAAAGGACATTACGAAAACATGACGGTAAACACAGAAATAAATTGTATATTTACGAATTGCTATGCATTTTTTAATATGCATAAATTAAGCTCTTAAACAAACACAAATAGAAAAAACTTACTTCATTTTTTTCCAAAATAAAAGCCGTGGCCACGAAAAATTGCTGCAAGATGCGATCAAATTGAAGCTCACTTTACAATTAATTCAAAAATGCTTGTGCGACTCAAAACTGAAACAAACAACAGCTGATAGTTTTGCCAACATTCCAAACCATCACATTATGGGGGGATTTCCCCATTTCGTTTTCAAATAAAACAAGCAATCAGAATTCTAAGTATATTACCATTGAAACGATGTATGCAGAAACTTTCCGTCCACCCTGTATTTAAAAAAATATTTGAAATGTGTATGTCCTTAAAATTTTAAAGTTTTTTAAAAAGGACTTTGGGCCAGAAAATGAAAAACTGACTATGCCAGATTACTATAAATGATCTCTAGTTTCACGTCTATATCCAAATTTGGATGAGTCTCGGGAAAAAAAAATTTTTTCGCACAGTGTAATAAATGTAAAGTTGGTGTTTTTACTCTCTGCATCATAACTTTGTCATTTTTCTTTCAATTCTATTGATGTTAGGCTTAATATTTGCTCAAAAAATATATAATAATAATATATTTTTCATCTTAGATTTTAAAACTAGGGGAGATAATTTTTTTATCCATAAAAGAAATATTCGAAAATTTATGATTTTTTGGTCGAAAAATTCACTTTGTTACAACTTTCCTTTGGGGAAGTTACTTGTCAGTAACTTCCCCAAATCTCATCTGATTTGAACAATCGAGCAAGCGTATTGTCCGCCACAGCATCGGTGATAGTACCCCGCCCTGTGGACATCCTCTTTTTGCCAGCACGCTCCTGGTGGTAGTGCCCACCTTCAATGGGCACTACCAGCATGCCAGCATTTTGTAAATGGGAAGCGCCCAAAGAAAACGATTTTTTTGTTTACTATTTGGTTTTTACTAGAAGTCAAGCTTGCAGTTCATTGATAAGTCCCTGAGTAACTTCTATCTTCAGTATTGTAAAGTTAGAATTATATGACGTTTCTCTTGAAGTAGGAGAATAAATGGTAGAAAGCTGTCATGGTTGTTATAGTAAATATGTAGCATAGAGCCAGTGGCGTCCCATGGATTTCAGGAAGGGGGTCGGGGGATATGCAAAAAATCCAGTTTAACGTAATTTTTATACTTTAATTCTTGCGTATTTTTGTATATATTGTTGATGCATACATATGCTTACATAAACTTCAAGTGACATGTAAAAAAATATAACTAATTAAAAAATGTAACTGATTTTGTTTACAAATTCCAACAGTTGACGCAGGGTTGGCATCAACCTGCGTTTAGTTACTACTTTGGTAAATAGTCTTTTAGTACTTTTGGGAACACAGAAAATTCAACTTTTTTGCGAGAACAAAGGCAACACTGATTTTTTTTATTAATTTTTTCTTAACTCTTCTGTGGACACCCAGTTCTGGCCAGACAATATTGAACTTTGGATCCACTGTAAGTAATGTTGCAGTTAAGCTATCGAGCTCATATTTCATGATATCCTCAACTGATCCCTTCTAAAAACCATGGTGTTGGTTGGTTAAAGTGGTGATGCCTCAAGCATCCAATTAGCGCAGATGCGCCGTTTTGAAACCACTATGATTTGAAGGCCTTTTCTTCGTGCCATTACATGTAATAGTGGCATAAGTTAGTTGACGGAAAATCTACCTGGTCCAAGTGTTTTTCACTTGTCTTGACTTTTATTTTCTTTTGAGTTAGAATAGAATTGATTCGGGTAAACTGCGCTGAGACTAGGATTGATCTATTGTGCCCCCTACAATTGTTAGAGTATATCCCATACACCTACCGCCCTAATGCAACTTAGTAGCTCGCGGGGGTCTAGGTGTCCTTGACGTCCTCTTCTGCAAGCCAAAACTGGCCCAGGTAACGCAACCTGCTGCGACAAGCCGCATTACAGTGCAATATGATGTGTTCGTGAGTGAGTCTCCTCTGCTGTTTCGCAGAGTCTACAGACGCTTACCTGTTCTATCCCGATTGTATGCATGTGCTTCCTCAATCTGCAGTGCCCAGTTAGAAGACCTGTGACCTGTCTAAGCTGGTTTCTCCTTAGTTTGAGGCATTCACTCCATTTGGGGTTATAATCTTTGATGAAGATTTTCGATTGCCTGAGACCGGAGGCGCTAGTCCAGTGTTCTGTGTTCCTGGTCCAGAGTAACTTCGAGTCTAGTGTTACACCTAGGTACTTCACCTCTGGTTTATAAGCTATGCTCTTCCCGAGCAAGCGTATTGTCCGCCACAGCATCGGTGATAGTACCCCGCCCTGTGGACATCCTCTTTTTGCCAGCACGCTCCTGGTGGTAGTGCCCACCTTCGTTATGGCAGATCTGGTGGAGAGCATGGCTCTTATCCAGCGGCTAAGCGAGGCTTCTACTCCTCTCCTGCTGAGCGCACTTCCTATCACCTCATGCGAGGTGTTATCGAAGGCTCCTTCGATATCCAGAAAAGCGCACAGTGTAATCTCTTTGTTTTTAAGAGCTTCTTGGATTGAACTCGTGAGCTGAAATAGGGCAGTCGCTGTCGATCTGCTTGCCCTATACGCATGCTGTTTTGCGTGCAGAGGTGTTCTCTTGAGCGTCACGGTTCTGATATACTGATCTAACACCTTCTCCACGGTCTTCATGAAGAAGGATGTTAGAATGATCCTAGTCCTTTTTACCTATTTTTTGGTATAAAAACTACCAGGGCACTCCAACTAGCGGGGATGTACCCTGTTGGTAGACAGCTTCTCATTATGCCAGTGAGATGCCTGAGTAGGGCCCCCTGCCTTTTTGTAGAAAGACAGATAAGATCCCGTCCTGGCCTGGCGATTTGAAGGGTTGAAAGGTGTTCAATGCCCAGCCAATCTTATCCCGAGAGATGACTTAATGCGCCAGCTCCCAGTCCCCTCGGTTTGGACGGTAGGTAGTACATTCGGCAAGTGCGTCCTGGGGGATTCGAGTAGGTACTCACCCCTTAGATTTTTATCTGTACTTCCCCAGATCGTGTGGTGGGCGTTCATGTCCCCGCCTATTAGGAGTGGCAAGGCGTTTGCCCTGCAGTACTCCACCAGGCCCAGCACTTCGTGGGGGGGAACAGCCATGTCTTCTCCTGGGAAATACGCCGACGCCAGGACGATCTCGAGGTCACGACCATCGATTTGGACCGTCATCGCCACCGCTACCAGGTCCCTGGACATGTACTCTGTAATACAAACATAGTATTTTTCTCAACTACCACGCAGGCACGAGGTTTCTCGTGCCTTGTGTCCCAAATTATCTTGGTTTGCTGCGAGTTGAGCCCGCAGACTCTGCCGTTATAGCACCAGGGCTCCTGCACTAGCGCCGCCCCGATGTGGTCTCGGGTGAACTTTTGCGCTAGGACGGCCGACGCCGCCTTCACGTGGTGAAGGTTGATCTGCACAACCTTCAGTGCTCGAGGGTTAGAGCTTAGGAGAGGATTCATCCATCTCAAGCAGTGTCGTCAACGAGATCTCGTCTGACAGCTGCTCCTCTTCCTCGGTTGAGCTGCCTCTCAGCCCCAGCGCCTCGAGGCTTATCTCCTCAAGGCAATCTTGAGAAGCTCCTAATTCTGCTGCTTCTGCTCTGGCTTGCTTCCCGCCGTCCGGTGAGGTCCCGGGTGCGGCAGACTGCACCGTGCCTGAGCTCCCTGCTTCATCCGGTGCATTCCCGGACTCAGCTGGTATAGTGGGAGGTGCTACCTCACTGCTCGGGCCTCCAGATCTGGGAATATGAACTGGGATACTCCCATATCTGAAGTTCAAGACATTGTTGTTTTCCCTGATCGCGGCGAAGGATTTCTCGTCAACGACCAGGTTCCACAACACGCCCTTGCCCTCGTCTTTGGAAGTCACCACCTTCCAAAGATTAGTGGAAACCCCAGCATTCTGCGCTTGTAACAGTGCGAATAGCTTGCTGGGTTCTTGTCCCGCGCTCCTGGGAAGGAATAGAGTGACGTGGTATGTCTTGGGGACATCATCTCCAAGGCATAGACTAAGCTCTACTCCCTTCCACTCTTCCAACTTCGGGACCGCCTGCTGAAGTCAGACTGCAGTGCCTTTGTCACTGCAGTCCAGCAGCAGATGTCCCGGCTGGAAGTGGATTCCGGTGAACACTAATAGGGTAGCCCACCCTTTTGCAATCTCCACCACGATAGCTTCTTCCAAGACAGTGAGCTCCTCCTTGCTCAGTGACTTCTGGGGATAGTCCTTTGGCAGAACCGCCACTCGAATGGCTTCAGGTTTTCTGAGGACACTCGAGTACGTCGTACCCGCCTTAGGCCTATCTCCAGACTGGCCGCGATTCTGGGGTTTGCCCGTCTTAGCAACCAGTGCCTGAGTACACGTCCTGGACTTTTTAATTTCAGGACGTTGGGGGGGAGTGATGTTGTCGCTCCCTCTCTTCCTTGGTTGAGTCGGTTGAGCAGCCGCAGCCGTCGCCGTAGCTGTGGGTCCTCCCCCATGCTCTACCGCCTTACTCCTGGCTTCCTTCTTACTCAGTCCTTGCCCGAGGTATCGGAGGTACCATTTGACCTTAGCCCCGCTCAACCCACGCCTTATTGGGTCATCCAGGCCGCCTGGTTGCCCTAAGGGAGGTAGTTTGGGGAGCTGTTTTCTGTGCCTACTTGTCCCTACGTCAGCAGCTCGGCCTACTGCTAGCGCCGAAGCGGTGGATGACGGTGATAATTCCCGTGCAGTCGCAGCGATGCTTGCACTATGAGCAGCGTTTTGGTTATTTTTAACCAAAAATGGCTATTTTTATTTTTGAAAAAGGGTTTTGGTTATTTGGTGATTTTTGATCCCATTTGGTTATGTTTTAGAACATTGCACACTGATACAAACTGTATCTTTTAGAATGTTACACACTGATACAAAATGCATCTTAAATATCAACGAGCACAATATTATTGGGAGTGGCAATAATATTGATATTGATTGATAGAGGCAACTCATAGCCATTGCTGTTTCTCGTAAAAAAGTAAACAGTATTGTTTAAATCGATAACTATATTTTAAAAGGAGTCAACAGCACGTTCGCGGTCGTTCGCAACTAATTAAAAAATAATATCGCCTGTCTATTTTTGCAGCTCACTGAAACTTTTACTGTGCGTAAACGCAGTAGCGGCTTAACGGGGGGCGGACCGCCCCCGAGAGAAGCTTGTATATAAAAATTTAAAGTTTTTTAAAACTGAAGCTTGTAAAAAACTATTTGCGCTCCACAATGGTTGTTGAAAGGTTGTTTGTCACTTTAATCAATTGAAAAAGACACAGTATCGACAATTGACTTTGAAATTGCAATAACAAATTCAGTTCAATAAAAGCAAGAAAACATCCTTTCTAAATAACAATTACTTGCAAATTTTCGAAAAATTTTCCTTCGAAGATTGCAATATTTAATTTTGAACTTAAAATTTTGTGCAAAGTATGCAAATACAAAATTCTAAGTTAAAAATTAAATATCGCAATCTTAGAGTTTGCTTGTAAACTAGTGCGAATTACGCAATTACTTAACCTCATTAAACTTTGTAGACGTCAAACAAATTTACAGTTATTATTATTATTATTTTTATAATTATTGGTTGGATAACAACACATCGTCCCGGAAATCCGGTTTTCTTCTTTGATAGACTCTTTTACGAAAGCAATTCCATGCTCCTTGTAAGTAAGCTACTGCTACTGGGTTTTATAAAATATTTCTGTACATTTCTGAACTACTCGACACAAAAAATTCACCTAAAAATAAAAGTGTTTTCTAGACTGGAACTTTGAAATAGAATAAAATTTAGACGTACGAATCTACAGACTGAAATCCAAATCATGTATGTTTTCCCTACCTGACATATTTTGGTCGTTAAACTTCAAAATTGAAAATTTAGTTAAAAGGATGCCTTTCATTTGATACCCATATTTCCATCATTGCACAACCGCATATACACGGTGGACGGAAAGTTTCTGCATACAAAAAAAAACACCGTTAAGGATTATTGGTAGTGCTTTTCAAAGTTTTTTTTATTTAAACCACTAAATCATACCTAAACAAAATTCAATTGATCATTAATATTGTGTATGTGCGCCATTTTTTTCGTAGCACTCTAGGACTCGCTTTCGGAAACTTTCGCACAAGACCGACGTTTCGGCCAATGATATGGCATCCCACTCTTGCTTTACTCTTTCAATGAGTTGAAGTCTATTGGCAGGTTTTGGACTCCGAAATACTGAATCTTGAATCCTGGACCAGATATGTTCAATAGGATTAAGATCTGGCGAATTTCCCGGCCAGTCTTCCCATACTAGCTTAAATAGACTTTTAGCAACACTTATTGACTGTTTCGCCGTGTGACACCGCGCACCGTCCTGCATTAAAATCGCTGTAGATCTTCGAGGGAACTGCTTAGGATTTTTGCAGCAATTCCCATATACGGGAAGCATACGTTGTCTGTAGTATTCCCCATCAACAGTCCGTTTTTCATCGACAATTATTAGCTCAGATTTTCCATGTGTGCTTATGCCGCCCGCAATCATTATTTTCAACCCTTGTTTTGGCCGTTGAAATGGTTTAATTGATGATGGATCACTAGTTCTTATCCTGGTATTTTGGCGATTAGGCTTAGGAAACAGTTCCACTGGTGATTCATCCGTGAAAAGTATCCTAGCTCGTTGGTTTCGTTTTATCATCCTTTTACAAAAGTTTAAGCGGTCTCGAATGTTCTTTTCAGTTAAAAGAGGTTTTACAGGGCACACATATGCATGCTTTCCCCAAGAAGTTTTTTTTATATAGTCGCGAACCGTGGTTCTACTGAGTTTGCTTTCTTCTGGAAGAGATGCATTTAGCTGTTTTGTCACTGTTCGCGTTCCAACGCTAGTTTTTTCTTTCGCTAAATCTCTTATCTTTTTTTTGATTGATGTTGTTAATTTTGTTGGACGACCACTTCTCGGCTGGTCAGCTATATTGTTGACGGTTGTCCGAGTCCACTTTAACACAGTATTATAAGACACTTTTAATTGCTTACTTATGCGTAATTTCGGAACCCCATTGTTATGAAGTGTTTGAATTTGAATTCTTAAGACCTCCCGTTTCCTGAAAACAATACAGGCTTTGGGTAAAAATTGTCTAACATTTGTGCAAAGTAATTAAAAAATGCATCACCTTAGTTTTGGGTAAAAGGACATTACGAAAACATGACGGTAAACACAGAAATAAATTGTATATTTACGAATTGCTATGCATTTTTTAATATGCATAAATTAAGCTCTTAAACAAACACAAATAGAAAAAACTTACTTCATTTTTTTCCAAAATAAAAGCCGTGGCCACGAAAAATTGCTGCAAGATGCGATCAAATTGAAGCTCACTTTACAATTAATTCAAAAATGCTTGTGCGACTCAAAACTGAAACAAACAACAGCTGATAGTTTTGCCAACATTCCAAACCATCACATTATGGGGGGATTTCCCCATTTCGTTTTCAAATAAAACAAGCAATCAGAATTCTAAGTATATTACCATTGAAACGATGTATGCAGAAACTTTCCGTCCACCCTGTATTTAAAAAAATATTTGAAATGTGTATGTCCTTAAAATTTTAAAGTTTTTTAAAAAGGACTTTGGGCCAGAAAATGAAAAACTGACTATGCCAGATTACTATAAATGATCTCTAGTTTCACGTCTATATCCAAATTTGGATGAGTCTCGGGAAAAAAAAATTTTTTCGCACAGTGTAATAAATGTAAAGTTGGTGTTTTTACTCTCTGCATCATAACTTTGTCATTTTTCTTTCAATTCTATTGATGTTAGGCTTAATATTTGCTCAAAAAATATATAATAATAATATATTTTTCATCTTAGATTTTAAAACTAGGGGAGATAATTTTTTTATCCATAAAAGAAATATTCGAAAATTTATGATTTTTTGGTCGAAAAATTCACTTTGTTACAACTTTCCTTTGGGGAAGTTACTTGTCAGTAACTTCCCCAAATCTCATCTGATTTGAACAATCGAGCAAGCGTATTGTCCGCCACAGCATCGGTGATAGTACCCCGCCCTGTGGACATCCTCTTTTTGCCAGCACGCTCCTGGTGGTAGTGCCCACCTTCAATGGGCACTACCAGCATGCCAGCATTTTGTAAATGGGAAGCGCCCAAAGAAAACGATTTTTTTGTTTACTATTTGGTTTTTACTAGAAGTCAAGCTTGCAGTTCATTGATAAGTCCCTGAGTAACTTCTATCTTCAGTATTGTAAAGTTAGAATTATATGACGTTTCTCTTGAAGTAGGAGAATAAATGGTAGAAAGCTGTCATGGTTGTTATAGTAAATATGTAGCATAGAGCCAGTGGCGTCCCATGGATTTCAGGAAGGGGGTCGGGGGATATGCAAAAAATCCAGTTTAACGTAATTTTTATACTTTAATTCTTGCGTATTTTTGTATATATTGTTGATGCATACATATGCTTACATAAACTTCAAGTGACATGTAAAAAAATATAACTAATTAAAAAATGTAACTGATTTTGTTTACAAATTCCAACAGTTGACGCAGGGTTGGCATCAACCTGCGTTTAGTTACTACTTTGGTAAATAGTCTTTTAGTACTTTTGGGAACACAGAAAATTCAACTTTTTTGCGAGAACAAAGGCAACACTGATTTTTTTTATTAATTTTTTCTTAACTCTTCTGTGGACACCCAGTTCTGGCCAGACAATATTGAACTTTGGATCCACTGTAAGTAATGTTGCAGTTAAGCTATCGAGCTCATATTTCATGATATCCTCAACTGATCCCTTCTAAAAACCATGGTGTTGGTTGGTTAAAGTGGTGATGCCTCAAGCATCCAATTAGCGCAGATGCGCCGTTTTGAAACCACTATGATTTGAAGGCCTTTTCTTCGTGCCATTACATGTAATAGTGGCATAAGTTAGTTGACGGAAAATCTACCTGGTCCAAGTGTTTTTCACTTGTCTTGACTTTTATTTTCTTTTGAGTTAGAATAGAATTGATTCGGGTAAACTGCGCTGAGACTAGGATTGATCTATTGTGCCCCCTACAATTGTTAGAGTATATCCCATACACCTACCGCCCTAATGCAACTTAGTAGCTCGCGGGGGTCTAGGTGTTTGACGTCCTCTTCTGCAAGCCAAAACTGGCCCAGGTAACGCAACCTGCTGCGACAAGCCGCATTACAGTGCAATATGATGTGTTCGTGAGTGAGTCTCCTCTGCTGTTTCGCAGAGTCTACAGACGCTTACCTGTTCTATCCCGATTGTATGCATGTGCTTCCTCAATCTGCAGTGCCCAGTTAGAAGACCTGTGACCTGTCTAAGCTGGTTTCTCCTTAGTTTGAGGCATTCACTCCATTTGGGGTTATAATCTTTGATGAAGATTTTCGATTGCCTGAGACCGGAGGCGCTAGTCCAGTGTTCTGTGTTCCTGGTCCTTTCCTCAAGTCTCAGTGACTCCGTTATGGCGGTTTTGCCCAGCCCAATAAAGGGTTCAGGTCCTAGGGGGGCGTGGCAGCCGCGGTTCTAGCGAGGCTGTCCGCTTCCTTGCTTCCTTCGATACCTCTGTGTCCTGGAACCCAGAGGACTCCAGCACTAACCCTGAGGTTATCTCATATGAGATTAGTGCTTTGATGGCTGCTTGGCTGTCGGAGCATATGACGATGTCCTGCCCTCTGTACGCACGTTCGAGGTTGAATTGCACGCAGAGCCTGATAGCATACAGTTCAGCCTGGAATATGCTGGGTGTTTTCCCCATGGGCTCATAGTGCTTGAGGCGAGGTCTGGTTGATCTGGTGGTCTTCCCAGGCCCAGTCTACTTTATTGCTCATATAAACTTCGAAATGTTTTTCGTAGTTATATGTTTTTGTTATTGTATCCATCGGATACAAAACATAAATGTTACTAGTGGAAAGCACATCTAAGTCTCTATGCCTAAGGATGTGATCCTCCCCTTTACTGGTTCTGGCCAATCCATGGATTGTACGCTTGGCTGCCATCTCAATTGCTACGTGCAATGGCGATATGTTATGTTTTGTATCCATCGGATACAAAACATAAGGGTTACTAGTGGAAAGCACATCTAAGTCTCTATGCCTAAGGATGCGATCCTCCCCTTTACTGGTTCTGGCCAATCCAAGGATTGTACGCTTGGCTGCCATCTCAATTGCTACGTGCAATGGCGATATGTTAAGTATCACCTCCAATGTCGTCGTGGGACAGGTTCTCATAGCTCCTGTAATGCACGTGCACGCAAGTCGCTGGACCTTGTCGAGTCTTTTCCTCACTGTCGTGAGTGTGGCTCTTGGGGCCCATGCCACTGCTGCATATGTGAGTACTGGCCTCACAATCATGGTATACATCTATTTCAGTATGCTCGGTTTACATCCCAAGTTTTGCCTGCTAAGGATCTGCATACCATGACCGTCTTTGTTGCTTTACTGATAACTGCCTCCGCGTGCTTATTCCAGAGTAACTTCGAGTCTAGTGTTACACCTAGGTACTTCACCTCTGGTTTATAAGCTATGCTCTTCCCGAGCAAGCGTATTGTCCGCCACAGCATCGGTGATAGTACCCCGCCCTGTGGACATCCTCTTTTTGCCAGCACGCTCCTGGTGGTAGTGCCCACCTTCGTTATGGCAGATCTGGTGGAGAGCATGGCTCTTATCCAGCGGCTAAGCGAGGCTTCTACTCCTCTCCTGCTGAGCGCACTTCCTATCACCTCATGCGAGGTGTTATCGAAGGCTCCTTCGATATCCAGAAAAGCGCACAGTGTAATCTCTTTGTTTTTAAGAGCTTCTTGGATTGAACTCGTGAGCTGAAATAGGGCAGTCGCTGTCGATCTGCCTGCCCTATACGCATGCTGTTTTGCGTGCAGAGGTGTTCTCTTGAGCGTCACGGTTCTAATATACTGATCTAACACCTTCTCCACGGTCTTCATGAAGAAGGATGTTAGAATGATTGGCATAAAGGACTTCGGCTCCGTATAGTCCTTTTTACCTATTTTTTTGTATAAAAACTACCAGGGCACTTCTCCAACTAGCGGGGATGTACCCTGTTGGTAGACAGCTTCTCATTATGCCAGTGAGATGCCTGAGTAGGGCCCCCTGCCTTTTTGTAGAAAGACAGATAAGATCCCGTCCTGGCCTGGCGATTTGAAGGGTTGAAAGGTGTTCAATGCCCAGTCAATCTTATCCCGAGAGATGACTTAATGCGCCAGCTCCCAGTCCCTCGGTTTGGACGGTAGGTAGTACATTCGGCAAGTGCGTCCTGGGGGATTCGAGTAGGTACTCACCCCTTAGATTTTTATCTGTACTTCCCCAGATCGTGTGGTGGGCGTTCATGTCCCCGCCTATTAGGAGTGGCAAGGCGTTTGCCCTGCAGTACTCCACCAGGCCCAGCACTTCGTGGGGGGAACAGCCATGTCTTCTCCTGGGAAATACGCCGACGCCAGGACGATCTCGAGGTCACGACCATCGATTTGGACCGTCATCGCCACCGCTACCAGGTCCCTGGACATGTACTCTGTAATACAAACATAGTATTTTTCTCAACTACCACGCAGGCACGAGGTTTCTCGTGCCTTGTGTCCCAAATTATCTTGGTTTGCTGCGAGTTGAGCCCGCAGACTCTGCCGTTATAGCACCAGGGCTCCTGCACTAGCGCCGCCCCGATGTGGTCTCGGGTGAACTTTTGCGCTAGGACGGCCGACGCCGCCTTCACGTGGTGAAGGTTGATCTGCACAACCTTCAGTGCTCGAGGGTTAGAGCTTAGGAGAGGATTCATCCATCTCAAGCAGTGTCGTCAACGAGATCTCGTCTGACAGCTGCTCCTCTTCCTCGGTTGAGCTGCCTCTCAGCCCCAGCGCCTCGAGGCTTATCTCCTCAAGGCAATCTTGAGAAGCTCCTAATTCTGCTGCTTCTGCTCTGGCTTGCTTCCCGCCGTCCGGTGAGGTCCCGGGTGCGGCAGACTGCACCGTGCCTGAGCTCCCTGCTTCATCCGGTGCATTCCCGGACTCAGCTGGTATAGTGGGAGGTGCTACCTCACTGCTCGGGCCTCCAGATCTGGGAATATGAACTGGGATACTCCCATATCTGAAGTTCAAGACATTGTTGTTTTCCCTGATCGCGGCGAAGGATTTCTCGTCAACGACCAGGTTCCACAACACGCCCTTGCCCTCGTCTTTGGAAGTCACCACCTTCCAAAGATTAGTGGAAACCCCAGCATTCTGCGCTTGTAACAGTGCGAATAGCTTGCTGGGTTCTTGTCCCGCGCTCCTGGGAAGGAATAGAGTGACGTGGTATGTCTTGGGGACATCATCTCCAAGGCATACACTAAGCTCTACTCCCTTCCACTCTTTCAACTTCGGGACCGCCTGCTGAAGTCAGACTGCAGTGCCTTTGTCACTGCAGTCCAGCAGCAGATGTCCCGGCTGGAAGTGGATTCCGGTGAACACTAATAGGGTAGCCCACCCTTTTGCAATCTCCACCACGATAGCTTCTTCCAAGACAGTGAGCTCCTCCTTGCTCAGTGACTTCTGGGGATAGTCCTTTGGCAGAACCGCCACTCGAATGGCTTCAGGTTTTCTGAGGACACTCGAGTACGTCGTACCCGCCTTAGGCCTATCTCCAGACTGGCCGCGATTCTGGGGTTTGCCCGTCTTAGCAACCAGTGCCTGAGTACACGTCCTGGACTTTTTAATTTCAGGACGTTGGGGGGGAGTGATGTTGTCGCTCCCTCTCTTCCTTGGTTGAGTCGGTTGAGCAGCCGCAGCCGTCGCCGTAGCTGTGGGTCCTCCCCCATGCTCTACCGCCTTACTCCTGGCTTCCTTCTTACTCAGTCCTTGCCCGAGGTATCGGAGGTACCATTTGACCTTAGCCCCGCTCAACCCACGCCTTATTGGGTCATCTAGGCCGCCTGGTTGCCCTAAGGGAGGTAGTTTGGGGAGCTGTTTTCTGTGCCTACTTGTCCCTACGTCAGCAGCTCGGCCTACTGCTAGCGCCGAAGCGGTGGATGACGGTGATAATTCCCGTGCAGTCGCAGCGATGCTTGCACTATGAGCAGCGTTTTGGTTATTTTTAACCAAAAATGGCTATTTTTATTTTTGAAAAAGGGTTTTGGTTATTTGGTGATTTTTGATCCCATTTGGTTATGTTTTAGAACATTGCACACTGATACAAACTGTATCTTTTAGAATGTTGCACACTGATACAAAATGCATCTTAAATATCAACGAGCACAATATTATTGGGAGTGGCAATAATATTGATATTGATTGATAGAGGCAACTCATAGCCATTGCTGTTTCTCGTAAAAAAGTAAACAGTATTGTTTAAATCAATAACTATATTTTAAAAGGAGTCAACAGCACGTTCGCGGTCGTTCGCAACTAATTAAAAAATAATATCGCCTGTCTATTTTTGCAGCTCACTGAAACTTTTACTGTGCGTAAACGCAGTAGCGGCTTAACGGGGGGCGGACCGCCCCCGAGAGAAGCTTGTATATAAAAATTTAAAGTTTTTTAAAACTGAAGCTTGTAAAAAACTATTTGCGCTCCACAATGGTTGTTGAAAGGTTGTTTGTCACTTTAATCAATTGAAAAAGACACAGTATCGACAATTGACTTTGAAATTGCAATAACAAATTCAGTTCAATAAAAGCAAGAAAACATCCTTTCTAAATAACAATTACTTGCAAATTTTCGAAAAATTTTCCTTCGAAGATTGCAATATTTAATTTTGAACTTAAAATTTTGTGCAAAGTATGCAAATACAAAATTCTAAGTTAAAAATTAAATATCGCAATCTTAGAGTTTGCTTGTAAACTAGTGCGAATTACGCAATTACTTAACCTCATTAAACTTTGTAGACGTCAAACCTACACGTCACGATTTCACACGACGTCAAATCTACAGACTGAAATCCAAATCATGTATGTTTTCCCTACCTGACATATTTTGGTCGTTAAACTTCAAAATTGAAAATTTAGTTAAAAGGATGCCTTTCATTTGATACCCATATTTCCATCATTGCACAACCGCATATACACGGTGGACGGAAAGTTTCTGCATACAAAAAAAACACCGTTAAGGACTATTGGTAGTGCTTTTCAAAGTTTTTTTATTTAAACCACTAAGTCATACCTAAACAAAATTCAATTGATCATTAATATTGTGTATGTGCGTCATTTTTTTCACTCTAGGACTCGCTTTCGGAAACTTTCGCACAAGACCGACGTTTCGGCCAATGATATGGCATCCCACTCTTGCTTTACTCTTTCAATGAGTTGAAGTCTATTGGCAGGTTTTGGACTCCGAAATACTGAATCTTGAATCCTGGACCAGATATGTTCAATAGGATTAAGATCTGGCGAATTTCATTTCATTTCATTTATTTCAAGTCTACAGTAAATGAACTTACAGACTATGCAGACAACAATATAAGAACTTAAAAATAGAATAACAATAGGAATATAACTTAAGAATAGAATAACAATAAGAATAACGTCATTTATAAAAGCCGTTCAGAAGTGATTTTAATTCTTGTTTGGGGATCGAAAGATCGAGGTTAAGAGAACCACAGATCTTGTTAAATTCGGACAGCGCTCTCACCAAAGGGGCATTCAAGGCGTAATTAGACCTGCAGGGAGATATGACAAATAAGTCGTAGTGACGAAGGACACGAGAAGGAACATTGAAGTTAATTAGACTCAGGAGGTAAGGACAATCAACAGAACCACTAATAATCTCATGGACGAACACCAAAGAGAGGATGGTTCTTCTACTCTCAAGAGATTTAAGGTTTATGAGAGAGCAACGCGATAGATACGGAGGAATGGGATTGGAAAACTTTAGAGAGCGAAGGCCAAAATTCAAGAAGTTTTTTTGAATTCGTTCAATACGATTACAATGAGAGGAATAATATGGATTCCAGACAAAAGACGCATACTCTAGACGAGATCTAACAAAAGAAGTGTACAGGAGCTTGAGCGTGTAGGGATCAGAGAATTCGAAACTATTACGACGGACAAATGCTAGCAAAGAATAGGATTTAGAGATAATGAAGTTCACATGATTAACAAACGACAACTTGGGGTCAAAGATTACACCAAGGTCTGTGAAGACGCTTAGCCTCTCGAGAGGCGTACTAGCAATATGATATGAGGACTGGATAAAAGCTGACGATTTACAGAACGTCATATAGAAGCACTTTTTTAGGTTTAATGAGAGCTGGTTTCTATTGCACCACAGGTTGACGTTGTCCAAATCAGACTGTAGATCGTCAGCATCGCGAGGACTGCGGACAGCAGTGTAAATTTTTAGATCATCCGCATAAAGCAGGAACTTACTCTTGGAAAAGCAGCTACTAATATCATTGATAAAGAGTACAAAGAACAGAGGACCAAGGATGCTGCCCTGGGGAACCCCGGAAGTAGCAGTGAATGGCTCAGAATGAAAGCCATCAACAGCAACAATGCATTGCCGATTGCTAAGATAAGATCGGATCCATTCGAGGAAGATGGAGTGGAACCCAAGCTGGGCTAGTTTAAAAACCAGAATACGATGAGATACCCTGTCAAATGCCTTTGAGAAATCCGTGTAAACGGTATCAACTTGAAATCCGGCGTTAAAGGCGGAGATACAGTCATGCGCAAAGGTCGCGAGATTAGAAACGGTCGAGCGACCAGGAACGAAGCCATGCTGATTGAGACAAATCAGACTTTTAACTGCGAAATATACCTTCTCCTTTACAATGCATTCAAACAGTTTAGATATACTTGACAATTTGGAGATAGGCCTGTAGTTATTAACATCATTCTTATTCCCAGATTTAAAAATTGGCGTGATAAATGCAACCTTCCACGCGTTAGTAAAAACACCCGTAGAAAGGGATTTATTAAACAAGCATTTCAAAGGATATGCCAGCGACAAGGAGCACTTTTTTAGCAGAAGGGCAGACAGGCCATCCACATCTGTTTGAGAAGAAGCCTTTAGTGAAGAAATACCACGCAGCACATCCTCTGTACTTAAGGTCAAAGCACCAAAGTCAAGAAAAGTATCTCGAGCATAAATCGGTGCTTCGGATTGGAGTGGATCTACAAGGAGGAAGTTAGATTTAAAAAACTGAGCAAAAAGATTAACTGCTTCAAGGGAAGAGTTTGCAGTGGTGCCGTTGTAGGACAGTGCAGAGGGAATACTAGAATTCACTTTTTTGGATTTAATAAATCGCCAAAAAGCTTTAGGGTTAGACTTGATGTTCGCCTCGAAAGTTGAGATGTAATTTCTGTAAAGACGGCTATTAAGAGTATTGAACTCACTCTTATAAAACAAAAATTTTTGATTGTGAGAGTATGAACACGTGGTTTTAAACTTTTTGTGGAACTTGTTCCGCAAATTTTTCAATCTTTTTAAACGAGGAGTGAACCAAGGAAGTTTATGCACTTTCTTAGGGAGCAAGGGAATGTTTGTCCGACAAATATCCGCAATTTTTAATTTAAATTCATTGAAACAATTAGAAACGTCAGCGGAAGAAAATAAGGGATCCCAATTAATTTCCGAGAAGAGTCGGTCAAGGAGATTAAAGTTGCACAAGTTAAAGTTATAACCAAGAGATTGGCTAACTGAGGTATCGGAGCGAAACTCATAGAATTCGAGTGAAATTACTAAAGCTACATGATGCAAACCCGATGGAGAGATTGGGAAAGCGCATTCAGACAGCGAAAAGTTCAAATTATTATTAATAAAGACAAGATCTAAGATACGGTTAAGTTGGTTAACAACACCGTTGATTTGTTGTAGATCAAGGCTCTGAAGGGAGTCGATTACATAGATCTCAATAGCACTACTAACATTGCAGGGCGTAAGAAAAGAGTCATCTGCCATAACAGACCAAGTAACTTTGCTTAAGTTGAAGTCACCTAGAACGCAAAGATTATTGTCACCATTAGATCTTAGGTATAGCTCATGAATATTATCAACATGAGCCTTGTACAGAGATTCATTGCTATTAGGCGGAATGTAGGAGACGCACAAAAGCAAAGAGCCGGAAGAGCCCGTAACCTTTAAGCATAGCTGGTCGAGAAGCGAGTCATCATTTTGAAGTGAACAATGTGACGCGCGGAGAGTACGCCGAACTGCAATTAGTACACCGCCCCCTCTCACACAGCCAGTTTTGGCAGCGTCTCTGTCTTTGCGAAAGACAGTATACAGATTCGGGTCAAAAAATTCTTCACTGAAAAAGTCTGGATTCAGCCAAGTCTCAATCAAAACAAAAGCATCATATTCCAAATGCGAGCTAACAGCACGAAAATTTTGCGATTTAGTACGAAGACCAGAAACATTTTGAAAATATATTTTAAGGCACTTATTATTAGCAGAGATAGCCCGGGCGGCGGTTATACGCCCGTTGGCTGCTGGGCGGGCTTTTGAAAAAAATGAAATGGCCGTACTCTGACTTCAGCTGGCCAGACGGAAGGAATGAGAAGCTTCTCATAGACGGAAGCCGAGACTCCAACTTTGAAATTAACTCGTTTGAGTGTATCAGTCGAAGCTCCTTTCTTGATAAGCTTAAAGCACGCAATATGTTGCTTATTGATGCCGGCACTGTTAGCGATATAGTTCAGAAGGTCCTCCTCTGATACCACACGTCGGAAGGATGATAGATGCAACCATTTTTTACTCACAGCGACATCTAGGCCCGAGTTCGCCTTCGAGCCGACAACCACAACTTTCGACTTGGAGCGTTTGTTGACACCGACAGTGAGCCACTCACTAGCGGGGGGTCCAGCGGCGGGCGAATGAGCATTAGCAGCAGGCAGGGCAGCATACGAAGAGCACGACGGCTTCGAGCAGCGTAGGTCATCAACATCAACATCGGTGGGCCGCGCAGTCGCACAGACGGCAGTCGACGTAAGATCGACAGCGGCGGGTGGCGCATCTGCACAATCTAAGACAGCGGCCGGCGCAGAGCAACCCATGGCGAGCTGCGCACTAGTAGAAGACGAAGCCGGCAGCGACGCCTCAGCAGCAGCAGGCGGCGTGCACTCCTCAGCATCAGGCGGCGCAGATAGATGAACAGCAACAGGCGAAGAATTCGTGCAAACAGCAAGCGGTGCGTAGGCGCTTCCCATACTAGCTTAAATAGACTTTTAGCAACACTTATTGACTGTTTCGCCGTGTGACACCGCGCACCGTCCTGCATTAAAATCGCTGTAGATCTTCGAGGGAACTGCTTAGGATTTTTGCAGCAATTTCCATATACGGGAAGCATACGTTGTCTGTAGTATTCCCCATCAACAGTCCGTTTTTCATCGACAATTATTAGCTCAGATTTTCCATGTGTGCTTATGCCGCCCGCAATCATTATTTTCAACCCTTGTTTTGGTCGTTGAAATGGTTTAATTGATGATGGATCACTAGTTCTTATCCTGGTATTTTGGCGATTAGGCTTAGGAAACAGTTCCACTGGTGATTCATCCGTGAAAAGTATCCTAGCTCGTTGGTTTCGTTTTATCATCCTTTTACAAAAGTTTAAGCGGTCTCGAATGTTCTTTTCAGTTAAAAGAGGTTTTACAGGGCACACATATGCATGTTTTCCCCAAGAAGTTTTTTTTATATAGTCGCGAACCGTGGTTCTACTGAGTTTGCTTTCTTCTGGAAGAGATGCATTTAGCTGTTTTGTCACTGTTCGCGTTCCAACGCTAGTTTTTTCTTTCGCTAAATCTCTTATCTTTTTTTTGATTGATGTTGTTAATTTTGTTGGACGACCACTTCTCGGCTGGTCGTTGACGGTTGTCCGAGTCCACTTTAACACAGTATTATAAGACACTTTTAATTGCTTACTTATGCGTAATTTCGGAACCCCATTGTTATGAAGTGTTTGAATTTGAATTGTTAAGACCTCCCGTTTCCTGAAAACAATACAGGCTTTGGGTAAAAATTGTCTAACATTTGTGCAAAGTAATTAAAAAATGCATCACCTTAGTTTTGGGTAAAAGGACATTACGAAAACATGACGGTAAACACAGAAATAAATTGTATATTTACGAATTGCTATGCATTTTTTAATATGCATAAATTAAGCTCTTAAACAAACACAAATAGAAAAAACTTACTTCATTTTTTTCCAAAATAAAAGCCGTGGTCACGAAAAATTGCTGCAAGATGCGATCAAATTGAAACTCACTTTACAATTAATTCAAAAATGCTTGTGCGACTCAAAACTGAAACAAACAACAGCTGATAGTTTTGCCAACATTCCAAACCATCACATTATGGGGGGATTTCCCCATTTCGTTTTCAAATAAAACAAGCAATCAGAATTCTAAGTATATTACCATTGAAACGATGTATGCAGAAACTTTCCGTCCACCCTGTATTTAAAAAAATATTTGAAATGTGTATGTCCTTAAAATTTTAAAGTTTTTTAAAAAGGACTTTGGGCCAGAAAATGAAAAACTGACTATGCCAGATTACTATAAATGATCTCTAGTTTCACGTCTATATCCAAATTTGGATGAGTCTCGGGAAAAAAAAATTTTTTCGCACAGTGTAATAAATGTAAAGTTGGTGTTTTTACTCTCTGCATCATAACTTTGTCATTTTTCTTTCAATTCTATTGATGTTAGGCTTAATATTTGCTCAAAAAATATATAATAATAATATATTTTTCATCTTAGATTTTAAAACTAGGGGAGATAATTTTTTTATCCATAAAAGAAATATTCGAAAATTTATGATTTTTTGGTCGAAAAATTCACTTTGTTACAACTTTCCTTTGGGGAATCTCATCTGATTTGAACAATCGAGCAAGCGTATTGTCCGCCACAGCATCGGTGATAGTACCCCGCCCTGTGGACATCCTCTTTTTGCCAGCACGCTCCTGGTGGTAGTGCCCACCTTCGTTATGGCAGATCTGGTGGAGAGCATGGCTCTTATCCAGCGGCTAAGCGAGGCTTCTACTCCTCTCCTGCTGAGCGCACTTCCTATCACCTCATGCGAGGTGTTATCGAAGGCTCCTTCGATATCCAGAAAAGCGCACAGTGTAATCTCTTTGTTTTTAAGAGCTTCTTGGATTGAACTCGTGAGCTGAAATAGGGCAGTCGCTGTCGATCTGCCTGCCCTATACGCATGCTGTTTTGCGTGCAGAGGTGTTCTCTTGAGCGTCACGGTTCTAATATACTGATCTAACACCTTCTCCACGGTCTTCATGAAGAAGGATGTTAGAATGATTGGCATAAAGGACTTCGGCTCCGTATAGTCCTTTTTACCTATTTTTTTGTATAAAAACTACCAGGGCACTTCTCCAACTAGCGGGATGTACCCTGTTGGTAGACAGCTTCTCATTATGCCAGTGAGATGCCTGAGTAGGGCCCCCTGCCTTTTTGTAGAAAGACAGATAAGATCCCGTCCTGGCCTGGCGATTTGAAGGGTTGAAAGGTGTTCAATGCCCAGTCAATCTTATCCCGAGAGATGACTTAATGCGCCAGCTCCCAGTCCCTCGGTTTGGACGGTAGGTAGTACATTCGGCAAGTGCGTCCTGGGGGATTCGAGTAGGTACTCACCCCTTAGATTTTTATCTGTACTTCCCCAGATCGTGTGGTGGGCGTTCATGTCCCCGCCTATTAGGAGTGGCAAGGCGTTTGCCCTGCAGTACTCCACCAGGCCCAGCACTTCGTGGGGGGAACAGCCATGTCTTCTCCTGGGAAATACGCCGACGCCAGGACGATCTCGAGGTCACGACCATCGATTTGGACCGTCATCGCCACCGCTACCAGGTCCCTGGACATGTACTCTGTAATACAAACATAGTATTTTTCTCAACTACCACGCAGGCACGAGGTTTCTCGTGCCTTGTGTCCCAAATTATCTTGGTTTGCTGCGAGTTGAGCCCGCAGACTCTGCCGTTATAGCACCAGGGCTCCTGCACTAGCGCCGCCCCGATGTGGTCTCGGGTGAACTTTTGCGCTAGGACGGCCGACGCCGCCTTCACGTGGTGAAGGTTGATCTGCACAACCTTCAGTGCTCGAGGGTTAGAGCTTAGGAGAGGATTCATCCATCTCAAGCAGTGTCGTCAACGAGATCTCGTCTGACAGCTGCTCCTCTTCCTCGGTTGAGCTGCCTCTCAGCCCCAGCGCCTCGAGGCTTATCTCCTCAAGGCAATCTTGAGAAGCTCCTAATTCTGCTGCTTCTGCTCTGGCTTGCTTCCCGCCGTCCGGTGAGGTCCCGGGTGCGGCAGACTGCACCGTGCCTGAGCTCCCTGCTTCATCCGGTGCATTCCCGGACTCAGCTGGTATAGTGGGAGGTGCTACCTCACTGCTCGGGCCTCCAGATCTGGGAATATGAACTGGGATACTCCCATATCTGAAGTTCAAGACATTGTTGTTTTCCCTGATCGCGGCGAAGGATTTCTCGTCAACGACCAGGTTCCACAACACGCCCTTGCCCTCGTCTTTGGAAGTCACCACCTTCCAAAGATTAGTGGAAACCCCAGCATTCTGCGCTTGTAACAGTGCGAATAGCTTGCTGGGTTCTTGTCCCGCGCTCCTGGGAAGGAATAGAGTGACGTGGTATGTCTTGGGGACATCATCTCCAAGGCATAGACTAAGCTCTACTCCCTTCCACTCTTCCAACTTCGGGACCGCCTGCTGAAGTCAGACTGCAGTGCCTTTGTCACTGCAGTCCAGCAGCAGATGTCCCGGCTGGAAGTGGATTCCGGTGAACACTAATAGGGTAGCCCACCCTTTTGCAATCTCCACCACGATAGCTTCTTCCAAGACAGTGAGCTCCTCCTTGCTCAGTGACTTCTGGGGATAGTCCTTTGGCAGAACCGCCACTCGAATGGCTTCAGGTTTTCTGAGAACACTCGAGTACGTCGTACCCGCCTTAGGCCTATCTCCAGACTGGCCGCGATTCTGGGGTTTGCCCGTCTTAGCAACCAGTGCCTGAGTACACGTCCTGGACTTTTTAATTTCAGGACGTTGGGGGGGGAGTGATGTTGTCGCTCCCTCTCTTCCTTGGTTGAGTCGGTTGAGCAGCCGCAGCCGTCGCCGTAGCTGTGGGTCCTCCCCCATGCTCTACCGCCTTACTCCTGGCTTCCTTCTTACTCAGTCCTTGCCCGAGGTATCGGAGGTACCATTTGACCTTAGCCCCGCTCAACCCACGCCTTATTGGGTCATCCAGGCCGCCTGGTTGCCCTAAGGGAGGTAGTTTGGGGAGCTGTTTTCTGTGCCTACTTGTCCCTACGTCAGCAGCTCGGCCTACTGCTAGCGCCGAAGCGGTGGATGACGGTGGTAATTCCCGTGCAGTCGCAGCGATGCTTGCACTATGAGCAGCGTTTTGGTTATTTTTAACCAAAAATGGCTATTTTTATTTTTGAAACTATTCCCTATTAAGGGTTTGGATTGTATGGGGGGTGCCACGCCTCTTCGTCCTAGCGGTATGAAATATACTTTATATCCTATTCTCATACCTACCAAATATACATACAAAAATTCATAAAAATCGGTCAAGCCGTTTCGGAGGAGTATGGTAACAAACAGTGTGACACGAGAATTTTATATCACTACGTATATAAAGTAAAAAAATAATAATATTAAAATTAATATAATATAATAATAAAATTAATAGTCGAAATAAAGTACACTTTAAGATCAATAAAGTATACTTTTAAATAAAGTAGGCTTTAAGTCAATCATAGTCGAGTTAGAGCATACTTTAACGCTTAAAGTATACTCTAACTTTAAAACAAGCAAAAGCTGTTGCTAAACCAGTTAGCAATGAGTCAAAATGAGCAGAAATGTCACTTTTTCAAAATACTTTAAATTCAAAAAACGAAATAAATCGAAAAAAATGTACAATGTTTCATTTCGAGGAAATTGAAAGAGATTTCAATATTATGAACGACGACATTGTGCTGAGACGGCGAAAAGTATAGGGTGTTTTTTTTAGAGGTATAGAACTTCGAATTGAAATAAAACACAAGAAAATCGTTTTAATGTCCATCAATTTGGCTTTATTGGAAGGATAATTTTATGCCATTAATGTTTAAATATGATTTCGGGCATGTGGCCGCCGCGGCTGGCTCGAATAAAGCCAATTCTACAGGTCCAATTTTCAACCACTTTTTCGAGCATTTGGGGCCGTATGTCGGCAATAACGCCACGAATGTTGGCTTCCAAGTCCCCTAACGTTTCTGGTTTGTTGGCGTAGACGAGCGACTTCACATATCCCCAAAGAAAATAATCCAATGGTGTCAAATCACACGATCTTGGTGGCCAATTGACAGGTCCATTCCGCGAAATTATGCGCTCATCGAATGTTTCCTTCAATAAATCGATTGTGACGTGCGCTGTGTGGCATGTAGCGCCGTCTTGTTGGAACCACAACTCATCCACATTCATGCCATCCAATTCGGGAACAAAATAGTCGGTTATCATGGCTCTATACCGGTCTCCATTAACGGTAACTGACTCTCCAGCATTATTTCGGAAGAAGTATGGCCCAATGACTCCACCAGCCCATAGAGCACACCAAACAGTCAGTTTTTGTGGATGTAATGGCGTCTCAAGGGTCTCATGTGGATTCTCTTCACTCCAAATGCGGCAATTTTGCTTGTTGACGTAGCCATTCAACCAAAAATGAGCCTCATCACTGAACAAAATTTTGCGATGAAAATCAGCATCGAGATCAATCTCATTTTCGGCATTTCGCGGCTTTAATTCTTGCACAAGCTGGATCTTGTAAGGTCGCAAGCCAAGATCTTTGCGCAAAATCTTCCATAAAGTTGATGGACAAAGCTCCAATTGCTGTGCACGGTGGCGAATCGATTCATTCGGGTCCTCTTCAACATTTTGCTCTACAGCGGCAATTGTTTCTTCGGTGCGCACTGTTCGACGTCTCTGCGGATGCGTATTATCACATAGAGTAAACGTAGTGCGAAAACGACCCATGGTTAACCGAATTAATTGCTCTGATGGACGATTATGTCGACCATAAAATGGACGGAGCTTGCGGTAAACTTCGCGAACTGAACCATTATTTTCGAAATAAATTTGCACGATTTGCAAGCGTTGTTCTTTTGTCAACCTGTTCATGATGAAATGGCAAACCAAACTGAACATAAATTACATTAGAGTTGCCAGATTTGACCACAAAATGCCAGTTTTATCTCTATTCGAAAAACAAACCTCTAAAAAAAACAACCTATATATCAAAGCCGGATCGATCTCTTCGAGTTCGATGACGAGGACTTCTATAGTCGTTACCGGCTCGATAAAGTTGCTGCTCTGTTTGTAATTGATATTTTGAACATTCAAGAACCAAGCAGCAATAGTATACAATTGTTTTCTTTACCCCGTAAAGTAGGAAATAATTTTCAAATCAAGCTGTTTGTTTGTTTTGTTTATGTCAGAGATGGGTAGATTAATCCTCGAAAAATTGTGCAGTCGATTTTTTTAGGCTGCCGTCTGCTTTTCACAAGTAGTCGACCGTAGCCGTCCATTTTTAACTGCTAATTAGTGTTCAGGAAAACAAATATTGCAAAATAATTGATTACAAAATAAATCGGTATTGGCATAATTCCGAAAATATTCTCATTTGTAACTCCGCATCGCTAGTTTTTGTAGAGTTGCCGTTGCTTTCGTTTGCTGTTTCAAAAAGTCGCTGCTACGTAGAAGCATGTTTTAAGCTGACTATGGTAACTGAAAAATTAAAGTCGACTTTATCTTTTTAGTCTTTTGCTAACTAAAGCCGGCTTTTATGCGGGACTATGATTATGCGCCAATGTTTTAATATCACGCAAAATATGTTAATCATCTATATATATAATAATGAATCGTGGTCCGTTCGGCTGCTTAAAACTTGAAAACGACTGGACCAACTTGGATACTTCCTTCGGCGGGTTTGTTTGAAATTGTTACGAGAAGGTTTATAAAAAAATAAAAGTCGGGAAAACGGGGCGTGGCACCACAAGAATACATTTTTAGACAATAACTTTGGAACCATAAGTCAGACATCAATTAAATTTGGTACGAACTTACTATTTAGTCATGTCCTTCGATAGAGGAAATGGGGTGGGTATTGAACAAGGGGGTGTGGCACCGCCCATACAACTCAAATCTTTTATATGGAATAGCTTCGGAATTGTAAGTCGCACAGCATTGAAATTTGGTGCACCGTCGTTTCATAGATGTGTCATTCTACTGTTAAATTTTGATGGGCGTTGAACAAGGGGCGTGGCACATTTTTTATGACCCAACATTTCAGCAGAACTGTAAGTCGCACATCAATGAAACTTTTTACGAACCTACCATTTAGTCATATCTTTCGGCAGAGGGAATGGGGCGGGTATTTAACAAGGGGGCGTGGCACCGCCCATACAAGCCAAATCTTTAATATAGAATATCTTCGAAATTGTAAGGTGCACAGCATTGAAATTTAGTACTCCGTCGTTCCATAGATGGTAAGATTTTATAAACGTTGGACAAGGGACGTGGCACATTTGTTGTGACCCAAATATTTCGCTGAACTAAAGTCGCTCAGCAATGACACTTAGTACAAACCTACCATTTTCCCTTTCGACAGAGGGCATTGTGCGGATATTGGATAAGGGGCCGTGGACCTGCCAATATAATTTAAATATGGTTCAAGCGCTATCCATTTCTTTACTGAAACGTAGCAGCAACATTGCTTATTTGAGGGCCTCGATTGCGTTAATCAGTAGGTCCCTCCTCTTCCTTTAGTTGGGTTTCTTCGTCAATTTGCATTGCCATTGATTCGCCACCTCACGTATTTCATTATAAAAAAACAACAAATGTCGTGCGGGACGAAGTTCGCCGGGTCAGCGAGTATAAGATAAAGGATATACAACATTGACTCTCAGGTCGTCTGTCGGCAAACTTAGCATACATACATTATTTTTAACAATAAGATGTCTTACGTTCATACAACCGAATGGCATAGGGCGAGCTCGAATTTGCAATATTTTCATTATCAAGAGCAAGCAAGCGTCCGTACAGTGAGAGCGTAATAATATTAACGCTCTCTGTTTTGCTCATACAAAGCACAACGGCTCCGGATCGCTGCCAAGCAAAAGCAAAATTGTGTGCGCTCACTTGACACGCGTTGAAATCAGTGGCACAGGCAGGAATTCATTTTGGAGGGATATTTCACTGGTAATTCTTGTATTTTAGGAGGTTTGAATCCCCAAATGTTTCCGCCCCGTGTGCGCTACTTATTGAAAAAAATCAACCGCCAAAAAAATCAACACAAGAGCACATAGATATCACACGCATATTCATATCTCTGCCGACTGCAAACAGAGAGAGTTGCTTGCGTGGCTTCATCTTTGCTCTCCGGATGTGGCTCTGCTGTAAAAACCACTCTCACGTGGCTCTATTGAAAAAGCCACGGCAAATTTTTGAAGCGCCACTGATACCCGCATCATTCCCTCTGTCGAAGGACATCACTAAATAGTAAGTTCGTAGTGAATATAATTGAGTTGTGACTTATGATTCCAAACTTATCGTCTGAAAATTTAGGCTGCTGAAAAAGTGCCACGCCCCATTTTCCTAAAATTTTCTTTCATACAAACCTTGTTCTGTCAACTACGAATACAACAAAAAAAAACAGCTAGATCGGTCCAGCCGTTCTCAAGTGATTCGCCGTCAAATAGGGCAGGGATTTTTTGACTTTTCCAATAGATTTTCCGGAATTTTCTTTTCGCATAAACCTGAACTGACTTAATACGAATCCAACAAAACAAACCCCATGAAAATCGGCCGTTCCGTTTGAGCGTGAATCGCTTACACACATACTGCCACTTTTATACTACTGTGTCCAAAAAATAAGGTGACATTGTATTTATTTTGAAAATTCTTTATTTATTCTTCCAAATCAATTCATCCCCTTCAAAGTAATCCCCTCCCGATGCAATGCACTTATGCCAACGGATTTTCCAATCTTCGAAACACCGATTGTAGTCACTTTCCGGGATGGCCATCAGTTCCGTCTTCGCTGCGGCTTGAATCTCCTCTATCGTATCAAAACGGTGTCCCCGGAGCGGTCTTTTGAGCTTGCTGAACAGCCAGAAGTCGCACGGCGCCAGATCAGGTGAATACGGTGGTTGCGGAACGATATGGGTTGAGTTTTTGGCGAAATGATCACGAATTACGAGTGTAGTATGGGATGGTGCATTATCGTGGTGTAAAAACCAAGAATTGTCTTTCCACAATTCCGGCCTTTTTAGGCGGATAGTGTTACGCAAACGATGCATAACGTTCAAATAATATTTCTTGTTGACTGTTTGGCCCGGCGGAAGGAATTCATAATGCACAACACCACGATAATCGATAATTCAAATGTCACCTTATTTTTGGACACAGTAGTATATATAGATTACACTACTCGACACGAAAAATGCTCCTTAAAATAAAAGTATTTTTTAGACTAATCTTCGGCTGCTGAACACGAAACTGGAAATCAAAAAATTTTCTTAAGAAGCATTTTCGAAAAATCTTCGAAAAACACGTTTTTCCCCTCTTATTTCAGTTATGAGCACATATCTCGTAAACCAACCATCCGACTAACACAAGTGGCCCGTCGTTCAGAAGGTAATTAACTAACCTTTCCAACGACATATAGATTGTCCAAATCAGATTTAGGGAAGTTACTGACGATGAAAGTTGTAAAAAAGTGAATTTTTCGACCAATTTCAAAAATCATACATTTTGGAATGGTTTTTTTATAGATGAAATAAATGATCTCCTCTGGTTTTAAAATCTAAGATGAAAGATATATTATTTGAGCAAATGTTAAGCCTAACATCAATAGAATTGAAAGAAAAATGACAAAGTTATGATGCACGGAGTGAGAACACCAATTTTTCATTTATAACACCGTGCGAAACAATTTTTTTATTCTTCCGAGACCCATTCAAATGTTGATATTGTAACGATGAGGCACTCTGTCGCTGTGCTATGCGTGAATGCTTTTACGAGCATACTTTTAGGCACGCGCTTTAATGTACGGCCGACTTGTTATAATTCCGAAAATTACCACCGCGAACCAGGTGGTAATGGGATGTGCGAGAACGGTCGAGAGAAGTCCAATTGGAATGTGCAAGAACAATCGGCGCGATAACCAGACAAGTATAAATGGCAGCCGAGCGCAGCGCAGGGGACGAGTCTGATTTGAACAAGCAAAGTAGTAACAAGTGTAGATACAAGCAAAGTGTAAATCTGTAAATAAAGTGATTGCTGGTATTGGAATGCGTTTTGCGCTGAATAATTGAAGTTTTTTTATTTTCAAGCACAATCCAGTATACGAACTTAGAGAAGTCATTTTCGTAACATTTGGTGTCAGAAGTGGGATTGTGCTACTGAAAATAAACAAAAAATAAAAATAAATAAAATTAGAAAAACGCAGACATGGTTAAACTCGAGCTGCTGAAGGTGGACCAGCTGAAGAAGGAGCTGGCTGCCTGGAATTTGCCGACTGCTGGGGGAAAGGTGGAGTTGCAGCTGCGCTTTCGAGAGGCATGTGAATCACGAGGCATCGATTGGACTGCGCACGAGTTCGGGACGCAGGAGCTAGAGGCGTCGGCCAAGGTGGAGGAATCGCCTGCTGGTGCTGGGTAGCTGCAAAGTACGGCTGCAGCGGTTGCGTCATTACAAGCATTAGACATGAGCCAGCTAATGGTTGCAATGAAAGGCATGTTCGAGACTTCCAACCGTGAAAATCGCGAAATGTCGGCGCAAATGGCGGCGCAAATGGAAGCGAAACTGGAAACTACGAATCAGGAAATTTCGGCAAAAGTCGAAACTGCAAATCGAGAAATGGCAGCGAAACTGGAAACTACGAGTCAGGAAATTTCGGCCAAAGTCGAAACTGCGAACCGATTAATGGCGGAAAATTCTGCGCGCATAGAGCAGGTGGAGGAAATTTCCGAACGGCTGAACGTGAATGTTGAATCTCGAGACGCGAATGGACAATTGGGACAAACGAGTTGACGACCTGGATGATTCCCTGCACAAACGAGTTGACAGTCTGGAGGAGCGGCTTAGAGTTACAGCTGCGAGCAAGGGTGCATTGAATGTCGAATTTTTAACGTGAGTGCCGCCACAGTGTGGCCTAACCCCACGGTGCTCAAAAGCACAGCGTATCAAAATTAAGTATTGATAAGCGCCCCGAGAGACTAGCTCCCGGTACCAATTGGGTTAATGTAAATGGACATTACCCCTCCTTGGTAGGGATCGAGGCCTATCTAAACCTCTGCCGTGCTATGGGTCCGGCACCCGGTTGTAAACGCAACTCCACGCCGAGACGAAACTCTTCCTGCATTTGGGTGTTAAACCACGCCACCATGGATCTCCCCGAGGGGCCATTCCCATAATCAGGCTGAAGCACAAGGCTCCAGGGGCACCCTGATTCCCGTGGTACCAGACAAAAGCCTCTGGTCAGACTGCGTAGCCGTGCTATTACCAGTTGAGCCCCATTTAGCTCGTGGACTGGTAACCACCGCCTCGCACTTGACCCCATTCACGTGCGCACTCATTCATCCACTCAATAGACCAGCCCCCTCGCCCACTCACACATTCACACTTGGCAATACACCAAACCGCCGTCGCCGCCGAAACACAGCATTCGCATATTCGTTCAATATGGCAATCAGCTGGCTGGTGGAGAGTGCTTCACGCACACACCACACACCGTCCGTCCGACTAATCCCCATCCGCCCAAGGTCCCTCATCCCTCTGAGTACAACGGGCACTCACACAACACATGCAGCCAATCCTCACGCACAGCCCCACACATACACTCAGCACTTGCACTCAGGGCTCTCTCATGCAAAAATGCATTGAGTGACCCGTGTCCGGTGAGTAGAAACCCAAGGCTCAAGCCGAAGCCGAAATCCTTGAGCCCTACCACGAACCTCACGTCCCGTATATACTCATACGTCGTTCTGCCATGGGGACTTTCGTCCCAACGTTGTTGCCAACGTTGCAGAACACAGTCTTCCAGTATTCGCTTACGCTTCATACGGTCAGCACTCTCCACACCTTCGCCTTGCAGCCACTCATACTGCAGCAGCACCTCTCTGTTCCCCCTCCTTAGCCCAGAGGAGCCGCACCCATCAACACCTGCAATGCATCTGTTGATACAGTGCGGCACACAGGCATACACCCTAGCAACATTACACGCTGAATAGACAGCAAGTGTTTGCGGCCTACTACCGTCGCGGCCAATTCGTGCCATGCCGACGCTCCGTACGCAGCACAAGCTACGAACAGACCGTGGTAAATGGTACGAACTGCGCGTCGGCCGAGTCCCCAGTCACTCCTGAGTATCCGGCGCACCTGACCCATCATACACACAACCCTCTCTTTCAGCCTGACCAAGTGGGGAGCAAAACTCAATCGCTCGCCAATGGTTAGCCCCAAGTACTTGACTTGCGTCTCATACCGGAGGCCAACACTATTCACACGCACAATGGGTGGACGACTGCGAGCCAGTCTGCCTTTAAGCAGCATGGTCACAGTCTTGTCCATTGCCACATCCACACCCACCGATTCACCCCATTCACACACCATACACATATATTTCTCCCCCAAGCGCTCTACATCCGCTCTTGATCTGCCCTCCACAAGGATAAGCAGATCATCCGCATACGCACAACACTTGCATACTGCTGCCAGACGCCGCAGTAGTGGATCCATCATGTAGTTCCATATATATGGACCACAGACGGATCCCTGCGGGCATCCTCGAGCCACATCTATTTCAACCCGTTCATTCTTCCCAATCACACATGCCTTCCTGTCTGTGAAATAGCTCTTGCAGAGAGCTGTTTCCAGGCAATCGGCATTGTTCAGCCATTCTACCACTTTATCCCAGCGCAGGTGATCAAACGCCCCCCTGAAATCAACAAACATACCGAGAACATAGTTCTCGCTACTCTCACGCACCACCGATTAAACGTACATCCACGCATCTTCCACGCCGGGTCTCTTTCGAAACCCAAACTGTCTATCAGATAGCCCACCCAGTTGCGCTTGAAGCCGATCCACCATAATCCGTTCCAGTACTTTACCAAGTACCGGTAGGAGGCAGATACCCCGATAAGAACGGGGGTTAATCCTGATCTTATCAGGAGACTTCAAGAGCCAATTTCTCCAATTTCTAATGGCTCAGCAGCTGCCACTTGTGCTGGTGGCGTCTGCTGAACCGCCCTAGGAAAGAACTCGGCTAAGAGAACGTTCACACGGTCCCTCCATGTTGATGTCATAGTGTCACCAACACGGAGGGCGCTCACATCCACCTGCTTTTTCTTAGAGCGGCAGATCCGATAGACATGACCCCATGGATCATCCCTATGGTCTGCCACAAACTCCCGCCAATTATCTTCCTTCACGCGAACAAGCATACTCTTGTACTCATTCATACACCTATTGAAATCAGACCTGCGCTGGGCCAAGTGCTCTGAATTGGCCGCCCGGGCGCGCTGAAACTTTCGTCTCAGACGCCTGACCGACCGCCTCTTTGCACTCAGCTCACTCGTCCACCACTTCACCCGCCTCTGATTCACTCTCTCCCATTTTTGAAGCATACTGTCATTCACACGCCAGACACACTCGTTAAGACGAGCGACCTGGTCGTCCACATCCATGCATTCAAATTCACTAAGTGGCACTTCCGTGACCACTTCACGTACATGGAAACCATAAGTTTCCCAATTCACACCACAGGTGCGCCATCGCCTGTCACACACACCCGCCCTTTCATTACCACTGTGGGCAGGCACAGTAATCACAATTTCAATCAAATTGTGATCGCTTATGCCCCACCCACCACGGACACGCCAGCTGAATTCAAACATTTTGCTCGCTGCCCCATTCACTAGCGTCACGTCAATATCACTCACCCCTCTAGGCCCGTCAAACGTATACCATTCACTTGGTTCGTTGAGAACAACAATGTCTCGCGGAACCAACCATTCACTCATTGCCTCACCCCTACCGTGGCTCTGGTAACCGGCAGCAAGCCGCGATACCTTGCTGAACGACAGCGGAGATACGGCATTTGCATCCATACCTATCAGGACAGGTGTGCCGCCTGCTAGACGGAACACCGTGTCAAGATAGTCCAAGTAGGGCTCTAGAGGCTCACCATACTTGCAGTAGACACTGTCCACAATCACTTTGCCAAAGTGACCTTGCACACTGACACAAACACCATACTCGTTCGCACACACAACCATACAGTCCAGATGGACATCATTTACAATTACAGCCGCGTTTGCCCTGGTGTCAGAAAAGACCCGCATTGCTGCATGTATTCCCCGTACGACACCATTGGTGGCGTTCGGTTCCTGCACCAGGGCAATTGCACTGCCACATTCACACATACACGCACCTAGCTCACACATCACGGCATACGCGCCCTGACAGTTCAATTGTACTGCCTGCAGACCCATTAGTGACGAGCCTGCGCCCTGGCCAAAATTTTGCTGTACGCCGGGCAGTCGGTGGACATCATGTAATGCCCAGCCGGCTTGCCCCGGAACGCGCAATTCCGGCAATGCAGCTCATTGCTGCATTGCTGGACGCGATGACCGCTCTGGCCACAGCGCCGACAAACGTCCGCTTTCATACGACATTCAGCCACTCTATGGTCAAAACTCAAACACCTAAAGCAGCCAGGCATCGGCATGAAAGGCCGCACGCGAAACGAAAACCACTTAATGTAGCATCGCTCCGCCTCCAGAAGGGACGAAAGCAAGCCTTCGTTCCCTTCCAACACGACGTTCGATGCTCCACCAGAGCCAACGGTCCACGGACGACTCACCATGCGGACGCCTTTCTTAAAGGCAGCCGGGCTTATCCGCTCCTTGAGGTTCAACTCATAGAGCTCTTCCATGAATTCACTCGGAGAAATCTCCGAGTGAACCCCATGGACGACAACCCTCGGGCCCAGCTTTTCATTCGCAGCCACGTCAAGCCCAAGTTCGTGCAGTTTGGCGTTCGTGGTCAGCTTCACTGCTTCGGCCTTGGAAGGGGTACGAATAATCGCACCGCCACCACGCAGTGGCTTCACCTCGTGAACCCTTACGCCCAGTGAAGGACCCGCCTCTTGCACGACCTTGGTGGCCACTTCTTTCCCGGATGCCTTAGCATCACGGCTTCGCACCACAACAGACTAAGTCTGCGCCGGCTGCACAGTCTTAGCCTGCGCAATCGGTACAGACATCGACGCCAAAGCAGCGGCCGCCTGGGCGGCGCCCACACGCACCGCACCCGGCGCCGGCATGGCCCGTGAGGCCGAAACTCCCGCGCTCTCCAGGCCAGCGATGCGGCCCTTCAACGTGGCATTCTCGGCCACGAGCTTCATGAGCAACAGCTCATACTCGCCCGCGACCTCAACCACCTTCTTCATGGCAGCGGCGCTGACACCATCCGCACCAATCACAGCAGCCATGACCTTCGCCGTGATGGCCTTCAGGGCAACCACCGACGCCTGCGCCAAGCGCGGCCCAGCCGGCACCTCACCGCCAGCTGCAACGACGGGTACGACCGCACCCGCCTTCACAGCCGGCGACTCAGCACCTTTCGTGCACGTGCTGGCCCCACTCATCTCCACTCCTCCTGTAGCGTCGGCGGGCGAAGCCGTGCGCCCAAGCCTCCTGCCTCCCCCGGACAAAGCCGCGCGCCCAAGCCCTACCCCGGGCAAAGCCGCGCGCCCCTTGCCTGGCGAAGCCACGAGCTCAACCCTCTTACGAGGGGGCGACCGGACGTCCGCCGACAGCGACTCCGCGTCAGAAGACGTCAAGTCGGTGGTGTCCCGACCGGACGGCTCCCGGGCAGAGTCCCCTGCCACACTTCCCTTGCGCTTAGGGCGCCCCATTCACACTCTACAGACTATACTCTATCTAACACTAGACTTATTACCACTATTTACTCTACTTACAATATTACAACAACACACTCAACTCAGTAGTTGTTGTTGTACGACAACCACTGTACACACTGCAAGTGCCTTACGGCTACTTGCTTGAGCTCAAGCAGTACACAAACAATGCACACAGGCCACCTAACGCCAACCCGTTTACACTTTTGTGCACACCAACAATTACACACAAGCCACCAACGGTGATTTGTTTACGCAAAAACAATTGTACACAAGCCCCTTACGGTAACTTGTTTACAATTTCTACACACGCTTACCGCTACTCAGGCACTTATTCACACGTACAGCACTCGCACTAGAAAAAATCACTCGATCACTGCACGTCTGCACACACCGGCGTCTAAATCGACACTGAGCAAGGGTGCAGTCAGTTGAGGAAAGTTTTGCCACAGATAACTCATCATATACTACTGTGTACAAAGAATACCCGGAATTTGTTTATAATTCAAAAAATCTTTATTTATTCTTCCAAATCAATTTCATCGCCTTCAAAGTAGTCCCCCCCCCCCCGATGCAATGCACTTATGCCAACGGACTTTCCAATCTTCGAAGCATGCCAAATAGTCACCTTCCGGTATGGCCTTCAATGCGCGCGGCGATTCACGTTGAATCTCTTCAATCGATTCAAAACGGTGTCCTCGAAGTGGTCTTTTGAGTTTGGAGAATAGCCAGAAGTCACAAGGAGCTAAATCAGGCGAATACGGTGGCTGTGGAACGATATGAGTTGGCGAAATGCTCACGAAGAACCAATGCCGTGTGAGATGGTGCATTATCGTGATGCAAAAACCAAGAGTTGTCTCTCCATAAATCCGGCCTCTTTTTGCGAATAGCTTCACGCAAACGACGCATAACGCTCAAGTAATATTCCTTGTTGACAGTTTGGCCCGGCGGAAGGAACTCATAATGCACAACACCACGATAATCGAAGAAATCGAATTCCGGGTATTCTTTGTACACAGTAGTAGATGTCCAGCGACCAAGGAAAAAATGTGTCAAAAAGTTCGACAAATTTGGTCTCCGATAAGAGCTTTTTGGCCTCTAATGTCACTCACACAAACACCGCTTCACACGCATTGTGCGTATGTGATGTTTAGTCAAAACGGCGCTTGTCTGTTATCATACCTTTTAAGCAGGCAGTCGGGATTGAGTGTTGATGGTCAAACGCGTAAGCGGGAGTGTCTCGGACGACAGGTTCGCGGTTCGATCCTTACTGTAGCTGCTAAAATTTTTTAATGGCTTTTTTTTAAATATATTTCTTTTTTACGACCCGTGAAAACAATGTCAATGAAAAATTAATTTGGTTTCTAGATCTCTTGATTAGTGAATTGTTTGGTTTTGGAGACACATCAAATTGTTCCCAAGTTTTAAAATCAATCAATCAAGCGCAGCATACGGTTACAAACAACCATGCAGCAAAAAGATTCGGTTGATGATGACAGGCGCTCATGGACGTACCTAGGTATGGGTAGAGGAGGGTATTTCCCCCCTCGTAATTCTATATTTTATATACATATGTAAGAAATCTATATTCTTTTCTATTCCATTTGAATTTTATATTCTGAATTTGGAAATGTAGTTATGTTTTTCCCCCTTTAATTTGTTGCTGGGTACGCCCAGGTACTTGCTTTTCGCAAAAAAGAATGAAAAGATCGGCACAATTTGCCAAAACGAATTGAATTGTTCAACGGTTACTACATTGTCGCAATACAGTTACGCCGACGCAAAGGATAGACCTGCTGGCGCCGCAGCTATTGGCAATGCGTTGCCTTAGCAACGATGTGTATGTATCATGCCAAAGAAAATAAAGACTTCATATTCTTTGATCATACACAAGAATAATTTGTGCGCTGAAATATTTTTAGTGCCGATTCATTTATATCACAATTTTTCAACACATTATTAATTTCAGGTATAACCGATTAAAAAAGTTAATAAAAAAGCTAAGTTACGAAAAATTTTGCTTCTCGCCCAGCCTTGAACCCGAGGCGAAATTTCCGAAAACGAAATTACGGATATCTGATGTGCTGTCTACCTGTTACACCAAATACAGTACGTGATCGACGCAGCTAAAATCATAAATGTATGTTGCAAAAAAGAATATCACAAGCAAGAAAAGAAATTCTAAATTAATTCAATACGGCAAAAGTTCTGGATGAGCACATGCAGCTGTGTGCGTAAAATAGCTTTGCGAAAAAAAGCTGTAATTCAGAGCTTGAAATTTTGGTGCAGTTTTCGTCGTATGAGAGTGGACATCTATATGATGAGTTATCTGTGGTTTTGCCATAGAAGTGCCTACTTATAATGGTACTACGCCGTTCGACACATTCAAACTACAATTCGATATGGCTGCTTTGGAGAGTCAGTGGACCGATGTTAGGAAAGGTCGGAGACTGATACTGGCTCTAAGAGGTCCTGCAGCTGAGGTAATAAAGACAGTTCCGGAAGGTTTTAGAGGTGATTACGAGACTGTCATAAAGGCGCTGGCGGCCAAATACAGTGACGAGCACAACAAAATGCTGTACTACTGTGAGCTGAAGAACCGCAGGCAAAGAGCCAGCGAGGCGCTGCAGACATATGCAGCAGACATTGAGCGGCTCGTACAGTTGTGCTACGCGAATTTCGGCGCTGATTATCTCGAGAGGATGAAGATTGAGGCGTTTATTGAAGGTCTTCATGACCCGGAGACACGTCGCAGTACATTGATGATGATGAAGCCGGCATTCCGTGAGACGGTGACAAGCGCTTTGACGTATGAGGTGGCCTGGAGGGGAAGTTTTCAAAATTAATCTGCGGAAAGGCGTCGAGCCCAATCTGGACGTGTCACGCAAAGCCGGACAGTGAGCTCAGAGGCACCAGCGAGGATGCGGGCAGTGTCATCTAGAGTCAGTTGCTGGCGATGTGGCAAGCAAGGCCACATAACACGAGACTGCCATCTGCGAGAGAAGCGTTCCGGACAACAGACGTCGCCAAGATGGGCTGATGCACTGCCATACCATTCTTGCAAAACCGAGCGCAGACATGATTCGCAAGGCGAAAACAAGGGACAAATTGTGGATGTTCGGTCGGTAAGAGTTCTACAAGAGGAAGATTGGCTTGCGGTAAGGCTACAGAAGGACCAGCGCGAGGATAGGGATCTCGCAAAAATCATCAAAGGCAGAGCGCAGAGAGTACGGCCGGACTGGCAGGAGATGGCTGGTGAGAGCCCGATCGCGAAGGCTTACTGCGCACAGTGGCAAAGTCTACGTCTGAAGAATGGCTGCCTATACCGCGAGTCGGAGAGCAGGGATGGCAGGACCAGAAAATCCCTAATAGTGGTCCCGAAAGGCCGGATCGACGATGTCATAAAGGCAAACCATAACGACTCCAGTGGAGGGCACCTAGGCATCGCAAAAACTGTCGCCAAGATAAGAAGGCGGTTCGATTGGGTAGGATGCCAGGAGTCTGTCGCTGAGTGGATCAGAGGCTGTGATCAGTGTTCGGCTGCGAAAGGCCGATGAGAAGATCGCGGAGCCGCACTCAACTAGTCGAAAACAGGTTCGCCAGCCAGCTATGGTCTACGGGCTAACTCAGAAGGGTTCCAAGAAGGCGATCTGGTAATGCTCAACAACCCGCAGTGGAAGGAAGGTTTGTCTCCAAAAGTTGAAACACCATGGGAAGGACCGTACAAAGTCGTGACAAAGATTAATGACGTGGTGTACAGGGTTCAAAGCTGCTGCAACAGAAACGCTAGGCTGAAAGTAGTCCATTTGGAGCGCCTGGCGTCTTATTTCGGCGGAGCCTCGGCACTTGTTCGGGACGAACAAGTCTAAGTGGTGGGCAGTGTAACGATGAGGCACTCTGTCGCTGTGCTATGCGTGAATGCTTTTACGGGCATACTTTTAGGCACGCGCTTTAATGTACGGCCGACTTGTTATAATTCCGATATGGCAAGGATGGTTCGCGATGGTAATGGGATGTGCGAGAACGGTCGAGAGAAGTCCAATTGGAATGTGCAAGAACAATCGGCGCGATAACCACACAAGTATAAATGGCAGCCGAGCGCAGCGCAGGGGACGAGTCTGATACAAGTTTAGATACAAGCAAAGTGTAAATCTAATAATTGAAGTTGTTTTATTTTCAAGCACAATCCAGTATACGAACTTAGAGAATTCATTTTCGTAACAATATAGACGTGAAACTAGATGTAATTTATCTTGGCATAATCAGTTTTTCATTTTCTGACCCAAAAACCTTCTTAAAGGACTTTACAATTTTATGGATATACACATTTCAAATATTTTTTTAAATATTTGCGGTTGTGGAATGATGAAGATATGATAAAGAGAAATTCTCCTTTTAACTAAATTTTATATTTTTAACTTTCAGGACCAAAATATGTCAGGTATGCAAAACATAAATGTTTTGGATCTCAGTCTGTAGATTCATACATTTAAATTTTTTTCTATTTCAAAGTTCTGAAAGTTAAAAATAAAATATTTAGTTAAAAGGAGACAGTTTTCCTCTTCTTAAGAAAATTTTTTGATTTTCAGTTTCGTGTTCAGCAGCCGAAGATTAGTCTAAAAAATACTTTTGTTTTTAGGAGCACGCGATGAACCCATTTTTTGTCGAGTAGTGTTATAAGATTATATATAGACTAGCTGCAAATTCTTAACCCATTGTTGGCCCCGTCAGTTTTTGATTGCAAAACAACATGTGCCTAGTTATCTTTGTTTTTAAGTGTTTTCAACAATTCTGAAGTCAAAAGTCCCATTAAATCATGTGTTTTCAGTTTTACTCTAAACAAATTCTTAACCCTTGGTTTACCACGGTAGAGTTCGATTTTCAAAAAAATGAAAAGCACGTTTTCATTATTTCCCGATTGAAGGGCCCAATAAATCTTGTTTCTCCATACAAACTGTTAACCCATTGCTGACCACGTTACATTTTGATTTTAAAAAAAGTGAAAAACACGTGTCAAATTATTTCTCACTAAGAGTACTTTCACCAAGTTTGAAGTCAATGAGCTTCATGTTTTTTCACAGTTTCTCCATACATTTCTCCGTCGTTATCCCCGTCCGATCTTAATATTCGGAAAAATTAAAAACACGTATCGAGTTATTTTACATTTGAAGTACTTTCACCAAGTTTGAAGTCAAAAGGCTAAAAAAAGTTGTTTCTCCATACATACTTTTAACCCGTCGTTGATCGATTTTGAAAATAATGAGAAACACGGGTCCCATTTTTTTTATTTCAATTATTTTTACAATTTTTAAAGTCAATAGGCCCATCGGTTCGCGTTTTTTGTTTCGGAATCTTTCCGTAAACAAACCTTAACTCATTGTTTGGACACATTTACATTTTGATTTGCAAAAAATTATAAAATACGTGTCGAATTATTTTTAATTTAGTGTATTTTCAGGAAGTTCGAAATCAATATGTCTATTAAATCATGTTTCTTCAAACAACACCTTAACGCATGTTTTGTGCCTTTAGACCCGAAATTTCAAAAAATCCCGTCTTAGCGAAGGTTCATTCTTTAAGCAAATTTAATGTTTGTAGCCTCAGCGGTTTGGGCTGAGCGATGATAAATCAATCAATCAATCAGTCAGGATAAACAATCTATGTGTTTAAAAATGGAGGCGGTACCACGGCCCCTTGTCCAATGCTCACAACTTTAGTCGAAGTGTGCTACTAAGTGGAAAGTTCGTACCATGTTTCATTGATGTGGACTTACAATACTGCGTAAATGTTCGGTCATAAGAAATGTGCCACACCCCTTGTGCAACGCCAATCAAATCTTAGACACATCAAAGAATGACACATCTATGAGACGACGGTACACCAACTTTCAATGCTGTGCGGCTAACGATTCCGAAGCTATTAAAAAGATTTGAGTTGTATGGGCGGTGCCACTCCCCCTTGTTAAAAACCCGCCGCATTCCTTCTGTCGAAAGATATGACCAAATGGTAGGTTCGTATTAAGTTTCATTGATGTGCGACTAGCAGTTCCAAAATTATGCGGATAGTTTGTATCAAACAAATGTGCCACGCCCCTTGTTCAACGCCCATTAAATTTTAACAGTAGAAAGACACTATGAGACGACGGTACACTAACTTTCAATGCTGTGCGGCTAACGATTCCGAAGCTATTCCATATTAAAGAATTGAGTTGTATGGGCGGTGCCACGCCCCCTTGTCCAAAACCCATCCTATTCCCCCTGCCGAAGGACACGACTAAATCGTAAGTTTGTACCGAGTGTCATTGATGTGAACGCTATAGTTCCAAAGTTACACTGGAATTAAAAAAGTGCCACGCCCCTTGTCCAACGCCACGTCTACGCCATGACGGCGTACCAAATTTCAATGCTGTCCGACTTATAATTCCGAAGATATTCCATATGAAAAATTTAGGTTGTATGGGAGGTGCCACGCCCACCTGTCGTACAAATATGTTATATAGCTATAAACCACCGTATTGACATCTACTATCACACACAAAAAAATTTTGCCGAAAGAATGAACCGTTTTCCCGAACATTGGCTACACACAAAATGTTAACTTTTTATATACAAGCCCTAACCACTATTAATTCGTACCCCTACGCTTTTTCTCATATTAATTTTTAGTTAGTTTTAGTTTAACCATTATTTGTCAAAGATTCCGTGCAGTATTTATACTCTTTTGAAAGGCTGAAAAATGTACTATTAGAAAAAAATTTTTTAATTTTTTTTATTATATAATATTTTTATTATTAATTTTTGAACAGAACTACTTCAAAATGTTGCAACTAAAAGTGGGCACTAATAATTCGTACGACCGCAAATGATAGAAAAATTAATATCGGGTTACATCTCCCTTTGCTGCGATTACAGCCTGGCATCTACTCTGCATTGAGGAAATAAGTTTCTGACACTCTTTCGGTGTAATAGAGTCCCAAACCTCTTGAATTCGGTTTTCTAGTTCCAAGAGGGTTCGTGGGGGCTCATTCCTCAGTCTTCTTTTCATTAGGGCTCTATTGGACTTAGATCTGGGCTAGAGGAAGGCCAATCTAAAATTTCAATATTATTGTTGTGGAACCATTTTTTTGTAATCTTTGCTCTATGAGGCGTAGCATCGTCTTGCTGAAAGATGTATTCGCTCAGGCCAAGCGTTTGCACCGGCGCACTATGGCTCGTTTTGCATTTTTACGTTGCAAAAATCATAACTTCTGAACCAATAAAGATATTTAACCCTTTCGACCCCGAATTTTACCCTGTGTCTCGATATTACTTATTGGTATTTAAATAATGAAACATTTGCCTAAGAAGTGTGCACGCGACATTTGAGGTCGCCACGCCTCTTTGTTAGAGTTCTACAGCTAGTTTACTTTTGAACAATTTTTGCTTAAAACGTGTTAATTAAATTTTGTATCAATATTTTTTAATTACAGAAAGTGACGTAATATTTATGGAAAAATACAAAATTATCACTTTTTGATTTTATTTAACCATTAATAAAGAAACGGGGTTTTGATCAAACGCGCCCAATTCGTAGACTTCAATTAGAACACAAACTTTCCCTGATATCGCTGCAAATGATTGGAAATTATTTTGGGTATAACAGTAAAATTTTTGTAATTTGTTGTTGCTTCCTTAAATTAAACCTCCATAAATCAATCGTAGCTTTTGCTATAAGATGACAAATAGGTGAAGTTGCTCTCAGGCAACTTTGGGGTCGAAAGGGTTAAAAAATTTAAATTGCATCTGAAAGTGTAATATCCAAGCTTTAAAATGAGCATAAAAACGGTGCCACAGTAACAGGGGCTTTAAAATTCGTTGCCAAAGTTAAGATTTACTAAAACTTCATAATAGGGGTACCGGTTAATTCGTGCGGTTTTTTTTGGGAAAATTGAAGCTTTATTGTGAAAAAATGGTTACAAATTTAATATTCAAAGTATTGTCCATCACTAGCTATAACTTTTTCCCATTTTTCTGGCAATTCACGAATACCCTTTCTGAAAAATTCGGCCGGCTTTTCCGCTATTCACGAATCGATCCAATTTTTGACTTCTTCATAATTGGAGAAGTGCTGGTCAGCCAGGCCATGTTGCATTGATCGGAAGAGATAGTAATCGGATGGCACAAGGTCTGGACTATACGGCGGGTGGGGTAGGACATCCCATTTGAGCGTTTCAAGGTAGGTTTTGACGACCTGTGCAACAAGTGGCCGAGCATTTTCATGTTGCAAAATTACCTTGCCGTGCATTTGTTCATATTCCGGCCGTTTTTCGCGCAGTGCTCGGCTCAAACGCATCAATTGTCGTCGGTAGACTTCCCCTGTGATCGTTTCATTCGGTTGCAACAGCTCATAATAGATCACACCCAGCTGGTCCCACCAAATACACAGCATAATCTTCAGGCCATGAATATTCTGAACGGCCGTCGATGATGATGCATGGCCGGGGTATCCATACGTTGCTCGACGTTTTGGATTATCGTAATGGACCCACTTTTCATCGCCAGTGACAATTCGATGCAAACAAATTTTTCTTTTGTGCCGTTGAAGCAGTTGTTCACACGTGAAAAATCGGCGTTCGACGTCTCTTGGCTTCAATTCATACGGCACCCAATGGCCTACCTTCCGGATCATTCCCATTGCTTTTAGACGATCGGAAATGGTTTGTTGAGCGACGCCAAGTGATTTTGCAAGTTCTTCTTGCGTTTGGGATGGATCTTGGTCGAGCAATGTCTCCAATTCGTGATCTTAAACTTGTTTGGCTGTCCGGGCCGTTCATCGTCCTCCAAGTCAAAATTGCCACTTTTGAACCGTGCAAACCACTTCTGGCACGTACGCTCAGCTAGAGCATGCACACCATACACTTCCACCAAAATACGATGACTTTCGGCAGCCTTTTTCTTCATATTGAAGTAATGAAGAAGTACTCCCCGCAAAAACACTTTATTCGGCACAAAATTCGACATTTTCAGAGTAAAAAAAAGTATTGTTGTTTACGCTTCAGCTAAATGACACATACTGATTCTGAAACTATATGACAATAGCTTTCCAACACATATTTGGAAAGGTGAATCACTGTTCACAAAATCAAGTTACGCCATCTGTTAGAAAACCGCATGAATTAACCGGTACCTATTATTAAAATGAAATGACTTTTTTGTTTGCATTAAAAAATGAATTTTTTAATATATTTTTTCCAATTATTGTTTAATTAATTTTTTCCAAATTAATATAATTTATTGATTCATACGTAATTTTTTACAAAAAAAAATTTTTTTTTTAAAAGTTAGATTTTTTCAAGATCGCTATCTACACTGGAAGAAATGTCTAATAATGAAGTCATTTCTAAGCTATAAGTATCTGTAAGTTCTTTTTGTGATCTTACAGATCTCATAGATGAAATAACTGGATCAGAAGAGACTGCTAACATGTTGAAAAGGTCTTCATTTTGTCTAGATCGTGATATTTTGCAAGTGTTCATACATCTATACCTTTTGTAGTCCTTATTCTTGCATTCTTGAGCTTCTTCAGACAATTTCCCTATTGGTAAGCACTGGTATTCTATTAAATCCTTTCCATGTGCTAAAATTGTATGTACCGTAGGAGCAAGTTTCTTCTCTGATTAACTCAATCGAGGCTGCAATCGAGACTGCTAAGTTTCAGTAAAGAAATGGACTGCGCTTGAACCAGATTTAAATTATATGAGCGGTGCCACGCCCCCTTATTCACTACGCGCACCACTCGCTCTTTCGAAAGATATGAATAAATGGTAGGTTCGTACTAAGTTTCATTGCTGTGCGACTTATAGTTCAGCGGAATATTTTGGTCACAAAAATGTGCCACGCCCCTTTTCCAACGCCCATCAAATCTTACCGGTAGAATGACTCATCTATGGGACGACGAGGTTCTAAATTTAAGTTTTGTACGACATACAATTTCGACGATATTCTATTATTAAGATTTGGCTTTTATGGGCGGAGCCACACCCCCTTGTCCAAAACCCACACCATTCCCTCTGTCGAAGGACATGACTAAATAGTAAGTTCGTTAGGACTTTAATTGATGTGTGACTTTTAGTTCCAACGTTATCGTCTGAAAATTTTCAGAATTCACAGTCAAAAATTACAGGGATTTTCCGACTTTAACAATAGATTTTCCGAAATTTTCTTTTCGCACAAACCTGAACTGACTCAAGACGAATCCAACAAAGAAAACTTCATTGAAATCGGCCAGCCCGTTTGAGCGTGATTAGATATATAGATTTAGATAGATGCCAGCAACACAAAATTGGTGTTTGACCGTACTAAATGTGCGCGATTTTTCGTATACCTGCGTGTTTTTCGACCCGAGGTTGTTTCACTTTTATTGCTCTAGAAAGTAAAGTGGCAAAAAGCTGCAGCTGAGTTTTGGAAGTTAAGTAAATAATTGAATAATAAATAACCACACTCAATTTCGCGGAGGTTATTTTTGGTATATTTTTTTTATTCTCGATCAAAGTTGGAAAAAAGGTCGAAATACAGACTTCTCAGGCAAACGGTAGACCGCACAACTTTTAAAATAAAATAAGCATTTTTTATTTTCATTATATTAACAATTAACGTACCTTTTAGAAAAAACCAACAAGTTACCGATTGGTCGCTTCATTTACATACAAATCAATTTTAAAGATGACAAAAAAAAACAAAAAATACACATTTTTCTCGATGTGGAAAAATTGTCAACTTTGAGCGGCTCTACGTCCCAAACTACTAATCCGTTTTGCCGGCAGATGAGCCATAGTGCGACGGAGGGAAGTTGAATTCCAATAAGTGAATGTAGTCTTGAGCTTTCAGTGTACCCTTTATGAAGTGCACCTTACCAACACCTTTTGCTGACATGCAACCCCATACCATGACACTTGCCGGGAACTTTACAACGCGTCTTAAACAATATTTGTGGTAGGCTTCATGTTTTCTGCGTATGACTCTTGATCTGTCGTCGCCTACATATACCTCAAATGTCGATTCATCGCTAAAAATAATGGAATCCCATTGTCTCTGGACCCAGTTGCGTCTGGCGTTTGCCCATGCCAATCGCTTTTTCTTCTGCAAAGCAGTCAATAAAGGTTTTTGTTTCGCCTGAAAAGTAATAGAACACAGTTTTAAACCAATAGCAATTTGGTTCAGCAAACACGGGACCTTATAAATTTTGTAATGCAACTTATGGAGATTTTTTCTGGTCCACTCGCGACCCACTTGCTTTCCGATTCTTTCTGACCACTTTGCAGACAGGTTTCTTAAAGAGCTTCGCCTATTTTCCTTCACAATCGATGATAAAATGCGCATATCGCGAGGTGTAATCGTTGATTTCCGACCCCGTCTATGCAAATGGGTTTCGGTTTGCCCCAATTCTTTGTAACTTTTTACAATATATTGCACGGTAGATTTAGATAAACTCAATTCCGTCGCGATTTCAAGATAACTTTTGCCAGAATTAAACTTTGTTATTATTAAACTCCGAATATTTTCGCAAATCGGTCTACCACGCGCCATGTCGATATGATTAAAAATTTTAATGTACGCGAAAATGTCACAACTCAAATGACAATAAACTCAAACAGCTCTTTTTTTCACATTAAACCGAGGAGTACGAATTATTAATTGCCACTTTTAGATTTACATTTTTCGAGTTATTGCGTTTAAAAATTAATAATAAAAATATTATATAATAAAAACAATTTTTAAAAAGTTTTTCTAATAATATATTTTTCAGCGCTCATGTTTCCCCGATACAAATTTTTAACCCATTGTTGGCCCCGTCAGTTTTTGATTAAAAAAACATGTGTTTAATTACACTGATCAACAGCCAAATGGCTTTTCTGGGTTTGACATCAGTTCTAGGGTAATTAGGGAGCGCTGATTTGATTTACGAAAAAGGTGCATGTTTTTTAACATCAAAGAAAACGCCTTGAAATTCCATATTTTCCGACTTTGAGGTCCAATTACCGCGGAATTGTAAAACTTTTAAAAATAAATTACATTGGAGAAGAAGCCGTGAGGTGTTGTAAATGCCACAAAGTGAAAATCATGTCAACCGGTTTTTTTGGTTTAGAAATTACAATCCCAAACGTGAAAAAAGCCAGGGAAAATCCGAAAAAGTGACACGCCCATTTTTTGCGAAAACGGAAACTAAGTTTTAAAAACGGTTTGCGGATTCGAAATCAGCGCTCCCTAATTACCCTAGAACTGATGTCAAACCCAGAAAAGCCGACCAAAAGTCGAAATTTGTTGCCCTGTGTTATCTTTGTTTTTAAGTGGTTCAAAAATTTTGAAGTTAAAAGGCCTATTAAATCATGTGTTTTTACATTTACTCTAAACCAATTCTTAACCCTTGGTTCACCACGGTAGATATCGATTTTCAAAAAAATGAAAAGCACGTTTTATTTATTTCCCGTTTGAAGTGCTATTGCTAAGTTTGAAGTTACAAGGCCCAATAAATCTTTTTTCTCTACACAAACTACTTATTAACCCATTATTGACCCCGTTACATTTTGATTTTCAAAAAAGTGAAAAACACGTGTCAAATTACTCTCACTAAGAGTACTTTCACCAAGTTTGAAGTCAATGGGCCCATTAATTCATGTTTTTTTCACAGTTTCTCTATACAAACTTTTAACCCGTCGTTGACCCCGTTCGATTAAATATTCGGAAAAATGAAAAACACATATCGAATTACTTTACAATTGAAGCACTTTTACCAAGTTTGAAGTCAAAAGGCTCAACAAGATTTGTTTCTCTATACATAATTTTAACCCGTGAGAAACACGTGTCTAATTTTTTTATTTCAATTATTTTTTACAATTGTTGAAGTCAATAGGCCCATCGGTTCGCTTTTTTTTCAAGGTCTTTCCGTAAACAAACCTTAACCCATTGTTGGCCCAGTTAAATTTTGATTTTCAAAAAATTATAAAATACGTGTCATATTACTTTCGATTTAGAGTATTTTCAGGAAATTCGAAATCAATCTGTCTATTAAATCACGTTTCTTCATACAACACCTTACACATGTTTTGCCCCTTTAGACCCCGAATTTCAAAAAATCCCGTCTTAGCGGAGCTTCACGAATTACCTACAGTTTAAATTTCATGTTTGTAGCCTCAGCGGTTTAACCCTTTTGCTATTTGGTTGCCATATGGCAACATGCTGCTTTGTGGACGTCGGAACCCTCTGTGGTTTCAAAAATACATTTTTTGTTGGTCCTTAGAATAGTTTGGAGTTTTAGGAAAAATACGAAATTAATAAACTGAATAGTAAAGTTTAAAGAAGAGAAGTATACACTTTTTTTAATGGTATATCTTGACATAGTAAGGGAAGAAGAAGCTGAAAACTTTAAATAACTTTTTAATTTGAGTTTTCTTTCAATTTAGATATATTTATATATATTTAATTTTGGCTGATATATTTTTAATTTTGGCTGAAGTAAATGAAGAAATATTCAAATTTTCGTTATGCGTAAAAAGTTGTATGTTTAAATAATTATTACAGCCACAACGATGTGGTTGCTCTCATAGGAAAACACTCTAAAATACAGGGTCCGAGTATAAAAATTAAAAAATGTCATGGAATGTTGCAAATATAACCACATAGAAGCCTAAAACGTAAAATTTTAACTTTCCCCAGTAAAAACCTGTACCGAAAAATCAATTAATCAATCAGTCAGTCAGTCAGGATAAACAATCTATGTATATAAAAATGGAGGCGGTACCACGCCCCCTTGTCCAATGCTCACAACTTTCTTCTAGTCGAATTGTGCTACTAATTGGAAAGTTGGTACTAAGTTTCATTGATGTGGTCTTACAGTACTGCTAAATGTTGGGTCATAAAAAATGTGCCACGCCCCTTGTCCAACGCCTACCAAATCTCACCAGTAGAATGACACATCTATGAGACGACGGTACACCAACTTTCAACGCTATGCTGCTAACGATTCCGAAGCTATTCCATATAAAAGATTTGAGTTGTATCGGCGGTGACACGCCCCTTTTTAAAAACCCGCCCCATTCCCTCTGTCGAAAGATATGACCAAATGGTAGGTTCGTACTAAGTTTCATTGATGTGCGACTAACAGTTCCAAAATTATGTGGATAGTTTGTATCAAAGAAATGTGCCACGCCCCTTGTCCAACGCTTATAAAATTTTACCGGTGGAATGAGACGTTTACGCCATGACACTGTACCAAATTTCAATGCTGTCCGACTTATAATTCCGAAGATATACCATATTAAAAATTTAGGTTGTATGGGAGGTGCCACGCTCACCTGTACAAACATGTTATATCGCTATAAACCACGCACACAAAAAAAATTTTACCGAAAGAATGAACCGTTTTCGCGAACACTGGCTACACACAAAATGTTAAGTTTTTTTTATATACATATGTGTTTCTTGCTTAAATTAGAAGTGAATTTCATGTGTTGTTAACCCTTTCGGTACTTCTTTTTTTGTTTTAGACTTTAAAAATCATTCTTTTCCATTTTATTACTGTTTAAGCCTACATAATGAATAATCAAAAGTAATTTTTTTAAATATTGTTCGAAACAGTGGTTTTTAAGCATCATGCCATATGGCATAGAATGTACTTAAAGGAAACAAAAATTCTTATTTTTAATTATTAAGATTTATTTATTAGATTTAAAACAGAACTTACTAATAAAATAAGCTGGGTAGGTATATCAGAGAGATATCTGATAGATCAGTACATGATTTCCTGGTACACAGATGGCTCCCTAACGGAGAAAGGTACCGGAATCGGGGTGTATGGACCTAGGATTAGATACTCGGAACCTACAGGAAAGCAGACCACCATTTGCCAGGCGGAAATATACGCCATTGAAAGGTGCGCTCACTTTAATCTGGTGAGGAAATACCGGAACCGGAAGATCGCGATCCTGTCGGACAGCCAAGCGGCAATCAAGGCATTAAGATCCTACCAGGTATCCTCGAAACTGGTGTGGGAATGCCTTGAGAAGCTGAACGAACTTGGCCGTTACAATCAGGTATGGGTCCTCTGGGTTCCGGGTCACGCCGGTATTGATGGGAATGAGCAGGCCGACAAACTTGCAAGAAGGGGGCGTCTACCCCATTCATCGGCCCAGAACCCTTCTGTGGTCTAGGCAAAGGAGCACTATCCATCCGACGAGATAACCATCCGGAATCAATACTGGGAAAATCAACCAGGCCTTGAACATTCCAAGATGGTTATTGGCTCTTACAACAAGAACATGTTCGAGGAATGTATGAGTCTCTCAAAGAATAATCTAAGGATTATCACAGGTATATTGACAGGGCATTGTAGACTGAACTATCATCTAACCAAACTAGGTATCAGGGTGAACGAACTCTGTAGGTTCTGTTTGCAGGACAATGAAACTGCAATACACATACTAGGCATATGCCCTGCACTAATATACAAACGAAAAAAGCATCTGGGTGATTTTATTCTACCAGGTTCGGACTAAGTTTCCAGAGGCTTAGGAAATGTACTAAGATTCCTCTTGAAGGCCAAGAAGGGGGCACAATAGGTCTTTTAGGTCGCAGTGCACAGTCCCCGCCAATAATAACTTAATAGTTCACAAAATACAATAAAAAACATAAAAAAGGAAAATTTTATTTCTTATAAATGAAGCGTGCAGCCACTGCCGCTATCCAATCAAATCAAAAATGTTATTTCCGTTGGGTAAAATCTATGCCATATGACATAGTATGAAATAAAAAAAATCGTACAGCCTTGGTGAACTATATTTGGGATCTAATTTTTTTTACACTTACTAAAGCAATAAATTCCTACTAGATTACTTACATAAAGCTATGAAATAAATTTATTTTTGTAATAGAATAAATAAAAGTACGAAGTGATGTTTTTTTGTAAAATACGCAGCTCGATAGGAACGCGCACCTTCTGAACTTTCTGAATCAAAATATTTTTTTCATTATCTATATATATAAAAGAGAGTGGCAGTATGTGTGTGATCGCATCACGCTCAAACGGAACGGCCGATTTTCATGGGGTTTGTTTTGTTCGATTCGTATTAAGTCAGTTCAGGTTCGTGCGAAAAGAAAATTCCGGAAAATCTATTGGAAAAGTCGGAAAATCCATGCGATATTTGACCGTGAATTTTGCACATTTTCAGATAATAACTTTGGAACCAAGGGTCACACATCAATTAAATTCACTACGAACTTACTATTTAGTCATGTCCTTCGACAGAGCGAATGGGGCGAGTATTGGACAAGGGGGCGTGGCACCACCCATACAAGCCAAATTTTAATAATGCAATATCTTTGAAATTGTACGGCGCACAGCATTGAAATTTGGTATAGCGTCGACCCATAGATGAGTGATTCCACTGGTAAGATTTGATGGGCGTTGGACAAGGGGCGTGGCACATTTTTTGTGACCCAAATATTTCGCTGAACTTTAAGTTGCACAGCAATGAAACTAAGTATGAACATATCATGTACTCATATATTTCGACAGACGGAATGAGGCGGGTATTGGACAGGGGGGCGTGGCACCACCCATACAAGCCAAATCTTTAATATAGAATATCTTCGAAATTGTAAGGTGCACAGCATTGAAATTTAGTACCCCGTCGTCTTATAGATGAGTCATTCTACTGGTCAGATTTAATGGGCGGTGGACAAGGGGCGTGGCACATTTTTTGTGACCCAATTATTCCGCTGAACTATAAATCGCACAGCAATGAAACTAAGTACGAACCTACCATTTATTTATATCTTTCGACAAAGGGAATGGTGCGGGTATTGAACAAGGGGGCGTGGCACCGCCCATACAAGCCAAATCTTTAATATAGAATATCCTCAAAATTGTAAGGTGCACAGCATTGAAATTTAGTATAGTGTCGTCCCATAGATGAGTCATTCTACTGGTAGGATTTGATGAGCGTTGGACAAGGGGCGTGGCACATTTTTTGTGACCCAAATATTTTGCTGAACTTTAAGTCGCACAACAATGAAACTAAGTACGAACCTACCATTTTCTCTTTCGACAGAGGGAATGGTGCGGGTATTGAACAAGGGGGCGTGGCACCGCCCATACAAGCCAAATCTTTAATATAGAATATCTTTGAAATTGTAAGTCGTACAACACTGAAATTTAGTACCCCGTCGATTTGATGGGCGTTGGACAAGGGGCGTGGCACATTTTTGTGACCCAAATATTGCGCTGAACTATAAGTCGCTCAGCAATGACACTTAGTACGAACCTACCATTTTCTCCTTCGACAGAGGGCATTGTGCGGATATTGAATAAGGGGCCGTGGCCCTGCCAATATAATTTAAATTTGGTTCAAGCGCAATCCATTTCTTTACTGAAACTTAGCAGCAACATTGCTTATTTGAGGGCCTCGATTCGTTAATCAGTAGCTCCCTCCTCTTCCTTTAGTTGGTTTTCTTCGTAAATTTTCATCGCCATAGATTCGCCATCTCGCGTATTTCATTATAAGAAAACAACAAATGTCGTGCGGGACGAAGTTCGCCGGGTCAGCTAGTCTATCTATATATATAAAAGAGAGTGGCAGTATGTGTGTGATCGCATCACGCTCAAACGGAACGGCCGATTTTCATGGGGTTTGTTTTGTTCGATTCGTATTAAGTCAGTTCAGGTTCGTGCGAAAAGAAAATTCCGGAAAATCTATTGGAAAAGTCGGAAAATGCATGCCATATTTGACCGTGAATTCTGCACATTTTCAGATAATAACTTTGGAACCATAAGTCACACATCAATTAAATTCACTGCGAACTTACTATTTAGTCATGTCCTGCGACAGAGGGAATGGTGTGGGTATTGGACGAGGGGGTGTGGCACCACCCATACAAGCCAAATCTTAATAATGAAATATCTTTGAAATTATAAGGCGCACAGCATTGAAATTTAGTATATTGTCGTCCCATAGATGTGTCATTCTATTGGTAAGATTTTATGGGCGTTGGAAATGGGGCGTGGCACATTTTTTGTGACCCTATTATTCCGCTGAACTATAAATCGCGCAGCAATGAAACTAAGTACGAACCTACAATTTATTCATATCTTTCGACAAAGGGAATGGTGCGGGTATTGGACAAGGGGGCGTGGCACCACCCATACAAGCCAAATCTTTAATATAGAATATCTTCGAAATTGTAAGGTGCACAGCATTGAAATTTAGTATAGTGTCGTCCCATAGATGAGTCATTCTACTGGTCAGATTTAATGGGTGGTGGACAAGGGGCGTGGCACCGCCCATACAAGCCAAATTTTTAATAGAGAATATCTTTGAAATTGTAAGTCGTAAAACACTGAAATTTAGTACCCCGTCGTCCCATAGATGTGTCATTCTACTGGTAAGATTTGATGGGCGTTGGACAAGGGGCGTGGCACATTTGTTGTGACCCAAATATTTCGCTGAACTATAAGTCGCTCAGCAATGACACTTAGTACGAACCTACCATTTTCTCCTTCGACAGAGGGCATTGTGCGGGTATTGAATAAGGGGGCGTAGCCCTGCCAATATAATTTAAATATGGTTCAAGCGCTATCCATTTCTTTACTGAAACTTAGCAGCAACATTGCTTATTTGAGGGCCTCGATTCGTTAATCAGTAGCTCCCTCCTCTTCCTTTAGTTGGTTTTCTTCGTAAATTTTCATCGCCATAGATTCGCCGTCTCGCGTATTTCATTATAAGAAAACAAAAAATGTCGTGCGGGACGAAGTTCGCCGGGTCAGCTAGTCTTCTATATATATAAAAGAGAGTGGCAGTATGTGTGTGATCGCATCACGCTCAAACGGAACGGCCGATTTTCATGGGGTTTGTTTTGTTCGATTCGTATTAAGTCAGTTCAGGTTCGTGCGAAAAGAAAATTCCGGAAAATCTATTGGAAAAGTCGGAAAATCCATGCGATATTTGACCGTGAATTTTGCACATTTTCAGATAATAACTTTGGAACCATAAGTCACACATCAATTAAATTCACTACGAACTTACTATTTAGTCATGTCCTTCGACAGAGCGAATGGGGCGAGTATTGGACAAGGGGGCGTGGCACCACCCATACAAGCCAAATCTTAATAATGCAATATCTTTGAAATTGTACGGCGCACAGCATTGAAATTTGGTATAGCGTCGACCCATAGATGAGTTATTCCACTGGTCAGATTTGATGGGCGGTGGACAAGGGGCGTGGCACATTTTTTGTGACCCAATTATTCCGCTGAACTATAAAACGCGCAGCAATGAAACTAAGTACGAACCTACCATTTATTCATATCTTTCGACAAAGGGAATGGTGCGGGTATTGGACAAGGGGGCGTGGCACCGCCCATACAAGCCAAATTTTTAATAGAGAATATCTTTGAAATTGTAAGTCGTACAACACTGAAATTTAGTACCCCGTCGTCCCATAGATGAGTCATTCTACTGGTAAGATTTGATGGGCGTTGGACAAGGGGCGTGGCACATTTGTTGTGACCCAAATATTTCGCTGAACTTTAAGTTGCACAGCAATGAAACTAAGTATGAACATATCATGTACTCATATCTTTCGACAGACGGAATGAGGCGGGTATTGGACAGGGGGGCGTGGCACCACCCATACAAGCCAAATCTTTAATATAGAATATCTTCGAAATTGTAAGGTGCACAGCATTTAAATTTAGTACCCCGTCGTCTTATCGATTAGTCATTCTACTGGTCAGATTTAATGGGCGGTGGACAAGGGGCGTGGCACATTTTTTGTGACCCTATTATTCCGCTGATCTATAAGTCGCGCAGCAATGAAATTAAGTACGAACCTGCCATTTTCCCTTTCGACAGAGGGAATGATGAAGGTATTGAACAAGGGGGCGTGGCACTACCCATACAAGCAAAATTTTTAATAGAGAATATCTTCGAAACTGTAAATCGTACAACACTGAAATTTAATACTCCGTCGTCTCATAGATGAGTTATTCTACTGGTAAGATTTTATAAACATTGGACAAGGGGCGTGGCACATTTGTTGTGACCCAAATATTTCGCTGTACTATAAGTCGCTCAGCAATGACACTTAGTACGAACCTACCATTTTCTCCTTCAAAAGAGGGCATTGTGCGGGTATTGAATAAGGGGGCGTGGCCCTGCCAATATAATTTAAATCTGGTTCAAGCGCAATCCATTTCTTTACTGAAACTTAGCAGCAACATTGCTTATTTGAGGGCCTCGATTGCGTTAATCGGTATCTCCCTTCTCTTCCTTTAGTTGGTTTTCTTCGTCAATTTGCATCGCCATAGATTCGCCATCTCGCGTATTTCATTATAAGAAAACAAAACATGTCGTGCGGGACGAAGTGCGCCGGGTCAGCTAGTTTGGTATAAAAAACTTTAGAGAAAAATACAAAATATATAAAAATATACTATCTACAATATTTTTGACCTAAAACAGGCACTGAAAAGAGACTATGCCATATGGCATAGAATAACCGAAAGGGTTAAACATACATTTCAGTTTCGAATACAACTTTTAAACTGTTTATTAACAAAAATGTTATTAAATTGGCCTTTCACTTATTTGGGAGCTTGGAAAAAAATTGATACAATTTGCTTGAATATGGTACACTCCTATGCTGATGTTTGATACGATACTCTTGGGCCCAAATTCCATCACTGGATCACACGCATATTCATATCTCTGCCGACTGCAAGCAGAGAGAGTTGCTTGCGTGGCTTCATCTTTGCTCTCCGGATGTGGCTCTTCTGTAAAAACCACTCTCACGTGGCTTTATTGAAAAAGCCACGGCACATTTTTGAAGCTCCACTGATGATACAGTCAATTATTATTATTATCGAATTTTTCCATCTCGGCAGGGTTCCGCACTGCCGGAGATAACATTTGTCCCGGGTATCGCTACCAAGGGAAAATGCTCCGTTGTTTCTATTTTATGTTACTTTGTTTTACTATTGATTTAAAAATTTTATTATTATTATTAGATTCAGGAGTCAAACCTCTACGTAATAGCATACTTATTTATTTTTTTCACGAGGTTTCGCTATACTGCATTTATGCCTAAATTTCAAATATGAAATATAAAAACAGGCATATGCAACTACAGTTGAACCTCGATTATCCGGGTTGCTCGGGACTGGGCTCATCACGGATAATCGAAAAACCCGGTTAAAAGAGGTTACGTATAATCGTTTATAAATTGTATTATTTTTATTTTTGCTAAGAACATGTGAAACTGCTTCTATAAAGGTACATTTGCATCAATAAATTTTATTCTATTTAAAAAAATGAATTTATTTCAAATAAATATGTATATTTATACGTGTGTTATACGGAAAAAACAAACACAAGTACATGTGCTTCACGGATAATAGAGGTAAATCACGGTTAATAGAGGTATAAATTCAACCACTCAGCATCCCGGTTAATAGATGTTCCCGGTTTATGGATGTTTTCGGTTTAAAAAATGATACTTGTGACACTCTGGCGATCTTCTTTTTTGCTCATAAATTTAAACTGCAGCACTACCACTATGTTCAATGAGAACATTCGACGGAAACTGTCATTTTTCGTACGCCAATTTTCGTGGCTCTCCGTACTTAGTCTACCTTGTTAATTTTATCATGATTGTTGCTGAACTGATCAAAAATGTGTATTTGCTCAAAATGAGGAGTTCAAAATGTTTGTTGACACTATTATAAATAAGGTGCGTTTCATAATTATAAGGTCATTAAATTGTGTATTATACTCATCAAATGACTGACTATAGGGTATCAACACTCCCCAAAAAAATGTGTAGCTAATAAGAAGTAAAGGCAGCAGCTGATAAACATTTTTGAACTAACGGTATATTTAAACAACAACAATAATGCAGGTGTTTCACAATTATAAGGTCAATAGTAAAACTATCGCAGAGAAATCTGTTAGCGGATTCTTCGGCATCGGAAACAATTGAATATTGTAAAATCGTAAAAATGCCAATCGCGGAGTAGCGATGAGGGAAATCGGGAGACAAATTAACCGTAGCCTATGTGTTGTGCAAAATTTTTTGCAAAATCCGCAAGTTTACGGTACACAGAAGCGTCCTGGAGCCAAGAGAAAGCTCAATCCGTGCACCGAGGCTCGCATTGTACGCGAAGCTAGCAACACATCCACTTCATTAACAGGCTTAAGGACGTTGGTACAAGCAAATGTGTCAAAGGCAACCATTTGAAGGACCTTAAAGCGGAGTCAAAAGATTCAATTTGAGAAGCAGCAACGAATGCCTAAGCTAACAAAGCGCCACAAGGAGGTTAGAGTTGATTTTGCTCTAAAAAACTTCCACACTAATTGGGAAAGAGTAAGTCCTGTTTTTATCAGCTTTGTAATAGTCCTTTATATTGAAACAAACGACTTTAGGTTATATTTTCCGACGAAAAGAAGTGGAATCTGGATGGGCCAGATGTTTTTCGAGGCTATTGGCGTGATATCTGGAAGGAACCATTGCGGTTTACAAAATGGAATTTTGGTGGTGGCAGTGTAATGGTGTGGGGCGCGTTTTCGGCTCAGGGTTGCTCGGAACTCCAAATAACATCTTGTCGGATGAAGAGCGCAGACTATATAGAACTCCTTGAGAGTAGCCTGGTGCCATTTTTGGAGGAAAAATGTGACACAGAGTGGCGTTTCCAACAAGATAATGCTCGAATCCATGTTAGCCGAGAGACAAAACGGTGGTTTTCGTCGAAATTCATCACAGTTTTGGAGTGGTCTGCATGCTCACCTGTCATCAACCCCATAGAAATTCTGTGGGGCATTCTAACAACGAGTGTATGGGGATAATCGACAGTTTGAGTCAACTGAAACTCTCATGACCGCTGTAAAGGAAGAATGCCAAAAAATTGACCAAGACCTAATTAATAGTCTTATTACAAGTATGAAAAAACGGATTGAAGATCTTTATAATAAGAGAGGAGAGTGTATTCAATAATCCTTTTTTAATAAATATTGACGTTTGTTACATTACATATGAAATCATAGTTGACCTTATAATTGTGAAACACGTAAATTTTTGTTGCTGTTCTTGAACAACATGATCAATTTCTCAAAAGTATTCTTCTGTTGTTGTCTTTACTCTTAACCTGCTACACAATTTTTATAAAAAGTTTCGATACCCTAGTCAGCCGTTTCGGAGATATGGTGAAAAATTGAATGACCTTATAATTATGAAACGCACCTTATATACTTAGTAGGGACATAAATACTGCTTTTTATGCTATTTTATGCTATAAAATTAAAAGTAGTGAATGTTTTTGAGCTATTTTTTGTTTACATATTTATTTATATATATTGTATACAAAAAGCAAACATTCATTCGAAATGTCAGCCTTTGGCCTTCACGCACGACTTAAGTCGGACTAGCCAATCATCAATAGCCGCACGCACCTCGTCCATCGGAAAATTGGCCACAGCACGAATCAAAGCTGTCTTAAGAGAATCAATGTGGGGGCACAGATAACTCATGATGAGTTATCTGTGGTTGGGGTATCTTTTGTGGCAAACCATGTCCTCTAAAACTGTCCACAATTTGTAATCGAGCGGGTTCAAATCAGGACTGCCAGAGGGCCATTCTTCAGAGGAAATAAATGCTGGTAAATTGTTTTGGAGCCAGGTTTGACTCGTTTTAGCTTTATGGGCCGACGCAGAATCTTGCTGGAAAGTCCACGGCTGGTTTTGGATCAAAGAATGGTTAAGTGGTTTTACAACAGCTTTCAAAACGGTTTCTTGGTAAACTGTGGCCGATGTTTTGGCCCCTTGTTCGCAGAAATGCAAGTCAGTGACCCCATCGTAAGAGACACCCCACCAAACCATGACTGATGCTGGGTGATGACCCTTTTCGACCCGTGGAATCAGTTCAGATGCTTCCTTAGATGACCGTGCATACACCCTATCATTTTGCTTGTTAAATTTTTCCTGCGCGGTAAAAATTTGTTCATCGGTAAACAAGATTTTTCTGTGCAAGTTCTCAGTGTGCTTCACCAAAAGACGTTTGCATTTTTCCATTCTTTTTTTTTCAAAGCTGCAGTCAACAAATGTCCGGTACGGCGTTTGAAAGCCCCAAGTCTTTTTTAATAATTCGACCTTTTGCGAGATATTTATCTCCCGGGCCATGATTTTCTGTTTTTGGAGCGGATTTCGCTGAATTCTTGTTTTGACAGCTTTAACGACTTGTGGTGTTCGAACTGTGCGCGGACGGCCCGACCGGTGGCGGTCTTTAACATCTCCAGTCTCCTCAAACAGTTTTATGCACCGGTAGACGAACATGCGACTAATCCCGAGCGGGCGGAGCGTTTTGAAAATATCACCTTTTTTCATTTCACACTTAAATAGCGCTGTAACAGCGATACGGTTCTCGTTATCTGACCACTCCATGGTGAAAGCTAGAACAATTTAGAATTCCCGGTGCAGACTAACGCTTTACAGGTTATGTTTCATAAACCATGTGGAAATAACGGGGTATGTTCAATTCAACTATTACAATGGGTGTGTTCAATGTTGTAACAATATTTATGTCCCTACTAAGTATACATATTATATGTTTGAAAAGATTGATAGCAACGTGCTCGCAACACACACATTCGCAAAGTACTTTCAAAAAGTATTATGAGAAATTTATTAAATTTGCACATTCTGACTAGTCAAAAAATATTTTCGGAAAGTAGACGTGAAAGTCGTTTTTTGGAAAGTAATAAGTAACGCATGCAATGAAATATGAACTAACACATTAGCAATAACTTACCGAAACAACTTTCCATGCATAGTGTAACTGCTCGTGAAAGCACCTTCTAAAATTTTAGGCTTTCAATCGCATTCCGAAAGTACTTGCATAGTCTGACGGCACCTTTTGGAGTTTATATAGGGTGTTTTTTTTAGAGGTATAGAACTTCGAATTGAAATAAAACACAAGAAAATCGTTTTAATGTCCATCAATTTGGCTTTATTGGAAGGATAATTTTATGCCATTTATGTTTAAATATGATTTCGGGCATGTGGCCGCCGCGGCTGGCTCGAATAAAGCCAATTCTACAGGTCCAATTTTCAACCACTTTTTCGAGCATTTGGGGCCGTATGTCGGCAATAACGCCACGAATGTTGGCTTCCAAGTCCCCTAACGTTTCTGGTTTGTTGGCGTAGACGAGCGACTTCACATATCCCCAAAGAAAATAATCCAATGGTGTCAAATCACACGATCTTGGTGGCCAATTGACAGGTCCATTCCGCGAAATTATGCGCTCATCGAATGTTTCCTTCAATAAATCGATTGTGACGTGCGCTGTGTGGCATGTAGCGTCGTCTTGTTGGAACCACAACTCATCCACATTCATGCCATCCAATTCGGGAACAAAATAGTCGGTTATCATGGCTCTATACCGGTCTCCATTAACGGTAACTGACTCTCCAGCATTATTTCGGAAGAAGTATGGCCCAATGACTCCACCAGCCCATAGAGCACACCAAACAGTCAGTTTTTGTGGATGTAATGGCGTCTCAAGGGTCTCATGTGGATTCTCTTCACTCCAAATGCGGCAATTTTGCTTGTTGACGTAGCCATTCAACCAAAAATGAGCCTCATCACTGAACAAAATTTTGCGATGAAAATCAGCATCGAGATCAATCTCATTTTCGGCATTTCGCGGCTTTAATTCTTGCACAAGCTGGATCTTGTAAGGTCGCAAGCCAAGATCTTTGCGCAAAATCTTCCATAAAGTTGATGGACAAAGCTCCAATTGCTGTGCACGGTGGCGAATCGATTCATTCGGGTCCTCTTCAACATTTTGCTCTACAGCGGCAATTGTTTCTTCGGTGCGCACTGTTCGACGTCTCTGCGGATGCGTATTATCACATAGAGTAAACGTAGTGCGAAAACGACCCATGGTTAACCGAATTAATTGCTCTGATGGACGATTATGTCGACCATAAAATGGACGGAGCTTGCGGTAAACTTCGCGAACTGAACCATTATTTTCGAAATAAATTTGCACGATTTGCAAGCGTTGTTCTTTTGTCAACCTGTTCATGATGAAATGGCAAACCAAACTGAACATAAATGACATTAGAGTTGCCAGATTTGACCACAAAATGCCAGTTTTATCTCTATTCGAAAAACAAACCTCTAAAAAAAACACCCTATATAAAGAAAAAAATTGAACATTAGATAGTATCCCAAAATGAGTAAAGATTATTTTAATGAAATCACAAAATTCATGCATGCAAAGCCGCCAGGCACTACTATGTTACTAATAAATGTATTTGGTGTTGTTTTGTTATAATCAATTCATTAGTTAATAGCTAATGAGTTTTTGATAGTTACATTAATTATTTAATAATTATTTCAGGGACCATTACGGTTATGGTTTCTATTAAAAAAGGCAAATATTAACAGGTTTTGTTTAAGTTTTATTTTTCCCGACAAAAATATTAGTTATTTTCTTACTTTATTATTTCAGGAAAAAATATCGGTTACTTTTGATTTTTACTTTATCGGTTAAAAATAACAGTTATGTTGTTCCTTGGGTCAAAAGTATCTTTTTGAGCTGCTGCGCTGATAAGACGAAAATAATGATATCAGTAGTGTTTTAGTCGGTCAAGCGGCCTTTGAAAAAATTCAAATTGCCTAATATTTTTGACCGAAAAATTAGCTGCTAACTAATTACTGAATTCGTTAATAACACTGAACAACAAAATACATTTTTTTTCACAATAACAAGGAGCCCAAAAAATATACGTGTGTCGGCGTTTTGAAAGTTTACGTCCGAATTGTTTTTAGAGGGGTCAAAGTTTCCTCCCTTTTGCACATTCTTATGGTGAATCGGCATACGCAAACCACGTGATCTTACATTTTAACTCTCTAGATCCTATTTTTATGGGTCAATTTGATAATTTTTTCCAGAAAATTTTCTTTGAAACAGAACTTTTAAGAAATGTAAGAAAATATTCGCCATACAATTTTAGTCTCTGAATACTCCAAAGCTCAAAATTTAATTAGAACGCCAGAAATAAGTCAGAACTGAAGAAGATTTTCATTATAATTTCGAAGCTACTCAAAATTAGCTCTTCCCCGCGGCTTCGCTCACGTCGATTTCGTAATTTATTTAATGCAATAAGTATAAAAGTACTAAACAATAGAGTTAGATCAAAGAAAACAAACATACAGAAGGCGCATGTCATACAAGCAAAAATTTTGTATGGCGGGTTCCGACCAGTGTGACCGTTTTGATCCAAGTGGATCAAAAGTGATACATTTTGCGACGAATTTTGGAGGGACACTTCTTTTTTTCATCCAGTACAAATTTTGATACTTTTCCAAGTACAAAAGAACAAAATCTGTAAATTTTTATGCATTACAAAAATTGTGTACACCTGTGGCAGCATACATCCAAAAGTTCATTGTCTTTCACTGATCGAACCTTTTATGTATTCTGACTGTAAATGTGAAGTTGGTACTACTGTCAAGAGCAGTGTTGGAACATACTTATTACTTTAAAATGTAACACATTAATATTACATATTAGTGGCTTCGAAAAATAATAATGTTATATTACATATTACTTGAAAACCAAAGTAATATATTAGAAACAAGTTGTATTACTTCTAAAATATTGGTAATAATATAACTGGTAATTTTATTTAATTTTTTTATAATTTTTATTACTTAAAAAGTAATATCAATAGGGGTATTCACACCGAGCTATTAGTACCGAGTTGAACTGCTACATGTAAGACATTTTTGTTATTATTATACTAGTACCAAGTAAAACTTAATATATCTTCGATACGTGTCCTTTTTTGTTTTAACACTAGGATGTGCAACTTGGCTTTTCCAGGCCCATTTTGACTTTGAGTAGTCGTCAAATTTTTTCCTTAGCTCTGATCACCGAAATATTTCATGCCAACTACCGCTAATGTTTTCTAAACGAAACGAGGGTTGGTTGGTTCAAGTGGCGATGTTACATCCAACATGAACATCCAATTAGCGCGTTGGCGCCGTTTTGTTACCACTATTCCCGGTAGGTACTTTACGGTATACTGATGTTTTGTCTTCTGGACCCTTTGCAGTGTATATCCTATATCCAATCCGTGAGGTTGATGAAAGAGAGTAGCGAGTGTATGGTGCACTTCGCTATCTCTTCGAAATTCTGGAATGTTGGTTTTCCCATCGTTTTCCATCTCCTTCTTGACAAGGCCGGACAGGCGCAGAGATAATGATGGACGGTTTCTTTCTCGTTTGGGTTTTCACAGCTGTGACAGCTGGTATTGAAGGGAATCCCCATTTTAGCCGCATGCTTTCCAATGGGCCAGTGACCTGTGATGACTGCCGTTAGTCTCGCCACGTCCCGGCGGCCCTTGTTTAAGAGCTCCGCGGTCCTGTTCTTATCATATGCTGGCCATAGTGATCTACAGATTTTACAGGATTCCATCCTCTGCCATCTAGTGTTAGCTTTGGCGAAGAAGTCCTTGGAGACCTCGCTCTTGATAGAGCCCAGTGGGGCGAGAACCGTCAGCGCCTCACTCTCATCAAGAGCGGAGCCTCTTCGAGCCAGTTCATCGGCTCGTTCGTTCCCGTCAATGTTATTGTGCCCTGGCACCCATATCAGGGTAACTTTGAACCGATGAGCTAGCTCTGTGAGGATCTTCCTGCATTCCTGCACTAGTTTTGACGATAAAATCGACGAGTCCAATGCCTTAATCGTGGATAGACTGTCGGAAAATATAGTGATGTGGCTTTTGTAGGATGTATCAGCCAGTGCCATCCTGCACGCTTCCCTAATAGCAAGCACTTCCGCCTGGAAAACGCTTGCTGTGTTTGGGAGTCGGAAAGACACACTTAGCTTTAGATGTTCGGAGAAGACTCCTGCTCCTACTCCGCATTCCATCTTGGAGCCGTCAGTGTAAATTGTGGTGCCTAAGTTATTTGAGATGTTTCCCCTCTTCCATTCCAGACGGGAGGGGGTACGGATATCATAGTTTTTCCCAAAGATAATGGTGGGAATTTTGTAATCCGTGGTCGTGGTCAGGCACCTTTGCCCTTGTGATAATAGACTGCCGTGGCCGTACGGTCTGTCTTTCCAGCAACCTGTTTCTTTCAACCTAAGAGCGCTAAGGGTTGCGATTTTCATGATATGCAGATCAATTGGGAGCAGGTGCGTCAGCACGTTCAACGCCTCTGCAGGGCAGGATCTGATTGCTCCCGTGGTTCCAGCACAAGCTATTCTTTGTAGCCTACCGAGCTTGGTGATGTTGTATTCCCTCCTCAGGGCCTTCCACCAGACTAGAGCTCCGTATGATAGTATTGGACGTACAACCATCTTGAACATCCATAGCATTAAACTTGGTCGGAGGCCCCACCTCCTTCCGATCATTTTCCTGCAGGAGTAGAGTGCAAATCCTGCTTTGTGTATTCTTTGCTCAATGTTAAGCCTCCAGTTCAGTTTAGGGTCCAGAATTACCCCGAGGTATCTGGCACTAGACGAAAGGGATAACGCTATGTCCCCGAGATGAGGTCGTCTAAAGGTTGGTATCTTAGTACGGGTCGTAAATAGCATCAGTTCAGTTTTGGTAGGGTTAACGCTTAGTCCACGTCCCGGGCACCAAGCGCTTAACCTATGCAAGCCACCCTGAAGGATTCCGCTAATCACATCAGGGCACATCCCTGATGCCATCACAACCACGTCGTCAGCATACGCAACCGTTTTGACTCCTCTCTGGTTGAGTTCTGTTAAAATGTTGTCGATGGCACAAACCCACAGGAGAGGCGACAGTACCCCCCCTTGTGGTGTGCCTCTGCTTACAAATTTTGTAAGGTGGGTGCTTCCAAGCATCGCGCTCACCACCATCGTTTGGAGCATTGCAGTGACCCAGTTGCGTACCTGTGCATTGACTCCAAGATTTACCAGCGATTCCTCTATCGCCCTAGTCTCTATGAATTATGTTAAGTTAAACACTATGTGTTTTTATTTTGTTAAATTTGTTTTATTTTCCACTATGTGGAAATGTCCGTTTAGCTTCGCGCTACAAATTCAACTGGTACTTCTTAAAACTAAAACTTAAGTCTACGTCGCAATCTAAACGCTATTGCGGAAGGTGCCGTACAGGTGCTCCGTTGGTGTTGTTGTTGTTGCCGCTTTTGTGCTGCCGCCGCACAGGTCCTCAGTTGACGTTGTTGTTGTCACCGCTTTTGTGCTGCCGCTGCACAAGTCGATCGTGGGAATGGCAAACTGTTACGTCTTGCGTTCAGGTTACAGTTTGCCAGACAGATCGTCAGCGATTTTGGTGGGAGTCATACGCCGGTGTTAACTCCTCCCCCACTTAAATTCGGAACGTCCTCGTTTCGACTCCTAATTGTTTGGATGGCGATTTGAAAATTCCTTTGCGTTCTTCTAGAGCGCACTTTATTGTTAAGGAAAATTAAAACATGACGACGCCACCCGCGATCAATAATGCGCCTGGAATTGAGAACCATTGAAACGTTTTTTGAGACTCCAATTCTTCTTCCAATGTTACGATGTGTTGCGTGTTATCGATGTGCATTTGGTGTAGGTAGTGGAGAGAAAGCTTTGTGTTGTGTTGTAAAAAGTTGATGTCCAGTTTTTTTGGAGGATGTGGTTGAGGCAATTCGATGCCTTCAGCAGCTTCGAAAATAGAGTTGTTGATTCTTATTTTACCGGAAAATTCCAGTAAAAATGTGCCCGCAACAGACATTTTGTTGTTCGTAGAAGATAGTTGTATTCATCACGTTGTTTAATGCGATCATACCCTCCTTTATAACTTGGATCGAAGGCAGATGATGAGCTGATTCGGTTGCGCAACTTGCTGAGTTGTTGTTGAGCAACTGTGAGACACAGGTGGAATTTGTTGGTCGACAAATGCTGACGGCTGGAGTTTGGGTGCAATTATCTATGGGTTGAGATACCCCATTGCATACTGCTACTTCATTGACCTCTAACTTAATAATTGAATTGTTATGGGCAACAGGAAAAATTCTTACATAGTTACATACTGAGCTTATTAATGGAATTTTTAAAATATAATAAATCATAGTATAGGGTGTTTTTTTTAGAGGTTTGTTTTTCGAATAGAGATAAAACTGGCATTTTGTGGTCAAATCTGGCAACTCGAATGTCATTTATGTTCAGTTTGGTTTGCCATTTCATCATGAACAGGTTGACAAAAGAACAACGCTTTCAAATCGTGCAAATTTATTTCGAAAATAATGGTTCAGTTCGCGAAGTTTACCGCAAGCTCCGTCCATTTATGGTCGACATAATCGTCCATCAGAGCAATTAATTCGGTTAACCATGGGTCGTTTTCGCACTACGTTTACTCTATGTGATAATACGCATCCGCAGAGACGTCGAACAGTGCGCACCGAAGAAACAATTGCCGCTGTAGAGCAAAATGTTGAAGAGGACCCGAATGAATCGATTCGCCACCGTGCACAGCAATTGGAGCTTTGTCCATCAACTTTATGGAAGATTTTGCGCAAAGATCTTGGCTTGCGACCTTACAAGATCCAGCTTGTGCAAGAATTAAAGCCGCGAAATGCCGAAAATGAGATTGATCTCGATGCTGATTTTCATCGCAAAATTTTGTTCAGTGATGAGGCTCATTTTTGGTTGAATGGCTACGTCAACAAGCAAAATTGGCGCATTTGGAGTGAAGAGAATCCACATGAGACCCTTGAGACGCCATTACATCCACAAAAACTGACTGTTTGGTGTGCTCTATGGGCTGGTGGAGTCATTGGGCCATACTTCTTCCGAAATAATGCTGGAGAGTCAGTTACCGTTAATGGAGACCGGTATAGAGCCATGATAACCGACTATTTTGTTCCCGAATTGGATGGCATGAATGTGGATGAGTTGTGGTTCCAACAAGACGGCGCTACATGCCACACAGCGCACGTCACAATCGATTTATTGAAGGAAACATTCGATGAGCGCATAATTTCGCGGAATGGACCTGTCAATTGGCCACCAAGATCGTGTGATTTGACACCATTAAATTATTTTCTTTGGGGATATGTGAAGTCGCTCGTCTACGCCAACAATCCAGAAACGTTAGGGGACTTGGAAGCCAACATTCGTGGCGTTATTGCCGACATACGGCCCCAAATGCTCGAAAAAGTGGTTGAAAATTGGACCTGTAGAATTGGCTTTATTCGAGCCAGCCGCGGCGGCCACATGCCCGAAATCATATTTAAACATTAATGGCATAAAATTATCCTTCCAATAAAGCCAAATTGATGGACATTAAAACGATTTTCTTGTGTTTTATTTCAATTCGAAGTTCTATACCTCTAAAAAAAACACCCTATATTATTTTCTAAGATTTTAACTTTTGATGCCCCTAAGACATCACTAATGCTAACTTGTACGTTCTCAATGTCTGTAATATGCTTTAGTTCAATAGAATCGAATATTAGTGGTTCCTAAATCTTTTTCTACTGTAGCCTGAATAAAAACCTTACTAAACTTGTTTCCTATGCGTTTATTCCTTCTTACAAATACAATATCGCCGGGCTGAAGGGTTTTCGCCACAGCTTCCCTATTGCGCTTTGCAAGCATATTATCTTGAGCTCTTATTAACTTGTTCTTGATGAAGCGCTTCGGGCGAGAAGTCGTGAAGTATATCCGTGGGCTTCTTTCCTGTTACAGTAGGATACTGGATTTATATTTATACGTTGCCAATAAAAGTAGATCTGTAATGTTCGATATATCGTGCTGTGCTTTCAGGCAGCGTGCTATTTCCATGAGGGTTGAATGGAATCTTTCTATTTGTCCATTGCTCTCACTATGCATTGGGGGAACGAAAAATTGTTGGATTGAAAAATGGTCTCGCAATAATGTATTAATCATGCTTGATCGAAAAGCTCCCTCGTTGTCCGATACGAGTAATCTAATATTTTTAAATTTGGAAATTACCTGAATGAGGGCTGGTTTAATATCTATGGAGGAACGCGAATTTATGGGGACCAATATAGCAAACTTCGAAAACTTGTCTATGCACGTTAAGAAATACTGATTATTGGTTATCAATATATCCGTATGCAAAATTTCGCCGGGGAATTCTGGAATAGGAGTTTGAGATATGTTTGGTTGTGGTGGTTTTCTTTGATATTTGTTTTCCTGACATATTTTGCAGTTACCTATTATTGTTTTGAGCATTTTTTTTATACCTGGAAAGTAATATTCTTTGGTTATTTGCAAAAAGTTTTCCTGAAGTGACCTGTGAGCGCGGTTATGCTCCGTGTTTACTATTTCCTGTTGATCCTCTTCGTTAGTGACATCAATAACGAAGCGTTGAGTGTGGATAAACTTAACGGATGGGAAGGATGTTACTATTGGGTGTTGAATTTCCGCTGGGGTTTGTAAATCGCATAGTATTGCGTTGACTGTATTTGGGTTAATGGATTCCGTAAGATATCTTATTAATGTTTCGATACTACTGAAATTTATTGAAGTCCGCCAGAACTCCCGAAAAGTAATTGTTCTACCTTTGAAGCTGTGATTTGATTTTGTTAAAATAATCTGACTTTTAAACTGTTTGACTGGAAATTTTGTAGTTTGAATAGCTCCTGTGAGTGAAATCTCGCTATGCACTGTTTCGCCGGTGCTCTCGGCTTTGGATAGATTAAACATGTATTGTCGGGAGAGCGCATCTGCCACTACGTTATCTTTTCCGGGATTATAGTGAAAATTAGGGGCAAATTCCTCAACAAATGCACGCCATCTCTTTATTTTCGAATTTGGATTTTTATCCGAAATGGCAAAAGTCAAGGGCTGGTGATCAGTGAGTATATTTATGTCAGTTATACCGTAAAGGTAGTGCCTTAAAGCCTTTAGAGCCCAAACAATGGCTAACAATTCTCTTTCGTTTGTTGCGTAGTTCTGTTCGGTTTTCGATAAAGTTCGGGAAATCATAGTTATGAGTTTGCCTCCTTGAGAAAGTACGGCTCCCAGCGCAATAGAAGATGCATCGGTTGTTAGGTCAAAAGGCTTCTTGTAGTCTGGATGAGCCAATAAGACATCGTCCGATGCGAGAATTTCTTTAAGTTTCTGGAATGCTTCCAATGCTTTTGCGTCTAAAGTAATCTTTCTATGCTTTGATTTGTTCTTTCCTATATGACCGTTATCACCGAGCAGATATTCAGTTAACGGTTTTGCTATTCTGGCGTAATCTTTGATAAACCTCCTGTAATATCCGGATAGACCTAAAAATGAGCGCAATGCTCGAAGTGTCTGTGGCGTAGCATAGTTTAAGATATCATTAACTTTGTCTGGACATGTTGAGATTCCTTGCTGTGACACCATAAACCCTAGAAACTCGGTCTTGACTTTGAAAAACTTTGATTTCTCTAAAGATACACGCATTCCCGCATTCTTAAGCTTGGCCAAAATTGTTGCTATATGTTCTAAATGAGATTTTTCATCTGGCGAGAATATAATGATGTCGTCTATATAGACGTGACAGATGACGCCTATGTGTTCTCGCAGTATGTCATCGATTGTGCGCTGAAAGATACTGGGGGCGTTTTTAAGCCCAAACGGCAGGCGGCAAAATTCATACTTTCCGTTGTTAATACTAAATGCAGTTTTTTGTCTATCTTTTTCTTTCAAAACTATCTGGTGAAAACCAGATTTAAGATCCAAGGTAGTGAAAAATTTTGATTTCCCTAAGTTGGCCAAAATTACCGAAGTATCGGGGATGGCATACCTGTCAGCTGTGGTGTAATCATTGATTTTTCTAAAATCGATGACCATCCTCAGTTTCCTCTTACCGTTTTCATCGAAGCCCTTTTTACAGACTACGTGAATCGGAGAGTTATAAGGAGAAGACGAGTTTCTTATAATGCCGTCTCTAAGTAATGATTTTATTTCATTATTTATAAATTCGGCAGCAGATATAGGGTAAGGATAACTTCTTGAGTAAATAGGATAGTGCAAAGTTGGCAGCTGACCGCCAAGATGGGTATACATTCGCGTCACCACTAAATTCCGGCACGGATTTTATCAAATCCAGTGTAGTACCATTATTCGCTACGTTTGGCCTTATTGAGACTGGCTCGTATGTTTCCACACTCGGTGGTTCAAGTTGCCGCAAGCGGACAGTAAGCCGTTCTATTTGTTCCGTCAGTTGAGCAGTATTTGTTTCAATTACAGCGTCGACCAAACTCACTATCTGTTCCCGATTCATTTTTACACGTAAAAGCAAGATTTCATACAATACGAAACACACTAAATTACTTATCTATTTATTTTATTATTCGATACACGAATAAAATTAAATCAAACAAATGAAAAAAAGCACAAAATGGACACTGAGTGGACACTCTCATTTTTTAAAGTAATTTCTTGGTATTTCTTCAATTAAAAAAAAAATTCGTAGCCAGCAGGGTTAATCAGTTTGCAATTGGTTGAACGGGAGCTCCAGCATAAATATTCTGTGGTTGATACTTGTTGATTGGTTTCTTGTTGATTCTTTCCGTTGATCGGTTTGCACTTAGTCGAACAGGAACTTTAGCATATGTGTGGTTAATTTGTTGATTGGTTGAGTCTCGATATATTAAATTTCCACTTTGTCTTCAATTTTGTTGTTAATATTTAATAATTTTGGCAGTTTTTACTCTGATCTTTTTTGTATGTTGAATTGTCTTTATAGAAAATTTAAAAGTGTATTGAAAAATTAAATTGTTCAACACTTTTCTTTCCACTAAGTATATGGGAAATTTCACTATGTGAAATTGTTCGTAATAAAAATTTTACGTTGGGCGCCAATTATGTTAAGTTAAACACTATGTGTTTTTATTTTGTTAAATTTGTTTTATTTTCCACTATGTGGAAATGTCCGTTTAGCTTCGCGCTACAAATTCAACTGGTACTTCTTAAAACCAAAACTTAAGTCTACGTCGCAATCTAAACGCTATTGCGGAAGGTGCCGCACAGGTGCTCCGTTGGCGTTGTTGTTGTCACCGCTTTTGTGCTGCCGCTGCACAAGTCGATCGTGGGAATGGCAAACTGTTACGTCTTGCGTTCAGGTTACAGTTTGCCAGACAGATCGTCAGCGATTTTGGTGGGAGTCATACGCCGGTATTAACTTATGTTATTAAAGGCACCTTCTATGTCCATGAAGGCCGCCAATGTATATTGTCTGTATTCCAGTGACCTTTCTACTGTTCGCACTACCTCATGAAGGGCGGTCTCCGTTTACCTACCCTTTAGGTAGACATGTTGGGCTTCAGAAAGCTTAGGTTCTATTTCCTCGCGTATATGGAGGTCAAGCAATCGCTCGAATGTTTTGAGCATAAAAGATGTCAGGCTTATAGGCCGGAAATCGTTCGCCGAATCGTGGCCTCTTCTCCCTGCCTTTGGGATAAAGACGACTTTCACCCGTCTCCAGCTGACGGGGATATAGTTCCAGACTAGGCAGGCCTTAAAAATGGCCTCTAGCCATGGTAATACCGAGTCTTGTGACACCTGCAGCATTATAGGAAAAATGCCGTCTGGTCCCGGAGACTTATAGGGAGAGAAGCTTTTCACAGCCCATGTGAGCTTTTCCCTCGTTACAATGTTGTTGTTATTGTTTTGTCGAGGCCGATCCGGTACCGCATACCTCGATCGAGGTGTCCTCTTTTGTGCAGCCTGGGAAATGTGTATTCAACAGCAGGTCTAAGGCCTCCTCGGTGCTTTCAGTCCAGGAGCCATCCGGCTTCTTTATGAACGAGGGGCAGGTGTGTTCTTTGGACAACACCTTTCCTAGCCTTGCCGAATCCTTTTTAGAATTTTTTAGAATATTTGATAGGACAAGACGTTTTGAAAGCGGAAGCCATCGCATTTTCCAACTGGTCGATTCTATGATCAATGTCCACTACCGAGGAGACGTTGACAGGAGAAACCCTCCCTATCCCATTACGGATTATGCCGGCGAATCGATTCCAGTTGGTACGCCTGGGATTACGATATGGTGCGGGTGCTTCGACTTGAAGATCCAAATCGGAGAGTATCCATGCATGATCCAAAAAGGATTTCTTGCTGGATACCCTCCATTTGTTCACCCTCACCTGTTCGTTATCAGTTAGTAGTGTAACATCTAGAACCTCCTCCCACACACTGAAAGGATTTCTTGCTGGATACCCTCCATTTGTTCACCCTCACCTGTTCGTTATCAGTTAGTAGTGTAACATCTAGAACCTCCTCCCACACACTGAAACCATCAGTGCTTGGGAAGACGAAGGTGGGGGTATTACCCCTGTTACACACTACGAGGTTAGTGTTAAATATAAAGTCGACGAGTGACTCACCCCGTTCGTTGTTCTCGGTGCTGCCCCATAGGGTGTGCCTTGCGTTTGCGTCACAGCCTATCAGCACCGTGCTGTGGGTGCTCCCGCCGTTCATGAGCTTCCGAACTTCTTCCGGCGGCGCAGGCCTATCGTGCGCCATGTAGGCTGAGACAATGCGCAGTTTTTTCCCACCGGCTGCAACTAGCTCCACCACCGTGGTGTCGTTGGTGCTGTGATGGGGTAAAAGATACATATTAAGATGTTTTTTGGCGACTATGCAAATTAAAAACTCAGTCCTTGGATTTATTTAAAATAAATTTATTTTATTCTTGTTCCGCTGTCTTAGGTGGTAAATTCCCAACTGCCTCCACTAACGGCGCGAAAGCATAATTGCGGTTCGCTATCCCGTTGAATTGCCAAAAAGCTGATAAGCGAAAAAGTCACGTTGTGGGAACGCCTCATGTTTCCCTTACCCAGACGAGTGTGGGAAGTGCTTATGTTGCACTACTCGTGGCGGTAGAATTTCGCGACTGATACCTTAACTCCCCTCCTTCTTAAGGAAACGCCTCGTTTCTCTCAATTCTTTCTGAAATGCTTTTAACTTTACTTAACATGCTATCATACAATTTTTGATTTGATTTTATTTTCTTAATTTCATAACATTTAATTATTGTTTTAATTACAATAAAAGAAAGGTAAGAAATGCAGATTAAGGTGAGGAGTGATATTTATTGAATTTAAAAAATTTATATTTTCGAATTTTAGTTCTTCATTAGTACTCTCTATATATTCGATTATTTCAAATTTATTTGGCTTATTATTTTTCAAAAAATTTATAATTATTGCTGTTGGGTTTTCTTAAGTTACATTATCGATTTTTGTATTGTTTTCAAAGGTTACCAAGTAAACTCCTTGAAGTTTTTGGTCGTTTACTATATTGTAACGATAAGACAGTTTGTCGCTGTGCAAAGCAACCCTGTCGCTACGCGCCGTGCTATAATTCAATCTGGCAACGACGGCCGCGACAATGATGGCAACTTTTAGTCCAATCTGGCAATGATGGTCGCGATCATCATGGAAACCTTTAGTCCACTCCGGAATGTGCGAGAACGATCTGCGCGATGGCCGGACAGGTATAAAAGACAGCCGGGTGCGGCGCAGCGAGTCAGTCTGATTTTGACTAGTGAAGGTGCCACACGGAGTAATTGAGCGAATAATTAAGTGTAAAGACAGTAAAGTGTAAACCTGTGAAATAAAGTGATTGTTGGTTTATTTTATTGACTGCGGTTGAGGAACTAAGTGTGTTTTATTTTCAAATTACGCAATCCAGAGATACGTATTAGCCCACTAAAACTCATATTCGTAACAATATGTTCCCCTGAAATTAAAATTGCGCCATCTTTCAGCACCTCCAAATCCTTATTTCTTTCTTTAACTTTTGTACAATTGCTTTTATTATTATTTAGTAAATTTGAAAAACATGATTTTTTGTGATTAAGTTTACAAAAATTTCCATTTAGTTCTACTTTACAATTTTCAACATTATAAAAAAGATTTTTGCACTTGACAATTTCTTTTTCTATTACAAGTTTGCCATCAGGTTGTGATATTGCTCTTGATTCAAATAAATTACAATTTCTTTCGACAATAGGATATTTAATGTGGATAACTATTATGTCTTTATTTTGTAATATTTTAAATTTTGATGCGTCCATTAAATCTGTCAGCGTAATTCTCTGATGTTCGTGGTCGGTGATATCCTGGATTTCCTTGAGGTTAAGGATCGCAGGGTTTAGGATGCCTATTTTGGATAATGTTATAGTCTGTATGGTGTTCTGTAATTCATTTATTATTAGTCTATTTCTGTATCTAGTTGACTACTAAAGTAATACTAAAGTAATCTGTAAATTGGTTTGCGTGTTCTGAAGGGAATTAGTCAAGTCTGTAATGGCGTTAAAAATTGCGGAGTTCGTTGTCCTTTGCCTATTGTTATTATCTATTAGTTCATTAAGGTTTGAGTTAACTTTAACTAGATCATCATGGTCGGGACTTCCTGATATCCATTTCCAAATGGTTCCTAATTCATTTATTCCTCTTTTAGCCCTATAATTTGTCTGGATCAATTGCCAGAGCAAAGCATCAATTAGCTGTAATTCTAAATCTATTTCTTTGTGTTGTGAATGGCTTATATTTTCTTCGGCGAAATTATTTCGCTTTTTGCTTAAAATTTCTTTAGTTTCTTTTATCAAATTGGAGAAATATGTCAGATTCGTTATATAGAATATGTCACCGTATTCCTCGTAAATTATTGCTTCCCCGTTCTGTACTAATAAATAGTCTTCACGGGTATAATCTATTACTTCGGCTGTTGTAATTACAAAAAACCCAATTATACTTAAGACAAACATTTTCTGAAAATATTATAATAAAAAAATTAATTAGTAATTGTTTCCTATTAGGGATGATCATTAAAAAATTACGTTCTAATATTATTTTTATGGATAATTCTATGCCTACTGTATATTCTAACTTTATTCCCTAAATCTTCTTTTACATTTTGTTTCTTGAATCTCGGTTGGAGTTTATTCCTCTGGCCTATTAATTTCTCATATATTATGTCGCCATCCTTGTATGTTTTTACATTACTTGGGCCATTTCTGTTTAACATTTTTTCCTGGGCCTTTTTTAGCTTTGTATAAGTATCACCACAGAATAAACAGTATACAGAAGGCGCATCTGAAATAATTTTGCGATTTCATTTCAGACGCGGGCGGGAGCAGCAAAGATGAGGAAAATGTATATGGAACCAAGAGAGTAAGCGCAAGCGAGCGGAGAGCTGCTTTGCGATCCTCTCTTGCATTCTCGCATTCATTCGATGGATTGGTTTATCTCATTTCGACAACACACGCAATGTTGTTGTTTTCCGCAGCAAGCCAGCTTGGCTTTACTCGGGCACTTTGAAATGGTGGTTGTTTTGGCAAAGCGATCGCCAGTCAGTTTTTCCTATGCAAATTTTGCCTGTCCGCTTCTTGTTCTTGTTTGTAAAAAAGCAAGCGCAGAGCGAGCACGTGCCGGCGAATTTGTTTATTGTCATTATCAATCGAATCTTCGAGCTGAATGGTCGTTTTTTGTTCATGCTGCGCTTAGATTTTTTGATATTAAATTTTGCAAATATTTAGACGTGGTTGATCCAAAATAAAAATTTGTACAAATATATTTACAAGGCTAGTTCCAAGTATAATTATTTGTCTAAATTTTGACGTGGTTGATTCCAATTTTGAATTTTTTGCTATTTTTTTACGTGGTTGATCCAAATTAAAAATTTTTACAGATATTTTGACGTAGTTGATCCTTTCTGGTCATTATATTACCTTTGATTTGGCATATTCATTGACTTTACTAGTATACGAAAAATGGATCCGGCTCCGAGTAAAAATTTACTACCCCGGGTGGGTAAAAATTTTATAAAGTCAGGGCTTCAATGCTGCATAACAAGTTGCCGAAAATCTAGACGGGATGATGAAAAACTTAAAATGTTTAAATATCCGCCCTATGACTCAGCTATGGGCCAAATTTGGCGAGAAAAATGTAGCATTAAAACTAAAGAATACACCAAACCATTATTTATATGCGTTAATCACTTCTCAAGTTCTGACATTGGGAAAAAATATTTAAAATCTGGAGCAGTTGCTGTATGTAATGTTAAAGAAACTTATGAGTTTTCAGAGCCCGATTGTTCAACTAAAAAGAGATGAAAAAGTGAGTCCCTAGATGGGTATTGTAATAATTGCGAATCATATGCTAAATCCGTAAATTTTTACAGGAAGAAGTATTACAACATTTTGGCAAAATACAGAACATTAAAAACCAGAAGAAAGTTCCAAAAAAGTCAGATGTGCTCGACGTATCGACTCTTATAATAACGTGAGCAAAGAATCAAAGGTATTTGGTAAGCTTCTTAGTTCCCGTCCTAAAGAATATACCGAAGATGTAAAAGATTTGGCTCAAAATATTTATTATGTCTCGCAGTCGACATATTAATTTTTAAGAAATAAACTAAATCTAAATTGGCCACAACGGTGGCCACAAGAAAACGGTGCTTGGATTTGACCCAGAGCGAAAAAAACAACATGATTCTAGTAATGGATGAAATCGTATTAAATCTCGACTCAGCTCCTGAACATAACGAAGAAACTAGTCAAACCGATGATTTCGAAGTGGATAATAATATAGCCATCCTTGCCGATTTCATATTAAATGATAATTTTCAGAACTGTTCTGAATTTACCATTGATTTAGCGTCTTTAAGATATTTTTTGGGCTATGTTGTTTACAAAATACTTCCCAAAATAAACTGTGAAACATGTGCAGGTGAATTGAGAAAAGAAGATGAGGTACTAACAGCTCCTAGTGAACTTTTCATATTTCACAAAAACTTTAACTCTCTCAAAGATTTCGGCAATCTTATTAGTCCATCGCAAATTCTATTAGAGATAAGCAAAGTACACATTTCAACTTTCCGCAGCATTTTTGAAAAACAACCACAAATTGTAGGCATAAAAAAATTTAATAAAAGTTAAATGTCAAAATGCTACACCACAATGGTTTTCCACATGTCCTGATCATAAAAACACAATTTTTGATTTTATGATCTTAGTTCTTCTCAGGAAGCATTGTTCATGGGCCTCAGAAAAGAAAAATGTAACTAAACCCCGAAAACTTAAAATCCTAAAATCGTAAAAAACTCTGGTTATTTTGACCAAACTTATTCCCACAATTGGCGGTTTTTTAATCGTAGTATTGTGAGTCGCTGAGCTCCTTACAGAAATCAAAGCAAACATTTATTCTAACTGCAGTTGTTAGCCAGCAACAACAACAACCACAGGCTGTCGCCTTTCCCCTGTACGCGTTTCCTCCATCACTATGCATGCGGCACATCGCTTTGTTGGCAACAACAACAACCACATATATGGTGCGTTACTGTTTTGTACACCGGCATGCGATCAATACTTTTATCTGTTTGCTCTCCGAACATTTGATTTTTCGCTCTCACAGCTTCTCATTTTACGCTCTCGCGCTCTGTGCGTTCTCGTCCCCTTTACTTCTTCCCCCCGCATCAACAAACGGGCCCTACCGCTGGAACCCGCAAAGAAAATTTTCTTTACACCAGATGCGCATTCTGTATATTGTTTGTTCTGTGGTACAGTACATTCCGTTTAGCTGCATTCACCTTCGATGCACATGATTTGGGGCACTTAAAGCGATGCAGCTAAGCGGAATATCTAAAAAAGTGTTTGGAGACAGCTAAATTTTTTTGATGCAGGTCCTTAGCGCACCTATATAAAAATGTCAAAATATATATAATATACATATATTTTATCAATATTGATATATTACCAGGTGTATAAGCTTAAATCCGCTGTTTTTTGGTTATAAAAGCACATTTGTTTTGTGTAGAAAGCAAACAAGAATTTTATTCAAAGTACTTGCCCTCGCTAGCTATACATTTTGTCCATCTCTCGAGCAATTTGTGAATACCACGCCAAAAGAATTCCTTATCTTTCGAGGCAAACCATTCGTCTAGCCATTTTCGAACGTCTTCGTAAGAATCGAAATGCTGTTCGGCGAGTGCGTGGCCCATCGACGAAAACAGGTGATAGTCGGAAGAAGCCAGGTCTGGTGAATAAGCGGGATGGGGTAACACCTCCCAGTTGAGTGTTTCCAGGTAATTTCGGACCAATTTCGATGTGTGCGATGGTGCATTATCGTGGAGGAAAATCAGTTTGTCATGTCTTTGTTGATAGTTGGGCCTTTTTTCACGTAAAGCACGATTCAATTTGATCAACTGTTGGTGGTAGCGGTGGGCATCTACAGTTTCACCAGGTTTGAACAGCTCGTAGAAGACGAATTCATGGTCCTCAACCTTTCTGGGCCGATTTTCACGCTCCTTGTCACTCAAGTCAAAACGGCCGTCCTTGAACCGACGAAACCAGTCTCTGCAAGTTGTTTCCGATAAAGCACTGTCACCATAGGCTTCCACAAGCATTCGATGTGATTCGGCAGCTGATTTCTTTAAATTGAAACAGAAAAGCAGAGCTTCCCGCATATGCTCTTTTTTTGGCACAAAACTAGACATGATTACACAAAGAAAAATGTATGTTGTTGTATGAAATCGCTTATGATGTACACTAAATGATGTGAACAGATGTCGAACTCATACTAAAATGCTAAGACATTTCCATGGTATTTGGTAATACGCTCACTAACGTCACCTATGAGCAAACAGCGGATTTAAGCTTATACACCTGGTATATATATCAAAATTTTGCATGAACGAATCTATTGAATTCTTGAAAAGATTACACCAGTGTAAGACTGAACAAATTTTTATTAGCAAATGAACCGCTATCTTATAGACGTTTATGCATACATAATAATATTATGTATGTATGTATACACTGGATATAATGCAAATATTTATGTACATATTCTTACTGATATGCTTTTATGTAAAATAATCGGTAATTTACCCTGCGAATATTTGTTTTTTGACATTTCTTTTGATATTTCTTTTTTTCCATTTCGAAAGCGACGTTGAAATTACGAAGCGTGCGTGTTGAAATGAGGTAGATAGCTAATAAAATTGAACTCGTAAAAATTTGTCAGTGCTGCTAAACGAAGTATTTTTCATACAAATCAAAGAAAACTTGCTCAAAATCAGGGCTGTTAAACGGAATAGTGCAGCTAAGTGAAATGCAGCTAAATGTGAAATTTTCAAAGAAAATTCGGTTTGCGAAGTAGTATTTTGACCAAATTATGCAGCTAAGCAGAAAATGCACCTAAGCGAATAGGCAGCTAAACGGAATGTACTGTATCACTATGATCGATTTTATTAAAAATAATTTCTGATGGTTTTTGTTCAACTACTGAATGAATAGTTTCGTTGTACTGCTGTACCGCCCTAAAGAAACATTCAACGTCATCTATTAAACAGCGCGCTATTTCTACTAATGTCGAATGGGCTCTCTCTATTTGACCATTTGTAGTACTGTGACGCGGCGTACAATAACAAATTTCTATGCCTAATCTTTGTATTAGTGTTTTAAATTGTGGTGTTGTAAATCCAAGTTCATTATCAATCGTGATCCTTTTTGCGAAAGGAAAACTTTGTAATAAGTCCAAGACTTTTCCGCCTAAATCTGATTTATCTTCGATGTGCTTTAAAATGAGAAATTTAGAATAGGAATCAATGCAAGTCATGAATTTTAAATTTTGCGCGTAAAATATATCGATATTTAAGTACTCCCCCTCCTTCTTTGGAATTGGAGCCTCTCCAATCTGTGTTCTTTGAGGATGCCTATTGTATTTATTTTTATTACAGATTTCGCAACTGCGAACATGTTGTTTAAAATCAGAAATCATGTGAGGCCAGTAGTATTGTTTACAAATCTGTAAATAATTTTCTTTGTAGCTTCTGTGAGCTCTAATGTGAGTTTGAACAATAATTGATTGTTGATGTCTTTATTTGTAACATCTATTGAAAAAGATGTTGTGTGGACAAATTTTATAGTGAAAGTGTTTTTAACGGTTTCTTTGAACTCATAAAGATCCTCTGGTGTACAATATACACCGGTTACTATATTTGGTTTCAAATATTCTTTTAAAATTGCTAATAAATTTTCCTTAGTATCAAATTCTATTGTGTCTTGTCCTGTTAAAAGTTGTGATTGATTCGTGAATGGTATATGTATTTTTTGATAGGAGAATTTGTTGCTTAAATTCATTTAGTGGTTTCTTTGTCTCTATTATCGTCAAATTATCACTGCTTTCAATTGAGTGCTGCGTTTCCGTGATTGATTCGGTATCGGACAAGTCGTTTAACCACTGTCTTGAAAAGGCGTCAGCCACTACATTGCTCGTTCCAGGTTTATATATCATTTTCGGTGAAAATTCTTCTATAAAAGCTCGCCACCTTTTTATTTTAGAATTTGGATTTCGATTTGAAACAGCGAAAGTCAATGGCTGATGGTCCGTATGGATTTCTAAATTAGACACTCCGAATAGGTAATTTCTTAGATTTTTTAGCGACCACACAATTGCGTAGAGTTCTTTCTCGTTTGTCGCATAATTTTGCTCTGTAGAATTCAAAGTTTTTGAGATAAATGTAACTAGTTGTAACTCCCGAAATTCGGGTGTAATAAAAAAACTACCATTTGGTTTATATTAAAATTTAATGTATATTTTTTTGCATTATAGTATTTCTTGAAATCCTACATTCGCCGTCTGCGTTCACATGGGCTTTTTTGTAAAACTTGAATTGGACTCTTAAGTATAACGTAAGAATAATAATGATCAAAACAAAACATAAAAATGCAAAATTTGGAACATAGCAGCACTGGCTAGCCTTAAAGAAGAACAAAAGCTTGCCAAAAAATAGAAATCGTTTTACAATTTTTGCCTTTCGCCAGCGCAACAACAACGTTTTTACCTCACATCGGATACTGTTTCCACCATCTTCGATTGGCGGTGGAAACTGCGGAACGTAGAATTAATTTAAATGAAACACGCACTCGTTGGGAAAAAGCCTTCGGCTCAAAAAACCCAATTTATTTTCCGCACTTCAAGCACACGCACATCTTGCACCTATAATATACTTGCACCAAAAGGCGTCTTGCCCCCTTCACGCTCACTACACAACTAACTACTTCGGCCAGAGACGATCGTCCCTGTGCGAACAACTCAATCGCACAGGAGATCGTCCCTGTACGAAACAGTGCCAGCGAAAACCAACGGTTTTCATTAAATACAATCAGCTTGCATTAACAATTAATAACAATACAATTAACAATCAACTTAATTCTAATCTCAGCACTCTAGTCACTCCGGCTCCACATTGGCAGGCTCCACCGGCAATATGCATAGTTTCTGCACGGGTCTGGTCAATCTGCTTTTCTGGGTCTCAATCTCCACGGATCGTACAAGATTATCCTTGCTCCGAATTAACTTGCACACTCTGCCTAGCGCCCACTGCGCTGGCGGAAAGTTCTCTGCCTTAATGAGAACTAGCTGGCCCACTCTCAAATTCTCTCTCTCTCTGCGCCATTTCTTACGCTCCTGCAAACTATTCAAATAATCAACTTGCCATCTAGCCCAAAAATGCTTTAACATAGTCTGGCGCTCTTTCCAAAGCTTAATGCCCTCCGTGTTTGGTTGCTCGTCCAATGCAAAGGGAGGTGGCAGTACCAGCGGCTCTCCAACAAGAAAATGCCCCGGTGTCAATGCTTGCACATCCGTCGGATCGTCCGATATCGGATACAACGGCCGCGAATTCAGAATCGCTTCTACTTGCACCAATAACGTCGCAAGCTGGTCCTGTGCCAGGTTCTCTGGCCCACGACTCTCGTTAAATGATACTTCATGGACTTCACAGCTGCTTCGTAAATTCCACCTTGATGTGGGGCAGCTGGAATCATAAAGTGCCATTCTGTACCTTTTATACTCAAATGTTCTAGCACCTCTTGCTCCCTCCAATAGTCAATTGCTCTCTTGATCATCCTATCTGCACCAACAAACGTCGTCGCGTTGTCACTGTACATGCGCTCACATCTTCCACGTCTTCCGATAAATCTCTCATAACACGCAATGAATGATTGAGTAGTTAGATCTAGCACCATATCAATATGAATAGCTCGGGTCTTCAGGCACACAAATATCGCGATCCAGCATTTGCTTTTCGCTACGTAATCATCTCGCACCCTCAAATGGACATTGAATGGCCCCGCATAGTCTAAACCAGAATGTAAAAAAGGCTTGCCCACTTGCACTCGATCGGCTGGTAAATTTGCCATCAACTGTTGCTCCAGCTTGTAGTTGTAACGCACGCACACCACACATTTGTGTAAAAATCTTCTGAGCTCATCCCTTATACGAGGAATCCAATATTTCTGCCGAATATACTGGGTCATAACTTGCACTGCTCCATGTTTGGTTTGTCTATGCGCAGAGTCAATTATCAAATATGCTAACCTTGAACCCTTCGCAATGATAACCTGATGCCTCATTTCATATTCTTTTTCTGCATTTATTAACCTGCCCCCAACTCTTATCAATCCATTTTTGTCCAAGATCGGCCGTAATGGCTCTAGCTTACTTCGTTCTGGCAACCGATTTTCTTTCCGTATCATCGCTAGCTCTTTATAAAAGTCTTGCTCCTGTGATTCTTTTACCAAATATTCCATCGCACGCGATCTTTCTTCATTACTTGGAAGTGGTATTCTTGCATTCTTGCTCCTTGGCCTACGACCTACTCGCGATCTTCTAGCTCTCTCTCTTTTCGCATATCTTACCCTTAAGGCATCTATAAAACGCTTGCAATATACCAAAATATTTAATATTTTCTCCAACTTGCCCTCATACTGTGTGAGTGGGAGGACCACACCGCCTCCCCCCATTTTTGGCACAAAAATACTCAATGGCCCCTCGCACACTTTTACTACATTTACTTTGATTTCTTGCTCCGCCTCTATCGAATATTGCTCCTTCACTTGCTCAAACTTGTCAGATGGCCACCGCTCCTTTGCTTGTTCAAACTTATCAGCTGGCCATTGCTCCTTTGGTTTAGATAACCAGGCTGGACCTTGCAGCCACAATTTGTTATCCACCAATTCACTTGCTTTCAAACCCCTACTCGCCAAATCTGCTGTGCTCACATGTTTCCATCTACTTGCCCCAACGCTCTGTTGTATCGTTGCAACACGATTACCAACAAAGGTCTTCAACTCTCTTGGCTGCTTGCCTAGCCAATACAACACCACAAACGAATCTGTCCACAATGTACAGCTAACACCGCTCCATTCCATTGACTGTCTAGCACTCTTTCCCAATCTAGCTAACAACTCGCACGCTGACAATTCTAGTCTCGGTATCGTCAACTTGTTAACTGGAGCCATTTTCGTCTTGGATACTAGCAAACTACATGCTATTGCCCCATTTTCACGTTCTATCCTCACATAGATAACAGCACCATACGCCTTCTCAGAGGCGTCAGCAAATCCATGCACTTCTAACCTTGCATTATTTCTTGCACCAATCCATCTTGGGATCTTAAAGTTTTCTAGCTCCTTAATCTGGCCCCAATAATCTCTAAATTTGTCTTCTAGTTCCTTTGGCAATTTTTCGTCCCATCCCACTTTCAAGCGCCACACATTGGGAAAAAACAGGCAAAAACGCTCGCATTGGAGCAAATCCAAAAGTTGCGAATCTGAATTTTTTTTTTACTTGTCGTAATATAGATAGACTAGCGAGACAGAAAATCAACTTTTCAAGTCTCTTCATCCCATGACCTGGACTTTACGGCCTTTCAAAGTTGAACGTTTTATTATATTATTTTCACTTCTAGCAAAATATCGTTAACAAGGCTGTCTTCAGATGCCCGTAGAATCTATATTTTTTAATGAAATCCCATAATTTTTCTCATGTGGGGTTATGATATTTAAGTAATTAATGTATCAAAAAATTTTATTTCAGAAATATTTATTTTGACAGAAAAAAGCATATCTAACCTTTGCCTCATTTTTTGATAAAAATGAGAAAAATCGGGATTTTCTATGGACTGTAACTTTTGAGATTCCATAGCATTCCACGAAATACTTATACACTGAATAGGTGGGACATACAGCTAAATGATGGTACTAAACTTATCTGCGGAGTCCTGCGTCAGCGTGAATGCGAGCAATTTTCGCATGCCAACCCAAGCACTTTTTGTACTCAGTTCTGGTGAGCAACGATATATTTTTAATTGCTGAGCAAAACTACAACGTATGAAAAACAGCACGGCTGGTGTTGAAAGGAATAAATATGTATTTAAATATATAGAATTGAGATATGTTAATTTATATCGCATTGATTTATCTCTGTCCGTCTGTTAATATGTCTTCCAATTCGTCTGTCTGATGGAAGGTATTCATAATAGCTTTCGAAAAAGTTGGGACACGAAACTGAAATTTCATACAAACACTTTGGAAATCATGAGAACAACATATTGCCTAAAATGGGCGTGGTTTGCCCATTTTTTAACAGGGTTGCCATATAAAGATATTTTTCAAAATATGAACTTTTAAATATTTACCGTCCGATATTTTTGTCTGGAAATAGGTGTGACATGCCTCTTTAACCCATTGAGATACATAATAAGTGATTATTTTAACTTTTAGTGAGGAAAGTTATACTTGTAGTTAATCTTTTACGTGCTATATAAAAGTAAATGAATAGTTTAGATTTTTTTAAGAAAAAGTTTGCCTACTTTTATAAAAGTGGGCTAAGTGTCCCTAAAGAACATTTTAATGCATGACCACAAAATTGTAGCCTATTTTAATATTGTTAAAAATAAAGTCTGTATGGAGAGTAGGCGTGGCCGTGGGCGAATTTTTTTCATTTTTGGAATAAATCATCTTCTACTTATGGGAAACCGTTATGCGAAAATTCAATCCTTTATCTTTTTTATTTCCGAAGTTATTAAATTTTTCGTTATACATTCGGAAACCATAAACCGTGCTGCGAAAAAGTGCTCAAATTAAAAAACGCTAAAACACGTGTAACTTTATTTTTGATCTTCTACGAGAATCAGTTATCAAAATATTGACTTTTTTTTTTTGCTTCTGATCATGCATGTTTTTAAAACTCTTAACTTCCGACTGTAGGGTGCCAGCTCCTGGTAGGGGAAATAAAAAAAAACCAATACAAAAATACCATACAATTCTCTGAAGAATTCTAAAGATAATAACGAAATTTCAGTTCTCTAGTGCAAAAACTATAGATGCTAAAGCTCAAAACAGGCGATGCGAGCGTTTTTGCCGGTTTTTTCCCAATGTGCGCCATAAGTCCTGTATAATAATCTTGCCCACGACTGTTACTGGAGAAATATATCCATTTGGGTCAAACAGCTGCAGCACTCGACTTGCAATCAGACGCTTTGTAACTGGCTCCCTTATAAATGGTGTTTTCACAATGAATGTGTACTTGTCTTGCGCCACTAGCCATACTAGCCCAAGCACCTTAGCTGCTTCATCGAACTGCATCATCTCTTCCTTTTCATTTGAATGCATTTCCTCCATGAACGACCTACTGTTCGACTTCCATTTACGAAGCTCAAACCCTGCCCCAATCAAAACCAGCGCCATTGTTTTGCCAACGTAATGGCATCTTGCTCGCTGCTAGCACCAGATACGCAGTCATCCGTGTACATGTCATTTATGATTACATTCGCAGCTTCAGGATATTTCTCCTCTGCATCTCTTGCACACTGTATAACGGCTCGCACCGAATTATGTGCTGATGACGTCATGCCATAGGTGACCACAGTCAGCCAATATTCTCTCAATGGGGTTTGCCTATTCTCGCGCCAAAATATTCTTTGCAAATCCCATTGATGTCTAGCAATCCGCACCTGCCGGAACATCATTTTGATATCCGAAGAGAAAGCGACTTTATGCCTTCTAAAACGCATAATTATTTCATGCAAATCCCTTTGCAACTTTTCGCCTAGCAACTGCACCTCATTTAACGATATGCCTTTAGTAGTACGACAACTAGCATCGAATACCACGCGAAACTTTTTGGTAACACAATGATGTGGTATATAATAAACTAATGCACCTGGTCTAGCATGCTCACTAACTAGCTCCATGTGCCCAAGCCCCTCATATTCTCTCATAAATTCAATGTAGGACATTCTGAGTTCTGGCTCCCTTTCCAATCGCTTCTCCAAATATAAGAAGCGACGCAACGCAATCTCTCTTGAGCTCCCAATGTCATTAACTGGTTTCAATGGTATGGTAACAACAAATCTGCCGTCGCTGGCTCTGCGATATGTATTAATAAAATTGTTTTCCACTAGCTCCTCCTCTGGCGTTCTCATTACATGCTCTTTGATTTGATCAAGCTCCCAAAACTTCTTAAACAACTTGTCAAGCTCCTCATTATTCTCGCACTCAATCATAGACACTAGCTCACCTGTTTGCTCGTTGACTTTCTGCGCATGCTCTCCAAAAACGACCATACCTAGCACCGTTTCCATTAACGTCATGTTCTTCAATTTATTCGGCATAATACTGATGACAATCCTTGCCACGAAACTTGCACCTAGTAAGACATGCACACTTTTCGGTTGCCAGTAATCCGGATCTGCAAGCGGATCTGGTAAACCATCTTGTGCCATCATCCGTATACTACCGGATGGTAATACTGGCCCCCACTGGCTCTCTTTTGGCAGAACCCACAGCTCTGCCTCTAGCTCACATGCCGCTGCAAACCATGGCTTTATTTTTATGTTCGCCTTCTTGCCCACTTGCATTGGCACACCGTCAATGCCCACCATCTTCTGCGCCATAGGTTGCGTGGATACGCGATATTTTCGCTGTAATGCGAACGTCATCAAATTGACCTGTGCTCCCGTATCCAGCAATGCACGCACCGGCCCATACCTGCACCCATCGTCTACAATTCCGACCATGGCCGTCGGTAACAACGTCATAGTCGGATTTGCATTAATATTAGCACCGGCTGAATACTGTTCAAACCATTTATCCTTTATTTCTTGCTCAAGCTTCGATCGTTTTTCGTCTGGTTCGCTTAAGTTTACTGGCACACCTTGCCCTCGCTCCCCGCCTCTCACTCTGGCCCCTTTCTGACGTCGGTATACTTTGCGTTTCTGCTTTGGTAGATTCTTGCCCTCAATCCAGGCTTGCACGCTGTTTGCCTGCTTCGGTGGTTCGCGGCTTGGACACAGCGCGCTGTTGTGCTTTGGCCTACCTGGGCACTTCCAGCAATCGCCCTGATAACAATTGTCCGCTCCATGACCCTTCTTGAAACAATTCGGACACAAATTGCGCCTGGCAATATAGTCTTTGCGCGCCTTTAATGACAGAGCCATAAACTCCGGACAATGATACAACATGTGATTCCCGGCACACACCTCACAAGTCATTGTCCGCGGATCTGGCACTCGCGATATTGAAGCCCGCCCTTGCACCATTCCAGCGCCAGCAACAGCACCTGTAGCTTTTGGCTGTCTAGCTCTCTCTGGCACCACAACCACAGACTCCATACGCCTGCGATTATCCGCTGTATTGGCCAGCGCGATCGCCTGCCTGTCAATAAAAGACAGCATTTGATCCACTGTCGGGGTGTCACTCTCCCGGGCTAGCTCCCATTGCCTGGCTGTCTCGCTATCTAGCCGCTCGTGTAGCATGTGCACCATGAAGAAGTCCCAGTGCTCCACTGGCAGCCCCTGCGCCTGCAGCTGCCGTCGCACCTCATGAGTTACATTTGATATGCGCCGCAAATCGTTGGCCTTCGGCTAACCCCTCAGCTCTGGGAGCCTTATAAAATTTCGCAAATGCTCACGCCCGATCAGGTAACTCTGATCGTGCATTTGGTTCAGACGCTCTCATGCCTGCGTGTAGTTCTCCGCGGAAAATTGCCATTGCCCAAACGTGAGCTTAGCATGCCCCACCAACGAGCTCGCTAAATACAAGAATTTGTACGCCGGGTCCACGCCCGCATTTTCATGCACCGCAGCCTTGAACCGGTCGCGAAACCCTGGCCATTTGGTTGGTGCCCCATCGAACTCGCCCCACGTGTTCTTTATGTCGTTCTGCTGCACTGGCATCTGCACCTGCACCCTGATCTCTGGCTCATTTTGTACTTGCACCTGTCTTGGCTCCAATTGATTGATTTTGGCGTTGAACAAAGCGTGCGCCTCAAAATACTCTTCCTCAACCCGCACCAGCGTGGCTTGCTCCAGCTGCCCCCTCTGCTCCCTGGGCGTCGCGCCGATTACCTTCTCGTAGGCGTCATTATATTTCGCCCAAACTACTTCTAGGTTGGTACGGCGTACCTTCGCTTGCTCCAGCGTGACGTCCTCAAACTCTGGCTCCTTTACGAAGCACAGTGTGCGCCTGATTGTCGCCGCCAACGTCTCCAATTTATTGCGTGCTGCCATTTCACTGCAATAGAAAACAAGCACCAAGCACCAAGGATTAGCGCAAAGTCCAAATCATTAACTGTTCTTGCCCCTGCATAGTCATTTCTTGCACGCGACGCACACTGTGTAATAACAACAGGCTTCAACCTGTCGCTAAGCACAATTTTCTGTTCCGAATTCATTCATGGCACTCTGACTAGCACACTGCTTGCAAGCGGTTTTGTTCCAAATTCATTCTTGGAATTCCTGGCACTCTGACTGGCACACTGCTTCCAAGCGTTTTTGTTCCGAATTTATTCTTGGAATTCTGACTAGCACACTGCTTGCAAGCGTTCTTGCTCTCTCTTCTCTAGCTCTCTTTTCATTTTCTCATTCTTGCTATTCTGGCTCTCTTTTCATTTTTTCATTCTTGCTATTCTGGCTCTCTTTTCGTTTTCTCATTCTTGCTGCTCTAGCTCTCTTTTCATTTTCTTATTCTTGCAGCTCTAGCTCAGATATGCATATAAGTCTAGCACCCTTCGATTCCAAGAATAACGGCACCATCGCAGCACCAGCTGAGCAATAACGGGACCGCAGTTACGCGCGTCCCTTGCGCACATACTCGCACCACCAGCTCAGCAATAACGGGACCGCAGTTACGCGCGTCCCTTGCGCACACACTCGCACCACCAAACCCATATGCCCTGCACATGTTTCCAATTTTTTTTTTTTTTCTTGCACCACAACAACCACTATGTGGCCACTTGCCCTGACCAAACGCATGCACCAAACAAACATTAACTAGCACACGATAAACAAACTCTCCATGCACAACAACAACAATGAGCTTTCACTCGCACCAAAATGCATGCGCCACGCAAGCACCTGACTGGCACACAAACGAAATTTCCTTGCACAACAACAACAATAAACCTGCTCGCACCAAACGCGTGCGCCAAGAAGGCACACAAACGAAACTTGCGTGTACAACTACAACAATAAACTCGCTCGCACCAAACGAGTGCGCCAAGAAGGCACACAAACGAAATTTCCGTGCACAACAGCAACAATAAACTCGGTCGCACCAACGCGTGCGCCAAGCAAGCACACAACTGGCACACAAACGAAATTTCCGAGCACAACAACAACAATAAACTCGGTCGCACCAACGCGTGCGCCAAGCAAGCACACAACTGGCACACAAACGAAATTTCCGAGCACAACAACAACAATAAACTCGGTCGCACCAACGCGTGCGCCAAGCAAGCACACGACTGGCACACAAACGAATTTTCCTTATACAACAATAATGATAATATGGTTACTCGAACCAAAACGCATGCACCAAACAAGCACTCAACTGAAGATCAAACGAATTTTTGTGCACCACAACAAAAACACATTCGCTCTCTAAATCAGACTACCCGCACCAAGCTCCTAGTGGACTGTAGCTCACCGATTGCTGCTGCTTCTTTTCACCAAATTCACCAATTCACAAATTAATGCACAATTTCTCACTTGAGGATGCTTTTGCCTCTACATTCACTGCTCGAATGAATAGAAAAACGAATTGCACAGCAATCGGCGACTCGCTCCTTTTCCCTTTTTTCGTTCCTTGCGCCTTGTTCTCGCGCCTGGCTGCGCTTGTCTCGCTCTTCATGCACCACGCTGCTCACTGGAAATGTCCCGTTTCTTTCGCCTGCTCATCCGACTTTTTGCGCACAAAGGAAACGAAAAAAAGGGCGCTCCATAGGTCGCTAATATCCGGCTCGAAGGACCAAAATGTTTCCACCATCTTCGATTGGCGGTGGAAACTGCGGAACGTAGAATTAATTTAAATGAAACACGCACTCGTTGGGAAAAAGCCTTCGGCTCAAAAAACCCAATTTATTTTCCGCACTTCAAGCACACGCACATCTTGCACCTATAATATACTTGCACCAAAAGGCGTCTTGCCCCCTTCACGCTCACTGCACAACTAACTACTTCGGCCAGAGACGATCGTCCCTGTGCGAACAACTCAATCGCACAGGAGATCGTCCCTGTACGAAACAGATACAAAATGCTTGGCTTTACACTGTGAACATGCACTGGTCAAGCCATCGATGTGGTTAATTTTTAATTATAGCAACAAACTTCCTCCCTTCGTTAAAATTTTGTTTCTTCTTTTTGTAGTCGATGTTGCCATTTTTCAAAAATAACTCTAACCAGTGTTGCCACGACCAAAAAAATGTGTTACCAAATTCTTAAGTAAAAATTACCAAATCTTGAAAAAAATAACCAAATGCCTGGTACATTGACAAAAACTTCAGATCACACATTTTATTTCAAAACATAACGTAACAAATCTTATTTTGAATGACTTCACAAAATTTTTGGTTTTAAAAACATACACATATGTTAAAGTAACAGATTATAAATCCTAAAGCAGACTTGTATTGAGCTTGCTAAAAAATAACCAAAATCGGAAGCATGTTACCATGTAAATTTAACCAAAACGGCAACGCTGACTCTAACTAAATTTTTGTAAGATTTGAGTTGGACTCTTAAGAATAACGTGATCAAAACAAAACATAAAAATGCAAAATTTGGGACATAGCAACCACTGTTGCCAACTTAGTGCTTTTCGCACTAAATTTAGTGATTTTTGAAAATTTTCTGAAATAGAAAAGTTGGCAACCGTGCTCTCACCACATGCGTGTGTGGAACGTGCGGGTTCCATGCACGATTTTGTTTGTTTGCTTATTCCCATCTTCTCGCTCAAGCGCACAGCCTTCTGATTGGATTTGATAAACGTAAAGAGCAATGCTGTTTCCAATAGGGAAAATAATGCAACTTTCGATGCAAATATCTCCAGATAGGCTTTATCAATCTACATTTAACATCATTCTACATTAAAAAGTTTGTGCAAATATGCTCATCAAGAGCTTTAAAATGATGTATCATATGATATTGTACGATGTGTGGATAGCGAGATCTCAGCGCCCTTATTCAAATAAATATATAGATGGGTTTTCCTTCCTGACTCAGTACAGCTCCTATCGCTATGTCGGAGGCATCTGTAGTTAGTATGAACTTTTTGTTGAAGTCGGGTTGTGCGAGTTCAACTTGTTGAGTAAGTAAATCCTTAAGCTTTTGAAAGGCTGATATTCCTTCTTCGTCTAATTGAATTTCTGTTTTCTTTGACACGTATTGGGAAACCCTGCCATTCTCGCCTGCTAAATGTTTTGTTAGTGGTTTTGCTATGCTTGCGTAATTTTTGACGAATTTACAATAATATCCTACAACTCCAAGAAAGCTTCTCAATTGCCTGAGCGTTTTGGGTAGAGGATAATTTTTTATTGCATCTATTTTATTAGGATCGGTTTTTATGACACCGTGGGCTATAATGTAACCTAAGAACTCGACTTCCTTTGCATAACACTTTGATTTTTGTAACGAGATTTTCATATTTGCCTCTTTAAGCTTATTTATTATTAATTTTAAATGCGAACTATGATTTTCTAAGGTATCTGAGTAAACGATGATATCGTCAATGTAGACATGACATATCCTACCTATAAATTCACGTAAAATGTTATCCATTACCCTTTGAAATATACTAGGTCCATTTTTAAGACCAAATGGCATATGCAAAAATTCATATTTTCCGTTATTGACGCAAAATGCCGTCTTTTCTATATCTTCTGTCTTCATTAATATCTGGTAAAAGCCAGATTCCAGATCGATCGTAGAAAAGTACTTCGCTTTTCCAAGATTAGACAATATAACATTGCAATCAGGAATTGGATATTTATCCGATATGGTCTGCTCATTTAATTTCTTGTAATCTATGACCATACGCAATTTTTGTGTACCGTCGTCGTTTGTACCCTTTTTTGGTACGACCCATATGGGTGAGTTATATGGACTTCTACTCTCACGAATAATGCCATTTTTTAATAAATTTGTTATTTCGTCGTTTACGAAACTATTTGCAGAAAGGGGATAGGGATATTGCTTGCTCCATATAGGCGCTTCAGCAATTGTTCGGATTTCCGCTTTAATATCCGTTCGAAATGGCAAATTTAAATTAATATTTGAATGTATGTTTGCTACAATCTCCTTTATTTTCTGATTCAGTGACTCCAAGTTTTTTTCATTTTTTAGCTTTACCTCGAATCCTAAATCATCTTCTATTTCAAATAGGATATTTTCTGTGTCCTTCCTTCTTGTTTGAATTATATGAATTGTCTTCACTTAAAGACTCATCACTACCAAAATTCAAAAATTTTTCTGAATGATCACCAAATTGTAAAATTCCTTTCTCAAAATTTCAAATTATGTTTGCTTTTGTTAGAAAATTATACCCTATCAAGATGTCTGTTTCTAAATTGGGTATTTCATAAAACCTTCGAATAATGTTGCTACATAAAAATGTTTTATAATCGTAAAACCATTTATGGTTCTGACTCTTTTTTTATTATAAGCTCCTGTTTATTTAGAAATGTTTTCGGACTGCAGTAGCAACTGGTAGCACCGCTGTCAATTAAAATTGTATACTTTATTCCGGAGCTTCCCCTTTTGACGATGAAGGGTAGTCCGGATTTTCCTCTAAAAAAGTGTCCTCATTAATGTTATTTATCCGCTGTGCTTTATGCTGCGGTTGATTACTAACTTGCCCGCTACCCGGTGGTTTTTTTTTTGGGCTTGCTGAGAGTAGTGGGTATTATAAGGATATTGGAAATTTGGTCTCTGTTGATATTGATATCTCCTTTAGGAAAGCGCAAGACGGTTTTGCATCTGTTGTCTATTGTTGTAACTTGGATTGGGTTTAAAAAATTTTTGAGCGAAACGTGCTCTGACATGATTAGCCTCAAGCTCCTGGGCTTTAGCTAATGTGTTTGGTAGGTCAACGGGTGAAATTGAAAATAAAATATCGTTTAGAGGACTATTTAGTCCGGTTATGAAAACGCGAAGGGCATATTGCCTATTTTTGCTATTTCATTCATTTGTAAGTGAGCTATTTGAACCATGCGTCATGATAGTTTTATTTATTAATAATGTTAACTTTTTGTTCACCTCGTTGTAGCAATCTATCAGTGTTTTACTTCCCTGTCTCATAATACTCAGCTCCTGTTCTATAAGATGTATTGCCCGTTTGTCAGCATACGCAAAGTCGAGCCTGCTTACAATGGCATCAAAGTGCAAAACAGTCCCATGGTTTGTGAGGACGTCGTTTGCTTCGTTAACTATTTTGTTGCGTAAAATAGTGAGAGCCGCGAAATATTTTCTACTACCTTTTTTATATAAACTTAATGAATTATGAGCGGCCTCGCGCCAACTCACATACGAATTTTCCTTACCAGAAAATACTGGTAGTGACTTTATAACATCTAAAGTTTCTTCACATGTAATCCTTTCGTCTATAGTTTGCTGAGTGTATTCTATCACAGTGCTTCCTGAACTAAATTTTTCTATTTCAGTTTTAAGCTTCAAAATTTCTGCCTTCAATTCTACCGTATTTGTTGCGATAATCCTAGCGACTACATCCTCAGTCAATTGAGATGTCGAGCTACTTGTCGTCATGTTTGCAAATAAATTTACTAGCTCGTCCAGTATGTGTTTTCTTTTATTTAGGTAATTAAAAAAAAACTTATTATACAAATTTTATATAAGTTTTCGAGTACAAATAATATAATAATTATTAAAATAAAGTTATTAAGCTTTCAGGTGGAAATAAACTATATTAATCTTAATTTGATTTTATTTTAACAAATTCACTATTTTTAATAAAAACTTAAACTTTACTTATCGCACCGCTGCCACTCCAGGTGTTTCTCTTGTTGTTGTTGTTTTATTGTTTGATTTACAGCTTCCGGTACTTCTTCTTTTAATTTTGTTTCCCCCGTTGTCAACGTTCCTCGGCAGTGGAACGGATTCTTCACTATAGCACTTGACTATTGTAATTTATTAGCACTTTTGGCAAGCTGAGTTGATCACTATGTATTTGAACTTTAACATCGCTTGCTCTAGCTTTTTGTTTGCAATGTTTTGATATATTGTTTTAAATTTTTGTTTGTAAAGTTTAGAATAGTTTTTTTTAATAGTTTTATTTTAATGTTTTTATTTTGTTATTTTGATGATTTCAACTTTTCTGTATAACTTAAAGGAATGTTTTTTCTTTTGTATTTTTCACCGCTTTATTTGGCTTCATTTAAATTTTTTAATGTTTTTTTTTTGTTTTAACTTTTCTCCTCTTTTGGATACTTGTTTTTAGTTTTTGTTTGCACTCGCGACCGAATCCTTACTTTGGCTTTTCAGGATATATTTTCAGCTGCGAGGCCCCACGTTGGGCGCCAATTAAAAACTCAGTCCTTGGATTTATTTAAAATACATTTATTTTATTCTTGTTCCACTGTCTTAGGTGGTAAATTCCCAACTGCCTCCACTAACGGCGCGAAAGCATAATTGCGGTTCGCTATCCCGTTGAATTGCCAAAAAGCTGATAAGCGAAAAAGTCACGTTGTGGGAACGCCTCATGTTTCCCTTACCCAGACGAGTATGGGAAGTGCTTATGTTGCACTACTCGTGGCGGTAGAATTTCGCGACTGATACCTTAACTTGCACGCCCTTGCCTTACCTTTACCTCTTTTGTAGAAGAGGTTGTAGTCGCTCCGCCGAAGTCCTTTCACCTCCGTGCCCCGCACCCAAGGTTCCTGGACTATAGCGATGTCTACGTCCTCCTCCGATAGAAGGACGGTAAGGTTGTCCGTTGCCAACTTTGAATGTTGGAGGTTAGCCTGGACAACCTTCAACCCCAAGCCTATTGTTTCGAGGTGGTAGGATCCGGATCGTCGAGCCGTACGTCGTCCATCAACTTTTGGGCATCCACGACCTCGTCTACATCCTCCTCTTCCGGGTTAGAGGAGTGGAAGACCTTCAGCCTCGCGTGCCGCACGCCAAACCGAAGTTTATATTCTGCCTTTTCTAAGGCAGGAAGACTCTCCTCGCTTATTACGAGGAGGAAAGACAAACTGTTCTTTAGCGGATCCTCCGCTTTTATAACCTGCCAGTCTGTCATTGGCACTGTCGGGTTATGTGCCTGCAGGTAGGGCACCAGCTTGCCACTGTCCAAGGACATATTGGGCAACCAAATGCGAGCCCTGGGTCTCTTCGGTATCTCACTGGCGGGGATGAGCTTGAGCCTCAAGCCTCCTGCTATCTCTCCCATCTTGGAGATGCAGCCCTCCAGGAAATCCTTAGAGAATTGGTTCTCACACTTAATCACCCGATATCCGCGAACAATTTCCGCCGAGTCGAAACCAGGGAGAGGCACCTTCGGGTTCGCTGTCAGGTTGCTCATCACATGGTCCATGACCATCTGTGTCAACCTGGCCTCGATCTCTCCCCATTTCTCCAAGGCTTCTTTGCCGCGGTTGGAAGTGGCATCGACCAATGCCACCTGCAGGTGGTCCCGTGCCACGTCGCTGAAAACGCGTCTCGCCGCCGCGTCGGTTGCACCGGCAACCTTCGCCTTTTTAGTGTCACGGTTTGAGCTATCGTGGGCAGACCGGTCACGTTTTGTGGCTGTTCCTTTCGGCAGGGTCGCTTGGTACGCCAAGTATTCATCGACAACCTTCTGAAACCGTACCTTGTCCTCCGCGTCCTTGGGATGAGCAGCACCAGCAGCTTCGTTTTTGCTGATCCTACCGAGGATAGCTAAGGCTCTCTGGTACTGCTTATACCTGGACGGTTCTCTGGGCTTGGCCGGTTTCTTGATGGCTTTCGCTGCCGCTGCTGATGTTGTTGGTTTCTCAGTGGGGGGTAGGAGTGCTGTGGCCCACAGCGCGTACTCCCACTTAGGAAGTCAAAGTTTCCTGGCTAGATGCCAGGAGGTCGTCTTCGGAGGAAGTGCCCACGTCTCTCCTGTCCGTCAGTCGTTTGTGCATGTCCGTTTGTCGTTTGTCCGAGTCCATTCTCCGTTTGTCCGTGTCCAACGTCTGTCCGTCTTCATCCGAGGCTAGGTTTTTAAGTGTCGACATCAACTGTTTCGTACGGTCACCTGCCCGACCTGGCGGGCTGTGCATGGCACTGATGAGAGTGCCAGCACGGAGACCAAGGCGGGAATGGGGAAAGGGAGGGTCCGTCACGGCAGAGCCCCTTACCGTGATAAGGCCACCGTTCCTTCCTGAGGCGGCCAGGTATCAGGAAAGCTCCGTTCAAATACAGCCGATATACTCCCTGGCTGCAAATCAGTCCGATGGGCACGGACACCCTGGATTAGGGAGGTTCCGCGAAACGAAACCAACAAACGTTTATTTGCATCGATTTTGTAGAACAAACACGGCCACTTTCTGTATGTAGGCGCTAAGTGGAGCAACTGGGCCTGGCGAGGCCCGTTCGTAAATATATGCCAAATGTAGCTAAAATGTACGTAAACTGTTAAACAAAAATTATTCAAACACGATCAACCATGTTCGGTAACTTTATTACAATGTATGTGTGCAGTGGCGCACGCAAGGGGGGTTATAAAGCCCTTAATTATAACTGTTTGTTACAAAAATTGCGGCTGGAAAATGCTCCTTCGAATAATGCTAGGCTCAAAAGTTATGTACGTAAACCCCCAACTGAAATCTTGTGTGCCACATTGTGTATATGTTAAGCTGTTATTTACCGTAAGAAATTTCGCTTCTTATAAGCTTTTGGCAAAGAATATGAAATGTATAGAAGGCGCATCTGAGCTCAAAAATTCAAATTTTTGTTTGCGAGTTTCATAGAGCGGGGGGAAGCCACAAAAGGGAAAGAGTGGTGCCAGCAAGAGAGCGAGCGCTTCAGTTTGCGCTCATTGGCTGTGCAAGCTGAATAAGTGAGTGATGGGTCGTGAGTAGACGTATAATTTTGTGCTGCCGATTCAACCACCTTTTTTACCACGTAAACAACGCCAAAAATTCTGGAATCTGGCCAGGAGTTGTCTCATGAACGTTACTACGCGCTGCTGATGCTGACATCTGCATTACTTGCTGGAAAAATCATCAAATTTCAAAATAAATAATTGTTGATCTCCCACACTCGCATTGCTTATCATAATGTCGGCCGCTGTTAAAAAAACGACCAGAAGCACGAAGCTCTCACCGGTAAAAACACACACTGCCACTCCTATACTCTCGAAGGGCCGTCGCGTTGAGAGCCCAACGGCAGCTTCGTGGTTACTTCAGCTGGAGGCGAAAATGGATCAGCAAAAGGAATACATAATTGAACAGCTGAGTGAGCAGGTAAAGAACAGTGAAGAGAGGCTGATGCAAAAATTTAACGACCTGTCAACTGAATTGCTAAACATAAAGAAGACAATAAAGTTCCTTGATGTGAGGCTAACAGCTGTAGAAACCTCATCTGAAGAGTTGGGTGTGCTGCGGACTGAAGTACTTGCACTAAAAAGAGACGCAGAGACGAGAGAGAATGAAGCCGTTGCCACTGATCTCTTAATAAACGGCATACCTAACTCTACTAATATCAGCGGAGAGGAAGATCTCCTCGCGTATGTGTAAGGCTATTCAGCACGAACTGCCCCCCGTGCGCGAAGTTTTCCGGCTGCCAGCGAGGAACAATAAAAATGGTAACAACAACTCTGCTATCATCGTTAAGCTTTTCCCAGCATGCTCGTAGTCAGCTATTTAAATCTATTGCTGGCTATTGTAAAGCCAACAAGCGGCCTCTTGCTCTGAGAGACATTGGACTGGATGATAATGCAAAGTTTTATGTGCACGAAAGTCTGACTAGGAATAATCGTGAACTAATGCATTATGCAGCTCAGCTTAATCGACAGAAACTTCTTGTTGCTGCTTTTTCGATACGTGGGCAAATCATGGTGAGAAAACGAGACGACGACGAGGCCGTAAAAGTATTTGATAAAAAAGGTATCGATGGAATTGTCGGGGCAGCATAGAAGCAACAATGATTTTTGCAAAATTAAATATAAGCTATTTTGATGTTATTACTTATTGTATCTGTGTCCTTCTCCATTATGTTTCTATTTTCTCTCTTTCTGTCTCTAACTATTGTTACTCTTGTTGCCTTGCCATGTTGTTCTGTAGTTGTCAGCATTTTAACCTCATTAGTATATATGTTAGTTGTTTCTTCTATAGCTCATTCTCATGACATCAAACTTATCTGATATAAACGTCTCTGGCGCTAATGAAAATCAGAAATTGGTAGTTGATATCTTGTGTAAGCAATCAGCCGGGTTTAATGTAGTCCACTTCAATGCGAGGAGTTTGAGGTTTGACAAACTTGACTATGTTAGATATATCTTCGATCAGTCCCTTGTTGATGTTATTTGTGTGTCTGAAACTTGGTTTAGTAATTGCATTCCGGACCTTCAGTGTTCTATCAACAACTATAGTCTCATTTGAAATGATCGAAAGCATAGGAAGGGAGGAGGGGTAGCAATTTATTGTAGGAATACTCTCAATCTAACAACAATTGCTAAATCGGCTGACTCTGATACAGAATATATAATAGCTGAAGTGTCTGATGGTAAATCCCGAATCTTAGTTTTTTGTATCTATAACCCAAATAAATGTTTTTCTCTAGATGCATACTTCACCGAGTTATCTTTGTTTTTAATAGACTATGAGCATTACATAATTTGTGGTGATTTTAATGTAAATTTACTTTCTAATGATTCTTACACCAATGAACTCCGTAATCATGTATCAGCAGCTGGTCTAGCTATTGTTAATGACATTATACCCACCAGATATGCTAGTAACTGCCGACCAAGCCTTTTAGACTATTTTATTACTTCTGACCCTTCTCTAGTACTTAAATTTGACCAAATATATTTCATATCGGACCATGATTTAATATTTTGTGCAGTTGATGTTGTGTTCGATCGTCCAGTGAGCACTACATTTATGTATCGTGATTATCGTTCATTGAATGTTGATGCTTTGTTTTCTGACTTGTCCCGTGTGTGTTGGAAAGAGTGTTGGTTATTTGATACAGTTGATAAAAAGCTTGAATTTCTTAGTGAGAACTTAATCACGGTGTTTAACGCTCATGTCCCGATTCGTACTTCTTATATCAGGAATAAGTCGTGTCCTTGGTATACCAACCGAGTACATTTAGCAATAAGAAAACGAAATAAGTTGTATGCTAAATGGAGAAAATCACAGACGGATACTTCATGGTGTCTGTATAAATCTGCACGGAATGAAGCTACAGCTGTAATAAGGCAAGCGAAGCGGTGGTTTTGTAAATCGAAACTAAATGCCTCGCTTCTATTTAAACAGCTATGACGCAACCTGAATAACTTAAATATTCATGGGAAAGAAAACTCAGAATGCAAAGTGGATCCTGACATTCTAAACGATTTTTACATTAGCGCAAGCAAAGGCAGTATTCTCCCTTCTTTAAATGAAAATATATCTTCTGCTAGTAGCTGCCATAGCCATTTTCAATTTGTAGGAGTTAGTGAGTTAGAGGTAATAAAATCGATTATGGGCATTAAATCGAATGCTGTTGCGGATGATGGAATCCCTTTAAGGGGGGTACCTTGTGCGGCCGAGAAAACATGTTTTTTTTTTAAATGTTTGATGGGAAGGTTTTTAAGATAAACACTGGACAATTTTTTCAGATGTAGGTATATGTTTATTGTACAAGTAAAAAAAGTTTCAAGATAAAATATGCAAAGGGGGGAGGGGGCCATCGAGCAATGGCGGCGCGCCGGACGAATTTTCCTTACTCGCGGAAGTTCTGCCGCTGTTTGAGATGACTTCAAACACAAAAATGAAATTTTTTCTTATTCTGTATCCTTTTGTCTATGGCTGGAACTAAGGTTTAATAAAAAATGAAAAATGAAGGATAAATGCGATTTTGACTAAAAAACTCAATTTTTACCTACTTTTTTCAATACAAATTTTTATTTTTAATGAAAAAAAATTATTATTTCTTGAAGATTCTAGTTCGGGCCATAGCTAAGACCTTGATAAATGACTGTTTAAAATTTCGTAGCTATTGCTCAACTCGTGTGGCCTAAATCACTTCCGCAAGGTCAAAAAATGTAGTTTTGAGAAAAACGCGTTCAAAGTTTTGCTTCAGTATAAAGTGAAGCTACCTTCACCGACACCGCTACCTGTTTCGATAAATTGCTTCCGTAATTCGAAAGATTTCAACTTCAAATTTTGGGAGCGTATTCTACAATCATGTATTAATCCAAAAATGCATGACAAAAAAAATCGATTTTTTTGACCGCACAAGGTAGAAACCCCCCTTAAAGTTTCTTAAACTCGTGCTGCAGTTTATTATTAGTCCTCTCACCCATATAACAAATCACTGTTTCGCAAGTGGATGTTTTCCAGCAGCATGGAAAAAGGCTATTATATTGCCCATTGCAAAGAAAGCTCTTGCGTCATCTCCTAGCGATTATAGGCCGATTAGTATTTTGCCAGCCCTTTCTAAAGTATGCGAATCTTTAATGGCAGAACAGATTTCAAATTATATTCAAGACAATAATCTGCTTTCTTCTCTGCAGTCTGGTTTTAGGCCGAAGCATAGTTGCTACTGCAATGGTTAAAATACTAGATGATATTAGGACTCCCTTTGATAATGGTGAACTAACTCTTTTGTGTCTCTTAGACTTCTCTAAGACATTTGACTTAGTTAATCATGCTCTGTTGTGCAAGAAACTTAAACACAATTTTGGATTTTCTGACAGCGCTATAAAGCTCATGGCTAGCTATCTTAACGGCCGAGTTCAGCAAGTCAAAGGATTGAATTCCTCGTCGCAGTTTAAATCCATCTCGGCCGGCGTTCCCCAGGGGTCTGTCCTTGGTCCTCTTTTGTTCAGTCTTTTTGTAAATGATGTTTTTTCTGTTTGTAATTATGTTCACGTTCATGCCTATGCTGATGACATCCAATTTTATTTGTCTAGTCGTGTTGGTCTAGTTGAAGATTTGTGCTATAAAGTTAATTATGATTTGTCTGCTATTGTGAATTGGGCGAAGAATAATGGCTTATCACTGAATGCCCCTAACTCATACGTAATGCCTATTTGTAACAAAGTGATCCATACCGATAATATCGAAAAGCTGTGGCTTGGTTCAACTGCTTTAACACTAGAATGCCCAAGGGAGTCATTTTGACTACATTGAGGTCTTTTATTGTAAATAACTTTTGTTGCATCGCTTTCTAAAAAAATATCTTACGTGACTTTTATTAGTTTTTAGAGCTAAATGGAATAAATAAATTAAAAATATTGTAAAAAAATTATTTACCCCAATTTTGCAAAATTTACCTTAAATGCCCAAAGGTAGTAATTTTAACTACCTATATACAATTTTCAGCAAATCTTACTGATAAATAGACAAATATGCATCTTCAATTGCGAAATATGAAAATTTCAAATAATTGCAAATATTAACAAAAAATATCATAGTAGGCTGTGACAATTCCCAAGGTTTTCAATCAAAAATTCACTCACAAAATTCATTCACAAATTCCAAATTCCAAGTTTCATTCCATTTTATCCCATTGATGTGTAAAGTACGCCATTATATTTTAGTGAATTTTCTTTGTAAACCATCAAAAATAAAAATGAAGTACTTATTTTAATTTAATCTAATATGCATTTATTCATATTTACTACTTGAAAACCAATAAAATTAAAAAAAAAAGTCAGTAAACAATATGGTAGTAAAAATGACTACCTATGGGCATTTTAGGTAGGTCAGATTTTCGGGCATTCTAGTGTTAAAGCTCACTGACAAAATAAAAAATTTAGGATTTATTGTAAATTCAACATTAACCTGTGCTGACCATGTTAACAAAGTTGTGAGTAACGTATATGCTGTATTGCGTAAGTTAAGAACTTCTGCCGCGTTCACGCCTTTGGAAACCAGGCGTATGTTAGCTATGCAGCTTGTTCTGCCCCATATAACTTACTTTGAGTTAGTGTATAGTAAACTTGACTCAAGATCGGCACACAAGATTAACGTAGTTTTTAATAATGGTACGCGGTACGGTATATGGGATCCAAAAGTTTGATCATATCTCGCTGTGGAGAAACAAAGTTCTTGGATGTAGCATTATGAACTACCTAGCTGCGAGAAACTGTATATTTCTATACAAATTAGTCTTATGGAAAACTCCACGTTATCTATATGACAAGCTCCACCTGTCCAAGTCACAGAGGCATCACAGCCTGATTGTACCAAGACATACTTTGTTAGCTACATCTCGACTATTTTTCGTTAACGCCGTGAGACTGTGGAACTCAATTCCTGAGATGACTAAAGCCAGACTGAATCGAAGCAACTACAAAATACTTATACTAGACCATTTTAAAGAACTGGGGTAAATAATGCGACCAATAATTACAGACTACATGACTATTTATTGTTTTCGTTTCTTCTTTACTCTTTCTATACTTCTATACTTCTTCTTCTACTTCTTTCTACTTTCTATAAGCATATATGTATTAATTTTAAGTTTAATAATTGTAATTGTATTTATATTGTAAGCATATTGTATTACCAAAGTTTAATTTAATGTGTGGATGTACTCATAAAAGATCCATGATCTTAAGTTGTACAAATACAGTGTAATCTGGGTGGAGTGAACCCCCGATGCTACGAACACCCCGATAGAGTGAACATCAAAATTTTTACATTGAGTACTCTATAGAGTGAACATGAACATGAAATAAATTACTTCAGTAACTTCAAGTTACTGCCAACCAGAATTTCGGGCTGTTGAAGAAAACAACTCTTAAAAAAGCATTGTACAATTGGTTTGTGCGGCAGCGCCAGAAAAATTTTCCTGTCAGTGGAGATATGTTAAAAGAAAAAGCAAAGAAATTACATGCTGATATTAATGAAAAGGAAGGCGGTTTTAACGCCAGTTGTGGATGGCTATACGGATTTAAATCACGCTGTGGAATTCGTCTGTTAAAAGTGTGCGGCGAGAAATTGTCTTCAGATAGCCCGGCTGAACCGTTTAAACAAAAGCTCAATAGTACGATTTGTGAGGTAAAAATTTATAAAAGCCAAATTTACAACGCGGACGAGAGTGGACTATTTTTGAAGATGCTACCCGAAAGAACTTGTAACCAGTAACCAATGCAGAAAAACGGCTCCAGGCAGGAAATTAGAAAAAGCCAGAGTTACAATTCTTGCATGCGCAAACGCAACTGGGCAAACCACGCTCTTTCAAATCTTTCAACATTCCGGTGGACTACCGACATTTAAAAAATGCATGGATGACAGCAGAAATTTTTAAAGAATGGTTTCAAAAGTGTTTTGTTCCACAGGGGAATTTAAAAAAAGAAAGGCAAAATTTAAATTTTTAATAAATTTCTTTATTATCCCCTTCACAATACTCTCCTCCTGCGTCAATAAATGTATGCCAACGTTTGATCCAATTTTCCATACATTTTTTATAGCCCGCCAAAGGTATGGCATTCAGCTTACGCAGCGAAATCTCTTTATCGCTTCTATGGTCTCAAAACGCGTTCCCCGCAATGGCAATTTGAGTTTAGGAAATAGAAAAAAGTCACACGGGGCTATGTCTGGACTGTATGGTGCTTGGCTGATGACATTGATTGGTCGAAATTCTGACATGGGCCAAAAATTCCGAAATAATCAAGGCTGTTTTTAAATGAAATTCAGCTTTTTTGGCACCAGCCGAGAAGCGACGCGTTTCATGCAGAAAATATCAGTTAAAATGTCTTCGGCTGATCCAAATGAGGTGCTCAACAACACAGCAATCTCTCTAATCGATACACAACGATTTTCCAACACGATTTGCTTCGCCGATTCGATTTTTTCTTCGGTAACAGACGTTGATGGCCGTCCATGGATCTCATCGAGCTCTAAGCTCTCTCGGCCCCCTTTTGAACCTTTTATACCATTCGTATGCTCGTGTTTTCGACATACACGCTTCACCATACGCCTTTTGTTAAATTTTTAGTGAATCGGCACACGAAAGTGAATTTTTAACACAAAATTTTTGGCACGCGTGTTGTTCCAATTCTTCATCCATTTTAAAAATCGCCACACATCAATTTTTCGACTTCTTCGTATAGACGCCAATCGAATACTAATCTTACAATATGCGTCAAAATTTGACAGAACACCAATAAAAGTATTCCCAACGTTGAGAAAATAAATTCCAAATTACCGTTATTTTTTTATCATAAGGTATACTCGTAAGTACGTAATGGTGAACAGAAAAACGCAATCTGGATATAGTGAACAATCTGGATTCTATGAACTGGCCTTGCATTAATTAGTTCACTCTACCCAGATTACACTGTAATTCAATAAATAAATAAATAATAATAAATAAATATAATTTATTAATTATTGCGGGCTAATAAAAAAGTTCTTTCTTTCTTTTCATTTCCTTTTATAATTGTCATTGTTGATTATTTGTTTTTTATTGCTTGTAGCGATCATATAAGTCGCCATGCCAACCATATTTTATTTTCTTTTCTATGATTTTGCGCACACTACAGTCGGCAATGAGTTCAGGATCAATATGCGACGACGTGCAGGCTTATAGAAGAAGAACAAAAGCCAGCCAGAAAATAGAAATCTTTTACAATTTCAGCTTTTCGCCAGCGCAACAACAACTACAGCTAGGCTTCCCAACCGTCCTCCTTTGAGGAGGACAGTCCTCCTTGAACAGAAAATGTCCTCCGTCCTCCTCAAGGGCCAAAAAGTCCTCCTCAAGCTCAAATTAAATTTCAATTTTTTTTTATATTTTTTTTATTCAAGTGTGGCAACTTAATCAATTAATGAGGAAAAGTTTTCCAATTTGTGTCCAATATTTCGATGCTGCTTTAGGCATTCAAAATAAAATTATAGACTTCGTTGAAAATCCAGATGAGTCAGCTGCTGGAATGTTCAACATGATTAAGGCCGCATTGGAAAAACTAAACAATAAAAAATGTTGTGTGCCTGCTGATAATACGAATGCAAACTTTGGTAAAAATAAGTCCCTTTTCGTTAATCTTAAGAATTCAAACCAAAATATATTAAACGGCAATTGTCACGCGCACATAATACAAATTGCATTAAAAAAAGCATTGTGTGATCTCGATGTTGATATTGAAAATATTGTTTGATGTTGTTGATTACAGTCGCACAAATATGCGTTTTGTTTTATTTTGTAAAGGTGGTTAAAAAGTTGAAATTTACTTGTGCTTTTAGGTTTTCTCTTTTTTCGCTTGCATTTTCTATAAACATGGTGAAATATTGAAGGAATGTGATATCTTCCTGAAACAAAATAGTTCCCATATAAAGTCCTCCCCAAGCCAAATTTTGTCCTCCATAAATCGTTTTAATAGTTGGGAAGGCTAACTACAGCACATCGTCTTCACCTCTCAATCATCCCACGCCGCCGTGTGCTAACGCAGACTCACTGCAGTGAGCGCAACCAAAGAGCGCAAGACATAAAACTACGTTCTCGCTTGTAAAGCAACGCTCTCACCACATACGTGATCTGTGCGAGCAGAGCGCGGGTTCCAATGTTAGAACCCGCCATACAAAATTTTTGCTTGTATGACATGCGCATTCTGTATGTTTATTTTCTTTGCTTTTGGTCAGGTGTACAAGTAGGCTATTCGAAATGTTTTGCATTTATCGCGTAATCGAGTTTGTATTTATACTGTGTTTTCTTGTGCTCTCCGCTTTTCTTGGTTTGAATTACTTAAAATGTCAAGAATAAGCGATGAAGTGTCGGATGGTCCTAAATAGGCGCCGCACATTGGGAAAAAACCGGCAAAAACGCTCGCATCGCCTGTTTTGAGCTTTAGCATCTATAGTTTTTGCACTAGAGAACTGAAATTTCGTTATTATCTTTAGAATTCTTCAGAGAATTGTATGGTATAATTTTTTTTTTATTTCCCCTACCAGGAGCTGGCACCCTACAGTCGGAAGTTAAGAGTTTTAAAAACATGCATGATCAGAAGCAAAAAAAAAAAGTCAATATTTTGATAACTGATTCTCGTAGAAGATCAAAAATAAAGTTACACGTGTTTTAGCGTTTTTTAATTTGAGCACTTTTTCGCAGCACGGTTTATGGTTTCCGAATGTATAACGAAAAATTTAATAACTTCGGAAATAAAAAAGATAAAGGATTGAATTTTTGCATAACGGTTTCCCATGAAAAAAATTCGCCCACGGCCACGCCTACTCTCCATACAGACTTTATTTTTAACAATATTAAAATAGGCTAAAATTTTGTTGTCATGCATTAAAATGTTCTTTAGGGACACTTAGCCCACTTTTATAAAAGTAGGCAAACTTGTTCTTAAAAAAATCTAAACTATTCATTTACTTTTATATAGCACGTAAAAGATTAACTACAAGTATAACTTTCCTCACTAAAAGTTAAAATAATCACTTATTATGTATCTCAATGGGTTAAAGAGGCATGTCACACCTATTTCCAGACAAAAATATCGGACGGTAAATATTTAAAAGTTCATATTTTGAATGGCAACCCTGTTAAAAAATGGGCAAACCACGCCCATTTTAGGCAATATGTTGTTCTCATGATTTCCAAAGTGTTTGTATGAAATTTCAGTTTCGTGTCCCAACTTTTTCGAAAGCTATTATGAATACCTTCCATCAGACAGACGAATTGGAAGACATATTAACAGACGGGCAGAGATAAATCAATGCGATATATATTAACATATCTCAATTCTATATATTTAAATACATATTTATTCCTTTCAACACCAGCCGTGCTGTTTTTCATGCGTTGTAGTTTTGCTCAGCAATTAAAAATATATCGTTGCTCACCAGAACTGAGTACAAAAAGTGCTTGGGTTGGCATGCGAAAATTGCTCGCATTCACGCTGACGCAGGACTCCGCAGATAAGTTTAGTACCATCATTTAGCTGTATGTCCCACCTATTCAGTATATAAGTATTTTGTGGAATGCTATGGAATCTCAAAAGTTACAGTCCATAGAAAATCCCGATTTTTCTCATTTTTATCAAAAAATGAGGCAAAGGTTAGATATGCTTTTTTCTGTCAAAATAAATATTTCTGAAATAAAATTTTTTGATACATTAATTACTTAAATATCATAACCCCACATGAGAAAAATTATGGGATTTCATTAAAAAATATAGATTCTACGGGCATCTGAAGACAGCCTTGTTAACGATATTTTGCTAGAAGTGAAAATAATATAATAAAACGTTCAACTTTGAAAGGCCGTAAAGTCCAGGTAATGGGATGAAGAGACTTGAAAAGTTGATTTTCTGTCTCGCTAGTCTATCTATATTACGACAAGTAAAAAAAAAAATTCAGATTCGCAACTTTTGGATTTGCTCCAATGCGAGCGTTTTTGCCTGTTTTTTCCCAATGTGCGCCGTCGGTTTTGTAGGCTGCCAACAGACCGGCAACTCACTGAGGACAGACTCGCCGGGTTTTTTGCAAGTGAAAACTTCGAGGATAAGGAAGACGATCCTTATAGTAATAACGATGACGCCGATGAAGATTATATACCGCCTGATGAAGCAGCGTCAGAGATGCTCAGTAGCTACTCTTGCAAGCGTGGCACAAACCGTTGGCCACTTGCCATATTTTATAACATAATAGATATTGCTGGCCTGGCATCATTTATTATTTTTTGAATATTTGTAAACAAGTGTTGTTTAGAAATGATACTACTGTGTCCAAAAAATAAGGTGACATTGTATATATTTTGAAAATTCTTTATTTATTCTTCCAAATCAATTTCATACCCTTCAAAGTAATCCCCTCCCGATGCAATGCACTTATGCTAACGGATTTTCCAATCTTCGAAACACTGATTGTAGTCACTTTCCGGGATGGCCTTCAGTTCCGTCTTCGCTGCGGCTTGAATCTCCTCTATCGTATCAAAACGGTGTCCCCGGAGCGGTCTTTTGAGCTTGCTGAACAGCCAGAAGTCGCACGGCGCCAGATCAGGTGAATACGGTGGTTGCGGAACGATATGGGTTGAGTTTTTGGCGAAATGTCACGAATTACGAGTGCAGTATGGGATGGTGCATTATCGTGGTGTAAAAACCAAGAATTGTCTTTCCACAATTCCGGCCTTTTTAGGCGGATAGCGTTACGCAAACGACGCATAACGTTCAAATAATATTCCTTGTTGACTGTTTGGCCCGGCGGAAGGAATTCATAATGCACAACACCACGATAATCGATAATTCAAATGTCAAATGTGTTATTTTTTGGACACAGTAGTATACCCATATTGCTGTGATAAATATACCATGGCTGATTTGTTATTATAGTGGGCGTGGCGAAAAGGCATATCAGGTGGGCGTGGTCAATCTTATATATCCTATGTTAACATCAATGAAACACGGAATCATTTGATATTAATACTGATTTACCTACATGTACCGTAGCTTCGTTTTGTTAGTGTAGTGGGCACGGAAAGTGGGCGTGGCCGATTATATTATAGCCTATGTTTGCCGCAATGACACGCTGAATCGTTTGATACCCATATTGCCTTACAAAAGCATACCATAGATGAGTTTTGTTACCATAGTAGGCGTAAGATGGGGCGTGGTCATTCTCATATAGCCTATGTACCATTCCCCCAGATTAAACAATTTTTGGTGCTTATTTCATCTAAATCGGTTCAGTGGTTTTTGCCTGATTGTGGCTCAAAAAAGCAACGTCACACTTGTTTTTATATAATACTAGCTGGGCCCCGCGGCTTCGCACGCAAGCTCTCTTGTTTCACCCGATACAAATTCTGAACCCATTGTTGACCCCGTCAGATTTTGATTTAAATAAAACATATGTCTATTATCTTTGATGCCTTTAAATCATGAGTTGTCACATTTACCCTAAACAAATTCTTAACCCTTAGTTTATCTCGGTAGATTTCGATTTTCCAAAAAATGAAAAGCACATTTTAATTATTTCCAGATAGAAGTGCGTTTTGTCTAAGTTTGAAGTCAAAAGGACCAATAAATCGTGGAGAAATACAAACTGTTAACCCATTGTTGACCCCGTTAGATTTTGATTTTCAAAAAAGTGAAAAACACGTGTCAAATTATTTCTCACTAAGAGTACTTTCACAAAGTTTGAAGTCAGTGGCCCCATTAATTCATGTTTTTTTAACGTTTCGCCATACAAACTTTTAACCGGTCGTTGACCCCGTCCGATTTTAATATTCGGAAAAAATTAAAAACACGTATCGAGTTATTTTACATTTGAAGTACTATTACCAAGTTTGACGTCAAAAGGCTCAACAAAATTTGTTTCTCCATATATACTTTTAACCCGTCGCACAGTGCTTCGACTCCATACAAAATTGCGGCAAAAATAGGAGTACGTGAAATTCGCTGAAAATTTGCAGTCTAAGTCATTTTGGGCTGCTGACTTCAGAATTTGTGTTTGTTTCCAAAAAAAATATATATAGTTTAAAAAAATCTAATATACATATATGGTTATATATTATTTTATCATCACCGAGCCCAAACCGCTGGAGATATAATGATGAAATTTGGTCAAAAGTTGTATTTTGGAAAGTCAACCCTTAAAAAGAAGCTATTTCAAAAACGTCGACCTTGAAAGGGCGAAAAGGGGGTGGTGAAGCTTATATGGACGGACATCGTTTTTTGGTCGGATTGTTTTAAAATTGTGTATATGTATACTAATAAAGCAATAACAAAAGACGTATTTTAGCGTTTTTCTAAATTCGTCATTTAAAGGGTGGAAAGAGGGCGGTAAAGTTGCTTAAAGGATATATTTTTTGTTTATTTGATATCTGTAGAGCTTAACATGGAGATGAGACAGGTGAATATGCAATTCAGTTCAATTTATAACGGCGAGACTATTATAAAAATTATTCTTCAAAATTAGACCTTCTTCAAAATTTGACATTCCTCTTTTTTTTAGAATATATTAGCGTTAAATCACATTTTAGCAAACAAATTCCATAATAAAAATGACAAAATTTGATAAAATGGCTCATAATGGGTTAAATAGGCGTGCCAAACCTATTTTTATAAAAAACATTCATAGTTCGTGGCATTGACTTGGTTACACATTTTGGTCGTAATTTTAACTCAAGCGATTTCTGTAAAAAAATCAACATTAGTAGTTTCGAAAAAATTGAATATTTTCCAAAGGCGCAAAAAGACGCAGAATTTTTTTTGCGGACTTAAGAGAAGAAAGTCCATCTAAAAAAGGTCATAAAAAGGATTTACGCCAGTTAACGCCATTCGATTTAAATTACCTTTCTAAATTTGGTTATTTTTAATTTTCATTGGTTAAAAAACATTCATTTTTGAAAATTCGTACAAAAAAAATTATTTATGCTAAATAAAAAAAACCGATCAGCGGTCTCGCTCCTATCAATGTAATTTTAATTTTAAACGAAATTAGTAGCCTATCTAGAACAACATATTTTCTACAATTTTTTTATACAAGCACCTAAATTTCATTTTTCCCCTTCATAAATTTTTGTAAAAATATATCCGATTTTGAAAAGCTATATCTCCTAATCTCGACAATTTTTCGAGAAAGTATTTCGGATCCAGCTTAATTAAACAATTACCTTTAACATGATACTACTTTTGTCAAAAGCCGCGATAATTTTTTTTCGTATTTTTGTCCACTCTCGAAGCACTGTGCGTCGTTGATCCAGTTAGATTTCGATTTTGAAAATAATGAGAAACGCGTGTCCAATTTTTTTTATTTCAAGTATTTTTACAATTTTTGAGGTCAATAGGCCTATCGGTTCGAGTCTACCCTTAAACAAATCTTAATCCATTGTTGGTCCAGGTAAATTTTGATTTTCGAAAAATTATAGAATACGTGTCGAATTATTTTTGATTTAGAGTATTTTCAGGAAGTTCGAAATCAATATGTCTCTTAAATCACTTTTATTCATACAACACTTTAACACATGTTTTGCCCCATTACACCCCCAAATTTAAAAAAATCCCGTCTTAGCGGAGGTTCATTTTTCAAGATGTACCTACAGTTGAAATTTCATGTTTGTAGCTTCAGCACTTTAGGCTGAGTGATGATGAATCAATCAGTTAGTCAGGACAAACAATCTATGTATGGGGCATTCCATGCGAAGCGGACAGGTAAAAAAACTCGATGTTTCCTCCTCAAAGGCCAAAAAGTCCTCCTCAAGCTCAAATTAAATTTCAATTTTTTTTTTATATTTTTTTTATTCAAGTGTGGCAACTTAATCAATTAATGAGGAAAAGTTTTCCAATTTGTGTCCAATATTTCGATGCTGCTTTAGGCATTCAAAATAAAATTATAGACTTCGTTGAAAATCCAGATGAGTCAGCTGCTGGAATGTTCAACATGATTAAGGCCGCATTGGAAAAACTAAACAATAAAAAATGTTGTGTGCCTGCTGATAATACGAATGCAAACTTTGGTAAAAATAAGTCCCTTTTCGTTAATCTTAAGAATTCAAACCAAAATATATTAAACGGCAATTGTCACGCGCACATAATACAAATTGCATTAAAAAAAGCATTGTGTGATCTCGATGTTGATATTGAAAATATTGTTTGATGTTGTTGATTACAGTCGCACAAATATGCGTTTTGTTTTATTTTGTAAAGGTGGTTAAAAAGTTGAAATTTACTTGTGCTTTTAGGTTTTCTCTTTTTTCGCTTGCATTTTCTATAAACATGGTGAAATATTGAAGGAATGTGATATCTTCCTGAAACAAAATAGTTCCCATATAAAGTCCTCCCCAAGCCAAATTTTGTCCTCCATAAATCGTTTTAATAGTTGGGAAGCCTAACTACAGCACATCGTCTTCACCTCTCAATCATCCCACGCCGCCGTGTGCTAACGCAGACTCACTGCAGTGAGCGCAACCAAAGAGCGCAAGACATAAAACTACGTTCTCGCTTGTAAAGCAACGCTCTCACCACATACGTGATCTGTGCGAGCAGAGCGCGGGTTCCAATGTTAGAACCCGCCATACAAAATTTTTGCTTGTATGACATGCGCATTCTGTATGTTTATTTTCTTTGCTTTTGGTCAGGTGTACAAGTAGGCTATTCGAAATGTTTTGCATTTATCGCGTAATCGAGTTTGTATTTATACTGTGTTTTCTTGTGCTCTCCGCTTTTCTTGGTTTGAACTACTTAAAATGTCAAGAATAAGCGATGAAGTGTCGGATGGTCCTAAATAGGCGCCGTCGGTTTTGTAGGCTGCCAACAGACCGGCAACTCACTGAGGACAGACTCGCCGGGTTTTTTGCAAGTGAAAACTTCGAGGATAAGGAAGACGATCCTTATAGTAATAACGATGACGCCGATGAAGATTATATACCGCCTGATGAAGCAGCGTCAGAGATGCTCAGTAGCTACTCTTGCAAGCGTGGCACAAACCGTTGGCCACTTGCCATATTTTATAACATAATAGATATTGCTGGCCTGGCATCATTTATTATTTTTTGAATATTTGTAAACAAGTGTTGTTTAGAAATGATACTACTGTGTCCAAAAAATAAGGTGACATTGTATATATTTTGAAAATTCTTTATTTATTCTTCCAAATCAATTTCATACCCTTCAAAGTAATCCCCTCCCGATGCAATGCACTTATGCTAACGGATTTTCCAATCTTCGAAACACTGATTGTAGTCACTTTCCGGGATGGCCTTCAGTTCCGTCTTCGCTGCGGCTTGAATCTCCTCTATCGTATCAAAACGGTGTCCCCGGAGCGGTCTTTTGAGCTTGCTGAACAGCCAGAAGTCGCACGGCGCCAGATCAGGTGAATACGGTGGTTGCGGAACGATATGGGTTGAGTTTTTGGCGAAATGTCACGAATTACGAGTGCAGTATGGGATGGTGCATTATCGTGGTGTAAAAACCAAGAATTGTCTTTCCACAATTCCGGCCTTTTTAGGCGGATAGCGTTACGCAAACGACGCATAACGTTCAAATAATATTCCTTGTTGACTGTTTGGCCCGGCGGAAGGAATTCATAATGCACAACACCACGATAATCGATAATTCAAATGTCAAATGTGTTATTTTTTGGACACAGTAGTATACCCATATTGCTGTGATAAATATACCATGGCTGATTTGTTATTATAGTGGGCGTGGCGAAAAGGCATATCAGGTGGGCGTGGTCAATCTTATATATCCTATGTTAACATCAATGAAACACGGAATCATTTGATATTAATACTGATTTACCTACATGTACCGTAGCTTCGTTTTGTTAGTGTAGTGGGCACGGAAAGTGGGCGTGACCGATTATATTATAGCCTATGTTTGCCGCAATGACACGCTGAATCGTTTGATACCCAATATGGGTACAGTATGGGCCTTACAAAAGCATACCATAGATGAGTTTTGTTACCATAGTAGGCGTAAGATGGGGCGTGGTCATTCTCATATAGCCTATGTACCATTCCCCCAGATTAAACAATTTTTGGTGCTTATTTCATCTAAATCGGTTCAGTGGTTTTTGCCTGATTGTGGCTCAAAACAGCAACGTCACACTTGTTTTTATATAATACTAGCTGGGCCCCGCGGCTTCGCGCGCAAGCTCTCTTGTTTCACCCGATACAAATTCTGAACCCATTGTTGACCCCGTCAGATTTTGATTTAAATAAAACATATGTCTATTATCTTTGATGCCTTTAAATCATGAGTTGTCACATTTACCCTAAACAAATTCTTAACCCTTAGTTTATCTCGGTAGATTTCGATTTTCCAAAAAATGAAAAGCACATTTTAATTATTTCCAGATAGAAGTGCTTTTTGTCTAAGTTTGAAGTCAAAAGGACCAATAAATCGTGGAGAAATACAAACTGTTAACCCATTGTTGACCCCGTTAGATTTTGATTTTCAAAAAAGTGAAAAACACGTGTCAAATTATTTCTCACTAAGAGTACTTTCACAAAGTTTGAAGTCAGTGGCCCCATTAATTCATGTTTTTTTAACGTTTCGCCATACAAACTTTTAACCGGTCGTTGACCCCGTCCGATTTTAATATTCGGAAAAAATTAAAAACACGTATCGAGTTATTTTACATTTGAAGTACTATTACCAAGTTTGACGTCAAAAGGCTCAACAAAATTTGTTTCTCCATATATACTTTTAACCCGTCGCACAGTGCTTCGACTCCATACAAAATTGCGGCAAAAATAGGAGTACGTGAAATTCGCTGAAAATTTGCAGTCTAAGTCATTTTGGGCTGCTGACTTCAGAATTTGTGTTTGTTTCCAAAAAAAATATATATAGTTTAAAAAAATCTAATATACATATATGGTTATATATTATTTTATCATCACCGAGCCCAAACCGCTGGAGATATAATGATGAAATTTGGTCAAAAGTTGTATTTTGGAAAGTCAACCCTTAAAAAGAAGCTATTTCAAAAACGTCGACCTTGAAAGGGCGAAAAGGGGGTGGTGAAGCTTATATGGACGGACATCGTTTTTTGGTCGGATTTTTTTAAAATTGTGTATATGTATACTAATAAAGCAATAACAAAAGACGTATTTTAGCGTTTTTCTAAATTCGTCATTTAAAGGGTGGAAAGAGGGCGGTAAAGTTGCTTAAAGGATATATTTTTTGTTTATTTGATATCTGTAGAGCTTAACATGGAGATGAGACAGGTGAATATGCAATTCAGTTCAATTTATAACGGCGAGACTATTATAAAAATTATTCTTCAAAATTAGACCTTCTTCAAAATTTGACATTCCTCTTTTTTTTAGAATATATTAGCGTTAAATCACATTTTAGCAAACAAATTCCATAATAAAAATGACAAAATTTGATAAAATGGCTCATAATGGGTTAAATAGGCGTGCCAAACCTATTTTTATAAAAAACATTCATAGTTCGTGGCATTGACTTGGTTACACATTTTGGTCGCAATTTTAACTCAAGCGATTTCTGTAAAAAAATCAACATTAGTAGTTTCGAAAAAATTGAATATTTTCCAAAGGCGCAAAAAGACGCAGAATTTTTTTTGCGGACTTAAGAGAAGAAAGTCCATCTAAAAAAGGTCATAAAAAGGATTTACGCCAGTTAACGCCATTCGATTTAAATTACCTTTCTAAATTTGGTTATTTTTAATTTTCATTGGTTAAAAAACATTCATTTTTGAAAATTCGTACAAAAAAAATTATTTATGCTAAATAAAAAAAACCGATCAGCGGTCTCGCTCCTATCAATGTAATTTTAATTTTAAACGAAATTAGTAGCCTATCTAGAACAACACATTTTCTACAATTTTTTTATACAAGCACCTAAATTTCATTTTTCCCCTTCATAAATTTTTGTAAAAATATATCCGATTTTGAAAAGCTATATCTCCTAATCTCGAAAATTTTTCGAGACAGTATTTCGGATCCAGCTTAATTAAACAATTACCTTTAACATGATACTACTTTTGTCAAAAGCCGCGATAATTTTTTTTCGTATTTTTGTCCACTCTCGAAGCACTGTGCGTCGTTGATCCAGTTAGATTTCGATTTTGAAAATAATGAGAAACGCGTGTCCAATTTTTTTTATTTCAAGTATTTTTACAATTTTTGAGGTCAATAGGACTATCGGTTCGAGTCTACACTTAAACAAATCTTAATCCATTGTTGGTCCAGGTAAATTTTGATTTTCGAAAAATTATAGAATACGTGTCGAATTATTTTTGATTTAGAGTATTTTCAGGAAGTTCGAAATCAATATGTCTCTTAAATCACTTTTATTCATACAACACTTTAACACATGTTTTGCCCCATTACACCCCCAAATTTAAAAAAATCCCGTCTTAGCGGAGGTTCATTTTTCAAGATGTACCTACAGTTGAAATTTCATGTTTGTAGCTTCAGCACTTTAGGCTGAGTGATGATGAATCAATCAGTTAGTCAGGACAAACAATCTATGTATGGGGCATTCCATGCGAAGCGGACAGGTAAAAAAACTCGATGTTTCCGATTTCAATAATATTTGAGTAGTTTCTACCTATACGTATTATTGATACGTATACCAAATATTTTTGTGATATAATGACAAGTTAAAGAGTTATGGGACTTTGAAATTTTCGACAGCCGGTTGGCATGCAGTACTTCAAAGCCGATTATGGAGTCATAAAATTATTTATTAAAATAATTAAACCACTGGATTTCTTACTTCATTTACTGAGCTTTTTAATTGTCTTTTTTGAAAAGAAAAAAAAAAACCAATTAATTTTTTTTTTCCTTGATTTTCACTAAGTTCGACCATTTCGTTTTTTTTTATTTTTTTTATATAAATTGCTAATATTGTATAGAACATTGGTGCCAACTTTTATAATGGGCGTGGAAGTGGATTAGGAGCTAGACTGAACATACTCAAATATTATTGAAATCGGAAACATCGAGTTTTTTTACCTGTCCGCTTCGCGTGGAATGCCCCGTATATAAAAATGGAGGCGGTACCACGCCCCCTTGTCCAATGCTCATAACTTTCTTCCAGTCGAATTGTGCTACTAAGTTCGTACCAAGTTTCACTGATGTGTGTGTGTGTATTGCATAACTGTTGGATCATAAAAAATGTGCCACGTCCCTTGACCAACACCGATCAAATATCATCAGTAGAATAACACATCTATGAAACAACGGTAGACCAAATTTCAATGCTGTGCGGCTTACAACTCCGAAGCTATTCCATATAAAAGATTTTAGTTGCATGGGCGGTGCCATGCCCCCTTGTTAAATACCCGCCCCATTTCCTCTGTCGAAAGATATGACTAAATGGTAGGTTCGTACCAATTTTCATTGATGTGCGACCAACAGTTCCAAAATTATGCGGATAGTTTGGGTCAAACAAATGTGCCACGCCCCTTGTCCAACGCCCATAAAATTTTAACAGTAGAATGACAATTCTGTGGGAGGATGTCATACCAAATTTCAATGCTGTGCGACTTACAATTCCGAAGCTATTCCATATAAAAGACTTGAGTTGTATGGGCGGTGCCACGCCCCCTTGTTAAATACGCGCCCCATTCTCTCTGTCAAAAGATATGACTAAATGGTGGATTCGTACTAAGTTTCATTGATGTAAGACTAACAGTTTCAAAACTATGCGGATAGTTTGGATCAAACAAATGTGCCACGCCCCTTGTCCAACGCCCATCAAATTTAAACAGTAGAATGACACATCTATGAAACGACGGTACACCAAATTTCAATGCTGTGCGACTAACAATTCGGAAGCTATTCCATTTCAAAGATTTGAGTTGCATGGGCGGTGCCACACCCCTTTGTTCAATACCCACCCCATTCCCTCTATCGAAGGACATGATTAAATAGTAAGTTTGTACCAAATTTAATTGATGTGTGACTTATGGTTCCAAAGTTATTGTCTAAAAATGTATTCTTGTGGTGCCACGCCACGTTTTCCCGACTTTTATTTTTTTATAAACCTTCACGTAACAATTTCAAACAAACCCGCCGAAGGAAGTATCCAAGTTGGTCCAGTCGTTTTCAAGTTTTAAGCAGCCGAACGGACCACGATTCATTTTTATATACTACTGTGTACAAAGAATACCCGGAATTCGATTTCTTCGATTATCGTGTTGTTGTGCATTATGAGTTCCTTTCGCCGGGCCAAACTGTCAACAAGGAATATTACTTGAGCGTTATGCGTCGTTTGCGTGAAGCTATTCGCAAAAAGAGGCCGGATTTATGGAGAGACAACTTTTGGTTTTTGCATCACGATAATGCACCATCTCACACGGCATTGGTTCTTCGTGAGTATTTCGCCAACTCATATCGTTCCACAGCCACCGTATTCGCCTGATTTAGCTCCTTGTGACTTCTGGCTATTCTCCAAACTCAAAAGACCACTTCGAGGACACCGCTTTGAATCGATTGAAGAGATTCAACGTGAATCGCCGCGCGCATTGAAGGCCATACCGGAAGGTGACTATTTGGCATGCTTCGAAGATTGGAAAGTCCGTTGGCATAAGCAGTGACGGCTTAAGGTGCTCGGGGGCCCGGGGCGGCGACGGCTGAGGGGCCCCCACAAACGGTGCAGAATAAGTTTGCGTACAAAACTAATAACTGGAATTTCCGGTTATGCTTTTTAATTTTTTTTTTTTGAAAATTTGTATTCCATTGAACAGTAAATGGACGGTAAAGGGACAAATTATTTTGAAACGTATATGTGCTTGAAATTTTATAGAAAGCAATAGAATTCCAGAGAAAAAATGAAAAATGGATAAAAGGATAATCTTACTAAATCTTTCCAAATTTGATAAAAACTTTCGTGAAATTAGGAAAACTTTTGGGAGAGCAAACTCATCATTTCAAAAAGCCATCTTAAAACTAAAAAAAAAAAACAGAAAACCTTGCTTCGTTACTACGATCTGGCCATTATTTTAAGCAACCCGAGCAGGAGGATTAGATTGTTTTGCGATCAGTGTGTTTTCTAGACTAACTTTGGCCGCTGAACACGAAACTGAAAATAAAAAAATTTTTTTAAGAAGCGTTTTCAAAAAATCTTCGAAAAACGAGTTTTTTCCTGTTGTTTCAGTTATGAGCACATATCTCCTGAAAGAATTATCCGATTAACACGAGCTGTCCGTCGTTCAAGAAGAAGATAATACCTTAGCCTTTTTAGTGATATATAGATTGTTCAAATCAGATGAGATTTGGGGAAGTTACTGACAAGTAACTTCCCCAAAGGAAAGTTGTAACCAAGTGAATTTTTCGACCAAAAAATCATAAATTTTCGAATATTTTTTTTATGGATAAAAATATGATCTCCCCTAGTTTTAAAATCTAAGATGAAAGATATATTATTATTATATATTTTTTGAGCAAATATATTACTTGAGCAAATATTAAGCCTAACATCAATAGAATTGAAAGAAAAATGACAAAGTTATGATGCAGTGAGTAAAAACACCAACTTTACATTTATTACACTGTGCGAAAAAATTTTTTTTTTGTCGAGACCCATCCAAATTTGGATAGAGACGTGAAACTAGAGATCATTTATAGTAATATGGCATAGTCAGTTTTTCATTTTCTGGCCCAAAGTCCTTTTTAAAAAAACTTTAAAATTTTAAGGACATACACATTTCAAATATTTTTTTAAATATATGCGGTTGTGCAATGATGGAAATATGGGTATCCTTTTAACTAAATTTTCAATTTTGAAGTTTCAGGACCAAAATATGTTAGGTAGGGAAAACATACATGATTTGGATTTCAGTCTGTAGATTCATACATCTAAATTTTATTCTATTTCAAAGTTCCAGTCTAGAAAACACTTTTATTTTTAGGTGCATTTTTCGTGTCGAGTAGTTCAGAAATGTACAGAAATATTTTATAAAACCCAGTAGCAGTAGCTTACTTACAAGGAGCATAGAATTGCTTTCGTAAAAGAGTCTATCAAAGAAGAAAACCGGATTTCCGGGACGATGTGTTGTTATCCAACCAATAATTATAAAAATAATAATAATAACTATAAATTTGTTTGACGTCTACAAAGTTTAATGAGGTTAAGTAATTGCGTAATTCGCACTAGTTTACAAGCAAACTCTAAGATTGCGCTATTTAATTTTTAACTTAGAATTTTGTATTTGCATACTTTGCACAAAATTTTAAGTTAAAAATTAAATATTGCAATCTTCGAGGGAAAATTTTTTGAAAATTTGCAAACAATTGTTATTTAGAAAGGATGTTTTCTTGCTTTTATTGAACTGAACTTGTTATTGCAATTTCAAAGTCAATTGCCGATACCGTGTCTCTTTCAATTGATAAAAGTGACAAACAACCTTTCAACAACGATTGTGGAGCGCAAATAGTCTTTTACAAGTTTCAGTTTTGAAAAACTTAAAATTTTTATATACAAGCTTCTCTCGGGGCCCTCCGCAGCCCGGGGCCCGGGGTGGTCCGCCCCCCCGTTAAGCCGCTACTGGGCATAAGTGCATTGCATCGGGGGGGGGACTACTTTGAAGGCGATGAAATTGATTTGGAAGAATAAATATAGATTTTTTGAATTATAAACAAATTCCGGGTATTCTTTGTACACAGTAGTATATAGAAGAAGATAGTATAGAAGTATAGATTGATACTTTGATACTTAAAAAAAAGAAAGGTGATACATATTGATACATTTGAGGTCTCTTCTGTGCTACACTTTTTCACAAGGCCGCGGTCACACTGGTTCCAACACGGGAACCAGCGTTGCCACAAGAAAAAACAATTTATAACCAGGATCAAAAATAAAAATAACCAATATGTAACAAAAATAACCAAAATGTTTATTCGACATAAACAAAATAAATAACTCATACATAAATTTCAAGATTTAAGGAACATTTAAAAGGCTTTTGGCACATATGTATGTATGTGTGACATAAAATAAATAATTAACACGTTCACGCACAGTAAAAATTTCAGTGAGCTGCAAAAATAGACAGGCGATATAATTTTTAATTAGTTGTCAACGTCCGCGACTCCATGTTGTTGACGCTTTTTAAAACATAGTTATCGATTTACACAATGCTGCTTTCTTTTTTACGAAAAACAGCAATGGCTATGAGTTGCTACTATGAATCAATATCAATATTATTGCCACTCCCAATAATATTGTGGTAGATGATACATTTTTATACGCGTGCAATATTCTAAAACTAACCAAATGGGATCAAAAATCACCAAATAACCAAAACCCATTTTCAAAAATAAAAATAACCATTTTTGGTTAAAAATAACCAAAACGGCAACGCTGATTGGAACCCGTGCTCTGCTCTCATAGATCACATATGAGGTGAGAGCGTTGCTTTACAACAGGGGTCGGCAAAATTGACAATGAGATGGTGTTAGTGAGCGCAGAGTAATTTTTCTACACTGTATAAAATTAAACCGAAAAGCAAATAAGAAACTTAAAGCTGTGTAGCAAAACCAATTGCCAACACAAAAAAGCATACACACAAAAACTACAACAACAAAAGCATCTCTTTTTTTTCATACATAAAATTTCTTGCAGCGTACACAAGACAAAAATCAACGCAGCCACTACACGTGTTGCTTCGTTGCTGTCTGAACATATATGTAATACTTCTATATTGGCAGCAACCTATCTTCACAATGTGTTTTCATTCGGAAATCAAAGGGAGACAAGCGATGAGACAGAAAACACGAAATTTTGTGAATGTATTTCTATGCGTGTATACATGAGCACTTCTCCACATGAACAACTGTCAAACTGCTCCAGGGGCGGTTGAAGAAATTTCAGTTAATTTGGACAAATTTTTATTTTTTTCCAGTCAATTTTTTTCCCGCTTGAACGAACCTGACTTTTTGACACTTTTGACAAATGTCAAGGTACATTCGTTTATATGCTTTCTGGCTCATATTTCACTATTGCTGTACTGTCATGTTGGCGAATGTACCCTGAGCTTACTGCCAATATAGAAGTACTACATATATGTGTCTGAACAACGACTGATTGAGAGAGCGTAAGAATGCGTGTGCTGAGCGTACTGCTCATATGAGTAAGCTTTGCCGATCAGTGCTTTACAGTGTTGCCGCTGCAAAATTTTAAAAAGTCGAAAAAAAAGTGTCACAGCCGAAAAAAAGTGTCATCAAGTGATCCAATTTTTTTATACCATGTATATACATACATATATACTTTCATTATTTTATCGTTCGAAACTCATTATTTTTAATTAATTTCTAAAGGAGATAATTTTCTGTGAAAAAAAACTGTGCCCCTTAAATTAATTGATAAGGGATATATTAAAAAGTCCCAATATGCATGTTTTGTATTTATTATGAAAACTTTTGCATTTTAAAGCATATACGTGATATACTATACTTACTTATCCATTGGGAGCCATCAAAATTAATTTAGCACAAATAACTTAGGCAATGCCACAAAAAAGCGCGTTAATTCAAATTAATTTTGTACATTTTTGCGGAAAAACTTTGACATAATAAAAGGGTTGCAAGTAGTTTAAATGTTGCCAGAGGTGTAATTTTTAAGTACTTAAGTGTTACTTTTGAAAAGTGAATTCTAAAAGGAAGGCATATTTGTAGTATTTTTAAACACGCAAAAATAAAAAAATTAACTTTACGAAACAACTTTAAAATGTACTTACGTATAAACTTTTTGATCAAGAAAAAGGGGCAAAAGTCGCATGATTTTGAAGAAAAGTGTCAAAATAAGCCTATTTTTAAAAAGTCGGTGTCAGGTGGCATCGGTCTCCAGAAAGGGTCAATTTGACACTTTAGTCGCACAACGGCAACACTGGTGCTTTACAAGCAAGAACGTAGTTTTATGTGTTGCGCTCTGTCGTTGCGCTCACTGCAGCGAGTCTGCGTTAGCACACTGCTGTGCCGCACAGTGGATCAATTTGGCATTTTAGGTTGCGAAAATCATAACTTCTGAACGAATAGAGATAATTGGAATTTTTTTTTGCTGTTGATTAGAAATTCATCAGGCTATTGTATTCCAAAAAATAATTCAATCGAGATACAGGGTGCTACGTAATACTTTGTCAAAGTTCGGCTTACTGTAAATAAGAATAATGAGAGCAACAAGTTTTAGTTGCAAAATTAATGAAAATTCATTAAAAAAGATGAAAAGTAATACGAATTTTAAGAAATAAGCTGAAAGAGTCAAATTTAAAGATAAAAATTTATAAATTTTGCTTTCAAAATGAGAACCAGAATTCGAAAAATTTACGTAAAAAGTAAATTTTTCTTTGGACAATCCTAAGTTCAAAAACAATGCTAAAGCTTCATTAGGACTATATTTGATCGGTTGCACATTGGGTGGGGTAGGAATACTGTTTTTTATTCTTTTAACACGACCCGGGCTTGCTGGTAAAACTGCTTTCACTATAACGCCTTTCATTTTCTCCTGATCCTTATTTTATTTTATGATCAAAGATTCTGACAGGTGGGTGGTAGTTATTGTTTCCGGTGCCTCCATAAGCTTCTTTTTTTGTAAATGACGCATAGTCCTGAATTGACTTTTTCGGTCGATGGTTGGTTATCCCTTATGCTACATGCATCGCCTGCATCGAAGTAAATTTTTTTTCCAACCACTCCTCATTACTCTGGACAAAATTAAATTTGGTACGGTTTGCCGCAATCCATTTCAACTTTGTAGTGCGATAAGTCCTGGATATCTTCTCTTTAGTCGTAGATATGTTGGCTGCAGGCAAACTTCCTCGCAAACCAATTTCTTTAGTGATAGCCAGAACGAACTTCTCCTTTGTCTTCGAAATAGTAAATATTTCAAACAGCTTAGAATTTTTCAAAAACATCTTTGTGCTTCTTCTTTGGTTTAGTTGCAGTGGCGGAGTTGAAGTGATGTCTAGTTCAAATTAAATTCGAAACTAACTTTGTTGCTCCAAACTCCTTTAAATATTAATATGATTTGTATATGCATTCAAATACAAAACACTAGTTGGTACCCAAACAGTTATTAGGTTTTCCCGCGTTTTGGGATTTTTGAACATGTGGAGTTTTTAAGATAGCAGACACATGAACTCATATGTAGATATGATCATTAAACAATAAATCTGCTTTTTGTTTTTCAAAGACTAATGGCGACTGACTGACTTTTGCTCAAATTAAAAAAAAATGTATGCAGAAGTGGACTGCCAGACACAGTGTTAGTATTTTGTTAAAATCAATAGCATTACATCAAAGGATACATGATAGCTGATTGCCGGAAATGAAAGCCAACTTGTTTTTCGTACGTGCGAACTGCGCATTCAGCAAAAGTACTCTTTACTTCGAGCTTACAGCAATATACTGTAGCGATGAGGCACTGTGCTGTGCTATGCATGAATAGCATACTTTTAGGCATGCACTTTGAAGTACGGCAAATTTGGTATAATTCGCTTGGTATAGTCCGATATGGCAAGGATGGTTCGCGAAGGAATGGGCTGTGCGAGAATGGTCGAGCGTTTTCCAATTAGAAGTTGCAAGAAACTTCGGCGCGGTAAGAAAACTGGTATAAAAGCAGCAGTGCGCAGCGCAAGAGTCGAGTCTGTGTTGAGCAAGCAAAGGGGAAACATGCAATAGCAGTAGTGTAAAGTAGAAACAAGTGTAAATTTGTAAATAAAGTGATTGTTGATTTTTGACTGCGATTCGTCGGCCAAGGTAGAGGAATCGCCTGCTGGTGCTGCGTCGATGCAAAGTACGGCTGCAGCGGTTGCGCCACTACAAGCATTGGATATGAGCCAGCTAATGGTTGCAATGAAGGGCATGTTTGAGACTTCCAACCGAGAAATGGCCGCGAAACTGGAAACTGCGAATTAGGAAATTTCGGCAAAAGTCGACACTGCGAACCGAGATATGGCTGAAAATTCTGCGCGCATAGAGCAGAAGGTGGAGGAAATTTCCGATAGGCTGAACGTGAAAGTTGAGCATCTCGAGACGCGAATGGACAATTGGGACAAACGAGTTGACGACCTGGATGATTCCCTGCACAAACGAGTCGATAGTCTGGAGGATTCGGTGAACAGAAAAATCGAAGAGCGGCTTAAAGAAGTACAGCTGCGAGCAAGGGTGCAGCCAGTTGAGGAAAGTTTTGCCATAGAAGTGCCTACTTATGATGGTACTACGTCATTCGACACATTCAAGCTACAATTCGATATGGCTGCCTTGGAGAGTCAGTGGACCTATGTTAGGAAAGGTCGGAGACTGATACTGGCTCTAAGAGGTCCTGCAGCTGAGGTAATAAAGACAGTTCCGGAAGGTTTTAGAGGTGATTACGAGACCGTCATAAAGGAGCTGGCGGCCAAATACAGTGACGAGCACAACAAAACGCTGTACTACTGTGAGCTGAAAAACCGCAGGCAAAGAGCCAGCGAGGCGCTGCAGACATATGCAGCAGACATTGAGCGGCTCGTACAGTTGTGCTACGCGAATTTCGGCTCTGATTATCTCGAGAGGATGAAGATTGAGGCGTTTATTGAAGGTCTTCATGACCCGGAGACACGTCGCAGTACATTGATGATGATGAAGCCGACATTCCGTGAGACGGTGACAAGCGCTTTGACCTATGAGGCGGCCTGGAGGGGAAGTGTTCAAAATTCATCTGCGGAAAGGCGTCGAGCCCAATCTGGACGTGTCACGCAAAGCCGGACAGTGAGCTCAGAGGCACCAGCGAGGCTACGGGCAGTGTCATCTAGAGTCAGTTGCTAGCGATGTGGCAAGCTAGGCCACATATCACGAGACTGCCATCGGCGAGAGAAGCGTTCTGAACAGCAGACGTCGCCAAGATGTGCTGACACTCTGCCGCACCATTCTTCCAAAACCGAGCGCAGGCATGATTCGCAAGCCGAAAACAAGGGACAGATTGTGGATGTTCGGTCGGTAAGAGTTTTACAAGAGGAAGATTGGCTTGCGGAAAGGCTACAGAAGCACCAGCGCGAGGATAGGGATCTCGCAAAAATCATCAAAGCAGAGCGCGGAGAGTACGGCCGGACTGGCAGGAGATGGCTGGTGAGAGCCCGATCGCGAAGGCTTACTGGGCACAGTGGCAAAGTCTACGTCTGAAGGATGGCTGCCTATACCGCGAGTGGGGGAGCAGGGATGGCAGGACCAGAAAATCCATAATAGTGGTCCCAAAAGGTCGGATCGACGATGTCATCAAGGAAAACCATAACGACTCCAGTGGAGGGCACCTAGGCATCGCAAAAACTGTCGCCAAGATAAGAAGGCGGTTCTATTGGGTAGGATGCCAGGAGTCTGTCGCTGAGTGGATCAGAGGCTGTGATCGGTGTGCGGCTGCAAAAGGGCCGAGGAGAAGATCGCGGAGCCGCACTCAACTAGTCGAAAAAAGGTTAACAGCGAGCTATGGTCTACGGGCTAACCCAGAAGGGTTCCAAGAAGGCGATCTGGTAATGCTCAACAACCCGCAGAGGAAGGAAGGTTTGTCTCCAGAAGTTCAAACATCATGGGAAGGACCGTACAAAGTCGTGACAAAGATTAATGACGTGGTGTACAGAGTTCAACACTGCTGCAACAGAAACGCTAGGCTGAAAGTAGTCCATTTAGAGCGCTTGGCATCTTACTCCAGCGGAGCCTCGGCACTTGTTCGGGAAGAACAAGTCTAAGTGGTGGGCAGTGTAGCGATGAGGCACTGCGCTGTGCTATGCATGAATAGCACACTTTTAGGCATGTACTTTGAAGTACGGCAAATTTGGTATAATTCGCTTGGTATAGTCCGATATGGCAAGGATGGTTCGCGAAGGAATGGGCTGTGCGAGAATGGTCGAGCGTTTTCCAATTGGAAGTTGCAAGAAACTTCGGCGCGATAAGAAAACTGGTATAAAAGCAGCAGTGCGCAGCGCAAGAGTCGAGTCTGTGTTGAGCAAGCAAAGGGGAAACTTGCAATAGTAGTAGTGTAAAGTAGTAACAAGTGTAAATTTGTAAATAAAGTGATTGTTGATTTTTGACTGCGTTTGCGCTGAGTAACTGAAGTAGTTTTATTTTCAAGCACAATCCAAAACGAACTTAGAGAACTCGGATTTTCGTAACAATACGTAAAAAAAAGTCGACTTAATATGGAGTTGCAAGCTTGTATCACATCTTAAATGAAGCCAAAATCCACATTTGCATGCCCTGGAAACGATTATAATCTCGTGTAATTGATTCACTATCAAAATCTTGACGAACTTGTTCGAACGCACGCACGCGAAAGCACAAAATTGCTCGAGGTGGCCACAGAAAAATCGCTGTAAAATCCAGTCGGGCAAAATCGGGCACCCGATCTCTTTAGGGCAGCTCTCACAGAAGACTAGTGAACAATTTTCCCAAAGACGGAACTCTGGCAAGTATGGCCTTTTTTTTTAAAAGTCTATCGAAAGTTCAAAAAGTGTGATAAAAACAGTGCTTCAAATGAGTGCCTATAAAAAGACAACAACAACAACCAAATTTTTTTTCAATATTTAATTATTTACTACGAATGCCTTCTTTTACAATACTGGTGCAAAAAGTTTCAATTTATTTGCTCCTTTGCGTATTTTAAAACTTCAGCTTTACCGAAAAAGTCCAAATTGGTGATATTATTTCACACTCTAAAAATTGCTTAACTTTAACGGGCTCTACAAACAAAACTATTTGTCCAATTTAGTTAAGGTTTTCGGATTTCTTAGGTCCAAGCATTTTCCTATCGGACAAGTATAACAGTTTCCCCCAAATCGAACATGTCAAATTGATTTTTGCAACCTGCGTCGGCAAAACCAGCCACTGTGCGCCGTGGGATGATTGGGAGGTGAAGACGATGTCCTGTTGTTGTTGTTGTTGCGCTGGCGAAAAGCTGAAATTGCAAAACAATTTCTATTTTCTGGCTGGCTTTTGTTCTTCTTCTATAAGCCTGCACGGCGTCGCATATTGCTCCCGAACTCACTGCCGACTGTAGTGTGCTCAAAATCATAAAAAATAAAATAAAATATGGTTGGCATGGCGACTTATATGATCGCTACAAGCAATAAAAAAAATAATAATAAGTAGGTATCGGATTTATATGCACACCAAATATGCACGAAATATGCAAAATATATGCAAAACATATGCACTCCATCCAGGTCGAACCGCTGAAGCTACAAACATGAAATTTGCAGTGTAGGTACATCTTAAAAAATGAACCTTCGTTCAAAAAGGATTTTTTGAAATTCGGGGTCTAAAAGGGCAAAACATGGGTTAAGGTGTTGTATGAAGAAAGGCATTTTAATGAGCCTATTGATTTCTAATTTGGTGAAAACACTTCAAATAAGAAATAATTCGACACGTATTTTTGAATTGTTCGAAAATCAAAACTTAACAGGGTCAACCAAGGGTTAAGGTTCGTATATAGAAAGACTACGACAAAAACGTGAACCGATAGGCCCATTGACTTAAACATTTGTGAAAACATTAGAAATAAAAAATAATTTAACACAAATTTTTTACTTTTGTGAAAATCTAAATTTAACGAGGTAAACCAAGGGTTAAATATTTGTATGGGGAAACAAAATTTTTTGGCCCGTTTGACTTCAAATTTGGTAAAAGTACTTCAAATGCGAAATAATCAAGCACGTGTTTCTCAGTTTTTTTAAAATCGAAATCAAACGGTAAACTAAGGGTTAAAAGTTTGTGTGCTTAACCCTTAAATGCATGGGGCAATTTTTTTCGAATCAATCTAGAGCAAGCACAAACATGATTTAAATTGATTCAACAGATGTACGAAGGATTTAGGAACTGTACCATATATGGTACGCCATGCATTTAAGGGTTAAGCATGATTTAATGGTTTTTTTTTCTTCAAACTTTGTTAAAGTGAAACGTGTTTTTAATTTTTTCGAAAATCGAAATCTGACGGGGTCAACGATGGGTTAAGAGTTTGTATAGGGAAACATGATTTAAGCGGTCAAATTACTTTATATAGCGGAAGCTCTTTAAATAAGATATAATTAGACAATTATTTTCTCGTACGATTCTGACTGGGTCAACGAAGGATTAACACTATGACGTCCGGTGACACCACAGTGGCGTCGTCAGCAAACTAGCGGCCAACAGCCGGTGACACCACAGTGGTATCATACGCGAATTATATAAAACAAACAAATTTGGTATTTAGTTACGTATGTATATGTATATTCGAAATTTCATGAAAGTAGGGGAACAAGGTTGAGAACTTATGAGAACTAACGATGAGATTAGTAAAACTTAACAATTCATAATCTCCCAATAATGTCAAAAACGGCCAGCGACAAGCCAATAAATCCGGATTAGCGCTGCCGGCGCCAAGCGAAAAAATATTTACAAGTCGTGCGGACGGCAAAGTGTTAAGAGAAACTTGATTCATTGAGCCCATTGACTTAAAATTTCCGTGCAAAGCCGCGGGGCCCTGCTAGTTGTGGAATGAAAATTTTTTTAATAAAAGTATGAAATTCTTCCGTGCAGAGCCGGGGATAACTGGTAGTATTTCATATATTCCATGAATTTAGTGAATTTGGGGATGTTCAAAACAGTTTAAAAAATCATTGTGTTTTAAATAGAATTTATTTCTTAACTTGAAGTCCACCAAACAAAACCTTAACTCAAATAATAACAAAACTTAAAATAAAATTTTAAAAATTAATTACTTATTACAGTAAATAACTAAAATTTTCTCGAAGTTTTCTAGGGTCAGCATATGCCATGCTTATGCCGTACACCAGCTCTTGGAGTACGAAAACGTTCATTTTTCTTGTATGCTGGGCATTGCTGATCCCAAAAAATAGCTTAGTGAGCCAAACTACAACACCCTCAATAATGATCGTAAGAACATCATTCTCGGAATAACAAAAGTCTGGGCTTGTCCAAATTGACCCCCTCCCCTCCCAACCCCTTTACACACAGGATCACATCAACTTCACTCTTGCTCGTTTGCATAGAACATAAGTCTATATGAATATGTTTATACATACTTACGCCAAATACGGCAAAAAATTAAAAAAAAACATGCAAAATTATGCCAAAATATTCAACAAATATATAAAAAGTATGCAAAATATGCAAAAAGTATGCAAAATATGCAAAACATGCAAAAAGTATGCAAAATATGATGATAGAAGTGCTTTTTGTCTAAGTTTGAAGTCAAAAGGACCAATAAATCGTGTTTCTCCATACAAACTGTTAACCCATTGTTGACCCCGTTAGCTTTTGATTTTCAAAAAAGTGAAAAACACGTGTCAAATTATTTCTCACTAAGAGTATTTTCAAAAAGTTTGAAGTCAGTGGCCCCATTAATTCATGTTTTTTACAGTTTCGCCATACAAACTTTTAACCGGCCGCTGACCCCGACCGATTTTAATATTCGGAAAAAAATGAAAAACACGTATCGAGTTATTTTACATTTGAAGTACTTTCACAAAGTTTGAAGTCAAAAGGCTCAAAAAAATGTGTTTCTCCATATGTACATACTTTTAACCCGTCATTGATCCAGTTAGATTTCGATTTGGAAAATAATGAAAAACGCGTGTCCAATTTTTTTTTATTTCAAGTATTTTTACAATTTTTGAAGTCAATAGGCCTATCGGTTCATGTTTTTTTCGAGTCTACCTTTAAACAAATCTTAACCCATTGTTGGTCCAGATAAATTTTGAATTTCGAAAAATTATAAAATACGTGTCGAATTATTTTTGATCTAGAGTATTTTCAGGAAGTTCGAAATCAATATGTCTCTTAAATCACTTTTCTTCATACAACACCTTAACACATGTTTTACCCCTTTACACCCCGAATTTCAAAAAATCCCGTCTTAGCGGAGGTTCATTTTTCAAGATGTACCTACAGTTCAAATTTCATGTTTGTAGCTTCAGCGGTTTGGGCTGAACGATGATGAATCAATCAATCAATCAGTCAGACAGTCAGGACAAACAATCTATGTATATAAAAATGGAGGCGGTACCACGCCCCCTTGTGCAATGCTCACAACTTTCTTCTAGTCGAATTGTGTTACTAAGTGGAAAGTTCGTACCAAGTTTCACTGATGTGTGTGTGTGTACTGCATAACTGTTGGATCATAAAAATTTGTCACGCCCCTTGACCAACGCCGATCAAATCTCATCAGTAGAATGACAAATCTATAAAACAACGGTACACCAAATTTCAATGTTGTGCGGCTTACAACTCCGAAGCTATTCCATATAAAAGATTTGAGTTGTATGGGCGAAGCCACGCCCTCTTGTGAAATACTCGCCTCATTCCCTCTGCCGAAAGATATGACTAAATGGTAGGTTCGTACCAAGTTTCATTGCTGTGCGACTAACAGTTCTGCTGAAATATTGGGTCATAAAAAATGTGCCAGGCCCCTTATCCAACGCCCATAAAATTTTAACAGTAGAATGACACTTCTATGGGACGATGTCATACCAAATTTCAATGCTGTGCAGCTCACAATTCCGAAGCTATTCCACATAAAAGATTTGAGTTTTATGGGCGGTGCCACGTCCTCTTGTTAAATACCCGCCCCATTCCCTCTGTCGAAAGCTATGACTAAATGGTATGTTCGTACTAAGTTTCATTGATGTGCGACTAACAGTTCCAAAACTATGCGGATAGTTTGGATCAAACAAATGTGCCACGCCCTTTATCCAACGCCCATAAAATTTTAACAGTAGAATGACACTTCTATGGGACGATGTCATACAAAATTTTAATGCTATGCGACTTACGATTCCGAAGCTATTCCATTTAAAAGATTTGAGTTGTATGGGCGGAGCCACGCCCCCTTGTTAAATACCCGCCCCATTCCCTCTGTCGAAAGCTATGACTAAATGGTATGTTCGTACTAAGTTTCATTGATGTGCGAGTAACAGTTCCAAAACTATGCGGATAGTTTGGATCAAACAAATGTGCCACGCCCTTTATCCAACGCCCATAAAATTTTAACAGTAGAATGACACTTCTATGGAACGATGTCATACAAAATTTTAATGCTATGCGACTTACGATTCCGAAGCTATTCCATTTAAAAGATTTGAGTTGTATGGGCGGAGCCACGCCCCCTTGTTAAATACCCGCCCCATTCCCTCTGTCGAAAGCTATGACTAAATGGTATGTTCGTACTAAGTTTCATTGATGTGCGACTAACAGTTCCAAAACTATGCGGATAGTTTGGATCAAACAAATGTGCCACGCTCCTTGTCCAACGCCCATCAAATTTTAACAGTAGAATGACACATCTATGAGATGACGGTACACCAATTTTCAATGCTGTGCGGCTTACAATTCCGAAGCTATTCCATTTAAAAGATTTGAGTTGTATGGGAGGTGCCACACCCCCTTGTTCAATACCCACCGCATTCCCTCTATCGAAGGACATGATTATATAGTAAGTTTGTACCAAATTTAATTGATATGTGACTTATGGTTCCAAAGTTATTGCCTAAAAATGTATTCTTGTGGTGCCACGCCCCGTTTTCCCGACTTTTCTTTTTTCCTAAACCTTCACGATTCATTTACGAAACAAACACTTAAACACATTTTCAGTTTTGGCTTAATTCTGGCGTTGAAGTTAATTTCTGAGCTTTGATATATTCAGAGACCTATAGTCGAATTTTATGGCGAATATTTTCGTGGTACATTTTGTCCTTAAAAAGTCCTGTTGTACAGGACATTTTTGGCATTTTAGAAAAAAGGGTCAAATTGACCCATATAAATAGGAGCTACAGGGTTAAAATGCTCCACAAAAATGTTCTTTGTAGTATTTTACATCAAATTCCTGAACACATCATATACCTAAAATGTGAGGTTACATGGTTTTCGTATGCCGATTCACCATGAGAATGAGCAAAAAGGGGAAAACTTTGACCCCCCCTAAAAAAAAATTCAGATGTAAACTTTCAAAACGCCGATACACGTATATTTTTTTTTGGTCCCCTCTACCAGAATCCGTTGTCAGAACCTTGTTATTTTTTTTTGTGTTGTACAGTGTAATAAGTAATCAACAAAGACAATTAAAAAGGGAAACGGAAAGAAAGGAAGAACTTTTTTATTAGCCCGCAATAACTTTTAAAGTCCCGTTGTTTGGAACTTTTTTTTACGGCCCACATATAATGCTTGCGTAAAAGAACTAAAATAAGAAAAATCTAGGATTTTAAATTTGCTGTCCCAGTATTCATCACTGAACCATTCTGAAGTAAAATTATTGCATTAGTCGGATGTATGTATGTATGTACAGTACATTCTGTTTAGCTGCCTATTCGCTTAGGTGCATTTTCTGCTTAGCTGCATGATTTGGCCAAAATACTACTTCGCAAACCGAATTTTCTTTGAAAATTTCGCATTTAGCTGCATTTCACTTAGCTGCACTATTCCGTTTAACAGCACTGTTTTTGAGCAAGTTTTCTTTGATTTGTATGAATAATACTTCGTTTAGCAGCACTGGAAAATTTTTACGAGTTCAATTTTATTAGCAATCATTTCAACGTCGCTTTCGAAATGGAGGCAATAGTTGTGAAATTGTCAAAAAAGAAATATTCGCAGGGTAAAATTACCGATTATTGTACATAAAAGCATATCAGTAAGAATATGTACATAAATATTTTCATTATATTAATCCAGTGTTAAGCTTGATATAGTGAACAACCTCAATACTGTGAACAGGCCTTGCAATAATTAGTTCACTATATCCAGACACAACTGTATATAATATATCAATATTGATATAATATATATTATACATATTTTGATATATTTTGACAATTTTATATAGGTGCGCTAACGATCTACATACATAAAAAAAATTTAGCTGTTTCCAAAAACTTTTTTAGATATTCTGCTTAGCTGCATTTTTCGCTTAAATGCCCCAAATCATGTGCATCGAAGGTGAATGCAGCTAAACGGAATGTACTGTACCAGGGGCGTAGCCAAGGGGGGGGTTTAGGGTGTCAGAACCCCCCCCATAGCCTATACTTTGTCAACATTTTCAATCACTATGCATCGTATGTACGTTCCCACATTAGCAAAAAGGTCTTTTCATCTTTAAATATTTAAAAGAATATTAACAAAACCCTTTTTTTACCGAAACTAATTTGTTTTTTTAATAGTCACGTTTAGGCGTAAAAAACATGTCTTAAGAGTAGTTTAGTTCGTCGACCGCAATGTCATTCAGGATGTCGGTACAAGCCTTTTGGATGGTTTCTACGTTCTCAAAACGCTTTTTTTTCATCGGCAAATGCATTATTTGAAAAGGTGAAATTTGCACGGTGGCACATCATGTGAAAACAAAAAAACAGTCAAAACAAGTGTCAATAGATGGGATGGCATCCTTCGATAGCCAAATGTTCAGTTAAAATGTAATAAATTTATGCTATTGAGATGCTTAACCTTCGCTTTACTAAAGATGATCCCAGGCGCTTCAGCCGCTATTTTGAGTAAAACTCACAATAAATATATAATAATTTATAAATTTATTTCATACTTCAGTATTTAGTATCTTCCTCTGGCGATAGTTCGTATTTCGAAAAAAGGCCTAACTTTAATGATTTATTTTGAGACTATGGAAAATAGTAGAAGATTTCTTTCCAGAGGGTTTATTGAACACATAATGAGGTACGCAAAAAAAATTTATCGTGAGTTTTAATCAAAATGGTAGCGAAAGCGCCTGGGATCACCCAGGTACATTTGTATAAAAAATGACAAAATTCAAGTTTAAACATGAACAAAATTTAAAAAAAAAATGTTTTCATGTTATTGCAAATTACTTTAAAATTTGTGCAGATATTAAACATTAATATTAAAAAGATCAGCCGGGTGGGCATAAGTAAAGCGAAGGTTAAATCCAATTTCACGAATTTCAATGAAGATTTTGGCTTATCTTTTATGAATTACCGCCCAGTTTTAATCTACGGTGATCGCGGATTCAGTTGGCTAACACTTTGGTCATAATTTATGTTCTGACAATCGTTTTTAAATCGCTTTTACCACTTATGAACTCCACCACGGTATAAACAAAAATCACCATAAACTTGATCCATCAATTTAAATGCTTCGGTTAAAGTTTAAACATTTTTTAGAACAATAGCACTGTGCAAGTCGAAAATTGAGACATGGGGGGGGGAGGAATATGTCTCAATTTTTTAGGGTAAATTTCACGCACAGTGTAGTTAATATTGGATCATTGTTCGATGCACATTTTTGTACGATGACACAAACATACTTGCACTTCAGATGCAATAACTTCGCTTTCAGTCCACCAAATCTCATGAAATTTTTACTAAAAATCAGGGAAAAAATTTAGTTTTTAATGCATTAAGTCACATAAGCCATCACAAAATGCCCTATTTGAAAAGTGCATTTTAATTTAAAAAACATGTAATACTAAACTGGCAAAAAATTTTTTTAAAACCCCCCCCATGACCAAGTTCTGGCTACGCCCCTGTACTGTACATATATCCCTCAATACCGATGTTTTCAGGCTCCGACTGAAAGATTGTGAAATCATTAGCGCTATTTTGAATCACGTTCGCTGTAACGGTTGCGCTGGCTAAGTGACGTCCCTTTGCTGGCGACAAATAAATGCAGAAATTCGCATAAAACATGACTGAGCGACCAAAGCAGCCACCAACAAGTCAATGTACACACACATGGGCGTACCCAGGAACAAATTTAGAGAGGAGGCATAACTACATTTGAAAACTCATAATATAGAATACAAATAGAATAGAACATAGAATTCTATATATTTACAGAACATAGAATTTCGAAATTTAGGGGCTCAAATACCGATCCGTGCTCCGGTCTGATACGCCCATGTGTACACAGGTGAAGCGGCACTTTCATTTCATGTGTGTTTGTTGGTAGCGTGTGCTTCAGCTTGCACAACCAATGAGCGCAAACTGAAGCGCTCGCTCTCCTGCTGGCACCGCTCTTTTCCTTTTGTGGTTTCCTCCCGCACTATGAAACTCACAAACAAAAATTTGAATTTTTGAGCTCAGATACGCCTTCTATACCAGTGGTCGGCAAAGCTTACTCCTATGAGCAGTACGCTCAGCACACATACACAGTACGCTCTCTCAATCAGTCCGTTGTTCAGATATAATTTTATACAGTGGAGAGAAATTTCACTGCGCTCACTAACACCATCTCATTGTCAATTTTGCCGACCACTGTTTTATACACTTCATATCAGTGCTGCCGAACGTACTACTATAGTAGTATTTTACTACTATTTCATCATCTGTACTACCGTACTACCACAGAATAAACAGTATACAGAAGGCGCATCTGAAATAATTTTGCGATTTCATTTCGGACGCGGGCGGGAGCAGCAAAGATGAGGAAAATGTATATGGAACCGAGAGACTTCGGCTATTCGAAGATATTCGCGATGACTTCGGCACACTTCTTAATTCGAAGTCAGCTTTCATAATTTGCTTTATGTTGATGTGGTCAGTCGTTCGCATAATTGTGTGCGCTGACAGCGATCGCTGGCGCTGACTTCACATGCTTGGCTTTACTCGGGCACTTTGATATGGTGGTTGCTGATATTAATAATATATTAGCACGCTTAATGGCCGCTAAAATTGTGCAATTGAGTTCCCACAGCAATTGTGAAGAATTAAATGATACTACATTTGAAACGCTTTCTAATATCGTATTAAATCTCGACTCAGCTCCTGAACATAACGAAGAAACTAGTCAAACCGATGATTTCGAAGTGGATAATAATACAGCCATCCTTGCCGATTTCATATTAAATGATAATTTTCAGAACTGTTCTGAATTTACCATTGATTTAGCGTCTTTAAGATATTTTTTGGGTTATGTTGTTTACAAAATACTTCCCAAAATAAACTGTGAAACATGTGCAGGTGAATTGAGAAAAGAAGATGAGGTACTAACAGTTCCTAGTGAACTTTTCATATTTCACAAAAACTTTAACTCTCTCAAAGATTTCGGCAATCTTATTAGTCCATCGCAAATTCTATTAGAGATAAGCAAAGTACACATTTCAATTTTCCGCAGCATTTTTGAAAAACAGCCACAAATTCTAGGCATAAAAAATTTAATAAAAGTTAAATGTCAAAATGCTACACCACAATGGTTTTCCACATGTCCTGATCATAAAAACACAATTTTGGATTTTATGATCTTAGTTCTTCTCAGGAAGCATTGTTCATGGGCCTTAGCAAAAAAAAATTTAACTAAACCCCGAAAACTTAAAATCCTAAAATCGTAATAAACTCTGGTTATTTTGACCAAACTTATTCCCACAATTGGCGGTTTTTTAATCGTAGTATTGTGAGTCGTTGAGCTCCTTACAGAAATCAGCCAAAGCAAAAATTTATTCTAACTTCAGTTGTTAGCCAGCGACAACAACAACCACAGGCTGTAGCCTTTCCTCATCTAATCTAAACTAATAATCTAATTTATATTAGATTACTTTTTAATAATTTTGCTTGGAAAAAATTGCATTTGGCTAAAAGAACACATTGCAAGTACAACGAAAAATAAGAATAAAATAAAAATACTAAAAAACACATAAAAATACTAAATGATATAAACTTTAAGAAAATAAAAGGAATAAATAATGAAGAAAAAGTTATAAATACCAACTAAATAAGAATAATAACAATAAATAACAATAATTAATAATTAATAATAATAATAAATACCAATAATTAAATTGATTTTTTGTTTTGTTAATTTAATTAACAAAAAATTTCAATTTGTAAGCTATTCTCAATAGCATTTACACTTTTGACAATTTATCAATTAAAGAGCTTTTACTTTTAGAAATAGAATGCCAATTCTTGACAAATAGTAAGAACTTGACAAATAGTCAATATGGTGAATTTATTAAGAATTGGGCTGTTAATACATGAATTTGAAAAATTTATCGGTATGAATTTTATTAGGCCAGAAGGCAACGTAGCCAACATGAATGCCAACATTGCACAGCAGAAATTCATGGTTTTGTTTTTGTATCAATAAAGAACGCACACTCTACTGTACGCCTTTGCGAATTCACATGGTTCATTATTCATAGCAGTACCGAAAGTCATGGAAATTCAATTTGCTTTTCATCTTGTGCAGTTGCTCGTATTGTTTCCAATCGCCTCAGCGCATACACAAGCAACACGCACGTTTATTTTCACACGGACACACACCCTTGCATATTCGAATTTGCAAACGGTACGCCGCGGCGCGCCGTCTCGTGCAAATCAGCACAGCACAGCTCGCAATTGATGTTCCTTGTCGAACACCCCAACAGAGAATGAAGGTGATCTTCGAAAATTTAAGTTTGCTGAAGCCAGCGACAAAACTTCGTATAGCCGAAGTACTACTGTGCCTCGTCCCCTTTACTGCTTCCCCCCGCATCCACAAACGGGCCGTACCGCTGAAACCCGCAAAGAAAATTTTCTTTACACCAGATGCGCATTCTGTATATTGTTTGTTCTGTGGTACTACCCACAGGCCGATTGTACTACTATTTTCTGAAATATAAGTTTTAGCAATTTAATTTTCATATTTTAAGTAAGGCTACTCGAAAAGAATATACAAATATGTAACCGAACTGAACATTGCCAAAGCACGAAATTTAAACCAACGTTGCCGTTTTTTATTTCTAACAAATGTGTTTCCAATCAAGCAAATGAGCTCGTCGTAGAGTTACCGTTGTGCGACTAAAGTGACAATTGCACCATTTTTATGTTGCCAAATGCTGTTCGTATAATAGCTTTTGATAAAGTGTTAAACTTTGGAAACAGCGCAACGGATGCGATACCCAAAAATTAAAATCGTGAAATAATAGAGTATTACTGTATTTAAATACAAAATAACTTAATATTTTTGGATATTCTTGTAAGAATCTTTTAAAATTTGATAAAGACAATAAAGTGGTCAATGGGACGTCGACGAGTCAGAAAACTTAAACATGTAAAAAGCATGTAATTCGTAATCATTGGAATATCCTGATACAAGTGTATAAATCGTTCGATTTCTCTTAGGCTTGGCATTTTTATTTGACCAGCGCAAATCGGGGCCAAATCCCGTTGGATTGTTAATCAAAAGAAACTAAGTATTGAATTTAAAAAATCAATTTAAAGTTTGCTCAAAATTATCCCATTCCCAATTAGCCATTTCAAGGTTGTTTGATTGAAGTGCTGAAAGTAAAATTCGAACGATATTTGTTATTAATAAATTTAAGTAATTAAGTATTTTATCAAAGCTTTATAAACTTTTTCCATTGAAGTCCATCGAAAAAGAAGTATTAGTATTATTAAGTATTATTAAATCTGTGGTCAAAAACGATAATCGCTTAGGTCGACTTAAGACATCATTGAGTTAAGGGTGCTTGGAAAGTATAAATCCAAAAAATTTATCTCCCACACTAGTTCCCCTAATTAAAAGATTCTCACTTTTAATTGAAGAACAGAATGTTGAAGCTCTGGAAGCGGAATGGATGGCATTGATAAATTTGGAACTTGAGTCAAGTTTCCAAAAAAAACGGTAGTAATGAATTTATTACCATGTTTATACGACGGTCCCAGTCGATTCGCATTGACTCGATACGCTTTCGAGCCAGGTGTTTATACATTGATTTCAGAAGCGAATTGACTGCAGAAGGTTTGAAAAGTATGCTTTTATATTTTCGTTTTTCCTATTTTTTGACATCTGAATGAAAATTACCTGTTAGTGTTGCTTGTGTTTTAGTTGAAAATGCTCAAAAAACTGAATGTACATCACCTGTATTGAGTCGATGCGTATTGACTGAAAGCGACTTGAGCTGTTGTATAAACGGGGTATATGTTTCCGCTCCTTCGGCAGTTTATTGGTACTGTAATTGCGTTTCCGCATAGTAGTCCAAAGTAAATTTAATTAAAGATTAGAAAAGAAACTGTTTACTAAACGCTACTCTCCACTCGATTTAACTTCGAAAAGTTTATTAGGGGAAAATTTTGCGGAAAAATGGGAGTCACCAAAAAATTACTATTAGTACCTTTATAATAAAAACATATAAAATTTGTTTATATACATTTTTGTAACTGAATTACATTGTTTCTTTCACTTTTGTATAAATCAAATTGTTAATGTGTTTTGAAACTTAGTATCTGATTTAGTAGTTGATAAATCCTTGCGATTTCTTACACTGTTAAGAAAATATGCATGTGTACTACTCAAAGTCGATAAATACTACCCAAAAATTATAATTTATACTACTGAAGAAAAATTGAAAACGGCAGCACTGCTTCATATTCTTTGGTTAGATTTATTTTGTGCAATGTTTTCATGCCGATGACTTTTCCAACCAACACCCGTCAAATTCTCCCAGTAGAAAGACTCTACTAAGTAAGCACCAAGCTGTGCGAGATGTACAATTCTAAAGATACGAGTATATCAATGACTAGCAGGGTCCCGCAGCTTTGCACGTAAGTTTGAAGTCAATGGGCCCAATAAATCAAGTTTCTCTTAACCCTTTATTAACCCCGTCAGGCTTTTATGAAAAAATACTTGTCTCATTTGAAGTGCTTTCACTATGAAGTCAATAGGTCTATTGAATCATGTTACCCCACACGAATTCTTAACCCATCGTTGACACCGTCAGATTTTGAATTTTGAAAAAATGATAAACATGTGTATAATTATTTTCTATTCCAAGTGCTTCTACCAATATTGAAGTTAATAGACCCATCGTTTAACCCTAATTCCCAGAAGTGCCTCACAGTCCCACTAAAGATTTCAAATGGTGATAAATCATATACCAAAAGATTAACGATTCCAATATTTTATGTAATCCTCTAATAGAATGTTACAATTATATTTCATTTATAAATTTAACATTTTTAGACAGTTTTTGAAGCTCATTTCAACAACAAACTCAAATTTACTCAAAATTCCTTGACTTTTTGTCCACCATATGGAAGAATATTTTTATTTTTCAAATATTAATACAAAATATTTCCCATTCATAATAGTTACTGCCAACGGAAAAAATATTTTTCAAAATATAAACGTTACCGAGCAATGGAAAAAATATTTTTCCAAAAATAAAGGCTGTAGTCCTAAACGTCAGTTGCACTGCATAAGTACAAAGCAGTATGTTCCTAAACGCAAACAAAAAAATGCTGCACGTCCACCCTGTTCCTAAACGCAGGCATCAAGTAATCGATAAGCATCAGATGCGCAAACTGCTCATCACAAATTTTGTCGATGCTTTGGTTTGCAAGATGGCGGAGTCTCAATGGTAAGTGGTGATATTTTAGTTTTGTATTTTATTAATTAAAATATATTTATTTTGCTTATTAGTGTCAGAAAGTGGACTTACAATTTGACAAAACTTCTCATAACAACACGGCTGGAAAAAGAATCCGATTTCAGTTTGAAAAGGAAGAAGAAATCAGTGCTATGGGAGCGAGAGAGCAAAAAAAGGCGGTCGAACCGGAGTTTCAGTTTAGTCGGGACGATATAGCAAGGAAGTTCCTCAATCTCATGGTGACATATCGGCGAATAAAGAAGAGGAACAGCCAATCCGGGGAAGCTGGGACGTGGGAATTTTATGAAGTTTTTGGCACGCGAGCTGACATTGTTGTACTTGAAAATTTGCTGGAATCATCTCTAACCGAAATTGTACTCGACGGCGACAGTGAATCAGATCGGACTCCGCCACCGAAAAAAACCAAGCAAGATTTTGTAGAGCTTCTATCACGCGAGTGCGAAGTTGATAGAAAGTTCATGGATGAGTTTCTTGAATGTGAAAGAGAAAGAATAAAGGTAGAAAGAGAGAAAGTGGAGGAAATAAAGAAGCTCAGAGAAGCTATGTTACATGTAACAAAAAGACTGTAATGCAATGTTCCTTATGCTTATATATCATACTTGTGTTCCTTATAAATAAAGTACAAAGAGAATTTCTCATTAAATCTGTTGGAAAATGAAGTTGGCAACGCTAACAACGTGCATGTTCTTATCCATCAATTAACGGTTGTTCCTTTTTCCCTTTTTGAATAAAACCTCACTTGTGTTTCAAGAGGTTATGGGCCCAGACACGTTGGTCTGGTAAAAGTGTGTGAACCGATTGTTCGAGTCAAGTTAAGCAGCGGCTATGGCATCGTTGTATGCGATCGACAAGCTTGATGAGGCAAATTACGAGACTTTGGCGGTGCAAATGCGCAGCGTTCTTGTGCATGGAGGAATCTGGAAAGTGGTGAGCGATTTGCAGCAGGTGAAACCGGAGGAGCTCGCGAAGTGGACTACGAGGGACGATATTGCTAAGCGTCAAACCAACACAGCTGAACTACATCAAGAACTGCAAGTCAGCAGCAGAAGCTTGGAAAAAGTTGAGTGACGTTTATAAACCGAAAGGTCCGGTGCAAAAGGTTGCGTTATATAAGCAGCTGCTAAACATGCGGATGCAGAGCCACGACGGCGTAGCAGAATTCATCAACTTATTTACTGGGAAGGCCGGGAGGTTGGCGGAAATAGGGATCGATCTACAGGATGAATTGCTGAGTATAATACTCCTATCAAGTCTGCCAGAATCCTTTGAAAATTTTGTCATCGCTATGGAAGCGCGAGACACTTTGCCAGCATACAACGCATTGAAATTTAAACTTCTGGAAGAAGGGGAAAGGCGCAAGCAGCGAAGCGATCTAACGGACATTGATGGTGCACAGCAGGCCTTTAACGTGAATTCCAATAGCAAACAGACGGACAAAAGGGAGAAGAAATTTAACGGCAAATGCGTTGCATGCGGCAAGCGGGGACACTATGCGAACAAATGCAAGGAGAAACAAAAACACGGCGAATCGGCTATGGGCCTTATTGCGGCGACAGACACTAACACAGTCAACGAATGGAATTGGTACATTGACAGTGGTGCGACGTCGCACATGTGCAATAGAAGATACATGTTCGTACAGTATGAAAAGTATGATGAGAAAATTTGGTTGGCAGCGAACGCATCAGTGATGGCAGTAGGCAAAGGCGACGTTCTGTTGCGTACGAAAGAGAGAATTATTCGTTTGAAAAATATGTTGTACTCGCCCGAGCTGAAAGCGAATTTCATTTCTATAAGCAAAGCGGTTGAAAACGGAATGACCGTGAACTTCAAAGGCGATCGAGCGTGGGTAAGAGACCAGCAAGGCGATGTCATTTTGAAAGCAGCAAAGGAAAATAATTTGTTTGTGGTGGAGTTAAAGTCAGAAAATGTATTCACGATGAGCAACAACGAGATTTGGCGCTCTCGATATGGTCACCTGAATTACAAAAGTCTTCGTGAGTTGGACCAGAATGGGATGGTACGCGGTATGAAACTGGAGAACAAAGATAATCAAAAGTGCTGCAGTACTTGTATGTTAGGCAAAATACACGTATTGCCTTTTCCTCAAACGTCAGAGCGCAGATCAGAAGAATTGTTGGAGTTAATTCACACGGATGTCTGCGGACCTGTACGGACATAAAATCAGTTGGTGGCGCTCAATATTTCTTGACATTCATAGATGATAAATCCATATTTATTTTCGTTTATATTTTAAAGGCGTAATCCGAGGTACTGGAGAAGTTTAAAACTTTCAAGGCATACGTCGAGTGGCATACGGGTTGCAGAATTAAGGCGCTTCGCAGCGATAACGGCAGAGAGTACGTGAACGGCGATTTCGATGCATTTCTGAAGCAAAACGGCATACGACGTGAGTTGACAGTGCCGCACACACCACAACGGTGTGGCGGAGCGAGCTAACCGGACATTGGTGGAGATGGCTCGATGCATGCTGTTGCATGCCGGCTTACATCAAAATTTGTGTGCTGAAGCAGTGTCAACGGCAGTACATAAGAAACAGATGCGTTACAAAGGTGTTGATAAACAAAACGCCGTATGAAGTCTGGTGAGGCAGGAGACCATCAGTAGCCCACCTAAGAACATTTGGTTCCACTGCAGTAGCTTTAAACAAAGAACATCGCAACAAATTTGAAGCTAAAGGTAAGCCGTATATAATGGTTGGATACGCCACTGAATCCAAAGCATATCGATTATATGACAAGGAGACTCACAAAATAGTTGTGAAACGGGACGTAGTTTTCAACGAAATGTTTGTAAAAAGTGACGACGCTCGAGTCAACGAACGTACCGACATGACACAGTTTTTCATTTACGGCGACGAATACGAGCAGCAAGAAGACGTGCCACTGGTATCTGACAATGCAAAACCAGTCATCAGGGAATCTCCGTACAGCACTGCTGACGAAGAGTATGTGTCTGAAAATGCAACCACTGATGGGCGTGACAATCAGGAGGAGCGACGCTATGAGCTACGTAGCAGCGTGCGTGGGCGTTTGGCCAAACAGTACAACGTATTAAACAACATAGTCAACGAAAAAGTTCCCGAAGACATCAACGAAGCACTATCAAGCAAAAACCGTGATGCATGGAAGAAAGCAATGGCTGATGAATTTGCTGCGTTAAAGAAAAATAGGACCTGGGAAGTTGTCGATCTACCACCAAGCAAGATACCGATCAAAAGCAAATGGGTTTTCGCGAAATAGAGCGCTATAAGGCAAGGCTCGTAGCTAAAGGGTGTGAACAACGATTTGGCATTGACTATACTGAGACGTTTTCTCCCGTCGTCCGTTATGCTACAATCAGAATGCTATTGGCGATTGCTGTTGAAGAGAAAATGCACCTACACCAGATGGGTGTCTGCACAGCCTACCTGAACAGCGAGTTAGAAGGAGACATTAACATGCAGCAACCTGAATGTTTTGTCGACGAGGAGCAGCCACGGAAAGTTCTAAAACTGCAGAAGGCAATTTATGGCCTAAAGTAATCGGGAAGGCAATGGAATTTAAAATTCGACGAGGCGCGGAAGCAAATTGGGTTTGTGGCGTGCCAGAATGAATAATGTTTGTACAAAATGGGATCGGGCAGCGAGTTGGTGCTGTTGGCGATATATGTGGACGACATAATAATCGCATGCAGAGACAAATCGAAACTGTTTAAGGTTAAAGAGCAGATTGCGGGACAATTCGACGTCGTGGACAAAGGGTCATTGCATCATTTTCTTGGGATCGAGATGGAGCGTGAAGGTGAAGTTAGCTCTATTACTTTGAGTCAAACGCAATACATCAAAAACATGCTCACTCACTATGGTATGGATAACTGCAAGAGTGCGTCGGTCCCCCTGGAACCTGGTTATCAAACTGCATGCCAGGCACCGTGTCGTAAAGCAGATATCACGCAGTATGGATCACTCATTGGAGCACTTATGCATATTGGCATAACGACGAGACCCGATATAATGCATTTTGCATCCAAGTTAGCGCAGAGAAACCAAAATCCGCATGTTGAACACATGACTGCAGCGAAGCATGTTTTTCGGTATTTGGCAGGTAGTATGAATCTAAAACTTTCTTATCGTGCAGGTGGCAAACACGTAGAGGGTTTCGTTGACGCTAATTGGGGAAATGACATTCAGGACCGAAAATCTTACACCGGTTTTGTATTTCTGTACGGATTGCCCTGAGCAGCACAGAGGCTGAGTACATGGCAATTTGTATACGACGGCTGTTGAAAGAGATCGGTTTTTGGGGCGATGATCCAGTGGTTCTCAACGTGGACAATCAAGGTGCGCTGAAGCTGGCAACGAATCCAATCTATCACAATCGTACGAAGCATATTGATCTTCGTTATCATCACATACGCAATGTTGTTACTGACGAGATGACGGCCGACGTCTTTACTAAAAATCTATCAAAAACTAAACATGTAAAACTAGTCAGTCAAATGAATATGTCATAAAATTTTTGTAAAAGGACATTCACGTTGGGAGGAGTGTTGGAAAATGAAGTTGGCAACGCTAGCAACGTGCATGTTCTTATCCATCAATCAACGGTTGTTCCTTTTTCTCTTTTTGAATAAAACCTCACTTGTGTTTCAACGCGTGTTTCAAGAAAATCAATTATTAGCTTCTTTTATTTATAAATTCAAGCTGACAAAAAATTTGCTAGTTGGTCGCGTTTTAATGTAGCTTCGCTTCTTTCAGTGTTCGTTGATGCAGCTATGTCGTCGCGGTCGTTACTTATGCTTTCTGCAGAATCTGTATTAAGAGTGGCAGCACCTTAATATAATATTATGGTTTAATATAATATTATGCAGAACCATACATGAAATTATAATATGCTTCACAAGATTGATATTGCGCATTTCAATATGGTTTAAAATACGAAATTTTTTTTTCATAATTCCGAAACCTTGTTCAACGCATACACGCGTAGAGCTTAGGATACTATTAAATCTAGCTTTCTCCGTATTCAAAAAACCATTGTCCCTGTACGGAACTATTACAAACGTTTCTAATGGGTAGGCGGAATCTCCGAGCAGGTGGCACTCGGGTGGAAAGGGAATAAGATTGTTAGCAATAGCTCTACGCAAAGGGCTGCTTTGCCAAACTGATGCGTCGTGACACCTGCCCGGATATCCCACAAAGACGTCAATAAATCGCATCTCGCTATCTACAGCAGCCTAAAAAAACAGTAATATTAACGCTTGCTATAACATATCCAACTTTTTCGGGACTTGAGCTATTACTGAAAATGTGCCCTTTCGATTATAGTAGCTTATGCTACTTTTGGTGGGTTGGGTAATGCGAATATGTGTTCCGTCGCGGAAACTATTTTGATTTGCCAATTTCCAAAGCGTTATGCGCAGCGCATGCTCAAGAGGAATATTTGGACGACCGGTTTCTGCTTTGGGCCAGAGTGGCCGAACCATTTCACGTAAGCTCTAAAAAAGAAACTGCAGTTAAAGAATTCTATTTGTATTACACATTCGTACCTCGAAGGTTCGTATTTGCTTTCTGAAGTGAGTGTAAAATATATCGTTTGGCATCTCTTTAACTGTCTCAAAAAATTCCTTGCATTTGGGAACCTTCCTAATAACTTTGCTGCAGTGGAATTTTTGAGCAGCGATAAATCGTTTTCGCTTTCGGCTCCTCAATTTTGTATTTTGCGTTGTTGTGTATTGGCTCACTTGCCAAATCCGAAAATAATTCCAACATCCAATTTATTACGGCTTCCATCTTACTTTAATGTTGCGCATGAAATGAATTCCTAAACAAACAAGTGATGCCAACCTGATTTATGCAAAGCATCGCAGTAGCATTCAGAAAATGTTTCACTGCGGCAGTAGTGATGCATCACTGCTTTGCATAAGTACGTTTAAGACTACAGCCAAACGTTACCGAGCAACGTAAAACATATTTTTTTCTCATAACAGTTATGCGATGACGAAAAAAATATTTTTCTAAAAATAAACGTTACCGAGCAATGGAAAAAATATTTCTTGCTGATAATAGCACTGTGCAAGTCCAAAATTTAGACATGGGGGGGGGCCTACTGGGTGAGTTTCCTATAGGTATACTGAGTTGAGATCCACCAGCCGTTTGGTAAGATTGGCTCTAGTTTATGAGAAATCCGACTTTGAAGTTTGCTCATGTTAGTCCAGTTTGTCGCTTAAGTAAGTCCTAAATCGTTTCGAATATCGCATTACTGTCTTCGGCAAGTTTGTAGATATTTTAACGACCAACAAATTTGCTTAAGACACCAATCCAAAAAAAGTAAATGTACGTGAAATTTGCCCTCAAAAATTTAGACATGGGGGGGACCTACTGGGTGAGTTTTCTATAGGTATACTGAGTTGAGATCCACCAGCCGTTTGGTAAGATTGGGTCTAGTTTATGAGAAATCCGACTTTGAAGTTTGTCGAGTTCGTCGCTTAAGTCTTCGAACGTTTAAATTCTAATAGGTCCTAAATCATTCCGAATATCGCTTTACTGTCTTCGGCAAGTTTGTAGATATTTTAACGACCAACAAATTTGCTTAAGACACCAATCCAAAAAAAAGTACATTTAAACTGTGTAATTGCGATATGTGCATTTTTTTGCGCAGCGCTACGTGGCGTATGAGTGTCATTTAATTATAATTAACACTCATATAATTGACACTCATACGCCACGTTGCGCTGCGCTCAAAAATGCACATATCGCAATTACACAGTTTAAATGTACTTTTTTTGGATTGGTGTCTTAAGCAAATTTGTTGGTCGTTAAAATATCTACAAACTTGCCGAAGACAGTAAAGCGATATTCGGAATGATTTAGGACCTATTAGAATTTAAACGTTCGAAGACTTAAGCGACGAACTCGACAAACTTCAAAGTCGGATTTCTCATAAACTAGACCCAATCTTACCAAACGGCTGGTGGATCTCAACTCAGTATACCTATAGAAAACTCACCCAGTAGGTCCCCCCCATGTCTAAATTTTTGAGGGCAAATTTCACGCACAGTGTAGTTATTAGGCAACAGAAAAAATATTTGTCACGAATAATAGTTACACATAGTTGTAAAAATAATTATTTCAAAATAATAATTATAAGTAACAATTAAAATATTTGTTACAATGAAACAGTTATTTTCCAACTTTTTTCTAAAAACGTTATAACTGTTATGTCCCTGCTTAAAAGTCCTGTTTTAAAGAAAATTGTTGGCATTTTAGGAAAAAATGATCAAACTAACCCATAGAAATACGATTGATAGAGGGTTAAAATAGTCCATAAAAATGTTTTCAGTAGTATTTACATTAAATTGCTGAGCACATCCTATACTTAAAATGTAAGGTCACATGGTTTACGTATGCCGATTTACAATTAAAGAATGCAAATTAGAGAAACTTTGACTCCTCCTAAAGAAAAATTCATACTGTTACGAAAATTAGTCTTGCAGGCTTATCATCTCTCTGGATTGTGCTCAAGAAAATAAAACACTACAATTCTCAAACGCAGTTAACAACCAGCAATCATTTTATTTACAAATTCACACTTTACTGTCTACACACTTGTTACTTATTGGAATACTCCGTGTTGCACCTTTGCTTGCTAAAACACAACTGTTCCTTCTGCGCTGTACCCGGCCGCCTTTTAGCCTAGGCGTATACGGAGACGCAGGCCGCACACGCAGCACAACTCAACGCAGTTTAGTTTTTTGTAAATAACGCAGTACCGTACGATATACTGCGTATACTCGTATAACGGCGTATACAGCGACATAGCCGCGTGCGGCGGAGAGACGTGCCTGCGCACAACTGCGTCGCGTTGTAGTTGAAATACAGTTTCCTACGCGCAGCCGACACGTTAGCTTGCAAAAATTTAAGAACTAATTGAAAAAGTGCGTGAACAGCCGATATTACACCTATATTATATTGTATAGGTTCTATTTTAAAGTCTAATTCAGACAAATAACTCGTATTGCTGGGTTTTTGGAATGAATACGGAACACGTGTGCTGGTTTTACGAGATTCGTATACGCAGTCCACATTTTTTCTGCCTCACAAAGTTTAATTTTCGCTGCGCTGCCTTGTGCTGTGTTGCGCGGCCTGCGTCTCCGTATACGCCTAGGCTAAGCCTAAGCCTAGGCGTATAAGGGGACTCAACGCAGTTCAGTTTTTTGTAAATAATGCAGTACCATATGACAGCGTCACAACCGCGTATGGCGCAGGGACGAACATGCACAGGCCTGCGTCGCGTTGTAGTTGAAATTAGGCTTGCCACCTGTCCTATATTGTGGAGGACAGTCCTCCAAATTGCTCAAATGTCCTCCGTCCTCCAAAGAAAGTAAAATGTCCTCCACAAAAATGTCTCCCTCCTTGTTAACACGAAATGCATCATAATAATCTGAGTTGAGTTATACTACTGTGTCCAAAAAATAAGGTGACATTGTATTTATTTTGAAAATTCTTTATTTATTCTTCCAAATCAATTTCATCCCCTTCAAAGTAATCCCCTCCCGATGCAATGCACTTATGCCAACGGATTTTCCAATCTTCGAAACACTGATTGTAGTCACTTTCCGGGATGGCCTTCAGTTCCGTCTTCGCTGCGGCTTGAATCTCCTCTATCGTATCAAAACGGTGTCCCCGGAGCGGTCTTTTGAGCTTGCTGAACAGCCAGAAGTTGCACGGCGCCAGATCAGGTGAATACGGTGGTTGCGGAACGATATGGGTTGAGTTTTTGGCGAAATGATCACGAATTACGAGTGCAGTATGGGATGGTGCATTATCGTGGTGTAAAAACCAAGAATTGTCTTTCCACAATTCCGCTCTTTTTAGGCGGATAGCGTCACGCAAACGACGCATAACGTTCAAATAATATTCCTTGTTGACTGTTGACTAAAAAAACAAATAATTCTCCAAATCCTTCGACGCGCGCAGTTTAAATTCAAATGTCACCTTATTTTTTGGACACAGTAGTATCATTGAATGCAATGTAAGTCTGATTAAAGCAGCAAAAAGCAATGACAAATATTAATTCAAAGGCAAATAGTCTTTGAAAAGGGAATTTATTTATGTAAATGAATTAATTATTTTTTTTAATTGTTTTCGTACTTATGTTTTTATGCTTACTTGTTTTGTTATGTTCATGTTTATATGTTAAAGTTGTTTGGAAGCTTTTTTTGTATGCATATGTATTATATAAGTTAACGCTCTCCCTCTGAAGAGCGATAAAAAAATTAAAGTTGAAGCCAGAAACTTGGCCCTTTGTCTTAATCTGAGAAAGTAAAATAAATCAATTAGTTGCTGACAATTTTTATTACCATCCCGTCTGGTCTCCGATACAAGAATGTGCTTATACCTCTAGCTACTTAACTCTACGGCTTATCACTAAGTAGCCTAAAGCTTAGCCTTATGCTGACGCTGCGCTTCCCACGACAAGGTGCACTGGCAGCGACTTGTCCGGATGCGCGTGCAGTGCGCGAGGATCATGTTGCGCTTAGCAGACGCAACGTCAGCAGCAACATCAGCGCTTTCGTAGGTGTGCATAGCAGAGCGGGTTTTTTTTTTTTTTTTCTCGTAGGAGGTGGTGTTAACTCATATGTATGTATCAGAGACCGGCAATGAGTACTAATAAAATTAGTATACTTAAGTCATGAGCCATAACAATTGGTGCAAGTGAATACTCAAACCAATTCAACATAATACTATTACTCATTTGCACCAAATCATCAAAACACTCAAAATTCTCTTACACGAATATGTACCGGTATTTTGTGTGTCTATTGGTTACTGACTCATAATCTGATTTGACTCACTTGTTCGTGTGATGAGTTGAGTAATAGTTCGTGTTGTGCTTCGCGCTTTTTGCTAAACAGTAATTTTTTGCTTTTGGACGCGTATCTGGTTGCTGCTGTGCATTGATGCTGACAATATTCTTTTCTTAAATTCTATTTTCAACAAAAAAATTAAAATAATTTTTGTTCATCTTTATAGTTTTTTAGTTATTTAACCCTTTCGGTACAGCTTTTTACGGGGGAAAGTTAAAATTTTAAATTTTACGTTTTAGGCTTCTATGTGGTTATATTAGCAACAATCCATAAGAAATTTTAAAATTGTTATACTCGGACCCTGTATTTTAGAGTGTTTTTCTATGAGAGCAACCACATCGTTGTGGCTGTAATAATTACTTAAACATACAACTTTTTACGCATAACGAAAATTTGAATATTTCTTCATTTACTTCAGCCAAACTTAAAAAAAAGTATCTAAATTGAAAGAAAACGTAAAATTAAAAAGTTCTCTCATTTTTTCTACTTCTTCTCCCTTTACTATGTCAAGATATACCATTAAAAAAACGTGTATACTTCTCTTCTCCCAACTTAATTATTCAGTTTATTGATTTCGTATTTTTCCTAAAACTTCAAACTATTCTAAGGAACAACAAGTTTTTTTTACCTAAAACAGGCACTGAAAAGAGACTATGCCATATGGCATAGAATAACCGAAAGGGTTAACTTAGAATGAGTATTATTTGTACGTGTATATTTTTTCTTAAGTATAATTTTAATACAGTGCAAGCTCGGTATTCGCGACTACCCATTATCGCGACGGCCCGGTTATCGCGACGGCTTAATTTTTAACATTGCAGGTTCTATAATCGCGACAGTTTACGAAAAACGAGGTTCTATTTTCGCGACTTTTATCTGTTTTTTTTAATTTTATTACAATGTCTATAACCAAAAAAGGGAAATCCCCGCCTTTTGGTATATTAACCTTTTTGAATTTTTAAGCCGACAACAGCACTATATGAACTACGTGATTCAGCTGTTTAATAATTTAAAAAAATTATTTGCCAAAAAAGCAACTCAAAATCTCCAACTTTATTAAAAATGTTTAAAATGTAAATATATCAGTTAAAACAATTGTAATTTTAAAAATTACATAAAATTTTTCAACAAAATTTTGGATTCTGTTATTGCGAAAATTCGGTTTCCGCGACATGTCTGGTTTTTAATTAGTCGCGAAAATCGAGCTTGCACTGTATTTATGAATTCTTTTAATTTAATTATATTTAAAAAGCATGGATTTGATCTCATTTTGTTATTTACAAATAAAAACTAACAAAAAGTTCATTTAATTGCTTTGCATTTATTGACCTGCGTTTTGGTTTTCCGCTTTTTGTTGCAATATTCTCAATTTCAACTAAGGAGAAAGCGAAACTGAAAATTACTCCAATGACTTAAGTCATTCCATTGAACCATTGGTGTTTCTTGGTGTTGTGAGTGATTACGGTATAACACAATGAACCTATTCACTCAATGACAGATCTGAGCACGCACCGGTTCATATCAGCAAAGAACTTATTCATTGTTCATACACAAAATATGTGTGCATGCGTAAACGAGTATGCGTGGATATGAGTCGGATGTTTTTCTTTGACTCAAATCCACTAATACTATTTCTTGTGTTATTCAACCAATGACTTGAAAAAGGGAATAATTGCAGTTCTCTGGTATGTATGTACTTACAGTGCGTTTCAAAATAAAGTGTTGCTAATAAAACTCACAAAAGAAGGGATAGTAATGAATTATATATATTTTCTGAAAGGCTGTGCAAATATCTTTTTCGCATTATTATCAATACTTTGTCCAGTCTCCGTTGTTGTCAGTAATAGATCGGCATCTGTTGTTACAACTTTGGCTTATTTTTGAGTGTACTCCAAAGAAACCCCTCTCGAAATCCGTTTGCCAAAATGAGCTGTTTTGTTGTTGATATTCTTTTTCCTCTAAGCTTTTGCTTCATTAAGGACCAAACATTTTCGATTGGGGTTGCATCTGGACTTTGAGATGGCCAATTTAGTGTTTCCTCACCAAATTTTTTCCAGCCCATTTCAGACGATTTTCCACATGTTTTTAACCAATAGCGATTTCAACATGGTACTTCTATGAAGAATGCCCGATTTCAGAAGCCTGCGTCGGATAGTGGCCGTTGATACTTCGACTCTCTTCTGCGACAATCTTTCTTTCGTTTGCTTCATGCTAAGAGTTGGAGTGTTGTCAAACGTCCGGACTATCGCCTTATCCGCTTTGTTCTGAGTGGTTCTCTTCCTGCCTCTTCGTGGCTCGTCGTCAACATATCCGAACTCTTTGAATCGACTGACCCACTTCCTCACAAATTAAACTGATGTTTTTGTGTATTTTGCGACTTGTGGAGGTTTCATTTTTGGAGCCTTTGGATGGTTTACCAAAAACACTACTTCGAAACGTTTTTTAAATACAGCACTCATTTTTAATTCTTGATATTTCCGCGAAAACTTGTACCCAACTAAAAAAACAGAAACACATGCGAAAACGGTATTTTAATATAGAAGATAATCTGATATTAAAACCATGGCAAACTTCAACAGTTAAAAAGATATGGTCAACACTTAATTTTGAAACGCACTGTAGTAGGGACATAAATATTGTTACAACATTGAACACACCTATTGTAATAGTTGAATTGAACATACCCCGTTATTTCCACATGGTTTATGAAACATAACCTGTAAAGCGTTAGTCTGCACCGGGAATTCTAAATTGTTCTAGCTTTCACCATGGAGTGGTCAGATAACGAGAACCGTATTGCTGTTATAGCGCTATTTAAGTGTGAAATGAAAAAAGGCGATATTTTCAAAACGCTCCGCCCGCTCGGGATTAGTCGCATGTTCGTCTACCGGTGCATAAAACTATTTGAGGAGACTGGAGATGTTAAAGACCGCCACCGGTCGGGCCGTCCGCGCACAGTTCGAACACCACAAGTCGTTAAAGCTGTCAAATCAAGAATTCAGCGAAATCCGCTCCGAAAACAGAAAATCATGGCCCGGGAGATGAATATCTCGCAAAAGTCCATGAGTCGAATTATTAAAAACGACTTGGGACTTGGGGCTTTCAAACGCCGTACCGGACATTTGTTGACTGCAGCTTTGAAAAAAAAAGAATGGAAAAATGCAAACGTCTTTTGGTGAAGCACGCTGAGAACTTGCACAAAAAAATCTTGTTTACCGATGAAAAAATTTTTACCGTGCAGGAAAAATATATAAATAACAAGCAAAATGATAGGGTGTATGCACGGTCATCTAAGGAAGCATCTGAACTGATTCCACGGGTCGAAAAGGGTCATCACTCAGCTTCAGTCATGGTTTGGTGGGGTGTCTTTTACGATGGGGTCACTGACTTGCATTTCTGCGAACAAGGGGTCAAAACATCGGCCACAGTTTACCAAGAACCCGTTTTGAAAGCTGTTGTAAAACCTTAACCATACTTTGTTCCAAAACCAGCCGTGGACTTTCCAGCAAGATTCTGCGTCGGCCCATAAAGCAAAAACGACGCAAACCTGGCTCCAAAACAATTTATTAGCATTTATTTCCTCTTAAGAATGGCCCTCTGGTAGTCCTGATTTGAACCCGCTTGATTACAAATTGTGGACAGTTTTAGAGGACATGGTTTGCCACAAAAGATACCCCAACATTGAATCTCTTAAGACAGCTTTGCTTCGTGCTGTGGCCAATTTTCCGATGGACGAGTTGCGTGCGGCTATTGATGATTGGCCAGTCCGACTTAAGTCGTGCGTGAAGGCCAAATATACAAAGTATACAATATACAAGGTTTTTAATTTCGAACCGAAAACTTTGACAGCCCTGCGTTCGACAACCGCAGCTGTCATGTCGTTGCATTGTGTTAATATTGTAGTTTAGTGTTTGCCATTTATGAAAATGGACCGATTTAGCATCGCTCAACGTGTAAACATAGTGAAAATTCACTAAAAAAATGGTGAAACTTTGAGCACCACTTTTCGCGCACTAAGGAAGGATTTCGGACGTCACGGAAGGCCTGTTTTGTCAACAATTTCGGATTTATTGGCGAAATTCGAACGAACAGGTTCTGTAAAAGATGTACAGAGGCCAATACGTAATCGCCCTGCTCGTTCGGTCGAAAATATTGCTGCTGTAGCTGCCAGTGTTGAAGATGACCCGAATTTATCGCTTCCCCGGCGTTCACAACAATTGGACATCTCCATCACCTCAATTTGGCGTATTTTGCATTTGGATTTGCATCTTCATCCATATAAAGTTCAGTTGGTGCAGAAATTGGAGCCGGGAGATCACAGAATGCGTCGTAACTACGCCGAATGGGTGCTTGAAAAACAGTCCGAAAATCCCAATTTTTCGCACAAAATTGTCTTTAGCGATGAAGCACATTTTCACCTCGGCGGTTACGTTAATAGTCAAAATTGTCGTGTGTGGGGCTCAGAAAATCCACACGTGGTTGTCGAGCGCCCAATGCATCCACCTAGAGTCACTGTTTGGTGTGCATTATGGTCCGGTGGTGTCATAGGGCCATATTTCTTCGAAAATGACGAAGGACAGACCGTTACCGTCAATTCTGAACGTTATGGCCGTATGATAACCGAGTATTTCTGGCCAGCGATCGAAGATATGGATGTGGAGGAGATGTGGTTTCAACAGGACGGCGCTAAATGCCACACAACACGACCGAACATGACAGAATTGCGAACCAGGGTCGATGAACGCATAATTTCGCGTTTTGGTGATGCCAATTGGCCGTCAAGATCGTGCGATCTGAACCCTTTGGACTTTTTTCTTTGGGGCTACGCGAAAGACCAAGTCTATGCAGACAATCTGCAGACTCTGGAGCATTTGAAGGACAACATACGTGCAGTTCTTGGCGCCTTACAGCCTGCTATATGTAAAAAAGTCATCGAAAATTACCTAAAAAGAATCGAGGTGTGCCAGGCTGCTCGTGGCGGTCATTTGAATGATGTCATATTCCATTACTAATGGCACAAACCAAATATTATTTTGATAATAAAGTTTCATCAAAATTCAAATTTTAATTGATTTTTTTCTTTAATTACTTTTTCGGCTCATGATGAAAAACCCTGTATATAAATAAATATGTAAACAAAAATTAGCCCAAAAACATTCATTACTTTTCATTTTATAGCATAAAACGTGTGTAACAGTATTTATGTCCCTGCTAAGTATGTATCCAAAAGTTTAAATACATGTGCACTCTGTACTCTGAAACTAAAATGGTATGAGTGTTTATATAGGGTGTTTTTTTTAGAGGTATAGAACTTCGAATTGAAATAAAACACAAGAAAATCGTTTTAATGTCCATCAATTTGGCTTTATTGGAAGGATAATTTTATGCCATTAATGTTTAAATATGATTTCGGGCATGTGGCCGCCACGGCTGGCTCGAATAAAGCCAATTCTACAGGTCCAATTTTCAACCACTTTTTCGAGCATTTGGGGCCGTATGTCGGCAAAACGGCACGAATGTTGGCTTCCAAGTCCCCTAACGTTTCTGGTTTGTTGGCGTAGACGAGCGACTTCACATATCCCCAAAGAAAATAATCCAATGGTTTCAAATCACACGATCTTGGTGGCCAATTGACAGGTCCATTCCGCGAAATTATGCGCTCATCGAATGTTTCCTTCAATAAATCGATTGTGACGTGCGCTGTGTGGCATGTAGCGCCGTCTTGTTGGAACCACAACTCATCCACATTCATGCCATCCAATTCGGGAACAAAATAGTCGGTTATCATGGCTCTATACCGGTCTCCATTAACGGTAACTGACTCTCCAGCATTATTTCGGAAGAAGTATGGCCCAATGACTCCACCAGCCCATAGAGCACACCAAACAGTCAGTTTTTGTGGATGTAATGGCGTCTCAAGGGTCTCATGTGGATTCTCTTCACTCCAAATGCGGCAATTTTGCTTGTTGACGTAGCCATTCAACCAAAAATGAGCCTCATCACTGAACAAAATTTTGCGATGAAAATCAGCATCGAGATCAATCTCATTTTCGGCCCATACACCAAAATCACGACGCATTGCATGGTCTCGCGGCTTTAATTCTTGCACAAGCTGGATCTTGTAAGGTCGCAAGCCAAGATCTTTGCGCAAAATCTTCCATAAAGTTGATGGACAAAGCTCCAATTGCTGTGCACGGTGGCGAATCGATTCATTCGGGTCCTCTTCAACATTTTGCTCTACAGCGGCAATTGTTTCTTCGGTGCGCACTGTTCGACGTCTCTGCGGATGCGTATTATCACATAGAGTAAACGTAGTGCGAAAACGACCCATGGTTAACCGAATTAATTGCTCTGATGGACGATTATGTCGACCATAAAATGGACGGAGCTTGCGGTAAACTTCGCGAACTGGACCATTATTTTCGAAATAAATTTGCACGATTTGAAAGCGTTGTTCTTTTGTCAACCTGTTCATGATGAAATGGCAAACCAAACTGAACATAAATGACATTAGAGTTGCCAAATTTGACCACAAAATGCCAGTTTTATCTCTATTCGAAAAACAAACCTCTAAAAAAAACACCCTATACATAGCATTTTTTAGTGTCCTCCGCAGCCATTTTAAATAGGTGGTAAGCATAGTTGAAATACAGTTTTCGGCGTGCAGTCAACACGTTCTCTTGCAAAAATTGAAGAATTAATTGAAAAAGTGCGTGGACAGCCCACATTACACTCATATTATATCTGTGGCCATAAAATAGAGTAGCTTATGTCGAAAAACAACGAGCGGAGAAAAACGCAATTGAAAAAACCTATTTCCATACGGTTTCTATTCGAAACGTTTTCGCGTAGAAAAAAGTAATGATACTGAATATGAAACGGGGAATAAACACATTGAAAGTACTTTTACGGTAGATTTATTTAAGCTAAAATACAGTAAAACAAACAAAAGTTGACTTAAGGTACTCTGTTTTATTGCCAAAGATATCATATAGGGCTGCGATGCCCTGTTCTGTGCTGTGCGGCCTGCGCATCCGTATACGCTTAGCCTAGGCGTAAAACCAGCACACGTGTTTCGTATTCATTCCATAGACCCAGCAATATGAGTTCTTTGTCTGAATCAGACTTTGAAAAAGAACTTATATAATATAATATCATATGGGTGTAACATGGGCTATCCACGCACTTTTTCATTTAGTTCTTCAATTTCTGCAAGAGAACGTGTTGACTGTGCGCAGAAAACTGTACTTCAACTACAACGCTACGCAGGTCTGTGCATGTTCGTCCCTGCGCCACACGCGGCTTTGTCGCTTTATACGCCGTTATATGGTACTGCATTATTTACAAAAAACGGTACTGTGCTGAACTGTATTGCCTGCACGGCCTCCGTATACACTTAGGTTTATACTTGTGCGCTTGTCGCGCCGATCGTTCTCGCACATTCCAATAGGACTCAAAATTTCCATTAACATCGTGAGTCATCTTTGCGAATGTTATAGCGAAATTATAGCAAGTTGACCGTATTCTAAAAGTCCGTGCCTAAAAGTATGCCCGTAAAAGCATTTTCAAGGGGCGAAAAAGAGTTGTTGGGTTGTCGGCACGATATTGAATGAATAGCGAAAATCAAATGGGGTTAGAAGAATTCAATAACGATAGAAAAATGATATTGCGGCTCGATACTTACGGTGCGCGGTTCGAATACCAACCAAGAAAAGAAAAGGGGAACAAACGGTAGATGCGCTTCTTTGATATGATCGAGTGACGAAGAAAAGTAAATAAGAAAAGGGCCGAGGCCGGGATAGCCGCGCAACAAGAGGACGAAAGCTTTTGTTGCTAACGGCTTACAAGAAGTTCAGAGTTGTTACAATATGTGCAGCTTTAGCGGAGACATTGAAACAGTAGATTTGGTCTAAACATTGCCACCACTCTTGCAGTGTCTCGCGCTGCACAATTACGAAAAACAAGAAGTAATTATTTGTGTATGGAATACATTTCAGTTCAATTTCGAATTCATACATATGTAACTTAATAACTAGGCGTTGATAACCGATATAAGAGTTAATTTATTGAGCATTTCAAAATATAAATTTCTGATTGTAAATAATTTACAGAAATCAGGATCAGTAAGGATCCATATAAAAAAGTTTGTTAACATGGGCCTGAAAGGACCCATCCAAAAATGGAATCCTGTGCCAGAGGTAGGCCAGGGTTACAAATAAAGTGATGGTGATAAACCTTGGAAACTGGAAGATGTAGCTGGCGTACCATTGACGACGAGATGCGGCTGGTGCTGCAGCAATAATCTACAAGGATTCTAGCAGGATAGCTGCTGGCACGGACGCGTATGAAGACGGAGGCCGTCGGAAAAAGGACGGTGACGCGTTGAACTGAAGCGCTCGTAGCAAAGGGACGAGCTTCGCGTTGAGTACTTAGGCGTTCATTCGCATGGATAAGCGTATTATGATGACGTTGACAATATCTGCAAACCATCTTGCTAGTGCAGTGTTTCGCGACGTGTGAATGTGCCAAACATCTAGAGCAATAACGAAGCAGTAAGATGACCCGTAATCGCTTTTCTAAGTTCATCGAAAGGAACTTTTTGACATAGGACTAATAGATCGAGAATTTAAACACGCTTCAATACGAGATAAAATTGTTGATAGCTCCTCGAATGTATATCTATGAGGGAGCGCCATCTTACGAAAATGGAGTTTGAAATTTTTAACCCCCGCTTCCCATAAGCCACCCATGTGAGATGATCCAGCAGGAATAAAATTCCATTCAAGAGGTTGATGGGGAAAAGTGATTGGAAAATGAATCACGGAACTGTTTTAGAAATGCTTCAAAGTCTTTTTTGAAAGCTTAGATGCATCAACAAAATTGGTACCATTATCGGAGAAAATGGTTTTGGGGCAACCACAACGAGAAACAAATCGAATAAAAGCAGCTAGAAACGCAGGTGTTGAAAGATCACTGACTGCTTCCCAGTGGATTGCTTTTGTAGAGAAGCATACAAAAATGCAAACGTAGCCTTTCGTTATAAGGCAAGCTCTACCTGTATAAATTTTAATGTCAAAAGGTCCTGCAAAGTCGACTCCAGTAATGGAGAATACACGACTAAAAGTGTTACGTTCGGGGGGTAAAGCAGCCATAATCTGCGAGGCCTTTCGTTTCTTGTCCAACAGACAAGTTTTACAACGATGAATAATAGATTTAATGAAATTTTTCGCTTTCGGAATCCAATATTCTTGACGAAGTAATCGAAGCAGAAGTGATTTTCCACCGTGAATCGTGATCTTATGTACGAAGGTGACTAACAGTCGAGAAAACTGGCAGTCGTACGGAAGGATAATTGGATGCTGTTCACTAAAGGAAAGAGTCGGCGCGTTATCTAAGCGACCATTGATACGTATAATCTGTTCTCTGTGCAAAAAAAGATTTAGAGTCAATATACTGCTCTTATAATTAAGTGGCTTTTGGTTTAAAAGGCAACTATACTCGATTTGAAAATGCGTTTTTTGAGAAAGAATCGTCAAGAATCTTCTAGTGTTGTGGATTTCAGCGTTAGACAACACTGTGGATTCATAGCCCTTAGAATTTTCTGCCCGACGGTGAGTGCGATAGTAAAATCGAAGTATATATGAGACCACTCGAAGAGCTCTCGAAAATGACGAACATCTGGAGAAGATGTCTTCTTCAACATTTACGAGCAAGTTGTGTACTGCAACCCTTTTTGCTTCGATTGAAGTTTCAAGGTGAGTAGTGCTAGAAGATGGCCATTCGGACCTATCTTTAGCCAACCAAGATGGGCCATGCCACCATAACGATTTCATACTTAAAGCCTCTGGAGTAAGACCGCGGTTACATAAATCGGCAGGGTTATCAGGTGAATCGACATGATACCAATTTTTAGCGTACGGTTTCTCTTAAATTTTGCTAACGCGATTAGCAACAAAGGTAGTCCATGTAGATGGTGTTTTTAGAAGCCATGATAAAACAATTGTTGAATCAGTCCAGCAGAAGACATCGTGAACTTTGATATCAAGTTCGGGTAGGAGTGAAGCGAGCATGTCACATAGAAGCACTGCACCGCATAATTCCAATCTTGGCAACGAGACGAATGAAGATCACCGCCCCATATGCTTTCTCGGAAGCATAAATTTTTCGGAGAAAGCATGAATTTGAACTTCATGCAAAGAATAGTTCACCCAGTGTGGTACTTGAATCAGGTTTATATCCATATAAAAAGTGCTTTCATTTTCTTTCAATGGGCTCAGAAAGACAATCATCCCAACCTATGTTCTTAAGCCAGACCAGTTGCATCAAATTTTTGGCAACAATAACTACCGGTGCAAGCCATCCGACCGGGTCAAACAATTTGGCAATCATGGATAGAAGCTCTCTTTTGGTGTACGAATCCTTACGCTCAATAGTAGGGACCTTGAAATAAAAATTGTCGGTACAAGCGTTCCATCGTACCCCTAAAGCTTTTGTAAAACTTGAATCTTCGAAATTTAAGAATTCTTCGTTCAATAGATGTTCTTTCGGAAGATCTACTAGAACTTCCTTACAATTTGAAGTCCATTTTCGTAAGGAAAATCCAGCACTATATAAAGTGTCTATAAGTTCATTCCGAGCCTTTATAGCCGTAGGCAGATCATGTGCACCGGCGAGAACATAGTCGACATACATGGATCGTCAAAGAATATGTGTGACGAAGGGATAAGTATCTTGAGAATCGTCTGCAACTTGCAGGAGAGTGCGAATCGCAAGATATGGAGCGCAGTTGACACCAAAGGTTACAGTTTGTAACTCGTAATCAGAGACCTCGACCTCTGGAGCAGATCGACATAGAATGCGTTGAAATGGACGATGCTTCGGATCGACAAGAATTTGTCGATACATTTTCTGAATATCGCTATTGAAAACAAATCGAAACAGTCTCCATTTTAGGAGGAGTAGAGCTAAGTCAGACTGTAAGACCGGATCTACGTACAACACATCATTTAAACTATTGCCATTATAAGTTTTATTGGAAGCATTAAAAACAACTCGAAGTTTTGTCGTAAGACTTTCTGGTTTGATGACAGCATGATGCGGAAGATAGCAATATGCAGCCACACTCTGGGTTGATAGTGGATCGACTAATTTCATATGTGATTGCTGTTCGTCAACTACCTGATCCTATAAAACTTTGAATTCGGGTTTTTTAAGAAGCGAAACTTCGTTGCGACGGAATTGCCGTAAAGCACTATTGCGAGAATCTCCCAAATAAAGCTCGTTGGGATAATTAATTTTGAAGGGGAGAGAGACAGTGTATCTCCCGTCTTCGTTCCGCCGAGTAGTAGCGATATAGTTGTCCTCACACCATTGATCTGCATCTGATAGAATCTTTTTTCTATGAGGTTCTTCAATCTCCCAAAAGCGAGACAGAATTTTGTCCAACCCAGGATCAGTTGAGATGTCTACTCTCGTCGTAAAACACATGACTTCGGAGACTGGAATGGGGCCAGTGAGAGTCCATCCGAAAACGGTTTGTTGAGCTGTCAAACTTCCAAGTAGATTTCGATGAATTTCATTAAGCATCACCTGGGATACAAGTCGGCTCCGATAAGAACGTATATGGCGGAAGTCCTCCACAAGTCTGCATCTGCCCAAGCGAGTTTCGGTAGTTTGTGACACAGTCGAGAATCTGTACAAGATGGCAAATTTCCAGTAATTTGTGGAAGTACGAAAGCGAAGGATTCTATTTTAACGTTGGGGTCCGTAGGTGAACCAATAACAAATGAGCTAAGTTTGCTGGCGCTTGCTGAAATCGATTGATTAACACCAGATATACTAGCTTGTGTAGCAACCGTAGGAAGCTTAATCAATTTACGAAGGCGATCAGAAATTAAAGAGGCTTCTGATCCTGGGTCAATTAACGCCCTAGCAGAATAATTTGTATTCAAATGGCATATATAGATTTGCGCCGTACCTAAAAGTACACGTTGGTTTCGTAGAAACGCAAGATTCGGAGAATCACTATTGGAAGATGTATTAGTGGACTGTATTTTTTAATGAAAACTAAGATGCTCACTCGTTTGAGCTACCGAAGGAGCATTCGACGAACTATGAGGCTGATTGGAGCGAAGCCCCGAAGAAGCAATCGAAGGTTGAAATCCTGGCGCTGCGGAGCGTAACTCTGACGGCGCAGGCACTCTTGATGTAGTATTAGTGGGACGTGATCCCGACTGAGTCTTCGTAGAAGAAGGTGATTCGTGATGTAACAGTGTATGGTGGCGTTGATTACATACGGAACAATTGTAAGCGCTTTTACAATTCTTTAACTGATGGCCTTTCGATAGGCAATTTAAACAGTACTGAAAACGCTTAACGTTGGAAAAACTATCGCAAACTTGCATACTAAGAAATCGTTTACAATTGCGCAAAATGTGTGGTTGTTTGCAAAGAACACAACTTGAATCAACAACATTAGCGTGAAAAGTATGTGTGATTCTTTTAGAACTGCTAACCTCACTAGGTTCAGATCTGCTCGAATTTGACTTATTGGGATTAGAAGTATTTACCTCGTCGACGCATTCGAGAGTTCGGTATCGCGTAGTGAGAAACTCGTCCAGTTCGCACCACTTTGGTAAAGCAGATTTATCTTTAACACCTTGTTCCCAAAGAGCAATAGTGCGTTGCGGTAAACGCTGCATACACAGGTAAATATTGGGTGTACAACTTTGCTTCCGCCGTTTTCCGATAGGTGGCTGTACCGGCTGAGGCTGGTTGAAATACATAGATGGTAATGCCTTTAAAGTGAGTGTGGACAGTGCCTAACGAATTGTCATCGCCGTTTCAGTGACAGTTGTTCTTGTTTTCGTATTATTCACGCTCGAAAATGTCCGTTTATGTGCCCAATTCTCGCCATTTGCGGGATCAGCTCGGTGTGATTTACTACGAGCTCTTAAAACCGGGTGAAACCATCACAGGAGATCGCTACCGAACGCAACTGATGCGCCTTAGTCGCGCGCTAAAAGAAAAGCAGCCACAATATCAAGAGCGACATGACAAAGTCATCCTCCAACACGACAATGCTCGGCCTCACGTCGCAAAAGTGGTCAAAAAGTACCTGGAAACGCTGAAATGGGAAGTCTTGCCCCACCCGCCGTATTCCCCAGATGTCGCCCCTTCTGACTTCCACCTATTCCGTTCGATGGCACACGGCCTGGCAGATCAACATTTTCAATCCTTCGAAGAATTGGAAAAATGGATTGCTTCATGGATAGCATCAAAAGAGGACTCCTTTTTTCGAGCCGGGATCCGAAAATTGCCGGAAAGATGGGAGAAAGTTGTCGCTAGCGACGGACAATACTTTGAATAATACATCTGTAAGCACTTTTTCGCAATAAAGCTTTTAATTTTGGAAAAAAAACGGCGGAAGCAAAGTTGTACACCCAATAATAATTGGATCCCAATCGGAAGTATTCACGTCATATAATTTTAGAGTATTTAAACAAGTATTAATACCGCGTTGCAAACCTTTAAGCCCGGAACCACTTTCAGAAGACAGAGCAGGTGAATCAAAGAGCTTGATTTGGGTATTGACCAAAATTCTTTTGTTATTAAAAGCTTGGTTTAAATTATTCCAGGCGAACTCGAAGCCGTCATTGGTCAAAGGGGACCTTCGCACTATTTATTTCGCTTCTCCACTCGCTTTCTGAATGAGGTGATACAGTTTTTCAACATTACTTAAACGATTGTTTGTTGGCCAAGACGTATAGTAGCCCTTAAAAACTTCAGTATCACAACGCGGAAGTGCGATATTATTGTTTGCAATAGGTTCTTATAAAGTAGAACCATCAAGAGTGGATGTGTGACGAGGAAAAGATGAAGCGAGATCGAAGTCATGAATTTTTTCATTAATCTTCGCTAAACATGAAACGTATGTGCAATACGTGCTGTTAAATTTCGCATCAACAACAGCGATATCATCAGCGCTTCTTTTCGTTTGCGATTCAAAATATATTTGGCATTTTTCATATTAGGGCAGTTCACGATAACGTGCAAACGGTCTTGCATCATGGCATGCGCAAAATTTGATGGCAAATATTTTCAACGCAGCAACAAAATGTACACATTTGCACTTGCCCCGCAGCTTCAAATTTGCAACACTGAGACCCTATTGCATATTGTTGGGCATGGGCAAAACAGATTTGCCAATCAATCAGCTGTCACAATTGTCACGATGAAGCAGACTAAGAAAGAGAAAAACCAAATAAAAAGTGGACGGAGGAGGAGCTTCGTACAATTTTGAGTTATTTGCAAGAAGCGCTGGAGTTAGAGGTGTGAATTGTTTTCGGATTCCACAGCGGCAGCAACTTATACATGCTCTTTATTCTCGCAGGCGCCCACGGCGCAAATATTCTATTCTTCTTCTTGATTTATTCTTCAAAAGCAGCTGGGAATTTGTTCTGCAAACGATTTGCCATGAAATTTTAAAAAGTGTGCTCAGTGTTGATGGCAAATATTTGAAATGACATGCATTTGCCCAGCTATTTGCACGTTATCGCGAATTGCCCTGTTGAGCATTCACGGTAACCCACAACTCCTTTAGCTCGGAGCTTTGAATATCTAAAGTGAATTTGCTATGACTACTAGATTCCGTAAAAGCATTTTCAAATTTGAAAACGCGATCAGAAGCACGGGTGAAATCGTCAAGTTTGGACATTTTCATTTGAATAGGAGGAAGCAAAATCAAAAAGGTAAAAACAATCAGCGACCGAAAAAGGTAAATCGAAGCAGCCCAAACTGTTTCACCTTAGCACAACAAAGGTGTAATGCAAAAGAGAACGCCAAAAATATACGACACGAGATAATAAAAAGGGAGAACAATGGAAAATTAATTCAACGATAAGATGTTGCTTTGTTATAGAATGTTATAATATTACGCTTATGCATTTAAAAAAAGGTAAATGCAGTTAATATGTATCACAAGTAATTTATGTTACTCAAAAAAAGTTGAATTCAAAAGTTTTATGTGTCACCTCGTACTTTAGGGTAAGGTGCACAATGCATAAACGAATGCTGAAATGCCAAAAAAAGTATTCACGCAAGGCCTCCTTGTTCTTAACTTATGTATGCACCAGCAATTGTTAGTGCGTGGCAGATATGTACGTATTAAAGAGCGGCACCACACATCCTATTGAGCACACTTCACTACTGCACAGTACTGTCAGGTACTGTACTTCATTGTCGCGTGGACAGCGAATTCAAATGTTCAATAGTTCTATTCTGCAACAAAGCAAGCACTGCATCATTCGAAAACCTTTTCGCTACAGCAACGACAGTGCTTGTGTTCTGTTGTGAAGCAAAACATCAAAACAGAAAGCTATAATGAGGTTAAGTAACGGTAAATCACAGCAAGCACACCGAGTGAAGTAGAACTTCTACTTCACATCGAGTGAAGCAGAACTTCTACTTCACACCGAGTGAAACAGAACTTCTACTTCACACCGAGTGAAAGACTTAAATAAATATAAAAAACATGTTTTAACCCTTGTTACATGAACAGCCGAAATGAAATGCAGACCAGATTCCATACAAAATACCAAAAACAAACATCAGGTATTTCGATCGTGCAAAACAAAAAATCGTATACTTCAAAAAGTTCTACTTCAGTGTTTCACTTCAGTCTTGTTCTACTTCAGTGTTGTTCCACTGCAGTATTGTTCTATACTTCAAGTTGCTTTAAGTTCTGTTGTCGTTTCGTGCAGTATTCGTATGAATATCAAAAGCTTTCTTCACTGCAGTGCTTGTTTTGTAGTGAAAGTGAAGAAGAGAGACAGTATTTGAAAGCACAGCGATGGCTTGCAAGTAATTTTTATAGTGCTTGCGCCGCTCTTTAGTACGTATGCACGAGTGGTTGTTGTTGCACTGCAGATGTGCACGTATAGGAGAAATAGAAAAAAGTAAAAAGTCACGAAAACGCACGCATAACTGTAGCACTGGGCATACAGAATACAGGGTCACGTGATATGCGCGTAGCTAAAGGTGCTTTACGTGCAAGGCACTTTGAATCCGTTAACCTATATGGCGATATACATATATAGATGTATGTATATATATAACTGGACTTGTTCGTTAACGGAACCCGAGAAAAATAGAAGTACAGTACATTCCGTTTAGCTGCATTCACCTTCGATGCACATGATTTGGGGCACTTAAGCGAAAAATGCAGCTGAGCGGAATATCTAGAAAAGTTTTTGGAAACAGCAAAATTTTTTAAAAGTAGATCCTTGGCGCACCTACTACTGTGTACAAAGAATACCCGGAATTTGTTTATAATTCAAAAAATCTTTATTTATTCTTCCAAATCAATTTCATCGCCTTCAAAGTAGTCCCCCCCCCCCGATGCAATGCACTTATGCCAACGGACTTTCCAATCTTCGAAGCATGCCAAATAGTCATCTTCCGGTATGGCCTTCAATGCGCGCGGCGATTCACGTTGAATCTCTTCAATCGATTCAAAACGGTGTCCTCGAAGTGGTCTTTTGAGTTTGGAGAATAGCCAGAAGTCACAAGGAGCTAAATCAGGCGAATACGGTGGCTGTGGAACGATATGAGTTGGCGAAATGCTCACGAAGAACCAATACCGTGTGAGATGGTGCATTATCGTGATGCAAAAACCAAGAGTTGTCTCTCCATAAATCCGGCCTCTTTTTGCGAATAGCTTCACGCAAACGACGCATAACGCTCAAGTAATATTCCTTGTTGACAGTTTGGCCCGGCGAAAGGAACTCATAATGCACAACACCACGATAATCGAAGAAATCGAATTCCGGGTATTCTTTGTACACAGTAGTATATAAAAATATCAAAATATATATTATATATACATATATTATATCAATATTGATATATTACGAGTATATACATATATCAAAATTTTGCATGAACGAATCGATTGAATTCTTGAAAAGACTGAACAAATTTTTATTAGCAAATTAACCGCTATCTTATAGATGCTTATGCATACCTAATATGTATGTATACAGTGGATATAATGAAAATATTTATATACATATTCTTACTGATATGCTTTTATGTAAAATAATCGGTAATTTTACCCTGCGAATATTTCTTTTTTGACAATTTCACAACTATTGCCTCCATTTCGAAAATGTGGAAATTTGTTCGATACTATTTTCCAAAAAAACTTTTCGAAATTTTCAAGTGCTGCTAAACGAAGTATTTTTCATACAAATCAAAGAAAACTTGCTGAAAAACAGGGCTGTTAAACGGAATAGTGCAGCTAAGTGAAATGCAGCTAAATGTGAAATTTTCAAAGAAAATTCGGTTTACGAAGTAGTATTTTGGCCAAATAATGCAGCTAAGCAGAAAATGCACCTAAGCGAATAGGCAGCTAAACGGAATGTACTGTATATAATTGCATTTGCGCCAAATTCGATAACAACGTTGTTGTTATCTTATACAATATATAAAATTCTCGTGTCACAGTGTTAGTTACCATACTCCTCCAAAACGGCTTGACCGATTTTTATGAAATTTTATATGCATATTCAGTAGGTCTGAGAATCGGCTACTATCTACATATTTTTCAGGGAGCGTGGCACCACCCATACGAGCCAGATCTTAATAATGGAATATCTTCCAAATTGTAAGTTGTACAACACTGAAATTTTGTATTCCGTCGTCCCATAGATGAGTCATTCTAATGATAAGATTTGATGGGCGTTGGACAAGGGGCGTGGCAAATTTTTTGTGACCCAAATATTCCACTGAACTAAAAGTCGCTCAACAATGAAAATTAGTACGAACATACCATTTTCCACCACCTACCATGGCACCGCCCATATAATTTAAATCCGGTTCAAGCGCAGTCCATTTCTTTACTGAAACTTAGCAGCAACATTGCTTATTTGTGGGCCCCGATTGCGTTAATCAGTAGCTTCTCCTCTTCCTTTAGTTGGTTTTCTTCGTCAATTTGCATCGCCATAGATTCGCCATCTCGCGTATTTCATTATAAAAAAAAAACAAATGTCGTGCGAGACAAAGTTCGCCGGGTCAGCTAGTTTTCTTATATATTTTTAACACTCACGGATAAGCTTTTTGCACTCGCGATTTTGATTTGTATAAAAATTATGAAACGTGCGAATTTTATGGCAGGTAAAATAAAATACACTATAGATGCTCAAGGATAGGTTAGGTTGCGGTGGCTGCCTCTGTATGAGACACACTTAGGCCTCTTAACGGGCCCGTTGTGATACCAAAATCCCACCCGTTTGAAATGCGTATGCAACACTGTTTTTTCCAACATGTGATACAACACACATTTCAAACGGATGGGGAAAGGGAGGGAAGGGGACCTACAGTTTAACGCCGAATCCGAACGGCGATTGGCAGATTTTTCGGTCACACTTGGAGGTTTTGCCATTGCCTGCCAAGAGCGCACTTGTGCGATTCTTGTAATTCTCATCTCCTTCATGTGGATAGCGATAGAAGTAGATGAGCGTTTTTTTCAGCCCGAGGCAGGAATCGAACCTGGGGCGCTCGGTATGAGAAGCCAGCGCGCTACCCGCTGGGCTATCGAGGCCGGCAATAGATGCTCAATAAATTAACTTTTTTTATGAAATGAGAAGATCGGTTCAACGCACCTGTATTTGTTTATGAAAAATTATGAAAAATATGATGAGCTTGATGCTGCCAAAACTTGATGATCGCAAGAAGATGTGTGAAGATATGGAAGATGATGATGAACGCAATAAAGCTGCGGTGTAAGCAGCTACGACGAAGAAGAAAGCCCACTTGAGTAATTGCCAAGACAAATGCCGAACTGTCTAAAATTGCAGACGAAAATCTGGCTGATCTGCACGTAGATCCGGAGTGCGCGGATGTAGATCCGGCTCGAAGGACCAAAATGTTGGGTTGTCGGCACGATATTGAACGAAAAGCGAAAATCAAATGGGGTTAGAAGAATTCCAATATCGATAGAAAAATGATATTGCGGCTCGATACTTATGGTGCGCGGTTCGAACACCATCCAAGAAAAGAAAAGGGGAACAAACGGTAGATGCGCTTCTTTGATATTTATGGCTTCTCAAATGATGCTGCTTCGTGGCTGTCGGATGATCGAGTGACGAAGAAAAGTAAATAAGAAAAGCCGAGGCCGGGATAGCCGCGCAACAAGAGGACGAAAGCTTTTGTTGCTAACGGCTTACAAGAAGTTCAGAGTTGTTACAATATGTGCAGCTTTAGCGGAGACATTGAAAGAGTCGACATTCTTGCGATCATCAAGTTTTGTAATAGACGGTATAGCCTCGGAAAAGCATTCCCTTAGCGCGGGAGTGCCGCAGGGTTCGGTCCTTTCTCCAACCCTTTTCCTTATCTTCATCAACGACCTATTGTCGTCGACGAAGAATCCCATCTACTCGTTTGCAGATGGCAGCACCATTTGTCATTCATACTCCTTGACAAAGCGCCCCAGGTCTGTGGAGATTGAGAGAGAACGGCGCCGTATGAAGGACACAATAGCGACCTACAAACAATCTCCAAGTGGGGTCAAGCGAACAGGGTCGATTTTAATCCTCGCAAGACCCAATGTTGCCTGTTATCCCACAAGCGAGTCTCCCCACATCCCAACTCATCCCTGGTTATGGGTGGTGTGGGTATTGCGGAATCGGCAGCTCTTGATGTTCTGGGCATGTCCATTAAGAACGATCTTCGTTGGAACGATCATATTTTTGGCGTGTCGAAAGAAGCAGCCAAGTGCCTCGGCTTCCTAAAGCGGTGCAAAAAATATTTCACTCCGTCTGATCTCCGCATTATCTATACCACCTATATCCGACCTAAAATGGAGTTTAACTCGCACCTATGGGCGGGGGCTTCAAAAATCCATTTGGAGCTCCTGGACCGGGTGCAAAACCGTGCGATCAAACTTATAGGGGACAGTAGGGCATCCAGCTCTATTGACTCCTTAAAACATCGTCGAAACGTGGCATGTGTAGTGTTATTTTACCGATACTTTTTCGGTAATTGCTCAGTGGAGATGAGCAGCTTGCTGCCATCACTCCGGGTATTCCCCCGGGCAACCCGTTTGAACACTGGCGCCCATGCATTCCACGTTGAAACGATGTTCCAGCGCACTACGCACTACAGAGAGGGTTCGTTTCTGGCCCGTACAGCGCGGTTGTGGAATGGTCTCCCTGCGGATATTTTCCCCAGCACTTATGATCTCGATGGGTTCAAGTCAAGAGTCCACAACCACTTCTCTCAAAACCCTATCTCCTAACCTTTATATCCTTCCTGAACCAACGCCATGCCTCGCATTAATAGGGGTCATCCCCTGCGCGTCTGTTCGAGTCGTAAAAAAAAGATTTGGTCTAAACAGGAGTCGTAAAGTTTGTATGGAGAGAATTGTTTTTTAGTTGGATTTTTTTAACCTTATATAATGCATATAATGTATATATTATGCAATTTTAACAAAATTGCCTTCCTTAATTTTCCTCCTTGCTTAAATTCCATAATAACGATAAAGGCTCATAATGGGTTAAATAGCCGTGCCAAACCCAGTTTTATAAAGAACATTCATAATTCGCGGCATTGACTTGGTTACACATATTGGTCGCAATATTAACTTTTGCGATTTCTGTGAAAAAAAATCATATATTAGTATTTTCGAATGGCGCCAGTTCACGCCATTCGATATTACTTTCTTTTCTAAATTTGGTTATTTTTTATTTTCATTGATAAAAAATACTTATCTTTGACCTTGACAAGCTACATACTATATACCTCCTAATTAATAAAATTTGTATATTTCAAATGTTTGAATTTGGTTATTTTATAAAATCAACTATACCATACCAACTAACAATTTGCATTACTTAAAAATTAGGTTAAATTGATTGAGCCAATATTTTGGTCTTGATTATTAGCAAATGCCTGGTCTAACACAACTCTTCAGCTGCCTTCTTTTGCTACTGACAGACAGATCGGGGGTTTGGGGTTTTATCATAGTTTTTTTTAAGGAATAAAACTAAAGTACATTATGCAGATATAAATAATATCAACTGATTATCAAAGCTACCAAAGTACACACCTTAGCGTACGTACATCCTATCAACTCAAATGAATGCAATAGCCTAACACACCTCCTGACCGAATGTCTATCATATGTTTTAGGAGTAACTCGCATTTTTTCCTCATTTGCCCAAGTCAATTCCGTAGCAGCAAGAGGGCAACAAACATATATTTGCTTACCTTATGTATTTGTTTCTAAAAAGTCTGATTTGTGCTCATGTTGTGCTCTCTTTTTTGTTGTCCGCATTGTGTTTGCTGACTATGCTCTTGAAGTCGAGGAAAGACAACGAAGTTGTCCCTTCGTCTTTCTGTTTTTCTTTTTCGTCAAAAACTTTCTTCTTTTTTCACTTCCTTTTTTTCTTCCTGTAGGTTCAGTGCCAATGATAATGTTGCAGAGAATCGTAGCGGACCGCGGTGAGTTCTTGTATTCAGCAAGTAAAAAAATAGAGTGAATTGAGTTAACTGCAACAAAAACTGAAAAAAAAAATGGAAAAGAGGTGCCATATGTTTATATAAGAAAATTAATAAATGAACATAAACATAATACATAATTATTGTAATGTATTTTTTCACTCAAACATGCTCCAATTGTTGAATAAATCGGTTCAGTAATATCCGAGATACGATGTTTCCTTACTTAACTACTACCACTAAGCAAATAAACACATAGAGGTGTCACGCAGTACAAAAATTTTCGGTCACGCAAATCTAGCACAGTACCCACAGGGTTACCGTTAAGAATTTTGAGAAAGTCGCACAAAAGGTCGTTTTAAAAAAAAAAAAAGTCGCACAAAAAAGTCGTTTTTTCAAAAAAAAAAAGGGGCACACTTTTTTATTACGGAAAAACACAACTAACAATTCAAATTAACATTTCAACGATATAAATAACATAGAAATAATGATTAAAAAGTGTTTATATACACTTATATAATTTATTGTAATGTATTTTTTCACTCAAAAATGCTCCAATTGTTGAATAAATCGGTTCAGTAATATCCGAGATACGATGTTTCCTTACTTAACTACTACCACTAAGCAAATAAACACATAGAGGTGTCACGCAGTACAAAAATTTTCGGTCACGCAAATCTAGCACAGTAGGTCCCACACAGGGTTACCGTTAAGAATTTTGAGAAAGTCGCACAAAAGGTCGTTTTAAAAAAAAAAAGTCGCACAAAAAAGTCGTTTTTTCAAAAAAAAAAAATGGGGCACACTTTTTTATTACGGAAAAACACAACTAACAATTCAAATTAACATTTCAACGATATAAATAACATAGAAATAATGATTAAAAAGTGTTTATATACACTTATATACACTGTATACATTACTTGGCATACAGTCTTCTATTTAGGTATCTAGCAAATTTAGAGCTGATAGTATGGACTTACAAGTTCCTACAACTAATCTGTTGGTTAATTTATTTTTCATTAATCCTAATTTTGAAAAAATACTTTCCGCACACGCACTGCTGTGAGGTAGAGTTAATACATGCGCTGCCATTTAAAACATTTTTTAAGCTTCCTACTGTATGTCAAAAATGTTCAGCTAAATGCTAAATCAAAGACTTTGTGCTAAATAATCAGCTGATCAATCGAATGGGGTTACGATATCGCGAGGAATAACGTAAACTTAAATAATTTTTTTAAGTGTAAATATGTGTGATTTTGCAGTGTATGACTATAAAAAGAGGTAGAAGGATTTCACTTAGCAAAAAAGGGGAAAAAATTCGCACAAAGATGGAAAAAGTTGCAAAATCAGACAAGCTTGAAAAAGTCGCACAAAAAGTCTCAGAGCGTCAAAAAGGTTGCAAAATGCAACTAAAGTCGCACAACGGTAACCCTGGTCCCACACGTACTTCGGCTATACGAAGTTTTGTCGCTGGCTTCGGCAAACTTCAATTTTCGAAGATCACCTTCATTCTCTGTTGGGGTGTTCGACAAGGAACATCAATTGCGAGCTGTGCTGTGCTGATTGGCACGAGACAGCGCGACAGCGAGACAGTTTCATTGTCGATTTCCAACGAACTGGTATTATTTTCAATTGTTATAAATGAACCTTCGTCAGTTGGTTCACAATTTGAGGTTCCTGCCTTAGAAGAAGAAGTGAAAGATTATTGTTTGTAACGCCTCTTTTTCTTACCAAATAAAAAAGATTTTCAAGTAGATCTTGATTATGTCTTGATCATAAAAGAAAATTGTATTTTTCCGCCCAGATATCTTGCGAAAGAGACAAAACTGGAGTAATTGATAAAACTATACCATTTAAACAATATACAGTTTTAGGATCCTGACAACTTTTAACATAGTTTTTCATATGCTTTAAATAATTTAAGTTTTTGAGAAATTTGTACATTAGTTTTTATAATTTCTTTAACCCTTTCGCTATTTTGTTGCCATATGGCACATTGCTACTTTGTGGACGTCTGAGCCCTCTGTGGTTTCAAGAATACATTTTTTTTGGTCCTTAGAATAGTTTGAAGTTTTAGGAAAAATACGAAATTAATAAACTGAATATTTAAGTTTACATAAAGAAGAGAAGTATACACGTTTTTTTAATGGTATATCTTGACATAGTTAAGGAAGAAGAAGCAGAAAACTTTAGATAACTTTTTAATTTGACGTTTTCTTTCAATTTAGATACTTTTTTTTAAATTTTGGCTGAAATAAATTAACCACCAAATCAACCACGTCAGAATTCGTTTGCAGTTTTTAATTTAAACAAATTTTTTGGTTATTCAACCACGTCAGAATTCGTTTAAATTTTTCAATTCAAACAAATTTCATTTGGATTCATTCACGTCAAAATGTTTTCAAATCAGTTAACGCAAGGCATATGAAAACGCAACCAGACAGCGCAATGATTAGATTGATAAGCTGTTCTTAGCAAATTTGTTGAAGCGAAAGCGATCGTTAACGAAAATATGTATAAATAATAATAATTGACTGGCACGACAGCCCGCTTACGCGAGACTAAGGCCTAGCTTCCCGCAACCACCCGTGTTGTGCGTGTGAATTTGTACGCGGGTGGAAGGGACCTACAGTTTTATGCCGGTTCCGAACGGCAGGTTGGGAGCTTTTTCGTAAGCAATTTTTACTCTCAGAGGTTTGCCATTTCCAGCTGAGAGGACAGCCACCGAAAGAGAAAACGAGTTTTCCCATTATTTTTTTTTAGGTGTTATTACAGGCAGTATTTGAACCTGAGGTTGCTGCCTTCGACTCGTGGTCCAACGCACTAACCAACTGAGCCACGGCGGCTGCTAAAATATGTATACACACAAAAAATAAGCGCGAACAAGTGAAATTGTGTTTGTTGGCTTTTTTGGTGGTTGATTTTTTCATTACGTGTGAAGGCAACGCACACAATTTTGCGAATATTTTCGAATAGCCGAAGTGCGTATGGGACCTGCTGCGCTGGTGCGAGGCGAATCGCAGCAACCATAACAGCATCACAGCTCGTAGTTGAAGTGCGACTGACCACATCAACATAAAGTAAATTATGAAAGCTGACTTCGAATTAACACTAGAAGTACCGGGAGCGGTCATTTGACGGTTTTCAGTTTTTGATTAACCGTAGCTCGAAAACGGTTTAAGTTACGAATCTGGTTCTCCTTGACTTTTAATATTTTACCCTAAGCTCGATATTCTAAAATTTTGCAATCACTGCGCCGATCTGTTCACTTTATATCATCGATTTTACCTACTAGTACCACGAGCGGTCAAATGACGGTTAACTACGTAGCCATGGAAATAAAATTATAACATTCACAAAAAAGGTAAAGATGGTACAAATTTTACAAGAACCTATGTCTTGCCTTCTGTTTTATATTAAATTTACAACCGACTTTTACATATTTATGAATTTCAATGTAAAAACAAAAATGCATTATTTTACGTGTTGCGTTTGAAAGCATGAGCAGAAAGCGGCGAGACGAAATTTGCTATGGTCATGAGTAGTAGCTTTACTTTTAAAATATTTGCCAAAACTATACTTTTTTACATTCAAGAACATAAATGAATGTTGTTTTAATGCTTACAATGAAAAACTTCTTCAGATTCAACCGATTTCGTTAAAAGCTCTGAATACCGTCATTTGACCGTTCATGGTACTAGTAGGTATGAGCAAAACCCGGTACTCCTAGTGTTAAGAAGTGTGCCGAAGTCATCGCGAATATCTTCGAATAGCCGAAGTGCGTATGGGACCTACTGCGCTGGTACACAAATTTGTGCGAGTTGACACCTCTATGTGTTTATTTGCTTAGTGCTACTACCAACGAACATGAGTTCATACATATTCTTTGCTACTACCAAAGAAAATTAAGGTATAGAAAACGCATATCATACAAGCATAGTGATATGGCTATTTTCTACTAAACTAACCTGAAAAATTCTACCAAAATTCCACTAAAACTGCTTTGTCAAACAAAACATAATATGTATGTACATAAATATGATGAATGATTGGATTAGATTAGATTTAAAAAGGGGTATCTGCACTAAAACCAAAGATGATCTATTGTGCCCCCTACAGTTTTTAGAGATCGTCCCCTAATCCCACCGACGTAATGAAGCTTAGTAACTCACTTGGGAGAAGGTGTTTGACATCCTCTCCTGTATGAATGATTAAAGTGACTTTAAATTTGTTGTATACGTACGTACTAGGGATCGCAATTTGCGGCTATTTTGCGATCCCGGGGTTTTCGGGATTGAAAATTCGAGTCCTGGTATCCCGGGATTCATATAACAAATTTTTAAAATAAAACAATTTTCCCAAAATGCATAATTACATGTTTATCATATATCTATTAAATCTATATATATAAAAATGAATCTTGGTCCGTTCGGCTGCTTAGAACTTGAAAACGACTGGACCAAATTGGATACTACCTTCGGCGGGTTTGTTCGTTATTGCTACGCGAAGGTTTAGGAAAAAAGAAAAGTCGGGAAAACGCGACGTGGCACCGCCAGCATACATTTTTAGACAATAACTTTAGAACCATAAGTCACACATCAATTAAATTTGGTGCGAACTTACTTTTTAGTCATGTCCTTCGATAGACGGAATAGGGTGGGTATTGAACAAGAGGGTGTAGCACCGCCCATATAACTAACATCTTTTATATGGAATAGCTTCGGAATCGTAAGTCGGACAGCATTGAAATTTAATATGACATCGTCCGATAGAAGTGTCATTCTACTGTTAAAATTTTATGGGCGTTGGAAAAGGGGCGTGGCACATTTGGTTGACCGAAACTATCCGCATAATTTTGGAACTGTTGGTCGCACATCAATGAAAATTGGTACGAACCTACCATTTAGTCATATCTTTCGACAGAGGAAATGGGGCGGGTATTTAACAAGGGGGCATGGCACCGCCCATGCAACTAAAATCTTTTATATGGAATAGCTTCGGAGTTGTAAGCCGCACAGCATTGAAATTTGGTGTAGCGTCGTTTGATAGATGTTTCATTCTACTGGTGAAATTTTATCTGCGTTGGATAAGGGGCGTGGCAAAATGTTTATGACCCAACATTTACGCAGTACTGTAAGTTCACATCAATGAAACTTGGTACGAACTTTCCACATAGTAGCACAATTCGACTAGAAGAAAGTTGTGAGCATTAGACAAGGGGCGTGGTACCGCCTCCATTTTTATATACATAGATCGTTTGTCCTGGCTGACTGACTGATTGATTGATTGATTCATCATCGCTCAGCCCAAACCGCTTAAGCTACAAACATGAAATTTAAACTGTAGGTACATCTTGAAGACTGAACCTCCGCTAAGATGCGAATTTTTGAACTTCGGGGTGTAAAAGGGCAAAACATGTGTTAAGGTGTTGTATGAAGAAAAGTGATTTAATAGACATATTGATTTCGAACTTCCTGAAAATACTCTAGATCAAAAATAATTCGACACGTATTTTATAATTTTTCGAAAATCAAAATTTAACTGGACCTACAATGGGTTAAGATTTCTTTAAGGGAAGGCTCGAAAAACAACAAACACTTCAAACTTATATATTACAAAAAGCACTTCAATCGGGAAATAATTAAAATATGCTTTTAATTTTTTTGAAAATCTGAGTCTACCGTGGTAAACTAAGGGTTAAGTATTTGTTTAGAGTAAATGTGAAAACTCATGATTTAAAGGGCCTTTTGACTTCAAAATTTTTGGAAACACATGACATCAAAGATAATATAAATATGTTTATGTTAAATCAAAATCTGACGGGGTCAACAATGGGTTCAGAATTTGTATCGGGGGAAACAAGAGAGCTTGCGTGCGAAGCCGCGGGGCCCAGTTAGTTTTCCATAAAAATGGACACAGTTTAATCACATTTGGGTTAATTTCATGATTTTTAATCTTGAGTTTAATCACATTTTGTTTAACTTTAAACATTTTCTTTCAACATTTAACTTCAGTTTCATAACATTTCGTTTTACCCAAAACCAAACCTTAAACATGCTGTAACGATGAGGCACCCTGTCGCTGTGCTATGAATGCTTTTACGGGCATACTTTTAGGCACGCGCTTTTTAAATACGGCCGGCTTGCTATAATTTCGATCTGGCAAGGATGGCTCGCGATAGTAATGGACATTTGCAGTCCAATTGGAATGTGCGAGAACGTTCGGCGCGCCAGGCAGACACGTATAAAAGGCAGCCGGGTACAGCGCAGAGGAACAGTCTGGTTTGAGTAAGCAAAGGTGCAACACGGAGTAGTCTACTAAGTAGCAAGTGTAAAGACAGTAAAGTGTAAATTTGTAAATAAAGGAATTGCTGGTTTTTGACTGCGTTTAAAAATTTAAGTGTGTTTTATTTCGAAGCACAATCCAGAGAAACATTTGTTGTCAGAAGTCGGATTGTGCTACTCAAAATAAATTTTAAAAAATTATAAAACGCAGACATGGTTAAACTCGAGCAGCTGAAAAAGGAGCTGGCTGCCTGGAATTTGCCGACTGCTGGCGGGAAGGTGGAGTTGCAGCTGCGCTTGCGAGAGGCAAGGTAGGCACGAGCCGTCGATTGGACTGCGCCCGAGTTCGGAACGCAGGAGCTAGAGGCGTCGACCAAGGTGGATGAATGGCCTGCTGGTGCTGCGTCGCACAATGGGGTAAACATGTCAAAAACCCGCGCATTACGGCTAATCTTAAAGTTACGGGCCTAACTTTTTTTTTGGTTGTTTCGTAATCTGCATGCATGTAGTAATCAGAAAACGCTTTTTGCATGTAAATTGAACTAAAACTGGCTGCTATATAGCCATTCAAAGTTGGGTGTTTTTATACTCAATTTCATTTTGTCGACGCAACTTTTTTGATGGGTGTGCTAAAATCTCAATAAAATCGTTGTTTATAAATATAATGAAATAATACGTATAATAAGCATATTCCTATAATTAATTTGACATATAATTCTTTCACATGACACATTTTCTTGTAAAGATATAAGTTCTCAAAGTTTGGGCAAAAAGGACGATTTTTTAGGAAAATGTCCTACTTTCGTGGTGTATAACTTTTATGGATAATCATGGATAATCGAAAATCTTTAGGGAAGGTGAGTAGGAACCTTCATAACAAAAATGATACCCAACTTGTCTGCGGAAAGCTGCGGAATGGTTGGATTTTTGGACTTTTATTCACTTCTCCTAGTAAGAAAATAAATATATTAGAACCGAAAACTTTTTAACGCGCGTATGGGTCGGTACGTTTATAACACTTGGTATATATATAGTATTAAAAAAATAAATAAAGTAAAAATAGATGTGATTTATCACCTGAATTAATAAATATGCTAAAATAAAACATTTTTTATCAATTTTTTCGGCTGGTACGTAGGATGATTCTCGAAAAAGGCAATATATTTCAATAAAACTTTGTAAAGAATTTACAAGTGGCATAACTAAACTCTGACGTAAAAATGGGCATGGTACGCCCACTTTTAAGTAGGGTTGCCATATAAGCATACTTTGTTAAATTGGATTTATTATTTTATTTTATATATTTATTTATATATTAACCAACTTCATCTGCACTTTTGTGGTTATTTATAACGGTAAGTGGGGGTGGGAAGTACCATTAACCCGTTATGAGCCGTATCAACCCATATACAATGTTTTTTGTTTAAATACGAGTTACCCTACATGTATGTGTGTGTGTATGTATGTATGTGGGTGTTTTATGAAAGGAGGCGAAAAATCGGGGAGTGGCTACAATCCAGAGTATTCATAAGTCAGTTTGGGTAGATTTAAATACTATAACTTTGGTTTTGTTTTTACTAATGAAGATTTTAAAAATGCCTAATTGCCGACTGTAGGGTGCCGATGCACGGTACAATAAATAAAATAAAATTATGGTGGACAAATCTCTGAAGAAACCTGAAGGAGATGTCCAAATTTGAGGTATTTATCTTTAACCGTATAGATACTACAGCATAAAATAGGCAATGCGCGGGTTTTTGGCATGTTTACCCCATTGTGCGTCGTTGCAAAGTACAGCTGCAACTAAGAACACTTTAAATTCCTTTTAATGACGATTTCCAGCAACAAAAAGGCATTTTACCGATATAGGATCACAAAACAATGAAAAAAGGGGGGTGGCACCTTACAAAGAAAAAAGGTGGCACTTTACATTTTTATGCCATTTTGGAAATCATTGTATACATTTTTTCCTTTTACGATATGCTCGGATATCATTTCGGATTATGAAAAACCATTAAAAATTAAGTCCAACACTGATATTTACCTTAGTTTTTTATAAGTTTTTGGTTACTTTTTCACCGCAAGAAAAACATTCAGTTTTTATTTTAAAGTTTTTTCTTAACAAAATTTGACACTTTTTTTACCCAGACCGTGTTATTGTGTCTGGTCCCTCAAAAACCACATTAAAATTAATGTTGCCAAATATACCTTAAATGACGGTAGGAATTTGTTTGCTTGGATTGCTGGAACGTCGAAATCGAGCACGGGTGGCACCTTACAAAGAGTGGATACATTGTAAGAAACTAAAAAAAATACTTCGCCAGATTTTCTGCATTTGCTTTTTTTGTTTGTTTATTTTTTGACAGTTTGACAGAAAAAACACAAAAATAGCTGTTTTGATAGTAAAAGAGCTTTTCACCTCGAGTGGTGAATTGTTTGAACTTTCTTCTTGTCACCATTTTTCCAGAATACGGGAACAATCAAATTCAATTCAATTGTTACGGGGGGTAACAATTGTTACGGTAGTGCCAGAATAGGGCTGTTAGAGGCATCTTCGTGCCAAATATGTTCGATTTTTCGTAAATACTTCCAAAAATATACCGATTTTTTGAGGGTTCAGTTTTTTCGTGGACACTTCTTACATACATACACTGGTGGCAATTCCCATAAACTCACCTAAATCTGCTTGGATTTTGTTACATTTTCCTTAAAAAAAGTGATTCAGTTAAAATAGTTGTACTGAAATATTTATTGGAAAATATAGTCTTTATGAACTAAAAGAAGAAGTCGTAATTAACTGTTCTACCAATTTATTTATTGTTTTCATATAAATGGCACAATTTGAGGTGGCAATTCACATAAATTCAGTACAAAAAAATATAAAATTGCGTAAAGGAAAAAGCTATGAAAACTCAAGGTACTCTAAATATTTTTTAAAAGAATTTGTCCATTTCCCATTACGGTTTAAGATATTTTAGCCACACATAAAATAAGATTCTGAAGAGTTTGTGCCGGTATGCAAGCCTAAACCTATTCAATCGTTTTTTAAATGTCAATCTTTGAAAAAAACTGTCAAGGTTCGACAACAAGGTGTTCGATGTAATTTAAATCAGGACTTCGAACTGGCCAATAAAAAATTTTAACGTTTTTGTCCTTGAAAAAGCCCATTGTTTTTCTAGAACTATGAATTGCAGCATTATCCTGCTGGAAAATAAATTCAGCCCCACAAAGTTCTTTTGATTATTTTATTACCATTACGTTAAAAAAGTTCGCAGTAAATGTAGAAGTTAATTTTTTCAGAAACCCACGCAAGTTAAGTCGTACCATACGTAGCAATACCGGCCCAAACCATTATATCACCACCTGATAATGTCGGGCTCGTACAGACTTCCTTTATACCCACTTATCGAGCTAAAAGTATTAAAAGCCGTGAGTACAATCTAAAATTAACCGTTTTTGTCACGAAACAAAACTGTTTATCACTGTTCACGCCTCTCAATAGCTTCTCGGCGAATTCCATTCTTTTAGGTTCAAGACCATCAGTCAAAGGGAGTTTTTTGAGGCGTTTAGTGTACACATCGCGATTTGAATTTCGTAAAATTTGTCGAACATGTCGGGGCTTAATAGACAGATCGATTCTGCGAACAAACTCCGTTGACATCAAGTTTTCTTTTATTCCCAATGCCATTATCACACGTTTTTGCATTACGATAATTTTCGTGTTTCAGTCATTACGTCTTACGTTTTTTCCCATAAGATCCGCGTAATTTTGAATAATTACACACTGGTGTCTCAGACCTGCCTATTTTATCCGCTATTTTCTGTATCGAAAACTCTTATTGATTGAATGCATTAATTTTTACCTTTTCTTCAAGTGGCAATACTTTCCTCTTGGCATTTTCACAGGTCTGAAGAAAATAAAATTTTTTTTTTTAATAGTACAAAAATTGACTAAATCAGCTTATAAAGGCATAACTTACCTCAAATTACTTATATTTTTGTTTCACTGTTCAATTTAAATCGGTGAGTTTATGTGAACTGCCACATTTCAACTCTGTGAAAACACTAGTCGCTCTTAACCCATCTTTTACCGCCCCTAGATCCCGTGGACCGATTTTGAAAATTTTCATAACACAGCCTATTTAGAGCCTCCATATGCCATTTCTGCTTTCAAAAAATTTTGAAAATTTTTTTTGTGGGCTGGAGCAGGTGTGTCTTTAAAGACACGCTGGCAAAATACGTAAGCCAAATTCGGCAAAATTCCACATTTTTCAAGTTTAAGTTACTGTAACTTTTTAACTACGCATCGGAAGTAGTTGCAACCAAGGAGAAAGTTCAATATAATGCGATTCTCTGTACATATAGATAAATACTTACCATATTTTTTATCGGATAATTCTTATGTATAGCATCAATTCTTTTTACTGTTTTCTACGTACATACATATAATACCTGCGAAAAAATGTATATTTATCTGTATTACATATGTGTATGAATGTATGTATATGTGTTACATTTATATTATATATATTTACATATATGTCATTCCAAATAAAACTCTGTTCACTTAACAACTGTTTCCTTACGTATTTTGTTAAATTATATGCAATACAAGTCTTATTCTCTTTATCAATTTTGCATATATTTATATGCCCATGCAGGTAGGTAGGCCCACTATAATGCTGATTTCGATCTACCGATAAAATAAATATGGTAAGTTTGTATCTATATGTACAAAGAATCGCATTATATTGAACTTTCTCCTTGGTTGCAACTACTTCCGATGCGTAGTTAAAAAGTTACAGTAACTTAAACTTGAAAAATGTGGAATTTTGCCGAATTTGGCTTACGTATTTTGCCAGCGTGTCTTTAAAGACACACCAAGATATTTCAAGTTAGAACACGCTTAAATCTTTAGAAAACTGAAAGTTTCTTAATTTGTATGTCAACTTTGTTCTTTTGGTAAGCAGTATTGTTTTATTTAAAAAAAATAATTCATTTTGTATTTAAAAAAAAAATTGTTAAAACCCTTAAAAAAGGTGGTCCTGTTTATACCAGTTTTGCACTGAGTGAAACCCTAAAATTCAGAAATAGTTGTTCGCAGTTTGAAAGCCAACGAATGTAGGTTTCCGATAATGTAAAAATATTTAATATGCGTTAGAAACTGTAATTTTCAGAATTTTTCAAAGTTGCCGTGTCTTTAAAGACACGGTGGTAAAAAATGGGTTAATGTCTTTGTTGAAATATTGTACTATAACAAAAAACACTTTGTGTCCAGGATTTTGGAAAAAGCTGAATACCTTATGTTTTGTATTTCAATAGTAAAATTTGTATTTTCAAAATTTTTTCATTCTTCAATAAAACTCTCATTCGACAACATCAACCAACAACAGGTTATGGGCCCAGGCTCGTAGAACGGAAGAAGATATCGTACGGCCTACAACGAGGGAAGAAGAATACAAAAGAAAACGATGTCGTCGCTGTACCAAATAGAAAAGCTCGAGGAGCGAAATTATGATGGATGGAAGATCCACATTCGCAGTGTCCTCGTCGACACAGATCTCCTGGAGTACGTGGACGGGACGAATACGATTCCGGCAGAAGAGTCAGAAGCCGCAAAATGGAGAAAACAGGACCAGAAGGCGCTTTCGACCATCTTACTCAGCATGAAAATGTCGCAGTTGAGCGTGGTAAAGCATTGCGAAACAGCACGGGAAGCATGGCTGCTTTTAAAGAAGAAATTTGAGCCCCGTGGACCAGCAAGAAAGGTGCTACTGTTTCGGAAACTATTGGGCTTAAAGATGGCTCCAGAGCAGATTATGAATAGTCTTCTACAAGAATTCGAGGACATCGTCGACAAGCTATTTGAAGTCGACATCAGGATTCCGGAAGAGTTATTGTCCATCATCCTGCTAAACAGCCTGCCTGACGAATTTGAGACGTTTGTGGTAGCAATCGAGTCTCGAGATGAGCTGCCCCCATTAGATGCGCTGAAATCGAAGATGCTGGAGGAGTTCGAGCGGCGCAACGGAAAGGATAACGAAGAACGCAACAATCAACAAGCTTTTTTAAGCAAGGCAGGGACCGCTCGCGGAGCAGTACCTGAAAAGCTGAAGAACGACAAGCAGAAGAGGGACGACAAGCAGAAGAAGGACGACAAGCAGAAGAAGGACGATTTGAAATGCTTCAAATGCGGACGAAAAGGACATTTCGCGCGAGAATGTACGAAGAGAAGTCCCATTTCAAACGCAATGCTGCACGCTATGCAAGCTGAAGGATTGCAGCGAAATACATGGGTGTTCGACAGTGGTTCGACGTGTCACATGTGTTGTGACGAAAAAATGTTTAAACAAATACAAAATCACAAAGAAAGGATTGATTTGGCAGCAGAATATTCTATTTCATCAGCCGGCGTCGGAGATGTGCACCTGCGGACTCCATTCGGTGATGATTTGATCTTGAGGGATGTACTGTACGTACCAAAACTCAGATGCAATTTTATATCGATTTCCCGATGCGTGGAAATGAAGTTGAAAGCGGTATTCACAGAGAAAATGGTTACGATGCACAACGAAAATGACAAAATAATTCTTCGTGGACGGAAAGTTGGACAACTTTACATCTGCGATGGTGAAGACGAAGGACGGAAGCAGAATGGCGCATGTTACGTGGCGTGCTGCAACGATTTGCAGTTGTGGCATTATCGACTTGGACATTTAAATATGGCAAGTATGATGGAATTATCCAAGAAAGGGATGGTTCATGGACTTAACATTAAAGAAGCTCGAAGAGATATCGTGTGCGAGGTGTGCGCAAGAGCAAAACTATGCGCGAAGCCATTTCCTAAAGCTGCAACTTACCGTAGCAAGGAAGTGCTGGAGCTCGTACATTCGGATGTGTGCGGCCCAATGAGGGTGACTTCAGCTGGAGGTGCCCGATATTTTGTCTTGTTCATCGACGATTTTTCGAGGATGACGTTTGTGTACTTACTCAAAAACAAAGGAGAAGTATTCAACGCCTATCAAAGTTTCGTCGCGATGGCAGAGAGGCAAACGTCCAAGAAGTTGAAGGTGCTACGAAGTGACAACGGACGCGAATACTTGAGCAAAGAGTTCTCAATGAGTCTGGAGAAACTTGGAGTTCGAAGACAATTTTCTGTTGAATATACACCGCAACAGAATGGTGTCGCGGAGCGGGCGAATCGGACAATCGTAGAGATGGCACGATGTATGCTCATTGCACCAAACCTGCAAGAGTCGTTATGGGGAGAAGCTGTACACACTGCAGTTTATCTTCGCAATCGCAGTCCATCGGTGGCATTGGATGGGAAGACTCCAGTGGAAAAGTGGAGCGGTATCAAGCCAACAGTATCGCATCTCCGAGTATTTGGTTGCAAAGCATTTGTTCTGGATAAACGACCAGGCAAATCCAAGTTCCAAGCAAGAGGCATCGAATGTGTTTTGGTGGGATATTGCGAGGACTGAAGGCATACCGTTTATTGGACCCAAAAACAAAGAAGCTGTACAGAAGTCGTGATGTTAAGTTTCTGGAAAATGCGACAGTTGCAGCTCAAAATTCCATTAGAAGTCCATCGGAAATCTTGGCAGAACAATCAAGCCTTGATAACGGGAGTGACCAGAACATATTTAATAATATAGATTTGGTAAGCATTTTTTCACACAACGAAGTACCACCGTATGTGGATAGGGCTGATATAGGTGATCAAGTTGATCAAGCAGCACCCAGCGTTGATGATGATAACACAACAAGTTACAAAACACTGAGGTCCGGTAAAGTAGTTTTTAATAGTTACTTGGAAGCGGATGACGACAACATACCTGCCACGGTAAAAGAAGTTTTAAGCAGAGATGACCGCGAAAAGTGGGTAGAATCCATGCAAAAAGAATTCGATTCATTAACGTCGAAGAAAACATGGATTTTGGTAAACAAACCACCTAACGTACCCGTAATAAAAAACAAATGGGTTTTTACAATTAAAAAGGACAAAAAGGGACGTATTGAACGGTATAAATCTAGATTAGTAGCTAAAGGGTGTTCACAGAAATATGGAATTAATTACTCCGAAACTTTGTCCCCTGTAACACGATATTCTACAGTAAGAATTATATTGGCTTTAGCTGCCGAGTTTAAACTTTTGGTACATCAGCTAGATGTAACCACTGCATATTTGAATGGAGACATCGACGTCGACATTTATATGCAACAGCCAGAAGGATTTGAGGATAAACGTTATCCAGACAAAGTTTGTAAACTTCAAAAATCCCTCTATGGTTTGAAACAGTCAGGACGGCTATGGAACGAGAAATTAGATGAAATATTATGTAAAATTGGGTTTACTCGTTGCAAAGTAGATCCATGCGCGTACAAGATGATGCGGCAAAAGGAACTTATCATTGTCATTGTATACTTCGATGATATGTTAGTTGTATGTTCGAAGCAAGATACAATGAAGCAAGTTAAAGTAGATATTGCTTCATGGCTAGAAATTACGGACAAAGGTCCAGTTGATTACTTTCTAGGGATGGAGGTGGAGAGAAAAGAATCCACTGGCCCCATTTCGTTATCCCAGAAAAAAATGATAGAAGAACTTTTGGAGAAGTACAATATGACACAATGTCGCAAATGCAGTACACCTTTGGATGCAGGGATGGAATTTAAAAAGGAACCAAATTGTAAAGACGGAGACAAGGTAGACGTCAGCGACTATCAATCTTTGATTGGGTCATTAATGTACATAGGGATTTGCACGAGACCAGACATAGTACATTCCGTCAGCAAGTTGGCCCAGTTCAATAAAGATCCAAGAAGAAATCATTTAGCTGGAGCGAAACATATTTTGAGATATTTAAGCCATACATCTAAATATGCTTTAAGATATAGGCCAACGGGCAAATCACTTTTCGGATATACAGACGCCGATTGGGCTAGTTGTTGCGAGGACCGAAAATCGTATACAGGATTGGTGTTTATATTAGCCGGCGCTGCAGTTTCATATGAATCAAAGAAACAACCAACGGTAGCTTTAAGCAGCACGGAGGCAGAGTATATGGCTATATCTGCAGCAACTAAGGAAGTAATATACCTACGTAATTTACTCGCGGAACTCGGATTTGAAAGGTGCGTAAAAGATGCTACAACCTTGTGCGGAGACAACATAAGTGCACAACAACTGGTTCGGAATCCAGTGTACCACGCAAGAAGCAAACACATCGATATCAGGATACATCACGTTCGAGAAGTACATCAAAATGGTTTGATAGAACTATTATATGTACCAACAACTGAAAATACGGCAGACATTTTTACAAAAAATCTACAGAAAGCGAAGCATGAAGTATTGTATCCAAAGTTGGGAATGCAATAAGTGTTTTTTTATTAAGGGATGGTGTTGAAATATTGTACTATAACAAAAAACACTTTGTGTCCAGGATTTTGGAAAAAGCTGAATACCTTATGTCTTGTATTTCAATAGTAAAATTTGTATTTTCAAAATTTTTTCATTCTTCAATAAAACTCTCATTCGACAACATCAACCAACAACACGTGCACGATCACGTAAACTATAGAAGAGTGCATAACGGTACACCTGCCGTTTCTTACAGCAAACTATGGAAATGTAAATGACAACCTTTATTGGTTTTTTAAATCATCTCATCTACTCCTACAAGACTTTTCATACCTCAGCTCAAAGTGAGTTTATGGGAATTGCCACCAGTGTATATATCTTACTGTGATGACCCGGTGAACTTCGTACCACGTAAAAAAAAGAGTTAATTTTAATTCTTCATAAGCGATTGATGTTTCAACTCTAATTTATTGACATCAATAATGTTAGTCGCATCATATACGGTTTAAACTTCACGATATTTTCATTAGCCGCTGCTCGCTGGTCATCGGTGCTGTTTTCACATAAAGAAGCTTGCCTCACATTTGACTGACTTCGAATGAATGTTCGGAAAATGCAATTGAATTGGCATTAATGAAATCTGTTTTCAAAATCTACTACCATTTTAATAACATTTAATTAAAGTTATGCGGAAAATTAGGGTCGCAAATGACACGCTCTAACGGTAGCTCCATGCCGGATTTCAATGTTGTGTGACTCATAATTCCGAAACTATTGTAGTTGTATGCGCGGTGTCCCTTGCCCAATGCCCACCTCATTCTTCTTCGAAGGGCACGTCTAAGTAGAAAGTTCGTACCGCTTGTAATTGATATGCGATTTATAGTTCCACGTCGTGTGTCTAACCCTCATGAAACCACCAGTCGAGCGACAGATCCATGTGCCGACACTATACCAATTTTCAATCCTGTCCGACTTATAATTCTGAATTTATTCAATGTTATAGATTTTTGTTGTATCGGCCAGCGGCGCACACAGTTGTGGTTTTGAGGTTAAGACCTCCCCCTCCCCAATTATGAGCGTCCTGGCATGGGCGGTGCCACGGTACCTTGTTCAATGCCCATCATATTTACCAGTAGAACGACATATGTATCAATGCTGTGCGACTCATAATTTTTACGTTATTCCATCTTACAAATTTTAGTTGTATGGACGCCCCATTATTCCAGTTGAATTGGGTGACTAAATCGTAAGCTCGTATCAAGTTTCATTGATGTGCGACTTACAGTTCCATAGTTATGCCAAAAATTTGGGTCGCAAAATATGTGCCACGCCCCCTGTCCAACGTCGGTTGAATTTCAGTATTTAAACCTTCCCTGTTTTAAGCAAACAAAACCCAAAAAGAATGATTCAAATCGGTGCAGCCGTTTTCGAGTTTTAGCGAGATTAACGCACGGCAAATGATTTTTATGTATATATCTTATATGTAGTGTCCGACCGAAACCACTGTTTTGGGCCGAAACCGAATATTCGGTTTATTTTATAATTTATTTAATTTATTTCTAGTTGAAATAAAAATCACCATATCAAGCATTTTTTTTTCAACAAACGAATTTTACATTAAGTAAATAAAGAACAAACAAACAAACATAGCATAAATAAATAAATACTTATTAATAAAAACAATTTATTCATTTTTTAAACACGTAAACATAAAAAAATCACCCTTTCGTACCTTACTCACTAATATCCAAAATTAAATAATTAAATATTATATGCTAAAAAAAGAAGTTTATTTACATTGCCGGCATCTAAATGACTCCTCCTTTCACTATATATCTGCTACACAATAAAATGTAAAAAAATTTCTAGAAAGTTTCGGTTTCGGGTATTCGGCCATTTTTTGGCCGAAACTGAAACCGAAACCACTTATTTGGGCCGAAACCGAAACCGAATATTCGGTCGGACACTACTTATATGCAATGCATATGTATTGTAACGATGAAGCACATTGTGCTGTGCTATACATGAATGCATAGCATACTTTTAGGCATGCTCTTTGGAGTACGCCAAACTTGCTATAATTCCGTTATGGCGAGGATGGTTCGCGAAAGGTGATGGACTTTGCTAGAACAATCGAGATAGAGAGCACAACTAGAATGTGCAAGAAACTTCGGCGCGATAAGAAAACCAGTATAAAAGCAGCAGTGTGCAGCGCAGAGAGTCGAGTCTGTGTTGAGCAAGCGAAGGGGAAACATGCAATAGTAGTAGTGTAAAGTAGCAACAAGTATAAATTTGTAAATAAAGTGATTGTTGATTTTTGACTGCGTTTGCGCTGAATAAATGAAGTTGTTTTATTTTCAAGCACAATCAAAACGAACTTGGATTTTCGTAACAGTATAAACCAGGCAAACATAACGCAATTTTTTTTTTGTTTCAGTAAAGTGTAGAACGAGGCTTTTTTACGTGTTAATTGAAAATGTGTCGCAAAATGTGAACCGCGTTAGAACGAGGCCGTGCTATTCGTATAAGAGATACGTGTTAATCGAGGTCTACCAATACGTATAAATCGGATGAGATCAAAATAAAATTTTTTTTTGAAATTTTGTCTAGAGTAGTACATCACATAAAGTGATAAAAGTATTAAAATTGCAATACAATTGCTGTATTTCTCGCCCTGGTTCCAACATTGGAAATAGTGTTGCAGCTTTGGTAGAATTCTACCAAACTGATTCCGATTTGGTAATATTTCAGAAATAATTATGTCTTCTTCAATTCAAAAAAAAGGCTGGCAAGATTGTAAAAAAAAATTTTAGCATGACTAGTGTTATAAATACACCAAAACCTCACTTTGCGTCGTGGTTACGTTCCAAAAAAACACGACGCAAAGTGAATTATGATTTTCTATAGCAAACCATGTAAAGATCGAAGATAGATTCCAGGGTTACGAAAATACTACTTTTTAAAAAGAAAATTTAACAAAGTAAACATTTAAAAAACAAAAATAATATAACTCTGCCAATAAATAAATTGGAAAAATATTTACCTTTTTTGTAACTAGAAACAACCCGTAAAAATTTATTATTCTCTTTTAAAAAAAAGCACAACACACTAATTGAAACGTTACAAAAAGCACAACACACTAATTGAAACTGAATTCTAAAATTAGCAAAACAAAGTGAAAATAAAACTGTATTAAAATTGCGTTGATTTTCAGTTAGATAGGGAATCCCCGAGTTTTGATCGCATGGCGCAATTAGAAACATAAGTACCATCTTTTAGAAAAAAAAAAAATTTTTAAAAAAATTAAAGACTCGAACCCAACACAACGCAACTTCGAAAATTGAACGACGCACAGTGAAAATTAGTACTAATTCAGCAGCGACGCAACTTCGAAAAAACGCAAAACGAAACGACGCAAAGCGAGGTATTGGTGTACTTGAAAGGAAACGTGATAAACTGACACACTAGTTTGTATCTATCTAGAAAGACTACAGCGGTCATTTTGACCGCTAATGCTTTTTATGATTGCAAATCAATATATATTAATGGAAACGTTTTTTTGGATTTATAATGTTATTTTGTATATATCTGTAACATTTCGTATACTGAAATATATAGTTTTTTGATCACGTGTTTATAAAATAAAAGGGATGAGTAAATTCTTTCGTTTTTTACTTAAAATCGCAGTATATCCTACAGTTGTTTTCACCGGTTTTTCCATTTTGAGATCTTCTCACATAAGCTTCATCTGAATTTTAACTTTTAAATTTGAACTTAACATCTATGTATAATGCTGAATGTTTTGTAGTTTGTTTGCTTGTGCTTTATAAACCCAGGAACTACTTGGTCGATTTAATTGCCACAGTAAGTGTTTTGTCCAAGGAAATAATTTTAGATGCTTTTGGTTTCTTATTTGAGAGGGCGCTTAGTAGCGCCCAAAAACGAAGTTTTTGTATGAAATCGTCCACAAGAATCATAGTTTAGATGTGTCATTTCACTGGTATAATTTCATAGGCGTTCAATTAGGGGCGTGGCATTTATGCAACTTAATGTAACTTTAGAACTATAAATTACATATCCATGACACTCGGCACGAACTTACTACATATTCAGCTATGTTCTTGGCGGAAAAATAGAGCGCACATTGAAGGGGCGTGGTACCGCCGGCACAACCCAATGTTTAAATTTACAATAGAATAGCTTCATAACAAAAAGTTGTACAGCATCGAAGCAAAATAGTAGGCGACTTTAGTTTTTACCGGGAAAGTATATGAGGGATCGTTCCAGGAGGGGCGCGACATCTCCTATGCAGCACAAGTTTTTCAAAATCCTTCACATATTATGCACACATAAACAAAAAGGTCCAAAAGGTATTACATACACGTATGAAGCATCACCTTTCAATAAAAAAATGGAACTAATGCAAACATTTTCAAATACATACATATAGACGGATTATTATAAAAAAAAACAATCACCCACCAATTTTCGATTAAAAAACAATCAAAAATACGCAGAAACATCGCAATGACATTGTTCTGCAATGGAAACAGAAAGATGAATTTTAAAAGCAATGTGTACTAGAGTTGGGTAGTTCACCTATTTTGAGTGAACCGATCAGTTGAGGTTCGTTCACCTTAATGAACTAGTTCTTTAGTTCACTAGTTCATTTAGTTCAATTACCGAAAACAATAATTTGATTACTCTTAACAGAGTTTAACTATTTTTATTATAACAGTCATATACAAAAGAAAATCGTATACTAAATTCACAGAATACTTGCATACATAACGTATGTTTAGGAAAATAAAACAGGTATAAATTATTCAGCCTTTTTCAATGGATGGCATTCATTTGCACTATTGTTAATCTTACTTTACAACAACTTGTTTCCGGATAACGTTTTCCAGGTTGGAAGTTGGTAGTTACAAAGATACACCATTTCTGGTTCTTCCATAAATCGTAGTGAATGATGTCCCTTGGGGATCATCTTGATCAGCTGCTTGTTAATTTGCTGCACTTTTCTGCCAGTTTATGGTTTACTTGCGAAATGTAAAATTGTTGGTTGCGGATCCACAGCCTGATGCTCTCTCGCCCGTTTCGCTGGTTCTGGCTGCGATGTCATCTGCTAATAACAATAATTAGTCAATAGCAATCTTTGTTTTCGTAATATAATAAATAAACTTACCATTTCCCCAATTGACACAGTGTGTCCAGATACCTAAAATGACTTTCTCCTAAATCTTAAAAAATACCGAAATTTCGTCCCAAAAGTTAAAAAAAAATCCTAAAATTGTTTTATAATTTGCGTAATTTTAAAGGAATATAACTTCTCATGAAAAAATAAAAATACAGTACATTCCGTTTAGCTGCCTATTCGCTTAGGTGCATTTTCTGCTTAGCTGCATGATTTGGCCAAAATACTACTTCGCAAACCGAATTTTCTTTGAAAATTTCACATTTAGCTGCATTTCACTTAGCTACACTATTCCGTTTAACAGCCCTGATTTTGAGCAAGTTTTTTTTTATTTGTATGAAAAATACTTCGTTTAGCAGCACTGGACAATTTTGAAAAGTTTTTTTGAAAAATAGTATCGAAACAAATTTCCACATTTTCGAAATGGAGGCAATGCTTGTGAAATTGTAAAGAAAGAAATATTCGCAGGGTAAAATTACCGATTAAATAAAAGCTTATCAGTAAGAATATGTACATAAATATTTTCATTATATCCAGTGTTTCTAATTTTCGAAAATCAAAACTTAAAGGGGTGAACCAAGGGTTTTTTGAGAAAAAACTGTCGGGTCAACTACGGGTTAAGAGTTTGTATAAAAAAACTGTGAAAAAACATGAGTTAATGGGCCCATTGACTTCAAACTTGGTGAAAGTACTCTTGGTGAGAAACAATTTTACACGTTTTTTTTATTTTTTCAAAAATAAAAATCTGACGGGGTCAATGATGGGTTAAGAGTTTGTATGGAAAAACAAGATTTTATGGGCCTTTTGACTCTTAGTGAGAAATAATTTGACACAAGTTTTTTATTTTTTCGAAAATAAAAGCCTGACGAGGACAACAATGGGTTAAGAGTTTTATATCTGGAAACATGGCTTAATGCGCTAATTGACTTCAAATGTGGTGAAAGCCCTTTAAATTTGTGGTAATTAGACAAGTGTTTTTTCATAAAAATCTGACGGGATCAACAAAGGGTTATAAGAAGAACTTGATTTATTGGCCCCATTGACTTCAAACTTGCGTGCAAAGCCGCGGAGCCCTGCTAGTTTCTCATATAATTTCAAGTAAATTCCCGTTTATTTTGCTTGCGGTCAAAATGACCGCATTTGGTCTTTGGAGAAAAAAGTAAAAGTCACGAAGCACCAATTCATAGAAGAATACTAAAGAAAATACAGCTTTTTAAAGATGCAAAACTTTGCAGATGCGTCGTGGTTACGTTCCAAAAAAACACGACGCAAAGTGAATTATGATTTTCTATAGCAAACCATGTAAAGATCGAAGATAGATTCCAGGGTTACGAAAATACTACTTTTTAAAAAGAAAATTTAACAAAGTAAACATTTAAAAAACAAAAATAATATAACTCTGCCAATAAATAAATTGGAAAAATATTTACCTTTTTTGTAACTAGAAACAACCCGTAAAAATTTATTATTCTCTTTTAAAAAAAAGCACAACACACTAATTGAAACGTTACAAAAAGCACAACACACTAATTGAAACTGAATTCTAAAATTAGCAAAACAAAGTGAAAATAAAACTGTATTAAAATTGCGTTGATTTTCAGTTAGATAGGGAATCCCCGAGTTTTGATCGCATGGCGCAATTAGAAACATAAGTACCATCTTTTAGAAAAAAAAAAAATTTTAAAAAAAATTAAAGACTCGAACCCAACACAACGCAACTTCGAAAATTGAACGACGCACAGTGAAAATTAGTACTAATTCAGCAGCGACGCAACTTCGAAAAAACGCAAAACGAAACGACGCAAAGCGAGGTATTGGTGTACTTGAAAGGAAACGTGATAAACTGACACACTAGTTTGTATCTATCTAGAAAGACTACAGCGGTCATTTTGACCGCTAATGCTTTTTATGATTGCAAATCAATATATATTAATGGAAACGTTTTTTTGGATTTATAATGTTATTTTGTATATATCTGTAACATTTCGTATACTGAAATATATAGTTTTTTGATCACGTGTTTATAAAATAAAAGGGATGAGTAAATTCTTTCGTTTTTTACTTAAAATCGCAGTATATCCTACAGTTGTTTTCACCGGTTTTTCCATTTTGAGATCTTCTCACATAAGCTTCATCTGAATTTTAACTTTTAAATTTGAACTTAACATCTATGTATAATGCTGAATGTTTTGTAGTTTGTTTGCTTGTGCTTTATAAACTCAGGAACTACTTGGTCGATTTAATTGCCACAGTAAGTGTTTTGTCCAAGGAAATAATTTTAGATGCTTTTGGTTTCTTATTTGAGAGGGCGCTTAGTAGCGCCCAAAAACGAAGTTTTTGTATGAAATCGTCCACAAGAATCATAGTTTAGATGTGTCATTTCACTGGTATAATTTCATAGGCGTTCAATTAGGGGCGTGGCATTTATGCAACTTAATGTAACTTTAGAACTATAAATTACATATCCATGACACTCGGCACGAACTTACTACATATTCAGCTATGTTCTTGGCGGAAAAATAGAGCGCACATTGAAGGGGCGTGGTACCGCCGGCACAACCCAATGTTTAAATTTACAATAGAATAGCTTCATAACAAAAAGTTGTACAGCATCGAAGCAAAATAGTAGGCGACTTTAGTTTTTACCGGGAAAGTATATGAGGGATCGTTCCAGGAGGGGCGCGACATCTCCTATGCAGCACAAGTTTTTCAAAATCCTTCACATATTATGCACACATAAACAAAAAGGTCCAAAAGGTATTACATACACGTATGAAGCATCACCTTTCAATAAAAAAATGGAACTAATGCAAACATTTTCAAATACATACATATAGACGGATTATTATAAAAAAAAACAATCACCCACCAATTTTCGATTAAAAAACAATCAAAAATACGCAGAAACATCGCAATGACATTGTTCTGCAATGGAAACAGAAAGATGAATTTTAAAAGCAATGTGTACTAGAGTTGGGTAGTTCACCTATTTTGAGTGAACCGATCAGTTGAGGTTCGTTCACCTTAATGAACTAGTTCTTTAGTTCACTAGTTCATTTAGTTCAATTACCGAAAACAATAATTTGATTACTCTTAACAGAGTTTAACTATTTTTATTATAACAGTCATATACAAAAGAAAATCGTATACTAAATTCACAGAATACTTGCATACATAACGTATGTTTAGGAAAATAAAACAGGTATAAATTATTCAGCCTTTTTCAATGGATGGCATTCATTTGCACTATTGTTAATCTTACTTTACAACAACTTGTTTCCGGATAACGTTTTCCAGGTTGGAAGTTGGTAGTTACAAAGATACACCATTTCTGGTTCTTCCATAAATCGTAGTGAATGATGTCCCTTGGGGATCATCTTGATCAGCTGCTTGTTAATTTGCTGCACTTTTCTGCCAGTTTATGGTTTACTTGCGAAATGTAAAATTGTTGGTTGCGGATCCACAGCCTGATGCTCTCTCGCCCGTTTCGCTGGTTCTGGCTGCGATGTCATCTGCTAATAACAATAATTAGTCAATAGCAATCTTTGTTTTCGTAATATAATAAATAAACTTACCATTTCCCCAATTGACACAGTGTGTCCAGATACCTAAAATGACTTTCTCCTAAATCTTAAAAAATACCGAAATTTCGTCCCAAAAGTTAAAAAAAAATCCTAAAATTGTTTTATAATTTGCGTAATTTTAAAGGAATATAACTTCTCATGAAAAAATAAAAATACAGTACATTCCGTTTAGCTGCCTATTCGCTTAGGTGCATTTTCTGCTTAGCTGCATGATTTGGCCAAAATACTACTTCGCAAACCGAATTTTCTTTGAAAATTTCACATTTAGCTGCATTTCACTTAGCTACACTATTCCGTTTAACAGCCCTGATTTTGAGCAAGTTTTTTTTTATTTGTATGAAAAATACTTCGTTTAGCAGCACTGGACAATTTTGAAAAGTTTTTTTGAAAAATAGTATCGAAACAAATTTCCACATTTTCGAAATGGAGGCAATGCTTGTGAAATTGTAAAGAAAGAAATATTCGCAGGGTAAAATTACCGATTAAATAAAAGCTTATCAGTAAGAATATGTACATAAATATTTTCATTATATCCAGTGTTTCTAATTTTCGAAAATCAAAACTTAAAGGGGTGAACCAAGGGTTTTTTGAGAAAAAACTGTCGGGTCAACTACGGGTTAAGAGTTTGTATAAAAAAACTGTGAAAAAACATGAGTTAATGGGCCCATTGACTTCAAACTTGGTGAAAGTACTCTTGGTGAGAAACAATTTTACACGTTTTTTTTATTTTTTCAAAAATAAAAATCTGACGGGGTCAATGATGGGTTAAGAGTTTGTATGGAAAAACAAGATTTTATGGGCCTTTTGACTCTTAGTGAGAAATAATTTGACACAAGTTTTTTATTTTTTCGAAAATAAAAGCCTGACGAGGACAACAATGGGTTAAGAGTTTTATATCTGGAAACATGGCTTAATGCGCTAATTGACTTCAAATGTGGTGAAAGCCCTTTAAATTTGTGGTAATTAGACAAGTGTTTTTTCATAAAAATCTGACGGGATCAACAAAGGGTTATAAGAAGAACTTGATTTATTGGCCCCATTGACTTCAAACTTGCGTGCAAAGCCGCGGAGCCCTGCTAGTTTCTCATATAATTTCAAGTAAATTCCCGTTTATTTTGCTTGCGGTCAAAATGACCGCATTTGGTCTTTGGAGAAAAAAGTAAAAGTCACGAAGCACCAATTCATAGAAGAATACTAAAGAAAATACAGCTTTTTAAAGATGCAAAACTTTCAAAATGACTGCAATGATCTTTTTAGTGTTAAGAAATAATTTCAAAAAAGCAATAATAATTTGATCATCCAATGTATAGTGTTACGAAAATGAGCTCTCTAAGTTCGTTTCTGGATTGTGTTTGAAAATAAAACAACTTCATTTATTCAGCGCAAACGCAGTCAAAAATCAACAATCACTTTATTCTCAGATTTACGTGCTTCTACTATGCTTGCTCAACTAAGACTCGACCCTCTGCCCTGCACACTGCTGCTTTTATACTGGTTTTCTTATCGCGCCGAAGTTTCTTGCACATTCTAGTTGTGCTCTCTATCTCGATTGTTCTAGCAAAGTCCATCACCTTTCGCGAACCATCCTCGCCATAACGGAATTATAGCAAGTTTGGCGTACTCCAAAGTGCATGCCTAAAAGTATGCTATGCATTCATGCATAGCACAGCACAAAGTGCTTCATCGTTACACTGCCCACCACTTAGACTTGTTCGTCCCGAACAAGTGCCGAGGCTCCGCCGGAGTAAGACGCCAGGCGCTCCAAATGGACTACTTTCAACCTGGCGTTTCTGTTGCCGCAGCGTTGAACCCTGTACACCACGTCATTAATCCTGGTCACGACCTTGTACGGTCCTTCCCATGACGTTTGAAGTTTTGGAGACAAACCTTTCCTCCGCTGCGGGTTGTAAAGCATTACCAGATCACCTTCTTGGAACCCCGCTTTTTTAGCCCGTAAATAATATGTGGGTTTCATCTTATCGCTGACCAGTTGGATTCGGTCCCTTATAAACTGGTGGATTTCTTCCAGTTCCGACCGCTTATTGACTACGTAATCAGTCTTAGCGCCTTCAGTCGTGCTGACCACTCCGAACTTCAAGTCAGTAGGCAACCTCAGCGAGTGAGTGATGTCGTATCGTGCGGGGCTGACCTATACGCCATCAAGAACAGTGGAATATGCGTGTCCCAATCCTTTTGATTTCTGCCTACTACTTTCCGCAGATATTCTTCCAGTGTCCGATTGAATCGTTCCACCATGCTGTCGGACTGGGGATGCAAAGGACAGGTGCGAGTTTTCCTTATTCCTAGTAGCTCACACACTTCCTTGAATACCACAGACTCAAAATTCCGGCCTTGATCCGAGTGCAACTCCAAATCTGGCCACCCAGTTGTTTACCAGAATTTCCGCGACCGTGGTGGCCTCTTGGTTAGGAATAGGATACACTTCGGGCCATTTGCTAAAATAGTCCATTACCACCAGCAGGGGCGTAGCCAAGGGGGGGGTTTAGGGTGTCAGAACCCCCCCCATAGCCTATAATTTGTCAACATTTTCAATCACTATGCATCGTATGTACGTTCCCACATTAGCAAAAAGGTCTTTTCATCTTTAAATATTTAAAAGAATATTAACAAAACCGTTTTTTTACCGAAACTAATTTGTTTTTTTAATAGTCACGTTTAGGCTTAATGCAGAGATTTGCATGTTCTAAAAACATGTCTAAAGAGTAGTTTAGTTTGTCGATCGGAATGTCCTTCATGATGTCGGTGCAAGCCTTTTGGGTGGTTTCTACGTTCTCAAAATGCCTTTTTTCATCGGCAAATGCATTCTTTGAAAAGGTGAAATTCGAACGGTGCCACATCATGTGAAAACGGGGAGTGGTTGATGGTTAAAATTCGACTTTTAGTAAATAAAAAACAGTCAAAACAAGTGTCAATAGATGGGATGGCATCCTTCGATAGCCAAATGTTCAGTTAAAATGCAATAAATTTATGCTATTGAGATGCTTAACCTTCGTCTTACTAAAGATGATCCCAGGCACTTCCGCCGCTATTTTGAGTAAAACTCACAATAAATAAGTATATAATAATTTATAAATTTTTTTCTTACTTTAGTATATAGTATCTTCCTCTGGCGATAGTTCGTATTTGGAAAAAAGGCCTAACTTTAATGATTTATTTTGAGACTATGGAAAATATTAGAAGATTTCTTTCCAGAGGGTTTATTGAACACATAATGAGGTACGCAAAAAAAAAATTATCGTGAGTTTTAATCAAAATGGTAGCGAAAGCGCCTGGGATCACCCAGGTACATTTGTATTAAAAATGACAAAATTCAAGTTTAAACATGAACAAAATTTCTAAAAAAAATATTTTTTCATGTTATTGAAAATTACCTTAAAATTTGTGCAGATATTAAACATGAATATGAAAAAGATCACCCGGGTGGGTATAAGTAAAGGGAAGATTAAATCCAATTTCAAGAATTTCAATGAAGATTTTGGCTAATATTTTGTGAATTACCGCCCAGTTTTGATCTACGGTGATCGCGGATTCAGTTGGCTAGCACGTTAGTCATCATTTATGTTCTGACAATCGTTTTTAAATCGCTTTTACCACTTATGAACTCCACCACGGTATAAACAAAAATCACCATAAACTTGGTCCATCAATTTAAATGCTTCGGTTAAAGTTTAAACATTTTTAAAACAATAGTTAATATTGGATCTTTGTTCGATTCACATTTTTGTACGATGACACAAACATACTTCCACTTCAGATGCAATAACTCCGCTTTCAGTCCACCAAATTTCATGAAATTTTTACTAAAAATCAGGCAAAAAATTTAGTTTTTGATGCATTAAGTCACATAAGGCCACAACAAAATGCCCTATTTGGAAAGTGCACTTTACTTTAAAAAACATGTAATACTAAACTGGCAAAAAATTTTTTTAAAACCCCCCCCCATGACCAAGTTCTGGCTACGCCCCTGACCACCAGCACATATTTGTTGCCCTGAGTGCTAAGTGGGAATGGGCCGGCGACGTCCATTGCAATTCGCTCGAAGGGCGCTCCCACGTTGTACTGCTGCATGCGGCCCTGAGATCTCCTTGTCGGCCCTTTCGCAGCCGAACATCGATCACAGCTCTTAATCCAATCGGCTACAGACTCCTGGCATCCTACCCAGTAGAATTGTGTTTTTATTTTGGCGACAGTTTTTGTAATGCCTAGGTGCCCTCCGCTGGAGTCGTTATGGTATGCCTCGATTACCTCGTTGATCCTGCATTTCGGGACTACAATTAGGGAATTGCTGGTCCGGCCATCCTCACTCTCCCACTCGCGGCATAGGCAGCCATCAGACAGCCGCAGACTTTGCCACTGTGCCCAGTAAGCCTTCGCGATCGGGCTTCCACCGGCCATCTCCTGCCAGTCTGGACGTGCGCCTTGCTCCTTGCCTTCAATGATTTTTGCAAGATCCGTATCCTCGCGCTGGTCCTTTTGTATCCTCTCCGCAGACCACTCTTCCTCTGGCATAACACTTACCAACCGGACGTCCACTATCTGCTCTTTGCCTTCGGCTCGCGAACAATGCCTGCATTCGGTTTTACACGGACGGCGTGACAAGGCATCGGCATTTCCATGACTGCTACCCTTGCGATGCTCTATAGTGTAGTCGTAGCTCTGCAGCCGGTCGATCCATCGCGCCAATTGGCCTTCAGGATCTCTAAAGTTCAGTAGCCATTTCAATGCAGCATGATCTGTGCGCAGGCGAAACTTTTGCCCATACAGGTATTTGTGGAAGTGTTTCACGCATTCCAATACTGCCAGCAACTCTCTTCGTGTCACACAGTAGTTGCGTTCAGGTTTCGACAAAATTTTGCTGTAGTATGCTATCACTTGTTCTTGACCATTTATTATCTGTGATAGCACACCGCCTATACTATGCCCGCTTGCATCTTTATCCAGCACAAACATCTCTCCAGGCACGGGGAAGGCCAGAATTGGAGCAGTGCACAGTTTTTCCTTCAGTCGTGCAAAAGCCTGCTCCTGCTCTTCGCCCCACGCGAAGGCTTGATTCTTTTTCGTCAGTTTGTGCAAGCTGCCGGCTATGTTCGCAAATCCAGGAACGAATCTTCGGTAGTATGTGCACAGGCCCAGGAAACTGCGGAGTTCGTGTAGATTGCGTGGTCGGGGCCACTCCTTCACCGCCGTGATTTTTCCTTCATCCGTATGTTCTCCGCGGGCGGAAACCGTGTGACCCAGATACTTGACCTCCTTTTGAAACAGCGAGCATTTCTGTGGGTTAAGTTTAAGCCCGGCTTGTTGTATTCGCTCGAATACCTCTTTCAGCTTTTCCAGGTGGTCGTCGAAGCTTTTACCCATCACGATTATGTCGTCGAGGTACACCAGACACGTCCGCCAATGCAGCCCTTTTAGCACACGTTCCATTAGCCGCTCGAATGTTGCTGGTGAGTTGCAGAGTCCAAACGGCATGACGGTGAACTGCCACAAACCGTCGCCAACACTGAAAGCCGTTTTCTCCTTGTCCTTGTCTGCAAGCTTCACCCTCCAATAGCCGCTGTGTAAGTCGAGTTTGGAAAACCACTGTGTGCCTGACAGTGTGTCCAGGGTGTCATCGATTCGAGGTAATGGAATCGATGGTTTTTGGTTACGTCATTGAGCTTCCGATAGTCCACACAAAACCGGGTACTGCCATCCTTTTTCTTGACTAGCACGACCGCCGAACACCAGGGGCCTGACGAAGGCTCTATGACCTTTTCTTTACCCATGTTTTCGATTAAAGTTGCGACCTCTTCCCTCTTGGCCAGAGGAACTCGTCTTGGCGGTTGGCGGATCGGTTTCGCACTTCCGGTGTCGATGTTGTGCTTCACTATAGCTGTCCTTCCGCCCTTCTGCTGCAAATATTGACCCATAGTGCTGTAGGAGTGACCGCGCCTTCTGTTTCTGTTCGGCTGTCAATTCGCTGCTCCACTGGTTCTCCTGCGGTATGGCGTCCATGTTAGAACCGCGTTTCCTACTTCCTCCGGGTGGACTGCTTTCGCAATTGACAACTGCTTCAGCCTCTCTACACTCGCCAATGACCGCATCTTTTCCGACATATCTGGGTGTGTTCAGTGGGTTGAGTATCCTGACTGGTATTCTGCCATTCTTAGGTTCCACTAATGTACGTCCGATGATGATGTTGTCGTGTCCTTGATTCGGTGCTTCTACAATCCACAGCCGACTCGTCCCATCGTCCTCGTCCACCTTTGCCCACACAATCGCCTCGGAATTCGCTGGTGTCTTCTGGTGTTGACATGAGACAACTTTCCCTACCGCCACGCTTCGCTCATAGCCGGTGTGCAGGGGGAATTCCACGTTGGCATACCTCAGCATATTTTCTTTCAAGTCCAGCGTAAAACCGTGCCTAATCATGAAATCCACGCCGATAATCACGTCGTCCATTATATCCGCGACGATGAACTCATGTTCCAGGCTGCTGGTGCCGATAGCAATTGTTTTTGTTACTTTTCCTCTTACCGGCGCACGCTCGCCAGTCGCAGTCCTCAGCTGTATGCCATGCAGTGGTTCCCAGTTCTTCAGAAGCTTCCTTTTTATGATCGAATATGACGCTCCAGTATCCAGTGTCAACACGAACAACTTTCCATCTATCTTGCCTTCAATCGTCAAGCTGCTGGGTTGTCGTTTCAACTGCGAGACAAGGACGGTGGGCAGCAGGTTGTGGGGATCAGCTCACGCCCCTTTGGGCTGACCCGTTTTAGTTTAACGACTCCTCGTCCTCAGCCCTGCGCTTGTTGGCTGAGCCTCGCTTTTGGGCTGACCCGTTTTAGTTTAACGACTCCTTGTCCTCAGCCCTGCGCTTGTTGGCTGAGCCTCGATTGTCAGTGTTCCTCGCTTCAGGCGATTGTGATCGAGAACGGAAACGCCTCTTTCGTTGACGGCAGTCTCGTGCTATGTGACCCTGCTTGCCACATGTCCAGCAAACCACTTTAGAGGAGACCACCCGTGGCCTGCCCGGTGTCTCAGAGCTTATGGCCGGGATCGGAATGTCGCTGTCCGGCTGGATTTGGCGTATCCTTGCAGGTGCATACCGAGTGCCCCCAATCCATGTCGCCTCATATGTCATCGCGCTGGGCACCGTCTCTTTAAATGCCGGCTTGCCCATCATCAACGCACTGCGACGTGTCTCCGGGTCATGAAGACCTTCAATAAACGACTCAATCTTCATCCTCTCGAGATCACCAGCGCCGAAAGACGGGTAGCACAACTGTGCGAGCCGCTCAATGTCTGCTGCATATGTCTGCAGCGCCTCGTTGGCTCTTTGCCTGCGGTTCTTCAGCTCACAGTAGTACAGCGTTCTGTTGTGCTCGTTACTGTACTTCGCTGCCAACGCTCTCATGATGGCCTCGTAATCGCTTCTTTCGCATTCTGGAACCGATTTAATTACCTCAGCCGCAGGATCTTTTAACGCCAGTGCCAATCTCCGACCTTTCCTGATATCGGTCCACTGATTTTCCAAAGCAGTCAAGTCGAATTGCAGTTTAAATGTATCGAACGGCGTAGCACCATCATAAGTAGGCACTTCTGTTCGGGTGTCAAAATTTCCGGGACCGGCGGCAAACATTCTCGTGGCTGTACCTCTCTAAGCCGCTCGTCGATTTTTCTGTTCACCGAATCCTCCAGACCGTCAACTCGTCTGTTCAGGGAATCATCCAGGTCGTCGACTCGTTTATCCAAGTGTTCCACTTGAGCTACCAGGTGCTCCACCTTCACATTTAGCTGTTGGAGATTTCTTCCACTCTCTGCTCCAAGCGCGCAGAATTTTCCTGAAGCTTGGTTTCCATTCGCTCTGCTACTTCTCGGTTCGCCGATTCCATTTTTGCTATTTCTTGATTTGTAATTTCGACTTTTGCCGAAATTTCCTGATTCGTAGTTTCCAGTTTCGCTTCCATTTGCGCCGCCATTTGCGCAGACATTTCGCGATTTTCACGGTTGGAAGTCTCGAACATGCCTTTCATTGCAACCATTAGCTGGCTTATGTCCAATGCTTGTAGTGGCGCAGCCGCTGCAGCCGTACTTTGCATCGACGCAGCACCCGCAGGCGATTCCTCCACTTTGGCCGACGAATCTAGCTCCTGCGTCCCGAACTCGTGCGCAGTCCAATCAATGCCTCGTGATTCACACGCCTCTCGCAAGCGTAGCTGCAACTCCACCTTTCCGCCAGCAGTCGGCAAATTCCAGGCGGCCAGCGCCTTCTTCAGCTGGTCAACCTTCAGTTGCTCGAGTTTAACCATGTCTGCGTTTTACAATTTTAATTTTTTTTTGTTTATTTCCAGTAGCACAATCCCACTTCTGACACCAAATGTTACGAAAATGAGCTCACTAAGTTCGTTTTGGATTGTGTTTGAAAATAAAAAAACTTCATTTATTCAGCGCAAACGCAGTCAAAAATCAACAATCACTTTATTCTCAGATTTACACTTTGCTTATATCTACACGTGCTTCTACTTTGCTTGCTCAACTAAGACTCGATCCTCTGCGCTGCACACTGCTGCTTTTATACTGGTTTTCTTATCGCGCCGAAGTTTCTTGCACATTCTAGTTGTGCTCTCTATCTCGATTGTTCTAGCAAAGTCCATCACCTTTCGCGAACCATCCTCGCCATAACGGAATTATAGCAAGTTTGGCGTACTCCAAAGTGCATGCCTAAAAGTAAGCTATGCATTCATGCATAGCACAGCACAAAGTGCTTCATCGTTACAATAGTATACGTTTTATGATTCGTTTAAAAGAGCATTTTTGGTGGAAGTTTGGTAGAATTTTAAATGAGAGTTTGGTGTTAATATTTTTCGGTTGTGGCAACACTGATTGGAACCCGCAAGCTTTACTCTCACTGATCACATATGTGGTGAGAGCATTGCTTCACAAGCGAGAGTGTAGTTTTATCTGTGATGCGCTCTTTGGTGGGGTACATTGCAGCGAGGCTGTGTCACGGTTGAAACTCGACCAAAATTTTGTTAACCGGATACGTCTAGAAATGTAACCAAAATTTAGAAAATGTAACCATAACTAAAGAAATGCAATCCCATCTGCCTTCCCACATGCGAGCAAACAAACAAAAAGTCATCAAACCCGAATAAAAGCTACAAACCACAAAAAAATTAACCTATTTTGGTTAAAATTAACGAACTGCGGCAACCGTGGTCTGTGTTAGCACGTTAGCGCACACTGCTGTGCAGTGTCGCGAGTAGTAATTAACTAAAATGTGAAAACGAATTTTAAAACCGATATACCGATGGCCGGCCACCAAACTTGCACTTTGTGAAGGTTGGTGGTTTGGGTAGAAATTATTGCAATTTGTTGAATGTAAGTTCGAGGGCTCTTATTGAAAAATTTCCCATGGAACCTTATGTTAAGTAAATATATTCTATAAATATACTATTTTTGCAACTCTGTGGAAGCTTTCCCTCTTTTGTTTTGCTTTCCATATTCCTTGTACCGCTACTTGAAGAAACGTCAATTCGTAGGAATAAAAGTGCAGTGTCATCAAACTTTAGATAAACTAAAAAAAAAGTACTTCTTACTACTTCGAGATTCTACAGTTTGATATAGCTGAAAGTATGTATTAATAGAAACCATGGACTTTAGCTGCACAAACTTGCACGTTTTTAAGAAATTTAGCATTTTCAGTGCCGTATGCATTCAAAAATGGGGTCCTTTTTGCAGCATGGTTGGCAGGAAAACATAGCGACCGCTGCTGCGCTTCGCTTGAACTATACATTTTTGTAATATGCAAACACCACTTGATTTAGAAAAATTACAAAAAAAAAGGTAGATTCGATGGAAGGCTTCGGTAATACTGGGTGGCTTGCCATCGAATCAAGGCAACTTTCGAAAAGAAGCAAAACTTGTTAATGTCTTCAGAACCAATTATAGCAGTTAATAGAAAAATTAAAGTTAAACATGAAAACCGAAACTCTGATATACTACAATATATAATATCTGAGGAAGTTGAAGAAAGGAGTTTTTAAATTTTGTCAAAAATTTATGTAGAGGGTTTAATTTCCAATAATTCATGATAGAAACCCGATTATCCTAGCAGTACAAATTAACAAACTGTAATTTTTAATGGAAATTTATGCTCTAATGAGTTTAATAAGAGGTGTTATTATTTTTTATTTGGGTTTCAAATTACTTACTTACTTATAAGTATGCACAGATATTTGTAGTTTTTTCAATATTTCCTTTTTTTATGACAAGCGTATTTGTAGGTTGATCAAACCATTTTTGGTATATACCTTTATATTGATGATATGAGCTGCTGTACTAAATTTCATCAATATATCTTTTATAGTTTCCGAGATACTGTCAACTTAGTATTTGGTTTGTATGGGAGGTGGGCGTGTCCGTGGGGCGATTGAAGTAATTTTTGGCGTATTAACTTCTCTTTATAACAAAATTATATGTGCAACATTTTAATGTCGTACGACTATTCCTTCTATTTTTGTCCCTCGCTACTATGGACTCGCGACACTGTGCTGTGCAGTGACAATGTGGCGCGAAACTGAGAGGGGAAGTGATATCGAGTCAATTTTTTGCATTTTCCGGTCGTCTGATAGTGTACAGGTACCCAAACACTCGGAAAGCACTGGTTACCACCGAATTGTTTGCATCTAAAAGTAAAATTTTTTCTGAATTGTTGCAATTATAAGTAATCGTTATTTTAACGCGTACCAATAAAAGAGGAAAATAAATTATTTCGTTCGCTAAAATCAACGGATATTTAGTTGTGTTTTTCTTCAGTTTATGTCTCACTGATTTTCCCGTTCTAGTGCAGAAAGAAACAGTGATGGCAAGCATGATGCAATAAACAACGTAAAATGAGTACGGAAAGCTTTCTCCAAAATTCTGCCGATTTGAATGACAGCAAGAGTTTGAGTTTCTCATTTTGCAAGTAGGAGTTCTTAGTATTGTTTTTAGCAAAGCCGGCCTCGATAGTCCAGCGGGTAGCGCGCTGGCTTCTCATACCGAGGCCCTAGTTTCGATTCCTAGCTCGGACTGGTGAAACGCTCATCTACTTATATCGCTATCCACATAAAGCAGATAAGAATTACAAGAATCGCACAAGTGCACTCTTGGCAGGCAAGGGCGAAACCTCCAAGTGTGAAAGGAAAATTGCCAAAAAAACGCCGTTCGGATTCGGCGTTAAACTGTAGGTCCCCTTTCCCCATCCGTTTGAAATGTGTGCTGTAACATATGTTGGAAAAAACAGTTTTGCATACATATTTCAAAGCGGGTGAAATATGAGATATCACTCTCCTTTCCTTCCCTATCCCCCATGGATATAGTGCAATGGTCCAAAATGGACTGAGTGCTATGGAAGGCTTGTAGCCTTCCTGCCCACCTTCAAGGAAAAAAAAATTGTTTTCAGCCTTACCGTCAGCATTCAAAATAAAATAGGAAAAAATCAAATATTGTGATGTTCTATTTAAAATATATATTTCAAAAAAATTTTAAAATGATTATAAAATAATAAAATGATAATGATAATACAAGACAGAAATATTTTTGGAATGCAATTTTTTTTATTATAATCTGGCATTTAGTTTTTAAAAATGATTTCCGGCATATGTCCGCCGCGGCTACGAGTTACATGGTCCATTCGATCAGTCCAATTTTCGACCACTTTTTCCAATAAATCTGGCCGTATGGCGTCAATTATGGCTTGAATATTGGCTTCCAATGCTTCAAGAGTTGCTGCTTTGTCGGCATAAACCAAAATTCAGTCAGGATGGATCGATAGCGCTCGCCATTCACCGTAACGGCAGCTCCTTCCTCATTTCGAAAGAAATAAGGACCGATGTTTCTGCGTATCGCGGCGGAGCGGTGTAAATAAAAGACGGGTTATTTTCGGGGTTAGGTTTTGGGGTCTTTATTGTTCGGCTGGTGAATATCGAGAGACAAGAATAAACACTAAACATTATACAATACAAACGGCCGAAGCCGGGGAGCAGAAAATAGGGGGAAACATGAGTACAAAAGGACAAGGAAAGGAAGGGATTAGAGATGGGATCGACAGATCACTAGAGACAGCACTCATTTAGCCATCGCGGCCGCCATTGCATATTGCAATATATTAAAGTTGGGAAAAGATGGCGATGAGCTGCGGCGGACGGCTGCAGGATGGGCTGACGGCTGAGGATTTGTCGTCTGTCATCGATGATGGAACCCTGGAGAGTGCGTTGAGGGCCTCCTTGCTGCCGTGCGGGCCATGCGGGATAAACTTGAAGGCAACTGCTGCGATGGTCGGCTAGCGGACGATCTGCAAAGGAGGTAGATGTCAGATTATTGGAAATTACAGTATTGAGGCGACATCGTGGGTATGGGAAATCGGCTTAGCTGCGGGGTTCGCTTAAGCTTCAGCCGAGGGAGTATGGAGGTATATACATTTGAAAATTGGTCAAGTTGCCATGTACTTTTTCTAAGCGTAGGGGAATTGTTTTAGTGGATATGGAGATTTTTAGGTGCATATACACCTATTCGTAGGGCTCGAGAGAAGCAAGGGAACCGATCGAGGATGTCGGTTTGCTCTTCGAGAGGGTGGTGGCAGTCAACCGCTCTTTGATCCGGAATTGGAACTGTCTGAGCAGGACCGTTTGGCTCAGCATCGAAGAATTGCTGGAGCCGTTCCACCCAAGAGGGAGATCTTATAGATCTTGGAGTTTATACCCGATCAGTCCGACGTCTGCGGGACTTGCAGCGCTTAGGGCAAGTCGCACTGGAGTGGCAACTGTCCTCTTTTCGGACCCGGGATGGAGGAGGTGCAATGAGGAACTGCGAGGGAATGCAATTTCCGTCAGTTGCTGTGAGTGTGGAACGAGTGGCGTCACGCCAACGCTCTTGTCGAACCCTTTTTCGCTGCCTCATTAGAGGCGAAAGCCATCCTGCGGGGTCGAAACGGTTGGCAACGAAGGGGGGAATTTGCCGGTTTGGGTATGAGTTTGCAGGAGTGGTGGATTCGAAGTGATTTTCCATTATTTCCTGGGGTGGAAACCCTACGGGATTGAGGGCGGCAATCACTTGTGAAAGGGCTTTCTTTAGGGCGGGAAGGTTATTTCGAAGGGCGGGTCCAGTATGCATATGGCGACTTGGTACGTCTGTGGCGCATGTCAAATGCGAAGAAGGGGGTGCTGGACCGCTTAATACCCAACCGAATATTGTATGCTGAGCAAGTAAGCTGCCACATACATTTCGGTGGATACCTTCGAGCATGATCTGCGGGATGAGATCACTGCCAATCACTATATCGATCTGCGCTGTCTCGAAGGGGTTTGGATCAGCGAGTTCTAGCATGGCGAAATCTTTCATATTAGGGGGGGTTATATGAGAAGGTGGGAGCAATTTCGTAAGCTCTTGGAGCACGATTGCTTGCACGGGGAGTTTCGTGCTCATTTGAGGGACTGCCAATGTCAAGAAGCATGTATGATTGGCGTTTTGCACAATCTGACCGCCCATGCCCGAGATTTGGAAGGGTGATTTCTCGGTTGGCAATTTGAGGCGTTTCTGGACCTTCGAAGAAATGAAGGTACGCTGAGAGGCTTGGTCGATCAACGCTCGAACCTTAAACAACTTTCCTGCGTGCTCAATAGACACCAGTGCCGTAGGCAGAAGGGATTGAGTGCCATTATTGGAGTGTAAGGCTTGTACTTGGGGCGTACTTTGCCTGGAAGATGTGCGGGGTTGCGCATCAGAAAGTGGGGAATGAGTAGCGGAGTTGTTGTGCGTTCGTTCTGGAGCTGTTGCGACCTGTGGAGTGGTCGAATGAGATCGATTAAGCGATTGAGAGGGTTGCGCATTGCCTTTGGGGAAATGAAGCATGGAATGGTGCTTCATTTGGCAATATACGCACGTAACATTGCTTGTACAATTCTCAAGAAGGTGAGATGTAGCCAGACAATTTACGCAGAGATTGTGCTTCTTAACGTATTTAAGTCGACTCTGGGGGGTGAGTCTTTTGAAGCTCTGGCAAGTCCGTATGGGATGGTTTGCGTTGCAGAGTTTGCAAGCGAAGTCCCTTTTCACTTGAGTGTGATAGTTTAGGGATTTGTGTGGCCGATTTGGGAGGACATTGGAAGTCGAAGGTTGAGGTTTCGGCTTAGAAGAGCGAATATTTTGCAGCCGTTCAAGTACCTCATATCTGCCGGTCAGGAACTCATCCATTTGCGACCAGGGTGGCAGATCCTTCCGGGATGTCAATGATTGCTCCCATAGAGCAAGTGTCTCTTGGGGCAATTTGGTACAACATATGTAAACCAATAGCGGATCCCAATTGTCAGTGTCTACGGCCTGAGTATTTAGAACAGACAGACAATTGTTTATTGTGTCTTGGATCCGCTGTAGCGCCTCACTATTTTCAGTGTGGGCAGGAGCGATATTCAAAAGGGATCGGATTTGAGTATCAACGAGTATGCGTTTATTTTCGTAACGGGATTTTAGAGCTTCCCACGCGATTCCGAAATTCTCATCGGTTAATGCATATTGCTTTACAATAGCACCGGCCTTACCTTGCGTTTTGTATCGGAGGTGATACAATTTTTGGGCTGGAGTGAGCTGGGGGTGGTTGATGTAAACTGCCGTAAACATGTCCCGGAAGGACGGCCACTGCTCATAGCCCCCGAAAAATGTTTCGGTATCACAAGGTGGAACTTGTAGGCAAATGTAGGGGGTATTTGCTGGTTCTAGGGGTCGAACCGGTTCCATATGCGCAGCGGGCTGGGGGGACTGAGTTTGGAGCATCTCAATGATGTCCAACATCTGAGCCATGCACAACTCATACTGGTCTGTGCAGGCGTCGATTTTTTGCCTAGCCGACTCTTTGAAACCGTCGGGCTGGCTGTTGTCTTCAGCAATGAAGACTGCCTCATGTGCGCACAAAAGCCTCTCCCATTGGGCTTGCAAATTTTTTTGCTTAATTTGGACCAGGGATTTGGTCCAATCCTCAATGGGAGCCGATGAAAATTTTGTGCATAATTGCACGAGTCTATCGGACTCGAAAATAAATTTTGCAACACTAGGATCGGTTGCTTTGGGACTAGAAAGTTTGGAGCGAGTGTTTGGTGGCTCCCGAGTGACAGGAACTGTCAAACGTGCATTGGCTGACTTTGTGTTTCTGGAGGAAGGAGTCTCCATTGTGACAAGCTGGCGTTTAGGGGATCGCTCAGCAGGCATTTTGTTCAGAAAAGCTCGACAGAGGGTAAAAAGTTTAAATAAATATATGTGTATGTAAATGTATGTAGGGTATTGGGGAAATAGACGTGTAGTCTAACCGCGTCCGCGCGAACGATAATCGAGTATGGGAAGAATTCGTTAATACGAAATTGTATCTCTGTCGAGTAAAAAAGTTTACACCCGTGTATGTAAACGTGTAGGGAAATATATATGTATATGGGAAACAAGTAAATTTTTTGTAAATGGGAATGGGTAATAAATAGAAATGTGTATGTATGCGGGAATTGGGAATGTATGTTAAAATTATTACAATATAACAAATGTGTAGTCAAATGTGTGTGAAAATATGTTTTTATTTGTGAAAAAGTGAATTTTATTTTGTATGGGAATGTGAATGTGAATGTGTGTGAGTATACACGTATGTATGTGTATGTGTATAAATATATGTGTGTGTATATATATATGTTTGTGTATATATATGTGTATGTGAGTATTTGTTTTAGTGTGTTAATGTAAGTAAAAATGTCAAAATAATTTTGTGTACGAGTGGGCGATATTTGCCCCACTGTATGTATGTAAAGGGAATGCGCAATGATCGTTGGTTATGTACAATTGAAAATTTTCTAAGTCGAAATTTTCAATGTGCAGTGAAAATGTGCAACTTGTCCCACTGTATCCGCTTTGTGCTTTATTGTTTATGTTTATGCACTTGGGCCAAGCAGCGGGATTGCGTGCTGCCAAGTGCGTGCGAATATAGCACAAAGAGAAATGCGGGAGTATGTGCAAAGTGGGCGCGCAGAATGTACACAGCAGCTGGGCTGTCGCTGCTGATCTTGTGTACAAGCGCAAAGAAAAAGAAGGGAAATGTGCAATTAGCGAGTTAGTGGGATGCAGGCTGCAGCGGAGTTTTTGCTGCTTTGCCTGCGTAGGTCGCACACAAGAGAATGCGAACACAAAAAGCGCAAAATTATGTGCAGTAGCGGGAATGCTTACTGCACTGCGCTATTTTGTATGTGTACAGAGAAATGTACACGAAAACCGGACAGTGGCGGGGCACCAGTATGTAATGTGTTGACTGGATTTTTTAAGGGTTTTTGGGAATGGGTATATATATATATTTTATAAATTATATTTTGTGTTAGTGTATGTGTAAGGTGTATGTGTTAATTTTTAGTAAAAATTGTGGGCTTATCTTAAGGGGGCCCAGTGCCCGAGTATGGGGATCTCCTCTATGTGGTTGTGTCCGCCGTTTGTGCGCTGATATGTTGTGCTGCTTGCTGTTGTTGCTGTTTGTGCAGTTCTTTTTCTTCGTTTCTTGTGTTCTGCTCTGCGTCGTGGGTGTGTGTTGTTGTATTTTTGATGTGCGTGCTTTTGTTGTTATACTACACTGCACTGTCCAATGTGTCGCGGTGTTTTTTTGTTTTTACTTTCAATTTTTGAATTTTGTGTACTTTTTAGTTATGTATTTTTGTAACACCTTTTACTTTGTTTCTTGTGGTTAGTTAGTTAGTTTGATTTGTGTTGTCACTGTTTGTTTGTTATTAATATTATTATTTTTTTTCTTTAATTTTTAGCTTTTGATATTTTTGCACTGATTGTTTGCAGTTAGTTGGAACTATGTACATATGTGTATTTTTTTGTCACTTTTCCACTTGTTGTAACTTTTTTTTGTGAGTGTCTTTTCACTTGTAGTTTTCACTTGAAATTGTTGAAGTTGTTGTGAATTGTTTTGTATTTTGTAATGTTGAAACTCGTATCACTGTTTGTAATTGTTAATTGTTTTGTATTTGAAATTGTGTACTGTTTACTAATCGCGAGTTCGCGATGGCTCGAAGGACCATGTTTCTGCGTATCGCGGCGGAGCGGTGTAAATAAAAGACGGGTTATTTTCGGGGTTAGGTTTTGGGGTCTTTATTGTTCGGCTGGTGAATATCGAGAGACAAGAATAAACACTAAACATTATACAATACAAACGGCCGAAGCCGGGGAGCAGAAAATAGGGGGAAACATGAGTACAAAAGGACAAGGAAAGGAAGGGATTAGAGATGGGATCGACAGATCACTAGAGACAGCACTCATTTAGCCAACCGATGACTGTCAATTTTAATAGATTTTAATAGATGTATTGGTGATTCGTTAAAGGCTGGAGGATTGTCTTTGCTCCATATACGGCAGTTTTGCTTACTGACGTAGCCATTTAACCGGAAATGAGCTTCATCACTAAACACAATTTTTCGATAAATCTTCAGCCAGTTTCAAATGAGCCCAATCAGCAAAATGCGACGCAAACTATGGTCATTTGGCTTCAATTCTTGCACGAGCTGTATTTTATGAGCACCTAAGCCAAGATCCTTACGTAAAATTTTCCACGTAGTCGAAGGACAAAGGCCAACAAGTTGAGAACGACGACGAATCGACATTTCGGCGTCTTCTTCAACACTTCGCGCTACAGCAGCAATATTCTCTTCGGTACGCACATTTCTTTTTCTTGTTGATGGTTTTAAATCGAGAAGAGTAAAATTAGTGCAAAAACGATCAATAACTGCACGAATTGCTTGCTCACTAGGCCGATTACATTGACTGTAAAATGGCCGAAGTGCTCTATGAATTTCGCGAACAGATTTATTTCTTTCAAAGTAAATTTCCACAATTTGGGAGCGTTGTTTTGGCGTTAAACGATTGATGATGACTTACCAAATCTTACTGAACAGAAATGTCAACACAGTTTGACATTCTCAGCTGTCAAACCATAGTTATCGATTTCGCTAGTTATCATGCAGCTAAAAAAACACCCTTTATGAAATATAAAATCAGGCATTTGCAAATATTGCACCCTGTTCAATAAAAACATTTCACGACAACAGTCATTTCGCGTACGCCAATTTTCGTGGCTGTCCATACTTAGTCTACATTGTTAATTCTGTTATGATGGCAAGCATGAACTCTTTTCCGCAGAGTTGCAATTCAAGCAACTCAAACATTTCGGTATTCAAGGCAGTAAGTAAAACTAAACTAAATGAATGCCGAATCACATTTCGACATGCGTAAGTTTTTTAGCAAAATGCATTTTTGAGCTCAGAGGTACCTTCTATTAATTTTCATATTTTTTGCTATTACATTTACAGGCAGGAATCCAATTCCAATCTTTCAGTTGGAACGTCGGGGGACAACATGAGACCAGCCCTTTTTATATTTATTTATTTATTTAAAAGCGTGGAAAAATAATACAATTATTTTTTCACGAAAAGTGGAGAGCACTGGCTGCCAGGACCTTCGGCTCGCAGATGATATACTATAGGGTTTTTCATCATGAGCCGAAAAAGTAAATAAAGAAAAAAAATCCATTAAAATTTGAATTTTGATAAAATGTCATATTCCATTAGTAATGGAATATGACATCATTCAAATGACCGCCACGAGCAGCCTGGCACACCTCGATTCTTTTTAGGTAATTTTCGATTACTTTTTTACATATAGCAGGCTGTAAGGCGCCAAGAACTGCACGTATGTTGTCCCTCAAATGCTCCAGAGTCTGCGGATTGTCTGCATAGACTTGGTCTTTCGCGTAGCCCCAAAGAAAAAAGTCCAAAGGGTTCAGATCGCACGATCTTGACGGCCAATTGGCATCACCAAAACGCGAAATTATGCGTTCATCGACCCTGGTTCGCAATTCTGTCATGTTCGGTCGTGTTGTGTGGCATGTAGCGCCGTCCTGTTGAAACCATCTCCTCCACATCCATATCTTCGATCGCTGGCCAGAAATACTCGGTTATCAATGTCCAATTGTTGTGAACGCCAGGGAAGCGATAAATTCGGAGGGCGATTACGTATTGGCCTCTGTACATCTTGTACAGAACCAGTTCGTTCGAATTTCGCCAAAAAATCCGAAATTGTTGACAAAACAGGCCTTCCGTGACGTCCGAAATCCTTCCTTAGTGCGCGAAAAGTGGTGCTCGTGTAGGTGTATTTGTTTTAGTGTGTTAATGTAAGTAAAAATGTCAAAATAATTTTGTGTACGAGTGGGCGATATTTGCCCCACTGTATGTATGTAAAGGGAATGCGCAATGATCGTTGGTTATGTACAATTGAAAATTTTCTAAGTCGAAATTTTCAATGTGCAGTGAAAATGTGCAACTTGTCCCACTGTATCCGCTTTGTGCTTTATTGTTTATGTTTATGCACTTGGGCCAAGCAGCGGGATTGCGTGCTGCCAAGTGCGTGCGAATATAGCACAAAGAGAAATGCGGGAGTATGTGCAAAGTGGGCGCGCAGAATGTACACAGCAGCTGGGCTGTCGCTGCTGATCTTGTGTACAAGCGCAAAGAAAAAGAAGGGAAATGTGCAATTAGCGAGTTAGTGGGATGCAGGCTGCAGCGGAGTTTTTGCTGCTTTGCCTGCGTAGGTCGCACACAAGAGAATGCGAACACAAAAAGCGCAAAATTATGTGCAGTAGCGGGAATGCTTACTGCACTGCGCTATTTTGTATGTGTACAGAGAAATGTACACGAAAACCGGACAGTGGCGGGGCACCAGTATGTAATGTGTTGACTGGATTTTTTAAGGGTTTTTGGGAATGGGTATATATATATATTTTATAAATTATATTTTGTGTTAGTGTATGTGTAAGGTGTATGTGTTAATTTTTAGTAAAAATTGTGGGCTTATCTTAAGGGGGCCCAGTGCCCGAGTATGGGGATCTCCTCTATGTGGTTGTGTCCGCCGTTTGTGCGCTGATATGTTGTGCTGCTTGCTGTTGTTGCTGTTTGTGCAGTTCTTTTTCTTCGTTTCTTGTGTTCTGCTCTGCGTCGTGGGTGTGTGTTGTTGTATTTTTGATGTGCGTGCTTTTGTTGTTATACTACACTGCACTGTCCAATGTGTCGCGGTGTTTTTTTGTTTTTACTTTCAATTTTTGAATTTTGTGTACTTTTTAGTTATGTATTTTTGTAACACCTTTTACTTTGTTTCTTGTGGTTAGTTAGTTAGTTTGATTTGTGTTGTCACTGTTTGTTTGTTATTAATATTATTATTTTTTTTCTTTAATTTTTAGCTTTTGATATTTTTGCACTGATTGTTTGCAGTTAGTTGGAACTATGTACATATGTGTATTTTTTTGTCACTTTTCCACTTGTTGTAACTTTTTTTTGTGAGTGTCTTTTCACTTGTAGTTTTCACTTGAAATTGTTGAAGTTGTTGTGAATTGTTTTGTATTTTGTAATGTTGAAACTCGTATCACTGTTTGTAATTGTTAATTGTTTTGTATTTGAAATTGTGTACTGTTTACTAATCGCGAGTTCGCGATGGCTCGAAGGACCATGTTTCTGCGTATCGCGGCGGAGCGGTGTAAATAAAAGACGGGTTATTTTCGGGGTTAGGTTTTGGGGTCTTTATTGTTCGGCTGGTGAATATCGAGAGACAAGAATAAACACTAAACATTATACAATACAAACGGCCGAAGCCGGGGAGCAGAAAATAGGGGGAAACATGAGTACAAAAGGACAAGGAAAGGAAGGGATTAGAGATGGGATCGACAGATCACTAGAGACAGCACTCATTTAGCCAACCGATGACTGTCAATTTTAATAGATTTTAATAGATGTATTGGTGATTCGTTAAAGGCTGGAGGATTGTCTTTGCTCCATATACGGCAGTTTTGCTTACTGACGTAGCCATTTAACCGGAAATGAGCTTCATCACTAAACACAATTTTTCGATAAATCTTCAGCCAGTTTCAAATGAGCCCAATCAGCAAAAATGCGACGCAAACTATGGTCATTTGGCTTCAATTCTTGCACGAGCTGTATTTTATGAGCACCTAAGCCAAGATCCTTACGTAAAATTTTCCACGTAGTCGAAGGACGTACAGAACAGAACCAGTTGTACAGAACCAGTTCGTTCGAATTTCGCCAAAAAATCCGAAATTGTTGACAAAACAGGCCTTCCGTGACGTCCGAAATCCTTCCTTAGTGCGCGAAAAGTGGTGCTCAAATTTTCTTATGTTTACACGTTGAGCGATGCTAAATCGGTCCATTTTCATAAATGGCAAACACTAAACTACAATATTAACACAATGCAACGACAGATGACAGCTGCGGTTGTCGAACGCAGGGCTGTCAAAGTTTTCGGTTCGAAATGAAAAACCCTGTATAAATAAGATTAATTAATATTTACGTGTTATTTACAAGTAAAATTATGTAAACGCTAACGTGAGAATATTTAGTGGATGTACATGTAACAATGATTGGAGATGAAGATTTACATATTATATTCATTTCTTTAATCCAGTTTGACGTACATATGTTGCAAAATTTCTATGTTTTCTAGAGACGGAAATTTTAATTAGTTAGACGGGATTCTGTTCTAAAAAATATGGAGTCTTATTTGGTTAAACTGGGGGCAGTCATCAAGAAGGTGTTTGATAGATAAAGGCGTAGACGAGCAGTATTGGCAGCAAGGTGGACTGGAGCCAGTTAGAAGGTGGGCGTGTATGGCAATAGTATGCCCTAAGCGGAGTCGAACAAAGGCTTTGATGTCGTTGCAGCGTCCAGATGGTGGGTAAATAGGTTTGCTTCCATTTGAGTTGTAAAGGGTGTAGTGGTGTTGGATTGCTGCCCACTCTCCTTTGTGTTTTTCATTTTGGTAAGATGAATTTGTAAAAGTCGTTTTTACCAGATAGTCAGGGCCGGATTAACCCTCAACGGGGCCCTAGGCAACCATCAATTTGGGGGCCCTTTTTTCACGTCCGTTCCCTTCTTTTTTCGATTAAAAAATACAAACTTATATCTTTCATAAAAATTTTATTGTCACAATGTAATAATATCAATAAAATTACTATCTACATTTTAAACATGTCGTTTTCTACATTTGTTTTCGGCAAATTCATCAATTATCAAATTCATCAAAAATGCTTTTTTCGACATTTCGTAACCATTATTTGTGACAAATATTTTTTTCTGTTGGCTAATAACTATTATCAGCAAGAAATATTTTTTCCATTGCTCTGTAACGTTTATTTTTTGAACAATATTTTTTCCGTCATCGTATAACTGTTATGAGAGAAAAATATTTTTTACGTTGCTCGGCAGGGCCGGATTAATAAGTAGGCAGAATAGGCAGTTGCCTGGGTAACGTTTATTTTGTGAGAAATATTTTTTACGTTGCTCGATAACGTTTATTTTTTGGGAAATATTTTTTACGTTGCTCGGTAACGTTTATTTTGTGAGAAATATTTTTTCCGTTGCTCGATAACGTTTATTTTTTGGGAAATATTTTTTACGTTGCTCGGTAATGTTTATTTTGTGGGAAATATTTTTTCCGTTGGCAGTAACTATTGTGAATGGGAATTTTTTTTTACGTTGAATGATAACTATTATTTTGCAATATATATTTTTTACGTTGAAAATACCGGTACACAAGAGAAAAAATTTAAAAAAATATTTCTTGCTGATAATAGTTATAAGGCAACAGGAAAAAATATTTGTCACGAATAATAGTATCGAAATGGCGAAAAAAGTATTTTTTCCCTCATAATAGTTATTCTCCAACATTTATAAATATCTCTTAAAAATGGGCAACGTTTTCGAATTTTAAAAAATGCACAACTGTTATTTTGGGTCCCTGACGAAAAGGTATTTGTTAAATGATACTAAATGATACATTCATTTATTTGTCATCCATCATTAATCATTCACTCATTCATCATTCTAGTTGAAATTTCCGCTTGAAGGCTTCTACACCCCCTGTTCCAAAAATAACCGAAATTTTTCAAAATAAAAACAACCAGTGTACATTTTGAGATAATTCTTTTTTATTATTCAATATACTCTCCTTTCACTTCGATACACTTCTTTGCACGCTCATACAATTTGTCAAATGAGTCGGAAATGTCCTTTTTAGGAACCTTGTCTAGTTCGTCGGTCGTCGCCTTTTGAATGCGGTCAATTGAGTTTTATTTATTTGAGTAAAATTTATTTTCAGTTCTGATTATATTTTTCTTTCACTCTCTAGAATTTTATGTTTGTAAGAAAATTTTAGAAGTCTTTTTCATTTTTCGGGGGCCCCCTAAAATCGGGGGCCCCAGGCAACTGCCTATTCTGCCTACTTGTTAATCCGGCCCTGCAGATAGTCAAATGTTATGAGTGGCTCCATAGCGGTGGATTTGGCCCGCTCGTCAGCCAGTTCGTTTCCTTTTATACCGACGTGGCCTGGTACCCACATTAGCTTTATGCTGTTCTTGCTTTTAATCAGCGTAAGGGGTGAACCAGAAAAAATTTAGAATTTTTAAGGACACATTAAAAAAAAGTAATCGTTTGATTTTACTAAAATAAACTGCAGTTTATTATACATTTCTTAAACTCTAATTCACAAAAAAATTTAATGAAATATAATTAGCGGTTGCAAAATTTTTTTATATTGTTACGAATATGAGTTTTAGTGGGCTAATACGTATCTCTGGATTGCGTAATTTGAAAATAAAACACACTTAGTTCCTCAACCGCAGTCAATAAAATAAACCAACAATCACTTTATTTCACAGGTTTACACTTTACTGTCTTTACACTTAATTATTCGCTCAATTACTCCGTGTGGCACCTTCACTAGTCAAAATCAGACTGACTCGCTGCGCCGCACCCGGCTGTCTTTTATACCTGTCCGGCCATCGCGCAGATCGTTCTCGCACATTCCGGAGTGGACTAAAGGTTTCCATGATGATCGCGACCATCATTGCCAGATTGGACTAAAAGTTGCCATCGTTGTCGCGGCCGTCGTTGCCAGATTGAATTATAGCACGGCGCGTAGCGACAGGGTTGCTTTGCACAGCGACAAACTGTCTTATCGTTACACTGCCCACCACTTAGACTTGTTCGTCCCGAACAAGTGCCGATGTTCCGCTGTGATAAGGCGCCAGGCGCTGCAAATGGACTACCTTCAGCTTAGCGCCTTTATTGCTGCAACGTTGAATCCTGTATACCACGTCGTTTATCCTAGTCACGACTTCGTAAGGTCCTTCCCATGACGCTTGAAGTTTCGGAGACAAACCTTTCCTCCGCTGCGGGTTGTAGAGCATTACCAGATCGCCTTCTTGGAACCCTGCTGAGTTGGCCCGTAGATCATATCTGGCTTTCGCCTTATCGCTGACCAGTTTGGTGCGGCTCCTTATAAACTGGTGAATCTCCTCCAGTTCCGCCCGCTTATTGGCCACGTAGTCCGTCTTAGCGCCTCCCGTCGTGCTGACTACCCCGAACTTCAAGTCAGCGGGTAACCGCAATTCTGTGCCGAATACTGCTCGGGCTGGAGTGAGTGATGTCGTGTCGTGCGGGGCTGACCTATACGCCATCAGGAACAAGGGGATATGCGTGTCCCAATCCTTTTGATTCCTGCCTACCACTTTCCGCAGGTATTCCTCCAGTGTCCGGTTAAAGCGTTCCACCATGCCGTCGGACTGTGGGTGCAAAGGGGTGGTACGCGTTTTCTTTATCCCCAGCAGCTCACACACTTCCTTGAATACCGCAGACTCGAAATTCCGGCCTTGATCCGAGTGCAACTCCAACGGAACTCCGAACCTGGCTACCCAGTTGTTTACCAGCTTTTCCGAGATCGTAGTGGCCTCCTGGTTAGGAATTGGGTACACTTCGGGCCATTTGCTGAAGTAATCCATTACCACCAGCACATATTTGTTGCCTTGAGTACTAGTTGGGAATGGGCCGGCGACGTCCATAGCAATCCGCTCGAAGGGCGCTCCCACGTTGTACTGCTGCATGCGGCCTCGAGATCTTCTTGCTGGCCCTTTCGCTGCTGAACATCGGTCGCAGCTCTTAATCCACTCGGCTACAGACTCCTGACATCCTACCCAGTAGAATCGTCTTTTTATTTTGGCGACGGTTTTGGTGATGCCTAGGTGCCCTCCACTGGAGTCGTTATGGTATGCCTGGATGACCTCGTTGATTCTGCATTTCGGCACTACCATTAGGGAGTTGCTGGTCCGACCATCCGCGCTCTCCCATTCGCGGTACAGGCATCCTTCCTTCAACCGCAGACTTTTCCACTGTGCCCAGTAAGCCTTGGCGATCGGGCTTTCACCGGCCATCTCCTGCCAGTCTGGACGTGCGCCTTGCTCCTTACCTTCGACGATTTTTGCAAGATCCGCATCCTCACGCTGGTCCTTTTGTAGCCTCTCCGCAGACCACTCTTCCTCTGGCATAACGCTCACCAACCGGACGTCCACTATCTGTTCTTTGCTTTCGGCTCGCGAGCACGCCCTGCATTCGACTTTGCACGGACGGCGTGACAAGGCATCGGCATTGCCATGGCTACTGCCCTTCCGATGCTCTATCGTGTAGTCGTAGCTCTGCAGTCGCTCGATCCACCGCGCCAATTGGCCTTCAGGATCCTTAAAGTTCGGGAGCCATCTTAATGCCGCATGATCTGTGCGCAGGCGAAACCTTTGTCCATACAGATATTTGTGGAAGTGTTTTACGCAGTCCAATACCGCCAGCAGTTCTCTCCGTGTCACACAGTAGTTGCGTTCCGGTTTCGACAGAATCCTACTGTAGTATGCTATCACTTGTTCTTGGCCGTCTATTATCTGTGATAGCACACCGCCAATACTATGCCCGCTCGCATCCGTATCCAGCACAAACATCTCTCCAGGCACGGGGAAGGCCAGAATTGGAGCAGTGCACAGTTTTTCCTTCAGACGTGCAAAAGCCTGCTCCTGCTCTTCGTTCCACTCGAAAGCTTGGCTCTTTTTCGTCAGTTTGTGCAAGCTGCTGGCTATGTTCGCGAATCCCGGAACAAATCGGCGGTAGTATGTGCACAGGCCCAGGAAACTGCGGAGTTCGTGTAGATTGCGTGGCCGGGGCCACTCCTTCACCGCCGTGATTTTGCCTTCATCCGTATGTACTCCGCGGGCGGAAACCGTATGACCCAGATACTTGACCTCTTTTTGGAACAGCGAGCACTTCTTTGGGTTGAGTTTAAGCCCGGCTTTTTGTATCCGCTCGAATACCTCCTTTAGCTTTCCCAGGTGGTCGTCGAAGCTATTACCCATCACGATTATGTCGTCGAGGTACACCAGACACGTCCGCCAATGTAACCCTTTTAGCACCCGTTCCATTAGCCGCTCGAATGTTGCTGGGGCGTTGCAGAGTCCAAACGGCATGACGGTGAACTGCCATAAACCATCGCCAACACTGAAAGCCGTTTTCTCCTTGTCTTTGTCTGCAAGCTCTACCTGCCAATAGCCGCTGCGTAAGTCGAGCGTGGAGAACCACTGTGTGCCTGACAGCGTGTCCAGGGTGTCATCGATCCGCGGTAGTGGATAACTGTCCTTCTTGGTCACATCATTGAGCTTCCGATAGTCCACACAAAACCGGGTACTGCCATCCTTTTTCTTGACTAGCACGACCGGCGAGCACCAGGGGCCCGAAGAAGGTTCTATGACCTTTTCTTTCCGCATGTTTTCGATCAAATTTATGACCTCTTCCCTCTTGGCCAGAGGAACTCGTCTTGGTGCTTGGCGAATCGGTTTTGCACTTCCGGTGTCGATGTTGTGCTTCACTATGGCTGTTCTTCCGCCTGCTTCTGCCGCAAATATTGACCCATAGTGCTGCAGGAGTGACCTCGCCTCCTGTTTCTGATTGGCCGTCAATTCGCTGTTCCACTGATTCTCCTGCGGTATGACGTCCATGTTAAAACCGCTCTTCTTATTTCCTCCGGGTGGGCTACTTTCGCAATTGACCACTGCTACGGCTTCTCTACACTCGCCAATTACCTCATCTTTCCCGACATATCTGGGTGCATTCAGGGGGTTCAGTATTCTGACTGGTATTCTGCCATTCTTAGGTTCCACTAATGTACGTCCGATGATGATGTTGTCGTGTCCTTGATTCGGTGCTTCTACAACCCACAGCCGACTCGTCCCATCGTCCTCGTCCACCTTTGCCCACACAATCGCCTCGGAGTTCGCTGGTATCCTCCTGTGTTGACACGATACAACCATCCTTACCGCCACGCTTCGCTCATAGCCGGTGTGCAGCGGGAATTCAACGTTGGCATATCTCAGCACATTTTCCTTCAGGTCCAGCGTAAAACCGTGCCTAATCATGAAATCCACGCCGATAATCACGTCGTCCATTATATCCGCGACGATGAACTCATGTTCCAGGCTGCTGGTGCCGATAGTAATCGTTTTTGTAACTTTCCCTCTTACCGGCGCGCGCTCGCCAGTCGCAGTCCGCAGCTGTATGCCATGCAGCGGTTCCCAGTTCTTCAGCAGCTTCCTTTTTATGATCGAATATGACGCTCCAGTATCCAGTGTCAACACGAACAACTTTCCATCTATCCTTCCTTCAATTGTCAAGCTGCTGGGCTGTCGTTTCAGCTGTGAGACAAGGACGGTGGGGCGGCAGATTGTGGGGATCAGCTCACGCCCCTTTGGGCTGACCCGTTTTAGTTTAACGACTCGCCGTCCTCAGCCCTGCGCTTGTTGGCTGAGCCTCGATTGTCAGTATTCCTCGCTTCAGGCGATTGCGATCGAGAACGGGAACGCCTCTTTCGTTGGCGGCAGTCTCGTGATATGTGGCCCTGCTTGCCACATACCCAGCAAACAACTTTAGAGGAGACCACCCGTGGCCTGCCCGGTGGCTCAGAGCTTGTTGCCTGGATCGCAATGTCGTTGTCCGGCTGGATCTGGCGTATCCTTGCAGGTGCATACCGAGTGCTCCCAATCCATGTCGCCTCGTATGTCATCGCGCTGGTCACCGTCTCCCTAAATGTCGGCTTACCCATCATCAACGCACTGCGACGTGTCTCCGGATCATGAAGACCTTCAATAAACGCCTCAATCTTCATCCTCTCGAGATCATCAGCGCCGAAGGACGGGTAGCACAGCTGTACGAGCCGCTCAATGTCTGCTGCATATGCCTGCAGCGCCTCGTTGGCCCTTTGCCTGCGATTCTTCAGCTCACAGTAGTACAGCGTTCTGTTGTGCTCGTCGCTGTATTTGGCTGCCAGCGCCCTTATGACGGTCTCGTACTCACTTCGTAAACATTCTGGAACTGATTTTATTACCTCAGCCGCAGCACCTTTAAGAGCCAGCGCCAATCTCCGACCTTTCCTTACATCGGTCCACTGATTTTCCAGAGCAGCCAGGTCGAATTGCAGCTTGAATGTATCGAACGGCGTAGTCCCATCATAAGTAGGCACTTCTGCTCGGCTGGCAACACTTTCCGGAACCGGCGGCAACCATTCTCGCGGCTGTACCTCCCTAAGCCGCTCGTCCATTTTTCTGTGCATCGAATCTTCCAGACTGTCAACTCGTTTGTTCAAGGACTCATCCAGGTTGTCAACTCGTCTGTTCAGGGATTCACCCATTTCGTCAACTCGTTTGTCCCAATTGACCATTCGCGTCTCGAGATGCTCAACTTTCACGTTCAGCCTATCGGAAATTTCCTCCACCTTCTGCTCTATGCGCGCAGAATTTTCCGCCATATCTCGGTTCGCAGTGTCTATTTTTGCTGCCATTTCTTGGTTGGAAGTCTCGAACATGCCTTTAAGTGCAACCATTAGCTGGCTCATGTCCAATGCTTGTGGTGGCGCAGCCGCTGCAGCCGTACTTTGCATCGACGCAGCACCCGCAGGCGATTCCTCCACTTTGGCCGACGAATCTAGCTCCTGCGTCCCGAACTCGTGCGCAGTCCAATCAATGCCTCGTGATTCACACGCCTCTCGCAAGCGCAGCTGCAACTCCACCTTTCCGCCAGCAGTCGGCAAATTCCAAGCGGCCAGCTCCTTCTTCAGCTGGTCCACCTTCAGTTGCTCCAGTCTAACCATGTTTGCGTTTTATAATTAATTTTTATTTTACTTTCAGTAACACAATCCCACTTCTGACACCAAATGTTACGAATATGAGTTTTAGTGGGCTAATACGTATCTCTGGATTGCGTAATTTGAAAATAAAACACACTTAGTTCCTCAACCGCAGTCAATAAAATAAACCAACAATCACTTTATTTCACAGGTTTACACTTTACTGTCTTTACACTTAATTATTCGCTCAATTACTCCGTGTGGCACCTTCACTAGTCAAAATCAGACTGACTTGCTGCGCCGCACCCGGCTGTCTTTTATACCTGTCCGGCCATCGCGCAGATCGTTCTCGCACATTCCGGAGTGGACTAAAGGTTTCCATGATGATCGCGACCATCATTGCCAGATTGGACTAAAAGTTGCCATCGTTGTCGCGGCCGTCGTTGCCAGATTGAATTATAGCACGGCGCGTAGCGACAGGGTTGCTTTGCACAGCGACAAACTGTCTTATCGTTACAATATTTTTCTTAAAATTCTTAGTTAGAGACTGGACAGTACGATCGGTGAGTACTGCATAGGCTTGCTTCCATCTATTTCGGAACTGTACATCATTTTTGCAAACTTTTTTTGTTTTTCTTAGGGTTTGCTTCATTGTAGCCCAATATCTTTCAATAGGCCGAAGTTCCGGGCAGTTGAGAGGACACAATTTTCTTCATACCATTCCATAGTTGACTTGGAATAGTGGCTTGTCTCTAGGTCTGCCCAAAACAAAATTGTTCCTTTGTGCTGTTCAATAAATGGTAGAAGGCGTTTTTTCAGGCATTATTCTATATAAATTCTAGAGTTAATTGTTCCTGTCGTAATGAACGCCTTGCTCCGTAGACCACAGGTGCAAATAGCTTGGCAAACCATGAAGCGTTTTGGAAATTGGGTGTATTTCACTTCAGAGTATTTTCTGTGTGTTCCATTCTTATTCTTTGTAGTGAAATAGGCAGGCATTCCCAGGCAACTGCTTGAAGTCCGCCTTACAGTAGGTTTCATCATCGAGAATCACGCAATCGAACTTGGTTACGTAATTGTCATAAAGTTTTCGAGCCCGCGTCTTCGCTATTTTTTCTTTTGCTTCCGACCGGTCAGGCACTTTCTGCTGTTTGTAGGTCCTTAATCCTTGACTTCGCTTATATCGCATCACAGTTGATTGCGATGTGCCAGCTGCAGCATCTCGAGTCGACCTCGTGGGGTTATTCCGATATGTGCTAACAACCCTTTTCAGCACTTCTGGGTTACTTGGATCCTTTTTTCTGCCTGATTCTTCGGCTCTGTAGATTGAGTTTCCCGCGTTGTAGTTGTTTATAACATTATAAACCGTCGCTACGCTCGCTTTGCTTTCCCTTGCAATTAGGCTTGCCACCTTTTTAAAATGGCTTTGGAGGACACCAAATAATACTATAAACAATCATTTTTAAGTTTTCAGAGTGCGAGTGTACATAACTTTGATATACATAGTACATATGTATACAGAAAAAGCTCCCAAAAATTTTAACATTTAAACATAAATATAACAATACAAGTCAGCAAAAACATAAATACGAAAACAATTAAAAAATAAGTAAATAAATTCATTTACATAAATACATTTATGTGCTTTTCAAAGACTACTTGCTTTTAAATAAATATTTGTCATTGCTCTTTGCTGCTTTAATCAGACTTATATTGCATTTAATGATATCATAAAATTAATAGTAATGAGATCAAAACAAAAAATATCGATTTTTATCGAAATAAATATCAATAAGATAAGGCTGCTTTTCGACATGTTTCGTGTTCGTGGGGGACATTTTTCCCTTTTTGGAGGACGGAGGTCATTTGAGTAATTTATTTATTTATTTATTTAATAAGCCAATGAACATAAAGAACTTACTGACTATAGGAACAATTAGAAAAAAAAAAACACAAATGAAGAAAACAGCTTCAACTTAAACTATTCATTAACAAATTTAACAAAGTCCCTCTGGGAAGGGATACATCAAGGTCGGTGACACTATTCAGTTCCGCGAGGGCTCTAGCCAGAGGCGCATTCCTAGCATAGTTTGACCTGAAAAAGCTGATGTGGAAAGTCTCTACGTGCCGTAGGTTACGTACAGGAACATTAAAACCCACTTTACTCAAAAGGGCCGGGCAATCTATAGACCCGTTTAATAACCCAACAATGAAGGAGCATGCAAGATACGTTCGCCTAGAGCTTAGACTCAATAAGTTTATAAGGCGGCAGCGGGAAATATACGACGGCAACGGATCAGTAAAGTTCAGCGACCTTAGGGCGAACCGCATAAAAACCTTTTGGATGCGCTCAATGCGATTAATGTGAGTAACTTGATATGGCCTCCATATAAACGAAGCATATTCCAGCCTTGATCTAACGAAAGCCGTGAACAACAGTTTAAACGTATATGGATCAGAGAATGACGCACTGTTCCGACGAACGAAACCCAACATGGCATTTGATTTGGCAATAATGAAATCAATGTGACTAGAAAAACAAACAATTTGGAGGACTGCCCTCCACAATGGAGGACGGGTGGCAAGCTTACTTGCAATGCTTAGTCTATACTTCGTTTTATCAGTCAAGTAAATGTCCACTATTAATTTGCGGCAACGTTCTTGTGGGCTGGACATGTTGACTAAAGTATCATAGATCCAAGATGCAATTGACTAATATAGCAATAAACTGCAATATTTATATTTATATATTGTTACGAAAATCCAAGTTCGTTTTGATTGTGCTTGAAAATAAAACAACTTCATTTATTCAGCGCAAACGCAGTCAAAAATCAACAATCACTTTATTTACAAATTTACACTTGTTATTACTTTACTACTACTGAATGTCGAATTTTGTAACGTGAGTGCCGCCACAGTGTGGCCTAACCCCACGGTGCTCAAAAGCACAGCGTATCAAAATTAAGCATTGATAAGCGCCCCGAGAGCAAGCTCCCGGTACCAATTGGGTTAATGTAAATGGACATTACCCCTCCTTGGTAGGGATCGAGGCCTATCTAAACCTCTGCCGTGCTATGGGTCCGGCACCCGGTTGTAAACGCAACTCCACGCCGAGACGAAACTCTACCCGCATTTGGGTGTTAAACCACGCCACCACGAAACTCCCCGAGGGGGCCATTCCCATGATCAGGCTGAAGCACAAGGCTCCAGGGGCACCCTGATTCCCGTGGTACCAGACAAAGCCTCTGGTCAGACTTCGTAGCCGTGCTACTACCAGTTGAGCCCCATTTAGCTCGTGGACTGGTGGACCACACCGCACTTGACTCCATTCACGTGCGCACTCATTCATCCACTCAAACAGACCAGCCCCCTCGCCCACTCACACATTCACACTTGGCAATACACTAAACTGCCGTCGCCGCCGAAACACAGCATTCGCATAATCATTCATTATGGCAATCAGCTGGCTGGTGGAGAGTGCACCGTCCATCCGACTAATCCCCATCCGCCCTAGGTCCCTCAAATCTGAGTACAACGGGCACTCACACAACACATGCAACCAATCCTCACGCACAGCCCCACACATACACTCAGCACTTGCACTCAGGGCTCTCTCATGCAAAAATGCATTGAGTGACCCGTGTCCGGTGAGTAGGAACCCAAGGCTCAAGCCGAAACCGAAATCCTTGAGCCCTACCACGAACCTCACGTCCCGTATGTACTCATAGGTCGTTCTGCCATGGGGACTTTCGTCCCAACGTTGCTGCCAACGTTGCAGAACACAGTCCTCCAGTATTCGCTTACGCTTCATACTGTCAGCACTCTCCACACCTTCGCCTTGCAGCCACTCATACTGCAGCAGCACCTCTCTATTCCCCCTCCTTAGCCCGAAGCCCACGGCACGCCGTATGACTACGAGATCCAGAGGAGCCGCACCCATCAACACTTGCAATGCATCTGTTGATACAGTGCGGCACACAGGCATACAACCTAACAACATAACACGCTGAATAGACAGCAAGTATTTGCGGCCTACAACCGTCGCGGCATATTCGTGCCATGCCGACGCTCCGTACGCAGCACAAGCTACGAACAGACCGTGGTAAATGGTACGAACTGTGCGTCGGCCGAGTCCCCAGTCACTCCTGAGTATCCGGCGCACCTGACCCATCATACACACAACCCTCTCTTTCAGCCTGACCAAGTGAGGAGCAAAACTCATTCTTTCGCCAATTGTTAACCCCAAGTATTTGACTTGCGTCTCATACCGGAGGCCAACACCATTCACACGCACAATGGGCGGACGACTGCGAGCCAATTTGCCTTTCAGCAGCATGGTCACAGTCTTGTCCATTGCCACATCCACACCCACCGATTCACCCCATTCACACACCATACACATAAATTGCCCAAGCGCTCTACATCCGCTCTTGATCTGCCCTCCACAAGGATAAGCAGATCATCCGCATACGCACAACACTTGCATACTGCTGCCAGACGCCGCAGTAGTGGATCCATCATGTAGTTCCATATGTATGGACCACAGACGGATCCCTGCGGGCATCCTCGAGCCACATCTATATCAACCCGTTCATTCTTTCCAATCACACATACCTTTCTGTCTGTGAAATAGCTCTTCCAGAGAGCTGTTTCCAGGCAGTCGGCATTGTTCAGCCATTCTACCACTTTATCCCAGCGCAGGTGATCAAACGCCCCCCTGAAATCCACAAACACACCGAGAACATAGTTCTCTCTACTCTCACTCACCACCGATTTAAGGTACATCCACGCATCTTCCACGCCGAGTCTCTTTCGCAACACTTTACTACTACTATTGCATGTTTCCCCTTTGCTTGCTCAACACAGACTCTACCCTCTGCGCTGCACACTGCTGCTTTTATACTAGTTTTCTTATCGCGCCGAAGTTTCTTGCACATTCTAGTTGTACTCTCTATCTCGATTGTTCTAGCACAGCTCATCACCTTTCGCGAACCATCCTTGCCATAATTATAGCATGCCGGCCGTACTTCAAAGTGCATGCCTAAAAGTATGCTATTCATGCATAGCACAGCACAGTGCACAGTGTGCTATTTTTTAAATCTAGGAGGACAAAAGTCAAATTTTTAAATACCATTTTTTAATGAAAAAACACCATGGATCAACTGTCAATACATCATACTGTCTATAAAGGTTGATTTTATGACCATGGTGTTGTGCACAAAGGTACACAGGGTCTTCAAACTTTACCTTTTCTTAAACTGAAAAACTTTTTTATTTTTTACTTATATCGAAGCACAATCTAGTACGAGTTTGGTTGTATGCCAGATTGTTTAAATTTTTTTGTTATATAGTGAAAACATGTCATCAGGTATGTAGTTTTGGTTTTAATCAATCAATTGCTCTAATTTGCTGTATTTCAACTGGGATATTGATTTTAATATACAGGTTAAAAAATATTTATTTTTCGTCTTATACTAATTTTAAAAGATAAAAAAGTATATATATTCACCGATATTCACTTAAAAATGAAATATCTTTAAAATCCTTGAAGTGTCCTTTGTCGATATTAAGAAAGATCCATTGCGGATTTTTGCGGCCGTCTAACAAACTTTTTAATTTTAGCGCAAGAAGCCGAATTAAAAATTCAAAATATTTTCACAGAATAAGTGAAAGCGACGAAAGCAAATCAATAAGATGTTCTGATTTGATGTTCTGGTTAGTGCCTGTAAGAAAAAAATTTGCTGTTCCGAGTTCCGAAAGCTGCTCAGAAGGGAAGCGAGTACCATGAGCCATAAAATGAGCCTTCGATTGAACAGAGAGCACCGAAAATATCATCGCTTTATGCTAAAAAGCAAAAAATTCAAGTTCATAGTTCAAGATACATTATCCTAAAACACATTTGTACCAATGAAAATGTGTTGTATTGACGATGGTACAGAACTATGCGAAAATCCAAGCCCTTCATCGACACGATTTTGTAGAATTATTAAATTTGTATTCACAAAGGAAACCGATGAAGTCGTAAAAGATGAGGTCGAAATTATCAAATCTCAAATTAATGATCTTGATCCAACCAAATTCCAAGTTAATGAATGTTTTATCAAAATTTACCACACATTACTTTTCACTATGGTTGACGGAAAAATTTGTGCAACTTTGTCTTCATGTAAGTCATATCAAATATGCTACATTTGCGGAGCTTCCCCTAAAGAAATGAACGATCCGAAAAAATTGGCAAGCAAAACCTTAAACGAAAATGCCTTACAATTTGAAATGTCTGCTTTAAATGCATTAATACGATTTTTTGAATGTGTGCTGCATATTTCATACCGTTTGGATATAAAAAAATGGCACGTTTCTGGAGAAGAGAAACACAGAATGCAGTTAAGAAAAAAGGAGCTGCAAAAGGTAATTCGAGCGGAAATGGGTCTTCTTGTTGACTATCCCAAGCAAGACACTGCCAATATTAATGATGGGAACACTGCCAGGACATTTTTTAAAGATCCAGAAAAAGCATCAAGAATGAGTTGTGTTAATTTAAATCTGATTCAAAATTTTTCAGTTATTCTCCAATCAATTTCGTGTGGCCGTGCAATTGACGTTGATGCTTTTAAAATGTATTGTAAGGAAACATATTTATATTCAAAATTATCCATGGTACTATATGCCAGTAACTGTCCACAAAGTTCTATGTCATGGACGCGAAATCATTAGCAGTTGTTTGTTGCCCATCGGTCAACTTTCGGAGGAAGTCCAAGAAGCCCGTCATAAGGACATAAACTACTTTCGGGAACATAATACAAGAAAAATGTCACGCAAAGACACAAATATGGATTGTTCCAAATGCTTTTTGTAAGTCGGATCCCGTTATATCTAGTTTAAGAAAACTGCCATGTAAGCGAAAGAAAAATCTTTCTCCAGCCGTGATGGAGTTACTATCAGCTCAACCAAGTTCTACTGCTTCCTCAGAAGACGAAACAAGGGAGACCGGTGAAAGTGAATAATATTAAAATAAAATAATATCAAAAGGTCTACTTGCTTATTTACTATTTTTATGATTTTTGTTGTTACATAATACATTTTTACATATCATTATTTTTCTAAACTGATCCCAATATCTTTACGACTTCTTTAATAGCAAATGAACTTAAAATTTATACCATTTTGCCGCGCTACTGATTTTTGTCCTCCTAGATTTGAAAATAAGCACACTGTGCAGTGCCTCATCGCTACACTGCCCACCACTTAGACTTGTTCGTCCTGAACAAGTACCGAGGCTCTGCCGGAGTAAAACGCCAAGCGCTCCAAATGGACTACTTTCAGCCTAGCGTCTCTGTTGCAGCAGCGTTGAACTCTGTACACCACGCCATTAATCTTTTTCATGACTTTGTACGGTCCTTCCCATGATGTTTGAACTTCTGGAGACAAACCTTCCTTCCTCTGCGGGTTGTTGAGCATTACCAGATCGCCTTCTTGGAACCCTTCTGGGTTAGCCCGTAGACCATAGCTCGCTGTTAATCTTTTTTCGACTAGTTGAGTGCGGCTCCGCGATCTTCTCCTCGGCCCTTTCACAGCCGAACACCGATCACAGCCTCTGATCCACTCAGCGACAGACTCCTGGCATCCTACCCAATAGAACCGCCTTCTTATCTTGGCGACAGTTTTTGCGATGCCTAGGTGCCCTCCACTGGAGTCGTTATGGTTTTCCTTGATGACATCGTCGATCCGACCTTTTGGGACCACTATTATGGATTTTCTGGTCCTGCCATCCCTGCTCTCCGACTCGCGGTATAGGCAGCCATTCTTCAGACGTAGACTTTGCCACTGTGCCCAGTAAGCCTTCGCGATCGGGCTTCCACCGGCCATCTCCTGCCAGTCTGGACGTGCGCCTTGCTCCTTGCCTTCAATGATTTTTGCAAGATCCGTATCCTCGCGCTGGTCCTTTTGTATCCTCTCCGCAGACCACTCTTCCTCTGGCATAACACTTACCAATCGGATGTCCACTATCTGCTCGTTGCTTTCGGCTCGCGAGCAATGCCTGCATTCGGTCGGTTGTTCGGACGGCGTGACAAGGCATCGACATTTCCATGACTGCTACCCTTGCGATGCTCTATAGTGTAGTCGTAGCTCTGCAGCCGCTCGATCCATCGCGCCAATTGGCCTTCAGGATCTCTAAAGTTCAGTAGCCATTTCAATGCAGCATGATCTGTGCGCAGGCGAAACTTTTGCCCATACAGGTATTTGTGGAAGTGTTTCACGCATTCCAATACTGCCAGCAACTCCCTTCGTGTCACACAGTTGTTGCGTTCAGGCTTTGACAAAATTTTGCTGTAGTATGCTATCACTTGTTCTTGGCCATCTATTATCTGTGATAGCACACCACCAATACTATGCCCACTTGCATCTGTATCCAGCACAAACATCTCTCCAGGCACGGGGAAGGCCAGAATTGGAGCAGTGCACAGTTTTTCCTTCAGTCGTGCAAAACCCTGCTCCTGCTCTTCGCCCCACGCGAAGGCTTGATTCTTTTTCGTCAGTTTGTGCAAGCTGCCAGCTATGTTCGCAAATCCAGGAACGAATCTTCGGTAGTATGTGCACAGTCCCAGGAAACTGCGGAGTTCGTGTAGATTGCGTGGTCGGGGCCACTCTTCCACCGCTGTGATTTTGCCTTCATCCGTATGTACTCCGCGGGCGGAAACCGTGTGACCCAGATACTTGACCTCCTTTTGAAACAGCGAGCACTTCTTTGGGTTGAGTTTAAGCCCGGCTTTTTGTATTCGCTCGAATACCTCTTTCAGCTTTTCCAGGTGGTCGTCAAAGCTTTTACCCATCACGATTATGTCGTCCAGGTAGACCAGACACGTCCGCCAATGCAGCCCTTTTAGCACACGTTCCACTAGCCGCTCAAATGTTGCTGGTGCGTTGCAGAGTCCAAACGGCATGACGGTGAGCTGCCACAAACCATCGCCAACACTGAAAGCCGTTTTCTCTTTGTCCTTGTCTGCAAGCCCCACCTGCCAATAGCCGCTGCGTAAGTCGAGCGTGGAAAACCACTGTGTGCCTGACAGTGTGTCCAGGGTGTCATCGATTCGAGGTAATGGATAACTGTACTTCTTGGTCACGTCATTGAGCTTCCGATAGTCCACACAAAACCGGGTACTGCCATCCTTTTTCTTGACTAGCACGACCGCCGAACACCAGGGGCCTGACGAAGGCTCTATGACCTTTTCTTTACCCATGTTTTCGATTAAAGTTGCGACCTCTTCCCTCTTGGCCAGAGGAACTCGTCTTGGCCGTGGGCGGATCGGTTTCGCACTTCCGGTGTCGATGTTGTGCTTCACTATAGCTGTCCTTCCGCCCGCTTCTGCTGCAAATATTGACCCATAGTGCTGTAGGAGTGACCGCGCCTTCTGTTTCTGTTCGGCTGTCAATTCGCTGCTCCACTGGTTCTCCTGCGGTATGGCGTCCATGTTAGAACCGCGTTTCCTACTTCCTCCGGGTGGACTGCTTTCGCAATTGACAACTGCTTCAGCCTCTCTACACTCGCCAATGACCGCATCTTTTCCGACATATCTGGGTGTGTTCAGTGGGTTGAGTATCCTGACTGGTATTTTGCCATTTTTTGGTTCCACTAATGTACGTCTGATAATTATGTTGTCGTATCCTTGTTTTGGCGCTTCTACAACCCACAGCCGACTTGTCCCATCGTCCTCGTCCACCTTTGCCCACACAATCGCCTCGGAATTCGCTGGTGTCTTCTGGTGTTGACATGAGACAACTTTCCCTACCGCCACGCTTCGCTCATAGCCGGTGTGCAGGGGGAATTCAACGTTGGCATACCTCAGCATATTTTCTTTCAAGTCCAGCGTAAACCCGTGCCTAATCATGAAATCCACGTCGTCCATTATATCCGCGACGATGAACTCATGTTCCAGGCTGCTGGTGCCGATAGCAATTGTTTTTGTTACTTTTCCTCTTACCGGCGCACGCTCGCCAGTCGCAGTCCTCAGCTTTATGCCATGCAGTGGTTCCCAGTTCTTCAGAAGCTTCCTTTTTATGATCGAATATGACGCTCCAGTATCCAGTGTCAACACGAACAACTTTCCATCTATCTTTCCTTCAATCGTCAAGCTGCTGGGTTGTCGTTTCAACTGCGAGACAAGGACGGTGGGCCAGCAGGTTGTGGGGATCAGCTCACGCCCCTTTGGGCTGACCCGTTTTAGTTTAACGAATCCTCGTCCTCAGCCCTGCGCTTGTTGGCTGAGCCTCCCTTTTGGGCTGACCCGTTTTAGTTTAACGACTCCTTGTCCTCAGCCCTGCGCTTGTTGGCTGAGCCTCGATTGTCAGTGTTCCTCGCTTCAGGCGATTGTGATCGAGAACGGGAACGCCTCTTTCGTTGACGGCAGTCTCGTGCTATGTGACCCTGCTTGCCACATGTCCAGCAAACCACTTTAGAGGAGACCACCCGTGGCCTGCCCGGTGTCTCAGAGCTTATGGCCTGGATCGGAATCAGAGAACTGCAATTATTCTCTTTTTCAAGTCATTGCAAAATATTGTTAGTGCAAAATATTAAAAGTCAAGGAGAACAAGATTCGTAACTTAAACCGTTTTCGAGCTACGGTTAATCAAAAACTGAAAACCGTCAAATGACCGCTCGGTACTTCTAGTGTTAATATAAATTAGTAATTTTTATAAACAAATTTAAATTATATATAAAAAAATAAGAAAAAAATATTTACAATAAACATTAAAATAAATTATTTATTTTAATTGACAAGTTTTATATAAATACCTACTTAGAAATATTAATTAATATAATGAAGAACGTAAATAAACAAGTAAGTATTGTAATTAATAATGAAGTAAATAAATAAGTAAATACTATTATTATTAATGAAGTAAAAAATATGATTTATACTATTTTTACTTGCATTACTTGTACATTACTTTTTTGAATAAATACTATAATTAATAATAAATAAATTCTATTAATGATATATTAATAATACTATTAAATTAATAATAAATAAATACTAACAATAAATTCAAATAATACTTAAATTAATTTAAATTTACACTATATGGGGGATTTCACGTCAAGCGGACATCCCAAAAAAATGAATTTTGTTTATATGTATTCTGGTCAGTTATACTTCTAGTAGACGTGGATGTGTACACCCAATTTTTTTTTCGTATGATGTTTTTTTGCTGAGTTATGAGCTTCTAAAATTTGACTAAACATAAAGTCATGAATTTTTGGATGCTTATTATCTGTATCAATTAATTTGTAAAAAAAACTAAAAAGTATTGTTTCTGATAGTAAAAAAGGTGTTGTTTTTTTGTTTTTGTCGAATTCTAAATTTTAATTTTTTTTACGTATAGTAAACCGGAAGTGAAAATTTGAAATCGATATTTGAGTAACTTCGACACTTTTTTTTTAATTAGCTTCAAATGTACTCATTCTCCACAAAAAAATTAAAACGTGATTAAAACGTTAAAACATACAGTACATACACATAGCTGAAAATAATGGATTTTTACACAAAATTACATAAATTAATTTGTAAAAAAAACTAAAAAGTATTGTTTCTGATAGTAAAAAACGTGTTGTTTTTTTGTTTTTGTCGAATTCTAAATTTTAATTTTTTTTACGTATAGTAAACCGGAAGTGAAAATTTCACATCGATGTTTGAGTAACTTCGACACTTTTTTTTTAATTATTTTAACGTAAATTAAAGCTTCAAATGTACTCATTCTCCACAAAACAAATTAAAACGTGATCTCCAACCGTTTAAGACTTAGAGCACATACAGTACATACTAGTGTCCGACCGAAACCACTTTTTTGGGCCGAAACCGAAACCGAATATTCGGTTTTTTTTTTAATATTCGGCCGAAACCGAAACCGAAACTTTCTAGTTGAAATAAAAATCACCATATCAAGCACTTTTTTCAACAAACGAATTTTACATTAAGTAAATAAAGAACAAACAAACAAACATAACATAAATAAATAAATACTTATTAAAAAAAAACAATTTATTCATTTTTTAAAAACGTAAACATGAAAAAATCACGCTTTCGTACCTGACTCGCTAATATTCAAAATTAAATAATTTAATATTTTATGCTAAAAGAGGAAGTTTATTTACATTGCTGGCATCTAAATTACTCCTCCTTTCACTATATATCTGCTACACAATAAAATGTAAAAAATATTTTAGAAAGTTTCGGTTTCGGCTATTCGGCCATTTTTTGGCCGAAACTGAAACCGAAACCGAAACCACTTATTTGGGCCGAAACCGAAACCGAAACCGAATATTCGGTCGGACACTAGTACATACACATAGCTGAAAATAATGGATTTTTACACTAAAATGTGCTCTAAGTCTTAAACGGTTGGAGATCACGTTTTAATTTTTTTTTGTGGAGAATGAGTACATTTGAAGCTTTAATTTACGTTAAAATAATTTAAAAAAAAAGTGTCGAAGTTACTCAAATATCGATTTCAAATTTTCACTTCCGGTTTACTATACGTAAAAAAATTAAAATTTAGAATTCGACAAAAACAAAAAAACAACACCTTTTTTACTATCAGAAACAATACTTTTTAGTTTTTTTTACAAATTAATTGATACAGATAATAAGCATCCAAAAATTCATGACTTTATGTTTAGTCAATTTTTAGAAGCTCATAACTCAGCAAAAAAACATCATACGAAAAAAAAATTGGGTGTACACATCCACGTCTACTAGAAGTATAACTGACCAGAATATAAACAAAATTCATGACCTCACTTTTTTGGGTTGTCCGCTTGACGTGAAATGCCCCATATACGAGGGCGGGTCAATAAGTCCGTGACTTTTTGAATGAAACACAGGTTTTTAGATAAAAAGTTATTTTATTTTTCAACGTAGTCTCCTTTGAGATCTATACACTTAGCCCAACGTTTCTCCAGTTTTTTATCCCTTCCGAAAAATATGATTTGTCGAGGTCTTCAAAATAGGCATTTGTTTGTGAGATGACTTCGTCATTGGAGGCAAATCTCTTTCCGCCGAGCCATTTCTTCAAGTTTGGGAACAAGAAATAGTCACTTGGGACTAGATCGGGTGAATAGAAAAAAAAAACTCGTTCATATTGCGATTGAACAACGCCAAACATTCCTGCGAAATTGTCACACGGTTGCGTTTGTGGTCGATTGTGAGCAAACGCGGCACCCATCTTGCGGAAAGCTTTCTCATACCCAAATGATCATTCAAAATTGAAACGACTGAGCCATGTGAGATGCCTATGGCTTCCACAATCTCTCTCACTTTTAATCGCCGATCGGCTAAAACCATATCGTGGATTTTTTCAATTGTTTCGGATGTGGAGACCTCAACTGGGCGTCCAGAACGTTCGGCATCTTCCGTTCTTGTACGGCCACATCGGAATTCAGTAAACCACTTTTTTACCATGGAAATGGATGGTGTAGAGTCCCCATAATATTTATCAAGCTTAGCCTTGCTTTGCGTAATGGATTTTTTCCGCAAAAATAATGCTTAATGAGCACACGAAATTCACTTTTTTCCATTTTCTTCTCAGTCAACGCGGTAGTCTGATATTAACGGCTGTCAAAAACAAACTAAATGTCGCAGCTTGTTCAATTTTTGACAAGAGTCAACTGACAGATGACTGTTGACGGGAGCAGTGTTGCCATTTCAATTAAGAGGCGGGAAATTCAAAAAGTCACGGACTTATTGACCCGCCCTCGTACATTGCTGACTAATTTTTTTTTTCAAACATCTTTTGTTTCTGCCGGTGGTGGCTTAAACTGACGGCTCTCTTAATCTCCTTTTCAAAGCTCACACGCCCTTGAGCTTTGAAAATATCTGCAAAGAAAGAAAAACAATTTCAATTATAATAGTTATTTATTTGGGATTATAATGATGTACCGTATAAGATCTTATCCACCAACTTCAGCTTGTTTAAAGCCCGCTTCTCCCACCTTCCATCCCAATTAAACTTAATCAGCAAGCTGTCCGAAAACATTTGACGCAAGAGTGCGTCAATATCCTGCGAAGTGCCTTTTATCGCATAGAGATGAGAAATCTTATACAAATGGAAAAAAGAAAATATTAGATTATTGTTCTTAAAGATTATTCTTCCTATACTAAAATAATAATAATAACGCTAACATTAAACGACTTTTACAGGAGGACGAAAAAACAAACAACAAGGAGTGATTTAGTCGGTTTCGACCACCTTAGTAATACCTTTACAAAGGTCTAATTGTGGCCACAATCCACAAGCTACTGCTACTTGTCAATACTGAAATTACCATAGCTTCAACAAAGTCCTTGTTTTTTAGTTTTTCCTCAATGTCCATGATAACATCTAGAGTTGAAATTGGTAAGGTATTTGCAATTTCCACAATTTTTTCATTTTGGGTTTTCCCCGTCATCATCGACACCGAAGTGTGTACTTGCTTGAGGAGTACCTTCGATTCGCGCAGAACTTTGTTCTGCGCCATAACTTCTTCTTTGTTTGAAGTCTATGTATAAGATGTTATATTAGCTAAAAACTTATAAAAAATAATGACTACTGTGAGTTTACATTTTCTACCAATGCCTTTTCAATTTGGACTATGCGTTCTTGCAAATTGCCCAGGATATTGACAATAGTTGTTAGTTGTTGGCGCACCTCTGAATAAGGAATAGAAAAGGAATGGTAAAGAGGAGTAATGAAGAGGAATGGTAAAGAGTATGTACATATGTACCATACTCAAAATGGACGTGTACAATTTGAATTCGTATCAATTTAAACAAAGTTAAAGTTCTAAATCTTAGGTATCTTAAATCATTTGGTTTTATTGTTACCCTGTTCAAATGATGAGATTGGCTGGGTTGGAGCAGCTGCTGATATGTTTCTTTGGGAGCTGGGGTGGGCTGTTTAGAATACATTAATAACACATAAATTCATGACAATACATTCCTCATACATACTCCAATCGATCAGCACTTACCTGGCAATGCCAAAGTTTCATCCAAACGTTGTTTTTTCAGCGGGGTGGACGAAGATCGAGGTGAATTTGGAACAAAGCGTTTTTTGCTGATATTGAAAGGCGCTAAAAGATACGAAGTAGAGTAAAACCATATACATTAGGAAAATTAATTACGTATACGTACTTGAAATGTTTGCTCCACTGGACGTCGATGCCGTGTCGTCAAATATGTCGCTGAAATTATCCATTTGTGTATATAATTCGTTAAACTACATTACTTAGCCTAATTATCTTAGTGAGAAATGTAAAGAAGTTTATTGAGAAAATTCGTGAAAAAGGTGGTGCAAAAGGAGTATAAGGAGAAACTTATTATTTTCAGTGGGTGTACTAAAGTATTTGTACTGAATATCTTTTTTAGAAACTTTTACCTGTTCGGCACTTAATATGCTTACTAATACTATTCCTAATCCTGATGAAGATTCTATCGGTTCTTCAAAATAATTTTCTATTTGTACGAATTTATGGCCAATAACTATTTCTTCTCCTAAATACATTTCAGTAGATTTAATTTTTAAATGACCTATTTCCCTACTAAAACATAACGAATCTTTTTCTTTCCCTGCATCTAGTTTAAATGACCCAAAGTTTTTCAAATTTAATTTAAAGTCCTGCCGTTCATGCAACCTCAAATATAATTGCTGCAAAATTTTATTAGGTTTATTTATTAATTTCTTTAAATATTGCATGAATATTCAAACTTGTATGCGGAGAAGCTATCTAACGGCCCGTATTGTTTAACACAATCAGTTAAATGAAGCAAGTTATGTATATTAAAGCTTACTAAATGTTCGCCATAAATATTAGAAAATAAAACTACAAACTCTTTTAGGAGATTATTGGCTACTTCTGCTTCTACTCTATGTGACCTTTCGCAAGACAAAAGTCGAATGCCAGCATGAAGCAATAAGAAATGATAATAAAGGTCACTTGGAATGCAGTCTTTTAATATGAATATACCGGAGTATAGTAAAAATTGTCGGAATTCGGTTGCTTTCCAATTAGCTATTTCATTTAAATCACGCGAAATCCGACCGAATTCAACTGGAACGTTATTTTCTAGAAGGCTTATTTTCTGATTCATTTTGGTAACGTTGCCTTTTCTTATTAGCAAATTAATAAGTTTTTTAGTTACGCCTAAGTCGACCAGATGCATCACGTCCAATGGGAATTGTGAGACCATCCCAAATCTTTTAAGTTCCAATACTCCTTTACGCTCTTTGAAAGCAAAGCTGTGGTGAGATGGATCTTCTCTTCGTTCAAATGAAGAATCTGTTCTTAAGACTTCAGCATCTGTCGAAAAGCAAACTCTTCTCTCCACATACTTGCCTACTTGGCAACATTTGGGACATCCATTTTTCCCATTGTGCGATTGCACACCCGTAACAAAAGCGCGAGCTGGCGAATCGCATATAAATAAACGAATATTAAATTTTTTAATTTCTTCATTTAATCCTACTTTTAGGCCGTTTTCTCTTAATGTTATAACTTCTTCGCACATTTCCCTGACAAAATCATTTACGTTATGCGGTTTTTCCATTCCAGAATAACACGCAATAACAAAAGGACTTTCCTTTGGAAACCCTACAATTGCTCCTAAAATTGGCCATAAAACCCTGTTTGAACTTTTAAATAACTTAAGGCCATCAATTCCTATATCAATCGAAACTTCGCTTCGTTCATTTAAATAATTAAATGAACGTGAGCGGAAGAAAGATTGAATACCTAAATAGATGAATTCGCCATTATGCATTTCACGTATGTGCACTTTTCCTTTTTTTGTTCCTAGTAGGGTTTTTGCAGTCGCAGGAAAACCATCTACTCCTACTTTTCGTAATGTTTGCAGCAAATCGGTTACTGCATTTTGACTAATTTTATTTCTTAATACCCACTGTTTCAATTCCCAAGATTTTTCAACGCATTCATCGGACACGGACTCCATTGACTGGACGGACTCTACGGACGCTATAGAATCCCCGTCGTATTGCTCCACGAATTCACGATTTTTCTCTATGTTGCAGTCCCCACGAGCAAAGATATCGAGATTCTTAAACTTTTTTATATAAGCTTCGAACTCTCGCTTCTCTTTGCTTACAAGGGCTGCAAAACTTCTTTTTTTCATTTTGCACTTTCACTTATTTGCACTCTCACTTTTTTGTTTGCACTTATTATTATGTACTTATCTTTGTTTTTGAATGCTTTCCGTTCTTTTCCTCTTTTCCGCTTTCCGTTCTGCTTTTCCGCTGTTTCCACGCCTTTGTTTGGTCCTGCAAAATGCAATAAATTATTAATAATCAGGGAAAGGATTTTGAGGACCTAAAAACCTATAAAAAAGGCAAAATAAAATAGCAAAAAAGGCACTAAGAACTACCAAAAAGGCAGAAAAAGGCACTAAAAACTGCCTAAAAAGGCAAAATAGGGCATTAAAAACTATTAAAAAGGCAAAAACAGGCATTTAAAAATAAGAAAAAAATACTAGAAAATCTAAAAAAAGGGGAAACGGTATGTATTTTTTAATAATTTGATTTCATCTGACGTATGCAACATACAATATTTATACCTCGTTTTTTGTAAAAGAAAAGGAACATCAAGGTTTTCAAAGATAGTTTAAAAACTAAAACTAAGAAATTTTAATTGAAATGTAGGCACATATTTTAAACTCATATTTTAACTTCTCACATAAAAGCATAAAAGCCGTACTTGTATCACAAAAAAATAAATAAAAGAAAGGATTTCAGCACCTCTCTCAGCACCACCAAACTCTGCTATCAGCGCGGAAATTTTTGCGCTAACCGAACTTTATGATTTTGGCATGTTTTTTCTTTAAATTTTCCCCTGCACAACAAAAAATAACGGCTTAGGACTGATCAAATCAATGTAAAAACATCGATAAGTTAACGAAATTGCAATGTTGCCACTTAATTTTTTTTTAGTTTCAAGGTATTTTTGCGAAACAAAAGGTGGAAAATATTAAAAACGAAAGAAAAATAAAAAGGCGCTCGACAAATCTTGAAAAAGGCATTTTGTGGTATTTATAGGTAAAATAGGCACTAAAAAAGGCATTTATGGGTGAAAAAGGCAAACTGCCTTTTTAAGGCAAAAAAAGGCAAAATAAAAGTGGTATATTTCTAATCAGGAGGACCTAATTCGTGCTCATTTTCAATCAGAAATGCTCTATCTAGCAGCAAACAAAAAAGGCAATTTCCACAAAATCCTTTCCCTGTTAATAATACATAATTTTAGATAAAATTGAAAATGTCTTACCTTCCTTGCAATTTCAAGTTCACAACACAAATGGCGCGAACTTCAATGACATTTCGAACAGGTGTTTCTATTGCTATCACCTTCTAGCACACGTAGGTAGCAATTATGAAAGTTCAATGACTTTCCGAACAGGTGCGCTTTTCTATCACATGTAGGTAACACATGTAGGTTGTAAAGGGTTTATTTCATTCTAGCTTTAGCAAAAGTAATATAAACAATCCAACTGACAACAGCTGAAAAGCACTCGCTAGCGAAATTTTGCTAAAATGCATGCGCATGTTTGGTAAATCTGAAAATTCCTATCAATGTGTTGGAGTTTTGGTCAGGCAGTTCTTGTAGGGAAGTTCTTTGCTGATATGTTCGGTGCGTGCTCAGATCTGTAATTGAGTGTATAGGTTCATTGTGTTATACCGTAATCACTCACAACACCAAGAAACACCAATGGTTCAATGGAATGACTTAAGTCATTAGAGTAATTTTCAGTTTCGCTTTCTCCTTAGTTGAAATTGAGAATATTGCAACAAAAAGCGGAAAACCAAAACGCAGGTCAATAAATGCAAAGCAATTAAATGAACTTTTTGTTAGTTTTTATTTGTAAATAACAAATTGAGATCAACAAAATGGCACACAAAATAATTAAATTAAAAGAATTCATAAATATTAAAATTATACTTAAGAAAACAAAAATATACACGTAAAAATAATACTCATTCTAAGTTAAATAACTAAAAAACTATAAATATGAACAAAAATTATTTTATATTTTTTTGTTAAAAATAGAATTCAAGAAAAGAATATTGTCCACTGTCTTTGGGGATATCCTGTTTCGCTTTTCGGCAATAATGTTGCCAGCTAGTGAAAACACTCTCTCTGATGCTGCGCTGCTAGCAGGAATGGCCAACACTTTTCGTGCTAGCTTGGACAACCTAGGATAAAGTTTGGTATTGTTTTGCCACCACTGCATAACGTCAAAAGTTTCACAAAATTCGACATTTTCTTTCGAATAGCGATGTACTTCTGGAATACTTTCAACTTCTAATAAAGTAGTGCGTTGAAGTATGTTTGGAAAGAAGAAACTCTCTTCATTGTTTGAAGACGTAGCTGTTGATGGAGTTATGGAAGCTGACACCGGATTGCTCAATTGAAGTATTGGCGCCGAAATCTCTTCCGGTGACAGTAATGGGAGTGATGTAAGAGATTCTTGTGAAGTTCAATCCGATAATCTATCCTCGTTTGTGATTTTAGCAATGCAAAATGTTTCAATTTCATTTAATTGACTTGCTTGGAGGCACAACGCTGGCGAATATAAATAATATGCAACTTTGTGTCACATGCTCAAATTCTGAATCCAAGTCTTGTCTAAACCTTCCAAAATCTTTAATTTTAAAACAGAAATTGCCTGAACGTCATGTTCAGCGAATTTGCAAATTTCTTTAATTCGATTAATTGCAGGAATTACATAGCACAACGAAGGTGCGGAACACCCTTGCAATTTTTTGAAAATTTTTTCAAAATCTTGACAAAGCTTAACTAAACTTTGAACAATTGATATATTTAAGTTTGCAAGTCTGTTCATTTCTGCATTACTTGTCAAAATTTCATTGAATTTTAGCCAATTATCTCCAATCGACTGCAGCATAGAAAAATGTGAATTCCATCTGGTTGGGCAATGGGTTTTCAACGATGTCTGCAGCTTATGCTGCATACCCTATTTTTTAAAATATTTCACAAGCTTCTTACAGGACAAAATTGTATCTTTTAGATCATCTGTAGACTGAACACTTGCTTCTAAGACGTTTGAGAAGAGGTGACTTGAACAATTAAGTCTTTCATTGTTTTCTAATGCCTTTTTCACATTGCTTCCTCGGTCTGTGACGAAAATAATGCTGTCTATACTATTAATACCGAACTCACGAAAAAGATCTTGCAGCTTTCTTTTTATATTAAGACCAGTAGCTTGAGTGAATTCCATCGACTTCATTCCAAGTACGATGTCATACAATTTAGAGTCTTTCTGGAAATGCAGTGTGGCACACAAAAAATCTCGCTGAACATAGCCATCTTTCCACAAATCAATTGTAGCAGATGCGTGACCGGTTTCTACATTGCTACTTAATTCAGATGATATATCGCTTTTTTTTTGTTTCCGCCTTGTTCACTATGTTGCGCGAAATAGTTGTAGGGTCTGGGAGCAAATGGTCTATATCCTCATTTTTCCCATATTTGGTGCCAATAGCTATAAAAAATTCTGCTAGACGCCTAAATCCGGAACCTTCCACGGATGAAAACGGACGACAGTCCTCAATCACCCAATCTGCGCAAGCTTCTAAGCTTCTAAGGCTAGTTTCTTATCGTCTTCGCTAACTTTCTGTTTAGGCAGTTCATTTATGTGTAAAGAATAGCACTTGTGTCGATTGAGATTCGAAGTCTGCATGCCACGGCATTTGTAAACTTTTTTGCAATTTCGGCAACATACTAAATCATTTAAAATACTTCCATCGTCTCTTATTACCCTTTCGTTTTTCGTTGAGTTTATAAACACCGGTAGCAATTTTTTCTACGACGCCCTCGTTAGTCTCCATAGTATACTTTAAGCTAAAAAAAATTACAAATATAGATATTTACATAAGTATATGTATATTCTGCCAAGCCAGATTTGCTAAATAGGTAAGCTTACAATTACTGAATAAAAATCAAAATTTAATATTTGCTATTCAGCGTCAATGCACAGCAGCAACGCGAAGCGACACGAGTCCAAAAGCAAAACATTACTCTTATGCAAAAAGCGCGAAGCACAACACGAACTATTACTCAACTCATCACACGAATAAGTGAGTCAAATCAGATTATGAGTCAGTAACCAATAGACACACAAAATACCGGTACATATTCGTGTAAGAGAATTTTGAGTGTTTTGATGATTTGGTGCAAATGAGTAATAGTATTTTGTTGAATTGGTTTGAGTATTCACTTGCACCAATTGTTATGGCTCATGACTTAAGTATACTAATTTTATTAGTTCTCATTGCCGGTCTCTGATCGGAATGTCGCTGTCCGGCTGGATTTGGCGTATTCTTGCAGGTGCATACCGAGTGCCCCCGATCCATGTCGCCTCATACGTCATCGCGCTGGTCACCGTCTCCTTGAATGTCGGCTTGCCCATCATCAACGCACTGCGACGTGTCTCCGGATCATTAAGACCTTCAATAAAAGCCTCAATCTTCATCCTCTCGAGATCATCAGCGCCGAAAGACGGGTAGCACAACTGTGCGAGCCGCTCAATGTCTGCTGCATATGTCTGCAGCGCCTCGTTGGCTCTTTGCCTGCGGTTCTTCAGCTCACAGTAGTACAGCGTTCTGTTGTGCTCGTTACTGTACTTCGCTGCCAACGCTCTCATGATGGCCTCGTAATCGCTTCTTTCGCATTCTGGAACCGATTTAATTACCTCAGCCGCAGGATCTTTTAACGCCAGTGCCAATCTCCGACCTTTCCTGATATCGGTCCACTGATTTTCCAAAGCAGCCAAGTCGAATTGCAGTTTAAATGTATCGAACGGCGTAGCACCATCATAAGTAGGCACTTCTGTTCGGGTGGCAAAACTTTCCGGGACCGGCGGCAAACATTCTCGTGGCTGTACCTCTCTAAGCCGCTCGCCGATTTTTCTGTTCACTGAATCCTCCAGAACGTCAACTCGTCTGTTCAGGGAATCATCCAGGTCGTCGATTCATTTCATTTCATTTATTGAGCCAAGCGATACAGTGATCTACAGGCTAGAAAATTAATACAATATAAGTTAACACCAGCACAGTCAAGAACTGTGCAAAGTAGCCAACGTCAGCAGCCAGATACCAGACACCGGTCAACAGCTGCGCGAAATCACCAACAGCGGCAGCTAGACCAGCGCAGTCCACAACTGCACAAAAATCGCTAACATCAGCAGCAATCCTCCGCAACTGGAATGCTGAGCATCCACCCACGCTGCAATGTGATCCACCGCTAGATCACTGGCTATTTACCCAGCTGCACTACTGCTGCGTTGCAACAATCCGCTACGTGACATAGCAGGCGTATCCAGTTACATGGCTGCTGCACATCTCTTCGCCACCAACGGCGGCGACGCGTTTCTGGACGGAGCGACTCCCTTCATTTTCTGTTAGCTTTTAAGAAGTTAGTTCTAAGCCGGAGACCAAACAGTGCACAGCACTTAAAAATAAATTGGTGCATAGCACCTAAATTTAAATAATAAGTTGGTGCATAGCACCTAAATTTAAATAATAAAGTTGGTGCATAGCACCTAATAAAAACCCCAAAAAACGGTTGTATTAATTGGCGCCCAACGTGGGGCCACGGAAAAAAGTCCTGCTAAAAGGACAGCGAAAGTGGCCCGAGTGCGCGAACCCGCGCGTTAGTGAAAAATAATAAGACCACAAACATAAGTGTGTCTGGTGGAAATTGAAAACAAATGTTTTTTTTCTAATAGCTTAAATGGAATATTTATTGAAATTGTGGGCATAATTTTTGCAAATCATCTAAATATAGTGAATACAAAATTACAAACTATTTTTGCTGCTCAGTCAATGTTTTTGTAAATTGCGGCACTCACTGTTCGCAATTAACTGCACTCCTGTACAACAACAACTAAAACACAATATTTGTGATTCAGTGTGAAAACTGCGGCATCGATTTGGATAGACAAGTGTTTAGAAAAAGCAAAAACAACAAGTGGATATTTTTTGTGTCTAAAAACTACAAAATAAAAAAACAAAAAACTGTGATTCCAAGCGCGCGAAAAGTGCCACATTAAACGTTAGGGAAATTTAATTAAAAAACTGTAGAAACTTCAATGAAAAAACTGGTGTTTGCATAAAAAGCAATTGAAAATATGAAAATAAATAATTTGTGCAAAGAAAATAATAAACAATACAAAAAATAGTTAAAATTTGAATTTGCGATAAAATTTAATATTAAAAACTAACAATAATTCGTGGAAAAAATTCTCCCTTCAAGTGCTAAAATTTTACAAGCCTTATTTACAAAACTTTTAAGCTGAAAAATAAGCCAAGGATTATTGTGTATCTTTTGCAAGCCCAAACAGGCAGCCATAGATAACGGAAGCACAGCTGCGCTGAATTGAATTGAAAAAAACAAAAGTCTGGAGCACAAATACAAATTTCAACAAAGCGGACATCAACATGGCGGTAGCAGTGTGGCTGTAAGTCGCGGTATCTTAAGATTAAATTTATTAAATTTTAAAATTAATGTTAGATTAATTAATACTGTAGGTTAAGAGATATTTGTTAGAATTAAAGTAATTGTAATATAAGAAAGAATACTCCAAAAGAAATATTTTAAATAAATAAAATAAAAAATTTTAACACAAAAATACCAAGACTGCGACACTTACGAGTCCCTCCAGCCTATAAACATCCTTCACTCCGCGATTCCCACGGGACCCTCCGGCGTAGAAATTATAAAATAACAGATAAAACAATTAAAAAAATATAACCGAAGGCTCGTACAGCCCTTAAATAGGAAATCTGAAGCCGCGATTCACCACCGAAAGGGGGACCCTCCGGCTTATAAAAAATTTTTAACTCTGCGACTCTGAATTCCAGACCCTCCAGAGGAGAAAAAAGTTTAAAAGAAAGGTGTGGAGAAAGAGGCCCCCTAGTAGCTTCAGCAAACGGGACGCAGTAAATGCGAGCCGCTCCACCAGAGATAAAAAAGAGAATAAGTTTAGACAAGTAAAATTTAAGTAAAGGAAATCAAAGAAAACGAAATAAAGAATAAAAAAGAATTTATTAAAAATTGTAAAAGTAATTCATGAAAATAGAGTAAAAGCTAAAAAAAAAATATTGTTTAGAAATTCCCACAAATACTTAAAATTAAAAATTTACTTTTTAAAAAATAAAAATTTAATTAAACAGTTAAATACTGAATCACATTTAATTTTATCTTTGATTAATTTAACTTTCAATTACTAATCGTTAAGAAATAAAATAAAAAATTCTTGTTTTAAGTACTTTTAACGCTCATAAAACTAATTTTTTTAATTAAATAAAATAAATTGAATTAAAATAAAAAATGAATCCGGAAACTATCCAAGAGTTGCTTAATGCTGCCATTCGCACAGCAACTGAGAATACTCTGCGGGACATACAGGCAACTGTGGACAGCTTGACCGCTCGGCTCCATCTCTTAGAAACACAGCCGACAGTAACCGAATTTAGAGAAATAACAATCGACCCGGGGGTCAGGTGTGATGAGTCACTAGATGTGGTCAAGTCATTACCTGAGTTTAATGGCGATCAAGCCAGGTACGTCTCATGGAGACAGGCCGCTTTCACTGCCTACAAGATGTTTAAGGGCTACGAAACTAGCTCCAAGGGCTACCAGGCAGTGGCGATAATCCGCAACAAAATTATAGGATCGGCCGACCTGGCTCTGTCCTCGTTCAACACGGTGTTGAACTTTGAGGCCATCATAGCCAGATTGGATCATACCTACGCGGACAAGAGGCCCATTTACCTGATAGAACAGGAAATGGCTGTACTTAGACAGGGTCGATTGTCCATTACACATTTCTATGACGAAGTCGAAAAGAAGTTAACACTCCTGGTTAACAAGACTGTGATGTCTCACGGTAGTAATAGGCAACTGGTAGAATCCCTTAGCCAGAAATACAGACAGGACGCACTCAGGACCTTTATCTCCGGGTTACGCAAACCCATGTGCGATATCCTGTTTTCTGCTAGGCCTGCGGATATGCCAACGGCTTTAGCTCTTGCTCAAGAGCTGGAGTCCAATCAAAAACGCTCCATGTTCGCACATACCTTTGCTGCTAACAACGAGCAACAGGCGTCCTATAACCCCTACAATTCACCGCATTACCGACGATACCAACCCAACCCTGCCACCCCCTCACAACCAACCCGACCAACACCTATGGAGATAGATCCATCGACATCCCGATTCGTACTAAATAAACAACACCCTCAGACTTATCCTACAAACCAGCCAATAGGGCTTCCATTTGGTGGACCAATTAGACCACATTTTAATACACCCAATTACACACCAAGACCCAACACTAACATAAACCCAGTACAACGAAATTTCCACCCCCAATTTAGGCCTCCATTCAAAAGGCCACTGGAATCTGACCGGCAGCCTTTAACAAAAATGCAGAGAGTTAATAATTTAACCTCTCAAAATATTGCCCACGAGCAACATTCAGAAGACGATCGTTCTGACAGTCGTAACGACCCAGACGTCAATTTGGAATGTGACCCAAACGAACACGGCTACTCGGCATATTCAGAAGTTTCGGATGAAGTGACTTTTTTAGAGGTCAATCCCTCCTACCCTACATCACAAGGACATTAGGGGGGAAACAGCTCAAATTTCTGATCGACACTGGTGCAACGGGAAACTACGTAAAAAATTTGGACACACTAAAAGTGGTGAAACCAGTGACAAAACCATTCTTGGTAAAGTCAATCCATGGCGAAACAAAATAGAACACCAGTGCCTCATGCACATTTTTCAGACAACCACTCCCTTCTTTATTTTGCCACATCTTAGCACCTTTGATGGCATAATAGGGTTTAATTTTCTTAGAGCGATCGGCGCTAGACTCGATGTCAAAAAAGGCATACTCCACTACAATAGCGGTCAGGAAAAACTACTCTACCTTTATTCTGGCAAAATTAATTCTATCACAATCAATAGTGAAACAGTACCCCCGAAACTAAAAGAGACATTTTCCCGTATAATTGAAAACCGGAATGAGGTGTTCGCCGATCCTGCACAATCACTGCCATACAATACCAAGATCGTTGCCACCATAAGAACCACGGATGACGAACCAGTCTATTCGAAATCGTACCCCTACCCCATGGCAGTGGGTGAATTTGTCAACAAGGAGGTAGCGGAACTTCTTAGCACAGGTATTATACGACCATCAAGATCGCCATTTAACAACCCTATATGGGTTGTGGATAAAAAAGGCGTTGACGAAGATGGGAACAGGAAGATGCGTTTGGTTATTGATTTCAGGAAACTGAATGAAAAAACCATAAGCGACAAATACCCTATCCCAGACACGTCCGTCATTTTGGCAAATCTGGGAAATTCTGCCTATTATACTACCCTTGACCTTAAATCAGGATTTCACCAGATTAAACTCGCTGAAAAAGACAGAGAGAAAACCGCATTTTCCGTTAATAACGGAAAATATGAGTTCTGTCGACTTGCCTTTGGGCTAAAGAACGCCCCAAGTATATTTCAAAGGGCAATCGATGACATTTTGAGGGATGAAATTGGGAGGTGTTGTCACGTCTACATTGACGATGTGATAATCTTTTCCCGAACTGAAGAACAACATCTGAGGGACATCGATAGAATTCTTGGCAAACTTTATGAAGCGAACATGCGTGTGTCATTAGAAAAGTCAAAATTTTTCAAGCTTGAGGTCGAGTTTCTGGGATTTCTTGTATCAAAGCAAGGCATCAAAACATGCCCTGATAAGGTTCAGGCAATCCTGAACTACGAAACACCCAAAACCCTCCGCGCCCTACGATCTTTCCTTGGGTTGTGCGGATACTATCGGCGATTTGTTAAAGATTATGCCCAAATCGTTAAACCACTTACCCAAATCCTACGAGGGGAAAACGGAAACATCGGTGCCAATCAATCAAAAAAGGTTACAATTGAATTGGACGAAGAAGCCGGTGCAGCGTTTACAAGAATCAAGAGAATTCTTGCCTCCGAAGAAGTGCTGCTCCTGTATCCAAATTTTGAAAAACCATTTGACCTCACCACAGATGCGTCTTCACACGCTATTGGTGCAGTTTTGTCACAAAATGGTAGGCCACTCATGATGATATCTAGGACCCTCAACAGCACTGAGGAAAACTATGCCACCAATGAGCGAGAACTGTTGGCAATCGTGTGGGCTCTCCAAAAGTTACGCAACTACCTCTACGGCGTTAAACAACTTCACATTTTTACCGATCATCAGCCACTAACGTTCGCCATATCGGATAAAAATCCAAATGCTAAAATCAAAAGATGGAAAGCTTTCATAGAAGAATTTTCCCCCAAATACTTTTATAAGCCAGGAAAAGAAAATTTGGTCGCAGATGCCCTTTCAAGACAACACATCAACGCAATAGAGGACGAAGACAATATAACTCAACATAGCGAGGAATCCCTCACCCAAACAATTCCAACAATTCAAAACCCCATCAACTGCTTTCGAACCCAGCTAATTCTAGAGCATGGCGCTCACGATGCAAAAACAGTTAAAATCCTATTTAAAAAACAGATTAGACACGAAATTACCTTCTCTTCCTTGGACAATCTTTTTGACACACTAAAAACAACTGTTAACCCGGATGTCATTAACGGCATTTTGTGCAACCTGTCCATACTAGGACAGATTCAGGACAAACTAGTTAGAATGTTCCCATCAGTAAAATTCCGCCATACTGAGCGGAAAGTGAATGACGTAACCAATCAAGATGACCAGTCGGAAATCCTAGCTGCGGAGCACAACCGTGCACATCGATCCGCGCGGGAGAATACGTTACAAGTCCTCGAGTAGTACTACTTTCCGGGAATCCGTAAGAGATTGAAAGAAATTGTCTCCAATTGCAAAACTTGCAACGAGGCCAAGTATCAACGTCATCCTCCGGATCCAGGAATTGGGGAAACTCCCATACCACAATACCCTGGCGAAATTCTACACTTGGACATATATTCTACCGACAAGAAGTACTTTCTGACATGCATCGACAAGTTCTCAAAATTCGCCCTAGTCTCGCCAATAGTTTCTCGATCCATAGTCGACATAAAAGAACCGCTCCTGCAGATTCTTAATTTTTTCAAGGGGACGAAAACCGTAGTCTTTGACAACGAGAAATCATTCAATTCTCAAACCATTAAATCGCTTCTAATGGACCACTTCCAAATACGCACATTTACCATCCCTCCATACCATAGTACCACGAACGGACAGGTGGAACGTTTCCACAGCACTCTGACTGAAATTGCCAGATGTACAAAACTGACCCAGGGCATAAATGACACTGCAGATCTAATTTTGATTGCCACAGCCAAATACAATAGATCAATTCATTCAGTCACAGGCTACAGGCCCGTGGACGTCATACATTCAACCCCACAATCCCTTAAAGAGGATATAAAAAACAAAATCATCGAAGCCCAGGAAAAGGAGATTAAGAGGTATGAGAAATCGAAAGTAGCAAGGAAATTTCAGCCAGGAGATACCGTTTTAATCAAAACAAATAAACGAATAGGGAACAAATTTACCAAAATCTACGTTGAGGGCACCGTAACTAAGGATTTCGGAACTACTGTACTGATCGGGAAAACAGCTATTCATAAAAGTAACCTCAGATAATGTCTTTCCCGTAGGTTCCTCCTGCCACCGCTGCTCGCTGCAGAACTGTTGGAGTACTCGGAATCGAATTATATATCAAATCAGTAAAATGACGGACACTATAAACCAGATACTCTCACACAACAGACAGACGGAACTTGACCAAATTACCCTGTTTGAACTAATTAGCAATAGGAATAAAGCCGCAATCACCGAACTAGACAACATTGCCTTTTCAATAATGTTAGGCAAAATAAATGTAATAAACCCAGCTTTATAAAAAACGAAAAGACAATTGATATAAGTGTAAGCGACATTCTTCAAAATTCTAAACTTAAAATATTACAAAATAATGAAATTGTATTATTTCTCATAAAATATCCCAGAATTGATTTTGTATGTAATAAAACTGTAATTTATCCGGTAGTTCACGATAACAAAATTATATTACTAGAAACTAATGTTGTAGCGAAATGTAATGGGGTTTACAAAATATCATGTCTGCAGCAACTACTCAACAACTACACTGCTACATGCCAAACTACATCACGGAACATGTAGCAACACTATCATTACCGTATCTGCACGAGGTAAACATGCAAAATCTTAAACACATCGCAACCATACACCGGCAAATCAAATCCCAGACAACAACGTGGTCATACCTATTTGGCACATTAATAGTAGGCGTAACAGCAACTTGGCTGATTCTCCGTTGCGTAAAGCGGCGAAGGAAACTCCTCGTCCTAAACGCAATTCGGGAGACTAATGCAGGAAGCTCGGCGCAAGGCCAGGAAGCGGCCGAGGACGCCCGGTTTTAACGTGGGGAGTAGTTAACACCAGCACAGTCAAGAACTGTGCAAAGTAGCCAACGTCAGCAGCCAGATACCAGACACCGGTCAACAGCTGCGCGAAATCACCAACAGCGGCAGCTAGACCAGCGCAGTCCACGACTGCACAAAAATCGCTAACATCAGCAGCAATCCTCCGCAACTGGAATGCTGAGCATCCACCCACGCTGCAATGTGATCCACCGCTAGATCACTGGCTATTTACCCAGCTGCACTACTGCTGCGTTGCAACAATCCGCTACGTGACATAGCAGGCGTATCCAGTTACATGGCTGCTGCACATCTCTTCGCCACCAACGGCGGCGACGCGTTTCTGGACGGAGCGACTCCCTTCATTTTCTGTTAGCTTTTAAGAAGTTAGTTCTAAGCCGGAGACCAAACAGTGCACAGCACTTAAAAATAAATTGGTGCATAGCACCTAAATTTAAATAATAAGTTGGTGCATAGCACCTAAATTTAAATAATAAAGTTGGTGCATAGCACCTAATAAAAACCCCAAAAAACGGTTGTATTAATTTATATAACACTTACGAAATAGAAAAGATAAATAATACAGTTAAAAGTACATCCTTTTTATAAGCTCCATAAACTTGTACCTAGGAATTGAGAAATCAATTTCAAAATTGGCACCTAACTTATTAAACTCACATAGAAACCTCACAAGTGGTTGATTTAAAGCATAGTTTGTTTTGTAACATTTTACAAAAAATAACTTATTTAATCGAGTAGTCCTGATTGGAACAAAGAAGTTAATGAGATGTAGTAAAGCAGAACAATTAATGTTGCCACAAATGATATCGTACACAAACATCAAAGAACTTATGGTACGTCTTCTTTCTAACGATTTAAGATCAATAAGCAAGCAAGCAACGTGACTTATAAGAGGGAATAGGTTCTTGAAAGTTTAGTGAGAACAAAGCAAATTTCAAAAATGTTTTCTGTACTCGTTCGAGACGATTCGTGTGAACAGCATAAAACGGATTCCAAATAAAGGCAGCATATTCCAACCTGGACCTTACAAATGCTGAGAATAAAAGCTTATAAGTATAAGGGTCTTTAAATTCAGAGCTGTTACGTCGTACAAAAGCTAACATAGCGTACGCTTTAGGAATTATGTAGTCTAGATGGTTAGTAAATATTAGTTTAGAGTCAAGCAAGACACCCAAGTCTGACATTTCACTAACAACTTTCAAACGAGTATTGGCAATAAAAAATGAAGTGGCAATATTATTATTTAATTTAGAGAAGGTGACATGGAAGCATTTTTTAACATTTAAGGCTAAGCGATTATTAAGGCACCAGACATTTAATCTATATAAATCACTTTGAATACAAGAAATATCATTAACACAACGAGTTCTAAGAAAAATTTTAAGATCATCTGCATATAACAGATAATTTGTATTGCAGAAACAAGAACCGATATCATTAATGAAAAGAAGAAAGAGTAACGGCCCGAGGATACTCCCTTGGGGGACGCCAGAGGTGGCAGCGAAAGACTTCGATTTAATACCATCCACCAGTACGTAACAAACTCTGTCACATAAATAAGAATATATCCAATTCAGGAAAACAGAATGGAAGCCAAGTTTCTCTAACTTTAATATAAGAATTCTGTGAGATACTTTATCAAAAGCTTTCGAGAAATCAGTGTATATTGTGTCAACCTGGTGTCTCTCTTCAAAGGCTGAATAGCAGTATTCAGTGAATACAGCCAGATTAGTTACCGTAGAGCGACCTGCAACAAACCCGTGCTGGTTGGGAGATATGATTCTCGTGAGAGGGAAAACCAAGTATCCCTTCACAATGACCTCAAACAATTTAGATACAGTTGAGAGTTTAGAGATGGGGCGATAGTTTGAGATATCATTTTTACTGCCACTTTTGAAAATCGGAGTAATATGTGCGATTTTCCACCTTTCAATAAACACGCCGGCTGATAAAGATGAATTAAAAATATGACACAAGGGCTTACAAATTGTTGAGGCACAATTTTTGAACAACAAAGAAGATAAACCATCACAATCGGCCTTGGCAGACAACTTTAAGTCCTTAATCCCTCTCATAATATCGCTCTCAGAAATCCTTAAGGAGCCAAAATCAATAGAAGAAAAAATATTATCAGAGATGGTGCTGTCAATTGAATCAGAATCCGTTACAAAATTTGACATAAAAAAGTCAGCAAAAAGATTCGAAGTTCCGAGAACAGAATTAGAAGAAATTCCATTATAGGTCATCAAGGAAGGAATATCAGATTTGGTTTTTTTAGACTGAATGAAGAGCCAAAAAGCTTTTGGGTTGCTTTTTATGGTAGTTTCAAAATTTAAGATGTAGTTATTGTACAGAACTTTCTCAAGAACAATAAATTCCCTCGTATAGAGCAAGTAATTGTTTCTATCGTCCAGATCATTTGTGGCCTTGTACTTATTGAAAAATTTATTTCGTAAATTCTTCAATTTCTTTAACTCCTTGGTATACCATGGTACTTTATACACCTTCGGTTTTACCAAAGGAACATTACTGCAGCAAGCCTTATTAATTTCATCACAGAATATATCGAAGCAAATAGCAGTATCATTGCAGGAAAACTTATTATTCCAATCAGTTCTCTCAAAAATAGCGTTAAGATTAACAAAATTGCAATTTTTAAAATTAAAATTAAGCTTATCAGACGTATTAGGCAAATTTATGATAAAAACTCATAAAACTCAACTTGAAGAACAAGTGGGATATGATGCATATCTGAAGGAGAAAGAGGAAACAAACTTTCTTCAAGTTTGTATTTAACTCTATTACTCAAGAAAATTAAGTCTAAAATACGATTTCATTTATTCAAAAAACAATTGATTTGCACGAGATCATGGTAGAAAAAACTATCGAGCAAAAAGGTCTCATGTGAAGCATTAACATTCATTGCAGTTAAATTATTCTCATCTGCAATATAAGACCAAGTGAGTTTACTAAGATTAAAATCACCTAATACACACAAATGCACATTTAACTTATCTATGTCTGATAAATTCAAAATTTTATTTACATGAGCGATGTACAAAGAATCGGAGCTATTAGGAGGAATGTAAGAAACACAAATAACAAACTGTTCATTAGAGCCAAAAATAGAAACACAAAGCTGATCCAGTAGAATGTCACTATTACTCAATTCGTATACTGAGGAACGCAGCGTATGTTTAACCGCAATAAGCACACCTCCACCCCGTGAGCATCCCGTTCGCACAGCGTCTCTATCCTTACGATACACTTGGTAAAGAGATTGATCGAAAAACTCCCCATCACCAAAATCAGCATTTAGCCAGGTCTCCACAAGAACAATAACATCATACTCCAATTGAGATGTAACAAGAAAGACAGAGGCAGCTTTAGTTCTGAGACCAGATACATTTTGATAAAAACATTTTACAGATTTCAAATTAATGTTGTTGGATTGCTGAGAGGAGCATAAAATGTGACCATCTGCGTCGCTTGAACTTAAGTCACCTGGTCTGAGCTCGCCCGTTTTTGAAAAAATTCGAAAGGACGAACTTTAATATTTGCCGGCCACAGCGAAGGGTTAAACAGCTTATCATAAACACTGGATGGAGCTCCCAATTTAAAATTTACATTTCTTAATCTGTCAGTGTCCGAATCCTTTTTAATAAGACTGAAGCATGCCAGTTGTTGTTCGTCGATGTTGGCGTGCTTGTGTACATAGGCGACTATTTGATCAGCTGTAACCGACGGTTGGAACGACGAGAGGTGTACCCACTTCTTTTTTACTACGACGTCGAGCTCCGTGTTATCACTTTTCCCAACGACAACATTAGCGCTCTTCTTTGATTTCTTTTTGCCCACAGACTTCCAAACAGAGGGGGAAGACACGGCATTGTTCGGCAAAATCGTAACGCACTCAGTAGCAGCAGCGACCTCGGAGAAACTGGGAGTACCATCCAAAAGAGAGCGATCATCAGTACGCGGAACAGCAGTACTAGCGGGGATAATGCGAACACCAGAGGCCAGTAGCGGGGAAGTCGAACCACCGGCAGAGAGAGAGTTCGAATAGTGCATGCTGGATTTATCCACAGGTTCGACAGCGAGCTGTTGATCGTCATTATCATGCGAAAGCTTCCTTTGCTTATTATTTGTTTTTTTGTTGTTGGCCTTATCGTTTAAAGCACTAAGAACAACGCCGCGCAGATCACTCACTTCACTTGAGAGGGAGGAAATTGCAGAAGCAGCCTCGTTTTCAAACAATTTTTGCTTCACCGAATGTAGCTCTACTTGTATGTTTTCTAATTTCTGAGATAAAAGCTGTTTCTCACATTGCAGAGAGCTTATTAATGCAATCGCATGGGCATTCTCGGTTCTTAGAGCGACTAGTTCGTTAAATACAGACTGCAAAGTTATTTGTTGCTTATCACACTCTTGCTTTTTGTCACTTCGTTGCTGAGGCAAAACCGGTTTGGGCTGTTGTTGTTGTTGTTGCGAAGGAGGAATCGCTTTAGGCACTTGTTGGCATAGCACATGTTGAATTGACTGTTGCTTATCATCGGTACTGACTATTACTTTTTCACCTCGTTGCTGGAGTGAAGACGGTTGTTGTTGCTGTGGTTTAGGCAATTGTTGTTGCGATGGAGCATTTACTCTCGAGCAGGAACAGGCGGGTTAGATGACACCGCATTTTTAGACGTCACTCCCCCAACCCGATTAATGGAGGGAGTTGGGGAACATATAGATCTGCGGCGAACGGCCGCGCAGTTTTTACAAAAGAATTCTTTACCCGAGTTAAGTAAAAACTCAAGGTCCGCAGGCAAGAGGCCAACACAATTCGAGTGGAAAAACTCGTTACACTTGCCACACTGCACTTTGGTTTGGCTACGGTCAACTTTTTGCCCGCACACACAGGGCATTTTTATAAAAAAGGAGTCACTATCTCAAACACTTCAATAAATATAAATCTGGTTAGTTCAAAATCATTTCAAAAACGAAAACACCAGAGCACGCAGAGCGCAGCAAAAACGCGACCGCTCACGACGACGGTTTATCAGCGATTCGTTTGTCTAAGTGTTCCACTTGCGCTCCCAGGTGCTCCACCTTCACATTCACATTTGTTGGAGATTTCTTCCACTTTCTGCTCCAAGCGCGCAGAATTTTCCTGAAGCTTGGTGGACAGCTCGCAATTTGCGCTTTCGAGTTTCGCTGACACCTGCGCCGATATTTCATGGGTCGCCGCTTCCATTTTAGCCATTTCTTGATTCGTAGCTTCCAGTTTCGCTTCCATTTGCGCCGACATTTCGCGATTCTCACGGTTGGAAGTCTCGAACATGCCTTTCATTGCAACCATAAGCTGGCTCATGTCCATTGCTTGTGGTGGCGCAACCGCTGCAGCCGTACTTTGCATCGACGCAGCACCCGCAGGCGATGCCTCCACTTTGGACGACGCCCCTAGCTCCTGCGTTCCGAACTCGTGTGCAGTCCAATCGATGCCTCGTGATTCACACGCCTCTTGCAAGCGCAGCTGCAACTCCACCTTTTCGCCAGCAGTCGGAAAATTCCAGGCAGCTAGCTCCTTCTTCAGCTGGTCCACCTTCAGCAGCTCGAGTTTGACCATGTCTGCGTTTTTATAATTTTATTTACTTTATGTTAATTTTCAGTAGCACAATCCCACTTCTGACACCAAATGTTACGAAAATCCAAGTTCGTTTTGATTGTGCTTGAAAATAAAACTACTTCAATTATTCCGCGCAAACGCCGTCAAAAACCAACAATCTCTTTATTTACAGATTTACACTTTGCTTGTATCTACACGAGTTTCTACGTTGCTTGCTCATATAAATAATATATATGTATATATGTTTATATATTTATTTATATTTATATGTTTATACACTCGCAAATACCAGGCTCCTAACTTTTGACATTTTCGTATGCTGGATGCGCATATGAATGTTTTTGTTTTTGAATATTGAAACGAGGAGGCACTCTGTGCTGTGCTATGCATGAATGCATAGCATACTTTTAGGCATGCACTTCAGAGTACGGCAAACTTGCTATAATTCGCTTGCTATAATATTGTTACGATGAAGCACTTTGTGCTGTGCTATGCATGAATGCATAGCATACTTTTAGGCATGCACTTTGAAGTACGGCAAATTTGGTATAATTCGCTTGATATAGTCCGATATGGCAAGGATGGTTCGCGAAGGAATGGGCTGTGCGAGAATGGTCGAGCGTTTTCCAATTGGAAGTTGCAAGAAACTTCGGCGCGATAAGAAAACTGGTATAAAAGCAGCAGTGTGGTGTGCAGCGCAAGGAGTCGAGTCTGTGTTGAGCAAGCAAAGGGGAAACATGCAATAGTAGTAGTAAAGGAGTAACAAGTGTAAATTTGTAAATAAAGCGATTGTTGATTTAACAATATGTATATATATATATATATATATATATATATATATACATATATATATATATACATATATATATATATATGAATGAAATGAAGTTGTTTTATTTTCAAACACAATCCAAAACGAACTTAAAGAGAACTCGGATTTTCGTAACAATATGTATATATATATATATATATATATGGATTGTGTTTGAAAATAAAACAAATTCATTTACTCAGCGCAAACGCAGTCAAAAATCAACAATCGCTTTATTTACAAATTTACACTTGTTACTCCTTTATATATATATATAATAAATAATATATATAATAAATTATATAATATATAATAAAGTAAAATATATATATATATAATAAATATATAAATATATATATATATCAGGTATGTGATGGAAATCGAACGATTTCATATCGAACTTCGAAAAAGTTCTGCAAGTGAAACAGGTGGAATTGAATTTTTGACAATTGGTAATTTACGCAAAATAAAGCAAAAATTTTTAAAAGCCAGAATGTTTTTCGTCGCGGCGTATTATTACAATGAAATTGAGAAGAAAAGGCAAGAAAATAAAAAACGACGGACACCTAGGGATCATTCTAATTCTTTAGAAGTGGCAGAATCGGCGTAAGTACATGGATTTTATATTTTTGTAGTAGGAAAGCTTGCCCAATTAATCCTTTTGCAGGTTTATTACATATTACCGGGCAAATAAAGATGCTTTTCGGTATTTTTGGAGGTGATAACCCCACGGCTACCACGTTGAGGTTTTTGGCAGAAGGGGGTTACCAGCGAGCTGTAGGCAAAGACAGCTTCCTGCGAAACATTCCTTTGTTTACCCCTAATGTTTTGTTCACAATTATTGCATAACTAAAATTAACTTATATTTTTCTCGTTACAAATCGTGCGAGTTGTTCGTTGCGATTTCAAATCGAGATGAAACCGTAAAAACCGATTTCCATCACAGGGTATTTCGTACGATTTCGATTTCGAAAATCAAAACGAATCGAAACGAAACACATCACACGGCAAATCGTTTTCACTTGCCATTTCGTACGAAATCGATTTGAAAGCAATGTCAAGCAAAAAGTGTATTTTGAGCAAATAAAACTAGTTTTTTTTATTTATTATATATATTGATATATTTATTTATATTTATATATATTTCACTCGCAAATACCAGGCTCCTAACTATATATATATATATATATATATATAAGTTAAAGAATTGCACCGCAAAACGGTGCGCTTTATTTGACTGCTTCTTTAGGAGTGATTACAATTTGAACTTATGATTAGTGAAGAAGCCCTCGGCTGCTGTAATTGTTGTTGTTGTGCGCTCGCGCGTGCAGGTGTCGTCAGCGATTTAATTTGGAGCGGATGGTGCGCCGTCGCTTGGCCCGTTCCTGGAATCGTTGGTTGCGCTTTTGTGTTGCAACTTTCCGCTGTTGTTATTGTTGGGGATCCGCTGGGTTCGTTGACATGCTGCGTTGGCTTTCTATGCGAGCGTTAACTTATGGGCCGTTAACTTATATATATATATATATACATATCGGGTGCGCCATCTAACAGGTGTACAACTTTGCTTCCGCCGTTTTTTCCAAAATTAAAAGCTTTATTGCGAAAAAGTGCTTACAGATGTATTATTCAAAGTATTGTCCGTCGCTAGCGACAACTTTCTCCCATCTTTTCGGCAATTTTCGGATCCCGGCTCGAAAAAAGGAGTCCTCTTTTGACGTTATTCATGAAGCAATCCATTTTTCCAATTCTTCGAAGGATTGAAAATGTTGATCTGCCAGGCCGTGTGCCATCGAACGGAATAGGTGGAAGTCAGAAGGGGCGACATCTGGGGAATACGGCGGGTGGGACAAGACTTCCCATTTCAGCGTTTCCATGTACTTTTTGACCACTTTTGCGACGTGAGGCCGAGCATTGTCGTGTTGGATTATGACTTTGTTTCTTTCTGAATCATGCCCAGGGCCTTGAGACGTTTTGAAATGGCTTGCTGACTCACTCCCAACGATTCGGCAAGCTCTTCTTGGGTTTGGCACGAATCTTCATCAAGCAATGCTTCTAGTTGTTCATCTTTGAAGGTTTTTTCTCTTCCACCACCATGTTTGTCTTCGACATCGAAATCACCATTTTTAAAACGTTGCAGCATCACCGTAAGTTTCTGAGAGCATTCGATGCGCTTCAGCTGCATTTTTTTGCGAATTGTAACAGAAAAGTAAAACTTCCCGCAAATGGCGAGAATTGGGCACATAAACGGACATTTTCGAGCGTGAATAATACGAAAACAAGAACAACTGTCACTGAAACGGCGATGACAATTCGTTAGGCACTGTCCACACTCACTTTAAAGGCATTACCATCTATGTATTTCAGCCTCAGCCGGTACAGCCACCTATCGGAAAACGGCGGAAGCAAAGTTGTACACCTGATAAATGTGGTCGATGGAAATATTGAATAACTTGAACAATTCTCAATCGATTTTGGAAAACTATTTTTATAAAATTTGAAGCTTTACAATTTTTTCCATTCAGTTTCCAAAAACAACGTCGATCCGCAATGAAGGTGGTCATCTGACCTTCATTGCAGATACAAAATTCAGCTCTTTTTCTGGCATTTGCCAGCATCTCGGGTGATATCGCAGTGATTTCGGCTCGAATATTGTCCTTAAGCTCGTCTAAAGTCTTTGGTTTGTTGGCATACACTTTGCTTTTTAAAAATCCCCACAAAAAAAGTCCGGTGCCGTTAAATCTTTTTAGGCGCAGAACGACCGCGATACTTTTAACGATACGCACGCTGTGTTGCAACAACTGAACGATTACATTTAATCATATATGTAATACTTCTATATTGGCACTAAGCTCAAGGTACATTCGCCAACATCACAGTACAGCAATAGTGAAATATGAGCGAGAAAGCGTATAAACGAATGTACCTTGACATATGTCAAAAGTCAGGTGCGGTGAAAATTTACTGGAAATAAATAAAAATTTGTCGAAATTGACTGAAAAGCCTACCTTTTTCTTCAACCGCCCCTGGAGCAGTTTGAGAGTTGTTCATGTGTAGAAGTGCACATGTATACACGCATAGAAATACATTCGCAAAATTTCGTGTTTTCTGTCTCATCGGTTGTCTCCCTTTGATTTCCGAATGAAAACACATTGTGAAGATAGGTTAGTGCCAATATAGAAGTATTACATATATGCATTTAATGAACATTGTTACTATTTCCGCGCGTTCTTTGGGCGTGAATCGATTCATGGTTAAAATTGTAATGCAATAACCTTTCCGAAATGTGCTCGACGACGTCAATCGGTGTAAATCTGTCAAAGTTATTCAATATTTCCATCGACCACATTTAGATGGCGCACCCGATATATATAAATATATGAATATATACATATATATATATTTATTATATATATATATATATAATATATATTTATTTTATTTTATTTATTTAGACAATAAACAAATGTCCTTACTGACTATAGGATATATATGGGGCATTTCACGTCAAGCGGACAACCCAAAAAATGAATTTTGTTTATATTCTGGTCAGTTATACTTCTAGTAGACGTGGATGTGTACACCCAATTTTTTTTTCGTATGATGTTTGTTTGCTGAGTTATGAGCTTTTAAAAATTCACTAAGAATAAAGTCGTGATTTTTTGGATGCTTATTATCTGTATCAATTAATTTGTAAAAAAAACTAAAAAGTATTGTTTCTTATAGTAAAAAAGTTGTTGTTTTTTTGTTTTTGTCGAATTCTAAATTTTAATTTTTTTTACGTATAGTAAACCGGGAGTGAAAATTTGAAATCGATATTTGAGTAACTTCGACACTTTTTTTTTAATTATTTTAACGTAAATTAAAGCTTCAAGTAATTTTTTTAGCTTTTATGTAATTTTGTGTAAAAATCCAATTTTCAGCTATGTGTATGTACTGTATATGCTCTAAGTCTTAAACGGTTGGAGATCACGTTTTAATTTTTTTGTGGAGAATTAGTACATTTGAAGCTTTAATCTAAGTTAAAAGAATTAAAAAAAAAAGTGTCGAAGTTACTTGACGTGAAATGCCCTATATACTACTGTGTCTAAAATAAGGTGACATTTGAATTTAAACTGCGTGCGTCGAAGGATTTGGAGAATTATTTTTTTTTAGTCAACAGTCAACAAGGAATATTATTTGAACGTTATGCGTCGCACATTGGGAAAAAACAGGCAAAAACGCTCGCATCGCCTGTTTTGAGCTTTAGAATCTATTGTTTTTGAACTAGAGAACTGAAATTTCGCTATTATCTTCAGAATTCCTCAGAGAATTGTATGGTGTGATTTTTTAATTACCCCTACCAGGAGCTGGTACCCTACAGTCGGAAGTTAAGAGTTTTAGAAATATGCATAATCAAAAGCCAAAAAAATAAGTCAATATTTTGATAACTGATTCTCGTAGAAGAGCAAAAATAAAGTTACACGTGTTTTAGGGTTTTTAATTTTTCGCAGCACGGTTTATGGTTATGGTTTATGGTATAACGAAAAATTTAATAACTGCGGAAATAAAAAAGTTAAAGGATTGAATTTTCGCATAACGGTTTCCCATAAGTAGAAGATGATTTGTTCCAAAAATGGCAAAAATTCGCAGACGGCCACGCCTACTCCCCATACAGACGTTATTTTTAACAATATTAAAATAGGCTAAGCCAGGCAGCCGCCGTGGCTCAGTTGGTTAGTGCGTTGGACCGCGAGTCGAAGGCAGCAACCTCAGGTTCAAATACTGCCTGTAATAACACCTAAAAAAATAACGGGAAAACTCGTTTTCTCTTTCGGTGGCTGTCCTCTCAGCTGGAAATGGCAAACCTCTGAGAGTAAAAATTGCTTATGAAAAAGCTCCCAACCTGCCGTTCGGAACCGGCATAAAACTGTAGGTCCCTTCCACCCGCGTACAAATTCACACGCACAACACGGGTGGTTGCGGGAAGCTAGGCCTTAGTCTCGCGTAAGCGGGCTGTCGTGCCAGTCAATTATTATTAAAAATTATTAAAATAGGCTAAAATTTTGTTGTCATGCATTAAAATGTTCTTAGAGACACTTAGCCCACTTTTATAAAAGTAGGCAAATTCTTTCTTAAAAAAAATCTAAACTATTCATTAGTTTTATACAGCATGGAAAAGGTTAACTGACAAGTATAACTTTCCTCACTAAAAGTTAAAATAATGACTTATTATGTATCTCAAGGGGTTAAAGAGGCATTTCACACCTATTTCCAGACAAAAATATCCCTAAACGGGGATATATCATATTTTGAAAAATATCTTTATATGGCAACCCTGTTAAAAAATGGGCAACCCACGCCCATTTTAGGCAATATGTTGTTCTCATGATTTCCAAAGTGTTTGTACGAAATTTCAGTTTCGTGTCTCAACTTTTTTGAAAGCTATTATGAATACCTTCCATCATACAGACGAATTGGAAGACATATTAACAGACGGACATAGATAAATCAATGCGATATATATATACATATCCCAATTCTATATATTTAAATACATATTTATTCCTTTCAACACCAGCCTTGCTGTTTTTCATACGTTATAGTTTTGCTCAGCAATTAAAAATATATCGTTGCTCACCAGAACTGAGTACAAAAAGTGCTTGGGTTGGCAAGCGAAAAATTGCTCGCATTCATTTAGTCGCAGGACTCCGCAGATTAGTTTGGTACCATCATTTAGCTGAATGTCCCACCTAATCAGTGTATACGTATTTCGTGGAATGCTGTGGAATCTCAAAAGTTACAGTCCAGAGAAAATCCCGATTTTTCTGATTTTTATCAAAAAATTAGATATGCTTTTTTCTGTCAAATTAAACATTTCTGAAATAAAATTTTTTGATATATTAATTAATTATTTATATTAATATTAATTGCTTAAATATCGTTACCCCACATGTGAAAAATTATTGGACTTCATTAACCCTCGCTTTAGCGGACGGTTCTGGCCAGACCTTTTTCATTTTCATTCGAAAATTTTAACGAAGCTATTTTACATAGCGACTTGTCCTTCTAGGTAGCTTCCTAAAATTTTATTCTCTTTCGATCTATACATAAATCCTTATGAAAAAAGTCCTTGCAATAGGAGAAAAAGGATGTTTAGAAATTACCCCTTCGGTTTAGCGGATGGTGTCTGGCCAGACCCCTATATATTTTGTATGGAAATACATGTAATTTGAGCCTTTTATCTTTTTTTTTGCATTATTCATTGCAAATATATACTTTTGTGCTCATATATGCGAAGCTGACTTTCATGTAAGTATGTACACACACGCACACATGCACGGACACATACAAATACGCACATAAACACGCGCGCTTATGTATACATTGGTGCTTCAAAACGTCGAAGATCGTATGAACAATGTTCATTGTATCAAGCATTTTTATGTTCGTTCAGCTGTTGAAGCATTCTTCGGCAGACCAATCAATATTCCAACAAATGTTGTGGCTACACAAAGAAGCGGCGCTGATACACTTACCAGCAAACGAGACTGCCGTCTTTGTTTACAAGGATGCGAAAAGCTTCGTCGCAAAACTCGTTTTTTTTGTTCGAAATGCGCCCTACCAGTTTGCCAATAACATTCAAAGGTCGAGTATACCTGTTTTTCATGCAGCCAGAACTCATAAATTTTTCCTTTCATCATAAAATCCATTGAAAACCCATTTTATATGCTTCAAACAACATGCACACATACAAAATAAAGGGAAAAAAATTTCAACGAAAATGTGTTTTTTTTTACAAATCGAAAATTTCCAGGTCATATTTTTACTTTTTCAGCTTATTGAGGATTTGTCATACACGAATGGATAGGTAAGAAACTCAAAATATGTGATCAGCAGGTAAAAAAATGGCTTAGAACACACTATTAAAAACCCATTATTCCCATATAAATACATGTGAATACATAGGGATCTGGCCAGACACCATCCGCTAAACCGAAGGTAACCGAAACATCCGCTAATACGAGGGTTAAAAAACATAGATTCTACGGGCATCTGAAGACAGCCTTGTTAACGATATTTTGCTAGAAGTGAAAATAATATTATAAAACGTTCAACTTTGAAAGGCCGTAAAGTCCAGGTCATGGGATGAAGAGACTTGAAAAGTTGATTTGCTGTCTCGCTAGTGTATCTATACTACGACAAGTAAAAAAAAAATTCAGATTCGCAACTTTTGGATTTGCTTCAATGCGAGCGTTTTTAAAAAGAGTGGAATTGTGGAAAGACAATTCTTGGTTTTTACACCACGATAATGCACCATCCCATACTGCACTCGTAATTCGTGATCATTTCGCCAAAAACTCAACCCATATCGTTCCGCAACCACCGTATTCACCTGATCTGGCGCCGTGCGACTTCTGGCTGTTCAGCAAGCTCAAAAGACCGCTCCGGGGACACCGTTTTGATACGATAGAGGAGATTCAAGCCGCAGCGAAGACGGAACTGAAGGCCATCCCGGAAAGTGACTACAATCAGTGTTTCGAAGATTGAAAAATCCGTTGGCATACGTGCATTGCATCGGGAGGGGATTACTTTGAAGGGGATGAAATTGATTTGGAAGAATAAATAAAGAATTTTCAAAATAAATACAATGTCACCTTATTTTTTGGACACAGTAGTATATCACTAGAACTACCGGGAGCGGTCATTTGACGGTTTTCAGTTTTTGATTAACCGTAGCTCGAAAACGGTTTAAGTTACGAATCTGGTTCTCCTTGACTTTTAATAGTTTGCACTAAGCTCAATATTCTAAAATTTTGCAATCACTGCGCCGATCTGTTCTCTTTATATTATCGATTTTACCTACTATCACCACGAGCGGTCAAATGACGGTTAACTACGTAGCCATGGAAATAAAATTATAACATTCACAAAAAAGTCAAAGATGGTACAAATTTTACAAGAACCTATGTCTTGCCTTTTGTTTTATATTAAATTTACAACCGACTTTTATATATTTATGAATTTCAATGTAAAAACAAAAATGCATTATTTTACGTGTTGTGTTTGAAAGCATGAGCAGAAAGCGGCGAGACGAAATTTACTATGGTCATGAGTAGTAGCTTTACTTTTAAAATATTTGCCAAAACTATACTTTTTTACATTCAAGAACATAAATGAATGTTGTTTTAATGCTTACAATGAAAAACTTCTTCAGATTCAACCGATTTCGTTAAAAGCTCTGAATACCGTCATTTGACCGCTCGTGGTCTTTGAATTTACACCTCTCATTTCTCTAAGTCTGTAATTTGATTAGACTTAGTTAATAAACAATAAACAACAAACAATATACTACTGTGGAAGGAACTCATAATGCACAACACCACGATAATCGAAGAAATCGAATTCCGGGTATTCTTTGTACACAGTAGTATATATACTACTATACTACTGCATTATGAGTTCCTTCCGCCGGGCCAAACTGTCAACAAGTAATATTACTTGAGCGTTATGCGTCGTTTGCGTGAAGCTATTCGCAAAAAGAGGCCGGATTTATGGAGAGACAACTCTTGGTTTTTGCATCACGATAATGCACCATCTCACACGGCATTGGTTCTTCGTGAGCATTTCGCCAACTCATATCGTTCCACAGCCACCGTATTCGCCTGATTTAGCTCCTTGTGACTTCTGGCTATTCTCCAAACTCAAAAGACCACTTCGAGGACACCGTTTTGAATCGATTGAGGAGATTCAACGTGAATCGCCGCGCGCATTGAAGGCCATACCGGAAGGTGACTATTTGGCATGCTTCGAAGATTGGAAAGTCCGTTGGCATAAGTGCATTGCATCGGGGGGGACTACTTTGAAGGCGATGAAATTGATTTGGAAGAATAAATAAAGATTTTTTGAATTATAAACAAATTCCGGGTATTCTTTGTACACAGTGGTATATATATATTTTCGTAAAAATATATATATATATATATATAAATATATATAAATATATATATATTATATAAAATATTTATTTATATTTATATATTGACTCTTAAATTTAACTCTTGACATTTTCGTATGCTGGATGCGCATATAATTGTTTTTGTTTTTGAATTTTGGGCAAAAGTGATTGCTTTGAGGATTCCAACGGCAACTGTATAGACTGAAGCGTAGCTTGGTAAATGTCCCGCCGATTTCGTGTTTCCGGCCGCATCAACAACCGCAAATGATGTGTTGAATTCCGATTTGGATGCATCAGTAAATATATAATTCCAGTAGACTTGGGGGTTGGTGTCCTTGGCATGCGTGTTGAGATGGGGAATGAAAGCTGACTTTTTTAGCAGCCACGGTGGATAGTTATCTCGTTGTCGGTTGGACGTTGTTGTGATCTCCAGTTCTTTTCCATATTCTATACAAAGGATAATAGCTGATTTGCGGCGTGGTGATGATTTCCTGAGTAATTCAGCTGCAACTGTTTCATACAGAGGAAAAGCTTTGGTATACGTTTCATAATGGCGGATTCGAACCGTTCTTCAATGCTGGGCAAGCCAGCTTCAGTCAAGACGAATTTCGTTGGAGATTTTGGATACGCACGAATGCTCCTATTGGCGACCGAATGATAGGGTGCATACAACAATTTAATATTACTTTTAGCGCAGTTGCCGAAGACTAGGAGTCCATAATCGATTTTAGATAAAATAAATCCTCTGGTAATATTAACGAGCGTTTCACTATTAATTAAGCAATGTTTCGAAGAGAGATATTTAATTATATTAAGTCTGGCAGCCAGTTGCTTTCTTAGGTACAAGCAATGTTCTTTAAAAGTTAATCTTCTATCGAAGATAATCCCTAAGAACTTAAGGGGGTCCTACCATGTAACACTTTCAAAAAATGCATTTTTTTTTTGTTGCATTTTTCTAAAGTTAATGTATCTAAAAATAAGATACAAAAAGGAATTTGCTGAATTCTGAAGGGAAAACAGGTTTTACGGCAAGTTTTATCACGCTTTCCACTGAGTTCTCGCAGCGCGCCAGGCCGACATGAGGCGTTTTTCTCAGAACCACTTTTTTTGAACTGGTACCCCGCATTTCTAAGGAACCAGTGGACGGATTTTGATAATTTTTTGTGTGTAAATGTTGTCGCTATCGTTCGGTACAAGATGAGCTTCCAATTGTTATAAACAAATAATAAAAAAATTGTTTTTATCTGCTTAAAAAACCGAAAAATGAGATTTTTTTTTCATGATCCGCCATTTTGACAATTGTAAAGATAATTATGTGAATTATTACCGTACGATAGCGGCAAGTCTGCAGATTGTAAAAAACCTTTCCTTTTGTGTTTCAGACGAACAGTTTTTGCAAAATCGTGTGTACCATCAACCCACATACTTTTGGAAGGCCTTATTTCGCAGGGGTGCTGTGGCTACAGCATAACACTTATTTCTTAAACTTCGATTTTTTTTTATACTAAAAGGACCAATACAAATTAAAAAAAAACCGCATTGGAAAATATTGAATACTTTTCCTTCTGCAAGATCCCAAAAAACGCCTCGAAAAACGGCGTTTACATGGTAGGACCCCCTTAAGCAAGTGATGGTCGATCTCCGCATTATTTAAATTCCTATTGTTTGGTGTCGGATTTTCTTTCTGAACTTCTATATTTAGGTTATTTTGAAACTTTTTCCAATTGGTTTTTTTTGTAGTCTAAAGTTGTTTCGATTGAATTGCCTAATACGTTAAAATAGTTTGTGCTGTCTTTATTGGAGGCGACGATTTGAATTGCGCAGTGATCGCTGTCGTAATCAATACACTTTAGGCAGTTAACTGAGTTGTTGGTCTTTAGAATTTCTATTCTATGATCAGCGATGCAGATATCTAGATAAGAGTTGGTTCTTTCATAGGATGGGGAAGTAGAGGCGTACATGCTACATCTAAATTTTGTTTCGTTTGGTGTTAGCCAATTTTTTAAAGCATTGCCTTTAGAGTTATTTTGTGAGTTTCCCCAGTCCGTATGCTTACTGTTGAGGTCACCCGCTAATATGTAGTAGTGGTTCGGATTATGAAGGTGTAGAGCTTCGAAAACTACATTCAGTTCTGATTTGAATGTATCGTTATTGTTTCCTGCCGGATAATAGGCTGCAATTATGTACATGATGTTGTTCGGAGACATATGTATTGTTATTATACAGGTTTCTAAATGAGTTAGTGAATCGACTCTATGATTGAAGAGTTTGGTGAATCTTATCTTTAATTAAAATCGCAGTTCCTCCTCCTCTCATTCCGCTCGCCCTATCTCTTCGAATCAAATTATACCCCATAAATTTTAGTTTGTGTTTTATATTCAGTTTTGTTTCGCTCAGCAAGAGTACATCTGGCTTGTTTTCTGTTAAGAATTTACTTAGCTCTATTCTTCTGCTGATTCTTATAAGTGAGTTAACATTAAGTGAAATTATGTTTAATTTAGATTGATTAATAGTTTGTGACTGGTCTAAGTTCATACTGAGTCTACTAGATTACAGATAGTGTCTACTCTTGCAGTTTGTATTTCAAGCTGCTTCTGCAGACCCATTATTTGCTTACTTAAGGGGGTAGTCAGGTAGAATCAACCATGTTTTTAAGTAATTTTTTTTTCATACAAATTTTTATTCCACATTAAAAATTTTGTTATATGTTATTGTACATAGTTTTGAGTACTGAACAAAATTTTTTTTATAAATTTTCGTTTATATCCGGGGGAGATATGGGCGACCGGAAGACGCCATTTTGAAATCTGGCTGACACGATTTCTCCATTTTGGATGATCTGAAACATACCAAACAACTTTCATTTTGAAGTACAAATGAATGGCCCTCGTTTGAACTATAACTGTAAAAAATATTAATAAATAAACATTTAGTGCAATTGTAAATTTTTTTCCTCTTTTTTTGCTTGTTTTTTGTTAATAATTGTGTCATAACGTTGTTACATAGAAATGGACAATAATGATCGTAGTTCACGCGATAGCCAAACCTTTTCTGAAAATATAAAAAAGTTTAAGCAAATCGGTGCAGTAGATCGGCCGTAATCGTGTCAGCCAGCTCAAAACAACAGCATCTACTTCACGCGCCAGGTGTGCAATTCGAGCGCGCGAGCCCTTACAGCTAATCTCATTTTCAATCGCTTTCGGATACTATCCGAGGTAAAGGAAGGTTTCTACATGATTCCTAAGGGTTTAAATAGACCAAAACTGAAAAAAAAAATTAAGGTTAATATTGTATTTTTTAAGTCTTCTACTAGAGAGTTTTGTGAATATTGAGTATTGGTGGCATTGAATGCTCCATTTACTCCTTTAGTTACATTTGCATAACTTAAATTAGGGTTAATAAGTTTTTGCGAGTTATTTATTTCTTCTGCCGTTAGGCTTTGTCTCTTAATTCTAATTTTTTGTTGTAGTTCTTTGTAGCGCTCGCAGCCTTTGTATGATGCTGGATGACCAAACTTGTTGCATAGGACGCAATATACATTTTCTTTCGCTGTGGAAGTGCCGTCTGAAGAGGTACAGTCTCTGCTTTTGTGCCCGCCGTTGCATTTAACACATCTGGATGGAAGGTTGCAATTAGCCGCGCTGTGAAAGAAGCTTTGGCAATTTCTACATTGTGTAATCTCAGGTCTGCGTAGGGGTTCCCATTTGACACAGTGGTATAAAATTACTTTAATTGCTTTCAATTCCTTTACGTTGCTTTCAGCGCTTATTTGAACCATAAAAATTGGTAAAGTAATATTTCGTTGTGTAGAGCTTTTGGTGGAAAATTGGTTTACTTTAAGTATTTTGAGATTATCGTTTTGATAGTTGCACAGTTCTTTATAAATTTCTTCGGTGTCGGTGTTGCCGCTTAGCCCTTTTAATAAGTAAGTTTTAGTTTTCAAACATTTGGGCGTGTATGAGTCGAATTTGACTTTGGATTTTTCTAAATACCCACGGGCTTTTTTGTAGTCTTCGATGTTTGTTAGGAAAATTGATAGTTTGTTTTGATTATATTCTTTGATTTTAAATTGTGTTATCTTTAGTCCATTTTTCATTAGTTCTATTATTTCTTTTGATTCAATATCGAATGTGTTTATGGGGGGAATATTTTTGCTTTTGTGATTGACATGAGTGGTTGTTTTTGATTCACTGTTGTTGTTTGTGTAAGAAGGAATGTCTTGAATTGCAGCAGCGACTGCACTTGTTGGTGATTTTGTGTTGTTGTTTGTCGTAAGACCGGTTTTTATTTGCTCGCATTCGTTGGTTAATTTGTTAGTGTTTACATATTGTTGAAAGTTTTCGAGCACTTCATTGCTCTCTTCTAAATCGTTGTCTAGTATATCGTAATAATTGAGTCTTTTCTTGCGTAATTTTTAACATTTTTAAATTCGGAATCAAGCGCGTTGCGCTCACACATTGTTCTGCACGGCGAAGTTCAGCTAGGCTTAATTCTCGCCTGACCTCACAGAGATGAATCGGTTTTTAATTTATTTGTCTTTAACTTTTTGCACAGTCTAGGATACACGTGTCTTGGCTTGTCGATTTCGGCGTATAGGGTGTTAACTTACACAAGCAACACGCACGTTTATTTTCACACGGGCACACACCCTTGCATATTCGACTTTGCAAACGGTACGCCGCGGCGCGCCGTCTCGTGCCAATCAGCACAGCACAGCTCGCAATTGATGTTCCTTGTCGAACACCCCAACAGAGAATGAAGGTGATCTTCGAAAATTGAAGTTTGCCGAAGCCAGCGACAAAACTTCGTATAGCCGAAGTACGTGTGGGACCTACTGTGCTAGATTTGCGTGACCGAAAATTTTTGTACTGCGTGACACCTCTATGTGTTTATTTGCTTAGTGGTTATAGCGAGGGTGAGGAACCTGGAAGTACAGATTATCGCAGGTTAGCTTTATAAGTTTGTTTGCCTTCAACTAGAACGGTTGTCTGTCCCTAGATCCCTTTCGACAGTTTTTTCTACGTAGAGCTTCGTGAACTTATTTCCTATTCGTCTATTGGTTTTAATGAAGACTTTATCCCCCGGTTGGAACATTTTTGTTATCCGGTTCCTGTTGCATCGTTCTAAGTCTTTTTCCTGTGCCTTGCTGATTCTGGTTTTAATTTCCTCTTTAAGGGCATTTGGGATAGAGTGAATTATGTCTATGGGCTTTTGTCCCGTGACGGAATGGACCGATCGGCTTTATTTGGACGTGGCAAGCAAGATTATATCCGAGGTGGCGTTCAGCCCTTGGGTCATCTTAACGCATCGAGTGATTTCTGATAGAGTACTGTGAAATCGCTCGACTTGGCCGTTAGTGGTACTATGGTGAGGGGGTGTTGTGAATATATCTATTGCAAAGTGATCCCTCAATAAGGATTTCACTGTGTGAGAGTTTAGGGATTTTTCGTTGTCGCAAACTACGGTTTTTGTGTTCTTGAAAAAGTTAAGGATTTGTAGGATGGGTTCTTTTATGTCAACTATTGACCTCGAATTTATGGGGGAGACAATAGCAAACTTAGAAAATTTGTCCACACATGTCAGGAAGTGCTTTTTGTCCGTCGAGTAGATGTCAATATGTAAGATTTCGCCGGGGTTTTCCGGAATTGGGGAGCTACCTACTGTTGGTCTGGGAGGGTGGCGCTGATACTTGGCTTCGCGGCAGACCGTACAGGTTGAAACCAATTCCTTCAATCTCTTCCGCATGTTGGGGAAAAAATACTCGCCTAGTATTTGATGCAAATTTTCACGCGCATAACGGTGAGCCCTGTTGTGTCCTGTTTCCAGATTTTCCCTTTGATCGCTTTCATTAAAGACATCCATTACTTGAGAAATCTAACGCCAGGAAACATCGTAAGTAACTCATTCTGAATTTGTGCCAAGACGGGCATGTCACATAGTAGTCCATTGACCACATTGGGGTTAACGCATTCCTTAATGGTAGATAAAATATCGCTTATATTGCTAAACGTAATATGATGTCGGGTCTGGGACCTGAATAGAATTGTCGTCCTTTTTGTTGGTGTCCGTCCTTCCTCCAGAATAAGCTGATTCCTGAAGCAGTTGATGGGGTTGGTAATTGTGGGGATGGCCTTCGTCAATGATTGCTTGCTGAGCGCTGTAGCGGTGGAGGAGCTTGAGTCCTCTAACGCATTGACATGTTGGCGGGACAGTGCATCCGCCACGACATTCGCTTACCTGGCTTGTAGAAAAATTTTGGTGCAAATTCCTCTACGAATCTCTCCACCGTTTAAGCTTAGCATTCGGATTCTTATCCGATATGGCAAAGGTGAGAGGTTGGTGGTCCGTATAGATGTTAAGGTGCCTAGCACCATAGAGGTAATTTCTTAGTTTTTGCAGGGACCACACTATCGCCAAGAGCTCACGCTCATTGGTAGCGTAGTTTTCCTCAGTTGCGGACAAGGTACGGGAGCTCATGGTTATGGGTCGACCCCCCTGGGACAGCACTGCGCCCAATGCGTGCGAGGACGCATCAGTGGTCAGTTCGAAGGGCATAGCGTAGTCGGGATAAAGTAAGAGGACGTCCTCGGAGGCGAGAATTTCCTTGATTTTGTTGAAAGCTCTCAGTGCCTCTTCGTCGAGCTGGATACGAACGTTTTTGGACCGATTGGCTCCGATGTTCCCGTTCTCGCCACGCAGGTACTTCGTCAGCGGTTTGGCGATAGCTGCGTAGCCTTGCACAAATCGTCGGTAATACCCCGATAGTCCCAGAAACGATCGTAGGATACGTCGTAGAGTCTGGGGTTTCATAATTTAGGATGTCTCGCACTTTGTCTGGGCAAGTCCTTATTCCATCGTCGGAGACAAGAAATCCGAGGAATTCCACCTCTCTTCTCATGAATTTCGTCTTCTCCAATGACACCCTCATATTTGCCGCGAAAAGCTTTTCGAGAATGCGGCCTACATCGTTGATGTGTTGGTCCTCGTTTCCAGAGAAGATGATCACATCGTCGATGTAAACGTGGCAACACTTGCTAATCTCATCTCTTAGAACGTCGTCGATAGCTCGCTGAAAAATGCTTGGAGCATTTTTAACCCTTCGATGAGTGACAATTCTGAACTTCACGGCCGTGTGACAAGGTCCGTAGGGACCTTTTTTTTTGAAAATTAGGGTTTTTTCATGAAAAAATTTTTTTTATTTTTTTTTTTGTGTTTTTATTGTTTATAACTAAATACTACATACTAAAATAAAATTTTTTAATTTTTTTTTTTTTTGCTCCATTTTTCTTAATTTTACTATGAAAAAGCTTTAAAACTATTATTGTTGAGCGTGTTCCGCTTGGCCCCCGCCCTGTGCGCAAGTGTTGCAGCGATGTAGAACTGTGCTGTGTTCTCCACAAACAGCGTTGCCGCATCCGAAGCAGTAGGCCCTCGTTTTCCGCTGCCGCCCGTACTCAGAACGGCAAAGGCGACATGACGGTCTATTCGCCCTAGCCGCAAACGACGGTGCATCGGCTTCTACCGGTCTTGATATCATCTGAAATGAACAAAAAAAATAAAAAACAAATAAATACACAATCTACTCTTGAATTTGAAGGAGTTTTTTCTTACCCTGACATCAAATGCTTCCATCGCATTGCGTATCCTTGGATATGCGGTTATATGGTTATTCAGGGCACGTTCCTCGATATTTGGTGTGGCCAATTGTTTAGTGAGAAGTAACAGGAATGACCGCCGTCTGTCACTCCTTTTTATCGGCTTCATCTCATTATAAATTGTAAAAGCAGCCAATGCAGCGACGTCCAGCATATTATAGAAGATGGCCAGTGGCCAGCGTTTCGTTGATCGCTTGCATGTGTACGTGCCAAGCATCTGGTCCATTGTATCAACGCCGCATTTGTTGGCGTTGTAGTCCAATATTCCAAACGGCTTCCGCTTCTCACTTTGCTCGTCGACACGGCAAGTGTAGTGCATTGTAGACAGCACGTTCACAACTTTATTTTTCTTAGGTACATATGAGCACAACGCTATGTCCCCTTCGTTGAACCCGAACAATGTGCTGTTGATGGGGAGCTTCGGGTTCTTCTTCAATTCCCGTGGAACAAAAGTTTTGTTGTAGCGCACTGTACCAACATATGCGGTCTTCCTCCTCATCAAAATACGCGCCAAATCCAAAGTAGTGAAGAACTTATCCGCGTATATTGTGCGGCCTGCATCCAAATAGTTTTCCGCAAGTTCAAGCACCACGTTCTGCCCTTGATTTACTTCGCGTTCTTGGTTAGGCAATTTGCCGGAATATATTGTTACGAATGCTGGTTCCAGTGGGCTAGTACGTATCTCTGGATTGTGCAGTTTAGAATAAAAACACACTTTCTCAAACGCAGTCAATAACAACCAACAATCACTTTATTTCACCAATTTCACACTTTACCGTCTCTACGCTTAATTATTTGCTTAACCACTACGTGTGGCACCTTCACTTGTCAAACCAAGACTGACTCGCTGCGCCGCTCCCGGCTATCTTTTATACCTGTCCGGCCATCGCGCAGATCGTTCTCGCACATTCCGGAGTGGACTAAAGGTTTCCATGATGATCGCGACCATCATTGCCAGATTGGACTAAAAGTTGCAATCATTGCCAGGTTGGACTAGAAGTTGCCATCATTGCCAGGTCGAATTATAGCACGGCGCGTAGCGACAGGGTTGCTTTGCACAGCGACAAACTGTCTTATCGTTACACTGCCCACCACTTAGACTTGTTCGTCCCGAACAAGTGCCAAGGTTCCGCTGTGATAAGGCGCCAGGCGCTGCAAATGGACTACCTTCAGCTTAGCGCCTTTATTGCTAGTCACGACTTCGTAAAGTCCTTCCCATGACGCTTGAAGTTTCGGAGACAAACCTTTCCTCCGCTGCGGGTTGTAGAGCATTACCAGCTCGCCTTCTTGGAACCCTGCTGAGTTGGCCCGTAGATCATATCTGGCTTTCGCCTTATCGCTGACCAGTTTGGTGCGGCTCCTTATAAATTGGTGAATCTCCTCCAGTTCCGCCCGCTTATTGGCCACGTAGTCCGTCTTAGCGCCTCCCGTCGTGCTGACTACCCCGAACTTCAAGTCAGCGGGTAACCGCAATTCTGTGCCGAATACTGCTCGGGCTGGAGTGAGTGATGTCGTGTCGTGCGGGGCTGACCTATACGCCATCAGGAACAAGGGGATATGCGTGTCCCAATCCTTTTGATTCCTGCCTACCACTTTCCGCAGGTATTCCTCCAGTGTCCGGTTAAAGCGTTCCACCATGCCGTCGGACTGTGGGTGCAAAGGGGTGGTACGCGTTTTCTTTATCCCCAGCAGCTCACACACTTCCTTGAATACCGCAGACTCGAAATTCCGGCCTTGATCTGAGTGCAACTCCAACGGAACTCCGAACCTGGCTACCCAGTTGTTTACCAGCTTTTCCGAGATCGTAGTGGCCTCCTGGTTAGGAATAGGGTACACTTCGGGCCATTTGCTGAAGTAATCCATTACCACCAGCACATATTTGTTGCCTTGAGTGCTAGTTGGGAATGGGCCGGCGACGTCCATAGCAATCCGCTCGAAGGGCGCTCCCACGTTGTACTGCTGCATGCGGCCTCGAGATCTTCTTGTTGGCCCTTTCGCTGCTGAACATCGGTCGCAGCTCTTAATCCACTCGGCTACAGACTCCTGACATCCTACCCAGTAGAATCGTCTTTTTATTTTGGCGACGGTTTTGGTGATGCCTAGGTGCCCTCCACTGGAGTCGTTATGGTATGCCTGGATGACCTCGTTGATTCTGCATTTCGGCACTACCATTAGGGAGTTGCTGGTCCGACCATCCGCGCTCTCCCATTCGCGATACAGGCATCCTTCCTTCAGCCGCAGACTTTTCCACTGTGCCCAGTAAGCTTTAGCGATCGGGCTTTCACCGGCCATCTCCTGCCTATCTGGACGTGCGCCTTGCTCCTTGCCTTCGACGATTTTTGCAAGATCCGCATCCTCACGCTGGTCTTTTTGTAGCCTCTCCGCAGACCACTCTTCCTCTGGTATAACGCTTACCAACCGGACGTCCACTATCTGTTCTTTGCTTTCGGCTCGCGAGAGTTAACAAACGACACACGGTGTTTGTGTTTTTGTTCAGCACATGCGTGCTGCGTTTATTGAGTCTGATCTTAAAACTGCCAAACTATCTGTACTCTTAATATTACTTAGGCTACCTACTTATTACATTTTCATGTTTGGTTCTGTCTCTTGTTTGTTATCGGCTGGCTGGTTTAGTTACATGTCTTATCTGTTTATGGTTCTGTTTGTTTGTTTAGGTCTTAGGTCATATCTGTTTGCTGGTTTTTCTGCATTTTATTAGTTTTTCTTTGTGTACTGTTTTTGTGAACAGAATAGAATTGTGAAAATGATTAGAGGCCTTAACTCTCCTCTGTGTTAAAATGAAATGTCCTCATTTCAAAACATCTAGGTTTGAAGTCGGCGCAGTTCGGTTTCGTATGCCTCTTCGAAATTCTTACAGTTTCTAATGTTTTGTTGTAGTTGTCGGTACATATACAATTTAACACATGAATGTATAATTAAAATTAAGGTTATTAAAATTTAAAATAAAATATAAGGTAAACTTCCAAGGATGTTCCTCAATTGGTATAAGAAATTTGTACATCTCTTGTATGTTAATAAACTTATAATTAGATTTGGAGCTTAAAATCTCGAACACTCTTACTTCATCGTGTTGATGGGCATGAATTACATCTTTTATTTCTTGCTCATGATTTATATATGTCTTATTATCTATTGTAGTGCTATAACTGAATTGAATTAGATGTGGACCATTTATTTCCTGTCCATTCCATGTGTGTTCATTGTCGATTATAATGTTACCATGATCTAAAATTTGCAGTGGGAAATTATTTTCTTGAATTATATTACATTGAGCTTTTTGTTTTAATAACAAAGGAATAGTACATTTATCGATTAGTTCCTGTTTACAAATATTTGTTCCTATAAAATTTTGAGATTTCGATAAATTTATAAACTCACTATTACATTTAGCAACTTTTTGTTTTAATTCAAATTTTCCGTGCTTAAGTGCTAATGCTTAACCGTTTGACTGCTGACGGATTTTTTCGGACATATGCCAAAACTGCGGCACTAATTGCGCGTGTATGGGAAAAACTGTAAAACACTCTTCATACAATAAACTCACTTGTATTGCATTGTAACAAAAAAAACTTAAAAAATGCCATTTATTTACATAAACTTGTTTGAATTAATTTTGTGAATAAAATTGGTAAAAAGAACTTATAATTCAGTCAAATTAACACAAATAATTTCTTAGGATCTGTTACACGGGTGGTTTGCTATACAAAGCGCGTCAATTCCCTTTTTACAAATAGAGCAAATTAAGTTTGAACGTGTAACTCCTCTACCATCTTTACGGCTGCATTCCACACACCGTCGCAAATTCCGTCTGGGTAGCTTTTCAAGACTTAATGTTTCGCTTGAGGTAGATGATGTAGGTCGTTTATATGAGTTGTTTTTGTTTGCTAACCATTCCTTTTCAATCCCAACAATAATACTTGAAACAAATTGTAGCCTTGTTAGCTTTTTACCCGTACAATTTTCGGAGTATATTATGTAGGAGTTCAAGACCATTCTTCCAATAATGTTGAATACAACTTTTTTCCAGTACTTCAATGTTCTTCTTTCATCAAGGTATGCATATAGCATTTTGTCGGATTCGTCCACACCACCCATGAACTTGTTGTAATTATGAACAACAGCAGGTTACGCCTTTTTTGATTCATAAAATTCCTTTTCTTCTTTTAACGACTCGTTATCTGTGGTACAGTTTGTTGAAATCAATATGAGGGGATTTCTTTGAGACTTTTTCTCTCGATAAGAACATATAACAATTCCGTTGTTTTCAAAATATTTACATTTACCAACATCAGCAAATTTAGCCTCATTTGGGACTTTTTCTATTTCTTCTAATAGTACCAGTTATATATGTATTTTTTTGCAATAATACTTTTGCTAGTTGAATGCTTGTAAAAAAGTTATCAGTGAAAACATGAAATCATTTATTCAAATAATTTCCTAAATTGAATAATTGTTCGACAACAACGTAGCCCAGTCCATTCTTCTTTATTTCTTTTTTACTTTCGGTTGACTTCGCACCCCGATAACTATAAAATCCTAAGCAATATTTTGACACAGAATCACAAAGCATCTAAAATTTGATCCCCATTTGTGATGCTTTTTATTTGGAAGGCACTGTTTTATACTTGATTGGCAATGAGTACCCACCAGTGATTCATCTATACTCAATTGTTGGAGCGGCGTATACACTCAGAAAAAAAATCGTGTTAATTTAACCAATTTTTAACCAATTTTGTGGTTAATATTTTTCAACACGATCTATCGTGTAATTAGCTTACATGAACCATTTTTTTAACATGATTCGTTATTGTTGATTTAAAATGATATTGAATGTCAATTTAACGTTGAAAGTCTGATCAAATTAACAAAGCGCATAGTTAAATTATCACTATAATTAACAAGAAAGTAGGTACTGGTTATATTAACATGGTTAATGTTAAGATAACATTATGCCATCGTGTCAAACCAACATGGTGTTCTGTTTAATATATCATTGTCCATTGTTGTTCTATCCGTTTTATCCGTATGAAATGAAAGCTTATTTTAATTTTTTTTTAATGTGAATTTTATTCATTCGAAATACGTACGATTTGGAGTGTTATTGCGACTATTGTTATTTCTTGGGGGTAGTGGTGAGGTTGTTGGGTTTTGGAATCTTTTAACAATTCCATGTGCATAGTTTGTTCGGTAATATTGGTTTTCTAATTTGAGGCACAAATGCAGCGCCTGAGGGAGATCGCTTGGCTCCTTCATTCCTAGGAGTTTCGGCAAATCTCCGTTTAATCCGCGAATGAATGTATCTAACGCTTTGTCGCGGTAGGTTTGCGTCAATATGCGCAATGCTTCGCTGCCTATTTCCATACATGCTATCTTATTAAGAATGAGGGATAAATGCGAGTAAACTTTTTGATAGAATTCCTGAATAGATGAATCGCCTTGAACGAGTGAATTCATTTGGTATTCTAATGTACCAAGATCTCGTTTGTCGGCGTAGTGGAGCGTAAGGCATTTAGATATTGCCTTCCAGTCCAATTGTGTATTGTATGACTCTAATGCTGCGTCTGCCCTACCTACAATTTTATTGCGAATTACAATTAAAATTCCAAAATATTATGGCGTTCCAACAGAGGGTTCGTAGATTGTGAGCACTCTTTCGACGCTCTTTTTCCACGAGCTGAATTCTGCAGAGTCTTCTGAGAATTCTCTAATCGATCTAACTATGTCGGGGATTTTATATAAATCTGCTAGGTTGTTTATATGTTCGGGGTGTATTGTTTGATCTATTCCTGAAAAATCGTCGTGGTTGCCTAAAAGTATCTGTCCTTGATTCCGTAGAATATTTATCACTAAAGATGTTACGATTTCGCTTAAGTTTGTCATGTATAGGGGTTGTGGAGAAGTATTTGGGGCTTGTGGTGTAATAGGAGCGTTTAGGATGGGTGGTCTGATGAGGTTATTTGGGTTATTCATTTTGTTTTATAATAAAAAACTTTTAGGATTTTCTATATATTTTCTTTTACTTATTCGTCTAAGGGGTAATTTAGTATTATTATTAAGCATTATTTATTATTTCTTAGCTTTATTTTATTTGTTCTTAGTTTTTTTTCTTACTAGTATTTTCTGTTTTTCTTTGTTTTCTTTGTTTCAAATCTCTAACAATATTGTTAATATCTCCGCTTTAATAATTTCTAATTTTGTTTTTTCTATTAATTCTTCTCAATCTGGAGTGGGGTTTGGCATCTCCTTTTCCTATAGAAATAATTTCAATTTTTTCTTTTTATTTATTATTTATTCTTATTTATTGTTTACTTATTTATTTTTGGTGTTAGCTCTCAAGTGGAGAGGATCCTTTCTGCTTCCGGACGGTCCCGTAGGAATCTCGGAGCTAGGTGCGATTATAAGTTGTGGTATCACAACTTCAGTTATAATTTGTTATGCTTTTACATTTGTTTTATCGGTAATTATTGATTCTTATATAACTTGTGCTCAACTTAATTCAATTTAATTCCCTTTTTCAATTTTATCTCAAAATTCAAATACTTGTTTTGTTTCTCTGATTTGGTTCTGAAATACAAATTTTTCTTTTCTTGTTTTTGTTTACACCTTTTTTAGTTTTGCTAAATAGACGTTTAAAATCTTCATGTACTTATATTCTACTAACTTACATTATTACAACTATCTGGAGCATGTTGGGTTGGTGGCTGGTTTCCTTTCTGTTGATATTTCTGATAAAATATATTTCCTTTTACAACGATTCTTGTGTTTGCTCTTTTCCATAAACTAGACTTATAGCACTAATATAAGCATGTTTAGGCTGCGGTGGCGGGGAGGAGTTGTCCGTTTCCTACGGGGTCGATCTTCCGATGATTCCTGCTTACTCCGGGTCCTCTGTCCGCACGGGCTGTTTGTCCACTGACTCCAGCACTGTCCACAGCTTAGGGTATCCCAGCGACGATTTGTCTTTCAAAAGGCCGGCAGCTTTTCCGCGCATTGCACTTCGATTATTGTGTCACACGCGTAGCAAGTGTATCTTGCTATTTAATATTATTACTATTATATTATTACTTTCACGGCACTTTTTACTGGGTCCCTGCTCGGGCGCCAGTTATTCAAATTTTCATTTGAATGGTTTAAAAAAAATATATTTTTACGGCTGTTCGCCGTGTTAGCTGTTTATTCGTTTAAGGGGGTCTTCTAGTTACGAGCTGAAAATTTAAGTCTATTTTTCGGAGTAAATTGCGAAGGAACTACTTGAGATAATCCAGTAATTACGAACAGAACGACCTTGAGGTTGTTGCCTTTTTTAAACTTGTTGGTAAGACTTCTTCAAGAAATATTAATCGAATTCGATCAATTTTTTTTTTCAGTTATTCAGGAGACATATGGCTATGTTTTCCCGAGTACGATTTTTTTTATTTTGAAAATTTTCAAAACTAGGAGGTTTTTTGTAAAAAGTTTGATTTTCGACCATGTTTTTTGGTCTATTGGTGAGTGTAAAAATGGAACAAAATAAAAATTTCAAAATCGTACACGGGAAAACATAGCCATATGTCTCCTGAATAACTGAAAAAAAATTGATCGAATTCGATTAATATTTCTTGAAGAAGTCTTACCAACAAGTTTAAAAAAGGCAACAACCTCAAGGTCGTTCTAAAGTCGCGAGTGTGATGACTTTTAATTTCCAAAATTTGATCTTACAAGATAAAGCATGTATCAATAAAATAAAAAAAAAATTACTGGATTATCTCAAGTAGTTCCTTCGCAATTTACTCCGAAAAATAGACTTAAATTTTCAGCTCGTAACCAGAAGACCCCCTTAATGCTGCCGAATCACTTGCCGTAGACATGCCGTCAGCATAAATTGTGCGGACGGTGTCGTATGGCCCAATGCAGCGGATGTGTGCATTTTCGGCGTAGCTGGTGTTAACTTATACTACTTATATATATACTTTTCAATTTTATCTCAAAATAGTATTTGTTTTTGTTCTTGAGAGGCTTATAGAATTGTTTTTGTTTTTCACTTGTTGATCGTGGTGTTTTTGTTTGTGTTTCACTTGTCGAAACCCGGTTTTAGAACGAAGCGTGGGTGGGATAGTACGAATTTAAGTACACATCTGTCTACTTTGGAGTTCGTTTTTGCACTGCAAAAATATTTAAATATTTAGTTTTATTCCAAAATTTGTTTTTAATACCCGTTGTAGGTACTTCGTTTTAGGGGAAAATAAAAAATGCCTTCAACGAATGTAAGATTTATATTTTTTTTAATTCGTTCGTGTTCGTTTTGGCCTGCCTATTTCTACAACCGACCATGAAGCTGTTTGTTTGTTTACACCGTGCGACAAATATTAAAAAAATGTTTCACACCGGAAAAAATCCATATGGGCGTGAAACTAGAGACCAAACATAGTAATACTGTACTCAGTTTTTTATTTCTACATCCTTTGTTCTTTTAAAAGGACTTCAAAATTTTGAAGGGGATAAAAAATAAAAGAAATATAAAAAATACTTAACCTCGTTAGAATATGGCGATATGTATATCAAATGAAAGAGGAAAGGCTCAAGAATTGAAATAAAATTAATTTTTTATCTATTTGTAAAAAAAGGATATGAAAAAGGTCCTTTGAAAATTTTAATCCTTTATAACCTTTAAAATTTACATCGAATTTTCTTGAAAAGTAAGTATGTTAAAACCCCAAATCTCCTTGATCACGTGTCAAAATGTCATTATTCTCGCTTAGAATTTTTGTACTTCATTCGAATGCAGCTTCTGCAGCTTTAAAATACTGATACTCAAATAAATTAGAATTTTTGTACTTCACTAGAATTGCAGCTTCTGCAGCTTTAAAATACTGATACTCAAATAAATTAGAATTTTTGTACTTCATTAGAATTGCAGCTTCCGCCTTTTTTTTAATGACTTTCGAACCAGTAAAGTTAGAGTAATGAAATTTTGACACGTGATCAGGGAGATTTGGAGATTTAACATACTTCCTTTTCAAGAAAATTCGATGTAAATTTTTAAGGATATGAAGGATTAAAATTTTCAAAGGACCTTTTTCATAGCCTTTTTTTACAAATAGATAAAAAATGAATTTTATTTCAATTCTTGAGCCTTTCATCTTTCATTTGATATAGAGTAAGTTCGGGTAATGTGATATACCTGTTTGTTTTACAGCGATTCCCGACACATTTTGCCTTAAAACACACTTTTTGGTCTCAAACTGTTCAGTGATGCATTATTTAGTATATCTATGATTATTAACTCTTTAAGATAAATTGTTGACGAGTTTTTTAATTAAAAATCAAAATATCCAAATATTGGCGTCTGATAAAAATGGCGGGTAATGTGATATACCATTGGCGGGTAATGTGATATACCCGAAAAAAGTTATTTAACAGACCTATTAGTTTCAAACTTGGTGAAAATACTTCAAATCAAAAATAATTAGAGACGTGTTTCTCAGTTTTTTGGAAAATCACAATCTGACGGGGTAAACCAAGGGTTACAAATTTTTATCGAGAAACATGATTTAATGGATTTTTTTATCTAAAACCAAAGAATATGAAGTGTATAGAAGGCGCATCTGAGCTCAAAAATTCAAATTTTCGTTTGCGAGTTTCATAGAGCGGGGAGAAGCCACAAAAGGGAAAGAGCGGTGCCAGCAGGAGAGCGAGCGCTTCAGTTTGCGCTCATTGGCTGTGCAAGCTGAAGCACACTCACCCAACAAACACACATGAAATGAAAGTGCCGCTTCACCTGTGTACACATGGGCGTATCAGGGTAGGGGATATGGATCGGTATTTGCGCCCCTTAAATTCGAAATTAAATGTTCTATAAATATATAGAATTCTATATTCTATTCTATTTGTATTATATATTATGAATTTTCAAATGTAGTTATGCCTCCCCTCTAAATTTGTTCCTGGGTACGCCCATGTGTGTACATTGACTTGTTGGTGGCTGCTTTTGTCGCTCAATCATTTTTTGTGTGAATTTCTGCATTTATTTGTCGCCAGCAAAGGGACGCCACTTAGCCAACGCAATGATCGCCGTTTCAGCGAACGTGATTCAAAACAGCGCTAATGATTTTTGTTCTTGTAGTTTTTGTGTGTATGCTTTTTTGTGTTGCTGATTGGGGTTGCTTCAAAATCTTTTAGTCGGAGCCCGAAAAATCGGTATTGAGGCATATACGTGTATGTGCATATATCCGACCACTGCAAGAATTTTAATTCAGAATGAGTAACGAATACTGGGACAGTAAATTTAAAATCCTAGATTTTCTTATTTTAGTTCTTTTTCGCAAGGATTGTATGTGGGCCGTAACAAAAATTTAATATATAATTTATTAATTATTGCGGGCTAATAAAAAAGTTCTTTCTTTCTTTTCATTTCCTTTTATATTTGTCATTGTTGATTATTTGTTTTTTATTGCTTGTAGCAATCATATAAGTCGCCATGCCAACCATATTTTATTTTCTTTTCTATGATTTTGCGCACACTACAGTCGGCAATGAGTTCAGGATCAATATGCGACGACGTGCAGGCTTATAGAAGAAGAACGAAAGCCAGCCAGAAAATAGAAATTGTTTTACAATTTCAGCTTTTCGCCAGCGCAACAACAACAACAACAACAACAGCACATCGTCTTCACCTCTCAATCATCCCACGCCGCAGCAGTGTGCTACAGTGTTGATAAATGAGTTTTCCCATTTTGTACCAAGAGGTCAAAAAAAATGTACTAAAGTACACAAAAAAGTACCAAATATTTTTATTAACAAATGCATTTTTATAATTCAATATTTATTTTCAATATTAATCCAATTTTAAAGAATTTTAATCTTAAAATGCGAAATATGCATTCATAAAAGACAAATTTAAATACTTATTTGCACATTGTTTGCGCATTCGCTTCTTTGAGATCATTTGGTATTTCAACTTCAAGTAAATCTTTCGAAATTTGTATGTTATAACAACAATTATTTTTTGAGCTTTGATTATTTTTATACAAAACTATTGAATGATTTGTGAATCAATTACACAATATTTTAAAAGGTTCAATGCCTCGAATGGCAGGTTGTGCTCGGCCATGAAAAGGCTTAATTTTACTTCCAATATTTTTGCCGCATAGGTGGCCGGGTCCAACGTTGAATTGGAAGCAATGTACTCCGGCAACTTGGCGTGCTCTTAGCCAATTTCTCCGCTCGGATATGGCTTTCGGACGATGCATGGCGCTGAATGTGAGCAAGGCCACCGACGAGCGATGAATTGCATATGGCACACCTTTTTCCTTGAGGTGATTTCTCTTCTTTCAGCCACGAAAATGTTTCATTCCACTGTTGTCTAAAAGGCACCTTTTACTTTTCACGGCTTGGTTCTTTGCTAAAATGTTTAATAATTATTAGTAAGTCCCATCAACAAATGCATTTTAAATACTAACGCATCAGAATCGCTGAGGCTCACATTGGCTGCTTTTGAATTGCTATTTTCGGGCAGTGCTAGTCGCCTATCGCTGCTTTCAGTTTTGCACCTATGTACATATAATTAGAAATGTTATTAAAACATTTATAAATGCAATAATTTGCATAAATTACCTTTTTACAAATTGTTTCATTCCAATGTGAGTGTCCAACGTCTTTTTCCTTGTGAAATTCAAAATGTATGCAGATAAGTTGGCGCATGGCGGTAAAAAAAATCTGCACGCACAGATATGAATAAGCACTAATGATGAAACGCATGGTCCCATGAGGTTGAAAAGGACAACTAGATACTTAGTGGTTATCCTTACCTTTAGTTTCTAAGATAATTCGTTGCCACTGCCACTTTACCAAAATGTACCAAATAAATCAATGTAGTACCAATGTACTTTTTAATTTCAAAATGTATCAAAAAAGCACAATTGTACCAACAATATCAACAATGGTGTGCTAACGCGGACTCACTTCAGTGAGCGCAACCAAAGAGCGCAACACGCAAAACTACGTTCTCGCTTGTAAAACAACGCTCTCACCACATACGTGATCTATGCGAGCAGAGCGCGGGTTCCAATGTTAGAACCCGCCATACAAAATTTTTGCTTGTATGACATGCGCATTCTGTATGTTTATTTTCTTTGCTAAAACTTAACCATAACAGATTTTTGAGGATATTCCACTTCAAATATTTTAAAATAAAGTATATATACATTTCTGTATACAAATAGTATTACTGTCATAAGTTTGTGTACTGTGATGTACTATATCACATTACCCGAACTTTGGTATATCACATTACCCGAAATTGACTTTTTGCGAAAAAAATATAAAAAAAACAATAATAATTTTGTTGAGAAGAGCGTACCTCGCAAACTCATAATCGATATCACTGATTTACTTCTGATTAGCCTCGAACTTTGTAATAATATTTTTTTGTACCTTTTATGCTTTCAAACTTCGTGACCAAAAACTTGTGCAAGCCTACTCAAAGCACTTCATCACACTCACTGTAAACTATTTACGCAAACACATCCAAAATCATGCAGCACGAGTTTTTTAGCTGTTATGATGTTTTAAAATGGTTAATTTTGAAAAAAGTCAACGCACTTGTGAAATAAGCCACTATATCACATTACCCGACCATATCACATTACTCGAACTTACTCTACATATCGCCATATTCTAACGAGGTGTGGTATTTTTTATATTTTTTTTATTTTTTATCCTCTTAAAAATGTTGACGTCTTTTTAAAAGGACAAAGGATGTAGAAATGAAAAACTGAGTACGCAGTATTACTATATTTGGTCTCTAGTTTCACGCACATACGGATTTTTCCCGGTGTGAAAAATGCTGTCGCACGGTGTTATAGTTGTTTTGATGAATGCACGTATAGAAATACATGCAAACAATCTATATATTTATTTGAATAAGGGCGCTGATCATATGATATCATATGATACTGTCGTGGACACGGTATTGTGGGAAAAAACGAAATAGGCGAATAGTATAAGTAAAAATGGCAAAAATGGTAGGCAAACGATATTGCGGCGCAATACTTACGATCGGAACCAAAAATATAACAACCAAAAGGAAGGAGGCACCAATTGCTTCAGAGTTGAGGGTGGGTTTATTGCTGCTTCTGTTTCGTTGCTCTCGTCTTAAAGAAGTGACGAAGCAAAGACAATAAAAAAGGGCCGAGGCCTGGATTGCCGCGCAACAAGAGTACGAAAGCTTTTGTTGCTAACGGCTTACAACATGTCCAGAGTTGTTATCATAAGTGCAGCTTTAGCGGAGACATTGAAAGAGATTTGGTCTGAACATTGCCGCCACTCTTGCAGTGTCTCGCGCTGCAAAATTACGAAAAACAAGAGATAATGATTTGTTGATGGAATACATTTCAGTTCAATTTCAAATTCATACATATTAACTTAATAACTAGGCGTTGATAACCGATATAAGAATTAATTCATTGAGCATTTCAAAATTATAAACGTCTGATTGTAAAGAATTTTCTAAATTCAGGATCAATAAGGATCCATATAAAAGGTTTACTAACATGGGCCTGAAAGGACCCATCCAAAAATAGAATCCTGCGCCAGAGGTAGGCCAGGGTTAGAAATGAGTCCAGATCTGATGATCTGATCTGATCTGATCTGATCTTGTGGTAGATCTCTGAGCCAAGGATGAGCGAGACGGCGGTGGATCGATAAAAGTAGGGATCCGCAAGGCGAAAATTCGAAAAACGTTCCGCTACGCGCCCGTCAATTTCTTCCAGAGGAGTTTTAAAGGCGAGTGTTTGTTCGATCTTGGCATGCACGTCGATGCGCTGAGATGAATCATGACGCGAGACAAAAGTGATGAAGATCAACCTTGGAAACTGGAAGATGTAGCTGGCGTACCATTGACGACGAGATGCGACTGGTGCAGCAACAAGAATCTATAAGGATTCGAGCAGGATAGCTGGCGGCACGGACGCGTATGAAGACGGCGGCCGTCGGAAAAAGGACGGTGACGCGTTGAACGGAAGCACTCGTAGCGAAAGGGCGAGCTTCGCGTTGAACGATTAGACGTACATTCGCATGGAGAAGCGTATTATGATGACGGTAACAATATTTGCAAACAATTTTGCTAGTGCAATGTTTCGCGATGTGTGAATGTGCCAAACATCTAGGGCAATAACGGTGCAACAATATGACCCGTAATCGCTTTTCTAAGTTCATCGAAAGGAACTTTTTGCAGAAGCGTAGAGGATGAGTGCGTTGGCATAATCTGCATCTCTTGTTGTTATCGAGAGGAGTCGATGAAGCATTAGCACGTCACGTAAGACGATTAATTTCGTAACGGACCGCGTAATCATTCCTCGTTCGGTTTTAATATCGGCGACGCGGACGCGTTTATCGCTACCGGGATATACTCGAAGAATTCTTCCCAACCTCCACGAAGTAGGGGGAAGATTTTCTTGACTAACAACAACTAAGTCGTCAACAGCAAGATCGCGCGATGGATATTTCCATTTGTATCGCCTATGCATTTCCTTTAGATATTCTTCTTTCCATCTTAAGGCGATCTGTTGACCCAAAGCTTTCATTTTTTCCCATCTATTTCTCGCGCTTATATCAGAAATAATTGGCTCTGGGGGACCCAGAAGTGGAGACCCAATAAGGAAGTGACCCGGAGTCAAAGCCGATACATCCGCAGGGTTTTCTGACATAGGACTAATAGGTCGAGAATTTAAACACGCTTCAATACGAGATACAACTGTTGATAGTTCCTCGAATGTGTATTTATGAGAAAGAGCCATTTTACGAAAATGGAGTTTGAAACTTTTAACTCCCGCTTCCCATAAGCCACCCATATGAGGCGACCCAGCAGGAATAAAATTCCATTCAACAGGCTGATGGGAAAAGTGATTGGAAAATGAGTCACGAAACTGCTTTAGAAATGCTTCAAAATCCTTTTTGAAAGCTTTAGAAGCACCAACAAAGTTAGTACCATTATCGGAGAAAATGGTTTTTGGGCAACCACGACGAGAAACGAATCGAATAAAAGCAGCAAGAAAGGCAGGTGTCGAAAGATCACTGACTGCCTCCAAATGGATTGCTTTTGTAGAGAAACATACAAAAATACAAACATAACCTTTCGTTATAAGGCAAGCTCTACCTGTAAAATTCTTTATGTCAAAAGGACCTGCAAAGTCGACACCAGTAATGGAGAATACACGACTGAGAGTAGTCCGTTCGGGGGGTAAAGCAGCCATAATCTGAGAGGCCTTTCGTTTCTTGTCCAACAGACACGTTTTACATCGATGAATAGTAGATCTAATGAGATTTTTCGCCTTCGGAATCCAATATTCCTGACGAAGCAATCGAAGTAGAAGTGAGTTGCCACCGTGAATCGTGATTTTATGTATAAAGGCAACTAAAAGTTTCGAAAACTGAGAACCATACGGAAGGATAATTGGGTGCTGTTCACTAAAGGAAAGAGTTGGTGCGTTAGCTAAGCGACCATTAATACGCATAACTTCTTCTTTATCCAAAAAGGGGTTTAGAGTCAATATGCTGCTCTTAGAATTAAGTGGTTTTTGATTTAGAAGACAACTATATTCAGTTTGAAAGTGCGTTTTCTGAGAGAGAATTGTCAAGAATTTTCTGGTGTTATGGAGTTCTGCGTTGGACAACACTATGGATGAATAGCCCTTAGAATTTTCTGCAGGACAGTGAGTGCGATAGTAAAACCGAAGCATATATGAAACCACTCGAAGAGCTCTCGAAAATGACGAAAATCTAGAGAGAATGTCTTCCTCAACATTTATGAGCAAGTTGTGTACTGCAACCTTTTTTGCTTCAATTGAAGTTTCAAGATGAGTAGGGCTAGAAGATGGCCACTCGGACCTATCCTTAACAAGCCAGGATGGGCCATGCCACCATAACGAATTCATACTTAAGGCCTGGGGAGTAAGGCCACGACTACATAAATCAGCAGGGTTATTAGCTGAATCGACGTGATACCAATTTCTAGCGTACGGTTTCTCCTGAATTTTGCTAACACGATTAGCAACGAAGGTAGTCCATGTAGATGGTGTTTTTCGAAGCCATGACAAAACAATTGTTGAATCAGTCCAGCAGAAGACATCGTGGACTTTAATATCAAGTTCGGGTAGGAGTGAATCGAGAAGATCACATAGAAGTACTGCGCCGCATAGTTCTAATCTTGGCAACGAAACAGTTTTGACTGGAGCTACTTTTGTTTTCGATGTAAGTAAGTGGGAGTAGAAAGTAGTAGATGTTTTACGGATACGTATGAAAATCGCCGCCGTATGCTTTCTCGGAAGCATCGGAGAAAGCATGAATTTGAACTTCATCTTGTAAAGAATAGTTCACCCATCTCGGTACCTTAATCAGGTTTATATCCATATATCCATCTAAAAACTGTTGCCATTTTTGTTCAATGGGTTTAGAAAGACAATCGTCCCAACCTATATTCTCAAGCCAGACCAGTTGCATTAAATTTTTAGCAACAATAACTACAGGTGCAAGCCATCCGACAGGGTCAAACAATTTAGCAATCATGGAGAGCAGTTCCCTTTTGGTGTGCGAATCCTTTCGCTCAATAGCAGGAACCTTGAAATAGAAATTATCAGTACAGGCGTTCCAACGTACCCCTAAAGCCTTTGTAGAACTGGAATCTTCGAAGTTTAAGAATTCTTCCTTTAATAGGTGCTCTTTCGGAAGGTCCACTAGAATTTCTTTGCGATTTGAAGTCCATTTTCTTAAGGAAAGTCCAGCACCATGTAAAGTGGCGATGAGTTCATTCCGAGCCTTTATAGCGGAAGGCAAATCGTGCGCACCGGCGAGAACATCGTCAACATACATGGATCGTCGAAGAATATGTGTGGCAAGGGGATAAGTGTCTTGAGAGTCGGATGCAAGTTGAAGGAGAGTGCGAATCGCAAGATATGGTGCGCAGTTGACACCAAAAGTTACCGTTTGTAATTCGTAATCCGAGACTTCCACATCGGTAGAAGAGCGATGTAGAATGCGTTGGAATGGACGATGCCTTGGGTCGACAAGAATTTGTCGATACATTTTCTGAATATCACTATTAAAAACAAATCGAAAAAGTCTCCATCTTAGGAGAAGTAAAGCTAAGTCAGACTGTAGCGGCGGACCGACGTACAACACATCATTCAAACTATTACCATTGGAAGTTTTATTTGAAGCGTTAAAAACAACACGAAGTTTTGTTGTAAGACTTTCTGGTTTAATGACCGCATGATGCGGAAGATAACAATATGTGCTCAAACTCTGATTTGAAGGCGGACCGACTAACTTCATATGCGATAACTGCAAGTATTCGTCAACTACCTGGTCATATATAACTTTAAATTCGGGTTTTTTAAGAAGCGAAGTTTCGTTCCGAAGGAACTGCCGTAAAGCACTATTTCGAGAATCTCCCAAACAAAGTTCGTTAGGATAATTAACTTTAAAAGGAAGTGAGACAATGTATCTCCCATCTTCATTCCGCCGAGTAGTAGCCATGTAGTTGTCCTCACACCATTGATCAGCATCCGATAGAATCCTTTTCCTAGGGGTTTCTTCAATTTCCCAAAAGCGAGAAAGAATTTTGTCTAACCCAGAATCCGTTGATATGTCCACCTTTGTTGTAAAACACCTGACTTCGGAATCCGGAATGGGGCCAATAAGAGTCCATCCGAAAACGGTTTGCTGAGCTGTCAGACTTCCAAGTAGATTGCGATGACTTCCATGGAGCACCACCTGTGGGTACAAGTCGGCGCCGATAAGGACGTCTATGGCGGAAGTCCTCCAAAAGTCTCCGTCTGCCCAAGTAAGGTTCGGTAGTTTATGACGTATTCCTGAATCGACTGTACAGGATGGCAAATTTCCAGTAATTTGCGGAAGTACAAAAGCGAGGGCTTCGATTTTCACGTTTGGATTCGTAGGTGATCCGAGAACAAATGAGCTAAGTCGATTAGCGCTTGCAGAAAACGATTGATTAACCCCAGATATGCTGGCTTGTGTAGCGAACGTAGGCAAGTTAATCAATTTACGAAGGCGATCCGAAATGAAAGATGCTTCTGATCCTGGATCAATTAAAGCCCTAGCAGAATAATTGGTATTCAAATGGCAAATATAGATTTGCGCTGTACCTAAAAGTACACGTTGGTTTCGAGGAAACGCAAGATTCAGAGAATCACTATTCGAAGATGTAGTAGTGGACTGTATTTTTTGATGGAAGCTATGATGCTCACTCGTTTGAGCTACGGAAGAAGTAGAAGGCTGATTGGAGCGAAGCCCCGAAGAAGCAGCCGAAGGTTGAAATCCTGGCGCGGTGGAGCGTAACTCGGACGACGCAGGCACTCTAGAAGTAGTGGGACGTAATCCCGACTGAGTCTTCGTAGAAGAAGGTGATTCGCGATGTAACAACGTGTGATGGCGTTGATGACATACGGAACAATTGTAGGCGCTTTTACAATCCTTTAATTGATGGCCTTTCGATAGGCAATTTAAACAGCACTGAAAACGCTTAACACTGGAAAACCGATCGCAAACTTGCATGTTAAGAAAACGTTTACAATTGCGCAATATGTGTGGTTGCTTGCAAAGAACACAGCTTGAATCAACCACATTCGCGTGATAGGTATGTGTAAGTCGTTTTGAACCGCTAACCTCACTAAATGCCGGCCTGTTCGAATTTGGTTTGTTGGAAGTTGAAGTCTTTAACTCATCGACGCATTCGAGAGTTCGGTATCGCGTAGTAAGAAACTCGTCAAGTTCGCACCACTTTGGTAAAGCAGATTTGTCTTTAACACCTTGCTCCCAAAAGGCAATAGTGCGTTGAGGTAAACGCTGCATACACATATAAACAATGACTGGATCCCAATCGGAAGTACTAACCTCGTATAATTTTAGCGAATTCAAACAATTATTAATGCCGCGTTGCAAACTCTTGAGCCCAGAACCAGTTTCAGAAGAAAGAGCTGGTAAGTCAAAAAGAAGTTTAATTTGAGCATTAACCAAAATTCGTTTATTATTAAAGGCTTCGTTTAAATTATTCCAAGCGAGCTCGAAACCTTCATTGGTGAGAGGGGACTTTCGAACTATTTCTCTCGCTTCTCCGCTCGTTTTCTGAATGAGGTGATACAATTTTTCGACATTACTCAAACGACTGTTTCTTCTGTATATGGCCGTAAATAAATCGCGGAAAGTTGGCCAAGACGTATAGTCACCTTTAAAAGCTTCAATATCACAAGGCGGAAGTGCGATATTATGGGATGAAGTAGGCTCTGAAACGGCAGAACCATCAAGAGTAGAAGTATGGCGAAGACCGGATGAAGCGAGGTCGAAATCATGAATTCTCTCATTAATCTTCGCTAAGCATGAAACATATGTCCGATAGGTGCTGGTGTATTTCGCATCAACGACAGCGATATCATCAGCAGCACTTCTTTTAGTTTGTGATTCAAAATTAATCTGACACTTTTCATACTGGGCTTTTACGGTAGCCCACAACTCCTTTAGCTCGGAGCTTTGAATTTCCAAAGAAAATTTCGTATGACTATTGGAGGGAGTTTCCGAAAAGGCAATCTCAAATTTGAAAACGCGATCAGATGCACGGGTGAAATCATCAAGTTTGGACATTTCGGTTTGAATCGAAGAAAACAAAATCAAAAAGTAAAATCAAAGTAGCCCAAACTTTTTTCCCTCAGCGCAACAAAGGTGAAATGCGAAAGAGAGAGGCCAAAAGTATGCGACACGAGATATACAACAAAAAGGAGAACAATAGAAAATTAACTCAACGTTTGCTTTATTATATATTGTTACAATATTTCGTTGATGCACTTAAAAAAATGTAAATGCAGTAATAAGGTATCACAAATAATTTGCGTTACACAAAGAATTGAATTCAAAAAATTTATAGTTTTATGTGTCACCTCGTACTTCAGTAGAAGGTGCACAATGCAGAAACAAATGCCGAAACGCAAAAAAAAGTATGCACGCAAGGCCTACTTGTGCTTTACTTTCGTATGTACGTACCACTATGTACGTATGTACATATGCACTAGTGGTTGTTGTCGCACTACAGATGTGCACGCACAATAGAAATAGCGAAAAAGGCAAAGTCGCGAAAACGTACGAACAACTATAGCACTGAGTATGCCCACTACAGGGTCGCATGATATGCGAGAAGCTAGAACGCGTTTTACATGAAAGGCACTTTGACTCCGTTAACCTATATGGCGATGTACATATGTAGATGTATGTACATATATATATAACCGTATATATATCTAACTGGAGTGGTTCGTTAACGGAACCGGAGAAAAAAATCGAAATATGTAATAAATTTTTCGCGAAATTCGATAAAAAACGTTGTCGTTATTGTTTTCTATATACTTTTAACACATTCACGGATAAGATTTTCACTCGCGATTTTGTTCTTTACAAAAAATTATGCACGAATGAGCGAAATTTATGACAAGCAAAATAAAGAAAAATACACGATATATCAATGCTCAATAAATTAACCTTTAATAATTTGGAAAAATCGGTTTCAACGCACCTGTATTTATTTGAAGTAAAGATGAGGATGTTGGATGTGGACAATGTGGTGGTTGATGATGATGTTGATGATGACGATGATTGGTGTTCGCAAGAATATTTGTAGTCCTACAATAAAGGGTAAGCACAAGTCATGTGAGCAGGAGCGCGTTGATGTAGATCCGGCTCGAAGGACCAAAATGTCGTGGACACGGTATTGTGGGAAAAAACGAAATAGGCGAATAGTATAAGTAAAAATGGCAAAAATGGTAGGCAAATGATATTGCGGCGCAATACTTACGATCGGAACCAAAAATATAACAACCAAAAGGAAGGAGGCACCAATTGCTTCAGAGTTGAGGGTGGGTTTATTGCTGCTTCTGTTTCGTTGCTCTCGTCTTAAAGAAGTGACGAAGCAAAGACAATAAAAAAAGGGCCGAGGCCTGGATTGCCGCGCAACAAGAGTACGAAAGCTTTTGTTGCTAACGGCTTACAACATGTCCAGAGTTGTTATCATACGTGCAGCTTTAGCGGAGACATTGAAAGAGATTTGGTCTGAACAGATACATCATTTTAAAGCTCACACGTTCCACACACGCATGTGGTGAGAGCGTTACTTTACATACCACAGCGTTGTTTTATTTGCGCTCTTTTTATGCGTACACCGCAGAGAGTTTGCGAAAGCACATCGCCGTGGCGGGGGATGATTGTGAGGAGAAAATGATATGCTGTTGTTGTTCTTCTTGCGCCGGCGAAAGGCTGAAATTTCGATTTTCTTTTGTTCTTCTTTGATGCTAGCCAGTGTTGCTATGTCCCAAATTTTGCATTTTTATGTTTTGTTTTGATCACGTTATTCTTAAGAGACCAACTAAAATCTTACAAAAAAGTAGTTAGAGTTCTTTTTGAAAAATGGCAACATCGACTACAAAAAGAATAAACAAAATTTTAACGAAGGGAGGAAGTTTGTTGCTATAATTAAAAATTAACCACATCGGTCTTTTTAAAAGAGGATTGCTTCACTCATGGGCAATTGTATGTAGCATTAAGTCGGGTGCGATCATCATTAGACATAAGAGTGCAATTATTTGCAAATAAATTAAACACAACGGCGAATGTAGTATTTCACGAAGTACTATAATGCAAAAAATATACATTACATTTTAGTTACATAAACGAAATGGTAGTTTTTTTGTTTACACCCGAATTTCGAGAGTTACAACTAGTTTTCTATAATCTGTCTCATCGTTTGTCTCCCTTTGATTTTTGAATGAAAACTTATTGTGAAGGTAGGTTGCTGCCAATATTGAAGTACAGTACAAGCTCGGTATTCGCGACTACCCATTATCGCGACGGCCCGGTTATCGCGACGGCTTAATTTTTAACATTGCAGGTTCTATAATCGCCGACAACCGCACTATATGAACTACGTGATTCAGCTGTTATTTTAAAAAATAATTTGCCAAAAAAGCCACTCAAAATCTCCAATGTCTTAAAAATGTTTAAAATGTAAATATATCAATAGTAACAATTCTAATTTTAAAAATTACATAAAATTTTTCAATAAAATTGTGGGTTCTGTTATCGCGAAAATTCAGTTTTCGCGACAGGTCTGGTTTTTAATTAGTCTCGAAAATCGAGCTTGCAGTGTACTACATATATGGCGATAGACCGAGCGCACAACGAGGATGTTTTAGGTGGGCTATGTTAGCCACGTGGAACGTATTTTTGCAATTGTATTTCAAAAATAAGTTTCTGCCCAGTGTTTCGGAATGGGCTTGTGTGTTGCTAGAAAAACAAATAAAAGACGATGTGGTTCGGTTGAACGATGAAAAGCGAGTGCCTTTTTTGGCCGTAATGTTACAGAATTATAATAGATTGTAATTGCAATTGTAATAGATTAAAGAATTGAAAACAGTGAAACCATATTTTTCGACGTAAATAGCTCGAACAGAGGACGTCTGCTCAGTGAGAGCACCTGTCGAGAGTTGTATAGGAGCCCCATTGAGGGTTGGAGGTAGAGGGAAAGTATGTTCCAAAGAAATGTTGAAAAGGAAACATTAGTGGAAGTCAGTCATAGATTTTAACCCCTAAGATCAACTTCTGAGGAGCCGTGAAGCAGTTTTTGAATAGTCTAGCACTTTTGTGAACTTTGACCTTAATGTGTCGCTATTTACCCTCACTATAGACTCTCAACTTTTTGGATAATGATCTGTGGTTTTCAAACCGCATAAATAAAGCTATTCAGCACGTACATACACTGATTTGAGGCGTAATGAGCGATATTTATAAGGTGGACATATTAGTGCGTTGGATGACAAAAAAATATCATCGGATTTGCTCCTATACACAAAAAAAAACGACATTTTCTTTCGGCGGTTTCCTCTGAGAGTAAAATAACCATATATGAGAAAGTTTGTCTTTTCGCCGTTTTTCCCAGTCATGAACAGAATCGCACTCACATCGCCGATGGTTGCAACCAGGTCAGCTTCAGTCTATTATAACTTATATGTATTTTATATGCGGTAAATGTGGCGGCTATTTACGTTGTTGTATAAATCTCGTTGTTGGTTTCGGCATCACCCTTAACCCATTAAAACCTGACCCCAGAAAGGCTTGTGCGATTTCCATAAAATTTTACACAATCTTATTAATCTTATTAGACCTAATCAAGAAAAAAAATCAAGCAAAACATTCATATCATGTTTTTTTTTTTGTCATGTTTTTCGCAAACATTACACAAATAAACAAAATCAAACATTTGCGGAAAAAAAAATGTGCCAATAAAATATCAGCTGCTTGGATTTTGACATTTTCACGCGTTGCGTTGTATGAAAATTGGCAGTGTTTAGGCCCAACGTTGCATTCGCGCAACAAAAAACGTAAAGCATATTTTTTGTTTAAAAAATTAAAAAAAAAATGTTCAAAACTTATTTTTAAATAGTTTAGCATTACTAAATGCAGCCCACTAAGGGATTTTGATAGGTTTGAAGAATAAGTATTTTTGATTGAATTTCAAAAATTCCCCAAAAAAAACCTTTGACTTTGGATCGAAAAAAACGTATGAATATTTAAATAATTTTGAAATTTGAGTATGGCAGAATCTAAAACGATCAATTCTAATCCAATTCTACCCATTTTCAAGTCTTTTGTCTTTATGAATTACTTAATATAGCGAAATTCCCAAACGTTGCGCAAACGCAACGCTCAGGGCTTAATGGGTTAATGCCGTGAACACATAGACGACGGCACTGACACGACTGCATCTGTCAAAATATAGAATGAGAACAATCGTATGGGAACGTTTATTTTGACGACAACACGAACACCGAACACAGATGTCGCTGTCACCAAGCTTGGAGCTGGATGGATGGATGGATGGATGGATGTGAGGGGGAGCCGAGGAAATAACCTAAGGGAGGTCATTACCTCAAGCACTCAGGCTTTATAGCCCATTGTACTTAAGGCTCAGGAAAAAGGTTGATAGAGGAGATTGGACTGGGAAAGAGAAAAAGAGAAAGTGGGTGGAAAGGGAGAAAGGGCTATGAGGTCTCCTGTGCAAATTTCCCGGACTCATTAATGAATCTCAGGAGATCACACAGGGTGAGAGAATGAACTTCGTCCATTCTCATTACATCTGAACCCAGCGTGCGCAATCTCGTTCTAGAGAAGGCAGGACATGCACAGAGAAAGTGCTCTGTACTATCAACCTCCTCCAGGCAAGACATGCATGTCGGATCCTCGATGATGCCCATGTTGGCCATATGTCGCCCCCATGGATTGTGTCCTGTGATTAACCCGACCATTCGACGGAGGTCTTTCCTTCCCAGCTTCAGGAGGAAATTCCCTGCTTTCCTGTTCGGGCTTTTCACAAAACACTTGGCAGTTTTACAGCTTCCCAAGCTAGACCAACGTTCTCTGTGTAGGTTATTTACACAGGACCTGATCCAGTCCAGGGTTCCTGCTAGACTGGTGCCGATTATTGGTTCTGGTCCCATGGGTGTACACCCTGATCCACAGTTAGCCAGTTCATCGGCAGTTTCGTTACCTAGAACACCGCAGTGTCCCGGAACCCAGATAAGTTGGAGCTTATTACGTCTCGCGACTGATTTTAGCTTCAACTTACATTCTTGGACAATCTTAGAGGTAACACGCGCGTTCTCCAGGGCCTTAAGTGCAGCTTGACTATCACTACAGACTCCTATATGTTTCCCGCACCATTTCCTCCCAATTATCCATTCCGCTACCTTCAGAATGGCGAAGACTTCCGTCTGAAAGACGGTAGTCAGCCCACCCAGTGAGTAGTAGCAGTTGACACTTCCATCGAGGTGCCATCCGGCTCCAGTACCTTTATCGGTCTTGGATCCGTCAGTGAAGAAAATATCCGTCAGATCCCCTAGCATGGCCTGTGGGTTGTCCCATTGGTCGCGCGTTGGGAACCTCACTTCAAAGTTCCTCCTAAAGGATACTACGGGTATTAGGCAATCCTTAGGGGCCAGCAGCAACGGATATTGCGCTGACAACCTCTTGAAGATTTCTCCATGACCCGATCCCTTGTTGTCGTGCCAGTATCCATAGGAATATAGCCGACATGTCGCTTTCATCGCTTCCTCTTGAACTTTTAGGTCTAGGGGAAGCAGGTCAAGCATGGCATTAAGGGCATCACCCGAGACAGTGCTCATGGCACCCGTAATGCATATACATACACTTCTTTGTAGTCTGTTCAGAGCCAAAGCTGCGGACTTAACCATTGTTCGTCTCCACCAGACTACCGATGCGTACGTAATTATGAGTCTGATGAGTGCGGTATATATCCAGAGGACCACCGCAGGCTTCAGGCCCCAGGTCTTGCTAAAAGCTCGACGGCACTGTTGGAAAACCTTCAGCGCACGGTCTACTTTCGTCAAGACATGCATCTTCCACGTTAGTTTCCTGTCTAGGATAACCCCTAGATATTTCACCTCCGTGGATAGACTGAGGGTCACACCTTTCAGTACTGGCAGTTCGAGACCATCCAGCTTCCGCTTCCTAGTAAATAGGACCAAAGTCGTTTTACTGGGATTAACGGAAAGACCCTGTCCTGTGCACCAGTTATCAATCTTATCCAGGACTTTCTGCATTTTCTTGCAAATTATCCTGAGGGATCGTCCTGATACTAGTGCACAGACATCGTCCGCGTATGCTTGGACATGTATTCCGAGATCCTGCATCTCCCTTAGTAGAGAGTCGACCACGAAACACCACAGCAGCGGAGAGAGGACACCACCCTGGGGACATCCCCGTCCGACCTCTGCCGTGACCGAATTGCTATCACTCTCACCAACGGTCAGCAATCTCCCGGAGAGCATGGAGCGGATCCACCTTATCAGGGTCTCATTTACCCCATGCATTCTGGCTGCTGAGCATATCGAGTCAAAGGTTGCATTGTCAAAAGCCCCCTCAATATCCACGAAGACGCCCAAAGTGTAATGGTCAGCTTCCAGCCCTGCTTCAATCTTGGATACGATGTCATGCAGGGCTGAGTCGCATGATTTTCCACTCTGGTAAGCGTGTTGGTTTCTACTAAGTGGGCTTCTTGTCAGCACCTTCGCTCGGATGTGCTTTTCTACCATTCGCTCTAAGCTTTTCAGCATGAAAGAAGTCAGGCTGATTGGCCTAAAGCTCTTGGTCAGCGTATAGTCGTCCTTCCCTGGTTTGGGAATGAAGACCACTCTGACCTGTCGCCAAAGAGTTGGAATGTAACCATGAGCGAGGCAAGCCGTGAAGATCTTTATAAGAGCTTTCACCAGCTTGTCTCCACCCCTCTTTAGCATTATCGGGTAAACTTTATCAGGTCCTGGGGACTTGTAGTTTTCGAATGAAGAGAAAGAAAATCTTACCGCCTCCTCCGTTACTACTTCTGACGCGGAAAACCAGTTAAGCCTTTTAGTCCTATTACCTGCGTCATTGACCTCACAACTGTCCACCACAGTGGGAATTATCCTGCTTCCCGGAAAATGGGTCGCTAGGAGAGTGTTGTAGGTTTCCGACTTAGAGGTAGTATAGGAGCCATCAGGCAAGCGAAGAGAATCAAGCTTAACTGTTCGGTCTCTTTGTAGAACCCTACACAGTCTTGCTGACTCCTTCATACCTTCAACCTCATTGCAAAAGTCTCTGAAAGAGTCCAGTTTGGCAGACCTCACTTTCTTCTTAAATTCCTTTTGGACGAGGTGATAGTTGGTCCAGTCGTTCTCTTTTCGGGTTTTTAAGGCCCTATTCAGAAGCTTCCTGGATCGTTTGCGTAGCTTCGAAAGCTCAGCACTCCACCATGGAACTGCTTTGCCTTGTCTGCTCGCTCTCAGCGGACACACCTCCTCATAACAGCCAGTCAAAGTAACTCCTAGTTCCCTAGTCGCTTCTTCAATCTTGGCTGTACTTCGGAGTTTTTTCAGGATTGGTATACGCTCTGTCAGAAGCTCACCAAACCTGTTCCAGTCCGCCTTGCGAGGATTCCGTCCACCTGGTATCGACATTAGATCAATACCGAGTCGGAATTCGATAAAGCGGTGATCTGAAAGAGAGACCTCCTCCAAAACCCGCCATTGCATGATCTGATCTGCCACTTTCCTATTGGTTAGTGTCAGATCAATCACTTCTTGTCTTCTGCTGGTCACAAAAGTTGGTTTGTTACCAACGTTTTGAATCACCAGATCAGCCGACATAATGAATTCCAAAAGTTTAGTACCCCTGGGATTGCATTTGCTGCTACCCCAAACAATGTTCTGTGAATTTGCGTCACAGCCCACTATGAGTCCCAAACCCCTGGATTCAGCATACTGGACGACTTCCATTACCTCCCTCGATGGAGGAGGAAGTATAGAGTCATACGGAAGGTAGGCCGTTACTATTACAGTTTCGACGCTGTTCCCACCAACCCAGTACTTTATTTTAACCGCAACGACATCTTGAGAACAGAATTGTCTAAGCATCGTGCATTCGATCGACCGCGGCATGATGATACATGCGCGCGGTCTATCACTCCCTTCGTGTTGAAGGATTTGTCCCCAGGTAATGGCACCCAGACCACAGATACGCTTGTAGCACACCCATGGCTCTTGGATTAATATTATTTGAGGACATGTTTGCAGTTTCGCATGCCTGCTGCATAGTAGAGCAGTAGACGATTTGCTATGCTGCAAGTTGATTTGCGTGATAATAATTTCAGTCATGTAAGGGACTGAAACTACCGTTACGCCTTATCCTCCTCCTTATCCTGTAGGCGGAAGTGCACCCGCCCCAGGTGTAGGTGAGGACGGTACCCGTACTTCGACTTCAGGATCTTCAACGAGTCTAAGTCAATACCCACCACCAAGTGTGCACCGACCTCTTTATTGACAGCCGATACATCCTTGGTAAGCGAGTATATTCGCCATAGGCTCGTGTCCAGACCTGCGTTCTGGGCACGGATACGTGCGAGGATTTCACCTGGTTTCCGGAGAATCCCCGGTATCCAGGCTGAAGCCCTCACCAGCCTGATGCTATTTCCGTCCATGAGCACGAACTTACTCTTTTCACAGGCTGGCATCTTCGCTACGACTTTTTCCAGCCATTCTCGAGAAGCCGCGTTGGAGCATTGCACCTTAATGATGCCGTTTTCAACGCGCTTTCCTTCGAACATCGGTGTTTCTTTCGAATCACCGATTGCCTTCCAAAGGTAGGAGTCGAAATAGTCTTGCTGTCCTTGGGACAACAGACCATTTCCTTTGTCGGTATGTATCTCAACCATCATCGCTTTGGCAGCCACTCCCGCAAACGTGGCACCAGAGGTAGACGGCTGAGTGTCATCCGACATTTCCTGGGATCCTGCAGCCTTCTCCATGTCAGTAGACGGCTGACCTGCAGACTCCTGCGTCGAGCGTGCCGGCACGTCCGATTCCGGTCCAAGGACCTTCCTCCTCTTTGCCTTGCTACTCTTCACAGCCGAGTGCTCAGACCCCAGAGCGGCCTCAGAAGAGAGTGCCATAGCAGACGAATCATCGCCCGTTCTGTCACGCTTTCCTGTGGCCATCACAGGTGTTGAAGTTGGCAGAACTTGAGTACTTGCCGCCGCTTTCGCGACAGCTTTCCTCTTGTTCTGCCTCATCCTTTTGCGCTGTCTAGCAGACAGCTCTTCACCTGCCTTCGAACCCCCGATGCCAGCAACCTCCTTACCGGCACTCTCCTGGTTCGCACCAGGTTTAACCGTTTTCGGAGATACGCATGGTACCCGAATTCGACTCGTTGAAGTAGATGGACTATCTAACATCTCCACATCTCCATCAGCCTTGATGGCTGACTTTGATGCTTCTGACATTAGTCTGTCCACATTCTCCTCCAACAGTAGGCTCTCCATTGACATAGTCAATGTGCCATCGTCCACCGCTAGTAACTTGCTTCCTCCGGGACCCTGGGTGACAGTCTCGGTCATAAGGGAAGGTGAGCTTTGGGCCTGCACATCCGATGCCCAAGCCGCCGACGGATCGGCGGGAGGATTCCCAGAAGTCTGGTTACCTCGTGCAGATAAACCTGGAGTAGGCTTCACCATTGAAAAAGGGGGGGTTTGCATTTTATACCTACTGCCAGGTGAAAGAAAAACTGCCGCCCCTCTGGAGTCAGACGCAGACCAGGTGCCGCCCACTATGGGTAACCGACGCCCCTGGATTTAGGAAAGGGATAGAGAAGTGACGGGAATCAGAGGGATGGGTTCGAGAGGGTTTGGGTAGATGGTAGCGCTTAGTTCGTACTCCCCGGCTGCCCGTCTGACACGGTTGAACCCACCGGACGTGACCGACACAGTGTTCGAACACGCCCATCAGCATGGCCAGGCCGGATCCTCGTAACTAAGCCCCCGCACCGCGACAAGGTGGCTACCAAAGCAGGGGCTTGGAGCTAGTCTGCAGTGCTGCCGTTTTAAATTTTTCTTCAGTAGTATAAATTATAATTTTTGGGTAGTATTTATCAACTTTGAGTAGTACACATGCATATTTTCTTAACACTGTAAAAATCGCAAGGATTCATCAACTACTAAATCAAATACTAAGTTTCAAACACATTAACAATTTCATTTGTACAAAAGTGAAAGAAACAATGTAATTCAGTTACAAAAATGTATATAAAAAAATTTTTTATGTTTTTATTATCTACTAATAGCAATTTTTTTGGTGGCTCCCATTTTTCCGCAAAATTTTCCATTAACCCTTTACGGCTCAAGATCACCAATCTTAATGAAACCTGGTTGGATTGAAAGCTTTTTGAGAATAAAAAACATTTGTTCCACGAGTTTTCAAAATTTTTATTATAAAGTGGATAAGTGGAGAAAAAGCGGTTTGTGACATTTATGTTACATTGAGCTATAACGAGTACAAAACTTTAATATTCATTAACATTTCAAAGAACTCTGTTTTACTTTTAAAGTTTCAATGTTTTATGAAGTGTGGAAAATTTTAAAGCAATTATTGTGTTTATTATAGCATAAGGCCACTCTACACTTTTCACATAAAGTTTGCGAGACCCCTACGCATCCAGGGAGCTTGCACCGAATCCTTTTTTCTGCCCATACCGGCCAATGTCCGATTTGATCATGTCTTATCGCAATCGGTGGAGTACTCTGCGCTGGCCCCTTATGTTTTTTAGCTTGGAGCTCGCGTGATTTCCATATTCGAAGGAATTATTGAATGCGTGGCGCCATGAGCGTCATACCATACACTCCTACATTCAGTCATATCCTACACTGCTACAAGAAGAAATTGAATAAAACATTCCTAAGATCTGCATTCATCTGTTTTGTATTCATTTTTAATTTTTCTGATCATTAAAACGGTTTGTAACAGAAATGTCACATTGCGCGGCACACAGCAAAAGTTGCCTTTGTTCCGCAATGTGACAGAAATGTTACAAACAGTAATTTCTTGATTTCACAAAAACTATCAAATTTTTTTAATGAATTCGAGCACATTATTTAAAGAGAAAGTATTCACCTGTTGTTTCGCACAAAAATAGTAATGAAAACTCACTTTGAAATATTTTTTTTATAAATTCAAGCTTCACGAAAATGCACTGTGATAACACTCACGATTTCTGAACACTAAATGAAAAATTTTACATTTTAACTGAACGGTTTCTATGTAGTATTTTTATATTACATGCACTACCGTATATAGGAGATGAACAAAAAACAAAAACAGAGTTTACTTGTTAACATTGCATTTTATTGCTATTTTAGTGGTTTGTTACAGATATGTCACACGGTGCCGTAAAGGGTTAATAAACTTTTCGAAGTTAAATCGAGTGGACAGTAGCGTTTAGTAAACAGTTTCTTTTCAAATCTTTAATTAAATTTACTTTGGACTACTATGCGGAAACGCAATTACAGAACCAATAAACTGCCGAAGGAGCGGAAACATATACCCCGTTTATACGACAGCTCAAGTCGTTTTCAGTCAATACGCATCGACGCAAAACAGGTGATGTACACTCAGTTTTTTGAGCATTTTCAACTAAAAAACAAGCAACACTAGCAGCTAATTTTCATTCAGACGTCAAAAAATAGGAAAAACGAAAATATAAAAGAATACTTTTCAAACCGTCTGCAGTCAATTCGCTTCTGAAATCAACATTTGGGTCGAAAGCGTATCGAGTCAATGCGAATCAACTGGGACCGTCGTATAAACATGGTAATAAATTCATTAACACCGTTTTTTTCAAAAACATCCACCCAAAATGATTATTAACCAAGATTTTGGAAACTTGATTCAAGTTCCAAATTTAGCAATGCCCTCCATTCCGCTTCTAGAGCTTCAACATTCTGTTCTTTAATTAAAAGTGAGAATCTTTCAATTAGGGGAACTAGGGTGGGAGATACATTTTTTGGATTTATACTTAACCCTTAACTCAATGATGTCTTAAGTCGACCTAAGCAATTATCGTTTTTGACCACAGATTTAATAATACTTAATAAAACTGTTACGAAAATTAGTTCTGTAGGCTTATTTGCCTCTCTGGATTGTGCTTGAAAAATAAAACACCTTCAATTACTCAACGCGAAACGCAGTCAAAAACCAATAATCACTTTATTCACAAATTTACACTTTGCTTGTCTTAACACTTGCTACTACTTATTGGACTATTCCGTGTTTCACATTTACTTGTTCAAATAAGACTGTCCCTCTGCGCTGTACCCGGCTGCCTTTTATACTTGTCTGCTTATCGCGCCGACTGTTCTCGCACATTCCAATTGGACTATATCTCGATCGTTCTCGCACATTCCAATTGCACTATTTCTCGATCGTTCTCGCACATCCCATTACCATCGCGAGCCATCCTTGCCATATCGAAATTATAGCAAGCCGGCCGTACTCTAAAGTGCGTGCCTAAAAGTATGCCCGTAAAAGCATTCATGCATAGCACAGCGACAGGGTGCCTCATCGGTACAATACTAATACTTCTTTTTCGATGGACTTCAATGGAAAAAGTTTATAAAGCTTTGATATAAGTATTTTATAAGTATAAGTATAAGTATTACTTAAATTTATTAATATCGAATCAAATATCGTTCGTTTTACTTTTAGCACTTCAAGCAATCAAACTTGAAATGGATAATTGGGAATGGGATAATTTTGAACAAGGTTAGGTTAGGTTATGGTGGCTGCCTCTATAAGAGACACACTCGGAGGCCCGAAAGGCCCATTGTGATACCACATATATTTCACCCGTTTTGAAATGTGTATGCAACACTGTTTTTCCAACATATGTTACAGCACACATTTCAAGCGGATGAGGAAAGGGAGGGGAGGGGACCTACAGTTTAACGCCGAATCCGAACGACGATTGGCAGTTTTTCTTTCACACTTGGAGGTTTTGCCATTGCCTGCCAAGAGCGCACTTGTGCGATTCTTGTAATTCTCATCTGCTTCATGTGGATAGCGATAGAAGTAGATGAGCGTTTTTTCCAGCCCGAGCCAGGAATCGAACCTGGGGCGCTCGGTATGAGAAGCCAGCGCGCTACCCGCTGGGCTATCGAGGCCGGCATAATTTTGAAAAAACTTTAAATTAATTTTTTAATTTAATAATTAGTTTCTTTCGATTAACAATCCAACGGGATTTGGCCCCAATTTGCTCTGGTCAAATAAAAATGCCAAGCCCAAGAGAAATCGAACGATTTTATACACTTGTATCAGGATATTCCAATGATTACGAATTACATGGTTTTTACATGTTTAAGTTTTCTGGCTCGTCGACGTCCCAGTAACCACTTTATTGTCTTTATACAATTTTAAAGGATTCTCACAAGAATATGCAAAAATATTAAGTTATTTTGTATTTAAATACAGTAATATTACTCTATTATTTCACGATTTTCATTTTTGGGTATCGCATGGGTATCGTTACGCTGTTTTCAAAGTTTAACACTTTATCAAATCATATAATTACAATACTGTAAAGTATTGTACGAACAGCATTTGGCAACGCGGTTAAAAAAGGTGCAATTGTCACTTTAGTCGCACAACGGTTGTTAGAAATAAAAAACGTTAACGTTGTTTAAATTTCGTGCTTTGGCAATGTTCATTTCGGTAACATATTTGTTTATTCTTTTTGAGTAGCCTTACTTAAAATATGAAAATTAAATTGCTAAAACTTATATTTCAGAAAATAGTAGTACAATTGGCCTGTGGGTAGTACGGTAGTACCACAGAACAAACAATATACACCAATACCTCGCTTTGCGTCGTTTCGTTTTGCGTTTTTTCGAAGTTGCGTCGCTGCTGAATTAGTAGGTACTAATTTTCACTGTGCGTCGTTAGATTTTCGAAGTTGCGTTGTTTTGGGTTCGAGTCTTTCATTTTTTTTTAAATGTTCTTTTTTTTTCTAAAAGATGGCACGAGTTATGTTTCTAATTGCGCCATACCATCAAAACTCTGGTATTCCCTTTCTAACTGAAAATCAACGCAATTTTAATACAGTTTTATTTTCACTTTGTTTTGCTAATTTTAGAATTCAGTTTCAATTAGTGTGTTGTGCTTTTTGTAACGTTTCAATTAGTGTGTTGTGCTTTTTTTTAAAAGAGAATAATAAACTTTTATAAATTTTTACGGGTTGTTTCTGGTTACAAAAAAGGTCAATATTTTTCCAATTTATTTATTGGCAGAGTTATATTATTTTTGATTTTAAATGTTTACTTTGTTAAATTTTCTTTTTAAAAAGTAGTATTTTCGTAACCCTGGAACCTATCTTCGATCTTTACATGGTTTGCTATAGAAAATCATAATTCACTTTGCGTCGTTTCAATTTGCGTCGTGTTTTTTTGGAACGGAACTACGACGCAAAGTGAGGTATTGGTGTACAGAATGCGCATCTGGTGTAAAGAAAATTTTCTTTGCGGGTTCCAGCGGTAGGACCCGTTTGTGGATGCGGGGGGAAGAAGTAAAGGGGACGAGAACGCACAGAGCGCGAGAGCGTAAAATTAGAAGCTGTGAGAGCGAAAAATCAAATGTTCGGAGAGCAAACAGATAAAAGTATTGATCGCATGCCGGTGTACAAAACAGTAACGCGGTGTACAAAACAGTATATATGGTTGTTGTTGTTGGCCAACAAAGCGATGTGCCGCATGCATGCATGATGGTGGAGGAAACGCGTACAGGGGAAGGCGACAGCCTGTGGTTGTTGTTGTCGCTGGCTACAACTGAAGTTAGAATAAATGTTTGCTTTGGCTAATTTCTGTAAGGAGCTCAACGACTCACAATACTACGATAAAAAAACCGCCAATTGTAGGAATAAGTTTGGTCAAAATAACCAGAGTTTATTACGATTTTAGGATTTTAAGTTTTCGGGGTTTAGTTACATTTTTCTTTTCTGAGGCCCATGAACAATGCTTCCTGAGAAGAACTAAGATCATAAAATCAAAAATTGTTTTTTGGACATGTGGAAAGCCATTGTGGTGTAGCCTTTTCACATTTAACTTTTATTAAATTTTTTATGCCTACAATTTTTGCAAAAATGCTGCGGAAAATTTAAATGTGTACTTTGCTTATTTCTAATAGAATTTGCGATGGACTAATAAGATTGCCGAAATCTTTGAGAGAGTTAAAGTTTTGTGAAATATGAAAAGTTCACTAGGAACTGTTAGTACCTCATCTTCTTTTCTCAATTCACCTGCACATGTTTCACAGTTTATTTTGGGAAGTATTTTGTAAACAACATAACCCAAAAAATATCTTAAAGACGCTAAATCAATGGTAAATTCAGAACAGTTCTGAAAATTATCATTTAATATGAAATCGGCAAGGATGGCTGTATTATTATCCACTTCGAAATCATCGGTTTGAATAGTTTCTTCGTTTTGTTCCGGAGCTGAGTCGAGATTTAATACGATATTAGAAAGCGTTGGAAACGTAGTATCATTTAATTCTTCACAATTGCTATGGGAACTCAATTGCACAATTTTGGCGGCCATTAAGCGTGCTAATATATTATTAATATCAGCCACTGATGTATTTATATTATTACCACCTTTTTGTCGTAGTATAGAAAACATATTTTCAAGTTTGTCTTGGTTTAATGTCCTTGTCATCAAAAAAAAATTTCGGATTTTTTCTCAAAAAGCTCGTCTACTAATAGCAAAACAGCTTTTAGAGTAAGTTTCATCCCATCTAGAAAAAATACTTTTTTCTTTTTGTCAACAAATGAGATTTCCTCCAGGTATTTAAGGAAGAATTTTATATACTCATGTGATAAGCTGTTGTGTTGAATCGCAGATCTGTAAAAATTTTTGGAATATAACGATCCACTGTTTAGGCAATCAAATATTTTGTCAATATTTTCTATAAAGCTGGCCGTAGTTAAAGCCAATTCTTTAGAGCAACTTTTGAAACCTATAGTTTCAGCAGTTGTCCTAATAGCAGCTTGAACAGTCCTGCTGAAAATTTGGGTTGCCAGTTTTACTTTCATTTTCTTGAAAGAATTTGGGAAAATGTGTTGGCTGGTTAGTTTAGGACCAATTTTTGTTGTTGATTTAAGTTCCATTTCAAATAGTTCCTGAACTACCCTTAGCCTAGGAGACGCAGGCCGCGCCAAACAGCACAAGACAGCGCAGCGAAAATTAAACTTTGTGAGGCAGAAAAAATGTGAACTGCGTATACGAATCTCGTAAAACCAGTACACGTGTTCCGTATTCATTCCATAAACCCAGCAATACGAGTTATTTGTCTGAATTAGACTTTGAAATAGAACCTATATAATATAATATAAAGTCGAATTTTCGATATCTCTAACAAAATGATCCCCAAATTTCCTAAGAGGGTTTACAAATTGCCATGGTACACAAAAGGCCTAAAAAAAACTCAAAAATTTGCGTAATAAATTTTATAAGCTATATAAAGAAACAGGATCTCTTCAGCATAAATCTCGGTACTTGAGCTATATGAATGAATTTAATTGTTTGGATAAGTTTCTTTACAAGAATTATCTATTAGGCTTTGAGAATAATATTAAATCGAATCCAAAATCATTCTGGACCTACATTCAGTCGAAACGTTCCTCTTCTACTATACCCAAGACAATGTCGTACCAGGGCAAGTCTTCATCTTCGTCCAACGACTGTGCCAATTTATTTGCAGAGTTCTTTAAAGCAAATTTTGTTGTTGATGATTCCTGGCATGATGATTCAATATTAAGAAATATAAAGTCATCTCTAGATTTCGGTGCGTTAACTCTCAATAAGGATGATATTATTTTAGGTATTCAGAACCTCAAAAATTCCCAGCGCTGTGATGTTCACAATATTTCATCCTTTTTCCTTAAAAAGTCTGTCTCGGCAATTGCTGAACCCCTCTTAATGCTTTTCAATTTATCATTAAAGACTGGAAATTTTCTAGATGACTGGAAAGTTACTTTTGTAAACCCTATTTTCAAAAGTGGTAGAAAAAATGAGGTATCTAATTATAGGCCAATCTCGAAGCTTCCTATAATCTCGAAGTTATTTGAAAAAACTGTAATTCCTAAGCTATCTTTTGCTGTCAAACACCTTATTTGCCCTTGTCAGCATGGTTTTGTTCCGGGGAGATCCACTGTAACTAATCTCTCTGTTTTCTCAAGCTACTGTGTCTCAGCTTTCATGAATGGTTGTCAAGTTGACTCCATTTATACGGACATATCCAAAGCCTTTGACAGAGTTTCTCATAGCGCGCTATTAGCCAAGTTGCGAGTATTAGGATTTCATTCATCTTTTTTGTCATGGATTGAGTCCTACCTGTTTAAGAGAGTAAATTATGTCGTCATTGACAATGCAAGGTCACTCCCCTATATTGCCACTTCTGGGGTTCCGCAAGGAAGTATACTAGGTCCTCTTTTGTTTGTTATTTTCATTAATGATGTCAGTGTTTGCTTTAAGAACTGCAACTATCTTTTATATGCTGATGATCTGAAAATTTTCTTTAGAATCAAAAGCTTGCTTGATGTACAAGCACTTCAAGCTGAGTTAAATAGCTTTTATGACTGGTGTTGCAGAAATAGATTAGCATTAAACACAAGTAAATGCTACTCTGTAACCTACACCAAGCAGCAAAATAAAATACTGTCAACTTACTTTCTTTCTGATACCCCTCTAACTAGTGTAGATAGAATACGCGACCTTGGCGTCGTTTTTGATTCTGCCTTCACATTTGTTGAACACCTCAACTTTATCATTCCTAAAGCTTTCTCATCTCTAGCCTTTATCAAAAGAAATAGTTCTGAATTTAAGGACCCGTACACTAAAAAGTTACTGTACAACGCCTTCGTAAAATCTAGTCTCGAATATGCCTCCATAATATGGAATCCGCTTTATGAAGTTCACAATAAAAGAATCGAACGTGTGCAAAAAATCTTTATGAAGTACTGCTTGGCACATTTGCGTTTTGACTTACCCCTGCCTTCTTATAGTTCAAGGTGCAAACTAATAAGTCTGCATTCTCTTGAAAATAGAAGAGTGATCGCAGCAATAACTTTCCTTTACAACATTATCAATGGTAATATTGATTGCCCGCAACTGTTGGAGTTGGTAAGGTTTAATGCTCCTACCAGAAATCTTAGACGGCACTACACCTTTTATGTTAATGCCTAAGTCGAATTATGCTTTGAATGATCCAATCACACGGGCTTTAGTTGAATTCAACAAGTTAGCTTTAAATAAGTTTCCTTGTTTAGATTTCTCTCTAAGCCAATTTTCGTTTAGAAATGAATTACTTTCTTATTTTTAAGTAATTTATGTGCACCTACTAATAAGTACATTTTAATTTTTATCTAGTCTGTAAGGTTGTTATACCATAGACTTAAATAAATAAATAAATAAATAATATGGGTGTAATATCGGCTGTTCACGCACTTTTTCAATTAGTTCTTCAATTTTTGCAAGCTAACGTGTCGGCTGCGCGTACGAAACTGTATTTCAACTACAACGCGACGCAGTTGTGCGCAGGCACGTCTCTCCGCCGCACGCGGCTATGTCGCTGTATACGCCGTTATACGGTACTGCGTTATTTACAAAAAACTAAACTGCGTTGAGTTGTGCTGCGTGTGCGGCCTGCGTCTCCGTATACGCCTAGGCTAAAACTTGCAATTCCATTTGGTGTAGCTAAGTCGCATTTGAGCCAGCCATTTCTCAATGATTTAACAAGGTGCGGGAAATCATATATACAAAACACTTTTCCCTCATTATACATGAAAAAAGGCCTTTCCAAAGTTACACCCATATCCGCATTTGAGCCAGCCATTTCTCAATTATTTAACAAGGTGCGGGAAATCATATATACAGAACACTTTTCCATCATTACACATGAAAAAAGGCCTTTCCAAAGTTACACCCATATCCGAAAAGCACTTCCTATTGGAAGACCCTTGGTCACAAGTTATAACTTTAACTGTGATGCCAAAACTATTAAGAATTTTTAAATTTTCCAGAATTATATTTTTTAACATATTTGCAGAAAGTCCGTTTTTGGAAACAAAGTAATTTAGTACCAATGACCAGTTAGAAAACATTGATTTGACCATAAAAACACATAATTGTTTTCCTATGTGGCTTGTCCTTTCAACCCCATTTTCTTCATAACCATCAACCAAATCTAATTTAGGATTATATCGTAATTCCTTTCTAATTGCCATTTCATCCATTAATAGAATCATGTTGTTTTTTCGCTCTGGGTCAAATCCAAGCACCGTTTTCTTATAACCTCAAAAGCAGAGTTCTTAAAACCTGGCTGCAGGAACTTAACAGGGGCCCATCGATTAACAGTCGAGATATGTGGCAAATGTAGATTTAGTTTATTTCTTAAAAATTAATATGTCGACTGCGAGACATAATAAATATTTTGAGCCAAATCTTTTATATCTTCCGTATATTCTTTAGGACGGGAACTACTTAAGAAGAAGCTTACAAACTACCTTTGATTCTTTGCTCACGTTATTATAAGAGTCGATACGTTGGAGCACATCTGACTTTTTTGGAACTTTCTTCTGGTTTTTAATGTTTCTGTATTTTGCCAAAATGTTGTAATACTTCTTCCTGTACAAATTTACGGATTTAGCATATGATTCGCAATTATTACAATACCCATCTACGGACTCACTTTTTCGTCTCTTTTTAGTTGAACAATCGGGCTCTGAAAACTCATAAGTTTCTTCAACATTTTCCCAATTAAATACAGGAACTGCTTCAGATTTAAAATATTTTTTCCCAATGTCAGAACTTGAGAAGTGATTAACGCATATAAATAATGGTTTGGTGTATTCTTTAGTTTTAATGCTACATTTTTCTCGCCAAATTTGGCCCATAGCTGAGTCATAGGGCGGAAATTTAAACATTTTAAGTTTTTCATCATCCCGTCTAGATTTGCGGCAACTTGTTATGCAGCATTGAAGCCCTGAGTTTATTAAATTTTTACCCACCCGGGGTAGTAAATTTTTACTCGGAGCCGGATCCATTTTTCGTATACTAGTAAAGTCAATGAATATGCCAAATCAAAGGTAATATAATGACCAGAAAGGATCAACTACGTCAAAATATCTGTAAAAATTTTTAATTTGGATAAACCACGTCAAAAAAATAGCAAAAAATTCAAAATTGGAATCAACCACGTTAAAATTTAGACAAATAATTATACTTGGAACTAGCCTCGTAAATATATCTGTAGAAATTTTAAATTTGGATCAACCACGTCGAAAACAATTGCAAAAAATTCAAAATTGGAATCAACCACGTCAAAATTTAGACAAATAATTATACTTGGAACTAGCCTTGTAAATATATTTGTACAAATTTTTATTTTGGATCAACCACGTCTAAATATTTGCAAAATTTAATATCAATTAATCTAAGCGCAGCATGAACACAAAACGACCATTCAGCTCGAAGATTCCATTGATAATGACAATAAACAAATTCGCCGGCTCGTGCTCGCTCTGCGCTTGCTTTTTTACAAACAAGAACAAGAAGCGGACAGAAAAAATTTGCATAGGAAAAAGTGACTGGCGATCGCTTTGCCAAAACAACCACCATTTCAAAGTGCCCGAGTAAAGTCAAGCTGGCTTGCTGCGGAAAACAACAACGACAAGCGTGTTGTTGTCGAAATGAGAATAAACCAATCCGTCGAATGAATGCGAGAATGCAAGAGAGGATCGCAAAGCAGCTCTCCGCTCGCTTGCGCTTACTCTCTCGGTTCCATATACATTTACCTCATCTTTGCTGCTTCCCGCCCGCGTCCGAAATGAAATCGCAAAATTATTTCAGATGCGCCCTCTGTATACTGTTTATTCTGTGGTAGTACAAATCATGATACAATAATAGAAGGTAGAACCGCTGTCAATTGTTTTGACACTAAACGTGCTTATTGACGTTTTTCGTATTTGTCAAAAGCTTGAGCCGTGATGCCACTTCGATGTAATATTAAATTAGACATATTTAAGGTTCTTGGAATTTTAAGATCTTTTTTAAAATAAACACGGAATAGACATTTCACTGTGACTAATACATTTTGGGCGAAAGTTTAAAAATGATAATGCACATTCAACAGCAGATAATATATTGCAGTATTAAAAAAATGTTCAAGGGATTTTCTAACAACAGTACGGTAGCACATTTTCAAAGAAGAACGTCAAAAAGACCTTTAGTGTCAGATGTGCAATATGGCGGCTGAGAAGAAGCATCGGCTGTACCTTCTATTTTTGTATCATGGTACAAATGATGAAATAGTAGTAAAATACTACAGCTACGGCAGCACTGCTAGTCTCTATTTCGCAGGCGACAAAACTAAAGCAATTGGTATTACTGCTTAAATTGGCAACTAGAGAGCTGCGTCGGATAACTTTTTACTGCACATGAGACGTTTGGTGTCGGATACGTATACTTCACTTACTCGATCGCGGTCGAGTATGTAAGTTAAGGAAATTTACGTTACGATTTCCAAAAACAAAAACAAACTTTATTTTAATACCGTCTTTATTCAAGGTTTTCTTCAGACTGACTCAGTGGCGTATCCAGGATTTCATGAAGGGGGGGATATTGGAAGAATTATTCAACATCTTTTTATACTTTTTTCAATATGGTTTACTCTTGTTTTCAACCATTTTTTACGTTTTAAGCTTTGCGTTTATTTGTTTTAATTGTTTTTCGCTCAAAGCAAAATCATATACATTAAATTATATATATATCACAGCAGCAAACCATCTACTAAATAATAGTCAAAGGGTGTGTTTCTTTTTGCATATTGAGTTTAAAATTTGATCAAAACATGAGCTGCATCAGTTCTTGCAAATGCCACGTAAGGCTTGCAATAAGCTCCCTGGTCCAACTGAGAATATGCTAGCCAATTTAATTGACTGAGCCAACTAAATTGAAACTTTAAGCGGCGGTCAGCAAATTTTTCCAATATTGGAAATACTGTGCTACAGTCAGGTTTCCATTGGTCATAATTTGCTGTCTGTCCTCTGACGTTAGATTAAGACGCTTCCGCGCAAAGCTCCCAATGTCGCACAGTGTCGCGAGTCCATAGTAGCGAGGGACAAAAATAGAAGGAATAGTCGTACGACATTAAAATTTTGTACATATGATTTTGTTATAAAGAGAAGTTAATACGCCAAAAATTACAGTACAGTATCTCGGAAACTATAAAAGATATATTGATGAAATTTGGTACAGCAACTAATATCATCAATATAAAGATATATACAAAAAATGGTTTCGATCAACTTACAAATACGCTTGTAATAAAAAGGGGAAATATTACAAAAACCACAAATATCTGTGCATACTTATGCGCACCTAAGTAATTTCAAACTGAAATAGAAAATTATAATACCTTTTATTAAATTCAGTAAAGCATATATTTTCAGGAAATATTACAATTTGTTAATGTGTACTGCTAGGAATATCGGTTTTCGATGATGAATTATTCAAATTAAACCCTCTACATCTATTTTTGACAAAATTTTAAATTAAATTTTTTTTAATATTGCATTATATCAGAGTTTCGGTTTTCATGTTTACCTTTAATTTTCCTATTAACTGATATAATTGGTTCTTCAGGCATTAACGAGTTTTGCTTCTTTTCGAAAGTTGCCTTAATTCGATGGCAAGCCACCCAGTATTACCGAAGCCTTCCATCGAATCTACCTTTATTGTAATTTTTCTAAATTGAGTAGTGTTTGCATATTATTACAAACAAAAATTAATAGCTTAAGCGAAGCGCAGCAGTGGTCGCTATGTTTGCCTGCCAACCATGCTGCAAAAAAGGTCCCTATATTTTACTGCATACGTCACTGAAAATGCTGAATTTCTTAAAAACGTGCAAGTTTGTGCAGCTAAAGTCCATGGTTTCTATTAATACATACTTTCAGCTATACACTGTAAAATCTCGAAGTAGCAAGAAGTAGTTTTTTTTAAAAGCTTATCTAAAGTTTGATGACACTGCACTTTTATTCCTACGTATTGACGTTTCTTCAAGTAGCGGTACAAGGAATATGGAAAGCAAAATAAAAGAGGGAAAGCTTCCCCAGAGTTGCAAAAATAGTATATTTATAGAATATATTTACTTATCATAAGGTTCCATGGGAAATTTTTCAATAAAAGTCCTCGAACTTACATTCAACAAATTTCAATAATTTCTACCCAAGCCACCAACCTTCACAAAGTGCAAGTGTCTGCCATCGGTATATAAATTGATACCTATTTTTAAAATTCGTTTTCACATTTTAGTAAATTGAGGTATTTACTTCAGTACTACAAACTTATTTTTCTACATTTGCGACATTCATTTTTTTGATTTTTGTCCCTACTCGCTACACTGTGTGTCTTTGCTTAACCCTTTCCGGAAATTTGTACGATATATCGTAAAATTTTTTCCAAGATTTTTTATTTGACAACGAACGAATTTTTATGGAACGGCTTTTTAATTCTTATTAAGTAGGCTGTGTTGTATCAGTCTGTTTAAAAATATAAATCATTATAGCCGTGGCTACACAGTATGAGTGTGTTTTGTAAGCAGCTTTTTGCAAGAATTTGAAAAACCAGCAAATGACGTAGCTTCTGCGGAAGAAGTTTTAAATATGTAATACTTTTTGGTAGCAAAAAGGTAAACAATTTCAAAGTTTGAATCTCAGTTGATTTATAAAACTTATTAAATTTAACATTTTTTGCGTCTTAATATTTTTCCCGAGCCTTTAAAAAAATTTTACGCTATATCGTACTAATGACCACAAGGGTTGCAAAGCTTTGTACGATATATCGTACAAATGGAAAACAAAGGTTGCAAGTTATGGGTTTGGTAATAGAATTTATTCGCTTGCATGCCTGCCCCGCCCATCTGTAAACCACGTGTCTAATAAAATTCGACTATTCGGCAATTTTCGATTAAAAATAAGAATTACTAGACGATTTTGTGTTTTACTGGGTAGACACAGGTTATGTAAGGTTAGACATGCGTACTTGCCACTCCCACTATGATAATAAGAATCGGCTATATTCAGTATCTTTCTGTAAAGCTATACGAATTTTAATTGATTCTGTGTTTTATTGAGGGGAAAAGGGCTTTGCAACAACAACAACGGTTGCATAAGGCCGAATAAATGTGACTCAATTGTTCACATATCTATATATATAAAATAGAACGTGGTCCGTTCGACTGCTTATAACTTGAAAACGACTGGACCAACTTAGATACTTACTTCGGCGGGTTTGTTTGAAATTGTTACGTGAAGGTTTATAAAAAAAGAAAAGTCGGGAAAACGGGGCGTGGCATCACAAGAATACATTTTTAGACAATAACTTTGGAACCATAAGTCACACATCAATTCAATTTGGTACAAACTTAGTATTTAATCATGTCCTTCAATAGAGGGAATAAGGTGGGTATTGGGCGGGTGTGGCACCGCCCATACAACTCAAATCTTCTAAATGGAATAGCTTCGGAATTGTAAGTCGCACAATATTGAAATTTGGTGTACCGTCGTTTTATAGATGTGTCATTCTACTGTTAAAGTTTTATGGGCGTTGAGCAAGGGGCGTGGCACATTTTTTATGCAGCAGAACTGTAAGTCGTACATCAATGAAACTTGGTATGAACCTACCAGTTAATCATATCTTTCGGCAGAGGGAATAAGGTGGGTATTGAACAAAGGGGTGTGGCACCGCCCATACCACTCAAATCTTTTAAATGGAATAGCTTCGGAATTGTAAGTCGCACAATATTGAAATTTGGTGTACCGTCGTTTTATATATGTGTCATTCTACTGTTAAAATTTGATGGGCGTTGAACAAGGGGCGTGGCACGTTTTTTATGCAGCAGAACTGTAAGTCATACATCAATGAAACTTGGTATGAACCTACCAGTTAATCATATATTTCGGCAGAGGGAATGGGGTGGGTATTGAACAAAGGGATGTGGCACTGCTGTGTTATTCTGCTGATGAGATTTGATCGGTGTTGGTCAAGGGGCGTGGCACATTTTTTATGATCCAACAGTTATGCAGTACACACACACACATCAGTGAAACTTGGTACGAACTTTCCACTTAGTAGCACAATTCGACTGGAAGAAAGTTATGAGCATTGGACAAGAGGGCGTGGTACCGCCTTCATTTATATATGCATAGATTGTTTGTCCTAACTGACTGATTGATTGATTGATTCATCATCGCTGAGCCCAAAGCGCTGAAGCTACAAACATGAAATTTGAACTGTAGGTACATCATAAAAAATGAACCTCCGCTAAGACGGGATTTTTTTAAATTCGGGGTGTAAAGGGGGGAAAACATGTGTTAAAGTGTTGTATGAAGAAAAGTGATTTAAGAGACATATTGATTTCAAACTTCCTGAAAATACTCTAAATCAAAAATACTTCGACACGTATTTTATAATTTTTCGAAAATCAAAATTTATCTGGACCAACAATGGGTTAAGATTTGTTTAAGGGTAGACTCGAACCAATAGGCCTATAGACTTCAAATATTGTAAAAATACTTGAAATAAAAAAAATTGGACACGCGTTTCTCATTATTTTCAAAATCGAAATCTAACTGGATCAACGACGGGTTAAAAGTGTATATGGAGAAACACATTTTTTTGAGCCTGTTTGACGTCAAACTTGGTGATAGTACTTCAAATGTAAAATAACTCGATACGTGTTTTTCATTTTTTCCGAATATTAAAATCAGACGGGGTCAACGATCGGTTAAAAGTTTGTATGGCGAAACGGTAAAAAAACATGAATTAATGGAGCCACTGACTTCAAACTTTGTGAAAGTACTCTTAGTGAGAAATAATTTGACACGTGTTTTTCACTTTTTTGAAAATCAAAATCTGACGGGGTCAACAATGGGTTAACAGTGTGTATTTCTCCACGATTTATTGGTCCTTTTGACTTCAAACTTAGACAAAAAGCACTTCTATCGTGAAATAATTAAAATGTGCTTTTCATTTTTTGGAAAATCTAAATCTACCGTGATAAACTAAGGGTTAAGAATTTGTTTAGGGTAAATGTGAAAACTCATGATTTAAAGGGCTTTTGAATTCAAAATTTTTGGAAATACTTGACATCAAAGATAATATACATATGTTTTTTTTAAATCAAAATCTAACGGGGTCAACAATGGGGTCAGAATTTGTATCGGGTGAAACAAGAGAGCTTGCGTGCGAAGCCGCGGGGCCCAGCTAGTTTTGCATATTTTTTGCATATTTTGCATACTTTTTGCATGTTTTGCATATTTTGCATACTTTTTGCATATTTTGCATACTTTTTATATATTTGTTGAATATTTTGGCATAATTTTGCATGTTTTTTTTTAATTTTTTGCCGTATTTGGCGTAAGTATGTATATAAACATATTCATATAGACTTATGTTCTATGCAAACGAGCAAGAGTGAAGTTGATGTGATCCTGTGTGTAAAGGGGTTGGGAGGGGAGGGGGTCAATTTGGACAAGCCCAGACTTTTGTTATTCCGAGAATGATGTTCTTACGATCATTATTGAGGGTGTTGTAGTTTGGCTCACTAAGCTATTTTTTGGGGTCAGCAATGCCCAGCATACAAGAAAAATGAACGTTTTCGTACTCAAAGAGCTGGTGTACGGCATAAGCATGGCATATGCTGACCCTAGAAAACTTCGAGAAAATTTTAGTTATTTACTGTAATAAGTAATTAATTTTTAAAATTTTATTTTAAGTTTTGTTATTATTTGAGTTAAGGTTTTGTTTGGTGGACTTCAAGTTAAGAAATGAATTCTATTTAAAACACAATGATTTTTTAAACTGTTTTGAACATCCCCAATTTTACTAAATTCATGGAATATATGAAATACTACCAGTTATCCCCGGCTCTGCACGGAAGAATTTCATACTTTTATTAAAAAAAATTTTCATTCCACAACTAGCAGGGCCCCGCGGCTTTGCACGGAAATTTTAAGTCAATGGGCTCAATGAATCAAGTTTCTCTTAACACTTTGCTGTCCGCACGACTTGTAAATATTTTTTCGCTTGGCGCCGGCAGCGCTAATCCGGATTTCTTGGCTTGTCGCTGGCCGTTTTTGACATTATTGGGAGATTATGAATTGTTAAGTTTTACTAATCTCATCGTTAGTTCTCATAAGTTCTCAACCTTGTTCCCCTACTTTCATGAAATTTCGAATATATACATACATACGTAACTAAATACAAAATTTGTTTGTTTTATATAATTCGCGTACGACACCACTGTAGTGTCACCGGCTGTTGGCCGCTAGTTTGCTGACGACGCCACTGTGGTGTCACCGGACGTCATAGTGTTAATCCTTCGTTGACCCAGTCAGATTCGTACGAGAAAATAATTGTCTAATTATATCTTATTTAAAGAGCTTCCGCTATATAAAGTAATTTGACCGCTTAAATCATGTTTCCCTATACAAACTCTTAACCCATCGTTGACCCCGTCAGATTTCGATTTTCGAAAAAATTAAAAACACGTTTCACTTTAACCAAGTTTGAAGAAAAAAAAAACCATTAAATCATGCTTAAGCATACAAACTTTTAACCCTTAGTTTACCGTTTGATTTCGATTTTAAAAAAACTGAGAAACACGTGCTTGATTATTTCGCATTTGAAGTACTTTTACCAAATTTGAAGTCAAACGGGCCAAAAAATTTTGTTTCCCCATACAAACATTTAACCCTTGGTTTACCTCGTTAAATTTAGATTTTCACAAAAGTAAAAAATTTGTGTTTAATTATTTTTTATTTCTAATGTTTTCACAAATGTTTAAGTCAATGGGCCTATCGGTTCACGTTTTTGTCGTAGTCTTTCTATATACGAACCTTAACCCTTGGTTGACCCTGTTAAGTTTTGATTTTCGAACAATTGAAAAATACGCGTCGAATTATTTCTTATTTGAAGTGTTTTCACCAAATTAGAAATCAAGAGGCTCATTAAAATGCCTTTCTTCATACAACACCTTAACCCATGTTTTGCCCTTTTAGACCCCGAATTTCAAAAAATCCTTTTTGAACGAAGGTTCATGTTTTAAGATGTACCTACACTGCAAATTTCATGTTTAAGAATTTGTTTAGGGTAAATGTGGAAACTCAAGATTTAATGGGCTTTTGACTTCAAAATGTTTGGAAATACTTGACATCAAAGATAATAGACATATATTTTTTTTAAATCAATATCTGACGGGGTCAACAATGGGTTCAGAATTTGTATCGGGTGAAACAAGAAAGCTTGCGTGCGAAGCCGCGGGGCCCAGCTAGTAATTTATATAAGTTTCGATCAAAATGAAATCACGTTTTGTTTTTTTGTTGTTATAATTTATGTTTTCTATCAAAAACATCAATGAATTGTTCAGAAAACTTAAAAAAACGAAACAAAAATTTCACGGAGTTTTACTTCTTTGCGGACCATTGTACGATATATCGTACAAAATTGATTGAGCTGTAATTCTCAACCTAAATTATTTTTTTTATATTTTGTTGTATTTTATTGTTAAAATGTTCAATGATAGTCAATATTTTGAAAGAAAAATGTGTATCTCAATAAATGCGGAAATTGACCGGAAAGGGTTAAGACAGACGACTGCTCGCTCACGCAATGACTAGGAGGCAGAATAATTTCTGCAGCCGTATTTGTTTCTTCTACCGACTTTCTCCTCTTTAGCGCAGATTCCGTAGAGCTATGACCTCGTTTGAAAAAGTTTCTAATGTCCATCCTTTTTTTTGTATTTTTTTCTGTATATTTTTTTGTTTTGATAAAACACTCAAATGAACTTTAACTACTCACAATGACATTTGAAAATCCAATAAGAAAAAGAAAGCATTTTACACAGCTGACTCAGGGTTGCAAACGATTTTCTTTTTCGGCGATGCCAAATTTTGCTGAAGACAAAATGATTACATTACATTTTTTTTTGATTACATTACATTTTTTAAAATGTAAAAGAACTACATATTTGTTTAATCGTCCGACCAAGGGGGGATCTATCCCCCTAATCCCCCCTGGATACGCCACTGGACTGACTTAATGCTATTTTACAATTTTACTTAACACCTACGTTTGCCCTGTTTTGCTGTCGTTAGGAATTACCAATTTTTGCAGTTGTGCAGGTATTTGCGCAAATGCAATTGACCGAGTCAATTCTTGGAATGACCAATTTTGCAGTGTGCAGATATTTGCACAAGTGCACTGGCCGGTAGTGGCCCAGTCGCTGAGTTAGCGATTTTGTTTATTGCCGAATTTTTGGGGTTAATGGAATTAGACGGGAAGTCAAGTGCACTGACCGGTAGTGGCTCAGTCGCTGAGTCAGCGACTTCGTTTAAGAAATTAAACGGAAAGTTTTCAGCGCTGATCGCGTTAACTCTTCCCCTCTTAAAGACGGTTTTCCGCAAGCGTTTAAAAAAAAGGTATGTCATTGAATTTTAAATAGGTGGGAGTGCTTTGAGTTACTGGTGTTGGTTCTACAAAATTTGGTAATTCCTGTTGTTTTACCTCTGTTGGTAATGAGGTTTGTATAATGATTTTCTGTTTTGGTTTACAACATGTTCTTAATGATATTACAAAAATTACAAATATGCTTACAATAGCGATTATCGAATATTTACTCGTAGTCGAGTCTTTCCTAAGAAGTGCGATATATTTGGTATTGTTGATGTGTAATTCATTTAACATTTCGAGTGACAGGGTGTTCATAAATTCTTTCTCAAATGGTGTTTGTTGAAAATTTGGTGGTTTGATCTTTACTTGTGGTGCAAAGGCGTTTCTGTACCATTGCTTCTTTATTCTAACTGTTTCGTTTTGAAATTTTAGCAAAAATGTGCCGTTTAGTGTGTAATTTCTATTTCCGATATGTATTGTGTCGTTACAATTATTGATTAGGATGATTCCTGGCTTAATTTCGTCTATTTCGTTTATGTGGTGATCATTGGTAAATGCGCAAGATGAATTAAGGTTTTTGAGTAATGGGGGAATGCAAGTATCGTTGCTGATATCGATTAATTCGTTCTGATGACATATTTTTGCCGAATTAAAGATTTTACATTTGTTAATTACAGCATATATCTCGTTTCTACTGTAAATGATTTCTTGGTAATTAATTTTAACTGTCCTATTATTCTTTTTTGATGATCTTAACAATATGTTGTTGTAGGTTTCTTCTTTCGTTAACGGTATCTTAATAACGTATAATAACATTGTTTGATTATGCAATACTTTTACCTCTGATAATTGTAATGCTTCCTCTATTGATTGAAAAGGCATGTTTTCTTCTTTGAATTTCTCTATAGCGATTCTGGTTTCCTCCGAAGTGAGGAGCATTGAATTTATAATATTATTACTTGCCCATTATATAGCGTATCTAATGTTTATGAGTTCTTCCTTTACAATTTTAACTTTATTATGCGCGCTTTGGATTAGGTCGTTATAAAGATTGTCGTCTTTCCTAATAGCGTTTATTATGTCATTATTTATTTTTGTCAAATTATTGATTCGTTCGTTTATTTCCCTGTTTATAATTATTTGGTTGTTATTATTATTGTTCAAGTCATTCATATTATTTTTAATTATCTCGAAATCATCGTGATCGGGACTTCCGGCGATATATTTCCATGCCGTGCCGATCAGGTTTATGGCTCGCTTTTGTTTTTTGGGTGTTATGGGTACTATTGAGTTTAGGATTTGTTGGGATTGATGGATGTCGTGGTAAAGGTAAGGAAGGAATATGTTATTTTCGGGCGCGACTTTATCCACCATGGTAAGTATGTCGTTAAGAAAGTTTCCGTATTTCTCAATATCTGTCGCATGTATTATCTTGAATGTGCCATCCTGGATTTTCGCTAGTCCGTTGTCGATAGTGACCACGTATGTTGAAGAGTAATTAAACAATTGGAATTCGGCATGACAGGTGGTAAGGATTCTGTGGGGTGAGAGGCAAGAAAAGGGGAGGTATGTTAGGGGTGACATAGTGCTCAGCTTTTGATATCACTTTTGTGTACGACCTTGCCTGATTCTGTTAGAACGCATGAGCAATTGTCTTCTTGAACTATTTCTTTCGTGAATCTTCGAGACGTTTTGTTGCCTAATCGTTTATTTATCTTTACAAATATTTCCTCGCCTGGTCGATATGTCTTAATGGGATGTCTTTTTTTATTATGATATTTGAGGTCCTCTTGCTGTTTTTCTTTGAGTCTTGTTACGTTTTCAAGTCTTACCTGATCGAGTTGTGAGGGGTCGGTGCTGACTGTTCTTCCAAAGAACATTTCTATTGGTTTTTTACCCGTGGTGCTATGAATTGAGTAATTGTATTTGTAAACAGAGTTATCTAGGAGTTCTTCGAAATTTTGGTGGATGTTTTCTATTTTTGAGCAGCGCATGATTTCCGACAGTGGCGAATGGAAGCGTTCGACCTGGCCGTTAACGGTACTCGCGTAAGGTGGTGTTTTGACTACTTGTATTCCCAATTGGTCTTTGACCATAAAATCTATTGAGGCTGAACTCAAGGATTTCTCATTGTCTACCACAATGGTTTCTGGGACACCGAATGAGAATAAAAGCTGGCGGAGGGGCCCTTTAATATCTTCTACTGCTCTTGACTTAATTATCTTGGCTTGTGCATATTTGGAGAATTTGTCTAGTGCTGTGAGAACGAGATTATTGTCTGTTTTATAGATATCTATGTGGAGGATTTGTCCGGGGTGATGTGGGATGGGGGTCTCTCCTAGTTCGCGCTTAACCGGGTGTCGGTCATACTTATTTTGTTTGCAGATAAGGCACTGTTTAAGAATTCTTTTTATTTTATTGGACATAGCTGGAAAGTAGTATTGTTCCAGTATTTGTAATTTGTTTTCTTTAACGTTTCTATGCGCTCTTTTGTGCGTTGCAATAATTATTTGCTCCTGTTCATGTTCGTTTTTAATATCTTCGACTTGAGTTTTAGCAAAGCGCGTGCGGTATTTACTAAAATGATCTGCGTATATTTGTTGAGATACTTTTTAAGGATTTGTATGAGTTTTGAAACGCTGAGGTCTGGATCTGCGATGTTGTGTCGGTGGTATGTTGGGAAAACGATTTCAAACCTGTAATTAGGTATGGACTCCTCTCTTAGAATGATCTGATTTCTGAAGACGTTTATTGGTGTTTCTACGCTGTATATTAAGTTTTGTCCTGAGCTGTCATCGGAATTAGTCGCTATTGATAGTGAATTTACTTGTGTGTTTGTGGGTAATCTTGAGAGGGCGTCGGCAATGACGTTTGTTTTGCCAGGTTTATAGTGAAGTTCGTAATTATATTCCTCTAAAATGGCCTTCCAGCGCTTCATTTTATTGTTATTGTTTTTGTTGCTGAGCGCGTAGGTTAGAGGTTGATGGTCAGTATAGATCTTCACTTTGACTGCACCGTATAAATAGTTTCTTAATGCGTTCAAGGCCCATATGATTGCCAACATTTCTTTCTCGTTCGTTGCATAATGCTCTTCAGCTTTACTTAACGTTCGAGAAATAAATGCAATCGGTCGATTTTCTTGGGCCAATACTGCACCTAGAGTAAAATTCGATGCGTCTGTTGTTAATTCAAGGTCTTTTTTGAAATTTGGATATGCAAGAACGATGTCTTGCGAAACTAGGGTGTTTTTTATTTTGTTAAAAGATTCTATGGCTGCAGCTTCCAAAACTATTGGTATTGAGGCTGATTTTCTTTTTGACATTCTACCTTCTTCCCCTCTTAGGAGAGATGTCAAGGGTTTTGCTAGCTTCGCGTAGTCTCTTATAAATCTTCTGTAGTACCCTGACAAGCCAAGGAAGGACCGTAATTCTTTTATCGTCTTTGGGGGTGGGAACTGTAATATGGCCTGAACTTTTTTTGGGTTTGTCTTGATGCCGTTTGAGGATATAACGAACCCTAAGAATTCGACTTCCCTTTTGAAAAACTCACATTTGTCGATTTGAACTTTTAGGTTTGCATTTTGCAAGGTGGAAAAGATTTGGCGTATATGCTCGATACGGTCCGCTTCGGTTTTACTGAAGATGATTATATCATCTATATACACGTAACATATCTTCCCTATGTGATCACGGAGTATATCGTCTAGGGCGCGTTGGAAGATGGCTGGCGCGTTTTTGAGGCCAAAGGGGAGTCGTGTAAATTCGAATTTTCCGTTACAAATTGAAAATGCTGTCTTCTCTGAGTCTGATGCTTTAAGTGGGATTTGGTGAAATCCACTCTTTAGATCTAGGACAGTAAAGAATTGGTTTTCTCCTAGCTGACAAATGACGTCATTAATTTCAGGGATTGGGTATCGATCGGATATTGTGAGTGAGTTGAGCTTCCTATAATCTATGACTAATCGATATTGCTTATTTCCGGCTGAGTCTGGCTTTTTACTCACGATCCAGACTGGGGAATTGTAGGGAGAGCGTGACGGTCTAATAATTCCGTCGCTTAGTAGCTTTTGAACCTGGCTTTCGACTTCTGATTTAAGGGATGCTGGATAAGGGTAGAATTTAGTATATACGGGGGTATCCGTGGAGGTGCGTATTTCGCCAATCACTCTTGTTGTGAAGGTCAACTTTTCGTCCGGGTCCATGAACAGTTTGGGGTGCTTTGCAATGATGGTGTTCATCCTGCTTTTTTGTGAGGAAGACAGATGATCGTCACGTATAATTATTGAGTTCACGTATTTAGAAGTTAATTGTTGAAGCTTAATTTTTGTGTCGTTACCTATTTGCATGTAACTATCTTTAGTGAATATTACTGCGTTTAGTTCTTTCAGTGTGTCGTTTCCTAAGATTCCGTCGAAGGACTTTAATGATGGCATGAGGTAGAATTTAATTGTATGTTCTTGATTAAATAACTTCACGAAAGTGTGCTCGCTTATTTCGATGTTTCCGGCTATGGATTTTGCAAGGAATGTTTCTTTATTTGGAATAGGATGTTTTACCAAATTTGGTTGAATGAAATTCTTGCTAGAGCCTGTGTCGACTAGAAACTTGCAAATGTTACCGCTCTCCGTTCGGCACTGAAAATAAGGCAACGAAGAGCTTGTCATTCTAAAAAATGGATGTCGCTTAGCTCTATTGGCTCGTCTTCAACGTCGTTTAGTTTTTCTTCCTGGGCCAGATAATCGTGCAATGTTTGATCGTATTGGTCGTCTTGTTCGACTGTTATTTGGTCGTAATATTCATTTTCCGTTTCAATGTGGAATGTTCTCTGTACTTTCGGTTGGATGTTAACGCTCGGGGGGCGTGTTGGTCTTTTGAATTGGTTTTGTTGCGGTCTGTTCACATAGTCTATTCTCCTAGTGTGCAAAGTCGAGTCAATGTCCATAGGTTCAGGCTTTTGTTGTGGTTTAGGAGTCTGAGGTCTTTGAGGGTTACCCATTTGGATGTTTGGTCTTTGCTGAGGGTATTGGTAATTAAAATGTTGTTGCTGTTGGTTGTTAAAGTGTTGCTGTTGGTTATTAAAATGTTACTGCTGTCGGTTGTTAAAGTGTTGTTGCTGTCGGTACTGATAGTTTTGTGGTATGTACGCCAATTGCGGATAAAACGGCGTGTTCCTTGGTTGTGGTGGAGGCCTATTCATCCTAGGTGGGACTGGTGGTGGGTGGTGAAATTGTGTCTTTCTTCCGTGCTGGTTATTATTTTGGGCATATACAGACCTATAGCTTTGATTTTCAAGCTTAAGACATAGGTGAAGTGCCTGGGGCAAGTCTGCGGGCTCCTTCATTCCTAGTAACTCTGACAGATTGCCGTTCAAGCCTCTAACAAAGGTGTCTAATGCCTTGTCTCAATACGTTTGAGTTAAAAGGTGTATCGATTCGCTGCTTGCTTCTAGACCGCCTAACTTGTTCAGTATCAATGAAAGGTGCGAGTACACTGCTTGATAAAAGTCCTGAATAGAAGAGCTGCCTTGGATCAGGGAGGTCATTTGGTACTCGAGAGTTGAGAGATCCCTTTTATGCGAGTAGTGTAGGGTTAGGCACTTGGAAATTGCGCTCCAATTTAGCGGGGTATTATATGACTCCAAGGCCATATCGGCGTTGCCCACAATTTTGTTTCTTATGACATTGACGATGCCATAGTATCGGGGCGTCCCTTTTGACGGCTCATAAATCTTAAGGATTCTCTCCACACTCTTTCTCCAGGAATTGAATTCGCCTTGTTTGCCGGAGAATTCCCGCAAACATTTAACGACGTCTGGCACTTTATCGAGATCCTGTAAGTCATTTGTATGTCGTTCGTCAATTCCTTGGTCGGTCAAGTTACAAAGGTTATGATTTGGGTTTAGGGTGGTCTGGACCATGCTTGGTCCTTGACGTTGTAGAACTTCGGTAGCTATTTGGGATATGAGTGGTACAAGGTCTGCTAAATTAATTGTTCTATGGGGGTCGTTCGCCGTGGGAGGTTCTTGGTTGTTGGGGGCAGCCAAAATAGGAGGGCGGATTAAATTGTTTGGATTTGCCATGTTGAGATAACGAAAAAATTTTTTTTAATTTTTATCTTCATGTTTTTATTCCTGTTTAATATTTTTTAGCTTCCCTTTCTCTTTTTATAATTATTTCTCTTAAATATTCTAATTTTTTTAACAGCTTTTTATATTTAGCCGACTCGTCTCCACTAGAATAGAGTTCTGCTCTATTTGTAAATATATTTATGGCTTTTTCTACGTGTGTTAGCTTCATAACATTTATTGGGGGTTGGGAAATTTGAGAAAAAAAATTTCCTTTTTCCCTTTTATTTGTGAGTTAGCTCCTTTCTACTCCGGAGGTCCCCCTTTCGGTGGTGAATCGCGGAGTTAGGGTTGTTTATAAGTTGGAGGGAGTATCGCAATTTTAGCTTTTTGTGTTATAGTTTTACTGCTTTTTATTTGTTTCCTATTTTGATTAATGCTTAATTGCTAGGCTACTTTTCCCTTACTTATTATTAAAAATTTCTTATATCCTTGCTTAACTTACGATACGAATATAATTATGTTGAGGTGCTTCATCATCTTGTGTAGGTGTAACAACAGGGGTTGTCCTTGTCAGGCGTTGTCCTTGTTCCGAGGGCTTCTCGTTGTATGTGTTCCTGTGTAGTTATCTTCTTATCTTGATTCGCTGATTTTATTGTTTGTGCTGTAGCTGAGCGGCTGGTGCATCACACCTCCCGTTTACTTTGGCAGCTAAATACTAGGGGACCTCTTTTCTCAGTCAATTCGTGGGCACAGCTTGTTTTTGGCTTTATCTTTACTTCTATGCGTGTTGTTTTGTCCGCACTACTTGAGGGCTTTTTCGTGATGATACGTCTATGCGTAATCTTTGTCCGCACTACTTAAGGGCTTTTTCGCGATGATACGTTTATGCGTATTTTCTTTCCGCACTACTTGAGGGCTTTTTCGCGACGCGTGGCTTTTGACGGCACTTATTATCCGGCCTACTGTGCTGCTTGAGGACCTATGTAGTCGGATACGCGTCGATTTTATATTCGCTCGGGCGCCAGTTAAGGATATTTACGTTGCGATTTCCAAAAAAAAAACAAACTTTGTTTTAATACCGTCTTTATTCAAGGTTTTCTTCAGACTGACTTAATGCTATTTTACAATTTTACTTAACACCTACGTTTGCCCTGTTTTGCTGTCGTTAGGAATTACCAATTTTTGCAGTTGTGCGGGTATTTGCGCAAATGCAATTGACCGAGTCAATTCTTGGAATGACCAATTTTGCAGTGTGCAGATATTTGCACAAGTGCACTGGCCGGTAGTGGCCCAGTCGCTGAGTTAGCGATTTTGTTTATTGCCGAATTTTTGGGGTTAATGGAATTAGACGGGAAGTCAAGTGCACTGACCGGTAGTGGCTCAGTTGCTGAGTCAGCGACTTCGTTTAATGAAATTAAACGGAAAGTTTTCAGCGCTGACCGCGTTAACTTGTATACTGCTCTTACTCGCTCTCTCGCTCACGCGTAGAGAAGAGAAGCACAGAATTTCGGATAACAACGAGAAGGAAGCCGCGAAAAAGCGGTAGCCGAAAAATCGGACAATGAAAAAATAGGAACAGGTAAAAATAGGAACATAATAGCAAAACTACCGCGAGTATGAGGTACCTTTCTACGGAAGCTCGAGTATTTTTGCAGCTTCAAGGTCAACGGCAGACCAGATATTGCTGCTGCTAATGGCGTTGTGGTTGGACTTAGAATGTTTTTGCTATTGTAACGATAAGACAGTCTGTCGCTGTGCAAAGCAGCCCTGTCGCTACGCGCCGTGCCATAATTCAACCTGGCAATGATGACCGCGATAATGGAAACTTTTAGTTCACTCTGGAATGCGCGAGAACGATCTGCGCGATGGCCGGACAGGTATAAAAGGCAGCCGGGTGCGGCGCAGCAGTCAGTCTGATTTTGACAAGTGAAGGTGCCACACGTAGTGGTTAAGCAAACAATTAAGTGTAAAGACCGTAAGGGGCCGTTCACATATTACGTAACGCATTTTTCGACCTTTTTTGACCCCTCCCCCCCTGGTTGTAACACAACGTAACAAACCTCACTACCCCCCCCCCCCCCCTAATAACGTAACGCGGGGTTTTTTTTTTATAATGGAAAGTGTATAATGTAGCCAGCAATATTTTTAATGTTATAACCATCCAAATACCGTAATTATGATTATAAGCGTAAATTTTAAACAGAAACAATCGTAACGATTCAGATAATCAAACGAGAAGTGAGCAGGCACAGACGTGCATAGACCGAAAACAGTGCTGCCACAAGATTGTTTGAGGGCCGCTTCACAATGCAAGTCATTGCCAACTTTACCGAATCCGCGCGCGAATTTGAATTTCAGGTGCTGATTTTTGGGTATTTTTTCGACGTTACGTAACGCAGTCGATGACCCCCCCATCCCCGTCGTAACACTTCGTAACACACCTTTGAACCCCCCCCCCCCCCAGAGAGCGTTACGTAATATGTGAACGGCCCCTAAAGTGTGAAATTGGTGAAATAAAGTGATTGTTGGTTGTTATTGACTGCGTTTGAGAAATTAAGTGTGTTTTTATTCTAAACTGCACAATCCAGAGAAACGTACTAGCCCACTAGAACTAGTATTCGTAACATTTGGTGTCAGAAGTGGGATTGTGTTACTGAAAGTAAAAAAAAAAAAATTAATTATAAAACGCAGACATGGTTAGACTGGAGCAACTGAAGGTGGACCAGCTGATGAAGGCGCTGGCCGCTTGGAATTTGCCGACTGCTGGCGGAAAGGTGGAGTTGCAGCTGCGCTTGCGAGAGGCGTGTGAATCACGAGGCATCGATTGGACTGCGCACGAGTTCGGAACGCAGGAGCTAGAGGCGTCGGGCAAAGTGGAGGAATCGCCTGCGGGTGCTGCGTCGATGCAAAGTACGGCTGCAGCGGCTGCGCCACCACAAGCCATGGACATGAGCCAGCTAATGGTCGCAATGGAAGGCATGTTTGAGGCTTCCAACCGGAAAATGGAAAATGCAAATCGGGAGTTGTCCAGCAAGCTTCAGGAAAATTCTGCGCGCTTGGAGCAAAAAGTGGAGGAAATCTCGGACAGGATTAATGGGAAAGTCGAGCACTTGGAGACGCGAGTAGAGCACTTGGATAAACGAGTCGAGTGTTGACGATATTGATAATTCCCTGTACAAACGAGTTGATAGTCTGGAAGACTCGGTGAACAGAAAAATCGACGAGCGGCTTAGAGAGATTCAGCTGCGAGCAAGGGTGCGGTCTGTTGAGGAAAGTTTTGCCATAGAAGTGCCTACCTATGATGGTACTACGTCGTTCGATACATTCAAGCTACAGTTCGACCTGGCTGCTCTGGAAAATCAGTGGACCGATACTGATACTGGCTCTAAGAGGTCCTGCGGCTGAGGTAATAAAAACAGTGCCGGAAAGTTTGAGAGGTGATTACGAGACCGTCATAAGGGCGCTGGCAGCCAAATACAGTGACGAGCACAACAAAATGGTGTATTACTGCGAGCTGAAGAACCGTAGACAAAGAGCCAACGAGGCGCTGCAGACGTATGCGGCAGATATTGAGCGGCTGGTACCAATGACCTACCCAGAATTCAGCATGGAAGTTTTGGAAAGGCTGAAGATCGAGGCGTTTATCGAAGGCATTCTTGACCCGGAGACTCGGGTGAGTACCTTGTTGATGATGAAGCCGACGTTCCATGAGACGGTGACAAGTGCATTGATGTATGAAGCTGCCTGGAGGGGAAGTTTTCGACATTCATCTGCGGAAAGGCGTCGAGTCCAATCTTGACGTGCCACGCAAAGCCAGCCAGTGAGCTCAGAGGTACCAACGAGGCTGCGGGCAATGTCATCTAGAATCAGTTGCTGGCGATGTGGCAAGCAAGGCCACATTTCACGAGACTGCCATCTGCGAGAGAAGCGTTCCGGAGAACAGGCGTCCCCAAGATGTGCTGACGCGCTGCCACTCCATCCGTGCAAAATCAAATGCAGGCCGTGCTCGCGAGCCGAAAGCAAAGAACAGATAGTGGACGTCCGGTTGGTAAGCGTTATGCCAGAGGAAGAGTGGTCTGCGGAGAGACTACAAAAGGACCAGCGTGAGGATGCGGATCTTGCAAAAATCGTCGAAGGCAAGGAGCAAGGCGCACGTCCAGACTGGCAGGAGATGGCCGGTGAAAGCCCGATCGCTAAGGCTTATTGGGCACAGTGGAAAAGTCTGCGGCTGAAGGAAGGATGCCTGTACCGCGAATGGGAGAGCGCGGATGGTCGGACCAGCAACTCCCTAATGGTACTGCCGAAATGCAGAATCAACGAGGTCATCGAGGCATACCATAACGACTCCAGTGGAGGGCACCTGGGCATCACTAAAACCGTCGCCAAAATAAAAAGACGATTCTACTGGGTAGGATGTCAGGAGTCTGTAACCGAGTGGATTAAGAGCTGCGACCGATGTTCAGCCGCGAAAGGGCCGACAAGAAGATCTCGAGGCCGCATGCAGCAGTACAACGTGGGAGCGCCCTTCGAGCGGATTGCTATGGACGCCGCCGGCCCATTCCCAAATAGCACTCAAGGCAACAAATATGTGCTGGTGGTAATGGATTACTTCAGCAAATGGCCCGAAGTGTACCCTATTTCTAACCAGGAGGCCACTACGATCTCGGAAAAGCTGGTAAACAACTGGGTAGCCAGGTTCGGAGTTCCGTTGGAGTTGCACTCAGATCAAGGCCGGAATTTCGAGTCTGCGGTATTCAAGGAAGTGTGTGAGCTGCTGGGGATAAAGAAAACTCGTACCACTCCTTTGCACCCACAGTCCGACGGCATGGTGGAACGCTTTAACCGGACGCTGGAGGAATACCTGCGGAAAGTGGTAGGCAGGAATCAAAAGGATTGGGACACGCATATCCCCCTGTTCCTGATGGCGTATAGGTCAGCCCCGCACGACACGACATCACTCACTCCAGCCCGAGCAGTGTTCGGCACAGAGTTGCGGTTACCCGCTGACTTGAAGTTCGGGGTAGTCAGCACGACGGGAGGCGCTAAGACGGACTACGTGGTCAATAAGCGGGCGGAACTGGAGGAAATTCACCAGTTCATAAGGAGCCGCACCAAACTGGTCAGCGATAAGGCGAAAGCCAGATATGATCTACGGGCCAACTCAGCAGGGTTCCAAGAAGGTGATCTGGTAGTGCTCTACAACCCGCAGCGGAGGAAAGGTTTGTCTCCAAAACTTCAAGCGTCATGGGAAGGACCGTACGAAGTCGTGACTAGGATTAACGACGTGGTATACAGGATTCAACGTTGCAGCAATAAAGGCGCTACACTGAAGGTAGTCCATTTGGAGCGCCTGGCGCCTTATCACAGTGGAACCTCGGCACTTGATCGGGACGAACAAGTCTAAGTGGTGGGCAGTGTAACGATAAGACAGTCTGTCGCTGGCAATGATGACCGCGATAATGGAAACTTTTAGTCCACTCTGGAATGTGCGAGAACGATCTGGCGGTGGCCGGACAGGTATAAAAGGCAGCCGGGTGCGGCGCAGCAGTCAGTCTGATTTTGACAAGTGAAGGTGCCACACATAGTGGTTAAGCAAACAATTAAGTGTAAAGACAGTAAGTGTGAAATTGGTGAAATAAAGTGATTGTTGGTTGTTATTGACTGCGTTTGAGAAATTAAGTGTGTTTTTATTCTAAACTGGCACTCCAGGCTGACCTAGATAGAGTACAATCGTGGTGTACGAGAAATAACCTTTTCTTAAATATTAGTAAGTGTTTTCATGTATCTTTTTCTAGGAAACACAGCCCTTTGCACTTGTCCTACTCCCTGTCGGGCACACTGTTGCAGTCAGTCCAAGAAATCAAAGATTTAGGTGTGTTTTTCGACACAAAACTTTGTTTCTCTAGCCATATCGATTTCATTATTGCCAAATCTTATGCCATGTTGGGGTTCGTTCGTCGGAACAGTACGTCATTCTCTGACCCTTATACGTTTAAACTGTTGTTCATGGCTTTCGTCAGATCAAGGCTGGAATATGCTTCGTTTATATGGAGGCCATATCAAATGACTCACATTAATCGCATTGAGCGCATCCAAAAGGTTTTTATGCGGTTCGCCCTAAGGTCGCTGAACTTTACCGAACCGTTGCCTTCATATCTTTCCCGCTGTCGCCTTATAAACTTATTAAGTCTAAACGCTAGGCGAACCTATCTTGCGTGCTCCTTCATTGTTGGGTTATTAAAGGGGTCTATTAATTGCCCGCCCCTTTTGAGTAAAGTGGCTTTCAATGTCCCTGTGCGTAACCTACGGCACATAGGGACTTTCTACCTCAGCTTTTACAGATCGAACTATGCGAGGAATGCGCCTCTGAGTAGAGCCCTTGCGGAACTAAATAGTGTAACCGACTTTGACATTTCGCTTCCCAAAGGGACATTGTTAAGTTTAATATTGACTAGGTTAAGTTGAAGCTATTATACTTGTGTTTTTTTATTGTATCCTATAGTCAGTAAGATCTAAATGTTCATTGGCTAAATAAATAAAAAAATAAAAAAAAAAATAAACTGCACAATCCAGAGATACGTACTAGCCCCCTAGAACTAGTATTCGTAACACTATGTTTATGCAGTAAATTGATTTAAAATCTTCAAATATAGTTATATTATTTATTATAGTTATATTATTAATTTTTCAATACTTATAAATAAATATTTTTAAATCTATATAAATCAAAATTAAAATATTTATTTATTAGTTATTTTATTTATTTATTAACACATTGACGGACAGTAGGAACAAGTGAAGTTCGAAAATTGACACTATTAGAAGTATAGTTTTACTTTTTCTGCTTAAATAAACTTAATTTTGATTAATTAAAAAAATTGTTTCCAAAACATGACACTACTACAAAACATGCTTCTACTTGTACGCCGGTAAATGCACATTTGTGCCGCTATAGCCGCAGTGTCCATAAACTACCGTTTCGTTTTAGACGGCTATTGCCGTCATGCCACATAGTGAACTTCGCTTTGACGGCTATAGCCGCAAGTGTCCGTCAACGTGTTAATTTATCATCCCGTAATCAAAATTCGAGCGATTACGCATGGAAGCTGAAATCAATGAATGTTGTTAATGTGGGAAGGGAAAGGTTTTTATAAATTAATATTTACAATAACATATATTTGTTCATATTATTCATTATAAATAAATAAATAAATATAAAATACAAAAAATTATGCTTCGCGCAATGCTTTGCAACATTCCTTTGAAGCACATTCAACTCAAACTTCACAAAGTATTTGCGGTACCTCATGCAGTTTCAAATCTTCCGACATACTCGACACCTTCCGCGAGTATTTGCGGTACCTCATGCAGTTTCAAACCTTCCGACATACTCGACACCTTCCGCGAGTATTTGCGTAACAACGAGAAGGAAGTCTGCTAGCGTCGAGTAGCAACGAGAAGCTGTTCGCTCAGCGTCGAGTAACAACGTGCAGTTACTCGACAATTTAGAGGTACCGAAAGATGAGTACCTTTTTTTGGCTTCTCTTCGGATACGTGTTCCGTTTCTGAAACTGCACGTGAAGACATCGAGTATTAATGGATTTATGCAGCTCTCTATTGGCAACATCGATTGCTTGTTTGCATACTTCGCTCAGCTGCTTCATGAGACAAATGCGTAATCTTTATATTAATTTGAATAAGGCGGCTGAGATCTTGCTATCCACACATCGTATAATATCATATGATACATCATTTTAAAGCTAAAATGTAGATTGTTAAAGCCTATCTGGAGATATTTGCATCGAAAGTTGCATTAATTTCCCTATTGGAAACAGCATTACTCTTTACGTTTATCAAATCCAATCAGAAAGCTGTGCGCTTGAGCGAGAAGATGGGAATAAGCAAACAAACAAAATCGTGCATGGAACCCACACGTTCCACACACGCATGTGGTGAGAGAGTTACTTTACATACCACAGCGTTGTTTTATTTGCGCTCTTTTTATGCGTACACCGCAGCGAGTTTGCAAAAGCACATCGCCGTGGCGGGGGATGATTGTGAGGAGAAAATGATATGCTGTTGTTGTTCTTCTTGCGCCGGCGAAAGGCTGAAATTTCGATTTTCTTTTGTTCTTCTTTGATGCTAGCCAGTGTTGCTATGTCCCAAATTTTGCATTTTTATGTTTTGTTTTGATCACGTTATTCTTAAGAGTCCAACTCAAATCTTACAAAAAAGTAGTTAGAGTTCTTTGAGCCTAGAGTTGCTTCACTCATGGCCAATTGTATGTAGCGTTAAGTCGGGTGCGATCATCATTCGATATAAGAGTGCAATTATTGACAAATAACTTAAACCACAGAATAAACAGTATACAGAATACGCATGTCGACCAGCGAAGCAATCCGAATTTATGGTGCGGGCCGAAAGCAGCAGGGGGGAGATAACAGAGTTTGTTGAACAGAACTTTTGTCTCTGTTAATTTCTCGTGCGACTATGATCTCTGTTATTGTCAACTTCGGTAAGTGCCGAGTGGTGCAGAGCGAGTTCGTGCGCTTCATGCCGGCCATAGAAGTTACTGTTATTTTCAATGAAGCGAATGAAGGGCGATGTGCTATCGTTGTTGTTGTGTTGATTAGCGAATGAAAATTGTAAATTTTGAATTTTTGTTTCTGGCTGACATTGGCTGGCAATTCCCGACGTGTGTCGGTAATAAGAACAAGTTTTTTTCATGTTATTATGCGATCGACCTTCTGCGTGAAGAAATTTTTATTTCCTTATGAGCACTTGAATGCTAAGGTTTCGTTAATTTTGGCGTAAATGACTTCTTGCCGCAATTTATTATTTTATCCCTACGCCTTTTATCAAACTCTAGGCCCCCAGTTTTTTGGCCCAAACATTTGTTTGTCAAAATAAATTTTTGCAAAATAAATTTTTTGTTTTGCTTTTTTTCTATATATGTGCGTACATCCACCACTTAAAGGATATTTCGCACATAACGATTGTACCACATCGTTTAACTATCATCAATATTATAAATAGTGTGATATCTTTATACCGTAGTGACTTTTTGAGTCGATAAGTTACCCCCTTTTGACATTCGTTCTCACATATTTTTGCACGCTACACTCCGTCGTAAATTGCTACCGACAGCGTATGTACGCACTGCGCTGCACGCAGAATGAACCACAAAGCAAAAAGAATTCAAATTCAATGTTTCGTTTCCTAGCCGGCAACAATAACAACAACCATAGCTTATTGCTCTTCTCCCATATATGTATGTAAGAAGCAAGTGTCACTTCGTTTTGTTGGCCGACAACAACAGCAACCACAGCCTGACGCTATTTTCCCTTCGGAGCTGTATGCGATCATTACTTTCTTCTTAGCTCTGTGCTGTTTGTTCTGTGAAATAACAGAAACGAAAGCTGTCTAGTGCTGTTTGTAATGTTAATAGCAGAGGACGTAATGTTAAATTAACAGTGGTCGTAATATTACGACCCCTTAACATTTTTGAATTTGTATGAGATGCGCGTTCTGTATTACTGTTTATTCTGTGCTTAAACACAACGGCGAATGTAGTATTTCACGAAGTACTATAATGCAAAAAATATACATTACATTTTAGTTACATAAACGAAATGGTAGTTTTTTTTCCCGAATTTCGGGAGTTACAACTTGTCATAAATTGTTATTGTTTATTTTCAGGTTAACTCACCCAAATATTGTGCAGTTGCTAGAGACATTTGAAGACAAATCAAAAGTCTACTTGGTGATGGAATTGTAAGTAATGCTTAAAATTTTCTTTCGAGATATCATGTTTTTTTTATCAAGTTAGAATTTTGGTACAATCACAAAATTTTTTTTAATATATTTCTCATATAAGATAAATGCGCCATATTCCAGCATGTTAAGGCAGATCGAAAAACAGCGAATTATTGTAGCCCAGTAAAAAGATGTTGCACTATAATGTCAAGTGTTTAACAATGATATAACATTTTTTCTCTTTTAAAATTGTAAAATACAAATTTGTTGCATAGGATTTGCATATTATTAATACTTTTCCAAAAACAGTTTTTATCCCTAATTCCGTATAAAAAATTATTTGTGTTCCTAATTCCGTGTTGAGGTATACCTAATTCCGTGCTACTTTATTTTTCAGCATTTTTTCAAGAAAACCAGATGAAATTGTTACAAAAATTTATATTATGCACACGAGACGTTTTTAGCAAGCAACAGATTATCTTTTACGTTTAAATATGTCTGTGGCAATAAAACAAAGTAGCTTATGTCGAAAAACAACGAGCGGAGAAAAACGCAATTGAAAAAATGAATTCCCATACGGTTTCTATAAATCTTCGAAACGCTTTCGTAGAAAAAAGTAATGATACTGAATATGAAAACAGGGAACGAACACATTTAAAGTACTTTTACGGCAGATTTATTTAAGCTAAAATACGCTAAAACATCTTAATTTGACTTAAGCTACTCTGTTTTATTGCCACAGATATACTTGTTATATGTATTATGGCTTTTATCTATACTATTGTAACTGTGCTATGCATGAATGCTTTTACGGGCATACTGTTAGGCACGCACTTAACACTTTCGTGTCCGCTCTCTGTGCAGTTAAACTAAAACCTATTGCCGCTTTGTTTACGTATGCCGTTGCGTTGGGGCCGCTATTTTTAATTTATTTATCTTAACAGTTAAATTAAAATTTTCAATAACATAAAAATACGTGAATGGCTCCTACGTTTGTTAGGCATAAAACGTAAAAATACGTGAACGGCTCCTAGGTTTGTTAGGCACAAAACGTAAAAATACGTGATCGGACACGAAAGTGTTAGGAGTACGGCCAGCTTGCTATAATTTCGAAATGGCAAGGATGGCTCGCGATGGTAATGGGATGTGCGAGATCGATCGAGAGATAGTCCAATTGGAATGTGTGAGAACGATCGAGAGATAGTCCAATTGGAATTTGCGATAACAATCGGCGCGATAAGCAGACAAGTATAAAAGGCAGCCGGGTACAGCGCAGAGGGAGAGTCTTATTAGAGCAAGTAAAGGTGAAACACGGAATAGTCCAATAAGTAGTAGCAAGTGTAAAGACAGCAAAGTGTAATTTGTAAATAAAGTGATTGTTGGTTTTTGACTGCGGTTTGCGTTGATTAATTTAAGTGTGTTTTATTTTTTGAAGCACAATCCAAAGAGACGAATAAGCCTACAGAATTAATTTTCGTAACATTTGGTGTCAGATGTGGGATTGTGCTACTGAAAATAAATAAAAAAAATTAAAATTATAAAACGCAGACATGGTTAAATTCGAGCAGCTGAAGGTGGACCAGCTCAGAAAGGAGCTGGCTTCCTGGAATTTGCCGACTGCTGGCGGAAAGGTGGAGTTGCAGCTGCGCTTGCGAGAGGCATGTGAATCACGAGGCGTCGATTGGACTGCGCACGAGTTCGGAACGCAGGAGCTAGAGGCGTCGACCAAGGTGAATGAATGGCCTGCTGGTGCTGCGTCGTTGCAAAGTACAGCTGCAGAGGTTTCAACACTGCAAGGAATGGACATGAGCCAGCTGCTTTTGGCGATGAAAGGCATGTTTCAGGAAACTTCTGCGAAAATCGAGAATGTGAATCAGGAAATTTCGGCGCGAATGGAAACGGCGAATCGAGAAATGGCAGCGAAACTGGAAACTTCGAACGAGGAAATTTCGGCGCAAATCGAAACATCCAATCGAGAAATGTCAGCGAAACTCGAAAGTGCAAATCGCGAGTTGTCCAGCAAGCTTCAGGAAAATTCTGCGCGCTTGGAGCAGAAAGTGGAAGAAATCTGCAACAAGCTAAATGTGAAGGTGGAGCACCTGGGAACTCGAGTGGAACACTTGGATAAACGAGTTGACGACCTGCATGATTCATTAAACAAACGAGTTGTCGGTCTGGAAGATTCGATGAACAGAAAAATAGACGAGCGGCTTAGGGAGGTACAGCCGCGAGAATGGTTGCCGCCAGTTCAGGAAAGTTTCGCCACCAGAACAGAAGTGCCTACTTATGATGGTGCTATGCCGTTCGATACATTCAAACTGCAATTCGACTTGGCTGCTTTGGAAAGTGAGTGGACCGATATCAGGAAAGGGCGGAGATTGGCACTGGCGCTTAAAGGTCCTGCGGCTGAGGTAATAAAATCAGTTCCAGAATGTTTAAGAATGAGAACGTTGGCAGCAAAGTACAACAACGAGCAAAACAAAAGGCTGTACTAGTGCTAGTTGAAGAACCGTAGGCAGAGATCCAACGAGGCGCTGCAGACATATGCAGCAGACATTGAGCGGCTCGTACAGTTGTCCTATCGGGAAGTCGGCGCGGATGTTTATTTATTTATTTATTTATTTAAGTCTATGAACAGATTGTTCTTACAGACACATTACAAACTAAACTTAAAACTAGAAAACATGTTTTAGATTATTTTTAAAAACATCTTTTGAAAGAAACAGGTCTAACTTGAATTTAGAAGATACATTGTTATACACGTTTAAAGCTCTGTATAAAGGGGAGTTTAAAGCATAATTAGCTCGGCAAGTGCTTAAATAGAAAGTGTCTGCATGTCGTAGCGCTCTTGAAGGAACATTGAAGTTAATTAACTGCAGCAAAAACGGGCAGTCAACCCTTCCCACCACGATGTCAGAAACGAACATCAGTGCCAAGGTTGTTCTTCTGTTTTCCAGATACTTTAGGTCAATTAGCTTGCAACGTGCCTCATAGGATGGTAAAGGATCTACAAACCTGAGAGACCTCAGAGCGAAGCGAATAAACGACTTTTGGATTCGTTCAATTCGTGAGGCATAAGATGTATAAAATGGATTCCATATGAAAGAACCATATTCTAGCCTAGAACGAACCAGACTTGTATAAAGCGACTTAAGCGTGTATGGATCAGAGACCGTTACGGCGAATGAACGCTAGCAAGGAGTAGGCTTTAGGTATGATGTAATTCAGGTGGGGTACAAAGCTGAATTTAGAATCAAAAATTACCCCAAGGTCTTTAACTTCCATGATTCGACCAAGCGGGGAGTTCGCCAGGGAATACAAAGTATTCATAGGATTGGTTGACTTCGAGAAAGTGGCAAAGTGACACTTTGAAACATTAAGTTGGAGTTGGTTATTAACACACCAACGAACGATTGAGTTTATATCCGACTGTAAACGAAACGTCCGAAAAATCCTTAACTTTAGTGTAAAGTTTTAAGTCATCGGCAAACAAAAGGCACTGAGAATTTCTGACGGCGTATGAGATATCATTGATAAACAGAATGAACAACAGTGGACCAAGGATACTGCCTTGTGGTACACCAGAAGTCGCTACAAATGGCCGAGAGTGGACATTTTCAATACTAACAAAACTTTCTCTATTTTTAAGATAGGATATAAACCACGATAGCATACTAGAGTGCAACCCCAAATTTTATAATTTTTTGATCGAAACCGCGTGCGACACCTTATCAAACGCTTTCGAAAAGTCGGTGTAAATCGCATCAACTTGATATCCTTCCTGAAAAGCAGATATGCAATACTCGGAAAACAGTGTAAGGTTTGTTATAGTCGAACGACCCGCGACAAACCAGTGCTGAGATGGCGAGATTAAGCGTTTTACTACAAAAGATATTTTGGAGTTGACAGTGCACTCAAAGAGTTTACTAGTCGTCGTTAGCTTCGTTATTGGTCTGTAATTCGCAACATTGTTTTTATTTCCAGATTTGAAGATTGGGATTATAAATTACTTCTTCCAGGCATCTATGAAAATCCCAGACTCAAGGGACTTATTAAATATTACCTGCAGCGGCTTAGCAATTGCGTTGCAGCATTTTTTAAGAAGAAACGAGGAAATCCCGTCAAGATCCGGTTTCTTCGTTAATTTTAAATTCGAGATGCCTAAAACTACATCATCCTCAGACAAGGTCAACGACCCAAAGTCAAAGGAATGAAAAGTTTCATTTGTAGCAGAAGAACAATCATTACCTTTTTCAAAGTTTGATTCAAAGAATTCAGAAAAAAGGTTAGCGGTTTCAAGAGCACTATTAGAGATCTTCGTCCCCAAAAACATCGAGGTAGGAATATTAGAGCTTTTATTTTTCGAATTAACATAACGCCAAAACTCCTTGGGGTTATTTTTAATATTAGTTTCAAACCTCAACATATATCTTTTATAGAGAGACTTGTCGAGAATATTAAATTCTTTCATATAGTACTTATTGTGGTGGTCAGACAAAAGGTGGAGATGTGTAGTGTATGTGTGGTGGAGGATTTGGCCTATATTTATACGGCGGGCCGCGCCAATATCTTATGGCTCCGAAAAGCCGATCTGTTTGAACCTCAGTAAAATAAAACAATGCCACCAGGCACTTTTGCTTATTGAACAAGAAGTTAAGTTTTTTTTGGGAATTTTGGTGCTTATATACTAAATTATAACTGTTATACATCTATCGCATTTCCAGGGCTCCGCCTCCCTTTCCACGATATTTTTCGTTTGACCAATCATCGACCTGGGTCACTTCTTCTGCGTCAGCACATTTGCAATTGGGTCAGTAGCCGGCGCTAAACGGCCTTGGATATTTTCCGATCGTTTCCCACGCCGCCAAAGGGTCGGCATAATGCACGCTGCAGTATTCAGGCATTGCACTGCAGTAGGTGGCATCATATGTCACTCCGCTCGCTCAAGTGATTGCGCAATAGCGCACCGTGGCGACTTCAAGTGCAGCCATTTGACACCAGCGATTTTGTGTGCGCAAGTGTGAGGTAATTTGTTTTGGTCGGCATGAGTGACAGCGTAGTATCACTACATGCAATGTTGTGGCCGGCATGGTTGGTTAGGTAGTACCACTACATTATAATTAGTAAAATGAACAATGCTACTTGTTGATACATATTTTTTATAAAACTTATTTCTTAGATTTTTAAGCCTTTGATTTTTAACCTTGAGACACTGAAACTCAGTATCCCAATCGATATCATTTATTAAGCCACTTATGAGATCAAAGTCGCACAACTTATAGTTAAACCTGCGAAGTTCAGTGCGTGCAACTCCAAGAGGCAAACATTTATAAAATTTTAGGCAAATTGAGAGCTGTATATGATGAATATCAGATGAAGAAATTGGAAAAGCTGCTTCATTTACTGAAAAGCAAAGATTATTACTTATAAAAACTAAGTCCAATAACCTGCCCAGCTTATTTAAGCACCCATTAACTTGCATAAGATCAAGGTCTAACAAGGAGTCTACAACGTACAATTCAATATGACTACATACATGAGAGGGAGTTAGGCAAGTTTCATCGTTAATGAAGCTCCAATCCAATTTGCTTAAGTTGAAGTCTCCTAGCACGCATAAATGATCTTTGACAGAGCGATTCATAGCTAGGTCATGTACATTATCTACATGCGCTTTATAAAGGTTGAATGAGCTATTCGGAGGAATGTAGGAAACACAAATAAGCAGCGACTCCACAGACCCACGGACTGTGACGCAAAGTTGATCCAAAAGCGAGTCAGTATTAGTCAACTCAATAAGTGAGGCACAAAACAAACGTTTAACTGCTATAAGGACTCCACCACCACGCCTACATCCAGTTTTAGCAGCATCACGATCCTTACGAAAAACATGGTATAAGTTTAAATCGAAGAATTCCTCATCAAAAAAATCCGCATTAAGCCATGTTTCGGTGATAACAAGAATATCGTAGTCCAATTGTGCAGTAGTTATAAAAATTGAGCTGGATTTAGTCCGCAGCCCCGAGGCATTCTGATAGTAGATTTTTAATGAGCCGCTGGTCGAATTCGATGCAGGCAACACAGGAATTCCATCAGCAGAATTAGCAACTATGGGGTTGATGCTGCGCCTGCTAGCTTCCGAAAAAAACGGAAAGGCCGGACTCTCACGTCGGACGGCCAGAGCGCAGAATTGAGTAATTTATTGTAATGCGCCGACGCAATCCCCAATTTGAAATTCACTCTTTTCAAAGAGTCAGGAGCCGTATCTTTCTTAATAAGCTTAAAACAAGAAATTTGCGTTCGCTCAATACTCGCATGTTTAGCGATGTAGTCGATAATGTTGTCAGTAGTAACTGATGGCTTAAAAGAAGACAGATGCAGCAACTTCAGACGAACGATTACATCCAGCTCAGCACTAGATTTGCTACCAACAACAACCGAGTGCGAGCTCTGTTTTCTAAGTATGCCAGCATCATCATGACTTCCAGGGAGCAGCGGAGCATTAGCATCAAGCGGACCAACAGCAGCAGCAGCAACAGCGTATGATATAGGCATATGGCAGGAATCAGCAGCAGGAGCAGCAGCAGTTCCAGCAAACGAGGGAGCGGGAGAAGCACTTGTACTTAGATCATGAGCATCAAGCAGACAACCAGCAGCAGCATCAGCGTACGATGTAGGCATAGAGATGCTAACAACAGGAGCAGCAGCAGTTCCAGTAAGCGAGAGAGCGAGAGAAACACCTGTTGTTGTATCATGCGTTAGAACCGTCTCAGCATCAGCATTATCAGCAATCATCACAGATGACATAGATGAGCATGATGTGCTAGATTCGAGTCGTGCGGGACTCAATTGTGCATTAGGTTTAGGTGCAGCAGCCTTTGAAGCATGCTGGGAAGAGCGAGCACTAAGTGCATTTTTAGCGTTGTTCTTGCCAGCGGAGAACGAGAGCGCGGGAGAAGTAGGCGCAATACTCTTGCGTTTAGCGGGTAGCAAGTGCAATCGAGGGTCATTGACCTTAGCCTTTGAGCGCGTTTGTATGGTGTTGGTAGTATCATTTATGGTAAATGTTTGTTGTTATTTTCGGTAAAAGCATCAGAGACCGATAAACGCGAGTTATTAAATGAGCTTAGAAATTGACTCAAAGCACTCAAGCTGGCGAGAGCCTCGTTTACTTTAGAAAACGAAAACGAAGAAAGGCACCCAACACAATTGTCACATTTATAAATGATATTTTTATTGTTTTTAAGGTATCATGGCACGTTAGAAAGGGGAATTTTTAATGATTTACAAAATTATTTATTTTTCAGCTTCTTTACCTATTATCAATCTTTTTGAAAATTTTTTTACAATATATTGGTTCTTTAAGGAACACAAAAAAAATTTATTTTTGTTTTTTTTAGCATATTGTCTCTTATATAGGTGGAGCTGAAGTCGCGTAACAAAAAAAAACACATCCTCCATTGCGGACACTTAATCTCCGAATCGGCTAATCTGAAACAAAAAAATAAAAACGATTCATAACACAGTGCGACAAAAATAAAAAAATTTTTTCACACTGGAAAAAATCCATATGGGCGTGAAACTAGAGACCAAACATAGTAATGCTGCGTACTCAGTTTTTCATTTCTACATCCTTTGTCCTTTTAAAAGGACTTCAAAATTTTGAAAGGGATAAAAAATAAAAAAATATAAAAAATACTTAACCTCGTTAGAATATGGCGATATGTATATCAAATGAAAGAGGAAAGGCTCAAGAATTTAAATAAAATTGATTTTTTATATATTTGTAAAAAATGGATATGAAAAAGGTCCTTTGAAAATTTTAATCCTTTATATCCTTGAAATTTTATGTAGAATTTTCTTGAAAAGTAAGTATTGTTACGAATATGAGTTTTAGTGGGCTAATACGTATCTCTGGATTGCGTAATTTGAAAATAAAAAAACACACTTAGTTCCTCAACCGCAGTCAATAACATAAACCAACAATCACTTTATTTCACAGGTTTACACTTTACTGTCTTTACACTTAATTATTCGCTCAATTACTCCGTGTGGCACCTTCACTAGTCAAAATCAGACTGACTCGCTGCGCCGCATCCGGCTGTCTTTTATACCTGTCCGGCCATCGCGCAGATCGTTCTCGCACATTCCGGAGTGGACTAAAGGTTTCCATGATGATCGCGACCATCGTTGCCAGATTGGACTAAAAGTTGCCTTCATTGTCGCGGCCGTCGTTGCCAGATTGAATTATAGCACGGCGCGTAGCGACAGGGTTGCTTTGCACAGCGACAAACTGTCTTATCGTTACACTGCCCACCACTTAGACTTGTTCGCCCCGAACAAGTGCCGAGGTTCCGCTGTGATAAGGCGCCAGGCGCTGCAAATGGACTACCTTCAGCTTAGCGCCTTTATTGCTGCAACGTTGAATCCTGTATACCACGTCGTTTATCCTAGTCACGACTTCGTAAGGTCCTTCCCATGACGCTTGAAGTTTCGGAGACAAACCTTTCCTCCGCTGCGGGTTGTAGAGCATTACCAGATCGCCTTCTTGGAACCCTGCTGAGTTGGCCCGTAGATCATATCTGGCTTTCGCCTTATCGCTGACCAGTTTGGTGCGGCTCCTTATAAACTGGTGAATCTCCTCCAGTTCCGCCCGCTTATTGGCCACGTAGTCCGTCTTAGCGCCTCCCGTCATGCTGACTACCCCGAACTTCAAGTCAGCGGGTAACCGTAATTCTGTGCCGAATACTGCTCGGGCTGGAGTGAGTGATGTCGTGTCGTGCGGGGCTGACCTATACGCCATTAGGAACAAGGGGATATGCATGTCCCAATCCTTTTGATTCCTGCCTACCACTTTCCGCAGGTATTCCTCTAGTGTCCGGTTAAAGCGTTCCACCATGCCGTCGGACTGTGGGTGCAAAGGGGTGGTACGCGTTTTCTTTATCCCCAGCAGCTCACACACTTCCTTGAATACCGCAGACTCGAAATTCCGGCCTTGATCCGAGTGCAACTCCAACGGAACTCCGAACCTGGCTACCCAGTTGTTTACCAGCTTTTCCGAGATCGTAGTGGCCTCCTGGTTAGGAATAGGGTACACTTCGGGCCATTTGCTGAAGTAATCCATTACCACCAGCACATATTTGTTGCCTTGAGTGCTAGTTGGGAATGGGCCGGCGACGTCCATAGCAATCCGCTCGAAGGGCGCTCCCACGTTGTACTGCTGCATGCGGCCTCGAGATCTTCTTGTTGGCCCTTTCGCTGCTGAACATCGGTCGCAGCTCTTAATCCACTCGGCTACAGACTCCTGACATCCTACCCAGTAGAATCGTCTTTTTATTTTGGCGACGGTTTTGGTGATGCCTAGGTGCCCTCCACTGGAGTCGTTATGGTATGCCTGGATGACCTCGTTGATTCTGCATTTCGGCACTACCATTAGGGAATTGCTGGTCCGTCCATCCGCGCTCTCCCATTCGCGGTACAGGCATCCTTCCTTCAGCCGCAGACTTTTCCACTGTGCCCAGTAAGCCTTGGCGATCGGGCTTTCACCGGCCATCTCCTGCCAGTCTGGACGTGCGCCTTGCTCCTTACCTTCGACGATTTTTGCAAGATCCGCATCCTCACGCTGGTCCTTTTGTAGCCTCTCCGCAGACCACTCTTCCTCTGGCATAACGCTCACCAACCGGACGTCCACTATCTGTTCTTTGCTTTCGGCTCGCGAGCACGCCCTGCATTCGACTTTGCACGGACGGCGTGACAAGGCATCGGCATTGCCATGGCTACTGCCCTTCCGATGCTCTATCGTGTAGTCGTAGCTCTGCAGTCGCTCGATCCACCGCGCCAATTGGCCTTCAGGATCCTTAAAGTTCAGGAGCCATCTCAATGCCGCATGATCTGTGCGCAGGCGAAACCTTTGTCCATACAGATATTTGTGGAAGTGTTTTACGCAGTCCAATACCGCCAGCAGTTCTCTCCGTGTCACACAGTAGTTGCGTTCCGGTTTCGACAGAATCCTACTGTAGTATGCTATCACTTGTTCTTGGCCGTCTATTATCTGTGATAGCACACCGCCAATACTATGCCCGCTCGCATCCGTATCCAGCACAAACATCTCTCCAGGCACGGGGAAGGCCAGAATTGGAGCAGTGCACAGTTTTTCCTTCAGACGTGCAAAAGCCTGCTCCTGCTCTTCGTTCCACTCGAAAGCTTGGCTCTTTTTCGTCAGTTTGTGCAAGCTGCTGGCTATGTTCGCGAATCCCGGAACAAATCGGCGGTAGTATGTGCACAGGCCCAGGAAACTGCGGAGTTCGTGTAGATTGCGTGGCCGGGGCCACTCCTTCACCGCCGTGATTTTGCCTTCATCCGTATGTACTCCGCGGGCGGAAACCGTATGACCCAGATACTTGACCTCTTTTTGGAACAGCGAGCACTTCTTTGGGTTGAGTTTAAGCCCGGCTTTCTGTATCCGCTCGAAGACCTCCTTTAGCTTTCCCAGGTGGTCGTCGAAGCTTTTACCCATCACGATTATGTCGTCGAGGTACACCAGACACGTCCGCCAATGCAGCCCTCTTAGCACCCGTTCCATTAGCCGCTCGAATGTCGCTGGGGCGTTGCAGAGTCCAAACGGCATGACGGTGAACTGCCACAAACCATCGCCAACACTGAAAGCCGTTTTCTCCTTGTCTTTGTCTGCAAGCTCTACCTGCCAATAGCCGCTGCGTAAGTCGAGCGTGGAGAACCACTGCGTGCCTGACAGTGTGTCCAGGGTGTCATCGATCCGAGGTAGTGGATAACTGTCCTTCTTGGTCACATCATTGAGTTTCCGATAGTCCACACAAAACCGGGTACTGCCATCCTTTTTCTTGACCAGCACGACCGGCGAGCACCAGGGGCCCGAAGAAGGCTCTATGACCTTTTCTTTCCGCATGTTTTCGATCAACTTTGTGACCTCCTCCCTCTTGGCCAGAGGAACTCGTCTTGGCGGTTGGCGGATCGGTTTTGCGCTTCCGGTGTCGATGTTGTGCTTCACTATGGCTGTTCTTCCGCCTGCTTCTGCCGCAAATATTGACCCATAGTGCTGCAGGAGTGACCTCGCCTTCTGTTTCTGATTGGCCGTCAATTCGCTGTTCCACTGATTCTCCTGCGGTATGACGTCCATGTTAAAACCGCTCTTCTTATTTCCTCCGGGTGGGCTACTCTCGCAATTGACCACTGCTACGGCTTCCCTACACTCGCCAATTACCTCATCTTTCCCGACATATCTGGGTGCATTCAGGGGGTTCAGTATTCTGACTGGTATTCTGCCATTCTTAGGTTCCACTAATGTACGTCCGATGATGATGTTGTCGTGTCCTTGTTTCGGTGCTTCTACGACCCACAGCCGACTTGTCCCATCGTCCTCGTCCACCTTTGCCCACACAACCGCCTCGGAATTCGCTGGTATCCTCCGGAGTTGACACGAGACAACTTTCCTTACCGCCACGCTTCGCTCATAGCCGGTGTGCAGGGGAAATTCAACATTGGCATACCTCAGCACATTTTCTTTCAGGTCCAGCGTAAAACCGTGCCTAATTATGAAATCCACGCCGATAATCACGTCGTCCATTATATCCGCGACGATGAACTCATGCTCCAGGCTGCTGGTGCCGATATCAATTGTTTTTGTTACTTTCCCTCTCACCAGCGCACGCTCGCCAGTCGCAGTCCTCAGCTGTATGCCATGCAGTGGTTCCCAGTTCTTCAGAAGCTTCCTTTTTATGATCGAATATGACGCTCCAGTATCCAGTGTCAACACGAACAACTTTCCATCTATCTTTCCCTCAATCGTCAAGCTGCTGGGTTGTCGTTTCAACTGCGAGACAAGGACGGTGGGGCAGCAGGTTGTGGGGATCAGCTCACGCCCCTTTGGGCTGACCCTTTTTAGTTTAACGGCTCCTCGTCCTCAGCCCTGCGCTTGTTGGCTGAGCCTCGATTGTCAGCATTCCTCGCTTCAGGCGATTGAGATCGAGAACGGGAACGCCTCTTTCGTTGGCGGCAGTCTCGTGATATGTGACCCTGCTTGCCACATACCCAGCAAACAACTTTAGTGGAGACCACCCGTGGCCTGCCCGGTGTCTCAGAGCTTATGGCCTGGATCGGAATGTCGCTGTCTGGCTGGATTTGGCGTATCCTTGCAGGTGCATACCGAGTGGCCCCGATCCATGTCGCCTCATATGTCATCGCGCTGGTCACCGTCTCCTTAAATGTCGGCTTGCCCATCATCAACGCACTGCGACGTGTTTCCGGATCATGAAGACCTTCAATAAACGCCTCGATCTTCATCCTCTCGAGATCATCAGCGCCGAAGGACGGGTAGCACAACTGTGCGAGCCGCTCAATGTCTGCTGCATATGTCTGCAGCGCCTCGTTGGCTCTTTGCCTGCGGTTCTTCAGCTCACAGTAGTACAGCGTTCTGTTGTGCTCGTCGCTGTACTTCGCTGCCAACGCCCTTATGACGGTCTCGTACTCACTTCTTAAGCATTCTGGAACTGATTTTATTACCTCAGCCGCAGCACCTTTTAGAGCCAGCGCCAATCTCCGACCTTTCCTTACATCGGTCCACTGATTTTCCAGAGCAGCCAGGTCGAATTGTAGCTTGAATGTATCGAACGGCGTAGTCCCATCATAAGTAGGCACTTCTGCTCGGGTGGCAACACTTTCCGGAACCGGCGGCAACCATTCTCGCGGCTGTACCTCCCTAAGCCGCTCGTCCATTTTTCTGTTCATCGAGTCCTCCAGACTATCAACTCGTTTGTTCAGGGAATCATCAAGATCGTCGACTCGTTTGTCTAAATGTTCTACTCGCGTCTCCAGGTGCTCGACTTTCACATTAATCCTGTCTGAAATTTCCTCCACCTTTTGCTCCAAGCGCGCAGAATTTTCCTGAAGCTTGCTGGACAACTCCCGATTTGCATTTTCAAGTTTTTCTGACATTTCTCGGTTCGCCGTTTCCATTTTAGCTATTTCCTGATTTGTCGTTTCGACTTTTGCCGAAATTTCCTGATTCGTAGTTTCCAGCTTCGCTGCCATCTCTTGGTTGGAAGTCTCGAACATGCCTTTAAGTGCAACCATTAGCTGGCTCATGTCCAATGCTTGTGGTGGCGCAGCCGCTGCAGCCGTACTTTGTATCGACGCAGCACCCGCAGGCGATTCCTCCACTTTGGCCGACGAATCTAGCTCCTGCGTCCCGAACTCGTGCGCAGTCCAATCAATGCCTCGTGATTCACACGCCTCTCGCAAGCGCAGCTGCAACTCCACCTTTCCGCCAGCAGTCGGCAAATTCCAAGCGGCCAGCTCCTTCTTCAGCTGGTCCACCTTCAGTTGCTCCAGTCTAACCATGTCTGCGTTTTATAATTAATTTTTATTTTTTTTTACTTTCAGTAACACAATCCCACTTCTGACACCAAATGTTACGAATATGAGTTTTAGTGGGCTAATACGTATCTCTGGATTGCGTAATTTGAAAATAAAACACACTTAGTTCCTCAACCGCAGTCAATAAAATAAACCAACAATCACTTTATTTCACAGGTTTACACTTTACTGTCTTTACACTTAATTATTCGCTCAATTACTCCGTGTGGCACCTTCACTAGTCAAAATCAGACTGACTCGCTGCCCCGCATCCGGCTGTCTTTTATACCTGTCCGGCCATCGCGCAGATCGTTCTCGCACATTCCGGAGTGGACTAAAGGTTTCCATGATGATCGCGACCATCGTTGCCAGATTGGACTAAAAGTTGCCTTCATTGTCGCGGCCGTCGTTGCCAGATTGAATTATAGCACGGCGCGTAGCGACAGGGTTGCTTTGCACAGCGACAAACTGTCTTATCGTTACAGTATGTTAAAACCCAAGATTTCCTTGATCACGTGTCAAAATTTCATTACTCTAACTTTATTTGTTCGGAAGTTATTAACAAAAAGGCGGAAGCTGCAATTCAATGAAGTACAAAAATTCTATTTTAATTTAGTAGGGGACAGTGGGGAGTTTTGAAGCATGGGGAGTTGCGAAGCACGGCCATAGATGTCGCTTAGTAGTGGTTTTGATAGCTCTTACCTACTGTCAACATTTTTTAACCTAAAATCTCAGTTTTGTACTAGCACTCGTCTCGATAGCACACTTTTTTTGTATCTATCCAGACAGTGTGTTGAACATTTTGTTCGAAAAGTTTTTTTGAGCATTCGTGTTAGTGGAATTTTCGTCAAATTTTCAAGGGAATCGAAAAGGTGAGTACAAACAAAATAATGAACAATGATTAGGCTTTTAACGTTCAAAAGGATTTATGCAAAAACATTCGATGTGTTACTGACGCGGTGGCATTTTTAAAATAGTAGCGAATGGGGAGAATTGAAGCACATCTAGTGGGGAGATGTGAAGCACGTCAAATATTACAGATGTCAACCTGAAATCTATTTTACATGCGTATGCGCATTATTTGTAAACAAATTCGAATGTTTAGTACAATTCCAAGGATTTTTTTCAACGAATTGTGTTATTTATATTTCTCGTATTGTTTTTCGCAAAATTTTTGCGTATCTGCATTTCTCGTATTGTTTTTTGCATCGCGTTTTCGAACGATTTTTTGTGTTTTTTCAGTCAATATGCCCCGTTATAGGTATAGTGCGAAAAAGAAGCCAGCGATTGATGTTGATGCCATGGTGGCTGCCATCAAAGAGGTGATGATTGACAAGAAATCGCAACACTTCGTTGCCAAAGCGTACAACATCAATGATACCAAACTGCATCGCTACATTTTCGAGCTGAAAAGTAAAAACATAGATCCCACAAACGTCACGAATGAACAATGACAAAAAACAACGCAATTCATTGCAATGGATGCGATCGAGCAGTCCATTTGAAGTGTGCTCGTATATTGGCCGACGGTTATACTTGCGTTCATTGCGAATCGGAATGATTGATTTTTTGTTCCATTTTCTCAACTCTAATACATAAGAAACCTAATTATTTGTCATTTTCTCCGATCCCAATAAAGATTTTTCACCAAAAAATGTAATTTTCTGCGATTTTTAGTCGTGCTTCACAACTCCCCACGATTTTTGAATACTCCGAAAACCAGTTTTTTTGGCCAACAGACAAAAATTGTCGATTATTTTTGATTTTATGCATATCCATCAACTAGGAAGTATATTTTAAGACGCTCTAGAGATTCTGTTTGAGAGAACGTGAAAAAAATTATTTTTGTGGTAGTTTTAACCCCCAAAAAAAGCGTGCTTCAAAACTCCCCACTCTCCCCTATTTTAAATAATAAAAAAAAAAATAATAATTCTAATTGAAATGTACTCGTTTGCTTTGCCTCTTATGTTTTCCAGCGGTATCGCGACATATCAACCAAGAGTATTCTGCCAACATGTGGCAGGTATTTTTTCCTCTAAAGCGATTTTCAATAGTCGCTAAGTCCTGGTGGAACCGCTCGCCGTGTTCATCACTGAAATCTCCCAGGTTTTCGGGGAAGAAATCCAGATGGTTGTCCAAAAAGTGTATTTTTAGGGACATATTTACGCCCATCTCTCCGAAATTTTTTATTAACTTTTTCACTATTTGTTCGTAATTTTGTGCCTTATTTTTTCCCAAAAAACATTCTATGACTGCCTCCAAACTAGTCCACGCGTGTTGTTCTGTTGCTGTCAGTAAATTTACAAAATCCTTACGCTTGAGTAATTCTTTCAGTTGGGGTCCATTGAGAACGCCTAAAAATATGAATCTTACTTAAGTTTTGTTATGTCAGTCATGCAAATTTAATTATATACCGGCGTCAATCTTTGCGTGGCTTAATTTCGGGAAAACGTTCCTTACAAATTCCATGGAGGCGCCATCAGAGTCAAGCGCGCGTATAAAGTTGCTTATAAGCCCCAACTTAATATGCAGAGGCGGCAAAATAATGTTAGATGACGGTACGAGTGGCATGTGATCGATGCTATCACGTCCAATTTGGTGAGTAATTCGAGCTGGCCATTTGTAGTCTGTATAATGTAGTTCTCGACGCCGTCCTTCCCAAAGGCAAAGAAAGCATTGGTGCTTAGAAAACCCCTTTTTCAAGCCAGTGAGAATGGCTACAATTTTTAAATCGCAGCAAATAACCCAGCGATGAAGTTCATAGCCAATTAGTTTTAATACAGCGCTCATGGTATCGTAAGTTTCTGCCACATTCGTTCCATAAATAATAGGAACGGATGGATAAACATTACCATTGTGCAATAAGACACCCTTTAGACTTTTAACGGAACCATCTATAAAAAGGCGCCATTCATCAGGGATGTGTGGATGACCGATAGTCGTGAAAAGTTTGTCTATATCACAAGCGTACGTTATCCCAGTCTGGTCGTCTATAGTGTAGCAATCATCAAGAAATTCCGTGTTTGCTCGCTTTCGCGCTGACGTTATGCGAAAATCGTGTGACACTAACTTCCACTGCTAATATTTCAGCGCTTCTCTGCGATAAGTTTGTATCTCGCACGAGATCGTTGAAATCTTCTGGAGTTATTAAGTGAGGCGTTGCGTATCCCATCTCACTTTCATTGGGTTGAAATTCAGAAAACATTTAAAAATTGCTGTCGCTGCCTAATGTCTCTACATCTGCATTTTCCCCTGCCATTTGTACTTCTTCACAAGGAGCTGAATTTGAAGCAGATCGTACTATAGCTGGCTTAACCCATTCACAAGCGTAATAAGGGATATTGTCTCGGGACTCATATCTAACTTTTTCGGTATGAGGCTGTGTTTGGCAGAAGTAGCAAAAATTGGCGCAGTGTTCACTACGGCGCAACCATATGACCGGGTAGACGTTTTTCATGGGATGCTTATTTTGGCTGCCATTCTTGGATCCAAGTAAACTTCGATAGCAGTAGTCGCACACAACTTCAGGCACGTACCACAAGTTTGGTGTGAAATTTATTAAAAAATATTGTTCGTAACATTGAATGAACAGTTTCGAAATTTGGCGCGATTTATTTAAAGGCACAAATAAACCGCATGCAGTACAAAACTTATTACGATTAGGACACTGCATTGTTAGTTTTAAGGTTCTGCTTTTCTTAACTTTTGAACACTTTTAAACACTTTTACAACAACAAGTTTTAATAAGAAGGGAGCGGTTACACTTTTGAACACTTTTCTTATAATTCTGTTTCAAACTATGGAAAATCGCTTTAAAGGAAAAAATACCTGCCACATGTTGGCAGAATACTGTTGGTCTACATGTCGCGATACTGATACTCAATTAAAGTAGAATTTTTGTACTTCATTGAATTGCAGCTTCCGCCTTTTTGTTAATAACTTTCTAACCAAAAAAGTTAGAGTAATGAAATTTTGACACGTGATAAAGGAGATTTTGAGTTATAACATACTTACTTTTCAAGACAATTCTATATGAATTTTCAAGGATATAAAGGATTAAAATTTTCAAAGGACCTTTTTCATATCCATTTTTTACAAATATATAAAAAATCAATTTTATTTAAATTCTTGAGCCTTTCCTCTTTCATTATGATATACATATCGCCATATTCTAACGAGGTTAAGTATTTTTTATATTTTTTTTATTTTTTATCCCTTTCAAAATTTTGAAGTCCTTTTAAAAGGACAAAGGATGTAGAAATGAAAAACTGAGTACGCAGCATTACTATGTTTGGTCTCTAGTTTCACGCCCATATGGATTTTTTCCAGTGTGAAAAATGCTGTCGCACAGTGTAATTATTAAGCTTTCGGACACAGGAATTCAACAGAAAAATTAAAAAAAACGCTAAAAATAAAAGGATAGGAGCTTTTTGAAAAAAAGTGTCAAATTTTGACTGCGTTTTTCACCTTTTTTCCCAGAAAAAGTACTTTACATTAAAAATTTTTCTTCAATATTGTGGTGGATTCTTGTAAAAAATAAGTTAATAAAAAGAACTCAAAAATTTTTTTTTAAATCGGTCGAGCCAATCCGGAGATTAAGTGTCAAGTTTTCAAAAAGATTGATAATAAAGGAGCTGAAAAATAAATAATTTTGTAAATCATTAAAAATTCCCCTTTCTAACGTGCCATGATACCTTAAGTAAAGTTATGGTACTTGGTGCCAACTTAGCACATTTTAAATGCGTTTTGCGATAGCAGATGCCACAATCAACGTGGTCATCAGAAGAGCACTGTGCACTACACTTAAAACAGTCCAGCATTTCGAAATTACGAGGAGCAAAGAAAAACACGTCCGTTCACCGCGATGACAACTCACAAAGTTTTGTTCTGGAGCGAATGAAGATTAAGGCGTTTATTGAAGGTCTTCATGACCCGGAGACACATTTAAGGAGACGGTGACCAGCGCGCTGACATATGAGGCCACATGGATTGGGGGCACTCGGTATGCACCTGCAAGGATACGCCAAATCCAACCGGAAAGCGACATCTCGATCCAGACCATAAGCTCTGAGACACCGGCCAGGCTGCGGGTGGTCTCCTCTAAAGTTGTTTGCTGGCTATGTGAAAAGCAAGGTCACATAGCACGAGACCGCCGTCGACGATAGAAGCGTTCTCGATCACAATCGCCTGGAACGAGGAATCGAGACTCAGCCAAAAAGCGCAGGGCTGAGGACGAGCAGGCGTTAAACTAAAAAGGGTCAGCCCAAAGGGGCGTGAGCTGATCCCCACAACTTGGTGCCCCACCGTCCTCGTCTCGCAGCTGAAACGACAACCCAGCAGCCTGACGATTGAAGGAAAGATAGATGGAAAGTCGTTTGTGTTGACACTGGATACCGGCGCGTCATATTCAATCATAAAAAGGAAGCTTCTGAGGAATTGGGAACCACTGCATGGCATACAGCTGAGGACAGCGACTGACGAGCGTGTGCCGGTAAGAGAAAAAGTCACGAAAACGATTGCTGTCGGCACCAACAGCCTGGAACATGCGTCGCGGATATAATGGACGACTTGATTATCGGCGTGGATTTCATGATTAGGAACGGATTTACGCTGGACCTGAAAGAAAATGTGCTGAGGTATGCCAATGTTGAATTCCCGTTGCACACCGGCTATGAGCGGAGCGTGGCGATGAGGAAAATTATCTCGTGTCAACAGCAGAAGATACCAGGGAATTCCGAGGCGATTGTGTGGTCAAAGGTGGACGAGGACGAGGAGTCGGCTGTGGGTTGTAGAAGCACCGGAACAAGGACACGACAACATCATCATCGGACGTACATTAGTGGAACCCAAAACCGCAAAATATCAGTGAGGATACTCAACCCTTGATACACCGAGATATGTCGGAAAAGATGCTGTAATTGGCGAGTGTAGAGAGGTTGTTTTTTTTTAACGAGGAGGGAAGCCTCAAGTAGTGCGGGACTTTAAACCGCTAAACCCTCCTCTCGTCCGGACGGTTTGCCCTCCTGGGACCACCGTGGGGTATTACGTCAGGAGGCCGTCGTGAGCGTTACCGCTCTATCGTTCGTTTGTCAGTCTTTCGTCCGTGTTATGGCAAGTGTTGCCATGCGTTCAACGCCACTGTGTTGTCGCAGGCGGTGCAGAATAACCGCGCTAATTTTGCGATGTGCACGGCGCAGCTATCGTTGCCGCATTCGGGTGTTGAAGCAGTGCTGCCGTCGTTTGTGGCCGATGCCGGGCGTTCTGCTTGTCACATCTCACTCGAAACATCATAAGTGTTATGATTCGGCTGCAGGCCTCCCATGCATCGGGCGAGCTCAGCATGCAGTGTGTACCTGCAGAAGGAGAGATCGGCTCATTGAGAAGGGATTCTAAGGACCGTCTCTCGTCGACAAAGCGGCTGCATTCCAGCAAAACGTGCTCTGCGTTTTCTGCTTTCCCGGCGCATACTGGGCAGAACGGGTCGTCTGCGTGCTGACATTTGTGCAGATACTCCTGGAAGCATCCATGTCCTGAGAGCATTTGAGTCAAGAAGTAATTGACCTCGCCGTGTTTTCTGTTGCACCACGCTTCTATGTTTGGGATCATCCGCCATGTCCACCCGCCTTTTGACGATGCATCCCATCGTTGCTGCCATTCTGCTAAGCTTTTACGCCGCACCGCCTCCATCACTGCAGATCGAGAGGCCAAAGTGTCTTTGCACTCTCGCCAGATTATTGCTGCCTCTCTGGCCAGTATATCGATTGGCCAAGTGCTGGCAATCACGTCTGCTGCCTCGTCCGAGACAGATCTAAAGGCGCAGCAGACTCTCAGCGAGCTGAGCCTGTAAGCGGATTTAAGGCATCTGACGTACGAGCTCGTCATGGTTGCTTCTGCCCAAATAGGCGCGGCGTAGAGGCATATCGACGACGTCACGCTCGCTAGTAATTTCCGTATTATTTGCCTGGGGCCGCCGATGTTAGGCATTAGTCTGCCGATGGCAGCGCTGGTTCGCCTGGCCTTGTCACTGGCGTACCTGAGGTGCTCTTTGAAGTTTAGCCGAAAGTCCAGCAGCACACCCAGATATCTTAGGTGAGAACTAGATTTAATTTCATGGCCGCCTTCCCGAATTGTTATGCCTTCTACTTTTTTCCTGCTAGTAAGCAGGACCGCTTCTGTCTTATGCTCTACGAGCTGCAGGCCGGCGTTGCGCAACCACGCCTTCATAGCCGATATTGTAGAGTTACAATTCTCTGTTAGTGTGGCCAGGGTTTTGGCTACAGCGACTACGGCTACATCGTCTGTCGGGTGGGCGTTGTATTTGCAGTATGCCGTTGTACATAACGTTCCACAAAACCGGTCCTAGGACGGAGCCCTGCAGTACGCCACCTGTAACACCATATTCCTTGGGGCCCTCCTCCGTGTCATACAGTAGGACTCTGTTAGCGAAGTAGTTCGCTATTATCCTGACTAGGTAGTCCGGCACATTACAGTCCACAAGGGCTTGCAGAATGTTGTTCCAGTTCGCCGAGTTGAAGGCATTCTTAACGTCGAGTGTTATGACGGCGCAATATTGTTTCTTGCCTTCTAGCCATCTTTTTCCCGCTAACGCTCTTTTGGCGATGGCGCATACTGCCGCAATGCCGTCGACAGTGGAGTGACGCTTACGGAAGCCGTATTGGTTTGGGGATAAACCAGTCGAGGATTCGACGAATGGTTCGAGCCTAGACCGTATTAGCCCTTCGAGAACTTTGCCCGCAGTGTCTAACATACAGAGTGGTCTGTATGAAGAGGGTTCGCCTGGTGGCTTGTTGGCTTTCGGCAGGAGGACAAGTCTTTGTCGCTTCCAGATCTTGGGAAAGATGCCCTCTCGCAGGCACGCCGAGTAGAGCTCGCAGAAGACTTGCGGCTTCTTTTGAATTGCGGCTTTTAGGACTCTGTTGGGGATACCGTCCAGGCCTGGGGACTTATCTGCCTTTATCCTCTTTGCCACCTCAATGACTTCCTCCACGGATACCTCTGGCACTTCAGCAATGTTCAGCTGCCTTAGTGCAGTGAATATGCCCTGCCGTGGGAAGAGGGTTGAGACGATGTGCGCCATTGTGATTGGGCAAATGGGGGATTTTCCACTGCCACCTTTGAGCTTCTTTAGCACCACCTTGTAGCCGACGCCCCAGGGGTTGGCGTCAACCGCATCAGTAAGAGCAGAGAAGGCTTGCCGTTTGCTCTTTTTAATAGCTTTGCGGAGCTGCTTTCGCGCCTCTTTGAACTCGGCTTGCAGGCTCAAGTATTCGCCTCTGTGTTTGGCTCTTGTGTATCTTCGACGCAGTGTGTGGCAGGTACGTCTTTGTTGTGCTACCTCTTCATTCCACCAAAAAACTGGCCTCCGCTCAGGGATTTGCCGTTTCCGGGGCATGGAAGCGTCGCATATTGCCATCAGTGATTCTATGATTAGGCTGGCGCGCACCTCTGCTGGTGCTTCTGGGACCGCCACACAGTGCGGCCGAAGGCCGCACTTTGCTGCCAAAACTCGAAAACCTTAACGATCGACCTGAAATCTTGTACTCGGGGGTTTTTGGGGTCGCTGATTACGAATCCATTGTCAGAAATACGAAATTCAAGATGGCGGGTCCAATATAGCATCATATCGCCACACCTAATACAGCCAAAAATGGAGAAATTAAAAAAACGATCTGTATGTACGAGAATACATTGTAGAATGTAAAATATATATTTTTGTTTATTGTAAATAAAAGTTGATTATAAAATAGAGATTTTGTAAATTCACAACATTTACAGTTACAAGAATAAATATTTTAAAAATTATATTCCGAAATATTTTGTGCTAATGCTTTGAAGAAAAAATTGTAATCGAAGAAAATTCGTGGTTTGAGTTTTTATGTTATAAGCAGGGAAAGGATTTTGTGGAAATTGCATTTTTTGTTTGCTGCTAGATAGAGCATTTCTGATTGAAAATGAGCACGAATTAGGTCCTCCTGATTAGAAGTATATCACTTTTATTTGCCTTAAAAAGGCAGTTTGCCTTTTTCACCCATAAATGCCTTTTTTTAGTGCCTATTTTACCTATAAATGCCACAAAATGCCTTTTTCAAGATTTGTCGCAAAAATACCTTGAAACTAAAAAAAAATTAAGTGGCAACATTGCAATTTCGTTAACTTATCGATGTTTTTACATTGATTTGATCATTCTTAAGCTGTTATTTTTTGTTGTGCAGTGGAAAATTTAAAGAAAAAAACATGCCAAAACTAAAAAAGTTCGGTTAGCGCAAAAATTTTATTTATTTTTTTGTGATACAAGTACAGTACGGCTTTTATGCTTTTATATGAGATGTTAAAATATGAATTTAAAATATTTGCCTACATTTCAATTAAAATATCTTAGTTTTAGTTTTTAAACTATCTTTGAAAACCTTGATGTTCCTTTTCTTTTACAAAAAACGAGGTATAAATATTGTATGTTGCATACGTCAGATGAAATAAAATTATTAAAAAATACATACCGTTTGCCCTTTTTTTAAATTTTTTAGTATTTTTTTCTTTTTTTTGAATGCCTGTTTTTGCCTTTTTAACAGTTTTTAATGCCCTATTTTGCCTTTTTAGGCAGTTTTTAGTGCCTTTTTGGCAGTTTTTAGTGCCTTTCCGTGCCTTTTTTGCTATTTTATTTTGCCTTTTTTATAGGTTTTTAGGTCCTCAAAATCCTTTCCCTGGTTATAAGGAAAGAAATATTTTTGAATATTGTTATAACAATCTTTATTTCTATTGAGCATAAAAATATACAAAAAATTTTTAATTACAAATAATTGGTAGGTCAATTATGTTATAATAAAAAATTGGTTTCGTAGGAATCCACATCTACGTCTGCTTCTGACTCTGAGGCAGAGGAACTGTTCAAACTTTCCGGCTCTTTTTCTTCGTCATGTACAGATGGAGCTGATAATAAATCGATTGTATCAGGTGATAAAGACTTAAGTGGTTTTACTGGTAATTTTCGGCAAGTAGAAATGTAAGGATCGGATGAAATCAGAAATCTTTTGAAAACTTCCTCCATCGTTTTTTGCCGATAGTTTTTTCTTGCATAAGCAACGCGGTAAATGTTAAAAAATGTATGACATGCCTCTTGGGCATCCTCGGACATTTGGCCTATAGGTAGTATTGATTGTTTAACGATGTCTGGGCCGTGAATTAGAAGTTTATGCACTAAGGTAGGCATGTAATACCAATCATATGCATGTACGATCCTTTCAGCTAATTCTTTGCAATACTGCCTAAATTTGTTCACATCGATTTCATATCCACATGAAATTGCTTGTAATATGACGTAAAACCGCTAAATAATATCTTGATCGATTCCAATAATTTGAGCAGATTTCCCATGATGTTCGAAAAATAATCGTGCTGTGTTGCCATCGTTCGAAGTTCCACTACCTTGTTTTGGTTTGTCAACGTTCAAACCCAATTGGTTTTTAAATGCCACTTGGATTGCTGTTTTTCTTTCAACTGATTCTTTTTCCCTTGTTGATCGAGCTTGCCATTTTTTGATTTCCATTATAGGATAAATGTATATTGATATATATATATGATTTCAATTTATAGGATAAATGTAATAAAAATTTGAAGCAACGAATCCAACAATGTAGAGACGATAAGCCGAATTTTAAATTGTCGGAACAAACTTCTTTTTGCAACATCTTTTCTACATTGTTGAACTCCTTAGATGGGCAACTGCATATGGGTCAAAATTTCTCAAGTGGGCCACTTTAAAATCGATGGTCTCAGTTTTCGTTGATCAATACGGTTTTCGATCGGTTTGGAGGTAAAAATGACACCCCCAAAAATAATTTTGAAATAAATTTTTTTTTTCATTAGTTATTTACAGTTAAAGTTTTTGATCATGTTTTTTTCAAAAATTCATAACTCACGAACGGTTTATCGAAACTCAACGTTTTCTACATCAAAATTTTTGTCAATTAATATACTTTGCCATGAAAAAATCTTTCTTCACAACAAATTTTTATTTAGCTGAAAAATCCTATTTGTTGTAAATAATTGAAAATTAATGAAACTTCTCCGCCAGCGAGAAAATTTTGACACATTTCATTCAATTCTACAATCCCTTACAAAAATTTTGGTGAAAAAAAAGTCATTTTTTTGCATTAGGTCAAAAGTTATACATGTTTTTGTGACCGCGCTCCTACCTCTAGCGCTGGACGAGCACGTATTGACGCGCGCGAGAAACAGAATTAAAACTCGAGCTTTAGCTTTATGACTTTATTCTGTCAAATGTGTCTTAAGACTAAATTCTAATTTTGGCTTTGCGTTCAACTGGCCTTTGGGTGCAAAAATATGCAATTATGCATATTTTGTGTGTTCAGGTGAAACTATGTTTTGTGTTTGTATGTATGTAAGTGTTGGATTGTGGGAATGTGAGCATTCAGAACTTGATGCCTCAAATATGTGTATCTTTGTATGTTTTTATGTTTTGTCTTTTTATGTGGAATATGGCTAGTCAGTTGAACGTGATGCCTTACATATTTATATAGGTGGTGTGGGAACGTAACTCCTCCACCCTTTGATTCGAGATTCTCCTGGATCTCGTTACTTAACTCCGTATTTTCCTTTTATTCTATGTAATTCAATATCGGAATTTGTGTCTGTGAATTTATTGACAATTTTAATTTGGTTTTTTTTTCTGTATATATAAATTAAAAATATGATTATTATTACAATAGCTACGATGATTGTTATGTTTAAACCATATGAAACTTTTTTGTGCAAGTGAAGTTCTTCTATTTCCTTAATGTTTTCGAATTTTTCCAAATTTATCTCATTTAATTTTATTTCTTTCTGTTCGAACTTGTCGTCCAACTGAATTTGAAATTTTTCATAGAACTCTTTTTTTTTATTTATATAATTAGTATTGAAAATTTTTATTTTACAATTTGCAAAATTAATCAGGTTATTACCATTTAGAGTAACATTTCGTTTGGTGCAATTTTGATATATATGTTCATTTACAGCATTCTTAACTAGTAGAGTGTCATCATCTATTGCTACAGTTTCAGTTTTATTATTTATTTTATAACGACATGAGTTGGAAAATATACAATTTTTACTTATTTCTAATTCCTTAAGTAAAACATTTTCTTTAAAAATATAGTTTTTATTGTTTATGTTTACTACGACCTCATTTGGCTGATCGACTTCCATATGATTTTTGTTTGGTAGTGCAGTTATTAGATTCAATTCTGCAGTGACATAGCTTTTTGGTATTTTTATACAAATAACAATAGTGTCATTGTTGTAAATCACTAGACCCATTCTAGCCAACTTTAATTTGTAAAAGTCAATATCAAAATATTCAATCTCTTCTTTGCTTAAAATATTAGGAAACAGTATATTATATTTAGCAGATGCGACGTTATTTTGAATTTGGTCTATTTTTTTTTCTATAAATGAAAGTTTATGTAAGCTTTCATAGAATAAGGTCTCTTGCTTGAGCTCTCTATTGACTTCGTTAAGTGAGTTTAAAATTTTTTTCCTATCGTCTTCTACCATTGTTTTTAGAGTATTTATGGATTTGTTAAAGTTACTGTTGATAATAATTTGTTTATTCGAGTTTTCTATCAAATTGTGGTTATTCTCACTATTTACTTTTAAAAATTCCTCGATTTCCTGTCTGTCGGAGTCATCCATCAAGCCGAACAACCAGTTATATGCTGATCCGATTCCATTAAATAATCCCCTCTTATTTCTATGAATTTTCCTCGGGGTAATGGATTTAACTTTTGCTGCTAATAGCTCTAGTTCTGTGAAAAGGATTTTCTTTTTACTTATTTCCATGTTTGACATTTTTATGTTTTCTGTAAAATTTTCCAAAATATTTTGGATCTCGACCGTCTTTACCATATGCAGTACAGTATTAGTTTCATTCGCAATTTCTACTACTCTCAACTGTATTACTGTAAAACCCAGTTGATCTGATATTGGATTTACCGTCATTAAGCCTTCAGCTGTCGTTATCATCATTGCAAGTATAAGTGTCAATATTACGGCCTGTAAATTTAAAACTGCGTTTAATGTTTGATGTATGAATGTTTTCTAAATTTCTTTTTATAAATTTTGGCTCTTCTTTATGTCTAACATTTTTATAATTTCTAATAAACCCCTGTTTTCTTGTTTCTATGTAATCTTCTCTCGTTAAGTTGTGTTTGGAAATAGATCTCAATTTTGCTTGTTCTAAACGTTTCTTAATTGTTTCATGATCAATTTTATTATTCTGAACATCTAAAGGTGAAGCTTTTATTGTGGTGTGATATGAGTTATTGTAGAATTTCACGGCTCTACACATTTGAGTGATGATTGGGACTTTTTCCTCCAAATTCAATGTTCTTATACGTTCCGTAAGCGTATTATTTAATCTTTCTATATCTGAGTTTCCAGTATGACTATTTGGTTTGGTAATATGGAATTCTATACCTTCTTTGGTCAATGTATCGCGAACGTGTTTCGAGTTGAATTCATTATCGAAAACAAACTTTTTCACATGTCCTTTGATTGATAAAAATTCGATGATTTTTCCGATAATAGTCTGACTGTTTCTATCAGGTAAATGTAAACATATGACATGTTTCGAAAACTTATCTATAAAAACGATAAAAGAGTGTTTACTGTTGACGTAGGTATCTATATGGACAATTTCATTTACCGTGTTGGGTGTTTCCGTCATTTGAAATTTCGCTTTGATGGGGTTTCGATCATATTTGCCACCACTACATATGTCACAGTTATTTATTATTTCGTGAATTCTAATTTTTAGCTGTGGGTTATACACCTTGTGTTTCATTCCCTCGTAAGTTGGAATAATGCCTGAATGTCCTACTTCAGTTTTATGGAAGAACGATATCTGCCTCTTTAGTGCATATTCTTCTTCAATGTCTTTGGGAAAATAACTACATTTTACAAAAGAAATGTTTTGATTATTTGCGTAAGAGTTTAGAAGAACTCGTTCTACTTCCTTATATTCCGTATCACTAAGCTCAGAATATATAGCGACCTTTCCTTTGACAAAGTGTGTTCTCACTATATTAGTTATATTTTCATTATTAATATCCTGCTTATCTACAAAAACACGTTTATTATTAAAAATTGATTCTGATTCGTTTTTCTTTGCTTCAACTAAAATTAATTGTTGTTTGAAACGGTTTACAACTGTGTCGAGGGTTGTGAAGTAGTTCTGAGAGTTTTTCTCTTGAGAGTGGTTAGTTTGAACTTCCATGGAAACCATTGTTTGATCTTGTTGCTCCCCAGTGTTTAAATGTTTAATTTGTAACATTTCTTCTATAGTCATTCCCAAATTTTCGGAATTAACCATATTTATTTCATCGTCTGCAATTCGACTTAGGAAGTCGGCTATTTTATTTTCTTTACCGGCAATATAATCAATTTTTGCGTCGTACTCTCCCAGTTGTACTAGCCAACGTTGTAATCTGGGATTTATATCTTTGCCAGAGTTCTTTGTTTGCAACCACTTAAGCGGTTGGTGATCCGTTTCTAGATCGAACTCTCTTCCGAATAAATACGGTCTATAATATTTTACTCCCCACACTATCGCCAATAATTCCTTTTCGATAGTAGAGTAATTTTTCTCGTGATTATTTAGTGTTCGCGAAGCGTATGAAATTGGGTGACCATCTTGTGTCAGAACTGCGCCAATAGCAAAGTTGCTAGCGTCAGTAATTAATTTAAACTTTTTGGTGAAAATTGGATATCTAAGAATAGGAGGATTTGTAATGATATCCTTTAGTTTTTCGAAAGCAGCTATATAATTTGGGTCATTTATATTAACTTTTGCATTCTTTTTTAAATATGCTACCATCGGATAAGCGATTTTAGAGTAATCTTTAATGAATTTTCTATAGAAACCGGTAATGCCCAAGAAAGATTTTATTTGCTTTTGAGAATTGGGCAACTTTAGTTTTTGAATCACTTCCACCTTTTTTGGGTTTGGTTTTATTCCGTTAGGTGTTAATATATGACCCAAAAAGTCAGTTTCCTTTTTTAGGAAGCTGCATTTTTCTAATTGGATTTTAAGTTTTGCTTCTTTTAATTTTTGAAATATTTTCCTCATATTTTCTATATGCTCTGTTAAAGAAGTACTGAAAATTAAGATGTCATCTAAATAGACAACACATATTTTATTTATAAAGTCTCGAAGAACTGAATTCATAAGCCGCTGGAACGTCGACGGGGCATTTTTGAGGCCAAACGGCATCCTCAAAAATTCATAGTGACCTAAGGGGGTAGAAAATGCAGTTTTCTTTCTATCATTTTCGTCCATCAGTATTTGATGAAATCCCTTAGCGAGGTCAATAGAAGAAAAGTATTGCGCTTTTCCTAATTTGTCCATGATACTGTCAATGTTCGGTATAGGAAATTTATCGTTTTCGGTAATTTCATTTAATTTCCTATAATCGATGACAATACGCCAACGTTGAATACCGAATTTATCTACCTTTTTGGGGACTACCCACAGGGGACTGTTATAAGCAGAATTGCTTTCTCTAATAATATTATGATCTAACATTTCTTTTATTTGCCTCTGAATTTCCAATTCATGAGCCTGTGGATATCTGTAGATCTTTGAATATATGGGTCTATCGTCCGTTGTAAATATTTTATGCTTTACTTCATGTGTGAAGGAGAGTTTATCACCCTCCTTGAAAAATAAGTCTTTATAATTTTGTAATAGGTTTTTTATCAATTGGCTTTCTTCGGAATTTAAATGCTTTAGGTCTAAAGTTTCCATATCACTGAATTCGAGTGCACAAATTTCCTGTCTTTTATAAGGGCTAACGGTATCAAAATATATTATGTTTCCTAGTATTGAAATAAATCTATTCTCAACATCGATCTTAGCTTTAAGAGGGATGAGAAAATTTTGGCCTATTATAGCTTGATAGTTTTTGCTGTGAAAATTAATCACTTTCCATGAGAAAGTGCCTGAGACTTTAAATTCTTCAGGTATCGGAGTAATTATTTTGTGCGTTACTTGATTTATGCCATTTATAGTTCTGTACCAAAGGGGTGTTTGAAGCTTTTGTTTGGGGAAATGGTTTTCTAAAATATCTGGTTGAATTAAACTTGTATCGGAACCTGTATCTATGAGGCATATAATTTCCTTACCGCCAATTGTTAAAGTCACTAAGGGTAATCTGCAGGTGGAGGCGTTTTGGTAAAATTTACGTCTTCCTGTACATTACCCACCTCCATCGGCTGATAACTTCTGGATGAAGCGGACTGGCTCGGCCTATTGCTTCGACTGTCAACACTCATATGTGAGTTAGACCTTGTTTGAAAAGAATTGTACCTATTATCATGTATAGAAGCTTGATTACGTTGCTCTGAATTATTTTGATTCGGAAAGTTCCTACTTTGCGTTAAATTATAATTATTTTGGTTATTTATTCCTTGTTCAGTATTAGATTTGCTATTTTGGAAACGATTGTGTTTAGTAGTCGCATCTTTTGGAAAAAGGTTTTGCTTTCTATGATTATATGAAATGGCCCTTTTTTCATCTAATAACCTAAATTTTGAGTAACTATTAAACATTTCTAATAAGGTGGCATTTTCATTTAGATGGGTACGGTAACTTCCGTCGATCTTTTCTAGTAATATATCTCTAAGATCTCTGTCTACATTAACAGGCATATATATCGAAGGCTTTGCTTCATCAAATTCATATAATTCATTAAGCTTATAACTAGAATTTAAAAAAAAATCGAAAAGCTCTCTTAAAGTGTTCACCTTTATTTCTCGGCACTGGTTGAAGATTTGGCCATACGTTTCTTGCGGTTGAAACCTCTGCTTCAGTCGTTGCTTTACATCTGTCCAGTTGCTGCGATTTATAAGTTGTTGCACACATCTACCTGCATCGCCATGTAATTTTTCATTGACCACTATTTGTGTTGCGAATTCTTGCAAATGGGGCTTATTGTGGCATAGAGTAAACCCTCTCTCAACAGCATTGATGAAGGCGAGTAGATTGTCGCCTTTTGACCCACCGTATGATTTCAGATGACGAAAGTGACTTATTACTTTATCGTCACTAAGAACAAGATCCTGCTGCAGTTGTTGACTGTTTAGCTGGCTTTGTTGTAGCTGATGTTGTTGTTGTTCTATTTGCTGCTGCATTTGTGCTTGTTGCTGCTGTAATGTTTCGATGACAGCTTCCTGTCTTCTTATGACTTCGGTAAGTTGCTCTGGATCAATCATTTTTCGATTATTATCAAACTGTTTGTGTCTATTATTCATATATTATATATTAATGTATATAATTATGTGTTCACAAATATTTTGTAAAACCTTGTTTTTGTTTAAATTGTTTATTTGAATTTGAATTTTATTGCGTTTATTTCACGGCTTGTAAATTTTCCCGATTGTCTTCAGACAAAACAAAAAAAAATGCAATATCCTACCGACTGCGCCAGAAACAGAATTAAAACTCGAGCTTTAGCTTTATGACTTTATTCTGTCAAATGTGTCTTAAGACTAAATTCTAATTTTGGCTTTGCGTTCAACTGGCCTTTGGGTGCAAAAATATGCAATTATGCATATTTTGTGTGTTCAGGTGAAACTATGTTTTGTGTTTGTATGTATGTAAGTGTTGGATTGTGGGAATGTGAGCATTCAGAACTTGATGCCTCAAATATGTGTATCTTTGTATGTTTTTATGTTTTGTCTTTTTATGTGGAATATGGCTAGTCAGTTGAACGTGATGCCTTACATATTTATATAGGTGGTGTGGGAACGTAACTCGCGCGCTTAGTCATTTTGTAGATCTACAAAATTTCGGTCACACGATGACTAAGCGCGAGTTAAATGCAAACAACCGATTTGCTTTATGTCTAGCTTCAGACTGGCTTGCAAACTCAGCCACCTCGATTCTGCTTCCATGTCCGCACCTTGCGGTATCGTACATTTTCACATACTCAAAAAATGCTGACTTTGCGGCTTAAGTTACGTACTGGCGGTTCATGCGATATGGTGCACAATTGCATGCCGTCAGTAGACGCAACCTGAGATGTAACTCCACCAGGGCCAGTCTGAGAAGTCTCCTGACTTCTTTTATTAATAATTTTGAAGCTCATGTTTTTATTTCTTCTACACATTACAATAATAAGAATACTTATAATGAGACTTATGATTAGAAGTATGTCAATGCCATACGATACATTTTTATGGTACTGTAGCTCTTTTATCATTTCAATGTTTTTAAAACTCGTTATATTAATATCATTAAAGTGCAGTGGATGTACATAACTTGTGTTTATCATTGTGGCCGGATAGTGATACTTTTCAGTGAATTCGATTTTCTGGTTTTTAAAGGATCGATTATGTATATGTATTTTACAATTGGTGAAGCTAATTAAGTAATTTTTGTTAATCGTTAAACCCCTATTGTCACAGTTTTGTATAAGTTTTTCTTCGTTGGCATTTGTAATTAATATTGTATCATCTTCCAATATTTCTAATTTAGTTGTATTGTGAAATTTGAATATGCAGTTATTTTTAAAGATACAGTTTTGACTAAATTTTAAGTCGCTTATAGCTAGGTCTTTTTCATATTTGTAATTCTTATTATTAATTGTCACAATGAATTCATTTTTTGCATCGATTTCTAAATTATTTTTATTAGGTAGTGGCACGACAAGTTTTAAATCTGTTAATATATCGAGCCCTTCCCGCGTTTTTATCGTATGAGCCAAAAACCAAATTTTACAGGAGACGTATTTTTTGGTTTTCTCTGCATTGGCGCAACATAGTTGCATGATTTTTGGTATACACACTTTATTTAGGGTTTCACACTTGGAATAGGTAATTTTAGTGACTTCAACAAAGCGCAACGGTGTTATTTTGGACATACGATAATTTGTGCGGGCACTATTATGAGCGATTCAAATATTGCAGTGGCACATACGATAAAATCGTTTCTAAGTAAATATAATGTTTTCCTTGGTATAATGTATTTTCATTTATTGAATACAAAATATTGTTACTTTCAGATTGATATAGTGTAATTCATAGGTGATCTAGTGTAGTTTTATTTATGAAATACGATACATTCTTTCAGAAAAAATGAAATACTATCTTCTTCTTCTGTTTGAACTAGTACATCTTTGGTCATTCCATAAATTTTTAAATCTAAATATTCATGACTAGCAGGGCCCCGTGGCTTTGCACGCACTTTTAAAGTCAATGAGGCCAATAAATCAAGTTCTTCTTAACCCTTTGTTGATCCCGTTAGATTTTTATGAAAAAATACTTATCTCATTATTTCTCATTTGAGATATAATTTCACCTTTCACCATATCTGAAGTCAATTGGCGCATTAAATCATGTTTCGCCATACAAACTCTTAACCCATCGTTGACCTCGTCAGATATCGATTTTCGAAAAAATGAAAAACACGTATCGAATTATTTCACATTTGAAATAAAAAAACATTTAACTTAGTTTGAAGTCAAAAAGCGTAAAAACATATTGGTTCATACAAACTTTTAACCCTTGGTTCACCCCTGTATATTTTGAAAAAGATGAGAAACACGTGTCAAAATATTTTTGATTTCAAGTGTTTTCACCAACTTTGAAGTCAAAAGGCCTATCGAGTCATATTTTTTCGTAGACTTTCCGTATACGATCCTTAACCCTTGGTTCACACCGTTACATTTTGATTTTCGAAAAAATAAAAAATACGTGTCGCATTATTTTTTATTTGAAGTGTTTTCACCAAATTTTAAATCAATAAGCCTATTAAATCGCATTTCTTCATACAACACCTTAACCCATGATTTGCCCCTTTAGACCCCGAATTTAAAAAAATCCCATCTTAGCGGAAGTTGATTTTTCAATATGTACCTACAGTTCAAATTTCATATTTGTAGCTTTAGCGGTTTGAGCAGGGCGATGATGAATCAGTCAGTCAGGATAAACAATTATATGCATATAGATTCACTTTTCACTATTCAAATGTTCTCAATTGTACGATTTATTTAGAACAAGCAGTTTTTTTAACTCTCCCTCTAAAATTTAACACACTTTTTTAATAAAGTTAAAAATTAACTTTTTGCAACTAGAGCAATTTTATCGTAACGCATAGCTAGTCGCGGGCACAAAAAAAGAAGGAAAAATATGAAGTGGGCATACGATAAAATTGTTTTTCCTCTAATTTCGTAGCGATTCATCGTAGAGATGTGAGCTTTTAGGGACTGATGACTAATTTATAGTGCTATCGTTATCGGTAAAAAAAAGAATTTCGGTAAAAATGGCTCATACGATAAAATCGCGGGAAGGGCTCGATATAATTTTTTGGTATTTTCACTGCGATTACAATTGATTGGTTTTTGTACAATAAGACACCAATTTTTGATAGTTTTAGTTTGTAGAAGTATATTTGATAGTAATCAATTTCTTCCTTAGTTAATATTGCAGGGTGAATTAAATTATGTCTTGCAGCGGCAATATTATTTTGAATTTCATTAATTTTATTCTCTAAATATCTTAACTTATTCATTATGTCATTAAATAATAATTGGTTAACAATGTCTCGATTTTCTTTTGTGACATCATTTAGGATTATATTAAATTTATTTCTGTCTTCTTCGATAGTATTTTTTAAAAGATTTATAGTATCATTAAAATGATTATTAATGGAAATTTGTTGGTTTACAGTTTGAATAATATTATGATCATTTTTGTGTTGAATATCTAAATACTTTAAAATTTCTTGTCTGTCATTATCATCCATCACCCCAAACAGCCAGTTGTATGTACTTCCAACAAAGTTCATTAATCCTCTTTTTCTTCTATTTATTTGGTTTGGACATATTGTTCTAATTTTTGCTTCTATTATTTGTATTTCGTTTAGGAGTAACTCCTTTCGGTTGATTTTTGCTTCTTCGATATCTTCCTTGAATTGTTTTACTACTTTTAAAATTTCGACTGGTTCTATAATGTGTAAAATAGTACTAGTTTCATTTGCTATTTCTGCTTGGCCCATGTGAATCATTGTATATCCTGCCTCATCCAATATTGGAGTCGCCTGCAAATGCCCTTGTGCTAAATTGGTCATCATCAGGAATACCATTAGGTATTTGAGCATCTGAAAATTTTAAAGGTCGCTTAACATTGGCATGGTGAACATTTCTTAATGAAGTTATTCTAAAATATGGTTCGTCCTTGTGTCGTACCCTTCTGTAATTTCTGATTGGTCCTATTGCTCTCCTTTCTGAGTAATTTTCCCTATCTCTATTTCTTTTGTTTATTATGTTATGTTTAACTGTGTTTATTCTATTGTGTAAAATGTCGGGGGGAACCTCATTGTGTGCTGATCGGGGGGTACTTTTGGTGGTTGAGTGATATCGATCATTATAGTTTCCTATAACGATCTGTATCCTCATTCCTGTTGAGAGACTTGGATCCTCAATTCCTGTTAGTTTTTCCAACAGGGTTGAGTGTAGCCTCTCAATATCAGCATTTCCCGTATGGTTATTAAGTTTAGTAAGATGGACTTCTATCCCCTCATTGTTAAAGTATTCAAGTAGTTGTTCAGCTCTGAATTCGTTGTCCATAATAATTTTTTTTGGTTTGCCAAATTTTGAAAAATGTTCGATTACTATTGCTTTTTTTGTTCGCCAATTTCTATCTACAATATTATAGGCAGCTGCAAATTTTGTAAGTTTATCTATGGTTGTGACAAAGGATTGTTTTTTGAAGTGAAAGATATCTAGATGTATAATTTCGTTTTTCTCGTTTGGGGTTTCTGTAAATTGAAATTTCGGTCTTATTGGCTTCCTATCATATTTGATCTTTTGGCATTTTTGACAATTGTTAATTATTAAGTGAACGTGGTTTTTAAGTTTTGGAAAATAGATCTTATCGTTCAATGAATTGTATGTTTCGCTAATTCCACTGTGCATTGATTCGTTACTATGATACAAAGAGATTTGTTTATGCAATTCTTCTTCAGTTACTATTTCCTTTGCTCTTTTAGTACATTTGACAACTTTTAAATTGCTCTGCTGAGGGAATGTTGAAATTATTATAAGTTGTACTTTGTGATAATCTGCTTCTGTGACATCTGAATAAATACCTACTCTTCCAGTTTTAATATAGGTCATTAATGTGTTTTTGATAATGGATTCACTTTCAGTAGGGTTAATTTCGATTATAACTCTTTTGTGACAGGTTGTCATACTATTTTCAGGACTATAAGTTATTATGATTTGAGTCTGGTATTTGTTAACGATATCTTCTTTTATAATAATATGCTCTCGCAATTCTTCTTCGGCTGAGTGAACCGTGTCAGATACCTCGAAATTTGACTCGCAATTTTGATTTCGTAGTGAGTAAATACTTTGAGACATTGCAAAATTTGATTCTTTGTCATTTTCTTCGTTTATTTTGGGTGCATTTGCTATACGACTCAGAAAATCTGCTACTACGTTTTCTTTTCCATTAAGGTATATGATTTCATAGTTGTATTCTTGTAGCTTTAAGAGCCATCTGTTATGCCGTTGTGATAATTCTTTTCCCTTATATTTGCTATTCAGATATTTTATTGGGCAGTGGTCTGTAACAATTTTAAATTTTTTTCCGTGTATGTAGGGCCTAAAAATGTAACAGCGTATATGATTGCTAAGAATTCCTTGTCGGTGGTTGCGTAATTTTGCTCATGACTATTCAGTGTTCGAGAAGTGTAACATACTGGCTGACCATGTTGGGACAATACCGCCCCGATAGCAAAATCACTAGCGTCCGTATTCCTTATCAAACTCTGGAAATTTCAATATTGGGTGCGTCGATATTAAGGATTTTAAATTTTCGAAGCTGGCAATATACTGTGGATCGTTTATATTAATTTTGCAACCCTTCTTTAAGTATTTAATCATAGGATAAGCTATGGCTGAGTAGTTTTTTATAAACTTTCTATAGTATCCGGTAACTCCTAGAAAGCCTTTTAATTGCTTTTCTGTTTTGGGTATATTTAGGTCTTGGATTGTTCTTATTTTCTCAGGGTTTGGTTTGATTCCCTCCTTTGTGAGAATGTAACCTAAAAACTGGGTTTCCTTTTTTAGAAATGAACACTTATCAGCCTGCAGTTTTAGGTTATGCTCGAGTAATTTTTTAAATACTTTTTCTAAATTTTTTCCATGTTCTTCGAGGGATGTGGAGAATATCAGAATATCATCTAGATAGACCACACAAATTTTATTTATAAATTCTCTCAATATTTCATTCATTAATCGCTGGAATGTTGCAGGGGCATTTTTCAGCCCAAACGGCATTCGGACATATTCGTATAAGCCAGCTGGAGTAATAAATGCAGTTTTTTCAATATCCTTTTCTGCCATAAGAATCTGGTGATAACCTTTAGCTAGGTCCAAAGTACTGAAATATTGTGCTTTGCCCAGCTTATCAAGGATCCCGTCAATATTTGGCAATGGATATTTGTCATCAACGGTTAGTTGATTTAGTCTTCTATAATCGACAACGAGTCTAAATTTTTGAACTCCAGAGTTGTCTATTTTTTTGGGAACTAAAATAGCCGGTGAGCTGTACTTGCTCCTACTTTTTCTAATTATACCCTGTTTTTCCATATCAAAAACCTGTCTTCTAATTTCTTCTTCTTGATAAGGTGGTAGTCTATAAATTCTTGAGTTTATTTGTTGATCATTAACAGTTGTGATTTCGTGGACGACGGACTTGGTATTTGTGAGAGAATCACCCTCCTTGTAGATCAGTTTATTGTATTTTTTTAAGAGGTTTTTAATCATTTTTCTTTCTGGCTCATTTAAATGGCCCAAATGTATATTTTGCACCTCATTTATTTCTAAAACCTGAATTTCTTCCAAAGGTGTCTTTGAAAATGGAAGATTTATTCCATTATTGAGAATAACGTTTTGACTTTGCAAATTAATTGTTTCAACGTTTTTTGCTATCCAGTCCATACCTAAAAGCACATCAAAAGGTTTATCATAATTGACAAGTAGAAACCTCATTCTTGCCTTTTCTGGTTGACCGAATTCTACTGGACAAGGGGTAGCTACTACTTGGCATGGCTTACTAGTTTCTCCAGTAATTGTTCTTAAAATCGTTCTGGGGCTTGAGTCTATTATTGGCGGATTAAATTTGTGAAATGTCTTTTTATTAAGGAGACTAATTGTAGATCCAGTATCGATTAATGTTGTAAATTTTTCACCATATAATGTTAAGCTTAAATAAATTTTTATCGAGTCCGAGGCTAGTTGATAAAAAAATTTTCCTCTACCTCTACGTTTTGCCCTAAAGTATTGTTATGTTCAATGTCACTCATTGTGTCAACATCCATAGCGGATTGTCTTGTTTGCTGTGTTGGGTTATAGTTAGATCTGTTTTGCCCATTTTGGTTGTTATGTGGTCTGTTGTAATATCTTTGATGATTATTCGAATTGAATGAACTTTGTTGGGGGGTGTTTTGGCGAGAATTATTGCTGTTGTTATTCCGATTGCTACTAAAATAACCACTATAATTATGTGACAGATTTGTTTGTCCTGTGCTGCCACTTTGTCTACTTGGTTTGCTTTTATCGAACTTAAAATTATTACTATTTTTAATTAGAAAATTGGTGTTTAAATTTCCTTCATCCATTCCGATGAAGTTATAAATAGTGTCGGACAATTCTCTTAAAGAAACACAGTTTCTTATTGCAAAGGCTAAGGTGCCTGCCGAAAGGGTTTTGACTCGTTGAATCAGTATTCCTGACAGAATGTTCTTCATCACGTCCCCATTTTGATTTGTTGTACCATATTCGGCAATGTCTTCTTTTAACTTTAAGACTTTTTCGCTTAAGTCCTTCACGCTGCTTACCTTTAACAGTGAAATTTCTTTGGTCAGCTGCATTTGGTCTTTGGACGACTTATAGTGCTGCCTAAGTCTTGACTTGCACTGTTCCCAACCATCGGGCTCGTCCGCGTCTAAAACGCTCCTGGCTGATCCTTGAAATTTGATGTTGTAGACAATTTGAAACACCAGGTCACTCCTTTGGGGATGGCTGCCAATTACTCGCTCCACAGCTCTGATGAAGGATGTAAGGTTTTTCCTTTCGCCGTCAAATGGTTGAACATACTTCAACTCCTTGTCGATGATGCTTGCCCAACTTGGAGAGTTTTGAATTGATTGTTGTTGCAGAAGCTGGGTTATAGCCACTAGGCACTGTTCAATATTATTTGCCATTTTCGTTGTTGTTGTTGTATTTTTTGTGTTTTACTTTAAATGTCTATTACGATTTTAAAGCACCACGAGACTGTGAAGTGTCTGCGAAAATTAGTAAATTTTTCTTTAATTTTCTATGTTTCTTAACTTTGTCACTTTTTTGTTTTTGTTCGGCTCCGCGACTGCGCCAGTTAAATGCAAACAACCGATTTGCTTTATGTCTAGCTTCAGACTGGCTTGCAAACTCAGCCACCTCGATTCTGCTTCCATGTCCGCACCTTGCGGTATCGTACATTTTCACATACTCAAAAAATGCTGACTTTGCGGCTTAAGTTACGTACTGGCGGTTCATGCGATATGGTGCACAATTGCATGCCGTCAGTAGACGCAACCTGAGATGTAACTCGCGCGCGCGTCAATACGTGCTCGTCCAGCGCTAGAGGTAGGAGCGCGGTCACAAAAACATGTATAACTTTTGACCTAATGCAAAATAATGACTTTTTTTTCACCAAAATTGTTGTAAGGGATTGTAGAATTGAATGAAATGTGTCAAAATTTTCTCGCTGGCGGAGAAGTTTCATTAATTTTCAATTATTTACAACAAATAGGATTTTTCAGCTAAATAATAATTTGTTGTGAAGAAAGATTTTTTCATGGCAAAGTATATTAATTGACAAAAATTTTGATGTAGAAAACGTTGAGTTTCGATAAACCGTTCGTGAGTTATGAATTTTTGAAAAAAACATGATCAAAAACTTTAACTGTAAATAACTAATGAAAAAAAAATTTATTTCAAAATTATTTTTGGGGGTGTCGTTTTTACCTCCAAACCGATCGAAAACCGTATTGATCAACGAAAACTGAGACCATCGATTTTAAAGTGGCCCACTTGAGAAATTTTGACCCATATGTAACAGCGCATTGCGGAACTTGTGTCAGTCAACGAGTTACAAACAGGGTTACCGTTGTGCGACTTTAGTTGCATTTTGCAACCTTTTTGACGCTCTGAGACTTTTTGTGCGACTTTTTCAAACTTGTCTGATTTTGCAACTTTTTCCATCTTTGTGCGACTTTTTCCCCCTTTTTTGCTAAGTGAAATCCTTCTACCTCTTTTTATAGTCATACACTGCAAAATCACACATATTTGCACTTAAAAAATCATTTAAGTTTACGATATTCCTCGCGATATCGTAACCCCATTCGATTGATCAGCTGATTATTTAGCACAAAGCCTATAGTCTTTGATTTAGCATTTAGCTGAACATTTTTGACATACAGTAGGAATCTTAAAAAATGTTTTAAATGGCAGCGCATGTATTAACTCTACCTCACAGCAGTGCGTGTGCGGAAAGTATTTTTTCAAAATTAGGATTAATGAAAAATAAATTAACCAACAGATTAGTTGTAGGAACTTGTAAGTCCATACTATCAGCTCTAAATTTGCTAGATACCTAAATAGAAGACTGTATGCCAAGTAATGCTTGTGCGAAAATACAGAGACGAAGTTACAAAAAAAAGAAAATTTATGATTAATATATTAAAGTGTATACAAACACATTATTAAAAATTAATACACAAAAGTGTATATAAACACTTTTTAATCATTATTTCTAAGTTATTTATATCGTTGAAATGTTAATTTGAATTGTTAGTTGTGTTTTTCCGTAATAAAAAAGTGTGCCCCTTTTTTTTGAAAAAACGACTTCTTTGTGCGACTTTTTTTTTTTAAAACGACCTTTTGTGCGACTTTCTCAAAATTCTCAACGGTAACCCTGGTTACAAACTTTTGTGTCTATCATTGTTAACGTTAAATGATAACGTACACACACAGGTTTTCCGCAAACCGCGGTAACAAACGGAATTAAATTATTTACCTGCTGTTCTACATTATTGGTTGATTCTTTTATCAGATTTACCGTTTCCTTTGCACATTCTATCTTGATAGGCCGACAATATCTAGGCGATGACGGCCTTGGATTCTTCCAGACAACAGTGGTTTCCGTATTTGTAGTGTTTTTACACACAAGTTGCAAAGGGGCGCAAGACGTAAAAAAAATGCTCTCGTCACTGGCACTGTTTTCATCAAGCTTATGTTTGTATTCACTATGTCCTGAACTTCCATCGCAACCCCACTTTACAATTAAAGTTAAATTTTGAAGTTGTTCTTCCGAAAAAGATTTAAGAACTTCCGTTTGACAGAGTATAATACGATCAATCGTGTGAACCAAAAGAGGTTGTAATTTCACTTCAGCTACACTGTCTGTAAAAGATAGACCTGATGTAGGGTAACACTGAACTTTGGCTTTTTGTATTTGTTTATACGATGGGAGCATCTTGGATTTTTTTTGTAAATGTGCATTGCGCAACTTTTGATACTGACCCTGCGATGTCATTTGAAAAAGGTAAATTTGTATCTGACGATTCAATAGATCTTCTGTATTTTAAAGCCTTCGTAGGACTTCCTTCTGCAATGTCACGAATGACTTTGACAAAATCCGTTTTACCTTCTGACCGCAATTTGCTAGTTGTAGAATGTAGTAGCACTTCAGTGGACACCGATGCTCTTAATTCCTCAGTTTTCCTACGATTAGTTCTGTCAGCTGACTCAGAAAAACTGCGTGTTGGCAAAGAAAATAAACATACAGAATGCGCATGTCATACAAGCAAAAATTTTGTATGGCGGGTTCTAACATTGGAACCCGCGCTCTGCTCGCACAGATCACGTATGTGGTGAGAGCGTTGCTTTACAAGCGAGAACGTAGTTTTATGTGTTGCGCTCTTTGGTTGCGCTCACTGCAGCAAGTCTGCGTTAGCACTCTGCTGCGGCGTGGGATGATTCGGAGATGAAGACGATGTGCTGTTGTTGTTGCTGTTGCGCTGGCGAAAAGCTGAAATTGTAAAACTATTTCTATTTTCTGGCTGGCTTTTGTTCTTCTTCTATAAGCCTGCACGGCGTCCATATATGTAATACTTCTATATTGGCACTAAGCTCAAGGTACATTCGCCAACATCACAGTACAGCAATAGTGAAATATGAGCGAGAAAGCGTATAAACGAATGTAGCTTGACATATGTCAAAAAGTCAGGTGCGGTGAAAATTTACTGGAGCAGTTTGACAGTTGTTCATGTGTAGAAGTGCACATGTATACACGCATAGAAATACATTCGCAAAATTTCGTCTCATCGCTTGTCTCCCTTTGATTTCCGAATGAAAACACATTGTGAAGATAGGTTAGTGCCAATATAGAAGTATTACATATATGACGGTGTCGCATATTGCTCCTGAACTCATTGCCGACTGTAGTGTGCGCAAAATCATAGAAAAGAAAATAAAATATGGTTGGCATGGCGACTTATATGATCGCTATAAACAAAGTTCCTAAAGAATTTATCAAAAAAGTAGACCCAATATTTGATTGCATGAATAGGGCAATCGGTTAATTGCTTTAGATCGGCTTTACAATTAAATAATGAGTCGTACAAATTTATACAGACTTTTTTAAATTATTTGAAAGATGTTAAATGTATGGATGATAAATGTATGGATGATAAATGTCTTTTTTAGAACAAAAATCTGTTTTTTAATCACTGATGAAATTAAGCAAAATAAATAAATACATAAATACATACAATACATAAATTTTGTATAACAAATAAGTTTTTTAACCAAGATAAACTAGAAAATACTTATGCAATTTTGCGACAAAATTGAAATATCACTCGGTCAAGTGTAGCAACTAATTTCGAAAGATACACAGGATTCTATGGATCAACTCCTAATAAATTATTACATGCTGAGACAGACGAAACTGTCTTTTGTATTATTTTATTTCAGCAGTAATGATTACGCAAAATATTTTGTAGATAACAAATATTAAATTATTAATGAAATAATTAAAAAATTAATTGTGGCATCTGTTTCCAAAAACTAAGAAATGATGACGTTTTCACTGCGCTAAGTGAAACATGTTCCATAAAAATTGTAATAAAAATTATCAATCGATTAGAGACTTTTGTTATAACCTATTTGCTCCTTCAGATTCCCTGATGAATGCTGTGACAGTAAATTAAAAAAAGGAAGTTCCAAACGATGCAAAACATAAACAATAAAAAAACAACAAAGGAAGAGCTGTTTTATTGACCCGCAATAATTTTTAACTTCCGTTGTTTGGAGCTTCCTTTTTTTATGGCCTACATACAATGTTTGCGTAAAAGAACTAAAATAAGAAAATCTAGGATTTTCAATTTACAGCATTCATCACTGAACCATTCGGGAGTAGAATTCTTGCATAAGTCGGATATATGCATTAATACCAATTTTTTCAGGCTCCGACTCAAAAATTTTGTGAAACACCAGAATGTGTTTTTTGCTTGCTTCCATAAGGGAATCCGAAGGAGCTAATAGGTTACCAAAGTCTGTAACCGATTGATAATTTTTATGGAAAATAAATATTTCACTTGGCGCAGTTAAAACTTCATCTTCCTTTCTAAAGTTACACACAAAATACACATAAAAACTACAACAAAAAGCATTGGCGTCGTTGAAACGACGATCATTGCGCTGGCTGATGTGTTGCTGTGAGAAATTTGCACAAAAAATGATTGAGAGACCAAAACAACCACCAACACCTCAAAGTACACAGGAGAAGCGGTACTTTCACTTCATGTATATTTGTGGTGGCGTGTGCTTCAGTTCGCACAGTCAATGAGCGTAAACTGAAGCGCTTGCTCTCCTTGCACCGCTCTTTCCCTTTTGTGGCTTCCCCCCGCTCTATGAAGCTCGCGAACAAAAATTTGAATTTTTGAGCTCAGATGCGCCTTCTATACACTTCAAATTCTTTGGTGTTGGTCTACCGGATACAGTTGGTTTTTCTTTTTCATCTTATTTTTTAGTTTGTTTGTTTTTCTTTAATTCAACCTTTTGTTGCAGCCAATCATTATTTCTTTTTAAAAAGACGCTTTCAGTTCTATTGCTTGCACTCCATCTTGCTTTTACCTTCAATACTAAATCATATATTTCCTTTTTCTCTTCGTCTGATAAAAAATACTCGGACCCTGTACTTTTGCGTAACGTCATCCATTAAAATGTTTTTAACTAAATAGTAAAATTTTAGTCTTGTGAAGTGGTCTTCAGTGGGAGTACTGCAACCTGAAATACCTTCCGGCCTTCCTATTGCCGCCTTTAATGTCGATGGTTGGTCATCGCTTATGCTACATGCATCTCCTGCATCGAAGTAAGTTGTTTTTTCCAACCATACCTCATTATTCTGGACAACATTTAATTTAGTACAGTTTGCCGCGATCCATTTCAACTTTGTAGTACGATAAGTCCTGGATATCTTCTCTTTAGTCGTAGATATGTTGGCTGCAGGCAAACTTCCTTCGACGTAACCAATTTCTTTAGTGACAGCCAGAACAAACTTCTCCTTTGTCTTCGAAATAGTAAATATTTCAAACAGCTTCGAATTTTCCAAAAACATCTTTGTGCTTCTTCTTCGGTTTAGTTGCAGTGGCGGAGTTGAAGTGATGTTTAGTTCAAATTAAATTCGAAACTAACTTCACTTACTCCAAACTCCTTTATTTATAAGTAGGATTTGCATATGCATTCAAATAGCAGGTACTAAGCTTCCAGTACTAGCAGGTACCTAAACCTTTGTTAGGTATTCCCGCGTTGTGGGATTTTTGGGGGTGGGTTTTAGACAGTGCACATAGATATAAGTCTGCTTTTTGTTTTCAATAACTAATTGTTTCATTGGCGCGGTTCAACTCAAAGACTAATGGCGACTGACTGCGTTTTGCTCAAATTAAAAAAAAAATTGTTGTGTCAGACACAGTGTTAGTATTTTGTTAAAAACAAAAGCATTACAGCAAAGGATACATGATAGCGGATTGCCGGAAATGAAAGCCAACTTGTTTTTCGTACGTGCGAACTGCGCATCCAGCAAAAGTACTCTTTACTTCGAGCTTACAGCAATATACGCCAAAAAAAAGTCGACTTACTATGGAGTTGCAAGCTTGTATCACTTCTTAAATGAAGCCAAAATCCAAATTTGCATGCCCTGGCAACGATTATAATCGCGTCTAATTGATTCACTATCAAAATCTTGACGAACTTGTTCGAACGGACGCACCCCAAAGCACAAAATTCCGCGAGGTGCCCACAGAAAAATCGCTGTAAAATCCAGTCGGGCAAAATCGGGCACCCGATCTCTTCAGGGCAGTACTCATAGAAGACTAGTGAACAATTTTCCCAAAGACGGAACCGTGGCGAGAATGGCCTTTTTTTTTAAAGTCTATCGAAAGTTCAAAAAGTGCGATAAAAACAGTGTTTCAAGTGAGTGCCTACGAAAAGACAACAACAACAACCAACTTTTTTTTTCTATATTTAATTATTTACTACAAATGCCTTCTTTTACGATGCTGGTGCAGACAGTTTCAATTAATTTGCTCCTTTCCGTATTTTAAAACTTCAGCTTTGCCGAAAAAGTGGAAATTGCTGATATTATTTCACACTCTAAAAATTGCTCAACTTTGACGGGCTCTACAAGCAAAACTATTTGTCTAATTTAGTTAAGGTTTTCGGATTTCTTAGGTCCAAGCATTTATCTATCGGACAAGTATAACAGTTTTCCCCAAACTATAGGTAGCAGCCTCAGATAAAAGAGAAACGCACCATGTGTATATTTCGTTTCTCTCTCTCTCTCGCTCTCTATCATTTTGATTTCGAAAAAAGGGCATACAAGATGAATAGGCAGCTCTTGGCAGCTGAATCTTGTTTTATTTGGCAGATAATATATTTAATTATCATTTCAATAAGGTTTCAAAGCAGCGTTTTGCAGCGTTTTAATGCAGTATCATTTGAAAAGTCTAATTTTCGGAAAAATTATGTGAAAAAATGACACTATTGTTTATGTTTTCCCTAATTCACTACTTAACAATTGATAATTAGTACTTTTTTTACATGTTCTACTCACCTTCAGAAGTGGATTCCATTTGGTCTTATTTGATTTTCTTTATTACATACAATTTTTCACCTGTATAACCGTTCTCAGTGTATTAACTGTAGAGTGACGCTCGAGCGAAGGCCACATTCCAACTGAGCCTAAGGAAGGGGCATGACGAATTAGTCATCACTATGAACGATTTTAGTTTCTTGAAAGATCATTGCAGCCAACTCAAGGGTGTGAAAAAACCCTAAATAGAAACTTGTTTTTTTGGACTTTTGGCCGCACTGTGCGCCAGTTCGTCTAGCATATAATTAAGCGTTGCCAGGTCTAGCTGTTTTGTGCCCCAGCCGAGTTTTTGGACTTTCTGATTTTTTTGGCGGGTTCCAGGGTAGTGCTGTGGCAGCAACGAAAATAGGATAGCCATGTGATCGCTATGTGTGTAGATGTCGGACACTTGCCATCTAACACTTCGGGTAAGTCGGCTTCTTGCCAGTGTAAGATCGATAATTGAGCTCGCTTGTCCTCTACTAAATGTTGGCTTATTCCCTTCATTTAGGAGCTGGAAATCGGTACACGCGAAAGCATCCAGCAGTGCTGCGCCTCGTTTGTTAGTTTTGGCGCTGCCCCACTCTACAGCCCATGCATTGAAGTCGCCGGCAATAATGGCGGGAGTTTTGCCAGTGGCGTCTTGTGTTAGCCGGTCCAGCATATCCTGGAATTCATCCAGACGTTCGCTGGGCGGCGCGTAGCAGCTGTAGAAATGAATGTCCTTGATTTTTGCATAAGCAAAGCCCTTTTGTGACACGTTTTTCTGCTCTATAGGCAGCGGCCCGCAGGCCCAGATAGCCGCTTTTTTGATGGCGTCCTCTGCCCAGGTTGTGTCGTCTGAAGGGGCTTTATACTGCTCGCAGATGAGCGCGATATCTACCTTGAGCTCGTAGATCGTCTGCTTCAGCAAATTCTGTGCTGCCTCACAGTGATTGAGGTTGAGCTGAATGCACTTCCAACGCTTCTCTGTATGCCGCGCATTTGAAGCTTCCAGTCGGGTGGTCATTACCAGCTTCACCATTGTCAGAGAATTGACAAAGTACACATTTTGGTGCGAGGTTGCAGTTTTTCGATGTATGGCCATTGCCTGCACATCTAAAGCACATCCCGCTGCGGTCTTTGTCGCTTCTGCAGTTCTTCGACACATGGCCAAATTCGAGGCATTTGTAGCACCGTATAGGGGTTAGGCGCTCGCGTATACCTCACCCAGCCCACGCGAATTTGGCGGGCAGGGTTACCGTTGAGAATTTTGAGAAAGTCGCACAAAAGGTCGTTTTTAAAAAAAAAAGTCGCACAAAAAAGTCGTTTTTTCAAAAAAAAAAAGGGGCACACTTTTTTTTACGGAAAAACACAACTAACAATTCACATTAACATTTCAACGACATAAATAACTTAGAAATAATGATTAAAAAGTGTTTATATACACTTTTGTGTATTAATTTTTAATAATGTGTTTGTATACACTTTAATATATTAATCATAAATTTTCTTTTTTTTGTAACTTCGTCTCTGTATTTTCGCACAAGCATTACTTGGCATACAGTCTTCTATTTAGGTATCTAGCAAATTTAGAGCTGATAGTATGGACTTACAAGTTCCTACAACTAATCTGTTGGTTAATTTATTTTTCATTAATCCTAATTTTGAAAAAATACTTTCCGCACACGCACTGCTGTGAGGTAGAGTTAATACATGCGCTGCCATTTAAAACATTTTTTAAGATTCCTACTGTATGTCAAAAATGTTCAGCTAAATGCTAAATCAAAGACTATAGGCTTTGTGCTAAATAATCAGCTGATCAATCGAATGGGGTTACGATATCGCGAGGAATATCGTAAACTTAAATGATTTTTTAAGTGCAAATATGTGTGATTTTGCAGTGTATGACTATAAAAAGAGGTAGAAGGATTTCACTTAGCAAAAAAGGGGGGAAAAAGTCGCACAAAGATGGAAAAAGTTGCAAAATCAGACAAGTTTGAAAAAGTCGCACAAAAAGTCTCAGAGCGTCAAAAAGGTTGCAAAATGCAACTAAAGTCGCACAACGGTAACCCTGTTCGCAATGGCCGTCAACGCGATCCACAGGAGCTGCAAAAGGTGTTAAGCAGAATGCAGTTTGGGAAGCACTGTACTCACCCGTAGCGAATACACCACCCACGTATCGTGGTGGACAGGGTGCCACTCCACAGGGTGCACCGGCGAAGAGCTGTGTGAAATAGCCAACTTAACACACTGCTGCACTTATTGCACACAGCTTGCGGTCCACTTTTGGAAACAGCTGATTGTAGATCGGACAGCTGATTAATGTTTATAAACAAACAGGTAGGTTGCGCGGGATTTCCGCACAAATCGGTATGGTGGATTCGTTCTCACTGAAAATTTTGCAAACACTCAGTGAGCCACTGAAATAGAAAACTCGATTAGGAAGATTTGTGTCCCAGCTAGTGCCCGCACACTTTGCACAACGCGACACTATACTTTCGCACTTTAGCACTTCCTAACGAATTTTACTGACACGCTCTGCGCTACGCGCAAAGAAGCTATTTGTTAGGAGCAGGGAGGATGTACGCCTGTCCTCTGCTAACACTTCACTTCACTTCACTACAGAGGCTGTAGCAGTTGTCAATTGCGAGAGTAGCCCACCCGGAGGAAGTAGGAAAAGCGGTTTTTACATGGACGCCATACCACAGGAGAACCAGTGGAGCAGCGGATTGACAGCAAAGCAAAAACAGAAGGCGCGGTCACTCCTGCAGATCTATGGGTCAATATTTGCAGCAGAAGCAGACGCAAGAACAGCCATAGTGAAGCACAACATCGACACCGGAAGTGCGAAACTGATCCGCCAACAGCCGAGACGAGTTCCTCTGGCCAAGAGGGAAGAGGTCACAAATTTGATCGAAAACATGCGGAAAGAAAAGGTCATAGAGCCCTCGTCAGGCCCTTGGTGCTCGCCGGTCGTGCTAGTCAAGAAAAAGGATGGCAGTACCCGGTTTTGTGTGGACTATCGGAAACTCAATGATGTGACCAAGAAGGACAGTTATCCACTACCGCGGATCGATGACACCCTGGACACGCTGTCAGGCACACAGTGGTTCTCCACGCTCGACTTACGCAGCGGCTATTGGCAGGTAGAGCTTGCAGACAAAGACAAGGAGAAAACGGCTTTCAGTGTTGGCGATGGTTTATGGCAGTTCACCGTCATGCCGTTTGGACTTTGAATCGCACCAGCAACATTCGAGCGGCTAACGGAACGGGTGCTAAAAGGGCTGCATTGGCGGACGTGTCTGGTGTACCTCGACGACATAATCGTGATGGGTAAGAGCTTCGACGACCACTTGGGAAAGCTAAAGGAGGTATTCGAGTGGATACAAAAAGCCGGGCTTAAACGTAATCCAAAGAAATGCTCGCTGTTCTGAAAGGAGGTCAAGTATCTGGGTCGCACGGTTTCCTGGGCCTGTGCGCACACTACCGACGATTTGTTCCTGGATTCGCGAACATAACCAGCAGCTTGCACAAACTGCCGAAAAAGAGCCAAGCTTTCGAGTGGAACGAAGAGCAGGAGCAGGCTTTTGCACGACTGAAGGAAAAACTGTGCACTGCTCCAATTCTGGCCTTCCCCGTGCCCGGAGAGATGTTTGTGCTGGATATAGATGCAAGCGGACATAGTATTGGCGGTGTGCTATGGCAGATAATAGATGGCCAAGAACAAGTGATAGCATACTACAGCAGAATTCACGAAGGCTTACTGCGCATAGTGGCAAAGTCTGCGGCTGAAGGATGGGTGCCTGTACCACGAATGGGAGAGTGAGGATGGTCGGACCAGCAACTCCCTAATGGTAGTCCCGAAATGCAGGATCAACGAGGTCATCGAGGCATACCATAACGACTCCAGTGGAGGGCCCCTAGGCATCACCAAAACCATCGCTAAAATAAAAAGACGATTCTACTGGGTACAATGCCAGGAGTCTGTAGCCGATTGGATTAAGAGCTGTGACCGATGTTCAGCTGCGAAAGTGCCGACAAGAAAATCTCGGGGCCGCATGCAGCAGCCTTCGAGCGGATTGCCATGGACGTCGCCGGCCCATACCCAATTAGCACTCAAGGCAACAAATATGTGCTGGTGGTAATGGATTATTTCAGCAAATGGCCCGAAGTGTATCCTATTCCTAACTAGGAGGCCAATACGGTCGCGGAAATGCTAGTAAACAACTGGGTGGCCAGGTTTGGAGTTCCGCTGGAGTTGCACTCGGATCAAGGCCGGAATTTTGAGTCTGCGGTATTCAAGGAAGTGTGTGAGCTACTAGGAATAAGAAAAACCCGCACCACTCCTTTGCATCCGACGGTATGGTGAAACGATTCAATCGAACACTGGAAGAATATCTGCGGAAAGTGGTAGGCAGGAATCAAAAGGATTGGGACACGCATATCCCTCTGTTCCTGATGGCGTATAGGTCAGCACGGAGTTCGGAGTGGTCAGCACGACGGAAGGTGCTAGGACTGACTACGTGGTCAATAAGCGGTCGGAACTGGAAGAAATCCACCAGTTTATAAGAAGCCGTACCCAACTGGTCAGCGATAGGATGAAAGCCAGAATGATCTGCGGGCTAACACAGCAGGGTTCCAAGAACGCGATCTGGTAATGCTCTTCAACCCGCAGCGGAGGAAAGGTTTGTCTCCAAAACTTCAAACGTCATGGGAAGGACCGTACAAAGTCGTGACTAGGATTAATGACGTGGTGTACAGGGTTCAACGCTGCTGCAATAGAAACGCTAAGCTGAAAGTAGTCCATTTGGAGCGCCTGGCGCCTTACTCCGGCGGAGCCTCGGCACTTGTTCGAGACGAACAAGTCTAAGTGGTGGGCAGTGTAACGATGAGGCACCCTGTCGCTGTGCTATGCATGAATGCTTTTACGGGCATCCTTTAGGTACGCACTTTAGAGTACGGCCGGCTTGCTATAATTTGGATATGGCAAGGATGGCTCGCGATGGTAATGGGATGTGCGAGATCGATCGAGAAATAATCGAATTGGAATGTGCGAGAACGATCGAGAGATAGTCCAACTGGAATGTGCGAGTTTAATGTTTAAAGATGATTTCATGTAAATGTAAAACTCGTCTACTTCTATCGCTATCCACATGAAGCAGATGACAATTACAAGAATCGCACAAATGCGCTCTTGGCAGGCAATGGCAAAACCTCGAAGTTCGGATTCGGCGTTAAACTGTAGGTCCCCTAACTCACTTCTCCTATCCGTTTGAAATGTGTGTTGTAATACATGTTGAAAAAAAAACAGTGTTACATACACATTTCAAACGGGTACAATTTGTGGTATCACAATGGGCCCATATAGAGGCCTAACCTATGTAAATGTTGACCGCGGCTGCGCCTCGAATGGTTCATACGCTGGGTCCAATTTTGGCATGCTCTCTCCAACATATCTGCCTTTATCTCACGAATAAATTCTTCAATATTGGCTTCCAGTGCGTCAACCGTTGCGGGCTTGTCGCTATAGACATGAGCTTTAACATAGCCCCACAAAAAATAGTCTAAAGGCGTTAAATCGCACGATCTAGGCGGCCAATTGACCGGCCCCAAACGTGAAATAAACTGTTCACCGAACTCGCCTCTCAATTGGGCCATTGTTTCGTGTGCTGTGTGGCATGTGGCACCGTCTTGTTGAAACCACCTGTCAGCCAAGTCCAGCTCTTCCATTTTGGGCAAAAAATGTTTGTTATCATCGCACGGTAGCGCTCGCCATTCACAGTAACATTCCTGCCTTCATCGTCTTGGAAAAAGTACGGTCACAATCCACACCAAAGTGCATTTTTCGGGATGCATTGGCAGTTCTTGCAATGCTTCTGGCTGCTCTTCACTCCAAATACGGCAATTTTGATTGTTCACGTATCCATTCAACCAGAAATGACCTTCGTCGCTAAACACAATTTTTCGATAAAAAAGTGGATCTTCATCCAACTTTGCTAGCTCCAATTCACCAAAAGTTAGCCGTTGTGGTAGGTCGTGTGGCTTCAGTTTTTGCACCAGCTGTATTTTAAAAGGTTTTACACCCAAATCCTTCTGCAAAATCTTCCACTGAAATTACTCCACTAACAGAGGCCGCATTGCTGCGAAAGCCGCCGAACCGATAATTCACGGTCATCAACAACACTGGCGGATACAGCTGCGATATTTTCCTCTGTCCGCACTCTACGTATGCGTGTTGGTGGTTTAATGTTCAATAATGTAAATTTGGTGCGAAATTTAGTCACAAGATTCCGAATAGCCGCCTCAGAAAGTCGCCCAAACCGACCATAAAACGGAAGAAGTGCACGATGCACCTACTTAACCGAGCATAAATTTTGATAAAATTCAATAATCTGCAAGCGTTGTTCGTTTGTAAGTCGATTCATGGTTAAATTACAGACCAAACTGAACATGTTTGACAGTGACATGTTACACGAAAACAGCTGAGCTGCCAAAAACAGTGTTGCCAAAAAGAAAGTTGCTAAAAAATCACCCTTTATCAAAATCATTTTAAATAAGTTATTTAGAATTAAATGTTATTCGTTTATAAAGGTATCTAGTAGCACAGAATAAACAGTATACAGAAGGCGCATCTGAAATAATTTTGCGATTTCATTTCGGACGCGGGCGGGAGCAGCAAAGATGAGGAAAATGTATATGGAACCGAGAGACTTCGGCTATTCGAAGATATTCGCGATGACTTCGGCACACTTCTTAATTCGAAGTCAGCTTTCATAATTTGCTTTATGTTGATGTGGTCAGTCCATGGTACAATAACAAGGTAGTGTTACGGGCGAGCGGATTTTATTTTTTTCTCGTCAGAGTTCGGTAGGTTGTCAAAAATTTTTGTTGCTTTTGTTTACATTCGGCGAACAGCATTGCCAGCCAACTGTTTTTCTGTGCAATTTGAAACCTTTTTGCAATGATGAAAGAAAATTATTTTTGCAATTTTCGTTATGATTTTCTTTTTAATTACAGATGTGTTTATCAGGACTATTTTGCAGTTACCTAGAAGATGTACCATATAACACTTTCGGCCGATTTATATTAACTTTTCTGAAATAACGCAAAATCGGCGAACTATGGACTTAGCACTTTTGCCCCTCATTGTCAAACAACAGATTAAAACAAAGAATCTATGTGCTTTTGGTGTTAATTGGTGTACTTTTACGTTTTCTTTCATCCTTTATCAAAATCTAATATTTGTAAACCAAGTAGTCTATTCGATACTGGCAATACTGTTGGCAAGAGAACCGTCCGTCCGATTTGACAATGAACCGAACAAAAACACTAACAAAATACACGTGAATTATTTCTCTCTTTCCTGCCACTACCTTGTTATTGTACCATGGGTCAGTCGTTCGCATAATTGTGTGCGCTGACAGCGATCGCTGGCGCTGACTTCACATGCTTGGCTTTACTCGGGCACTTTGATATGGTGGTTGTTTTGGCAAAGCGTTCGCCAGTCACTTTTTCTTATGCAAATTTTGTCTGTCCGCTTCTTGTTCTTGTTTGTAAAAAAGCAAGCGCAGAGCGAGCACGTGCCGGCGATTTTGTTTATTGTCATTATCAATCGAATCTTCGAGCTGAATGGTCGTTTTTTTGTTCATGCTGCACTTAGATTAATTGATATTAAATTTTGCAAATATTTAGACGTGGTTGATCCAAAATAAAAATTTGTACAAATATATTTACAAGGCTAGTTCCAAGTATAATTATTTGTCTAAATTTTAACGTGGTTGATTCCGATTTTGAATTTTTTGAAAAAAAAAATCCGAAATTTTTTTTTTGATGACAAGGACATTGAACCAAGACAAACTTGAAAATATGTTTTCTATACTACGACAAAAAGGTGGTAATAATATAAATCCATCAGTGGCTGATATTAATAATATATTAGCACGCTTAATGGCCGCCAAAATTGTGCAATTGAGTTCCCACAGCAATTGTGAAGAACTAAATGATACTACGTTTGAAACGCTTTCTAATATCGTATTAAATCTCGACTCAGCTCCTGAACATAACGAAGAAACTAGTCAAACCGATGATTTCGAAGTGGATAATAATACAGCCATCCTTGCCGATTTCATATTAAATGATAATTTTCAGAACTGTTCTGAATTTACCATTGATTTAGCGTCTTTAAGATATTTTTTGGGTTATGTTGTTTACAAAATACTTCCCAAAATAAACTGTGAAACATGTGCAGGTGAATTGAGAAAAGAAGATGAGGTACTAACAGTTCCTAGTGAACTTTTCATATTTCACAAAAACTTTAACTCTCTCAAAGATTTCGGCAATCTTATTAGTCCATCGCAAATTCTATTAGAGATAAGCAAAGTACACATTTCAATTTTCCGCAGCATTTTTGAAAAACAGCCACAAATTCTAGGCATAAAAAATTTAATAAAAGTAAAATGTCAAAATGCTACACCACAATGGTTTTCCACATGTCCTGATCATAAAAACACAATTTTGGATTTTATGATCTTAGTTCTTCTCAGGAAGCATTGTTCATGGGCCTTAGAAAAGAAAAATGTAACTAAACCCCGAAAACTTAAAATCCTAAAATCGTAATAAACTCTGGTTATTTTGACCAAACTTATTCCCACAATTGGCGGTTTTTTAATCGTAGTATTGTGAGTCGTTGAGCTCCTTACAGAAATCAGCCAAAGCAAAAATTTATTCTAACTTTAGTTGTTAGCCAGCGACAACAACAACCACAGGCTGTAGCCTTTCCTCATCTAATCTAAACTAATAATCTAATTTATATTAGATTACTTTTTAATAATTTTGCTTGGAAAAAATTGCATTTGGCTAAAAGAACACATTGCAAGTAAAACGAAAAATAAGAATAAAATAAAAATACTAAAAAACACATAAAAATACTAAATGATATAAACTTTAAGAAAATAAAAGGAATAAATAATGAAGAAAAAGTTATAAATACCAACTAAATCAGAATAATAACAATAAATAACAATAATTAATAATTAATAATAATAATAAATACCAATAATTAAATTGATTTTTTGTTTTGTTAATTTAATTAACAAAAAATTTCAATTTGTAAGCTATTCTCAATAGCATTTACACTTTTGACAATTTATCAATTAAAGAGCTTTTACTTTTAGAAATAGAATGCCAATTCTTGACAAATAGTAAGAACTTGACAAATAGTCAATATGGTGAATTTATTAAGAATTGGGCTGTTAATACATGAATTTGAAAAATTTATCGGTATGAATTTTATTAGGCCAGAAGGCAACGTAGCCAACATGAATGCCAACATTGCACAGCAGAAATTCATGGTTTTGTTTTTGTATCAATAAAGAACGCACACTCTACTGTACGCCTTTGCGAATTCACATGGTTCATTATTCATAGCAGTACCGAAAGTCATGGAAATTCAACTTGCTTTTCATCTTGTGCAGTTGCTCGTATTGTTTCCAATCGCCTCAGCGCATACACAAGCAACACGCACGTTTATTTTCACACGGACACACACCCTTGCATATTCGAATTTGCAAACGGTACGCCGCGGCGCGCCGTCTCGTGCAAATCAGCACAGCACAGCTCGCAATTGATGTTCCTTGTCGAACACCCCAACAGAGAATGAAGGTGATCTTCGAAAATTTAAGTTTGCTGAAGCCAGCGACAAAACTTCGTATAGCCGAAGTACTACTGTGCCTCGTCCCCTTTACTGCTTCCCCCCGCATCCACAAACGGGCCGTACCGCTGAAACCCGCAAAGAAAATTTTCTTTACACCAGATGCGCATTCTGTATATTGTTTGTTCTGTGCTAGTAGGCAGTGTGCATGGAAAATAATTATTTCGTAGCTAAGCCTAGTAGTGGCAGTGGCGCAAACAGGGGGAGTTTTGGGGGTTCAAACCTCCCCTGAAATATTTTTAAGTTAGTACAGAAATTTAATTTAAAACCTTCGCATATATGTTCAATCATCAATATCACTACTCGACACAAAAAATGCTCCTAAAAAAGTGTTTTCTAGACTAACAGCCTAATTCTGTACACTTGATAAATTCACCATATTGACTATTTGTCAAGTTTTTACTATTTTTCAAGAATTGGTATTCTATTCCTAAAAATAAAAGCTCTTTTCTTGATAAATTGTCAAAAGTGTGAATGTTATTGGCAACAGCATACAAATTGAAAGTTTGCCTATTGAAAATGGAAGAATTGTGCATGTTTACACTTTTAACGGTTGAGGAGGATAGAAGAGAAGAAATCTGAAGCAGAAGAAAACAAATAATTTGCCTTCGTTGAGCGAAGAAGAATTCATGAAGAATTTTCGGCTAACTCGATCCTTATGGCATTGATGGTAGGCTTAATATTTGCACAAATAATATATTTTTCATCTTAGGTTTTGAAACCAAAGGAATTGGGCTATCTTTGCCCATACGCGTTCTGGCGGCATTGCATTTTTTTGGACATGGATCCTACCAAAAATGCGTTGATAAAAACTGTAATTTGCCTATGAGCCAATCATCTGTCTCACAAAATTGTAAAAATTTTTAATAAAAATTTCAAAATAATTTCAAAATTACTTCTTTCAATTTTTTATTTCTCTTATTTTTTGACAATTTGACAACTATCGCATATTCACCTTATGTTAAATTAAATGAGTTTTTTACTTTATCAATGTTGCATCAGAATGCCAACAAAGCTTTTGCTTGATAAAAATCTTGACAAAATACCTTGATAAAAAATTTGTCAAGAATACACAGAATCAGGCTGTAACTTTGGGCCGCTGAACACGAAACTGAAGATCAAAACATTTTGTGAGAAGCGTTTTCAAATCTTCGAAAAACCAGTTTTTACCCTGTTGTTTCAGTTATGAGCATATATCTCGTAAACGAACCATCCGACTAACACAAGATGTCCGTCGGTCAGAAGATAATACCTTAGCTTTTCCAGAGATATACAGATTGTCCAAATCAGATGAGATTTGGAGAATTACTGACGATGAAAATTGTAAAAAAGTAGATTTTTCGACCATTTTCAAAAATTATAAATTGCTGAATGTTTTTTTATAGATAAAATAAATTATTTCCTTTGGTTTCAAAACCTAAGATGAAAAATATATTATTTGTGCAAATATTAAGCCTACCATCAATGGAATCGAAGGAAAAATGACAAAGTTATGATGCACTGAGTGAAAACACCAACTTTACATTAATTACACTATGACCCATCCAACTGTTGATATAGGCGTGTAACTAGAGGTCATTTACCTGGCATAGTCAGTTTTCATTTTCTGACTGAAAGTGATTTTTAGGTTAGGTTAGGGTGGCAGCTTGAAGAGCTCACGTAGGCCACGTTGCACACCCCCCCGGGTGTGAGGCAGGAGCCATCCCGATTCTACAATGAATCGGGCGATGCGGCCGATGCTGGGTCCTGTTAGGTCGGCCAAGCTGCTGAAGAACGGCGCACCCAGCACCCGGAGACGTCTCCTCGCTAGTGCTGGGCAGTGGCACATCAGGTGCTCGACGCTCTCCTCCTCGCTCGCATCGTCACAGCTGCGGCAGAAGTCATTGAACGGAAGACCGAGTCTCCTGGCGTGTGCGCCGATCGTCCAGTGTCCCGTTAGCACAGAAACTGTGGAATAAATGGAATTCCGATTGAGTCGGAGCAATTCTCGTGTTCTGCCTTGGTTAAGCGACGGCCAGGTTTCTTTGGAGATCCTACATAGGTTCTCCTCCGCCCAGAGTCGGTTAGCCAGGCGGGAATAGGCCTGCTTGACCATCAATTTGACGGTCGCAAGGGGGGTGCTACACAACGTAGTAGGAGCTGGAAGCAGAGTGCCTTTTCTAGCTAACTCGTCAGCCGCACAATTGCCAGCGATTCCGCTATGCCCCGGGACCCAACTCAGGTGAACCCTGGCATGCTCCGCTATGTCATTCAGAGCTGCTCTGCACTCTGCAACCAGTTTAGAAGAGGTATATGTACCTATCAAAGATTTTATTGCTGCCTGGCTATCTGAGAAAATACATATAGCCGAAGGAAGAGAGGGTTGCGATTGCAACCGACCCACTGCTAGCAGTATAGCCATGGTCTCCGCTTGGAAGACGCTACAGTGGTCAGGGAGACGAGCAGTAATACTGGCCCCTAATTGATCACAGAAAACCCCACATCCGACCCTGTTGTCAAGTTTAGAGCCGTCCGTGAAGATTTCGATAGCGTTTAGCAGCGGGCGACGGCCTTCCGTCCAGTCGCACCTGCTAGTGTGGCCCAGGTCCACACAGCGGCAATCTTGGCGGACTGCCTAACTAGAAGACTCGAGGGGATCCAATTAAGGATAGCAAAAAGCGTAGTAGGCGTAGAACGAATGGCTCCAGTTATGAGGGTGGCAGCAAGTCTCCTGACTCTATCGAGCTGCTTCAGGTTGACTCGGCTGGCTGCCGCGGGCCACCAGACAACAGCACCATAGAGAAGGATAGGCTCAACCACTGCCTCATATAGCCAGGAAACAACGCGCGGCTGGAGCCCCCATCTGGCACCTACCGCCCGCCTACAGCAGTAGATGGCCCTGGAGGCTCTTTTTGCCCTCTCAGCGATGTTTGCGCTCCAGGTGAGCTTGGAGTCTAATATCAGCCCCAGGTATTTAACCTCCTTACTCAATTTGAGCGGGGTTCCATTCAGGGCGGGGAGTCTGAAAGGCGGAACCTTGTACTTCCTTGTGAAGAGAATAAGATCCGTCTTTTCCGGGTTGGCCGTAAAGCCACAGGAGTTGCTCCATGAGGAGAGGATGTCCAAGAAGTGATTCATCCGCTCGGAGAGTACACTTGGAAATATTCCAGCTATGGCCATTGCAACATCGTCGGCATAAGCGACGACCCTGCAGCCAACAGCCTCTAACTTGACAAGCAGTCTGTTCAGGGTTAGATTCCACAGGAGCGGCGACAGAACGCCCCCCTGAGGGGTACCCCTAGTGACTGACCTGCGAATACGTGCCGTCCCTAACGTAGAGTTTATGAAACGGCTGCTAAGAAGCGCGCTGATGAAATCTGTCAGTTTACGACCAACGCCAAGTTCCGAGAGAGCCACCCCTATCGCTCGAGGGCAGACATTGTTAAATGCGCCCTCTATGTCTATGAAAGACACTAGGGTGTACTCCTTGAATGCCAGCGACTTGTCTATATAGTCGACCAGAGAGTGCAGCGCGGATTCGACTGACCTGCCCCTTGTGTAGGCATGTTGCGAATCCGAGAGAAGAACTGGGTCAATGAGGCTCCTAATATGGACGTCGATTTATAAGGCTCCAAGGAGTTAATGGCCCACGTGACCATGGTGCTATCGATGCGGACGTCCGTTAAGGACCAGGAAAGTGGTTCCTCCGGAACTACCGCTTCAGCGGAGGTGGGGATACTCCCCGGAAAGTGCACGTCACCTAACACCTCCAGGGTTTCCCCACTGGACTCCGTCCAAGCACCGTTTGCCTTCTGGATGGTGGTGGGAATAGATGGAGAGTTTCTGAGGATCCTGCGGAGACGGCCGATGTCCGAGACTTTTTCGATACCGCCGCAAAAGGATTCCCACGATTCCCTCTTTGCCTTCCTGACCTCGTGCTTAAAGGCTCTAAGGTCGGATCTGTACGCGTCCCAGGTGTTATACCTCTTGGCCGCGTTGAAAGAGCGCCTGCATGCTCGCCGCAAGCTAGCAATTGTGGTGTTCCACCAGGGTGGCTTTGGTTTTCCCCGGTGGACCCTAGGCTTGCAAGCGGCAGCTGAAGCATGACTAAGCGAATTGGTAAGTGTTGCCACCGCTGTCTCGATGTCCCCTGGACACAAGAGACGCGGAGGAGATGCGTTAAGATTAGAAGATAGGATCGAACAGAAAATTTCCCAATTCGTCCTACGTTTATTGCGGAAGGAGGGCCTGGCCGGCACACTCAGGTCCAGACAGAAACTGATGTACCGGTGGTCGGAGAAGGAGCACTCCTCCAGAACACGCCAGTCCCTGACCAGGTGCCCAGAGAGCGCGTTGGTCAGAGTGACGTCCAGGACCTCCCTCCGAGTAGCGGTAAGGAACGTCGGTTCCGTCCCTCTATTCGCTATAGCTAGGTTATTATCTAGAATAAATTGAAAGAGCGACTCACCCCGTTCATTTGTGTCGCTGCTACCCCAGGCGTCGTGGTGGGCGTTAGCGTCCGCCCCGACGATCAGCGGAATGCCCTGTGCGTTGGCTACTGCAGCGATCTCCCGCAGTGGCCCGTAAGGAGGTGTGGGCCCGTGGTCGTGCGCCATGTAACTGGACACAATCCAGTGGACCTGGCATTGCAGCTCAGCGGCTATGACCACGCAGTCCCCGTCGCAGAACCTAGGGAGAAGAGAGACATTAATAGAGTCCTTTACAAGGGTGCAGGCCCTGATTTTACCTGCGCCATGGTGGGATATAGTACAGTTCTGTATCCGTTGAGGCTCAGCCCGCGAACCCGATCCTCGAAGATCCATGGCTCTTGGACGAGCACGAAGTCCTCCCTGCTGGCCGACAGACGGAGGAGGAGGGCAGCCGAGGCCGCCTTAGAGTGGTGGAGATTAATCTGAAGCTCTAGGAGCGTCGACCACCGTGATGTCGCCGTCCTCCTTCCCGACGAATATATCGTCCAGGTCGGACAGCGAGATATTGTCGTCCTCGGGGTCTCCTTCGGTCCTTACTTCAAGACCCTCGAAGAAGTCACCGATAAGTTCCGAGGCGGAGACGACACTGTCGGCGCCATCCTCGGAAGCGGAGTCCCGGACGAGGGGCACAGCAGGAGGCCCCGGTGTTGCACCTGTTAGGTTCTGCTGCCCGGAAGAGGACTGGTCACCTCGGTAAATCCGCAGTGTGACGGAGTCAAACCCATAGCTAACTACGCCCCCGGTAGCAGCAAGTGGTTGGAGGGATTCTTTGTTTAGAAAGACCAAGGCCTCCCTCAGAGAGCCCCGCGGTTCGCTGACCCAAGCTACCTTCCAATTATGGGTGGGGAGCTCAGGGTTACCGGTCTTAAGGTAATGGAGGATGGCCACCGGGTCCGATGGTACAGCCGGAACCCAGGTTTTGGCACGCGGTCTGCTGGGGATTTCATCCCGGGGCACCGCTCGCAGACTGGCGCCAGGCCACACTTCGCCCAGCTTTCCAACCGCCATGCGGAACAGGTCCGCAGAGCGTTGGTCGGCACAAGCCATCAGCTTTACGTGGCCCTGGTGCCAACCTGCGTCCCTGCACTTGGGAGGTAAACCCGGATTCGCAGCAAGTACCTCATCGTAGACGGACAGTAGGGCCGACCTGACTGTCCGCCATTTCTCAGCCGAGATCGCTCCGTCCGCATTGTTAGCGTCAACGATAGCCATCACCAGGCTGCCCTTGGCAATCTCGCTAAAAGTCCGACCAGATGCCGGAGTCGGAGCTGCTAGTCGCGGTTTCTTAGAGGCCTGAGCCGTTTGCGCAGGCTGTTGCTGCTCCTGCGACCTCTGTCGCTTGGAGGCAAACTCAAGGGCTTGAGGCGAGATGTTTTTTGCGCTAATGTTGCGCCTCGCCCACTCTAAGGAGGCTTTGTCCCTCTCCGTGAGTTCACTTGGAGGGATCTTCTCTAGCCTCTGCAGGACCTTGTGGGTTGTTTTCCTGGTCCTGTAGGCCCGTGTAGAGGGGGCGACTTTGGAGCCAGCGCCTGAAGTGGAGGCGGCGCTACGAGGGGCTGCAGGGGCAGGCTGAACCGGTTCATTCACCAAGGGACGGCCGCCCTGAGCAACAACGGGCTTATGAGGCAGGACACGGCCGCCCGGCAGTTTTTGCCTGGAAGCGGTCGCGCTGCTCGAAGAAGGAGAGTTCTGTGTACCCGCCTGCTGCTGCCTAGCTATAGGAGTCCTAGCAGCAGTGGCGGGTTTCCGCTCCACACGCGGAATAAGCGGGCGCGTCCCCTGGGGGGCGGTCGTGCGCCTCCCTTTCAGGATAGGCGCGCGCGTCCCCCGTGGGTTGGGCGCAGTTTGGGTTGAGGGTTTTGAAGAACTCATGTCTGTTGGGTCCCCACTCGTGGCCGCTATCGCCGCCCGAATGCGTAGTCACTATAGGATCCCATGGTTATCTTTGCAAGTAGTGAGGCCATGCGAAGGGTTGGCAGCTGCCCTTATGGGGTCAGCTGCTCAGAGCCAGATCCAGTGCAAGTCAGGAGTAAACTCAACTGACGCCTACGCCGCCAACTTAATGGCGACGGGCATTGAACGTACCACGAGGCCTGCCAGGGTTTTAACGGGACGGAGGCAGTCGTGGCATTAGCCTGAAAGCCATTTCCACTGGGTGTCACTCCAGTGTACTCAGGTAACAGAATACCACGACCACCAGCCCAAGGCGACAATGTCCAAAAAGAAGTAAAGAGTGGTCAGGAGACGAAAGCAGGGTCGTGCCAAAAACGATACGTATATCGTGGGGGGGGCGGGGGGTCAGGCAGGTCATTTAGCGTTACCCAGGATGCACCACGAGGAGGCGACCTGCACTACATCCCTTTTTTTTTTTTTTTTGTTTTGTGAGTCACAGCGCATAATTGCGCATTCTATTGCGTGGAGGTGAGTGGAATAGGAATAATTGGGTTGGGAATCGATGAACTTGGATATGTTGCAGGGTTTTTAGGAAAATTTAGAGAACAGGAAAAATCGGAAAAATTGGTTTGGAAAAGTGCGGGACCGTGCACACGGCGGGAGTTGAACCCACGACCTCTGGGATGACAGGCTAGTGTACTCACGCTAGGCTATCGAGGCTGATTTTTAAAGGACTTTAAAATTTTAAGGACATACACATTTCAAATATTTTTTTAAATTTTTGCGGTTGTGCAATAATGAAGACATGGGTATCAGATAAAAGAGAAAAATTGTTTCCCTTTAAATAAATTTTCTATTTTGAACTTTCAGGTCCAAAATATGTCAGGTAGGGAAACATACATGTTTTGGATCTCAGTCTGTAGATTCATACATCTAAATTTTATTCTATTTCAAAGTTCTCTATTTCAAAGTTCCCCCCCGAAATAAAATCCTGCTGCGCCACTGAGTAGTGGTATTTGATTATAATCAAAAAAGCAATTTGTCCCGTCCCGTTTTTGTCGAAAAGTCACTGTACAACTTTCAAGCGCGGGTTTTACACGACTGCTCTTTAGTACCATCTCTATTCTAAACTTTTTGCACTTTAAACGTTCCTCGGTTCGCTCTACTTTTGCTTCTGTGAACCATCGATGCTGATATTTTAATTTTAACGGCTAGCTTTTCTCTCAACCCTGACATTGTTGTTGATATTTGCTAATATTTTTATATCATCGATCTTTAACTTCCATTATTCTTCCTAGGTGCCATTAAGAGTAGCTTCAATTTTTCAGGTATTTGTCCAAAATTCTTTGCCTTTGCCGAAGTTCGTTAACAGCGTTAAAGCTACATACATATGTACTAAAGAGCGGCGCAAGCACTATAAAAATCGGTGTGCTTTCAAATACTGTCGCTCTTCACTTTCACTACAAAACAAGCACTGCAGTGAAGAAAGCTTTTGATATTCATACGAATACTGCACGAAACGACAATAGAACTTCAAGCACCTTGAAGTATAGAACAACACTGAAGTAGAACAACATTGAAGTAGAACAACATTGAAGTAGAACAACACTGAAGTAGAACAACACTGATGCAGAACAATACTGCAGTGGAACAACACGGAAGTAGAACAACACTGAAGTAGAACAACACTGAAGTGAAGCACTGAAGTAGAACATTTTCAAGCATACGGTGTTTTGTTTTGCACGATCGGAGTAGCTGATGTTTGTTTTTGGTATTTTGTATGGAATGTGGGCTGCATTTTAAGCATTACAACATTAATGTAAAAAAACGCAGGTTTAAAGCATGTTTTTTCGATATTTATGTAAGTCTGTTTCACTCGGTGTGAAGTAGAAGTTCTGTTTCACTCGGTTTGAAGTAGAAGTTCTGCTTCACTCGGTGTGAAGTAGAAGTTCTACTTCACTCGGTGTGCTTGCTGTGATTTACTGTTACTTAACCTCATTATAGCTTTCTGTTTTGATGTTTTGCTTCACAACAGAACACAAGCACTGTCGCTGCTGTAGCGAAAAGGTTTTCGAATGATGCAGTGCTTGCTTTGTTGCAGAATAGAACTATTGAGCATTTGAATTTGCTGTCACCGCGACACTGAAGTGCAGTACTTAACAGTACTGTGCAGTAGTGAAGTGTGGCCAATAGGACTTTTGTGCAGCTCTTTAATATGTACATGAAACTTAACTACGATCGAGCACAGTATTGGTCAAATTAGCACACTAAAGGGATAGCTGATCGTGCAATATATAACAAACAAAATTTATCTTTGGGAAGTGCTGCCTGATTTCAACTGAAGCAGTTCTTACATAGCATTTCATTTTTTCGTCCGCAGAGTGACCGGCGGGGAGTTATTTGATCGCATTGTAGAGAAAGGTTCTTATACAGAGAAAGATGCCTCTGATTTAATCAGACAAATTTTAGAAGCAGTCGACTATATGCACGAACAAGGTGTTGTTCATCGTGACTTAAAGGTGAGTATATATAAGGTGAAGTAAACATAAATCCATTTTTTTTGCATGAAAGTTAAGACTCTATTTAGCATTGTTAGATTGATCCGATTTAGGTCAAATATACACAGTTTTGTTCTATAACTGGTTTCCCTTTAAATGTAATTCAAACAGTACTTACATGACGGCTGAAATTGTGAAATGTTTTCTATAGTTCTGATACTGTAGGAGCCAGTCACGCGTAATTTTGGTTTCGTCGATTCCGTTCCGGTAATTTTGATGTCAAAGATACACGACTTGTCGAAAATGTAAGCACTGTTTCGATTGCCCAGGACCTAAACATTGCACAAGAAAGCACTTGAATAAGGCTAGAAACAAAAAGAAGCTCGATGTGTAGGTGTCACATGAGTTAATGCAGAAAACCTTATGGACCGAATTTCCATCTGCAAATCGCTGTGTGGCATTGTGGCATGTTGTGGATATTACTTAGACGCATTACCAAACAAATCGGTTGAACCCAGAAGTGAATATAACCTCAAAAATCTTTTTTATTTTGCTTAAAAAAAAACTGTATGCAGTTAGCATTTTGGTACAATCACCAGTTTCTTTTTTAACTTTTCTTCGTGTAGCGTTTTACAATATATATATAGGGTTTTCCAACAAGAGGTGTTATTTTGAATCACCCGGTATTTCGGTAGCTGTCACTTTTGAAGCTTTTATTCTTTGACATTTGACAAGTAGAAACTACGCCATTACTAAAAATGGAACGATACACGCTTCAACAACGCATTGAAATTATTAAAATTCACTACAAAAATGGTGAAAATCTTGCAGTCACAGTTCGCAAAACTAAAGCATTTTTGGGTCGTCGTGAAGCACCTTGTCGGACCGCAATACAGAAATTGGTGGAAAAATTCGAGCTGTTGGGACAAGTTAGTAATGTGAAGAATAAAACCCGTGCACGTCGCTCAAGAACAACTGAGAATATTGCTGCTGTAGCCCAAAGTGTTGAAGAAAACCCAGGTTTGTCGATTCCTCGTCGTTCTTTGGAATTGAGCATTCATAAAACGTCATTACACCGTATTTTGCATAAAGACTTGGGTCTTAAGGCTTATAAAGTGCAGTTAACACAAGAACTCAAGCCGACCGATCATCAACAACGTCGTGTCTTTGCTGATTGGGTCCTTGAAATGCATGAAAATTATCCGGAATTCCATCGAAAAATCATCTTGACTGATGAGGCCCATTTCCACCTCGGTGGCTACGTCAACAAGCAATCTTCTGTCGCATCTGGGGCTCGGAAACCCAAGAGTTATTGTTGAGAAGCCTCTCCATCCTCAACGTGTGACTGTTTGGTCCGGTTTATGGTCCGGCGGGGTCATTGGACCTTACTTTTTACCTTGAATGGATTGCGCTATCGAGAGATGATTAATGATTTTTTATGGTCGGAGTTGGATGGTATTGATCTGGACAACGTTTACTTTCAACAAGACGGCGCTACGTGCCACACAAGCAACGAAACCATTGCTCTTTTACGGGAAAAGTTTCCGGACCGTGTTATCTCTGGAAGAGGTGATCACAATTGGCCACCGAGATCTGGTGATTTAACACCTTGCGACTTCTTCCTTTGGGGCCACGTGAAAGATAAGGTGTACGCCAACAGCCCAGCGTCGATTCAAGACCTCAAAGTTAGAATTCGTGAGGCTATCGAGGACATAGGGCAGCCACTTTGCGATTTGGTTATGGAAAATTTCATGAAAAGGATATGGTCCTGTAAGCGCGGTCGTGGTGGCCATTTGGCTGATGTTGTTTTTCATTATTAACGGCATACCTTCCTCTTTATTATGAAATAAACATCCGATCATTTATCTCAAAAATTACATTTTTCTTTGAATACCAAAATAACACCTCTTGTTGGAAATCCCTGTAGTTTTCCACAAATTTTTCCCGCACGCATGAAATTAAAGAAAAAATAAAGTGCAATTTATAATTCTAATTTTTTATTTATTTTTTAGGTTATGATAGCCGTACATTCGCCAATTTTTCTTTGGGTGTTTGAGTGTTATTCCGTGTTCACTCCTCTCTGGAGCATAGGGCCTCCACAAGACAGCCTTGTGTTGGTTACGTTAATCAGTTGTGTTGTTCTGCCTGGGTAGGTGATTGGCCTGCCGCTGGTAGTCCTAAGTGATGGTGCCATCTAACGCCCCGGCCATCTAACGCCGCACAGTGGCTCAATTTGTCATTTCAGGTTGCAAAATTAATAACTCCTGAACGAATAGAGATAATTGGAATTTGGAATTTGCTGTTGATTAGAAATTCATCAGGCTATTGTATTCTCAAAAATAAACTCAATCGAAGTACAGGGTGCTACGTAATACTTTGTCAAAGTTCGGCTTACTGTAAATAAGAATAATGCAAGCAACAATGATAAGTTTTAGTTGAAAAATTAATGAAAATGCATTAAAAAAGATGAAAAGTAATAAGAAATTTAAGAAATAAGCTGAAAGGGTCAAATTTAAAGATAATAATTAATAAATTTCACTTTCAAAATTAGAACCAGAATTCAAAAAATTTATCAGGTGTACAACTTTGCTTCCGCCGTTTTTTTCCAAAATTAAAAGCTTTATTGCGAAAAAGTGCTTACAGATGTATTATTCAAAGTATTGTCCGTCGCTAGCGACAACTTTCTCCCATCTTTCCGGCAATTTTCGGATCCCGGCTCGAAAAAAGGAGTCCTCTTTTGACGCTATCCATGAAGCAATCCATTTTTCCAATTCTTCGAAGGATTGAAAATGTTGATCTGCCAGGCCGTGTGCCATCGAACGGAATAGGTGGAAGTCAGAAGGGGCGACATCTGGGGAATACGGCGGGTGGGGCAAGACTTCCCATTTCAGCGTTTCCAGGTACTTTTTGACCACTTTTGCGACGTGAGGCCGAGCATTGTCGTGTTGGAGGATGACTTTGTCATGTCGCTCTTGATATTGTGGCCGCTTTTCTTTTAGCGCGCGACTAAGGCGCATCAGTTGCGTTCGGTAGCGATCTCCTGTGATGGTTTCACCCGGTTTTAAGAGCTCGTAGTAAATCACACCGAGCTGATCCCACCAAATACAAATCATAACCTTGGCACCGTGAATATTCGGTTTTGCCGTCGACGAAGAAGCATTCCCGGGCTTTCCCCATGATTTTCTGCGTTTAGGATTATCGTATCGAACCCACTTTTCATCACCGGTTACGATTCGATGTAAAAACCCCTTACGATTTTGTCTTTGAAGCAGTTGCTCACATACAAATAGACGGCGCTCGATGTCCCTCGGTTTCAACTCGTACGGCACCCAGTTTCCTTCTTTCTGAATCATGCCCAGGGCCTTGAGACGTTTTGAAATGGCTTGCTGACTCACTCCCAACGATTCGGCAAGCTCTTCTTGGGTTTGGCACGAATCTTCATCAAGCAATGCTTCTAGTTGTTCATCTTTGAAGGTTTTTTCTCTTCCACCAGTTTGTCTTCGACATCGAAATCACCATTTTTAAAACGTTGAAACCACTCCCGACACGTTCTTTCACTCAGAGCAGCATCACCGTAAGTTCTGAGAGCATTCGATGCGCTTCAGCTGCATTTTTTTGCGAATTGTAACAGAAAAGTAAAACTTCCCGCAAATGGCGAGAATTGGGCACATACACGGACATTTTCGAGCGTGAATAATACGAAAACAAGAACAACTGTCACTGAAACGGCGATGACAATTCGTTAGGCACTGTCCACACTCACTTTAAAGGCATTACCATCTATGTATTTCAACCAGCCTCAGCCGGTACAGCCACCTATCGGAAAACGGCGGAAGCAAAGTTGTACACCTGATACATAAAAAGTCAATTTTTCTTTGGACAAAAACAGTGCTAAAGTTTTATTATGACTATATTTGATGGGTAGCACATTGGGTGGAGTGGGAATACTGTTTTTTATTCTTTTAACACGACCCGGGCTTGCTGGTAAAATTTATTTATTTATTTATTTATTTCATTAATTAGCCAATGAATACAGTAAAAATTCTTAAGGCTAAGTTGAACACATTTTAATTGAGATTTGTACAAACGTAAGAAAAGAGAAAGAGAAAGAAAAAAAAACAAAGTGATGCTACTTATAGAAAAGATTTAATGAATACATGAATTGATTTTTTGAAACTGAGAGATCAATATCAACAAATTTAGAAATTCTATTGAACTCAATTAAGGCTCTGGAGATAGGTGCATTTCGCGCATAAAGAGCCCTAAAAACACCTACATGGAAGAGCTCAGAGCAACGAAGAGCTCTAGGCGGAATATTCAAAAAAATCCTCTCGAGGAGAGTGGGACAGTCAACCACACCACGGAGTACATCAAAAATGAAAGATAAAGACAGGATTGTTCTCCTACTTTGCAAAGATTTTAAGTTAATCAATAGGCAACGCGATTCGTAGCTGGGCATAGGATCAGTAAAGCGTAAATTACGCAATGCAAAGCGAAGGAAAACTTTTTGGATCCTCTCAATCCTAGCCACATGGCACGCAAAATATGGAGACCAGATGAAGGAGGCAAATTCAAGCCTGGAACGAACTTCCACTATAACGCCTTTCATTTTCTCCTGATCCTTATTTTATTTTATGATCAAAGCTTCTGACAGGTGGTTTCGATGGTTGGTCATCGCTTATGCTACATGCATCTCCTGCATCGAAGTAAGTTGTTTTTTCCAACCACTCCTCATTATTCTGGACAAAATTGAATTTGGTACGGTTTCCCGCAATCCATTTCAGCTTCATAGTGCGATAAGTCCTGGATATCTTCTCTTTAGTCGTAGATATGTTGGCTGCAGGCAAACTTCCTTCGACGTAACCAATTTCTTTAGTGACAGCCAGAACAAACTTCTCCTTTGTCTTCGAAATAGTAAATATTTCAAACAGCTTCGAATTTTTCAAAAACATATTTGTGCTTCTTCTTCGGTTTAGTTGCAGTGGCGGAGTTGAAGTGATGTTTAGTTCAAATTAAATTCGAAACTAACTTCACTTACTCCAAACTCCTTTATTTATAAGTAGGATTTGCATATGCATTCAAATAGCAGGTACTAAGCTTCCAGTACTAGCAGGTACCTAAACAGTTGTTAGGTTTTCCCGCGTTGTGGGATTTTTGAACAGCCCAGACACATAAGTGAGTTTTCGACAGTGCACATAGATACTTATAAGTCTGCTTTTTGTTTTCAATAACTAATTGTTTCATTGGCGCGGTTCAACTCAAAGACTAATGGCGACTGACTGCGTTTTGCTCAAATTTAAAAAAAAAATTTATGCCAGACACAGTGTTAGTATTTTATTAAAAACAAAAACATTACATCAAAGGATACATGATAGCTGATTGCCGGAAATGAAAGCCAACTTGTTTTTCGTACGTGCGAACTGCGCATCCAGCAAAAGTACTCTTTACTTCGAGCTTACAGCAATATACGCCAAAAAAAAGTCGACTTAATATGGAGTTGCAAGCTTGTATCACATCTTAAATGAAGCCAAAATCCAAATTTGCATGCCCTGGCAACGATTATAATCGCGTGTAAGTGATTCACTATCAAAATCTTGACGAACTTGTTCGAACGCACGCACCCGAAAGCACAAAATTGCACGAGGTGGCCACAGAAAAATCGCTGTAAAATCCAGTCGGGCAAAATCGGGCACCCGATCTCTTCAGGGCAGTACTCACAGAAGACTAGTGAACAATTTTCCCAAAGACGGAACCGTGGCAAGTATGGCCTTTTTTTTTAAAGTCTATCGAAAGTTCAAAAAGAGTGATAAAAACAGTGCTTCAAGTGAGTGCCTACGAAAAGACAACAACAACAACCAACTTTTTTTTTCTATATTTAATTATTTACTACAAATGCCTTCTTTTACGATGATGGTGCAAACAGTTTCAATTAATTTGCTCCTTTCCGTATTTTAAAACTTCAGCTTTGCCGAAAAAGTGCAAATTGCTGATATTATTTCACACTCTAAAAATTGCTCAACTTTGACGGGCTCTACAAGCAAAACTATTTGTCCAATTTAGTTAAGGTTTTCGGATTTCTTAGGTCCAAGCATTTATCTATCGGACAAGTATAACGGTTTCCCCCAAATCGAACATGACAAAATCTACTTTTGCAACCTACGTCGGCAGAATCAGCCACTGTGCGCAGCTTAGCAACGTCGCACAGTGGGGTAATTGATGCCGAAAATGCCGATTAATTAGCCCAGGCTATTTAGATATGAAATAACTATTAGGTTTAGTTAATCGAACATTAGAAAGTAAAAAACAAATGTTTTTGGGTATACTTCAGTGGAAATTTTTTTAAAAAACGGTAAAACTAAAATAGTTACAAAAGATAAATCTTGCACTATTCTAATGAAAGTTAAGTTGAACAGTTTAATTGAAACATTTCATCGTCACCTCTTGCAGCCAATTAAATATCATCATTATGATGATTATTATAATCTTGATAATCAACATTATAAGCCTCACCATCACCATTCCTCATTAGTATCAACTCCATAGTTAGCAACTTTGGGCATAATATACATATGATGCACTTTTTGTGGCAATTTTCTCATACTTGATACAATGGGGTCAGAATTTAAAAAAAATGTATTAAAAATGTTTTCAATGGTATTTTTTCAGTCCACTTTCGTAAAAAATTCTCCCTGCAACACTTGAAATCGTTATTCCGTGCTTCTTGAGCTTCTTCCGGCAGTTGGCTGATTGGCAATAAAGCATGCGATAGGATTTGCGGTCGATGCAAAAACTATTTGTGTAAAATTGTGGGCATATTTTACCAGGAATAGCATTTTAAAAAATATTTTACAGTTTTTAATCCATAATTTTGCTATTTCGATTTGATGTTCACTAGAAACAACCATAAAATGGTGTGAATGTTTTTATTCAAGTCTACATCGATTTCTATTATTGATGCAGATATTTCTGCATTTTGAAAAAACCATAAAAACAACAATAAAACCTTTTGCTTATTTGTTTTCATCTAAAAAATAAATAATTAAAAAAAAATTATTTTGCACATTTATATTTGTTCTCATACATGGCATATTTGGCCCATGAGTTCGCACACAAAAATCGAAATGCTGGAAAAGTGCGCAACATTCGCGCAACTTTTTTTTCATAAAATGTTACTGAAATATCTAAGCTATACGCTAATAAAAACAGTTTTGCTCGATCTCACAAGACTCACAACTATATGTCTATGAAAAGGTAAAAAATTTAACAATTATTAAGCTTTTAAACAAAAAATCAAATAAAATACTTATAAACATTTTTTAACAAAACAAAATACGCACTGCATTACTGAAATACCTGAACATAAAGGTTGCATAATTAATTTTTAAATACTTTTTAAAATCAAAAAAAGAAATCGTTTTGAAGTAAAGGAAAAAAACGCATTTATCGCTGTTCGCACAAAAACTGAAAAGAAATGTCAACTTTCAGAGTGCTTTACGGGAAAACGGTAAACTATTTTGCAACAACTCTTTCACGTAGTAATGCAGAATTTCCATATCCACTTTAACCCGGTACCAAAAACATATTTGTATCTTTATTTTTCGTTTTTGAATTAATCGGCACTTTTATAGGGTGTTTTTTTTAGAGGTTTGTTTTTCGAATAGAGATAAAACTGGCATTTTGTGGTCAAATCTGGCAACTCTAATGTCATTTATGTTCAGTTTGGTTTGCCATTTCATCATGAACAGGTTGACAAAAGAACAACGCTTGCAAATCGTGCAAATTTATTTCGAAAATAATGGTTCAGTTCGCGAAGTTTACCGCAAGCTCCGTCCATTTTATGGTCGACATAATCGTCCATCAGAGCAATTAATTCGGTTAACCATTTCGCACTACGTTTACTCTATGTGATAATACGCATCCGCAGAGACGTCGAACAGTGCGCACCGAAGAAACAATTGCCGCTGTAGAGCAAAATGTTGAAGAGGACCCGAATGAATCGATTCGCCACCGTGCACAGCAATTGGAGCTTTGTCCATCAACTTTATGGAAGATTTTGCGCAAAGATCTTGGCTTGCGACCTTACAAGATCCAGCTTGTGCAAGAATTAAAGCCGCGAGACCATGCAATGCGTCGTGATTTTGGTGTATGGGCCGAAAATGAGATTGATCTCGATGCTGATTTTCATCGCAAAATTTTGTTCAGTGATGAGGCTCATTTTTGGTTGAATGGCTACGTCAACAAGCAAAATTGCCGCATTTGGAGTGAAGAGAATCCACATGAGACCCTTGAGACGCCATTACATCCACAAAAACTGACTGTTTGGTGTGCTCTATGGGCTGGTGAAGTCATTGGGCCATACTTCTTCCGAAATAATGCTGGAGAGTCAGTTACCGTTAATGGAGACCGGTATAGAGCCATGATAACCGACTATTTTGTTCCCGAATTGGATGGCATGAATGTGGATGAGTTGTGGTTCCAACAAGACGGCGCTACATGCCACACAGCGCACATCACAATCGATTTATTGAAGGAAACATTCGATGAGCGCATAATTTCGCGGAATGGACCTGTCAATTGGCCACCAAGATCGTGTGATTTGACACCATTGGATTATTTTCTTTGGGGATATGTGAAGTCGCTCGTCTACGCCAACAAACCAGAAACGTTAGGGGACTTGGAAGCCAACATTCGTGGCGTTATTGCCGACATACGGCCCCAAATGCTCGAAAAAGTGGTTGAAAATTGGACCTGTAGAATTGGCTTTATTCGAGCCAGCCGCGGCGGCCACATGCCCGAAATCATATCTAAACATTAATGGCATAAAATTATCCTTCCAATAAAGCCAAATTGATGGACATTAAAATGATTTTCTTGTGTTTTATTTCAATTCGAAGTTCTATACCTCTAAAAAAAACACCCTATATTACCCACTGTGCGTCGCCTCCGTTATTTCGAGCTACCGCTCGTAGCGCCATCTATTGTGTGAGGAGGTTACAGCAGAATGGTTGGGGACCTCGCTAGGTCAATTTGGTGCGCTGTTTTCGCAGTTGTCCGCTTCCCCTTGCAGATGTCGCTCGTGCGCCGTGTAGCTGTTTATTTGTTTACTTTTATCAGCCGCACAGCGCATAATTACGCGTACTATTGCGTGGAAGTGAGTGGGATAGGAATAATTGGGTTGGGAATCAAGGAACTTGGATATGTTGCAGGGTTTTTAGGAAAATTTAGAGAACAGGAAAAATTGGTTGGAAAAGTGCGGGGACCGTGCACGCGGCGGGAGTTGAACCCACGACCTCTGGGATGACAGTCTACTGCACTCACGCTAGGCTATCGGGTTTCTGACATAGTTTTTAACAATAACTATAGCATTCAATTCCATACGGGAATAATAGATTTATTTTTATTACACTTTATATCCTAATGATTACAACGCGATTTGTGTTTTTTAATTGTTTTTAAATGTCATGGTATTGTTGTAACCATACATCTGATTGGATTTCAGCCGGAAAACTTACTATACTACAGCTCCGACGATGATAGCAAAATAATGATTAGCGATTTTGGTCTTTCGAAAATGGAGGATTCTGGCATTATGGCCACTGCCTGTGGTACACCAGGTTATGTTGCGCCTGAAGTGCTGGCACAAAAACCCTACGGTAAAGCGGTAGACGTCTGGAGCATAGGTGTTATATCGTATATACTGTTGTGTGGCTACCCGCCATTCTACGATGAGAACGATGCAAATTTGTTTGCTCAAATTTTGAAAGGTATCACTATTATTGCTAATTGGTTTTTGAACAAAACATGTGAACAGGCGATATTTTTCCTGCTTTTTCAGGTGAATTTGAATTCGATTCACCCTATTGGGATGAGATAAGTGATTCCGCCAAGCATTTCATACAAAACCTAATGTGCGTGAATGTCGAGAAACGTTATACATGTAAGCAGGCATTGGCGCATCCTTGGTAAGAAACTACTCATAAAAAAGTATTGTAACTGATGCAAGAGTATACGGACTATTTTCTCGTATCGCACACTAAGTAAAAAATAGTCACAACTCAAAATTCAAAAATTTTCAGGAGAGTCAAGAATCTGTTGTTGCAACGCAAATAACTTAAAAACAGACAACAGAATTGTGACGATAATGTTGTTCACTCTGCGCAACTACGGGCCTTTAGCATAGGCAAAACGACTGCACTGAACGAACATGAACTGCTATAGGTTGCATACTTTTAATGGGAATGGTTATTAATCCCTTCCGGTACGATTTAATAATGAAAAGGTGTGCATGAAATAACCATTTAATTTTTATTTAAAAAGAACTCGTTTCATTTTATAATTCTTACATATTCTCACATTCATTTTTACATATTGTGAAATTAAACATTGACATTAAAAACGGTAAAATTAAGAAAAATCGGAGCAAAACTTTAATAAGGTATATGGTTAATAGTCTTCAAGCGTGTGGTTCGTGCTTCAGTTCGCACAGTCAATGAGCGTAAACTGAAGCGCTTGCTCTCCTGCTGGCACCACTCGTTCCCTTTTGTGGCTTTCCCCCGCTCTATGAAGCTCGCAAACAAAAATTTTAATTTTTGAGCTCAGATGCGCCTTCTATACACTTCATATTCTTTGCTTGTACCAAGAAATTCTAACGGTAAACAATATGTGATAGGAACTGTGATATTTCCACAAGTTAAAAAGGTGTTGCCAAATTCAGTACACTAGAAATTTTAAACTAAATTAATTATCATATTCAACAGTATGCATGATGAGTGTAGCTCGTCATTGTGCGATATGGCATGAAAAACCAATGACGAGCTTGACTCGTCATTTTACCGGAAGGGGTTAAGGGGAAAATTGTAGCAGAGACGGTTCGAGATTAAATTCGGGGTCGAAAGTAAACTACGCTACGAATAAACAAAGCCAAGTTTACGGCGAAGTGAATACGATCAGCCATAAACTTAGCCTAAAAGACCCTCAGGAAAGGTGCTGCGAGTTAGGAACAGTGTGACACAGATAAGAAAAGTTAACTAAAAGTAAAGCAACTTTGGAAAATTGTAAATAAAGTAACTACGGTGGTGAACTGCAACAAAGAATTGTAGTGTGTTTTGTTTTATGTTGGTACAATCCAGCGATACGAACTACGTCTGTGCTGAGCGGCGAAACTAGTTTTCGTTACAGTATTTTTCCAGTTAAAGAAGATGTAATATAATGTAATGATTGTGGGTTGGGCCCAAGACCTTGCGCACCGCAACATTCAAAGTTTATTGTGCCCTTTTAAAGAAGATAATGATGAAAATAAAATTGTTTAAGTAGTTAGAGAGCGGTACTGTGAATTGATTCAAGAAAACAAGTAGATTTTGGAAAATGGTTAGTTGTGACTTATATATTTCGTGAGCGATATACTTTATAGTCGTATGACCGTAACTACTTACATGTTTAATAATTATAATTGTGTGTTTCCTTCTATTAGGATTTCTGGCAATGCAGCGAGCAACAAAAATATACACGGCACTGTTTCAGAGCAACTTAAAAAGAATTTCGCCAAATCGCGCTGGAAGGTAACTAACGCTTCAGAAATCGATCGCCTTTTCTGTATGTTACTGGTGATCCAGTAACATCAAGTTAGCTTTTCTTTAACTATCAACAATGTCTTTTTTGAATTTCCTTCTTTAATTTCGTTGAGTTATATATGTGTCTTATATATATATATGCGATTCTTGTAAATCTCATCTGCTTCATGTGGATAGCGATAAAAGTAGATGAGCGTTTCACTAGACCGAGCTAGGATTCGAAGTTAGGGCCTATGAGAAGCTTTTTGTGGCCAGTTAAGTAAGCAATATTAGTTTAGCGATTTTATAGCTATAGCAGTTGGTTGTAGCTATTTTTAGCCTTTTTTGCTCAACGATCTAGCTACAACTTTCAAAATTTTCTGACAACACTGACTATGAGAGTGCAAAATATATGTATATCTTTCGTGTACTTAAAAAAATGGCAATGTTATGTATATATATATAAAAAATAGTTTGGTACGCAGAAATTTTTCTGTTTTTGAATATTTAGTAGACAGCTCTCTTAAAAATTTTTCTCGTTTTATAGCAAGCTTACTATGCCGCCACTGTTATACGGCAAATGCAACGCATGGCTCTCAGCAGTAGTAATAGCGGCTCTGCTGGTGGTATTGGCGACATCAGCGCAGCCTCCAGCAAATCAGACCTATTGACGGACACTGGTGCGAAGTCTGTTAATATTACTTTAGAAGCGACCAGCAGCATGAACACCAGCAAGAGCAACACCAGCTGTTGTACCAATGTGACAACCACCAGCGCTTACGCGTCCAGCCGTGATGCTGTCCAACTACCACAACAGCAATCAACCAGCAACGTCGCGAAATTTATCATGGCAACACCGAGCAAAGAAACCCAACAACAACAACAACCTGAGCATGACAACTACCGAAGAATCTCTTCAAATAATACAACAAAAGCTTGTCTGAATGGCAGCAATGGACAAAGTAAATAAGATCAACAATTTGATTTGCCTGTATAGTGATTTTTTCGTATCCCTCGTTACTTTAATTTCGTTCGTTAATTGTGATAAATAATGCATTGACTCTCTAAAAAAACAGACAAGCAAACATAGCCTTTTGATAAAAGTAACATTTGTTATATTTTTTTCTATTCCATAATCGTTAATTGTTAATTATTATGAATATAAAATGTAATTATATACAACATATATAAATTACAATTATAACTATTATGTAATTTTGAATTACAAATTATAAATATTTAATTAAGTAGGCCGAATGTCATGAAATTAAGCAACTAATTAGAATTATTGGGAGAAGGTATACTCGTAGCTGCATAAGAATACATTAAATTTAGCAGCCATCATCTCTTGAATAACTTTTATAACATAAGATATTACACTCTGACAGTTCGATTTTACTTAATTTTTGAAACTAAAAATATCTTAAAAATACACTATTTAAATTTTGTTTGCTTAAATAACTTACTCCCACGTGATCTTAAACAATTATTCTTAATTTTTCCATGGGATAGCGTTTAAGATGAAAACAAAAAAATTATTACTGAAGCACGCATGATAATAAAGTGATTGCAGATTATTTGACAGAAAAGCGTTTAATAAAAAATTGCTAAATTCCGTAAGGCGTAAAGCATTTTATGAAACTAACACACGCAAAACAATGTTTTACCTTACCCAGATACTGTTATACGAATACTTGATTTAATACATTTATCAAATTGCTATAACGTACATTTTTAAGTAAAAACATCTAAGGCATTTTATTGGATCAAACCTAAAATTTATACTACGAAACTCTAGTTTAACTATTGTATAATGTAATGGATTGTCATCCAGTCCCAAGAAAAAGGTTCGAATTTATTTTATAAACATAGAAAATGTTTTTTTAAATTTTTTTGTTATTATTATATATATAATAGCTATGAATATGGAAGTTATAGAAGGTAACTGATTAACCATTAACTCCGCTTATTTAGGAGGAACACCACTCTAGCAGCCGAAAAAATCGGTGGTCAGGTTAGGTTAAAGAATGGGAGTGTGCGGCATGCACTTCCACTCGAAGACTCTTTTGGGTCCATTTTGAATCCATTTCTGAATCCGGTGTCCTTTATCTATTGGGTTCCTTGAAGATCCCATCAGCTTTTTCCGTAAGCCCATCAAAGAACCTGGCCCCAAGTGTCTGGAGCTGTCTTTCCTGCAGTGATTGATTCCAGTGCACCCTCGTCTCTGCAGCATAAACCGTCGGTCGCCATTACACCAATTACGCAGTGACTTGTGATTATCGTGTAGCATGCTTTTTGAGGAGCAGAATGCTCTTAGTTCTTCTCATATCCAGTTCTGGCCACACGGTACGCGCAATCCTGCAATCCCACCTGGTTGACAAGGCCTTGTTAGTAGCTCGGATAAGCCACTCCTTTATTGAACCTGCTGTAGCAGAGCGCGATGGTATCATCGTGTTGATTGCCTCGTTGGCATTGTTGACCCTAGCGTTACTTTTGGCTTTACTACAGCAGATTCGTAATTCGATAATTTTTAATTATGTATCCACTGTAGAGTTTTTGAGGCGAGAGAACTCTAGAGTGGATTTAGAGCTCTACGGGATGTAGACAATACCCTACGTCGCTCGAGAGTTTTCTCTAGCTCTACGCAAAAAACTCTATAGTGGATACGTGGCTTAATTTTCATGTGCGCTAAATCTCTTCATCTGCTCGACGCTCTATCACGCGTTTTTTTCGCTCTATGGTAAAGTTAACGGTATAAATCTGATTACAATTCGCTCCCAACCTTTGTTTTTTTCTTCTTCAAGCAAACATAGAATGGCAGTAGCAACTCGCTTTAGCTTATAAGAAGTTGTTTTTTAATTTTCAATTATTTAATTTAATGTTTTCTCAGACAGCTACCTTAACCTGAACTAACTTAATCAAATGTTTGCTTCACCTAAAAAAAATTGTGTACGCACGGATGCCACTCCACCATAGAGAAACGTGTGTCTGCAGTCGGTAGAGCTCTATTCAAAATTTCTCCATATCATCTCTACGTAAAGCGCTAAAGTGGTACAGTCGCGCTGTAGTGGACACACAACAGTAAGAGTGTCTACGCTTTACGTTAAACACTCTACCGAAAAAATTCTATAGTGGACACTTGCTTTTGGAGTGTGGAGTTTTTATATGTTCCTCTGCTTTCATTATGCCAAACACCTCTGATTGAAAAAGTTTCAATAGTTTGGTAGTCTATATGACCAGTACACTTACCGCGTTCTTCCGTAAACCACCGCTCCTCTTTCCTCTCTGTCTTCGAGCCATCCGTAAAGTAGACTGCTGATGATTCTTCAACTTCAGGCTGTTGCCAGTTATCTCTGGAGGAATAGTCGATGGGAATTTTCCAGTTGAAGGCTTTACCAAATGATCAGTGGTCTTATCTAGAAAGCCTTCAGTGGTAGCGATAGTTAATAGTCCTTTCAGTATGCTGGAATGTCCGTAGTTGGCTGGTTTCCGCTGGTTAGACTCCCTCAGTCTAAGAACTGGCTTTGCTGCACTAGCCTGAACACTGAAGGAAGGTATCTTTTTAAGGCCATCCGCGGAGCGCCTTTCCAAGGTAGCAAGTCTTTACGCTTTCTTCAGATTGCTCTGATAGTTCCTTGTATCCATAGCTCACCATACGTGAGAGCTGTAGGTGATAATGGGTCCGATTATTGAAATATGGAAAACTGTTTTTTAATTACTTTTTTTTAAAATGGCGGCGGAAGCGTCACCTATAGAAATCAACATTTTGTTTAACTCCCAAACTGGTGGATAGATTTCTGGTTAAGTTTAAGACCAAGAACAGTAAACCAATAATATACCAAGTTATAATCTATTTTCTATTACCTATAGAAGTAAATAGAGGGTTTTCTTTAACCTTAATGCGGATTTTGTGTCAGTTTGACACAATTTAAAACTTTAAGGAGTCATACAGCCCTGTTCCAGAATCCGAATCGGAATCGGATTCGAATCGAAATGAAATCCGATTCCGATTTGAGGTGTTCGGCAATCCGAGCGGAATTGTCACATTCGAAGTTTATTTCGAATCCGATTGTTAGCAAATTAAACAAACCTTCAGTCAGCTGTTTGCTTGAAATGTTCAAATGAAAAAGGCAATTGTAAAATTTTGTGAGATTTTTTATTTTATTAAATGAGTTCGGTTATTTTATTGGTAGTATTGCTTGAGAACGAGCAGTTCGCCGTTGAAAAAGTAAAGCGTAGAACTTTGCGAGACCACAGCAATCCGATGGAATTGCCAGATACTTCGTAACTAGTACAAGTTATATCAGTTATGTTCAAAATTTCCTATTTAAGGTTTATTGCTCAGTACCGCCTTAGCAAAGCAGCATTCAACATGATCTTGACCGAGGTGAAACGTTTTCTTCGCCAATGCTCAACTCCGCCAGAATTGAATTCGGCTTTGCGATTTCATGCCGAAGGAAGGCTATCAACGATCGGTAGAAAAGGCGTGGAAAGTGTGTACTTCTTAAAAGGTCCACCGCCGGTCGTTAAAGCTTCTCTTCTATTATGCGCCAGCTTCCTTCTTACCTCACTTTTCCAATCAACCCAGGTCTATGATTGAGGAAATTTTACAAAATGAATTGATTTAATTTACTTGTCACCTTTTTCCACCCCGTTACACTTTTTGTTGGTGGTCCTTGCCCATTCAGCGACTGGGTTAAATGCTTCCATTTATTTTCAAATTCGACTTTGTCGCCTTTGCAGAAACCTTTCGCGATGTCCGCATTCTCCTCTATAAAATCCAAGAGCATTTTGCTCTGGTCAGCAGTCTTATGCTTTCCCTAGAGGAAATTTTACAGAATGAATTGATTTAATTTACTTGTCACCTTTTTCCACCCCGTTACACTTTTTGTTGGTGGTCCTTGCCCGTTCAGCGACTGGGTTAAATGCTTCCATTTATTTTCAAATTCGACTTTGTCGCCTTTGCAGAAACCTTTCGCGATGTCCGCATTCTCCTCCATAAAATCCAAGAGCATTTTGCTCTGGTCAGCAATCTTATGCTTTCCCTTGGCTAAAAATTAATTTATTAGTTTTATTTAACACGATTTTTAATTTATTTGCTTACATTTTCGTTATTTGTTTTCGTTTTGCTGCTTTCCGATTTCAATTCCACCAGCTTTTTGTTTAACGGAATATTGTCGACAAAAATTTCCGATAATCGGAACACCAAATTTCCGATCCAAATTCGTTCGAACTTAATCGGATTTGAGAACAGGGTTGCATTGGAAAATATTTCCGATAATCGGAATGTAGAACACCGACGGTCGGAATCAAATCCATTTCCGATCCGATTCGGATTCTGGAACAGGGCTGATAACTTTCGTAATTTTTAACCGAATTTACCTGGGATTTCGGCTTAAGGTAAAAATCGTATCTGAACGGTTTTAATTTCGTGATTTTTGACTCATAAACCAATAATAATAATAAACAAGGTAGAGCTCTATGCGATTTGCCATTAAAACGTTAATGTACACGTCAGAGTCCTGCACGAGTATGCATTTTTGCTATTCGAAAACATTCAAATGCTTTTGAATAGAATACTTTACTTCATCTCTGCGGACCAGTCCGAATGAATACGAGTACAGCTCTCTTCGAGTACGAGTAAGCTCCGAACAGAAACGAGTAGACGAGTACAGTCATGGTACAATAACAAGGTATGCCAGATAGGGAGAGTACTTTTCATGTACCATGGGATGTCAATGTCAAATGACAAAAATTAGAGGTGCTTATGAATGGGAGTCGTGCGCAGGGCTGCACAGAAAATACTGATACGGTATGCTTTTATAATATACAGAAAAACTTTAAAAGGTGTCTTGTTCTTTGCAAAAAGTATAAAAATGCTCATATTTCTGCCAAAATTAAGTTTCGGACGTAAATTACATGTCCGGTACCAGCTACTTGCGGGCATAAAATGTTTTAAGCCACAAGTCGGTGGAACATTTTTTTTTTATTTCTTCACAATCTCTTCATTACTCCAAGGCAAAAATTAGCAACATTACTTAAAGAAATAAAACAATTAGGTATGTAAATAAACATAAATATAAATTATTTTTACTTAGTTTTTTGTCTTTTCTGTAACATTTGAAAAAGTGGATTTAGCACCTTTTCACTCTAAGCCAGCTAGTCCATATTTCTTGTTTGTTTAGTATGAACATTTCCAAAACGTATGGTATGCATGGAAAAAGGTACACAATTTCTAGCGTACACGCAACTCTAGTATCTCTGTTTGACAGCATTTCCAAATGTAAACAAAGGCAAAAAGAGCGAGATTTTTCTAGTTGGCATACCTTGTTATTGTACCATGAGTACACTCTTTATTCATATTCGCTAGAAGCGGGAAAACGAGGACAAAAGCATTCGAATAATAGTACACACTGCTTGAATATTCGAATATACTCGTTTTATTGAACAGAAGGAAATTTTCTATTGCGCATTATTAAAGAGGAGGAGGATTGTATGCATTAAAATAAATAAAATAAAAAAACAATTCCACTCAGCTTCATCATTAAACTATTTCAGATCTTTATTGTAAATAAAGAATATTAAAAAATATCACATAATAGATAACAAAAAATCAGTCGTCTTCATAAAATAAAACTAATTCATATTTAACAAATGTAGATATTAAATTCAATTTACAGAAGAAAAAATAATAAAAAAAACAAAAACAATAACAAACAAAAAAATTCAAAACCAACCCACATCAAATTCAGTCTTCACATCTCTTCACTTAAAAATTTGCTGTTAATTTCATCTTTAGCAACATTACAATCGCCATTATCGCCATCTCGTTTAAGCCCATCGCAGATCTTTTTACAGATAATAAGTTTTTGGCTGCTGAAAAGATTCGTTCCGAGAAGGTACTACTTGCTCGTGTTGCTAAGATGATACAAGTCAACTTATAGAGAAAAGGAAAATTATTTTTTTGCGTTTCCCACCAATTAAGAACATTGAAGTCCGTACTGTTCACAACTCTTGTGTTTTTATACAGTTGAAGCTCTTGAGTAATTATTTCATTGGAATCATAGATTCCTTCAGGTTCTACAAAATCCAAAAACAGTTCTTTGTGTTTGGACATAGCCGAAGATGTAGTCGGAGCTTCTTGAATGGTGTACTTTTCGAAAGGAAACGACGACGTTTTGGGTATAAGAGGCGGTTTTATTTTGGAGCGTGTGCTCGGTTGCGAAAGTTCTTACTGACTCAATTTATAATATTAAGCTTATGTCTAAGGGAGTCGGAAAATGGGGGGGGGGGGGAACAATTCATTTTAGGAGTAGGAAAACAGTGGGTAAAGGATAGAGAAGATAGAATGTGTATGCGTGTGTGTGCGTGCGTGTGTACGTGTGGGAGGGGAAGTGAGCCGCCGACTTAGAGATCAATTAAATTCTCTTCGTCGGCGGTCTCAACATCGCGCCACCCTTGCACGAGTGCAACCTTAAGTGCGCGGCCCAGCTGCTCCAGCGTCGAAACCGCCGTCTTCAATAGCTGCTCCGTCGCGGCAGCTTGTCGGCCCTTGTTGGCCTTCTTGGTCTTCGCGGCCACTTTCTTCGCCATCTGGCGTGGCGGCTGGCCCTGGCGGCACCGACATGTGGCGCTAGGCGGTTGTGCCTGCGGGCGTCTGGTCGCGTTCGTTGGTTGGCGCCGCGTTGGTTTGGCCGGTTGAGAGGATGGCCGGAAGCGTCGATGTTTGACGCCGCGTTGCTGGCGCCGGTTGGCGCGTCGCTTGGCGTTTTGTAAGGGGGCCGGCGCCGCCGAGCTGTACCGAGGCGCTGATGAGCCGGCATGGCCCGGAGCAGCAACGTGTGGTGCCCCAACCCACACTTATGGCAGCTCTGGATCGACGAGCATTCGCCCGTCGTGTGCGAGCGGGCGAAGCAGTAGACGCAGTAGTGATTGGCGCGTACCGCGTCTAGCCGCTCCGCCGGCGCCATCTTCCGGAACGTCTGGCGGTACCGCAGGGCATGGTGGCGCTCGCACACCAGACACTTCCGGTATGCCTCCTTCGTGGACTCGGCGTCTGGAAAATAGATAAAACATTAATGCCATATTGCCGGTGATGTTGAGTGAGGAGGGGGAATGAAATTTCTTTCTGCGGTTATGTGGGGGGTAACACGCAGAGTTTAACAATTGGTCTTGTCAAAATTCCAGTTTGGGTTTTGACGTCAGCGACTCGGATGTGATTATCCGCCTCCCGATACAGTTTAACGATGCGCCCGAGGCGCCACTCGTGGGGAGGAAGGAGCTCGTCTTTGATGACGACGAGCTGGCCTTCAGAGACTTCCGTCTGAGGTACTTCCATTTTTGTCGCTGGAGTTCTTTAAGATACTCCTCTTAATTGGTGATGAAGCACCTTCAGTTTTTGCCAGCGATTGGCAAGTGATAGACTCTCCGCGTTGGGTTCAGGGGGTGCCAGCAACGGGGCTCCGCGGAGAAAGTGACCTGGAGTTAAGGCCTGAAGATCGGCGGGGTCTTGCGACATTGGGGATAGCGGCCGCGAATTAAGGACCGCTTCAATGCGAATGAGGAGAGTTGAAAATTCCTCGAAAGTAAACTTGTGGGTGCCGGCGACTTTGGTCAAGTGAATTTTGAAGCTTTTCACTTCAGCTTCCCAAAGACCCCCATGTGGGGAGCACTGGGGGGAATAAACTGCCACTCGAGACCATGAGTGACTTATTTATTTGCGATGTCGACTGACGTTTCTTTCAGAAATCGCGTGAGGTCCTTACTTATTGCACGTTGTGCACCAATAAATGTTCTGCCGTTAGGTTAGGTTAGGTTAGGTTAGGTTAAAGTGGCTGCCTAGGCACGGGACTTGCCGAAAGACACACTTAAGGGGGGAGTACACTTTGATTTTTCAAAAAAATGTATTTTTTTTTTTTTGGCTTAAAATGTTCCTTGGGATGTATACTTTAATTTAGAAAAGACTCCAAGTCCGCCAGAATATTCCTTACCGCTTTACGAAGCGATTTCCTAAAACATGTACCGGCGCGCTGAGAGAGAAATTTTATCTTTAAACGCGTTTATCTCGAAACGGGGCTTTTCAAACTGGCGTGGGAAATAACTCTAACCAGTTATTATTAAATTTGGATATCGCCTAGGTTTTCTTGTTTAGAATTAAATTCTGCTTAGAAATACGTATCCACATTTTCGATTTTGTCAAAAATGGATTTTTAATCCACGATTTTGTAAGCATTTTTAGGGTTAAAAAATGGACTTTTTTTCCTAAGGCCACAACTTTTGAAAACAATTAATTTAAAAAAAATCGGAATACGTATTTCTAACCCGAATTTCATTACTTATCAGGATTTTGTTCGATTTATGTTCCAGGATCACATGGGAAGGAGTATTTTCTCACGCCGTTTTCCGACTTCCGCGCGAGGACGCCCGCGCGACCTGGTGCACCGGCCACGGGGGGACGCCAATCGAGTTCAAAAAAATACAAATTGTAGTTCGAAGGATGAGTAATAAATGGGTTATAACATATTTGCCCTCCCTGAGTGTTTTATTGCTTAAAAAAATTAACGAAAATGCCTTACTTTTTGGACGTTCAAAGTGTACTCCCCCCTTAAGCCACGAAAAGGGCCCATTGTGATACCACAAGGAGGAAGTGATCTGACTAACTGCAAGTTAAGTGCCTATACAAGCCATTTAGTTTTGTGGATAAAACCTAGCAAGTCCCTAATGTTGACTGATTTAAGGTCATCCAGGTTGTCGAAGAAAGTAGAGCCCAAGGCTTTCCACCTTCGTATAGAGAGAGCCGGGCAGTGACAGAGAAGGTGACTAATGGATTCTTCCTCCTCCTCGTTTTGACAGCTTCGACAAAAGTCCCGACTGTCAAGACCTAGTCTGTAGGCATGACGACCAAATATACAATGTCCCGTAAGAATCGAGACGATCGTACTGAGGTGTTGTCTGCTAAGCGAGACAAGAGTTCTAGTGCGCCCGGGGTTTAAAGTGGGCCATAGTTGTTTTGTGATTGAGCAAGTGCTCTCCTCCTGCCATCGCTTGTTGGCTATGTCGAGGAAAGAAGAGCGAATTTTGAGTTTACATGTAGCGAGAGGGATGCCTACTGTAATATTAATATTGTCATCTGGAAGGGTGGTGCCACGTCTGGCGAGCTCATCGGCTATGCAGTTTTATGTTCTGCCGTTGTCTGACATTATTTTGCTGAGGAGGCCTCGTCGGCCGACGAATCTTGCGAACGCAGCTCGAAATGCGTCAGTGGTGAGGTCTGAGCAGAGTTCGAGATGAATCGCTTTGATGGAGAAACAGACGAAAACGAAGACATAGGCTTTGAGAAATGCAGCACGACGGAGAGTGGATGACTTTACTTGAAACGGGCCAGCAAAATCGACTCCGGTGATGGAGAACGGTAACGAAAATGTACACCGCTCGGGAGGAAGAGCGGCCATTATTTGAGACCGTACGCGCTGCTTATAAATGGTGCAGGTCTTGCATTGAAAAATGCATTTCTTGACCTTGATTTTCAGCCCGCGAATATAATATTTTTGTTGATCCATACGGACCATTAACTGTTTCTCTGCATGCAAGAGGATGCTATGCAGAAAGTCCAAGTACAACGTGCAGAGCCGAGAGTTATCGGGAATGATAATTGGGTGTCGCTCATTATAAGTAAGGCCTGAATGCGCGAGGCGACCATTGACCCTAATAAGCCCTTCTTTATCCATGAAAGGATTTAGAGTAAGTAAGGAGCTTTTTCGAGAGATAACTTTAGAGGATGAGAGCGCAGCATGTTCATCAGGGAAGTGATGGCATTGTGCGAGAGAAATTAGACGGGTTTTCACCCTTTTTATTTCTGGGTGAGTTAACGCACCAATTGAGATGGGGGCCATTCGAGCCCTATCGATGAATCGGAACATGTGACTGAGAATTCTAAGGGCATGAGAGAATTTCGAAAACCTATTGAGGACATCCTCGACTTCAAGCGTGTGGAGGCTTTCGATTTTCCGCTTTTCTGGAGCCTGAGTTTGACGAGGCTCTTCTTTGGGCCATGATTGGGGATCGTCTCAGAGCCAACTGGGGCCGTGCCACCATAATGTGTTGGCAATCATGTCTTGCGGTTTGCATCCGCGTGTACCGAGATCTGCAGGATTGTCAGAACTGGAAACATGACGCCAAGTTGCGTTGCTCACATTATGGAGAATTTGAGTGGTGCGGTTTGCTACATACGTTTTCCAAGTATGGGGTGGTTTCTCGAGCCATGCGAGTACGATGGACGAGTCAGACCAAAGTGTTAGGTTGTAAGTCTGAAAACCAAGGTGTGTTCGTACTTCTTTCACCAGCTTGGATAGTAGCAGGGCGCCGCACAATTCTAGGCGTGGCAAGCTTATCGTCTGCAGAGGAGCGACTTTGCTTTTGGCTGCCAAGAGATGCGACGAAGCGCTTGCATGGTCGGCATGGGTTCGTACATAGATACATGCACAATAGGCCTTTTCAGAGGCGTCGCAGAATCCATGAATTTGGATTTGCACGCTTGGGGAGAACTGAACCCAGCGCGGAATTTCGATTTTGTCAATGGATGATAGATTCTCGATGAATGTGTTCCACTTGTGAAGTGATTGTGGTTTTACGCACTCATCCCAGTCGGTTCCTTCCAACCAGAGTTGTTGGAGAAGCATTTTCGCTTGAATCATAATGGGCGACAGCCACCCTGCCGGGTCAAAAAGTTTCGCGACAGCTGAGAGGATCTGTCTCTTTGTGACCGACAAATCGGAATCCAACAGATTTTCGGGGGGGATTTTCTCGAGGAGTTTCGAGTTGTTGGCAGTGATCTTTTTGAGGGGGAACCCTGCGGAATTGAGAGTTTTAACGAGCTGATCTAAGGAGTTGATAGCCGTGTCAAGATCGTGACTGCCTGAGAGTATGTCGTCAACATATGTTTCGTCGAGTATGATTTGAGCCGCAAGGGGCCATTTATCTTTCGAATCATATGCTAACTGCTGAAGTGTACGGATGGCCAAGTAAGGGGCACAGTTCACACCAAATGTGACTGTTTTGAGTTTGAAGTCTTCCACCGGTTTATGTGAACACCGACGGAAGAGAATTCGTTGAAAATCTTGGTCATCTTTATGTACGAGAATTTGGCGGTACATTTTTTCAATGTCGCCGTTGAAAACGAACTTATAGAGACGCCATCTTAAGAGTAACAGCATAAGATCGTTTTGAAGAGTGGGGCCGATGTGAAGTACATCATTTAATGAGCATCCAGAGCTTGATGCTTTTGAAGCGTTGAAAACTACTCCACTTTAGTAGTCTTCTTTTCTGGGCGAATAACCGCATGGTGAGGTAAGTAAAATGAAAAATATTTACCGTCATTTATAATCTCACAAGATGATGTGGATTCCATGTGGCCGAGAGTGAGATACTCGTTTAATACATCTGAGTATGTTGTTTTGAGATCCCCTTTTCTCTCTAGTGTCCGCTCTACACTTAAGAATTGTCGTAAGGCAGCTGTCCGTGTATGGCCTAGGGCCGAAGTTTCGGGAAAGCTCTTTTTGAATGGGAGCCTTACGACATACCGACCGTCGGGGTTTCGGAACGTTGTATCTTTATAGAATTATTCACAAAAGCGGTCGTCCTCAGATGTTGTGGGTGAGTCAAGTATTTCTTCCTGTTCCCAAAATTTCCTAAGAAGAGTGTCGGGACATTCGGTATTGATTTCTTTGACTTGCGTCGAAAATGTGGAAATCGATTCTCTAATGGGACCGCTGAGAATCCAACCGAATATTGACTTTTGGGCCAGAAGACTGTCTCCGTAATTTTGGTGAAGGGCTTCTTGCAAAATTTGCGGGGTCAAATCGCTACCTATCACGAGATCTATTCTTGATGGACGGAAACAGTTTGGATCTGCTAATTCGAGTTTGGAGTATTTCATCCAATCCGGCTCGAAGGACCATGTTTTTTCCGATGGGGAACGAAATAAAGTTAGGCGGCGGAGTTTGGGTTTGCGAGGCGTTTATTAATGCGTGTGTACGCTTTTGGAAGTTCTTATAGACTAAATTTATAAAGTTAAGCTTAAATCTAAGGGAGTAGGAAAATGGGGATACAATTCATTTTAGGAGTGGGAAGAAAGTGGGTAAAGGAGGACCGAAGATAGTATGCGTGTGTGTGTATGTGTGTGTGTGGGCGTGTGGAACCTGTGCGTGCGTGTGGGAGGGGAAGTGAGCCGCCGATTTAGAGATCAATCAGATTCTTTTCGTCGGCGGTCTCAACAAAGTAAATGGTACATATAAATAGTACGATTTTTAGCAAGTAATACATTTCTAAAAATTTCCAAAAGGAGAGTGAACAAGCTAGATCACGTTTATGGAACATATTCGTGTTAGCGAAAAACAAACAAAGTACTCGTTGCTACAGTTCGCAACTCTATTATCCCTTGCGTCACCATTGCATATGTGGTGTGAAATTCATCCCTAGAATGATAACGTAACGCCGTTCATTCTATCAAGAATTGGAAAAGTTACTTCTTGGGCTTCTATTTGGTGAAAAGAAAGGAAGCCAACAATATAATCGTATGAGTTATCCTCAGCAGTACATTCACTAAAGAAGAAGATACTCAGTGAAAGGAAACGATGGAGCGCAATCTGGGTCAGCCGAATATATTCATTTTCTTCTTCGGGAAATCGAATAATGTTAATTAATATATAAATAAGGTGACATTTGAATTCTTCGATTATCGTGGTGTTGTGCATTATGAATTCCAACAAGGAATATTATTTGAACGTTATGCGTCGTTTGCGTAACGCTATCCGCCTAAAAAGGTCGGAATTGTGGAAAGACAATTCTTGGTTTTTACACCACGATAATGCACCATCCCATACTGCACTCGTAATTCGTGATCATTTCGCCAAAAACTCAACCCATATCGTTCCGCAACCACCGTATTCACCTGGTCTGGCGCCGTGCGACTTCTGGCTGTTCAGCAAGCTCAAAAGACCGCTCCGGGGACACCGTTTTGATACGATAGAGGAGATTCAAGCCGCAGCGAAGACGGAACTGAAGGCCATCCCGGGAAGTGACTACAATCAGTGTTTCGAAGATTGGAAAATCCGTTGGCATAAGTGCATTGCATCGGGAGGGGATTACTTTGAAGGGGATGAAATTGATTTGGAAGAATAAATAAAGGATTTTCAAAATAAATACAATGTCACCTTCTTTTTTGGACACAGTAGTACTACTGTGTACAAAGAATACCCGGAATTCGATTATCGTGGTGTTGTGCATTATGAGTTCCTTCCGCCGGGCCAAACTGTCAACAAGGAATATTACTTGAGCGTTATGCGTCGTTTGCGTGAAGCTATTCGCAAAAAGAGGCCGGATTTATGGAGAGACAACTCTTGGTTTTTGCATCACGATAATGCACCATCTCACACGGCATTGGTTCTTCGTGAGCATTTCGCCAACTCATATCGTTCCACAGCCACCGTATTCGCCTGATTTAGCTCCTTGTGACTTCTGGCTATTCTCCAAACTCAAAAGACCACTTCGAGGACACCGTTTTGAATCGATTGAAGAGATTTAACGTGAACGGCGCGCGCATTGAAGGCCATACCGGAAGGTGACTATTTGGCATGCTTCGAAGATTGGAAAGTCCGTTGGCATAAGTGCATGGCATCGGGGGGGGGGGGACTACTTTGAAGGCGATGAAATTGATTTGGAAGAATAAATAAAGATTTTTTTAATTATAAACAAATTCCGGGTATTCTTTGTACACAGTAGTAATCGTCGGTCCAAATGTCTGCTGTCGATCCATATCCGTTTTCTTTAATTGCAGCTATTTCTTGTTTCAAATTTTTTAAATATTTTTCGTAGATGTCTGCAACATTCCTTGAAATTGTAGTCGGGTGCGAAAGCGCTTTTTTGACATCAATGTTGGCACCATGTTTTGCTCCAATCAATGCAAACTCTTGCAAAATTTCATGGAATCCATCATCCTTTACCAAGTTATATGGTCTACAATTTTTTAAAACCCATTTCGTCATCAATTGTGTAACGACTCTTTCGGTGGCGTCGTCAATTTCAACCTTTGAACCGCTCTTGGATAAAGATTGTAAAACATAGCACTTGTGTTTCACTAAATTCGAGGTTGATTGATTATTGTATCGCAATAATTTTTGGCAATTTCTGCAGCTAACGAAATTTTTCTTTTCTACTCCGTTGCAATAAACTATTTTGGCGAAAACCCCCCCAAACCTTGCTTCTTCCTTTTTTCTTACTTAAAGTCAGCTCCCCGCTTGCAATTTGTGCAATAATTGTGTTCGATTCACTTGTAACTGATTGGTTGGATTCCTAAGATTATTTAGAAATATTTATGTTGTACACTAGCACAGAATAAACAGTATACAGAAGGCGCATCTGAAATAATTTTGCGATTTCATTTCAGACGCGGGCGGGAGCAGCAAAGATGAGGAAAATGTATATGGAACCGAGAGACTTCGGCTATTCGAAGATATTCGCGATGACTTCGGCACACTTCTTAATTCGAAGTCAGCTTTCATAATTTGCTTTATGTTGATGTGGTCAGTCGTTCGCATAATTGTGTGCGCTGACAGCGATCGCTGATGTTGTGTTGATGTGGTCAGTCGTTCGCATAATTGTGTGCGCTGACAGCGATCGCTGGCGCTGACTTCACATGCTTGGCTTTACTCGGGCACTTTGATATGGTGGTAATACAGCCATCCTTGCCGATTTCATATTAAATGATAATTTTCAGAACTGTTCTGAATTTACCATTGATTTAGCGTCTTTAAGATATTTTTTGGGTTATGTTGTTTACAAAATACTTCCCAAAATAAACTGTGAAACATGTGCAGGTGAATTGAGAAAAGAAGATGAGGTACTAACAGTTCCTAGTGAACTTTTCATATTTCACAAAAACTTTAACTCTCTCAAAGATTTCGGCAATCTTATTAGTCCATCGCAAATTCTATTAGAGATAAGCAAAGTACACATTTCAATTTTCCGCAGCATTTTTGAAAAACAGCCACAAATTCTAGGCATAAAAAATTTAATAAAAGTTAAATGTCAAAATGCTACACCTCAATGGTTTTCCACATGTCCTGATCATAAAAACACAATTTTGGATTTTATGATCTTAGTTCTTCTCAGGAAGCATTGTTCATGGGCCTTAGAAAAGAAAAAGGTAACTAAACCCCGAAAACTTAAAATCCTAAAATCGTAATAAACTCTGGTTATTTTGACCGAACTTATTCCCACAATTGGCGGTTTTTTAATCGTAGTATTGTGAGTCGTTGAGCTCCTTACAGAAATCAGCCAAAGCAAAAATTTATTCTAACTTCAGTTGTTAGCCAGCGACAACAACAACCACAGGCTGTAGCCTTTCCTCATCTAATCTAAACTAATAATCTAATTTATATTAGATTACTTTTTAATAATTTTGCTTGCAAAAAATTGCATTTGGCTAAAAGAACACATTGCAAGTAAAACGAAAAATAAGAATAAAATAAAAATACTAAAAAACACATAAAAATACTAAATGATATAAACTTTAAGAAAATAAAAGGAATAAATAATGAAAAAAAAGTTATAAATACCAACTAAATAAGAATAATAACAATAAATAACAATAATTAATAATAATAATAAATACCAATAATTAAATTAATTTTTTGTTTTGTTAATTTAATTAACAAAAAATTTCAATTTGTAAGCTATTCTCAATAGCATTTACACTTTTGACAATTTATTGGGTGTACAACTTTGCTTCCGCCGTTTTTTTTCCAAAATTAAAAGCTTTATTGCGAAAAAGTGCTTACAGATGTATTATTCAAAGTATTGTCCGTCGCTAGCGACAACTTTCTCCCATCTTTCCGGCAATTTTCGGATCCCGGCTCGAAAAAAGGAGTCCTCTTTTGACGCTATCCATGAAGCAATCCATTTTTCCAATTCTTCGAAGGATTGAAAATGTTGATCTGCCAGGCCGTGTGCCATCGAACGGAATAGGTGGAAGTCAGAAGGGGCGACATCTGGGGAATACGGCGGGTGGGGCAAGACTTCCCATTTCAGCGTTTCCAGGTACTTTTTAACCACTTTTGCGACGTGAGGCCGAGCATTGTCGTGTTGGAGGATGACTTTGTCATGTCGCTCTTGATATTGTGGCCGCTTTTCTTTTAGCGCGCGACTAAGGCGCATCAGTTGCGTTCGGTAGCGATCTCCTGTGATGGTTTCACCCGGTTTTAAGAGCTCGTAGTAAATCACACCGAGCTGATCCCGCAAATGGCGAGAATTGGGCACATAAACGGACATTTTCGAGCGTGAATAATACTGTCACTGAAACGGCGATGACAATTCGTTAGGCACTGTCCACACTCACTTTAAAGGCATTACCATCTATGTATTTCAACCAGCCTCAGCCGGTACAGCCACCTATCGGAAAACGGCGGAAGCAAAGTTGTACACCCAATATCAATTAAAGAGCTTTTACTTTTAGAAATAGAATGCCAATTCTTGACAAATAGTAAGAACTTGACAAATAGTCAATATGGTGAATTTATTAAGAATTGGGCTGTTAATACATGAATTTGAAAAATTTATCGGTATGAATTTTATTAGGCCAGAAGGCAACGTAGCCAACATGAATGTCAACATTGCACAGCAGAAATTCATGGTTTTGTTTTTGTATCAATAAAGAACGCACACTCTACTCTACGCCTTTGCGAATTCACATGGTTCATTATTCATAGCAGTACCGAAAGTCATGGAAATTCAATTTGCTTTTCATCTTGTGCAGTTGCTCGTATTGTTTCCAATCGCCTCAGCGCATACACAAGCAACACGCACGTTTATTTTCACACGGACACACACCCTTGCATATTCGAATTTGCAAACGGTACGCCGCGGCGCGCCGTCTCGTGCAAATCGGCACAGCACAGCTCGCAATTGATGTTCCTTGTCGAACACCCCAACAGAGAATGAAGGTGATCTTCGAAAATTTAAGTTTGCTGAAGCCAGCGACAAAACTTCGTATAGCCCATGGTTCAACTATAAGGTTGTAGCAAGCCACCGGCTGATCGTTTATGGCTTCTGTCAAAATCGTCGGTGTGCTGTGTTACCGCATCGGTTGAAATGAAAATACCTGACTGAAAACAACTGACCTGAGCACTTTTCCCGTTTTTTCACTCAAATACAGCACCGTCTGGCAACAATCACTTTTGTATGTTTTCAGTTTCTCCCTCTTTCGTCGGAAAATATCAGCTGATTTTGACAGTAACCATAAACAATCCTACCAACAAAATACATGTGGTTTTTGGTGTTGCGGGCATGCTATTACCTTATTATTGTGCCATGGTATAGCCGAAGTACTACTGTGCCTCGTCCCCTTTACTGCTTCCCCCCGCATCCACAAACGGGCCGTACCGCTGAAACCCGCAAAGAAAATTTTCTTTACACCAGATGCGCATTCTGTATATTGTTTGTTCTGTGACACTAGTCAGACAAGTCAGGCAAACTAGTCAGGCAAACTTATTGCGTACAAGGGGTACGTAGTTTTTTCATATGAAAAATAAATCACTTAAAGTAATTTTTCAAAAACAAAATCTTTTTTATTTCTTCCGTAAACTTAGTTCTTTTATTCCATTAAGATAATAAAATCAAAAACTTGACAAAACTGTATAAGAAGGGCCAAAAACAAAATATGTTATGAATTCACCTCAGAAAAAGTTTGTGTACAAGATAAGGTTATGTAGTTAAAATTTAATTGAAACTAAGTTTTGTCCAAAAATTAATAACTTTGTGAATATGCTTTTCTCGCTTGAACTCCCTGGAGAAGTTGCGGCGTAAATATTATTAAATTCGGTGTTTTTTCAGCGGTTATTTTGTTATATCCTTGAATTGTTATATTGGTTTACAATATCTTTGAAGATGGAGTGTTGCTGGGCTCAGGGTTCAAGTAAACCCCTTCTCTACTCAATTAGATGCACGTTAGGTGACTAGGGAGGAACTTTTTCAACTTTGTTGAGCCAATTAATTAATCGTTAAGTTGAAAAGAAATGTTGGAATCTGATCCAAAGTTTTGAAACCTTGGCTTACATAAGCTTTTAGAATATGTAAATAACCCCTCGGAAGCATTTCTGAATTAAAAAAAACAGCCTGCTCACTCCTTTTCCTGACATTCAGCCCCATACCATATCCCCACATATTCTATGCTTCACTGTTAATTTCAGATTTTTGTTATTAACAGGATCCTCTTCAAAGTAGTTGATGCCTTTTGATGCCAAATATGCCAAACCATTATCAGAAAATAATGAATCGTCCCACTTTCTATAGATAATTTCGTCCCGGAAATCCATTTTTTAGACTCTTTTACGAAAGCAATTCTGTGCTCCTTGTAAGTAAGCTAAATATGGGCTTCTTACATGCTGTTATGTAGGGAAAATATGTTTTTTCAGGACTTTTCTTATAAAGTCACTGCTAATGGGTTTTATAAAATATTTCTGTACATTTCTGAAGATATCGGATGCAACTAACCTAAGATTATGATGCACTCATCGCAAAACAATCTAATCCTATTGCTTGGGTAGCTTAAGAAAATGGCCAAATCGTAGAAAAGAAGCAAGAATTTCTGTTTTTTTTGGAAATTTAATATGGCTTTTCGAAATGACGAATGTGCTCACCCAAAAGTTTACATAATTTCATGAAATTGTTTGTCAATTTTGGAAAGTTTTAGTAAGATTATCCTTTTATCCATTTTTAATTTTTTTCTGTTGGATTCTATTGCTTTCTATAAAATTTCAATCACATGTACGGTTCCAAATAATTTACAAGTCAGTTTACTGTTCAATGGAATACAAATTTTCCAAAAAAAAATAAAGAGCATAACCGGAAATTCCCGTTATTAGTTTTGTACGCAAACTTATTCTGCACCGTTTTGTGAGTATATTGTCAATAAATACGAATACATGGAAAGTTATTATTTTAATGCATCTAAAACCGAACAAAAAGTGCAGTTAAAGCATATATGAATAATGTGGATAAGTTTTGGTAAACAGAGAACCCATTTTTGAGGAAAAACTTGATGATAACACAATTTTTAATAGCCTGTACGCAAACTTTTTCTGACTAGTGTATATAAATATTTATTTATTTGTTATGCTACTTACTTCATTAATTTACATTTTGCGTATTAACTAATAAGCCACTTCAACTGCACCACAAGTATACACATCGAAAAGTGACATACTGCGCATAAATATATTCGATGAAACTGTTGATCTTCGAATACTTCGCAAAGTTCTCGATTACCGAATACGAGCACTGCAGTATTCGCTTATCACCGAATACGAGCAGTGTGACCGCACCCTTGTGAAAAAATGTAGCACAGAAGAGACCTAAAATGTATCAATAAGTATCACCTTTCTTTTTTTTAAGTATCAAAGTATCAATATGGAATAAACCCAATAAGTTTTATGAAAAAACACTTTCTAAATTTATTTAATCTATATATATAAAAATGAATCGTGGTTCGTTCGGCTGCTTAAAACTTGAAAACGACTGGACCAACTTGGATACTTCCTTCGGCGGTTTTGTTTGAAATTGTTACGTGAAGGTTTAGGAAAAAATTGAAATTGTTACGTGAAGGTTTAGGAAAAAAGAAAAGTCGGGAAAACGGGGCGTGGCACCACAAGAATACATTTTTAGGCAATAACTTTGGAACCAGAAGTCACACATCAATTAAATTTGGTACGAACTTACTATTTAGTCATGTCCTTCGCCCGAGGGAATGGGGTGGGTATTGAACAAGGGGGTGTGGCACCGCCCATACAACTCAAATCTTTTAAATGGAATAGCTTCCGAATTGTTAGTCGCACAGCATTGAAATTTGGTGTACCGTCGTTTCATAGATGTGTCATTCTACTGTTAAAATTGTATGGGCGTTGAACAAGGGGCGTGGCACAATTTTTATGACCCAACATTTCAGCAGAACTGTAAGTCGCACATCAATGAAACTTGGTACGAAGCTACCATTTAGTCATATCTTTTGACAGAGAGAATGGGGCGGGTATTTAACAAGAGGGCGTGGCTCCGCCCATACAACTCAAATCTTTTATATGGAATAGCTTCGGAATTGTAAGCCGCACAGCATTGAAATTTTGTACGAAATCGTCCCATAGAAGTGTCATTCTATTGTTGAAATTTGATGGGGATTGGACAAGGGGCGTGGCACATTTGTTTGACCCAACATTTCAAAAGAACTGTAAGTCGCACATCAATGAAACTTGGTACGAACCTACCATTTAGTCATATCTTTCGACAGAGGGAATGGGGCGGGTATTTAACAAGAGGGCGTGGCTCCGCCCATACAACTCAAATCTTTTATATGGAATAGCTTCGGAATTGTAAGCCGCACAGCATTGAAATTTGGTACGAAATCGTCCCATAGAAGTGTCATTCTATAGCTAAAATTTGATGGGGGTTGGACAAGGGGCGTGGCACATTTGTTTGACCCAACATTTCAGAAGAACTGTAGGTCGCACATCAATGAAACTTGGTACGAACCTACCATTTAGCCATATCTTTCGGCAGAGGGAATGGGGCGGGTATTTAACAAGAGGGCGTGGCTCCACCCATACAACTCAAATCTTTTATATGGAATTGCTTTGGAATTGTAAGTCGCACAACACTGAAATTGAGTACCCCGTCGTCACACAGATGAGTCATTCTACTGGTAGGATTTGATGGGCGTTGGGCAAGGGGCGTGGCACATTTTTGAAGTGAAACTTCTTTACGCACGCTTGACTTGGGGAGTAAGCTGGCGAACGCGTTACGAAAAGTGTGATCGGGCGAGGCGAACGGGAGTTGAGTGGTTTACGCACGCTTGACTTGGGGAGTAAGCTGGCGAACGCGTGACGTAAGCGTTACGAAAAGTGTGGTCGGGCGAGGCGAACGGCATTTGAGTGGTTATCGCACGCTTGACTTGGGGAGTAAGCTGGCGAACGCGTGACGTAAGCGTTACGAAAAGTGTGATCGGGCGAGGCGAACGGCAGTTGAGTGGTTTACGCACGCTTGACTTGGGGAGTAAGCTGGCGAACGCGTGACGTAAGCGTTACGAAAAGTGTGGTCGGGCGAGGCGAACGGCAGTTGAGTGGTTTACGCACGCTTGACTTGGGGAGTAAGCTGGCGAACGCGTGACGTAGGCGTTACGAAAAGTGTGATCGGGCGAGGCGAACGGGAGTTGAGTGGTTTACGCACGCTTGACTTGGGGAGTAAGCTGGCGAACGCGTGACGTAAGCGTTACGAAAAGTGTGATCGGGCGAGGCGAACGGGAGTTGAGTGGGGGATATAAGCAAGAGACTGAAATATATACATATTTCATTTACTAGCTATAAGAGAAAGAGAGAAAGAAAATGTGCGCGCGCACTGCTCTCTCTTGCTCCTACACTGTGATACAGACAATAGGCCTGCAGTGTGCTTAGATATACGGAACGTATTTGGCTATGAGAGGAAGAGAGAAAGAACACACACACATATATATAAGTAAACCCGACGGCGTCGCAGCCCGCTGCTGCGAAGTAAACCAGCGACGCCACAGCCCGCTACATTGTTGCGCAAGCAAACAACGCTACCGTCGTCGTCGCTAGCGCAGGCCACCGACCTGAACTTGACGCACAATAACTGCCGTCAGCAAATATGAACATTGTTGCTGGTGGTGGTCGGTCACTCGCTTCCTGCACGAGCTGCAAGATCAGCGAATTGTGATCGAACATTGTTGCGCAAGCAAACAACGCTACCGTCGTCGTCGCTAGCGCAGGCCACCGACCTGAACTTGACGCACAATAACTGCCGTCAGCAAATATGAACAATGTTGCTGGTGGCGGTCAGTCACTCACTTCTTGCACGAGCTGCAAGATCAGCGAATTGTGATCGAACATTGTTGCTGATGGTCGATCGTCGGACTGCAAGATCAGCAGGATGATACGGCGCGCATGGTTGGTAGGGCTGTAGGGTAGGCTAAGACAGTCAGTCGTTGGACGGAACGGAACCAGCCCAGTTGGGACTGGCTGAATAAAGTAATGAAGTAATTTCTAACTGGAATAAACGAAATTAAATAACTGGCGCCCAACAACATGGGGCAACGGACTAAGAGCAGCGACAACTTTTACCCCAGACCGGCGGATAAGTGGCAGCAGCTTCGATCCCGAACCCAGTAACACAAAGAGCAGCGACAACTTTTACCCCAGACCGGCGGATAAGTGACAGCAGCTTCAATCCCGAACCCAGTAACACAAAGAGCAGCGACAACTTTTACCCCAGACCGGCGGATAAGTGACAGCAGCTTCAATCTCGAGCCCAGTAACACAAAGAGCAGCGACAACTTTTACCCCAGATCGGCGGATAAGTGACAGCAGCTTCAATCCCGAACCCAGTAACACAAAGAGCAGCGACAACTTTTACCCCAGACCGGCGGATAAGTGACAGCAGCTTCAATCCCGAACCCAGTAACCAGTAACAAAGAGTAGAACCAGATGGAAAAATTTAACTGCTATACTGCAAGCAAAACATTCCGGCAGACGAAGTATAGCCTAGTTCGCAACTGGAGTTATCCGAAATGCAGCAACAGTCAATACTTTACCAATGATCTTCAAGATTATCAAAGTATCGACAAGCCATATAGCCGCGATCAAACGCCAAACAGCAGCAACAATAGACGGAAATTCGATAATTACAGCTTCCATAGCTACAGTTCATCCAGCGGAAGTCGCAGAAATAGCACCAAAGCGCCACCCGAACACAAATTGCGGCACAGCAGCAATTCACTAACTAGCAAAACCAATTGGAAATCGCCTTCTGCCCGCAAAAGCGGTGAAAACTTTAAAGTGAAGAATTTGAAGCGCAGAGAATTGATTAAATCTACTGACAAACACTACAACAGAAACAATACATCTAAGAAAGCGAAAAACTGCAAGCAATTGAACAGTAGAACTGCAATTTCCAAGAAACGTGCAATTCAAAACTGCAATGCCGACAACGTCGACTTTGCGAAAAACCTCATTGGTGATAAGCAGACAAATGATACTTTTAACGCAGCACCTGCAGCTGAAAATTCAAACGATATTGCCGTGAAAACTGCAGAAAGTCATACAATCAATACAATCGATACGTGCATTGGAGAAACAAGAGTAGCCGAAGCAATAAGCGTAACGCCTGGAACGAAGCATTCTGCTGTCGGATGTGGAAGTCCTTCTAACGAAGACTTACCTATCAACACAAATCAATCCACTCTAGACGTCAGCAATAGTACGGAGCCTTCTGCAATTTCCAAAAACCACACAGAGTCTTCAGCGTCAGGCAGCGCCATCACGAACACCCCAACGACCGCATCGCCCACAAAAACCACGGTCGATGAAAGTGTGATTGCATTTTGCGAAACGCCACAAGCAGCCAACTCGCCAATACCTGACGCGTCTAAAGAGCCCACAGCCAGCAGTGAAATACGAGTACCGCGAATCCCCATCATTCCACTGACGCGCCTAATCCGCAATGAGCTCCTAGACCTAACCGAAGATAGCGTGGAACCCGCAATCACTTACGCCACAACGCCCAGCAGACGCATTTGCAGACCGAATCTGATAACGAGAAATCGCAAAGTTTCCACCTGCAGCAATTCCAGCACCTCCACGGAAACACTGGTGGAGAAGGCAGCGGCACGCGCTTCGATGAGGCTCTGAAGTTGCAGGCTCGCAAACGACTGCGCGAAGAAATACGCAAACAGCTCACAAGTGTCAGTGTAGCGGAAGTTATGGAAGTATCTAGTATTAAGATTTTGCAAAACAATGATGTTCTACATATTATTATAAAGTATCCTAGACCTAAGCTTAGTTGTAAGAAAGTTAGCGGAAGTTATGGAAGTATCTAGTATTAAGATTTTGCAAAACAATGATGTTCTACATATTATTATAAAGTATCCTAGACCTAAGCTTAGTTGTAAGAAAGTTAGCATTTTCCCGGTTGCACACAATGGAATGGTCCTGTCTCTTCTGGATAGTAGCATCGTGGCCGACTGTAGCGAACGGACGGTGGCGGTCGTTGAGTGCGCCCCAACAACTACGTCGACTTTCTGCAAAGAAGTAACTGACTCGACTTGCGCTCTTCAATTGTTCTCCGGCGGCTTGGCGCATTGCAAAACTCGTCCTAATCATCTGGACCCATTAGTTGTCATAGACGACGGTATTATTGTAATCAATGATGGTACTGTCAGGGTGCAACAGACGGGTGGTATTGAAAGAACTGCTACCGGCACCTATCTCCTGACATTTGAGGGAGAAGTCCAACTCAACGGCACCACGTATGTCAACCGGAAAGGAGTTCAGACGCGTCAACCTATTACGGCTGCGCTCCCCCTGCTAAACATAACCGGCCATCAAGACATCTTGAGTCTCCCCCTCCTGCACCGAATGAACATGGAGAACCTGCATTTTATTGGCGAGATGAAGCAACAACTTGTGACCCACCCTCTGGTGGCCTGTTCTGTAACCTCCGTCCTATTCATTGCTTGACCTGAACTTGACGCACAATAACTGCCGTCAGCAAATATGAACATTGTTGCTGGTGGTGGTCGGTCACTCGCTTCCTGCACGAGCTGCAAGATCAGCGAATTGTGATCGAACATTGTTGCGCAAGCAAACAACGCTACCGTCGTCGTCGCTAGCGCAGGCCACCGACCTGAACTTGACGCACAATAACTGCCGTCAGCAAATATGAACATTGTTGCTGGTGGCGGTCGGTCACTCGCTTCTTGCACGAGCTGCAAGATCAGCGAATTGTGATCGAACATTGTTGCTGATGGTCGATCGTCGGACTGCAAGATCAGCAGGATGATACGGCGCGCATGGTTGGTAGGGCTGTAGGGTAGGCTAAGACAGTCAGTCGTTGGACGGAACGGAACCAGCCCAGTTGGGACTGGCTGAATAAAGTAATGAAGTAATTTCTAACTGGAATAAACGAAATTAAATAACTTATATATACATACAGATGGAGCGAAAGAAGTTTCACTTCAGTCGTGTGGTCATAAGCACACTCGTTTTTTTGTGACCCAAATATTTTGCTGAACTATAAGTCGCTCAGCAATGAAACTTAGTACGAACCTACCATTTATTCATATATTTTGACAGAGGGGATGGGGCAAGTATTGGACGAGGGGGCGTGGCACCACCCGTACAAGCCAAATCTTAATAATGGAATATCTTCCAAATTGTAAGTTGTACAACACTGAAATTTTGTATCCCGTCGTCCCATAGATGAGTCATTCTACTGATAAGATTTTATAGGCGTTAGACAAGGGGCGTGGCACATTTTTTGTGACCCAAATATTTTGCTGAACTATAAGTCGCTCAGCAATGAAACTTAGTACGAACCTACCATTTATTCATATATTTCGATAGAGGGAATGGGGCAAGTATTGGACGAGGGGGCGTGGCACCACCCATACAAGCCAAATCTTAATAATGCAATATCTTCCAAATTGTAAGTTGTACAACACTGAAATTTTGTATCCTGTCGTCCCATAGATGAGTCATTCTACTGATAAGATTTGATGGGCGTTGGACAAGGGGCGTGGCACATTTTTTGTGACCCAAATATTTTGCTTAACTGAAACTTAGTACGAACCTACCATTTATTCATATCTCCCGACAGAGGGAATGATGAGGCTATTGAACAAGGGGGCGTGGCACTGCCCATACAAACCAAATTTTTAATAGAGAATATCTTTGAAATTGTTAGTCGTACAACACCTAAATTTAGTGCCCCGTCGCACAGTGTTGCGAGTTCATATAGCGGAGTGACAAAAATAGAAGGAGTGGTCGTATATAAATGAAATTTGGTATACAGTTATTGTATGAGTAAAGAACTTACTGTGCAAAATTTCAGTGAAATCAGACCAAAACTTCGACCACCTCCCATACAAACGGATTTGAAAAAACTTCATATTAACAATGAAAATTATCTTAGTTCATAAAAGCTGCGTTCATAATATTTGTATTTTAACCCTTTGCACTCCGTTGTCGCCGCATTTGCGACATTTCGTATGTTAGGAATAAATCCGTTGTCGCCGCATTTGCGACAAAATTTGATCATCAAACACATTGTAACGCAAACATAAACACTTTTGATTATCTAAGAATTAAGAGCGCTGAGTGAGATAAACAAGCGTGCCGCAAATGCGGCGACAACGGATTTATTCCTAACATACGAAATATCGCAAATGCGGCGACAACGGAGTGCAAAGGGTTAATATAAATTTATTTATAAATGTGTATATAGATAAAATGCGCTTTTTTCAAAAGTGATTGAAAATGAAATCTCGATAAATTGCTCCACAGCTGCTCAGAAGTTGCTCTTAGAGGGTTAAAATCTTAGACCGACCCCCACTAATTTTTTCTCCTGAATATTTCTTTCAAACATACCTACCTTCTATCTCCAACCTTTAATGAGGCTCCCATACAAAATCATTCTTTTTAAAAAGTGGGCTCCCGCTGCTCTCAGGTTGGTCCCAGACGTACCATATGTAAGACTGACCCCATTTATTTTCCCTTTCGAATATTTTTTCTATACACACCTAACCGCTACATGCAACTCTTAAGGTGGCTGCCATACAAAACTAGTCATTTTCAATGGAACTGGCTCCACACTTGTAAACGTAGTAAAGTAAACGAAGAAACATCGTATCTGGGAAAGTACTGAACCGATTTGAATGATTTATTCAACAATCGTCAACAGTCCTGAATGCCAAAAATACAAAATTAATTAAATTTAAAAAAACGAGTGTGCTTATGACCACACGACTGAAGTGAAACTTCTTTCGCTCCATCTGTATGTACGAGTATATATATACAGGGGACCCTCGGTTAACGAACGCCCCGCATAACGAACACTTTTTTTTGGGAAAAAAAGTTTCTCTTAACGAACGAAGTTTCGCATAACGACCAACGCAAAAGGGGGAAACCTTAACCCTCCGTTTGGCACGGTGGTCCAGCCAGACCATTTTCAACTTTGACTGTAATTATAATATACTTCTAATTGAGCTAGAACTAGGAAATTCTATGACTTTTCCTATCTTTTTGTCCACTTTCATTTGAAAAAAAAATTATAAGGATCCGTGCCATAGAAGGATAATTATAAGGACATTTTGGCCGTCATATCACATTCGTACCACAGTGGTCTAGCCAGACCACCAACATATTTTCTATAGAAATGTTTGAGATATGAAGAGATTTACACATATAATCGCAGTAATTTAATTTTCGAACTTTGTGTAGTGAGTTTAAAAACACGCCAAACTTTGTTGGGATTATTTTTTCAAGAAAAAGTGTAAACTTTGTGTGCAAATGAGTTTTGTGAGAGGTGTACACTTTTAATTTTTTCACTGTTTATATTAGATTATACAGTTAGCCTTGCCTTTACTTTTCCAAGCGGCTTGCTAATATCGGTCTTTCCTTCGTTGGCACAATAAGATCTAATAAAAGATGTGTACCGGAAGAGATGCGAAAGAGCCCTTCTCGTGCTATATTTTCAACTCTGTTTGGTTTTCACGAAAACTTGGTTTCGATGTGCAGTTACGTACCGAAAAAAATAAAGCTGTGATCTTACTTTCGACTTTGCACTACACAAAATATTGTGTTGGTGAAGCAATGAAACCAGAAGCAATTTTGTTTTATAATTCAACTAAAGCTGGTGTCGATAGTATGGACCAAATGATAACTCATTTCTCTTGTAAACGGTCAACAAAGCGATGGACTTTTGCTTTCTTCTGTAATATGTTAGATGTGATGGCATTGGCTGCATATTGCATTTGCAAAGAAATCGATAATATGAACAGATCTGATGCACTACGAAATTTTCTAGTCACACTTTCAAAGTCATTGGTTATCGCTAATGTCGAAAATAGAATGAACAACGCTTCCATCTTCGGGTAATTTGGAACTCGTTCGGCAATTGAGTCTTTTTTTGGCAAATCCATACCTTTTGAAATACCCACACACAATATACCAGATGGACCAGCAACGCTCAACAAAAAAAACTTTGTAAGCTTTGTTATCGTTTGGATAAGGCGAAACGCAAAACTCGATTTTACTGCGTAAAATGCACTGAACCAGTATGCCAACAGCACTCAAAAGAAGACTATATTTGTTTCAGTTGTAAGAACGAAGAAGAAATCGATGAATGATTAAATTTAATAAAAAAAACATAAAATCGCATTTTTATTGCTTAGAATAAATAAAAAATTCACAAAAAAAAATTGTTCTAATTTACAAAAAACTTTGTTTTTTCTTGATATTTCTACCTGAACAGGTAACTTAGTTCAGTAAAAATACATAATGAACAATGAAAACCCAAAATATTATACCTGGATAGCTCATATATGTGTTTTAATGCGTCTACAGAAACGTACAAATTCCATAGAAATGTATGGAAATATGCGGTGGTCTGGCTAGACCACTGTGGTACGAATGTGAACATCCGGATAGGTGCCAAACGAAGGGTTAATTGCATGTAAAATTTCTGACTGTGCTAAGCAACGAAACAGGGGAAACCCCGAATACACATTATAGTGCTGTCTGTGTTTAGCTTTTGTTTCATAATTGTGCATTTTGTTTTATTTTTGTGCATAATTGCCTGTGTTCGTAAAATTAACAAGACGTGTTGAAACATACAAATGTTCTATTTTTAATTTTGTTTTTATAAAAATTGCAAAATAACATACGTAAATGCCTTCAAAAAAAGATTCGGAGAAAGAGAAAAATAAAAGAGCCAAAATAACTATTGAAATGAAACTCAAAGTTCAAATTGAAACATATTAGAGTGTATTTTTTTCGACCTGGAACGCATTAATTTATTTTACATTGATTTACATGGGAATAATGGTTTTGCTTAACGAACGTTTCGCATAACGAACAAGATGCTGGAACCAATTGTGTACGTTAACCGAGGGTCCACTGTATATGTGTGTGTACAATATATACATGTATGTACATATACGAGGGCGGGTCAATAAGTCCGTGATCCGTTTCAAGCCTCTTAATTGAAATGGCAACACTGCTCCCGGCAACAGTCATCTGTCAGTTGACTCTTGTCAAAAATTGAACAAGCTGCGACATTTAGTTTGTTTTTGACAGCCGTTAATATCAGACTACCGCGTTGACTGAGAAGAAAATGGAAAAAAGTGAATTTCGTGTGCTCATTAAGCATTATTTTTTGCGGAAAAAATCCATTACGCAAACCAAGGTTAAGCTTGATAAATATTATGGGGACTCTGCACCATCCATTTCCATGGTAAAAAAGTGGTTTACTGAATTCCGATGTGGCCGTACAAGCACGGAAGATGCCGAACGTTCTGGACGCCCAGTTGAGGTCTCCACATCCGAAACAATTGAAAAAATCCACGATATGGTTTTAGCCGATCGGCGATTAAAAGTGAGAGAGATTGTGGAAGCCATAGGCATCTCACATGGCTCAGTCGTTTCAATTTTGAATGATCATTTGGGTATGAGAAAGCTTTCCGCAAGATGGGTGCCGCGTTTGCTCACAATCGACCACAAACGCAACCGTGTGACAATTTCGCAGGAATGTTTGGCGTTGTTCAATCGCAATATGAACGAGTTTTTTTTTTCTATTCACCCGATCTAGTCCCAAGTGACTATTTCTTGTTCCCAAACTTGAAGAAATTGCTCGGCGGAAAGAGATTTGCCTCCAATGACGAAGTCATCTCACAAACAAATGCCTATTTTGAAGACCTCGACAAATCATATTTTTCGGAAGGGATAAAAAACTGGAGAAACGTTGGGCTAAGTGTATAGATCTCAAAGGAGACTACGTTGAAAAATAAAATAACTTTTTATCTAAAAACCTGTGTTTCATTCAAAAAGTCACGGACTTATTGACCCGCCCTCGTATATGGGGCATTTCACGTCAAGCGGACAACCCAAAAAAGTGAGGTCATGAATTTTGTTTATATTCTGGTCAGTTATACTTCTAGTAGACGTGGATGTGTACACCCAATTTTTTTTCGTATGATGTTTTTTTGCTGAGTTATGAGCTTCTAAAAATTGACTAAACATAAAGTCATGAATTTTTGGATGCTTATTATCTGTATCAATTAATTTGTAAAAAAACTAAAAAGTATTGTTTCTGATAGTAAAAAAGGTGTTGTTTTTTTGTTTTTGTCGAATTCTAAATTTTAATTTTTTTACGTATAGTAAACCGGAAGTGAAAATTTGAAATCGATATTTGAGTAACTTCGACACTTATTTTTAAATTATTTTAACGTAAATTAAAGCTTCAAATGTACTCATTCTCCACAAAAAAAAATTAAAACGTGATCTCCAACCGTTTAAGACTTAGAGCACATTTTAGTGTAAAAATCCATTATTTTCAGCTATGTGTATGTATTGTATGTGCTCTAAGTCTTAAACGGTTGGAGATCACGTTTTAATTTTGTTTGTGGAGAATGAGTACATTTGAAGCTTTAATTTACGTTAAAATAATTAAAAAAAAAAGTGTCGAAGTTACTCAAATATCGATTTCAAATTTTCACTTCCGGTTTACTATACGTAAAAAAAAATAAAATTTGGAATTCGACAAAAACAGAAAAACAACACCTGTTTTACTATCAGAAACAATACTTTTTAGTTTTTTTTACAAATTAATTGATACAGATAATAAGCATCCAAAAATTCATGACTTTATGTTTAGTCAATTTTTAGAAGCTCATAACTCAGCAAAAAAACATCATACGAAAAAAAATTGGGTGTACACATCCACGTCTACTAGAAGTATAACTGACCAGAATATAAACAAAATTCATGACCTCACTTTTTTGGGTTGTCCGCTTGACGTGAAATGCCCCACGTAGCTTCATAAATTTTTTTTTTTTTTTTTAATAACGAGCCAACGCGCAGGGGATACCCCTTTAAATGCGAGGCATTGCGCTGGTTCAGGAAGGATATATAGGTTGGGAGAAAGGATGTTGGGTGAAGAATTTGTGGACTCTTGCCTTGAACCCATCAGGATCATAAGTGCTGGGGAAAATATCTGCAGGGAGACCATTCCACAATCGCGCTGTACGAGCCAGGAACGAACTTTCTCTGTAGTGCGTAGTGCGCTGGAACATCGTTTCGACGTGGAATGCATGGGCGCCAGTGTTCGAACGGGTTGCCCGGGGAAATACCCGGAGTGATGGCAGCAAGCTGCTCATTTCCACTGAGCAATTACCGAAAAAGTATCGGTAAAATAAAACCACACATGCCACGTTTCGACGATGCTCCAAGGAGTCAATAGAGCTGGATGCCCTACTGTCCCCTATAAGTTTAATCGCACGGTTTTGCACCCGATCCAGGAGCTCCAAATGGGTTTTGGAAGCCCCTGCCCATAGGTGCGAGTTAAACTCCATTTTCGGTCGGATATAGGTGGTATAAATAATGCGGAGATCGGACGGAGTGAAATATTTTCTGCACCGCTTTAAGAAGCCGAGGCACTTGGCTGCTTCTTTCGACACGCCAAAAATATGATCGTTCCAACGAAGATCGTTCTTAATGGACATGCCCAGAACATCAAGAGCTGCCGATTCCGCTGTACTCACACCATCCATAACCAGGGACGTGTTGGGATGTGGGGAGACTCGTTTGTGGGATAACAGGCAACATTGGGTCTTGCGAGGATTAAAATCGACCCTGTTCGCTTGACCCCACTTGGAGATTGTTTGTAGGTCGCTATTAAGTGTGTCATTCATACGGCGCCGTTCTCTCTCAATCTCCACAGAGCTGGGGCGCTTTGTGAAGGAGTATGAATGACAAATGGTGCTGTCATCCGCAAACGAGTAGGTGGGATTCTTCGTCGACGACAATAGGTCGTTGATGAAGATAAGGAAAAGGGTTGGAGAAAGGACCGAACCCTGCGGCACTCCCGCGCTAAGGGAATGCTTTTCCGAGGCTATGCCGTCTATTACAACACGAATAGAGCGATCATATAGGAAGCTCGTAATCCAACGAGAGAAGATACTACCGACGCCATAGGCAATCAATTTAGACACGAGTGCTTTATGCCACACCCGGTCAAAGGCCTTAGAAATATCCAATGCAACAACCTTGCTTTCACCGACGTTTAGAATGCTATGGTTCCATTTCTCGGTGAGGACCGCCATAAGGTCTCCCGTCGATCGTTGTCTTCGAAAGCCGTATTGGCGGTCACTTCGTAGTCTATTGTGCTCCAGATATTTCACAAGGTTGAAGTTTACAATGCCTTCCATTACTTTGGAAAGCACTGAACAGATTGCTATAGGTCGGTAGTTCGCAGGGTCAGTAGTCTTGCCTTTTTTAGGAACTGGTTGAACATTTGCCACCTTCCAACATGTCGGAAATACACCTGTGGTGTATGACATATTGAAAAGTTTGCGTAATGGACAAGCCAGTGAGGTAGCGCACTTTTGCAAAACAAGGGCTGGAATGCCGTCCGGCCCTGAAGCCTTACTCTTTTAACTACCCGTGTCCGAAAATGAATTTCTGGCATAGAGCAAGATACGCTTTCGACTACGGGCAGTGGTTGATCGCTGGGGGCAGAGAAGAATTCTCTGCGAAAATTTTAGCCAACAAATTAGCTTTATCAACCGAGTGAGTGATGATTTGATCATTGTTAAGAAGAGTTGGAATTGAAGACGATGTTTGGTTCTTCACCTTCTTAACGAATGACCAGAAGTTCTTACTGCCACGATGGCATTGAAGAACTTTTTTCCTTTGGCGCTGTTCGTGCAGAAACTTTTGGCGCCTTAGGATGGCATTGCATCGATTTCTAGCCTGTTTACGCAGCTGTTCAGTGGCGGCATTTTTATTTGCCTGCCATGCTCTGAAAGCTTCCTCTTTAGACCTGACAGCAATTCTGCATGTCTCATTAAACCAGAGATTGTCCTTAGGTTTAATGCAAATTTTCTTATTGGGGATGAAGGACCGCATTGCCAATAATATAATTTCTTCAACCATTTTGGCTGCGGCATTTATGTTTCCATCAAGAAAACACAATTTCCAATTGAAGTGGGCGAAAAAATCGTTGAGTCCACTCCAGTTAGCTTTATCATACATCCACATTAAGCGCTTCGGGGCTAAGGGCGAAGCATTGCGGATAGAAGAGTATAAAAAAGACGCCAAAATGGTGCAATGGTCCGAGTTTCCAAGAGGTGCGTGCATTTCAACATCATATTTTTCATGATGTGAAGTGAGAAAAAGGTCTAGAGTATTGAGAGCTTGCCCCGCAACGCAGGGGATATGCGTTGGTTCATGCACTATTTGAGTCAAGTTATTAGACTCGGCAAAGAGCTCGACAAATAAGCCTTCAGGAGTTGTGTGGCTGGAATGGCGTAGCCAATTGGAATTATGAATATTGAAATCACCAGCAACTACGATTTCACTATTCGGATACGATTTCAAAATATGAGAAATAGAATCAGAGAGAAGATCAAACTTGTTATAAGTAAAATCTCTCCCTGAATTCGGGCTTCTGTAAAGAAAGCAAAAGTGCAGAATGTGCGACTGGATATTGAATTTAACCCACATGGAGCTAAATTCGACATCCGTCGTGTATAGTTGTTGCTGGCACTGGTACGCAACATTACTGCACACATAAAGGGCAAGACCCCTGTGAGGAGAGAATAATGGCAGTAAGTGGTACCCCGGGATGTGAAAATCCAGTGGATCTGCATCCTCACACACCTGGGTCTCACTCAGTGCCATTACATGGGGTTTATGGAGGTTAACGAAAATTGATGTTGCCCTGCAGTAAGTGTTATGCCTTTACCACAGAGCAGTCAATTTCCCAGTGTCGAACAGGACCGCATGTAGCGCTACTGAAAACGGACGGAGGAAAAAGACATGATTGCTTTTTCCCCCAAATGACGCACACTCAAGAACATGGCTGAAACTACTTTCAATTGAAATTTGTCGAGTCTTTTGTCTTTGGCTTTGTTGGTACATCATGGCTTCGATTATTGTTTTCAGTTGTTTACAGCTTTACATATTGCTCTAAAAATATTAACATGAATTAGAATCTCTGGAATAATGCATGTACATAAATACACACACACAATAGGTCTGTTTGGCCAGATTTCCAGTAAAAATTATCCAGTAAAAAATATCAGGAGAGTAAGCGAGCTTACGCTCCCAAAAATGAAACTATTCAAAAAAGTGAACAAACAGCAATTTGTAAGAATTTGCAAGTTTTAACTCTTGGTTACACCAGTGGGACTTCGCACATTCATGAAAAATACTTCCCGCCATGGCCGCAGTGGCCGCCCAATCTTGGTGATAATAGGTTCGCCCTATTATCATCAAGCCCCCGTGCCAAACGCAAAAAAACTGTGAACTTAATAGACGAGTTTCCAGAACTCCCGGTAACAAAAAAAGATGATCCGAAGTTTATTGTTGTAAATACCACAGATCCGAACAAACCATTGGCAACACACTACTCCTTGTTCAACGTTCATCAATCCCTCCTTGCTTTATGCAAAGAGATCATCAAAATAACTCCCCAGAGAGATGGAAGCTTAGTGATCGTGACAAAAAACAGTCAATCTGCGAAAAAACTTATTGCAGCCAAATCACTCCCAGGAATCCGTGACATATCCGCCAAACCGCACGAAAATCTCAATTGCGTTAAAGGAACTGTATATGCGCCTTACCTCAACAAGGGTTACAATGTTACGAACGCGTACAAATTTCAACGACTAACAGACGGGACCCCCAAACCTTCCGGGGTCGTCCTGCTCACCTTCGAAAGCTACTCCCTACCGGAAAAAATCAACATCGCCTGGTATAACGCCACAGTGCGGCGCCACTACCCAAACCATATGCGTTGCAGAACCTGCCAGAAACTGGGGCACACTCAAAAACACTGCCAAAATCTTCCCACTTGTTGTGTATGTAATTTCCCTCCCCACACCCCTGCTCCATGCACGAGAACACTTTGCGTCAATTGCTAGGGCGAACACCCCGCATCGGCTACCACATGCCCAAAGTGCCTACAAGCAAAAGAAGTATTGAAAATTGCAACACAAGAAAAATGTACAATGCGAGAAGCAAATAAAATATACAAAATCAGAAACCCCCTCCTACTCAATTCCCATTCCTTTGCCAGTGCCCTAAAAGCAAATAATACAAATATAACCAATACAAAAACCAACACCAACAATGGTACTTCATCAATAACAAACCATTCTACCAACAACAATAACTCTACAAACAACATTAAAACAAGCAACTCAACGAAAAAACCACAAGCCGAAACAGAAAACAACAACATCCCCAACAACAACCTACCTTCAACTGACCTGCATGGTCCATACAAAAAAACAACACACACACCCAGTTCACCTTCATTCGACTCAAACACACCACTCTCTGGAAATTATTCGCACTCTTCCACATTCTCCTTCATTCGCGACTTAAACAACTCTCCCACTCCAACAACAACAAGAGTGGAACAATTGGAATTGGAATTGGAACAGCATCGCTCTCCAACCAACAGCCAAACTTCACCCAGCAGCAGCAACTAGGCTTCCCAACCGTCCTCCTTTGAGGAGGACAGTCCTCCTTGAACAGAAAATGTCCTCCTTCCTCCTCAAAGGCCAAAAAGTCCTACTCAAGCTCAAATTAAATTTCAATTTTTTTGTCTTTTTTATTCAAGTGTGGCAACTTAACCCCTTCCGGTACGATTTAATAATGAAAAGGTGTGCATGAAATAACCATTTAATTTTTATTTAAAAAAACTCGTTTCATTTTATAATTCTTACATATTCTTAATTAATATTCATTTTTACATATTGTTAAATGACATTAAAAACGGTAAAATTAAGAAAAAATCGGAGCGAAACTTTAATAAGGTATACGGTTAATAGTCTTCAAGCGTGTGGTTCGTGCTTCAAGGTCAAACTCCATAAAGTGCGTTTCATGCGTTCGGGGTTTGTTGCGTTATTGCGTTTCTTGCGTTATTCGCGTTGCAAATGGTCAAACTCCATAAAGTGCGTTTCATGCGTCAGCTTCTTCTTCTTACGTCAGCTGATGCTGTCAAACTGCTGATTGATTTCGTTGTGCATTGGGAGAAGACAAGGAAAATTGTGAAAAAAACTAAATGGAATCGCTAAACGACGTTATAGGCTTTAGACTGATTTAATTTTAAACACAATAAATGCATATCGAGCATTGCAAAAAATGAAAAAAGAAATTCAGTTAAATTCAATTTGTAGCAATTTATTTCACAGGAATGAGCAAAATGCGATATACAACGAATAAGCTATCGAATTTCCAATACAGCGAAGACTAAGTTTCGTCTGTCAAAGAATTATGCTACTTTTTAGAAATTTCTTCACATTTTATATTAAAATATTGGATTTAAAATGTTTCTTAACTGTATTTAATAGCTTTCGTGTAAAATAAATGCATTCGACTTTTTCGATAACACAAGTTTGTTATCGACTTTACCATCCACATCCACATTCATGCCACATAATTTATGACATCTTTAGGAGCTCTGTCAGCTGTTTGACGGCGTTAACGCAAGAAACGCAAGAGAAAGTTGAAAATAGTTCAACTTTTGATGCGTTTCGCGGGTATCGACGTCAAGTCATGGAGTTTGCTTCATACAAATACACTGATTCAACTTTTTTTTGCAACGCGAGAAACGCAAAACACAACGAAACGCATGAAACGCACTTTATGGAGTTTGACCTTCAGTTCGCACAGTCAATGAGCGTAAACTGAAGCGCTTGCTCTCCTGCTGGCACCACTCGCTCCCTTTTGTGGCTTCCCCCCGCTCTATGAAGCTCGCAAACAAAAATTTTAATTTTTGAGCTCAGATGCGCCTTCTATACACTTCATATTCTTTGTACCAAGAAATTCTAACGGTAAACAATATGTGATAGGATCTGTGATATTTCCACAAGTTAAAAAGGTGTTGCCAAATTCAGTACACTAGAAATTTTAAACTAAATTAATATCATATTCAACAGTATGCATGACGAGTGTAGCTCGTCATTGTGCGATATGGCATGAAAAACCAATGACGAGCTAGACTCGTCATTTTACCGGAAGGGGTTAATCAATTAATGAGGACAATTTTTCCAATTTGTGTCCAATATTTGGATGCTGCTTTGGGCATTCAAAATAAAATTATAGACTTCGTTGAAAATCCGGATGAGTCAGCTGCTGGAATGTTCAACATGATTAAGGCCGCATTGGAAAAATTAGACTTAAAAATAAAAAATGTTGTGTGCCTAAGTACTGATAATACGAATGCAAACTTTGGTAAAAATAATTCCCTTTTCGTTAATCTTAAGAATTCAAACCAAAACATATTAAAAGGCAATTGTCACGCGCACATAATACACAATGCATTAAAAAAAGCATTGTGTGATCTCGATGTTGATATTGAAAATATTGTTTGATATTGTTGATTACAGTCGCACAAATATGCGTTTTGTTTTATTTTTTGAAGTGGTTAAAAAGTTAAAATTTACATGTGCTTTTAGGTTTTCTCGTTTTACACTTGTATTTTCTAAAAACACGGTGAAATATTGAAGGAATGTGATGTCCTCCTAAAACAAAGTAGTTCCCATATAAATTCCTCCTCAAGCCAAATTTTGTCCTCCCTAAACCGTTTTAATAGTTGGGAAGCAGCAACATACATACAAGTTAACGGCCCATAAGTTAACGCTCGCATAGAAAGCCAACGCAGCATGTCAACGAACCCAGCGGAGCCCCAACAATAACAACAGCGGAAAGTTGCAACACAAAAGCGCAACCAACGATTCCAGGAACGGGCCAAGCGACGGCGCACCATCCGCTCCAAATTAAATCGCTGACGACACCTGCACGCGCGAGCGCACAACAACAACAATTACAGCAGCCGAGGGCTTCTTCACTAATCATAAGTTCAAATTGTAATCACTCCTAAAGAAGCAGTCAAATAAAGCGCACCGTTTTGCGGTGCAATTCTTTAACTTACATCTCCCCCAACAACGTCAACAGTTAAAGAATATTTAAAAACCAAAACAGCAACAAACAAAAAATTGCAATTGTAACAACATATCTTCATATACACATATTCAAATCTATTCATACATACACATACCTAAAAAATATACATACTAAACTAAAATTCATCCAACTAGCATTGTAAATACCTATTTTATATAGCTTTAAACACCTATATACATTTATAATTTACGCTATCCCTACATATATAAGAGGCTATATATGTAGGGGCTATATTAATACAGTACATTCCGTTTAGCTGCCTATTCGCTTAGGTGCATTTTCTGCTTAGCTGCATGATTTGGCCAAAATACTACTTCGCAAACCGAATTTTCTTTGAAAATTTCACATTTAGCTGCATTTTACTTAGCTGCACTATTCCGTTTAACAGCCCTTTTTTTGAGCAAGTTTTCTTTGATTTGTATGAAAAATACTTCGTTTAGCAGCACTGGAAAATTTTCAAGAGTTCAATTTTATTAGCAATCTACCTCATTTCAACACGCACGCTACGTCATTTCAACGTCGCTTTCGAAATGGAAGCAATGGTTGTGAAATTGTCAAAAAAGAAATATTCGCAGGGTAAAATTACCGATTATTTTAAATAAAAGCATATCAATAAGAATATGTACATAAATATTTTCATTATATCCAGTGTATACATACTGTTACGAATACCAGTTCTAGTGGGCTAGTACGTATCTCTGGATTGTGCAATTTAAAATAAAAACACACTTAATTTCTCAAACGCAGTCAATAAAATAAACCAACAGTCACTTTATTTACTAATTTACACTTGTTTGTCTTTACACTTAAGTATTTGCTCAATTACTCCGTGTGGCACCTTCACTAGTCAAAATCCGACTGACTCGCTGCGCCGCACCCGGCTGCCTTTTATACCTGTCCGGCCATCGCGCAGATCGTTCTCGCACATTCCAGAGTGGACTAAAGGTTTCCATGATGATCGCGACCATCATTGCCAGGTTGGACTAAAAGTTCACATTATCGCGGCCATCATTGCCAGGTTGAATTATGGCACGGCGCGTAGCGACAGGGTTGCTTTGCACAGCGACAGACTGTCTTATCGTTACACTGCCCACCACTTAGACTTGTTCGTCCCGAACAAGTGCCGAGGTTCCGCTGTGATAAGGCGCCAGGCGCTCCAAATGGACTACCTTCAGCTTAGCGCCTTTATTGCTGCATCGTTGGATCCTGTATACCACGTCGTTTATCCTAGTCACGACTTCGTAAGGTCCTTCCCATGACGCTTGAAGTTTCGGAGACAAACCTTTCCTCCGCTGCGGGTTGTAGAGCATTACCAGATCGCCTTCTTGGAACCCTGCTGAGTTGGCCCGTAGATCATATCTTGCTTTCGCCTTATCGCTGACCAGTTTGGTGCGGCTCCTTATAAACTGGTGAATCTCCTCCAGTTCCGCCCGCTTATTGGCCACGTAGTCCGTCTTAGCGCCTCCCGTCGTGCTGACTACCCCGAACTTCAAGTCAGCGGGTAACCGCAATTCTGTGCCGAATACTGCTCGGGCTGGAGTGAGTGATGTCGTGTCGTGCGGGGCTGACCTATACGCCATTAGGAACAAGGGGATATGCGTGTCCCAATCCTTTTGATTCCTGCCTACCACTTTCCGCAGGTATTCCTCTAGTGTCCGGTTAAAGCGTTCCACCATGCCGTCGGACTGTGGGTGCAAAGGGGTGGTACGCGTTTTCTTTATCCCCAGCAGCTCACACACTTCCTTGAATACCGCAGACTCGAAATTCCGGCCTTGATCCGAGTGCAACTCCAACGGAACTCCGAACCTGGCTACCCAGTTGTTTACCAGCTTTTCCGAGATCGTAGTGGCCTCCTGGTTAGGAATTGGGTACACTTCGGGCCATTTGCTGAAGTAATCCATTACCACCAGCACATATTTGTTGCCTTGAGTACTAGTTGGGAATGGGCCGGCGACGTCCATAGCAATCCGCTCGAAGGGCGCTCCCACGTTGTACTGCTGCATGCGGCCTCGAGATCTTCTTGTTGGCCCTTTCGCTGCTGAACATCGGTCGCAGCTCTTAATCCACTCGGCTACAGACTCCTGACATCCTACCCAGTAGAATCGTCTTTTTATTTTGGCGACGGTTTTGGTGATGCCTAGGTGCCCTCCACTGGAGTCGTTATGGTATGCCTGGATGACCTCGTTGATTCTGCATTTCGGCACTACCATTAGGGAGTTGCTGGTCCGTCCATCCGCGCTCTCCCATTCGCGGTACAGGCATCCTTCCTTCAGCCGCAGACTTTTCCACTGTGCCCAGTAAGCCTTGGCGATCGGGCTTTCACCGGCCATCTCCTGCCAGTCTGGACGTGCGCCTTGCTCCTTGCCTTCGACGATTTTTGCAAGATCCGCATCCTCACGCTGGTCCTTTTGTAGCCTCTCCGCAGACCACTCTTCCTCTGGCATAACGCTCACCAACCGGACGTCCACTATCTGTTCTTTGCTTTCGGCTCGCGAGCACGCCCTGCATTCGACTTTGCACGGACGGCGTGACAAGGCATCGGCATTGCCATGGCTACTGCCCTTCCGATGCTCTATCGTGTAGTCGTAGCTCTGCAGTCGCTCGATCCACCGCGCCAATTGGCCAATTGGAGGATCCTTAAAGTTCAGGAGCCATCTCAATGCCGCATGATCTGTGCGCAGGCGAAACCTTTGTCCATACAGATATTTGTGGAAGTGTTTTACGCAGTCCAATACCGCCAGCAGTTCTCTCCGTGTCACACAGTAGTTGCGTTCCGGTTTCGACAGAATCCTACTGTAGTATGCTATCACTTGTTCTTGGCCGTCTATTATCTGTGATAGCACATCGCCAATACTATGCCCGCTCGCATCCGTATCCAGCACAAACATCTCTCCAGGCACGGGGAAGGCCAGAATTGGAGCAATGCACAGTTTTTCCTTCAGACGTGCAAAAGCCTGCTCCGGCTCTTCGTTCCACTCGAAAGCTTGGCTCTTTTTCGTCAGTTTGTGCAAGCTGCTGGCTATGTTCGCGAATCCCGGAACAAATCGGCGATAGTATGTGCACAGGCCCAGGAAACTGCGGAGTTCGTGTAGATTGCGTGGTCGGGGCCACTCCTTCACCGCCGTGATTTTGCCTTCATCCGTATGTACTCCGCGGGCGGAAACCGTATGACCCAGATACTTGACCTCTTTTTGGAACAGCGAGCACTTCTTTGGGTTGAGTTTAAGCCCGGCTTTTTGTATCCGCTCGAATACCTCCTTTAGCTTTCCCAGGTGGTCGTCGAAGCTTTTACCCATCACGATTATGTCGTCGAGGTACACCAGACACGTCCGCCAATGCAGCCCTTTTAGCACCCGTTCCATTAGCCGCTCGAATGTTGCTGGGGCGTTGCAGAGTCCAAACGGCATGACGGTGAACTGCCATAAACCATCGCCAACACTGAAAGCCGTTTTCTCCTTGTCTTTGTCTGCAAGCTCTACCTGCCAATAGCCGCTGCGTAAGTCGAGCGTGGAGAACCACTGTGTGCCTGACAGCGTGTCCAGGGTGTCATCGATCCGCGGTAGTGGATAACTGTCCTTCTTGGTCACATCATTGAGCTTCCGATAGTCCACACAAAACCGGGTACTGCCATCCTTTTTCTTGACTAGCACGACCGGCGAGCACCAGGGGCCCGAAGAAGGCTCTATGACCTTTTCTTTCCGCATGTTTTCGATCAAATTTGTGACCTCTTCCCTCTTGGCCAGAGGAACTCGTCTTGGTGGTTGGCGAATCGGTTTTGCACTTCCGGTGTCGATGTTGTGCTTCACTATGGCTGTTCTTCCGCCTGCTTCTGCCGCAAATATTGACCCATAGTGCTGCAGGAGTGACCTCGCCTTCTGTTTCTGATTGGCCGTCAATTCGCTGTTCCACTGATTCTCCTGCGGTATGACGTCCATGTTAAAACCGCTCTTCTTATTTCCTCCGGGTGGGCTACTCTCGCAATTGACCACTGCTACGGCTTCTCTACACTCGCCAATTACCTCATCTTTCCCGACATATCTGGGTGCATTCAGGGGGTTCAGTATTCTGACTGGTATTCTGCCATTCTTAGGTTCCACTAATGTACGTCCGATGATGATGTTGTCGTGTCCTTGATTCGGTGCTTCTACAACCCACAGCCGACTCGTCCCATCGTCCTCGTCCACCTTTGCCCACACAATCGCCTCGGAGTTCGCTGGTATCCTCCTGTGTTGACACGATACAACCTTCCTTACCGCCACGCTTCGCTCATAGCCGGTGTGCAGCGGGAATTCAACGTTGGCATATCTCAGCACATTTTCCTTCAGGTTCAGCGTAAAACCGTGCCTAATCATGAAATCCACGCCGATAATCACGTCGTCCATTATATCCGCGACGATGAACTCATGTTCCAGGCTGCTGGTGCCGATAGTAATCGTTTTTGTAACTTTCCCTCTTACCGGCGCGCGCTCGCCAGTCGCAGTCCGCAGCTGTATGCCATGCAGCGGTTCCCAGTTCTTCAGCAGCTTCCTTTTTATGATCGAATATGACGCTCCAGTATCCAGTGTCAACACGAACAACTTTCCATCTATCCTTCCTTCAATTGTCAAGCTGCTGGGCTGTCGTTTCAGCTGTGAGATAAGGACGGTGGGGCGGCAGATTGTGGGGATCAGCTCACGCCCCTTTGGGCTGACCCGTTTTAGTTTAACGACTCGCCGTCCTCAGCCCTGCGCTTGTTGGCTGAGCCTCGATTGTCAGTATTCCTCGCTTCAGGCGATTGCGATCGAGAACGGGAACGCCTCTTTCGTTGGCGGCAGTCTCGTGATATGTGGCCCTGCTTGCCACATACCCAGCAAACAACTTTAGAGGAGACCACCCGTGGCCTGCCCGGTGGCTCAGAGCTTGTTGCCTGGATCGCAATGTCGTTGTCCGGCTGGATCTGGCGTATCCTTGCAGGTGCATACCGAGTGCTCCCAATCCATGTCGCCTCGTATGTCATCGCGCTGGTCACCGTCTCCCTAAATGTCGGCTTACCCATCATCAACGCACTGCGACGTGTCTCCGGATCATGAAGACCTTCAATAAACGCCGCAATCTTCATCCTCTCGAGATCATCAGCACCGAAGGACGGGTAGCACAGCTGTACGAGCCGCTCAATGTCTGCTGCATATGCCTGCAGCGCCTCGTTGGCCCTTTGCCTGCGATTCTTCAGCTCACAGTAGTACAGCGTTCTGTTGTGCTCGTCGCTGTATTTGGCTGCCAGCGCCCTTATGACGGTCTCGTACTCACTTCGTAAACATTCTGGAACTGATTTTATTACCTCAGCCGCAGCACCTTTAAGAGCCAGCGCCAATCTCCGACCTTTCCTTACATCGGTCCACTGATTTTCCAGAGCAGCCAGGTCGAATTGCAGCTTGAATGTATCGAACGGCGTAGTCCCATCATAAGTAGGCACTTCAGCTCGGCTGGCAACACTTTCCGGAACCGGCGGCAACCATTCTCGCGGCTGTACCTCCCTAAGCCGCTCGTCCATTTTTCTGTGCATCGAATCTTCCAGACTGTCAACTCGTTTGTTCAAGGACTCATCCAGGTTGTCAACTCGTCTGTTCAGGGATTCACCCATTTCGTCAACTCGTTTGTCCCAATCGACCATTCGCGTCTCGAGATGCTCAACTTTCACGTTCAGCCTATCGGAAATTTCCTCCACCTTCTGCTCTATGCGCGCAGAATTTCCCGCCATTTCTCGATTTGCAGTCTCGACTTTTGCCGAAATTTCGAGATTCGTAGTTTCCAGCTTCGCTGCCATCTCTTGATTCGCAGTTTCAATTTTCGCTGCCATCTGCGCCGACATTTCGCGATTTTCATTTTCCATTTTGGCTGCCATTTCACGGTTGGAAGTCTCGAACATGCCTTTAAGTGCAACCATTAGCTGGCTCATGTCCAATGCTTGTGGTGGCGCAGCTGCTGCAGCCGTACTTTGCATCGACGCAGCACCCGCAGGCGATTCCTCCACTTTGGCCGACGAATCTAGCTCCTGCGTCCCGAACTCGTGCGCAGTCCAATCAATGCCTCGTGATTCACACGCCTCTCGCAAGCGCAGCTGCAACTCCACCTTTCCGCCAGCAGTCGGCAAATTCCAAGCGGCCAGCTCCTTCTTCAGCTGGTCCACCTTCAGTTGCTCCAGTCTAACCATGTCTGCGTTTAATAATTAATTTTTATTTTTTTTACTTTCAGTAACACAATCCCACTTCTGACACCAAATGTTACGAATACCAGTTCTAGTGGGCTAGTACGTATCTCTGGATTGTGCAATTTAAAATAAAAACACACTTAATTTCTCAAACGCAGTCAATAAAATAAACCAACAGTCACTTTATTTACTAATTTACACTTGTTTGTCTTTACACTTAAGTATTTGCTCAATTACTCCGTGTGGCACCTTCACTAGTCAAAATCCGACTGACTCGCTGCGCCGCACCCGGCTGCCTTTTATACCTGTCCGGCCATCGCGCAGATCGTTCTCGCACATTCCAGAGTAGACTAAAGGTTTCCATGATGATCGCGACCATCATTGCCAGGTTGGACTAAAAGTTCACATTATCGCGGCCATCATTGCCAGGTTGAATTATGGCACGGCGCGTAGCGACAGGGTTGCTTTGCACAGCGACAGACTGTCGTATCGTTACAATACATATTATGTATGCATAGGCATATATAAGATAGCGGTTCATTTGCTAATACAAATTTGTTCAGTCTTACACTGGTGTAATCTTTTCAATAAATCAATAGATTCGTTCATGCAAAATTTTGATATATATAATATACATATATATAAGGTGCGTTTCATAATTATAAGGTCATTCAATTTTTCACCATATCTCCGAAACGACTGACTGTAGGGTATCGAAACTTTTTATAAAAATTGTGTAGCAGGTTAAGAGTAAAGACAACAACAGAAGCATACTTTTGACAAATTGATAACGTTGTTCAAGAACAGCAACAAAAATTTACGTGTTTCACAATTATAAGGTCAACTATGATTTCATATGTAATGTAACAAACGTCAATATTTATTTTTTTATTTATTTATTTATTTAAGCCAATCGAAATACAAAATATCTACAGGCTAGAAAATAAACAAGATGAACATTACTTAAGAATTAGACTAACAATTGGACTAAGTATAAAACATATTAATTAATTCTTTAAACTTTGGTTTTGAAATGGAAAAATCGACATCATTGCTGCAAGCCAAATTATTAAATTGCATTAATGATCTAGCAAGCGGTTGATTATAAGCATAATTCGACTTGTAATGCTTTACTACAAATAATTTATTTGTGCGAGTAGTTCTGATTGGGACGAAGAAGTTTATAAGACTAAGTAAAGCAGGGCACTTGGTACTGCCACAAATGACATCATAGACGAATAATAATGAATTTACCATGCGCCTCGATTCTAATGATTTCAAATTTATAAGTAAGCAACGTGACTTATACGAAGGAATCGGTTCGTGAAAGTTTAGTGAGAATAGGGCAAATTTTAGAAATTTCTTCTGTACTCTTTCGAGGCGATTAATATGAACAGCATAGAACGGATTCCAAATAAAAGCAGCGTATTCTAGCCTAGACCTCACGAAAGCAGAGTATAAAAGCTTGTATGTATAGGGGTCCTTAAAATCAGAGCAGTTTCGACGTATAAAGGCTAGCATAGCATATGCTTTAGGGATAATATTATTTAGGTGATTGACAAACGTCAATTTGGAGTCGAGCAGTACTCCCAAGTCTGATATCTCATTAACATCTTTAAGGCGATTATTTGCAATGGAAAATAAAGTGTGAATATTATTATTCAATCTAGAAAAGGTTATGTGAGAGCATTTTTTAACATTAAGAGCTAAGTGATTTTTAAGGCACCAGATATTCAAACTATCCAAGTCAGTTTGAATATGCGCCCCATCACTAACACAGCGAGTTCTAAGAAAGATTTTAAGATCATCTGCATACAGCAGGAAATTTGTGTTGCGAAAGCAAGACTCGATATCGTTTATGAACAACAGAAAAAATAACGGCCCAAGGATGCTTCCTTGGGGAACCCCAGATGTGGCAGCAAAAGACTTCGACTTTATGCTATCCACAACAACATGGCAAAGTCTACCACATAAGTAAGAGTGTATCCATTTCAAAAAAGAAGAATGAAAACCAAGCCTTTCCAATTTCAAAATAAGAAGTTTGTGTGACACTTTGTCAAAAGCTTTCGAGAAATCAGTGTAAATAGTGTCAACTTGAAGTCTCTCTTCAAAAGCTGAGAAGCAGTATTCAGTGAAAACAGCTAGGTTAGTTACAGTGGACCGGCCAGCGATGAATCCATGCTGATTAGGGGAAATAATTCTAGAGAGAGGAAAAACTAAGTATTCCTTCACAATTACTTCAAACAATTTTGACACGGTTGAAAGTTTCGAAATTGGGCGATAGTTTGAAATATCATTTTTGCTCCCATTTTTAAACACTGGAGTAATATGCGCAATTTTCCATCTTCCAATGAAGTCACCAGAAGACAAAGAGAGATTAAAAATATGACACAGAGGCTTACAAATTGTAGAAGCACAGTTTTTAAAAAACAGAGAAGAGAAGCCATCACTATCAGTCTTAGCCGAAAGCTTTAGTTTTATGATACCTGCCATAACGTCACCTTCAGTGATTTTCAAAGATCCAAACTCAAACGACGAGTGAATATTGTCTAATATGGAGCTGTCAATTGACTCTGAATCCGCTGCGAAATTTGACATGAAGAAATTAGCAAATAGGTTTGCGATACCAAGCGTAGAGTTCGAAGAAACTCCATTATAAGCCATTAACGAAGGAATGTCCGAATGCGATTTTTTGGATTGAATAAACAGCCAAAAGGCTTTTGGGTTGCTTTTAATACTAGATTCAAAGTTTAAGATGTAATTATTAAACAAAAATCTGTCGAGAACAGCGAATTCCTTTGAGTAGTTTAGGAATACGTTTTTATCATTTGCGTCATTTGACGTCTTGAAGCGATTGTAAAATTTATTTCTTAAATTCTTCAACTTTTTCAATTCTTTAGTGTACCAGGGTAACTTGTAAACTTTTGGTTTGACCAAAGGAACCCATCTGCAACAAGCGTCATATAGATCATTGCAAAATATATCAAAGCAAGAAGCAGTATCAAAGTTAGTAAACTTATTAATCCAATCAGTACTACCGATAAATGTATTTAGGATATCATAATCACAAATTTTAAAGTTGAAATTCTGCCTGTCCGAAGAATTTGGTAATTTTAAAAATTCATAAAATTCAACATGGAGCACCAGCGGCACATGATGCATGTCCGATGGAGATATCGGGAACATACATTCAACCAGAGTGTGTTTGACAGCGTCACTTAGGAAAATTAAGTCTAACAAACGATTCAGTTTGTTAAAAAATTTATTAATTTGCACAAGGTCAAAGCAGCAAAAACTGTCAAATAGATATATCTCATGAGCAGCAGTCACATTCGATGGAGTTAATTTATTCTCTGCGTCAGAATAGGACCACGTGAGTTTACTGAGATTAAAATCTCCCAAAACACAGAAGTGCACATTTGCTTTATCTAGATCCGGCAGATTTAAGATATTATTAACATGGGCTGAATATAATGAGTCAGAGCTATTAGGCGGAATATAAGAAACACAGATAACTAACTGCTCAGGTGAACCAGAAATAGAAACACATAGCTGGTCAAGCAGGCTATCATTATCAAACAGTTCGTGCGCAAAGGAGCGCAGCGTACGTTTAACCGCAATAAGTACACCACCACCTCTTTGGCACCCTGTTTTTACTGAATCTCTATCCTTACGATAGACTTGGTAAAGTGATTGGTTGAAAAATTCTCCATCACCAAAGTCCACATTTAGCCATGTCTCCACCAGAATAATCACGTCATAATCCATATGAGACGTGGCAAGAAAAATCGACTTGGATTTAGTCCTGATACCAGCGACATTTTGGTAATAGATTTTAAGAGTATGCCAATTTAAATTATGAATATTTGATACAAAATTCGTTTTCAAGTCCCTTGCTTTGGATTCACCGGTTTTTGAAAAAATTCAAATGGGCGTATTTTAACATTTGTTGGCCACAGTTCAGGACTAAGCAATTTATCAACTAAGTACTCGGGAATACCTAACTTAAAGTTAATACGCTTTAAAGTTTCGGTTGGCGCATCTTTTTTAACGAGACTGTAACACAAAATGCCATTCTTCTCAATATTTGCATGCTTTGAAACGTAGTCGATGATGTTATTAGTAGTGACCGTTGGTAGAAATGATGACAAGTGCAGCCACTTTAGACGAACAGCAACGCCGAGTTCGGAGTTATCATTGGATCCAACAATGCGCTTATGTTTATGTGTTTTATTTTTCCTCACCGCAGCAGAGTCCATCGTTGGCAAAGAGACGGCAGAATCCAAAGAACGAACAGCAGCCGCATAAGAGCATGGCGCATCAGCAGGAACGGCAGAGAGAGCGTGATCAGCAACAATACCACGATGTATATTCGAAGCGACAGTAGCAGCCGGCGAGCATTGGGCGTTCGGAGTTGCAGTCGGAGCAGCGGAGAGAGCGTGATCAGCGACAACAACATCACGAGGTGCATTCGAAGCAGCAGCAGCAGCAGCAGTAGCAGCAGGCGAACATTGGACATTCGGAACCGCAGCCGGAGCAGCGGAGTGAGCAAGAGTAGCAGCATCCGGGCGAGGCGCCTTCAAGGCAGCAGCAGCAGCAGTAGCAGCAGGCGAACATTGGACGTTCGGAACCGCAGCCGGAGCAGCGGAGTGAGCAATAGTAACAGCATCAGGGCGAGGTGCCTTCATGGCAACACCTGCATTGTCAGAGAGAGCTGCACTAACGGGCATAGCGCTACCAACACAAGCGCTGGATGGCGAGAGAATGTTCGGTCCCGGCTCATTTTTATTTACGAAGCCATGTAATTTGCGTTGAAGGCTCTTAATATCATTAGAAAGAAGCAAGATAGCCGTGGTAGGATCCTGTTCCGAAAGTTTACGTTGCGTAGATTGAACGTCAGCTTGTAAGTCTTCGAGTTTTTGGATTAAGAGTTTGTTTTCAGATTGCAGAGAATTAATTAAAGTGAGCGCCTGGGTATTCACAGCTCTGAGGGCAACGACCTCATTATAGACAGCATTGAGCGAAACCGTTTCCTTAGAAAGCTTTTGTTGCGCGGGGAGAGTAGGCTTAGCTCGTTGTTGCGTTAGTTGCTGAGGCACAGGAGTACTCGATTTTTTGCTTTGCACTAGGTGTGGCGATTGAGCACTATTAGCAGCAGAGATCACCATGGTAGAGTTGACATTAAGCGGTGTACTCTCTGCCGATGGCGGGGGCGAGCGAATAGAATTCCGCCGGGACGCCGCGCAATCTTTGCAGTGAAAAGGCTTGTTCGTATTTTGCAAGAATTCCAAATCCGCTGGCAAAATGTTTACACAATTCAGATGAAACAGCTCATTGCAATTAGCGCATTGCAACTTAGGATGACTTCGGTCAACCCTTTGGCCACAGCCACAAGGCATTATAAAGAATGATTTAGCGAGAAAAGGGCCAAAGTAGAACGATCGCGAGAAATTAGGATAACGCTTCACGCTCGCACAAAAATGAAAAACAGAATAAAAGCAGAGCTTAGGTTGAGAACACGACCGAACGGAAGGAGCTCAACTGACTGACTGAATATTTATTAAAAAAGGATTATTAAATACACTCTCCTCTCTTATTATAATGATCTTCAATCCGTTTTTTCATACTTGTAATAAGACTATTAATTAGGTCTTGGTCAATTTTTTGCCATTCTTCCTTTACAGCGGTTATGAGAGTTTCAGTTGACTCAAACTGTCGATTACCCCCATACACTCGTTGTGTTAGAATGCCCCACAGATTTTCTATGGGGTTGATGTCAGGTGAGCATGCAGGCCACTCCAAAACTGTGATGGATTTCGACGAAAACCACCGGTTTGTCTCTCGGCTAACATGGATTCGAGCATTATCTTGTTGGAAACGCCACTCTGTGTCACATTTTTCCTCCAAAAATGGCACCAGGCTACTCTCAAGGAGTTGTATATAGTCAGCGCTCTTCATCCGACAAGATGTTATTTGGAGTTCCAAGCATCCCTAAGCTGAAAACGCGCCCCAAACCATTACACTGCCACCACCAAAATTCCGTTTTGTAAACCGGAATTGGTCCTTCCGGACATCACGGCAATAGCCTCGAAAGCCATCTGGCCCATCCAGATTCCACTTCTTTTCGTCGGAAAATATAACCTAAAGTCGTTTGTTTCAATATAAAGGACTATTGCAAAGCTGATAAAAACAGGACTTACTCTTTCCCAATTGGTGTGGAAGTTTTTTAGAGCAAAATCAACTCTAACCTCCTTTTGGCGCTTTGTCAGCTTAGGCATTCGTTGCTGCTTCTCAAATTGAATCTTTTGACTCCGCTTTAAGGTCCTCCAAATGGTTGCCTTTGACACATTTACTTGTACCAACGTTCTTAAGCCTGTTAATGAAGTGGATGAGTTGCTAGCTTCGCGTACAATGCGAGCCTCGGTGCGCGGATTGAGCTTTCTCTTGGCTCCAGGATGCTTGTGTGTACCGTAAACTTGCGGATTTTGCAAAAAATTTTGCACACCACATAGGCTACGGTTAATTTGTCTCCTGATTTCCCTCATCGCTACTCCGCGATCGCGTAATGCGGTAATTTGACCTTTCTCAAAGTCCGAAAGATGCGAACCTCGTGGCATTTTTACGATTTTACAATATTCAATTGTTTCCGATGCCGAAGAATCCGCTGACAGATTTCTCTGCGATAGTTTTACTATTGACCTTATAATTGTGAAACACCTGCATTTTTGTTATTGTTGTTGTATAAATATACCGTTAGTTCAAAAATGTTTATCAGCTGTTGCCTCTACTTCTTATTAGCTACACATCTTTTTTGGGGAGTGTTGATACTCTATAGTCAGTCATTTGATGGGTATAGTAAAAAATTTAATGACCTTATAATTATGAAACGCACCTTATTATATATATTTTGACATTTTTATATAGGTGCGCTAAGGATCTACATCAAACAAATTTAGCTGTTTTCAAAAACTTGTTTAGATATTCCGCTTAGCTGCATTTTTCGCTTAAGTGCCCCAAATCATGTACATCGAAGGTGAATGCAGCTAAACGGAATGTACTGTAATTATCATGAACTTGAGCTTTTAATTAGAGACACGAAACCCAACGTCATTTGTTTACAAGAAACCCACATTCCATATAGTAATAATAATAATGTAATAATCCCCAAAGCCTACACCGGATATTTTAGCAATAGCATTAACAATAACACTTCCAAGCAAGGGGTTGCCACACTCATCAGACGCGACTGCCCCCACAAACTACTATCCACAAATTCCCCTGTACAATCTGTTACCATAGATATAAAATTACCTCCCACATTTACGATAATTAATTCATATATCCCTCCAACACAAATAATCAGTGAGTCAGAAATTTCCTCCCTACTTCCCCAATGTCATTCTCCCCCCCTTCTCCTGGGCGACTTCAACGCCTGGAGCCCTTTCTGGGGGTCCCCTAATTCAAATGCACGAGGTACTACAATCGAAAACATTATCATCGCAAAAAACCTAATTGTACTAAATGACGGATCACCTACCCACTTTTCAACCCAACAATCGTTTACGCACATTGATTTTACATTAGTTGACCCATATCTAAACCCAAGGTGTAACTGGAAAACGTATCATAATTTGCATGGTAGCGATCATTACCCAATCCTTACCGAAGTTCAAACAAATGTAGGGCAATGTAAATTTACCAGATCGCCAAAATTTAATACAAATGCTGCCAATTGGCCTTTATACCAATCTTTATGCCAAAAAAGACTGGAGCGCAAACAATGTCCACCAGCCCACAGCGAATATTACAAAAGCCATAAAATCGGCAGCCAATATCTCCATCCCTCAGAGCAACATCACCCCACTAAGAAAGTATTCCACATGGTGGAATAAAGAACTAAATATTCTCAGAACCAAAAACCAAACCTTTGGCATTCCTACAAATCCTCCCCCTCTATCCCCCTCCTAATTGAATATAAAAAAGCCAATGCCTTATTCAAAAGAAATGTAAAAACCGCAAAAAGAAAATCAATTGGAGAATTTACTTCTGATATTAACCCTTCCTCCACCCCCAAAAAAATTTGGGCTAAAATCAAAGCCCTCACCGGACTTCCCCCCATACCCATTCCAGCGATCCAATTACCAAACGCCTATCTATCCTCCGCTTCAGAAAGCTACTCCGAAGATACCAATTTTCCAGACGAATACATAACCCGCAAAAACACCACCCTCTCCCAACCGTATTCCCAAACCCGACTATCCAACGACGCCCGTAATCTAGATATTGAATTTACCCCCATCGAACTCGAACTCGCCATACAAAACGCCAAAGGCAAAACTCCTGGAAAAGACCGCATTTCTTATCCTATGCTACGCAACCTACCCAATTCCTTCAAAAATGTACTTTTGATTCTATACAATAAAATACTCCACACAGGCACCTACCCCCACACCTGGCTTTCCACCACCGTCCTCCCGATACCCAAACCGAACAAGCCCCCAAACAATATTAACAGCTACAGACCCATATCCCTACTACCCTGTCTCTGTAAAGTTATGGAAAAAATGATAACCAAACGACTTATGTGGTACATCACAAAAAACAACCTGGTCAGCCCTAAACAAGTTGCTTTTAAGAAGAAACATGGTACCCTCGACGCACTTCTTCCCCTTCAACATTTCATCAGCGACGCTCTCTCAAGCAAAAACCACATATCCCTCCTCTCCACAGACTTCGAAAAAGCGTTTGATCGGATAGGCGCCCATGTGGTTCTCGAACAACTTTCTTCCTGGGGAATCGGGCCCAAAATGTACGCAATAATTAAATCCTTTCTAACCAACCGCAAATTTCAAGTTAAAGTCAATGGTACCTACTCCAAAACTTTCCCGCTTAATAATGGTATACCCCAGGGATCTCCCCTATCAGTTGCTCTCTTTATTATAGCCTTTCAAAAACTAAACAAAATCGCCTCAACCTACAAGAACATGGATTTCAGAATCTACGCCGATGACGCATTCTTCTTCACGAAAATCAAAGAGCCAAGAGAAGTCTAAATGTTATTCTCCAATTTACTCCAAGACATACACTCTTGGGGACAACAATCGGGTGCAATTCTATCTTACGACAAATGCAAAATCCTCCATATCTGTCGAAAGAAGCTCTGTTCACCACTACAAGTCAATATCCAAAATACACCACTAGAAAATGTGAAATCTCATAAAATTCTCGGAATAACTTTTGACACAAAATATACATACAAGGACCACTGTCTTAACCTTAGGAAAAACCTAACCGCAAGACTAAACATCATAAAATATCTCTCATCAAAACACCTTCAAATACACCCCAACACACTAGTCAACATCACCAGATCTCAACATCACCAGATCAAACCCCTTTTCAACTTATTCAAAAGTTCTTCTCTCCATAAGCGCAACTACAAAATAATGTCCACCATAAGACACTGCAGTGCAAACTGCAAAAACCTAGGAATCCAAATCCCCCCTACATGCCCAAAAATCAGTTGTAATCCCCCCTAGCTCCTTAAAGCTGAATCCATCAACACCGAACTCCACAATTTCCTCAAAAACATCACCCCTGCGGTCACTTTCCAACAATACTTCCACGAACTACTTAATAGAAAAGACATATGCAACCGAGCCCTAATTTTCACAGACGGATCAAAGACCGACCACAGCACTACCTTCGCCGTAGTGAAAAATGATGGAACATTAATATCAGGTGGGTGCCCCCCCCCACAGCTCTATTTATTCTGCTGAAGCGGTCGCTATAATTAAAGCCATAGAGTATGTGCAAAACAATAAAGGTAAATTCGCCATCTGTACAGACAGTTTCTCCGTCATCCAAAGCGTAGAAAACATCTTCAACGACAATCCAGTTATATCAGACATCCGTAACCACCTAATTAAAAACCCTCGCAAACTAAAAATCATCTGGACCCCAGTCACAAAGGCATTCGAGGTAACGAAGACGCTGATACCGAAGTCAAAAACATGTACCTTTCCCCCTCTATATCCTTTGCCCCACCTATCCCAAAAGATCTCCTAAGACATATATCCTACCATCTTAACCAACTCAAAATGGACTCATGGACCCAATTCTCCCATCAATATACCACATTTAATCCCGAATGCAAAAAAGCCACTTTCTCCCCCTCCCTCCCCAAAGAGCAAATTAGCCTCTTTATCCGCCTAAGGATAGGGCACACCAAACTATCCCACGAACACCTCCTCCTCGGCGCCGCCCCCCAGTCTGTCTATATTGCGGCAACCACCTCAGTCCTTTACACATCCTCGATCACTGTTCCCTCCTCTCAATTAAAAGAAGCTCCCATTTTGGTCCAATAACACCCTCTTCATTGCTAGTAAATACTACCACAGACAATGTCACTAAAATATCCAACTTCCTAAAAGATATTAATCTTTTTGAAAAATTGTAAAATATTTGAATGTAAACCTATAATCACGAAAAATGTAATCAAGAAATACGTGTATATAAATTCAATCATAAATATGTAAACATCAGTTAAAATAAAAAAACCACCAAAAGACCACACGACTGAAGTGAAACTTCTTTGGCTCCATCTGTATGTATATATATATATATATATGTGTGTACAATATATACATGTATGTACATATACATATATTAATTTTCTACAAATATTAAAATTTATTTTATGTTTTCATGTAACGCTTACGTCACGCGTTTGCCAGCTTACTCCCCAAGTCAAGCGTGCGTAAAGAAGTTTCACTTAAAAAAAATCGCCGTAGGCCTTAGTAGCCAGTGCGTTAGCCAATTTAGTGTACTATTGTATATTACATTAATAAATAATAATAATAATAAGTTAAATCAGACATTTAATGCAAAAAACAAATGGTTCGTTGCGCTCAATCTGCGATTTTTCCTTTTCAGCTGCAGCAGGAATAGCTTAGCAAGACGGTTGTGGGTCAGCAGACTTGCGAACGCACAATTTCTTTGCTGTTTCCATTTGCCTCCAAATTTTTGCAAAAAATATTTGTCTTTGCAGTCGATCATATGGCAGCCAGTCATATGTTTTTCTTGTTCTTATTCTTACTGGCTAAAAGCACAGAACAAAAAATATACAGAATGCGCATCTGGTGTAAAGAAAATTTTCTTTGCGGGTTCCAGCGGTAGGGCCCGTTTGTGGATGCGGGGGAAGCAGTAAAGGGGACGAGAACGCACAGAGCGCGAGAGCGTAAAATGAGAAGCTGTGAGAGCGCAAAATCAAATGTTCGGAGAGCAAACAGATAAAAGTATTGAACGCATGCCGGTGTACAAAACAGTAACGCACCATATATGTAGTTGTTGTTGTTGGCCAACAAAGCGACGTGCCGCATGCTAGTGATGGAGGAAACGCGTACAGGGGAAAGGCGATAGCCTGTGGTTGTTGTTGTCGCTGGCTAACAACTGAAGTTAGAATAAATTTTTGCTTTGGTTGATTTCTGTAAGGAGATCAACGACTCACAATACTACGATAAAAAAACCGCCAATTGTAGGAATAAGTTTGGTCAAAATAACCAGAGTTTATTACGATTTTAGGACTTTAAGTTTTCGGGGTTTAGTTACATTTTTCTTTTCTGAGGCCCATGAACAATGCTTCCTGAGAAGAACTAAGATCATAAAATCCAAAATTGTGTTTTTATGATCAGGGGTGGCTTTCCATAATTCGATATCGAGCAAATACGTGTATCGAATTATCGTTTTTGCTTTCCGTAACACAAAATGTCGTCGTGTCGTATCGAACGTTCGATACAAACAGCTCGATACCAATTTTGCTCTCGTTTTGCTTTATCTCCGTTGTCAACCGTAACAAAATGTAAGTATTAATTTTTTTAATTTTTTAGGAGTCAACAAACGAACGCTGCTCAAATAAAGATGCTAATCGATTTTATGGAGCAAAACGATGAGTTGGCAAAAAATAGTTTGCAAAATTGCAACAATGGGCGCGACAAAAAAAAAGTTATGGTGCCCAAAATTGTGCCAAAAATGCCCAAATAACGGGTATTCCGGGCGTGGCATCATATGGTACTAAAATAGATATGCCATACTCTTCTACTGCTGCCTTTTTTGGCCCGCAGCGCGATGAAATTGAATGTTCATATGAAGCATTATGTGAAGATGTATTCTCCAGCGATGAGGAAATTGCAGAAGCCATTGATGTCCCACAAAGACCAGCAAAGAAAAGCTGCGAAACAGGACCAACAACACCAAGAGCAAAGAGGAGGTGTGAGACAAGTGAGACTGACGCACTGCAAACACCAAGAGCAAAAAGGAAGTATGTAGATCAAAATATTCCTATAATAGAGCAAGAAATTAAAAACCAACACAAATTTCAAACCGAAATATTACAAGTTTTAAAAAGAAAAAATGAAATATTTCACTTTATTTCACTTACTATTTATTTATTCACTTTACTACTTATTTTCACTTTTCAAATCTTCTTCGTTTTGTTTACTTCCCGCTGCTTCTGACAGCTCCAAAGTACTTTCCACACACTTCCCAAAAAATGAAAACGAGAGTTCTCATATCGAGTCACGGAAAGCGAAACTGTCTCGTTGAGCGTTCGATATCAAATCGATGTGTCGAGCCAACGATGGTCGAGTATCGAATTACAGAAAGCCACCCCAGGACATGTGGAAAACCATTGTGGTGTAGCATTTTGACATTTAACTTTTATTAAATTTTTTATGCCTACAATTTGTGGCTATTTTTCAAAAATGCTGCGGAAAATTGAAATGTGTACTTTGCTTATCTCTAATAGAATTTGCGATGGACTAATAAAATTGCCGAAATCTTTGAGAGAGTTAAAGTTTTTGTGAAAAATGAAAAGTTCACTAGGAACTGTTAGTACCTCATCTTCTTTTCTCAATTCACCTGCACATGTTTCACAGTTTATTTTGGGAAGTATTTTGTAAACAACATAACCCAAAAAATATCTTAAAGACGCTAAATCAATGGTAAATTCGGAACAGTTCTGAAAATTATCATTTAATATGAAATCGGCAAGGATGGCTGTATTATTATCCACTTCGAAATCATCGGTTTGACTAGTTTCTTCGTTATGTTCAGGAGCTGAGTCGAGATTTAATACGATATTAGAAAGCGTTTCAAACGTAGTATCATTTAATTCTTCACAATATGCTGTGGGAACTCAATTGCACAATTTTGGCGGCCATTAAGCGTGCTAATATATTATTAATATCAGCCACTGATGGATTTATGTTATTACCACCTTTTTGTCGTAGTATAGAAAACATATTTTCAAGTTTGGCTTGGTTTAATGTCCTTGTCATCAAAAAAAAAATTTCGGATTTTTTTTCAAAAAGCTCGTCTACTAATAGCAAAACAGCTTTTAGAGTAAGTTTCATCCCATCTAGAAAAAATACTTTTTTCTTTTTGTCAACAAATGAGATTTCATCCAGGTATTTAAGGAAGAATTTTATGTACTCATGTGATAAGCTGTTGAGTTGAATCGCAGATCTGTAAAAATTTTTGGAATATAACGATCGACTGTTTAGGCAATCAAATATTTTGTCAATATTTTCTATAAAGCTGGCCGTAGATAAAGCCAATTCTTTAGAGCAACTTTTGAAACCTATAGTTTCAGCAGTTGTTCTAATAGCAGCTTGAACAGTCCTGCTGAAAATTTGGGTTGCCAGTTTTACTTTCATTTTCTCGAAAGAATTTGGAAAAATGTGTTGGCTGGTTAGTTTAGGACACATTTTTGTTGTTGATTTAAGTTCCATTTCAAATAGTTCCTGAACTAACCTAAAACTAGCAATTCCATTTGGTGTAGCTAAGTCGCATTTGAGCCAGCCATTTCTCAATGATTTAACAAGGTGCGGGAAATCATATATGCAGAACACTTTTCCATCATTATACATGAAAAAAGGCCTTTCCAAAGTTACACCCATATCCGAAAAGCACTTCCTATTGGAAGACCCTTGGTCACAAGTTATAACTTTTACTGTGATGCCAAAACTATTAAGAATTTTTAAATTTTCCAGAATTATATTTTTTAACATTAATTATACTTGGAACTAGCGTTGTTCAACCACGTCTAAATATTTGCAAAATTTAATATCAATTAATCTAAGCGCAGCATGAACAAAAAAAACGACCATTCAGCTCGAAGATTCGATTGATAATGACGATGAACAAATTCGCTGGCACGTGCTCGCTCTGCGCTTTCTTTTTTACAAACAAGAACAAGAAGACAGGCAAAATTTGCATAGGAAAAAGTGACTGGCAATCGCTTTGCCAAAACAACCACTATTTCAAAGTGCCCGAGTAAAGCCAAGCTGGCTTGCTGCGGAAAACAACAACATTGCGTGTTGTTGTCGAAATGAGAATAAACCAATCCATCGAATGAGTGCGAGAATGCAAGAGAGGATCGCAAAGCAGCTCTCCGCTCGCTTGCGCTTACTCTCTAGGTTCCATATACATTTTCCTCATCTTTGCACTTCCCGCCCGCGTCTGAAATTAAATCGCAAAATTAGTTCAGATGCGCCTTCTGTATACTGTTTATTCTGTGCTAAAAGTTACTGGACAAAATTTCTCCAGTAAAAACTTGCAAGTTCTCACGAAATGAACTGTCACTTTACGTCACTAAATTTGTACCAATTTGTACAAATTATTCTCTGCCAAACAGACCTAATGTACATGCAAACAAGCCGGCGAAATGACGCTAGGCAATTCTACAATTACACTACTTTTAAGACAATTAAACTATTTCATACTTATATATGCACATATATTATTTGCAATTTGCGAATAGAATAAAGGAACTTACTTCGGCATAATTCCATGAAAGTATTTACGTATTTATCGCACACAATTTTAAAGCGCGCACAAAATTAAATGGCGAAAAATTAGTGAAGAAACATCTTCGATGTTTTTCAAAACATCGATGTTTTGATTTAACATCGGATTCATAAAAACATCGACAAACATCGATGTTTGTAGCCACGACCATCGATGTTGCTCGATATATCGATGTTTTTTTACATCAATAATTGCCAACGGGTGGAATTTGTGGTATCACAACGGGCCCATATATAGGCCTAAAGGCTGCGGCCCATAGAATCCGTTGCGTCAAAGTGTTCAACTGACAGCGACGGAATGACGGAGAGACTCGACCCAATGAATACGTTGTCAACGGATCAAAAATATATTCTGTGTGTCAGTGAGTAAACGAAAATTGTGTGATTTTTTTGAGCTTTGGCAAACATTTAAATAAAAATGGAAATTGATGACGTCCTTGAGTTGGTCATAATGGTTTTATTGCTGCATGAAGCGTATGATCTACTAAAAATCATACAAAATAAACGAAGATTTTGGGTACGGCCGTTGTACCAAAATCGCGACATGCGGATTTTTTGCCTCCAGCTTTGAAGAAATGTACAACAATGATTCCGAACAATTTAAAAAGACTGTTCGAATGAGCAAAGAAAATTTTAATTTGCTGTTCAATTTGGTTAAAGATGGTTTGACAAAGCATTCCAACAGGCCACCAATTTCACAGAAATGTCGACTTTTTCTAACTCTTGCGTAAGTTGTTTATATATGATTGCTTTACAATGTTGTTTAAACAAATATTTTTAAAGGTATTTGGCTCACGGGGGAAGTAAACAAATGTTCTCTTCATCTTTCAAAATGGGACTCACAACAGTGAAACGAATCATAGGAGAGACTTGTGATGTGCTTTGGGACACACTTGGTTCTACATATTTATCTATTCCAAACAGCAACGAATGGAGTAGAATTGCGCACGACTTCAACAGCATGTTGAATTTTCCAAACTGTGTTGGTGCCATTGACGGCAAACACATTAACATAACTTGTCCAGCCAATTTGGGTTCGCAATTTTATAATTATAAAGGAAATTATTCTATTGTTCTGCTAGCAGTATGTGATGCCAATTACACATTCACCTGCATTGACATTGGAGCTTATGGCTCACAAAGTGACGGTGGAGTCTTGTGGAATTCGGGTTTCGGACAGCGCTTATTGAATGGACAATTGGGACTGCCGGCAGATGATGCACTACCTGACAGCAATGTGAAATTCCCTTATTTTTTGGTTGGTGATGCAGCGTTTCCATTAAAACCGTATTTAATGCGACCCTATCCAGGTTTGTGCAAGCCCATAAATAGCTGATCTCAGTTTTCTCAAACGTTTTCTATTTCATTTAGGATCCAACTTATCACCTGCACGCGAATTATTCAACAAGCGATTATCACGAGCTCGTCGTGTAATAGAAAATGCCTTCGGCATTTTAGCTGCTCGCTGAAGGATTTTGCTTTCGCCTTTACAAATGAGCCCATCATCTGCCGAAAGAGTTGTGAAAGCTACGGTTTTACTACACAATTTTGCAAAAATGCACGATGATAGTTATTGCCCGGCAGAATACGTGGACCAATACCAAGGTGACAACCTCATAAAAGGTTTGTGGCATCAAGAAGTATCTACTCCTTTACAAAGATACAGGCCTATTGCATCAAACAATGCATCGAAAAGTGCGTTTAATTTAAGGGATCAGCTGATGAATTATGTCCAAACCCATCCAATTTATTCAGCTACAAACAAATAAGAAAATATATTTCACATTGAACAAAAGAGTGGTTTTATTCAGCCTTTTAATTATATTAACAAAAACGAGGAATGAGATCTGATTGAGATCTAACAGAGATATGATAAAATGGTAAAAACAACCAAACACATTACTCTGGGCATACCATATTAAGGATGCGTATCTTCAGTGTGTCTTGCTCCTCCTCAGAATGTTTCTGTAGGTAGCCATCCAATACCTTCAAAAACTCCTCATTGCGGCTTTTGGTAGGAACCTGCTTCCTTTCTTCAATTAGCTGGCTTACAGCACCACACGGAAAGTGAACTGCTCACTAGCGTCATCCTTCTCTCTTTGACGTTTTCTGCCTTTGTGTGTGCTGCTTGCACTAGTGGGAGTTACTTCTCCACCATTTCCACCGTCGACAAATGGGCTTGAAGTTGAAGCAGATTCCTCTTCCATTGAGAAACTGATCTCTGTGCTTACGTCATCTGGAGACCATTGCAGATTTGAAAACGTTCTGCAATTAAAATTACAAATTGTTATTAAAAAAATTACATTATAATTAAGAAATCCTTACCTTCGAGTGCAACGTGTCGTTGTTAAAAGGACATAGCCTCAAAATATTTCCAACTGGAGCTCTGCGACTCCAGTCCACTTCCCGACTTTGGCTTTATTGAGGCTTCTTTGACGAACCGGTCACGGAGAGACCTCCACCGACTCTGGCATTGTTCTACTGTAAATATGTAATTAAATTAATAATAAATACAATAATATAAAAAAGAAATAAATCTATGGCACTTACCTGTTGCGCCAGCAGCAACCGCCACGGAAAGCCAAGCTTTTTCTTTTAAAATCTTGTTTCTGTACGCTTGACTTGCCTTGTCAAAGAGGCAGACATGCTGCTGCACCGCTTCTATTAACTTTTCCTCAAACATTTAAACAAACAAACAAAAATTTAAAGCAAACCAAATTTCTGCTTCCAACGAATACAATTTAAATGACAGAAAACAAAAAAGAGAAACAGAAAACAATGAACCGTTATTTGTTAAAGTAATCAACGTACGGCAAAAGTTGAAAGTTGCTCAACTTTGTGCGTTACGTCAACGTATCCGTTGCGTATGGGTCACACCACATACAATTTCACACATTCAACTTAGTTGTCAGTTGAACACTTTGACGCAACGGATGCAACGGATTCTATGGGCCGCAGCCTTAAGTGTGTCTCATACAGAGGCAGCCACTACAACTTACCTACCTACCTACATTTGCAAATTCCATTCATTCTGTCGTGTTAATTTTTGTAAATTGCTCATTGATTATATTATTCATATCGTTATTGTTATGTATCGCCGGGTTTACAACTCCAACTAATGGCCAACATTAGATTTTCTAATTCTATGTATAATCAATATTCTATTTCTTGCCAATAAAATTTCACATAAGTGGCCCGTGCCAACCTGTTTCTTCTTTGCTTCCTTTTTGAGAGAGTTTACACTTTCTGATAGCCTATTGATCCACTTCTGTGTCTCTGAACTTATGGTAATCTACCTGTTTTCCGAGTCAATGAGCTGTCTCTATTAAAATCTTATCTATGCAAAGTCGTCAAATTCTGGTGTCCCAGCTGAAACCAGAAAGTTTATGCTTCTCGTCTGTCTGTGATGCAAGTCCATTGCTTCTAAAGGGTTTTCAGATGTGTCGTGTCCGCGTTCAATAACTTTTTCATATGTGACTCCGGGAAGTGGTCCGTCAGTCTTCTGGTTTCTGCGGTAATTTCTGCATACACCGTAAGGTTACGAACCTGTGTGGCTTAGGTATCCAAAATCCTGCAAAATTATGGTGTCTCCAACCATAACGGGAATGCGTGAATTCGGTCAACTTCGCAAGCGTCATAGTTACGAGTATCTTTAGGAGCAGCGTCAGCAAAATCCTGCAGAAGAAAGAGGTGTAAGACGTGCATTTAGAAAACTCCCCTCCCATACAGCTTTTCCTTGCTATACATATATTCTTTTTTAAACGTAAATTGTCCTTATGGACCATCCGCCCATTATTGAGGACCGACGATCCTAGGTCCGCCTCCACGGTTCCTTCAACACATAAGGAAGTCAGTTTGTTCCCTAACCTTCTGTTCGTTTTTATTAACACTCTCCCGAAAACCCCTGTTCCGCCTGGACTTATTGAATCTCGTAAACTTAACCTCTTGCGTTCGCTGAACCTTTTCCCTTATTTCCTCCTGAAATTCTGGCGGAGTCGAATGGATTATGTCAATAGGTTTTTTGTTAGTGACAGAATGAATGCTTGTATTGTATTTCATAGTTCTATAGTTGTAGTATTATCTATCTTCTTATCCAGTTTAAGGCACCGGGCAATCTCTAAGAGAGTGCTGTGAAACTTCTCCACCTGCCCGTTAGATGTGCTTTGTAGCGGCGGAGCATTTGCCACCTGAATATTGTAGCGATTCTCGAGGAGAGATGTATATAATTGTCCCCGAATTCAGCGATGGCTCTTTATCATAAAAAATTGTTTTGTCGTCCGGGTAAACGTTCAACACCTCAAGGGTTGCTTTCTCCACATCCACTATTGTTCGTGATGATATCAGTACAACGACAGAAAATTTGGAAAATATGTCGACAAACGTCAATACGTCAAATACTCCCTATCTGTCGAAACAATTTCAATATGAACGTCATTATGAAGCCATTCATATTATGAATCATCTCGCCAGCATATGAAGGAATTGGTGTTTGTTTCCTTAGGTGTGGGTCATATTTTGCCTTATTACAAACCTGCAATTTGTACCAACTTTATTAACTATCCTAGTTATCTTAGGGAAAAAATAATCTTGGAAAATTTGCTATGAGCGAGATTGTGTTCTGCTATTGCTATTTCTTTTTGTTCATTTTTGTTGGCCACATCAACAAATTTTTCAGAGAACCAGAAAGTTGTGGCTGGGAACGTCTCCACAACACTATGTTGTATGTGGGCTAATGTTGGCAAACCGTAGTGGATTGCATTTACAACATTTACGTTTATTTCGCCTTAACCGTATCAAGCAAAGTGTTCCTATCTAAGGAACATATGAGATGTCGCGTCTTTTCGCCGAACATTCAGCCCTATTCCGAGTGTCGTGTGTCGGTTTTTTCGCCTGTCGTTTTTTGAGTTGTGTCGTTTTTATTTCGGTATTCCCGAAAACTTACGACACGACAGCTTTTGTACAAGATTGAGAGAGCATAAAATATAATAGCTTTCTCTTGTTGAACTGACGAGTGATCTTTCAACTGTGAAAACGAAATAAAAGAAGTCTTACATTACTTTCGTTTTTCTTATTTTTATTGTACTATTAAATTTTATTTTTGTTTCCTCAATGCGACTGTTCTCCAGTGACTACGTGACGCGAAACTCGGAGGAGAAATGATTTTCAGACCATTTTTTGCTTTTTCCAATCGTCCGATAGTGTACGGGTTTTTTTACCCAAACATTCGCACAGCACCGGTTACCAGTCAATTGTTTGCATCTTAAAGTGCTAACTTTTCTTATTCGCTGTAAATATAGCATTGCAAACCAACTTGTTTTACTGGTCTAAGTAATTTTGATTGTAACGCGTACAAAAAAAGCAGAAATAAATTATTTCATACGCTGAAGTCAGCAGATATTCGGTTGCTTTTTCCTTCAGTTCATGTCTCATTGAGTTTGCCGTTTCTAGTGCAGCAAGAAACAGTGCTGGCAAGTTGAACTCTTTTCAAACGCAGAGCTGCAACTCAAGCAATGCAAACGTTAAGGCTTTGAGGGCAGTCAGCAAAAACTGAAGTAAAATCATATTAAAACACGAGGCAGCATACTTATGACGTTTTTCAGCAACAACGTTTTTTTGCAATCAATTTCCTATAAACGTACTACAGAATGAAAGCAAAACAAAACCAATTATTTTATTTGCAAATAAACATCGAACGCACCAGCAGCCCTTGCCCTGGCGTTTGTATGGCGAATATTTTGTACGAACCCTAATCAACTCTGCGGCCTGGTTTTACCGAATTTGCGACTCTGGGGCCTAGTTTTACGGAATTAGCAACCGTGACCCCTCCGAGTTTCGCGTCATGTAGTCATTGCTGTTCTCGTCGATGTCAATCCAGCAAAACCATATCCGGTTATCGTCAGCGATAAGCGATTGGAAACTCGGAGGAGAAGTGTGAAAAAACCGACAATACACACATAAAATGCACCAATACTCTCACATAACAGCTGATACTCTCGCCCCACAGCTGATATTCGCGCCGCCATACAAACTGAAAATGGAGGGTTGTTGTGTTGGTCAATTTCAAATTGAGGGTTGTTGTGTTGGTCAATTTTCATGTGTGAGGGTTATCGTTGTGGTTCATTTTTAATTGCATAGAACATTAATTAATTTTTTGCACAGAATTCTGTAATACGTTTATAGAAAAATGAATATAAAATTCTATTATTGCTTACAAATGTAATAAAACTGTTTTAATATGTCTCTAACATGTCATTATTTAAGTTTTTATTGACTCATTACAAAAAATCACCCCAGGGTGCCGTCTGGTGTTTGGACGTCGACTGGACTACGTCGAAGCTGATATTCGGCGCTGGTGATATGACCACCAAGATTTGGGATGTAGAGTTTGTTACTGTAATCGCGTCCATACCGGCCAAGTCGTCGGTGCGCACCTGCAATTTCAGTTACTCTGGTAATCAGGCAGCTTATTCGACGGACAAGGCTATGGGTCAGAGTTCGGAACTGTTTGTGATTGATGTGCGCACGATCACGTCAATGCTGTGGGGTCCACTGGATGAGACCATCATCACTGGTGTATAAATTGTTGAATGTAGTGAAAGATATGTACTACAGTTTATTTTTGTAGGTCATGATAATGGACAAATTTCGATCAGGGACATACGCAAGGGCGGCAGAGAGATCAATTCGGTAAACGACCACACAGCCGGCATCAATGATATGCAACTGAACAAGGGCAGCACCATGTTTGTCACGGCCTTAAAGGAGACTTCGGCAAAGTTTATCAACTTTGAGTCTCTGATGTGTGTGTGTATCACCTCTCCGCATGCTGCTTGGGAGCAGAGAACGGGTATGTGTCACGACTGTACCTTGTTACTGTTGTTAAACCGTTTTTTATATTCTTTTCCGCAGATTCAGGTGGCCATTAAGTGCCTCTGCCGTGAGCGAATGCAGTCAAATCCAATGGAGTTTTTAAGGGAGGCTGCCATTATGCATTCCATCGAGCACGAGAATATTGTTCGGCTGTACGGCGTAATGTTAGCAACGGACTCCTGATGCTGGTTACCGAGTTAGCTCATTTGCGTTCGCTGCTGGAGTGTCTTAAAGATGCGGGGTTGCGCATGAGCTTCCTCACCATACCGACGCGTTGTGAGTTCGCTATGCAGATATGCAATGGCATGCGTTATTTGGAAAACAAAAGATTAATTCACAGGTGAAGACGAAGCTGCAATGTGCTTCTGAGTGGAGTGGTTTGCAAAATGGTTGCGATGAATACAAAATACTGTTTATATTCTATTGTAGATATCTCACAGTGGCGCATCTGGAAAGGCTTCCCAGTTCGAATCGTTAAAAATTGATTATAAAAAGATACTTCATTTGCTAATTCGCTGCCGATTGGTGCTTGTTTCCACCATCTTCGATTGGTGGTGGAAACTGCGAAATGTAAAACTGGTTAAAATAAAACGCGCACTCCTTGGGAAAAAGCCATCAGCTCAAAAAACCAAATTTATTTTCCGCACTACATGCACACGCACATCTTGCACCAATATAATACTCTTGCCCCAGAATGGACGTCTTGTCCGCTTCACGCTCACTGCACGACTGACTACTTCGGCCAGAGACGATCGTCCCTGTGCGAACAAGTCAATCGCACAAGAGATCGTCCCTGTACGAAACAGTGCCAGCGAAAACCAACGGTTTTCATTAAATACAATCAGCTTGCATTAACAATTAATAACAATACAATTAACAATCAACTTAATTCTAATCTTAGCACTCTAGTCACTCCGGCTCCACATTGGCAGGCTCCACCGGCAATATGCATAGCTTCTGCACGGGTCTGGTCAATCTGCTTGTCTGGGTCTCAATCTCCACGGATCGTACGAGCTTGTCATTGCTCAGAATTAACTTGCACACTCTGCCTAGCGCCCACTGCGCTGGCGGAAAGTTCTCTGCCTTAATGAGAACTAGCTGGCCCACTCTCAAATTCTCTCTCTCTCTGCGCCATTTCTTGCGCTCCTGCAAACTATTCAAATAATCAACTTGCCATCTAGCCCAAAAATGCTTTAACATAGTCTGGCGCTCTTTCCAAAGCTTAATGCCCTCCGTGTTTGGTTGCTCGTCCAATGCAAAGGGAGGTGGCAGTACCAGCGGCTCTCCAATAAGAAAATGCCCCGGTGTCAATGCTTGCACATCCGTCGGATCGTCTGATATCGGATACAACGGCCGCGAATTCAGAATCGCTTCTACTTGCACCAATAACGTCGCAAGCTGGTCCTGTGCCAGCGTTCTCTGGCCCACGACTCTCGTTAAATGATACTTCATGGACTTCACAGCTGCTTCGTAAATTCCACCTTGATGTGGGGCAGCTCATAAAGTGCCATTCTGTACCTTTCATACTCAAATGTTCTAGCACCTCTTGCTCCCTCCAATAGTCAATTGCTCTCTTGATCATCCTATCTGCACCAACAAACGTCGTCGCGTTGTCACTGTACATGCGCTCACATCTTCCACGTCTTCCGATAAATCTCTCATAGCACGCAATGAATGATTGAGTAGTTAGATCTAGCACCATATCAATATGAATAGCTCGGGTCTTCAGGCACACAAATATCGCGATCCAGCATTTGCTTTTCGCTACGTAATCATCTCGCACCCTCAAATGGACATTGAATGGCCCCGCATAGTCTAAACCAGAATGTAAAAAAGGCTTGCCCAGTTGCACTCGATCGGCTGGTAAATTTGCCATCAACTGTTGCTCCAGCTTGTAGCTGTAACGCACGCACACCACACATTTGTGTAAAAATCTTCTGAGCTCATCCCTTATCCGAGGAATCCAATATTTCTGCCGAACATACTGGGTCATAACTTGCACTGCTCCATGTTTTGTTTGTCTATGCGCATAGTCAATTATCAAATATGCTAACCTTGCACCCTTGGCAATGATAACCTGATGCCTCATTTCATATTCTTTTTCTGCATTTATTAACCTGCCCCCGACTCTTATCAATCCATTTTTGTCCAAGATCGGACGTAATAGCTCTAGCTTACTTCGTTCTGGCAACCGATTTTCTTTCCGTATCATCGCTAGCTCTTTATAAAAATCTTGCTCCTGTGATTCTTTTACCAAATATTCCATCGCACGCGATCTTTCTTCATTACTTGGAAGTGGTATTCTTGCATTCTTGCTCCTTGGCCTACGACCTACTCGCGATCTTCTAGCTCTCTCTTTTTTCGCATATCTCACCCTTAAGGCATCTATAAAACGCTTGCAATATACCAAAATATTTATTTTCTCCAACTTGCCCTCATACTGTGTGAGTGGGACGACCACACCGCCTCCCCCCATTTTTGGCACAAAAATACTCAATGGCCCCTCGCACACTTTTACTACATTTACTTTGATTTCTTGCTCCGCCTCTATCGAATATTGCTCCTTCACTGGCTCAAACTTGTCAGATGGCCACTGCTCCTTTGCTTGCTCAAACTTATCAGCTGGCCATTGCTCCTTTGGTTTAGATAACCAGGCTGGACCTTGCAGCCACAATTTGTTGTCCACCAATTCACTTGATTTCAAACCCCTACTCGCCAAATCTGCTGGGTTATCTGCTGTGCTCACATGTTTCCATCTACTTGCCCCAACGCTCTGTTGTATCGCTGCAACACGATTACCAACAAAGGTCTTCAACTCTCTTGGCTGCTTGCCTAGCCAATACAACACCACAAACGAATCTGTCCACAATGTACAGCTAACATCGCTCCATTCCATTGACTGTCTAGCACTCTTTCCCAATCTAGCTAACAACTCGCACGCTGACAATTCTAGTCTCGGTATCGTCAACTTGTTAACTGGAGCCACTTTCGTCTTGGATACTAGCAAATTACATGCTATTGCCCCATTTTCACGTTCTATCCTCACATAGATAACAGCACCATACGCCTTCCCAGAGGCGTCAGCAAATCCATGCACTTCTAACCTTGCATTATTTCTTGCACCAATCCATCTTGGGATCTTAAAGTTTTCTAGCTCCTTAATCTGGCCCCAATAATCTCTAAATTTGTCTTCTAGTTCCTTTGGCAATTTTTCGTCCCATGCCACTTTCAAGCGCCATAAGTCCTGTATAATAATCTTGCCCACGACCGTTACTGGAGAAATATATCCATTTGGGTCAAACAGCTGCAGCACTCGACTTGCAATCAGACGCTTTGTAACTGGCTCCCTTATAACTGGTGTTTTCACAATGAATGTGTACTTGTCTTGCGCCACTAGCCATACTAGCCCAAGCACCTTAGCTGCTTCATCGAACTGCATCATCTCTTCCTTTTCATTTGAATGCATTTCCTCCCTGAACGACCTACTGTTCGACTTCCATTTACGAAGCTCAAACCCTGCCCCAATCAAAATCCGCGCCATTTGTTTTTCCAACGTAATGGCATCTTGCTCGCTGCTAGCACCAGATACGCAGTCATCCATGTACATGTCATTTATGATTGCATTCGCAGCTTCAGGATATTTCTCCTCTGCATCTCTTGCACACTGTATAACGGCTCGCACCGAATTATGTGCTGATGACGTCATGCCATAGGTGACCACAGTCAGCCAATATTCTCGCAATGGGGTTTGCCTATTCTCGCGCCAAAATATTCTTTGCAAATCCCACTGATGTCTAGCAATCCGCACCTGCCGGAACATCATTTTGATATCCGAAGAGAAAGCGACTTTATGCCTTCTAAAACGCATAATTATTTCATGCAAATCCCTTTGCAACTTTTCGCCTAGCAACTGCACCTCATTTAACGATATGCCTTTAGTAGTACGACAACTAGCGTCGAATACCACGCGAAACTTTTTGGTAACACAATGATGTGGTATATAATAAACTAATGCACCTGGTCTAGCATGCTCACTAACTAGCTCCATGTGCCCAAGCCCCTCATATTCTCTCATAAATTCAATGTAGGACATTCTGAGTTCTGGCTCCCTTTCCAATCGCTTCTCCAAATATAAGAAGCGACGCAACGCAATCTCTCTTGAGCTCCCAATGTCATTAACTCTTTTCAATGGTATGGTAACAACAAATCTGCCGTCGCTGGCTCTGCGATATGTATTAATAAAATTGTTTTCCACTAGCTCCTCCTCTGGCGTTCTCATTACATGCTCTTTGATTTGATCAAGCTCCCAAAACTTCTTAAACAACTTGTCAAGCTCCTCATTATTCTCGCACTCAATCATAGACACTAGCTCACCTGTTTGCTCGTTGACTTTCTGCGCATGCTCTCCAAAAACGACCATACCTAGCACCGTTTCCATTAACGTCATGTTCTTCAATTTATTCGGCATAATACTGATGACAATCCTTGCCACGAAACTTGCACCTAGTAAGACATGCACACTTTTCGGTTGCCAGTAATCCGGATCTGCAAGCGGATCTGGTAAACCATCTTGTGCCATCATCCGTATACTACCGGATGGTAATACTGGCCCCCACTGGCTCTCTTTTGGCAGAACCCACAGCTCTGCCTCTAGCTCACATGCCGCTGCAAACCATGGCTTTATTTTTATGTTCGCCTTCTTGCCCACTTGCATTGGCACACCGTCAATGCCCACCATCTTCTGCGCCATAGGTTGCGTGGATACGCGATATTTTCGCTGTAATGCGAACGTCATCAAATTGACCTGTGCTCCCGTATCCAGCAATGCACGCACCGGCCCCTACCTGCACCCATCGTCTACAATTCCGACCATGGCCGTCGGTAACAACGTCATAGTCGGATTTGCATTAATATTAGCACCAGCTGAATACTGTTCAAACCATTTATCCTTTATTTCTTGCTCAAGCTTCGATCGTTTTTCGTCTGGTTCGCTTAAGTTTACTGGCACACCTTGCCCTCGCTCCCCGCCTCTCACTCTGGCCCCTTTCTGACGTCGGTATACTTTGCGTTTCTGCTTTGGTAGATTCTTGCCCTCAATCCTGGCTTGCACGCTGTTTGCCTGCTTCGGTGGTTCGCGGTTTGGACACAGCGCGCTGTTGTGCTTTGGCCTACCTGGGCACTTCCAGCAATCGCCCTGATAACAATTTTCCGCTCCATGACCCTTCTTGAAACAATTCGGACACAAATTGCGCCTGGAAATATAGTCTTTGCGCGCCTTTAGTGACAGAGCCATAAACTCCGGACAATGATACAACATGTGATTCCCGGCACACACCTCACAAGTCATTGTCCGCGGATCTGGCACTCGCGATATCGAAGCCCGCCCTTGCACCATTCTAGCGCCAGCAACAGCACCTGTAGCTTTTGGCTGTCTAGCTCTCTCTGGCACCACAACCACAGACTCCATGCGCCTGCGATTATCCGCTGTATTGGCCAGCGCGATCGCCTGCCTGTCAATAAAAGACAGAATTTGATCCACTGTCGGGGTGTCACTCTCCCGGGCTAGCTCCCATTGCCTGGCTGTCTCGCTATCTAGCCGCTCGTGTAGCATGTGCACCATGAAGAAGTCCCAGTGCTCCACTGGCAAACCCTGCGCCTGCAGCTGCCGTCGCACCTCATGAGTTACATTTGACATGCGCCGCAAATCGTTGGCCTTCGGCTGACCCCTCAGCTCTGGGAGCCTTATAAAATTTCGCAAATGCTCGCGCCCGATCAGGTAGCTCTGGTCGTGCATTTGGTTCAGACGCTCCCATGCCTGCGTGTAGTTCTCCGCAGAAAATTGCCATTGCCCAAACGTGAGCTTAGCATGCCCCACCAACGAGCTCGCTAAATACAAGAATTTGTACGCCGGGTCCACGCCCGCATTTTCATGCACCGCAGCCTTGAACCGGTCGCGAAACCCTGGCCATTTGGTTGGTGCTCCATCGAACTCGCCCCACGTGTTCTTTATGTCGTTCTGCTGCACTGGCATCTGCACCTGCACCCTGATCTCTGGCTCATTTTGTACTTGCACCTGTCTTGGCTCCAATTGATTGATTTTGGCGTTGAACAAAGCGTGCGCCTCAAAATACTCTTCCTCAACCCGCACCAGCGTGGCTTGCTCCAGCTGCCCCCTCTGCTCCCTGGGCGTCGCGCCGATTACCTTCTCGTAGGCGTCATTATATTTCGCCCAAACTACTTCTAGGTTGGTACGGCGTACCTTCGCTTGCTCCAGCGTGACGTCCTCAAACTCTGGCCTCTTTACGAAGCACAGTGTGCGCCTGATTGTCGCCGCCAACGTCTCCAATTTATTGCATGCTGCCATTTCACTGCAATATAAACCAAGCACCAAGCACCAAGGATTAGCGCAAAGTCCAAATCATTAACTGTTCTTGCCCCTGCATAGTCATTTCTTGCGCGCAACGCACACTGTGTAATAACAACAGGCTTCAACCTGTCACTAAGCACAATTTTCTGTTCCGAATTCATTCATGGCACTCTGACTAGCACACTGCTTGCAATCGTTTTTATTCCGCATTCATTCTTGGAATTCCTGGCACTCTGCATGGCGCACTACTTGCAAACGGTTTTGTTCCAAATTCATTCTTAGAATTCCTGGCACTCTGACTAGCACACTTCTTCCAAACGTTTTGTTTCGAATTTATTCTTGGAATTCTGACTAGCACACTGCTTGCAAGCGTTCTTGCTCTCTCTTTTCTAGCTCTCTTTTCATTTTCTTATTCTTGCTATTCTGGCTCTCTTTTCATTTTGTTATTCTTGCTATTCTGGCTCTCTTTTCATTTTCTTATTCTTGCTGCTCTAGCTCTCTTTTCATTTTCTTATTCTTGCAGCTCTAGCTCAGATATGCATATCAATCTAGCACCCTTCGATTCCAAGAATAACGGCACCATCACATCACCAGCGCAATTACGCGCGTCCCTTACGCACACACTCGCACCACCAGCTCAGCAATACCGGGACCGCAATTACGCGCGTCCCTCGCGCACATACTTGCACCACCGAAATCATATGCCCTGCAGGCACATGTTTCCAAAGTTTTCTCCTTGCACCACAACAACCACTATGTGGCCACTTGCGCTGACCAAACGCATGCACCAAACAAACATTAACTAGCACACGATAAACAAACTCTCCATGCACAACAACAACAATGAGCTTTCACTCGCACCAAACGCATGCGCCACGCAAGCACCTGACTGGCACACGAACGAAATTTTCGTGTACAATAACAACAATAAGCCTGCTCGCACCAAACGCGTGCGCCACGCAAGCACCTGACTGTACACAAACGAAATTTTCATGTACAACAACAACAATAAGTCTGCTCGCACCAAACGTGTGCGCCAAGAAGGCACACAAACGAAATTCCCTTGCACCGCAACAACAACAACAACAAACTCGCGCGCACCAAACGCGTGCGCCAAAAAGGCACACAAACGAAATTTGCGTGTACAACAACAACAATAAACTCGCTCGCACCAAACGCGTGCGCCAAAAAGGCACACAAACGAAATTTGCGTGTACAACAACAATAAACTCGCTCGCACCAAACGCGTGCGCCAAAAAGGCACACAAACGAAATTTGCGTGTACAACAACAACAATAAACTCGCTCGCACCAAACGCGTGCGCCAAAAAGGCACACAAACGAAATTTCCGAGCACAACAACAGCAATAAACTCGGTCGCACCAACGCGTGCGCCAAGCACACAACTGGCACACAAACGAAACTTCCTTGCACAACAACAGCAATAAACTCGGTCGCACCAACGCGTGCGCCAAGCAAGCACACAACTAGCATACAAACGAAATTTCTGAGCACAACAACAACAATAAACTCGGTCGCACCAACGCGTGCGCCAAGCAAGCACACAACTAGCACAAACTATTTTTCATGCACCATAATAATAACACATTTGCTCTCTAAATCAGACTACCCGCACCAAGCTCCTAGTGGACTGTAGCTCACCGATTGCTGCTATAATTTTGTGTAGGGATTGGTATTATTAGTGTTCGTTTTACGGCTACAACATTTAGTGGTATTTTGATAATAAATATGATCTTATTGTGATCAAGTTGAGCTGTAGCTAAGATTACATTTTGCAGTTTGTAAAAGTCAATTTTGAACTCGTTTATTTTTTCTGGGGTTAATATGTTACTGGCCATAGTGTTTAATTTTGATGACATAATGTTGTTCTGGATATGTACTATGTTATCTTCTATGATTTTTATTTTAAAGAGTATGTCTAGATAGGCTAGTTGGTTTATTATTTCATTGTTTTGCAGTTCGATGTCTGAGAATTTGCTTATAATATTTTTCCTATCTATTTCTATAGTTTGCTTAATTCTTTCAAATGTTTTATTAAAATGGTTATTTATACGTATATTATTGTTTAGGTTATCGATTATATTGTGGGTATTTTCATCCAGTGTATGTAAGTGTTCTTCAATTTCTGTTTTATCTTCGTCGTCCATTGTTCCTGTAATCCATTTTAGTCCTGTTCCTAGTCCGTTTAATAGTCCCCTTTTTTGTCTGTTTGGGAGTATGCTGTGTATTTTGGATCTACATAACTCTGATTAGTTCGTTTTCTAGTATAATTTTATTTTGTATTGACTTTGAATTTTGTATATTTTCTTCTAAGGTTTGTACAATGGTTTCTATGTTTTCGACGTCAATTATGTGAATGATCTTGGTGTAGTTTTGGGTAATATGTGCATCGTCCAATTTTATTTCGGTGTAACCCTTGTCGCTGTTGATAGGTTCAATCGTTAGTGTTGACGTTATTGGCTTCGTTAGTAGGAGAATCGTCATCATCAGTGTTAACCAGTTGGCCTGCAAATTTATTTTTTCGTTTAATGTTGCTTGTATGAATATTGTCTAAATTTAATTTCTTGTATCTTGGTTCATATTTATGCCTAAGTGCCCTGTAGTTTTTCACGTAGCCTTCAGCTTCTTCATTTGTGTAATCTTCGCGATTCTGATTTAGTTTGTTTATGGTTTTACGTTTAGCTTCTTCTAAGCGACTTTTTATTGTTGAGTTTTCTATTTTTCCTTCAGCTATATCGATAGGCCTTTCTTTTGTTGTCGAATGAATGGATTTATTATAGTATTCAATACATTTGAACACTCTCTCTTTTTTTGACAGTGTGGAATTTTCTGTTTCCAACACTCTGAATTTTTCGGATAGTGTGCTATGGAGTCTTTCCACATCGGCGTTGCCGGTGTGATTGTTTGGCTTTGTAAAATGGACTTCGATCTCTTCTTCTCTTAAAAAGTCCTTCACGTTTACCGAATTAAATTCATTATCCGTAATAATGCGGGATGGTTTTGTCCTTGTTGACAGGAATTGTCTTAACTTTTCAACTATTGTGATACTGTTTCTATCCTCTAAATGATATGCAGTGGCAAATTTGGAAAATTTATCAATGAAAGTGATGAAGCTATGCTTCTTTATTGTGTAGACATCTAAGTGAATAGTTTCATGTGGGTGGTTTGGTGTTTCTGTAATAAGTAATTTTGCTCTAACGGGATTCCTATCATACTTGGCCCTACTACAAATGTCACAGTTATTTATATATTTTTGTATTAGTAGTTTTAAATTTTTGAAATATATTAACTTTTTTAAACTTTCGTAATTTTCGTTAATGCCTCCATGTCCGGATTCTTTTCTATGAAATTTTTCAATTTGTCTGAACGTTTCATTTTCATCTTTCATGTCTCTGGCATGGTGGCTGCATTTGAGAAATTTTATTTTTGTTCCGTAAATGCTGATAAGTTTTAATTGTACTTTGTTGTACATATAATCTGAAAGTTCGCAATATATTCCTATCATACTTTGCCAATTTTGATGTGTCGTCTAAAAATATCTGTCATGAAGTTAGAAGTAATGTCGTCGGTGTTTATGTAAATTTTCATTTTATTATTGATAATTTCTGTTTCCACGATTTTATTGTCAGTAATTATTATTTGTGTTTGAAATCTGTTGACTACTGTTTCCAGTATGGGAAAGTGGTCATTCTGCTCTTCTCGTTGGGAGTGTGTTGTTGCGTCTGTGCTTATGTTGTCTTCGTCAATGTTTAATATTTCGCCTGATTCTGGGTTGACTCTGCTTAGAAAGTCGGCTATTTTATTTTCTTTTCCTTTTATGTAATTTATGTCTTTATTGTACTCTCCAAGATTTATGAGCCATCTCTGTAGTCTTGGATTTATATCCTTATGTTTAGATCGCTAAACACTGCCGGCCACGCAGCTCTTAGCAATTAATATTGTCCATATTATTGTATTGTGTTTGTCAATTTATGTATTTATACGTACGGATGGCAACCCTGGCCATCCCGAAGGGAGCTTGCGCGACCGGCGGGCACTCGATGTACGAACTCCGGCGAACGAACACCGATCCCCCGCGATAAACTTAAAACATAACACAAAAATTAACTTTTACCTACATATATAACAATAAACATTTAACATTTAATAAAACATTAACACGAACACCCGACACAAGCCGCAGTTTTTTATTTCAACGCGTTTGCGCAACTTTCGCTCTACTGAGTTTCGAACATGGTCCTTCGAGCCGGATATAAACAAAACTGGCACATAAACAAATAACAAACCAAAAGTGAACTGAAGTGAAAGTGAACAAAATAAATGAAAACGCAGTGACAACATACAACAACTAGTGCAAGTGCATAAACAAAAATCGTGAAATTTAAATAATTTAAAGTATGTAGTGAACGAGACAATAACAATTGTCCTAGACAAATTCAGCATAAAACGCGCAAACGAAAAATAACAATTATAAACGCACATTAGGAGCACAGTGAACGACGAAAACACTAGCAACAACAACCACAAGGAGAACAGCAGAGCAACGGTCAGCAGCGTGGGAGTAGCGGCAAATACGACTGCAGCGAGCGCTACGTGGGAGCACCCGACCCTAAGTATTGTCTGTCCCCTTGACAATATTGACTGTAAGTTGACTTATTTCAATTATTATACCGAGCGGTTGGTGTCCCATGGTGCATATTTCCTATATACAGAACCAACCCGCTCGATTATAGTTGCACTTGCAGTCGGAACATACTTTGCATGTGTACATTTTCCCATATGTACATATGTAAATAGTGTCGCTGACCTCTCAGTGCAGTTCCACATACTTACAGTGGCACTACATGAACCTCTTTATGTAGTACACTGGAGTGAAAAAATAAGTTGTGGAATAAGTTCACTTGTAAATTATATTTTCTTAACACCTTTAAGGAAAATAATTATAAGCTTGTTGTTTCCAATTCCTTTGGATAAATTACTTTGTTTTCAATACATTTTCGTCTCATCACAAAATTCTTTCGTGTGTTCACTCAAAACCCCTCTGAGGTGATACACTTCGAAAAATTTCTTGCACTTTTCGTGAATGTGCTTCACTTTGCGACATTCCTAGTCGGGTTTGTGCAACATTTGTTGACAATTCGAATACCTTTCGAATTCTTTTGGTGTTTTTCTCACACCATTCCTAGTCGGTTTTGTGCAACATTTGTTGACAATTCGAATACCTTTCGAATTCTTTTGGTGTTTTTTCTCGACTTCTATATCCATCAACCATCGATTTATTTGTTTATTTTAATTCTAAATTATTCTGTATTTCGACATGTCAATTCAAAATTCATTCGAAGAGTCTCATGTTCTTTCCAAGAACATTTTTAATTTCGAAGCGGACAATTTGGTCCACTTTTGTTCCAAATTCTCTTCTGTTCCTATCGAAGAGTTAACGCCCGCAGTCCTCAAAGCGTATTTAGCCGATCTCAATGGCTATTATGCGGATCTAAAGGCAGCTTTTTCACAAGTCGGCATCACCCCTGATGACGACCTGCCTAAAACTTTCAAAATTATCGCTCGCTCCAAGATGGAACTGTGCCGAGAACGAGTTTACGAAACCATGGCCCAGATTTCGGACATCATGGACGCTCAGCAACCTCCTCTCGCTGAAACCACTCGTCCAGCAGAAATCCACTTCCCTTCTGCAACAGAGCAGGCAAGTAATTCTATTTGCCTGAATGTCCCTCCTTGCGACACCGAAATCTTCTCCGGTGGGTATGAAGAGTGGCCGTCCTTCCGCGACATGTTTTCGGCGGTTTATATTAACCACCCGAAACTCACCTCTGCCCAAAAGTTATATCACCTCCGATATAAAACGACCGGAAAGGCTGGTGCCATCGTTAGGCAGTATCCATTGAGCGATTCTAACTTCGAATTGGCATGGAATGCGCTGAAGTCCCGATTCGAAAATCGGCGCATTCTGGTTGACAAACAGGTCAACACGCTCTTGAGCCTCCCTCAAGTAGCTGTTGAAGACAGTGAAGCGCTGCAAAGCCTTCAAAATGCAAAAAACAATTCTCTGTCCGTCTTATCTTCTCAAGACGTCTCGACAGAGGGTTGGGACCCGATCCTGGTCTATATTTGTTCAACAAAACTCCCGGAAGAGACTTTATCCCTGTGGGAACAGTCCCTTAGTTCCCGAAAAGATCTTCCAACTTGGGAGCAAATGAACACTTTCTTGACCAGCAGATATGAGGACGTGGAAAGGCTAAATCTTATGAGGCCGACCAAGTCCGTGTTTTCTCACAACCGGGATCATAACAGAGCTCAAAACCTAGCTGAGAGCAGATGGACTTTCCTCTGTCCGGTTTGCAGCGCGGCTCATGCGCTCAAACTATGCCCGAAGTTCAAAAAGTTATCTGTTTATGATCGAGTAAAGGCAGTACGAGCCCACAACTTGTGCACAAACTGCTTGTCCCATACTCACTTGAAGCGGGATTGCACAAGTAGACACACTTGTTCGCAATGTCAGAAGCAGCATCATTCTATGCTTCACTTCGCTTCTGGCACAATCCCAAATCGGCAAAGAGACGCCAGCTTACCAATTTTCACGACTCAGCCTCGGAGTCCATCAAACAACTCATCCGTCTCGAGAAAATCCCGGAGTTCTCAAGATGAGTCATCTTCCGTTACCTCGCGAAGACGGAAAAACCGTCCTGTGCAGTCCCTTAGCACGACGGTTAAGGAAACAGCCCTTCTCCCCGTGTCTGAATATAGACCGTTTGGGCACATCGCAGCCGAAGCGCAACCCCCGCGCAGCATTCATCCCCGATCAGCAACAAGCCGTAGACGACGACCACAGGAATTTAGTCCGACTCACTCGCCTCGCCTCTACAACGCATCTCGTCCGCACGCGAATCAACATCACCCTCGCGACAGCAGCTACAGGCAACGGACATCTGAGCCAAGGCTCCAGCCTAGCAAGTTGCGCGGACACCGAGTTCGGACCCTTCCAACCTGAGCCATCCAAGCCCTACTGGAGCTCCGGGGGGTCCCATCAATGCACGAGTGCATCCGGCCCCAGGATGTTTAGATCGCTAAACACTGCCGGCCACGCAGCTCTTAGCAATTAATATTGTCCATATTATTGTATTGTGTTTGTCAATTTATGTATTTATACGTACGGATGGCAACCCTGGCCATCCCGAAGGGAGCTTGCGCGACCGGCGGGCACTCGATGTACGAACTCCGGCGAACGAACACCGATCCCCCGCGATAAACTTAAAACATAACACAAAAATTAACTTTTACCTACAAATATATCACAATAACCATTTAACATTTAATAAAACATTAACACGAACACCCGACACAAGCCGCAGTTTTTTATTTCAACGCGTTTGCGCAACTTTCGCTCTACTGAGTTTCGAACACCTTAGTTGGCCAGAGTTGAAACATAGTACGAACCTACCATTTATTCATATATTTCGACAGAGGGAATGGGGCAAGTATTGGACGAGGGGGCGCGGCACCACCCATACAAGCCAGATCTTAATAATGGAATATCTTCCAAATTGTAAGTTGTACAACACTGAAATATAGTACCCCGTCGTCCCATAGATGAGTCATTCTAATGATAAGATTTGATAGGCGTTGGACAAGGGGCGTGGATAGATAGATAGATAAATAGATAGATAGATAGATAGATAGATAGATAGATAGATAGATAGATAGATAGATAGATAGATAGATAGATAGATAGATAGATAGATAGATAGATAGATAGATAGATAGATAGATAGATAGATAGATAGATAGATAGATAGATAGATAGATAGATAGATAGATTAAAAAATTTTGGAAAATTAAAAAAAATAATGTTTGGTGTTTTGTTATTTTTATATTCCCTCATCGTTCACAGCGCTCTATGCCTCTTTCACTCATATACCACATCCTTACACACTTACAATAAGTTAGTTCTTTTTTTTCTACACTAGAAATTCCCTAGAAATAATTTATATGGCAAAACAACGTTTGCTGGGGCAGCTAGTATATACATATAAAAATGAATCGTGGTTCGTTCGGCTGCTTAAAACTTGAAAACGACTAGACCAACTTGGATACTTCCTTCGGCGGGTTTGTTTCAAATTGTTACGTGAAGGTTTAGGAAAAAAGAAAAGTCGGGAAAACGGGGCGTGGCACCACCAGAATACATTTTTAGACAATAACTTTGGAACCATAAGTCACACATCAATTAAATTTGGTACAAACTTACTATTCAATCATGTCCTTCGCCCGAGGGAATCGGGTGGGTATTGAACAAAGGGGTGTGGCACCGCCCATAAAACTCAAATCTTTTAAATGGAATAAATTTGGTGTACCGTCGTTTCATAGATGTGTCATTCTACTGTTAAAATTTGATGGGCGTTGGGTAAGGGGCGTGGAACATTTTTCATGATCCAATATTTCAGCAGAACTGTAAGTCGTACATCAATGAAACTTGGTATGAACCTACCATTTAGTCATATCTTTCGGCAGAGGGAATGAGGCGGGTATTTAACAAGAGGGCGTGGCTCCGCCCATACAACTCAAATTTTTTATATGGAATAGCTTTGGAATGGTAAGTTGCACAGCATTGAAATTTGGTATTACATCCTCCCACAGAAGTGTCATTCTACTGTTAAATTTGGATGGGCGTTGGACAAGGGGCGTGGCACATTTTTTTAACCCAAACTATCCGCATAATTTTGGAGCTGTTAGTCGCACATCAATGAAACTTAGTACTAAAATACCATTTAGTCATATCTTTCCACAGAGGGAATGGGGCGGGTATTTAACAAGAGGGCGTGGCTCCGCCCATACAACTCAAGTCTTTTATATGGAATAGCTCCGGAATTGTTGGCCGCACAACATTGCAATTTGGTGTACCGTCGTTTCATAGATGTGTTAAAATTTGACGTGTGTTGGACAAGAGGCGTGGCACATTTGTTTGATCCAAACTATCCGCATAATTTTGAAACTGTTAGTCGCACATCAATGAAACTTAGTACGAAAATACCATTTAGTCATATCTTTCCACAGAGGGAATGGGGCGGGTATTTAACAAGAGGGCGTGGCTCCGCCCATACAACTCAAATATTTTGTATTGAAATTTGGTGTACCATCGTTTCATAGATGTGTCATTCTACTGATGGCACATTTTTTATGATCCAACAGTTATGCAGTACACACACACACACATCAGTGAAACTTGGTACGAACTTTCCACTTAGTAGCACAATTCTACTAGAAAAAAGTTGTGAGCATTGGACAAGGGGGCGTGGTACCGCCTCCATTTTTATATACATAGATTGTTTGTCCTGACTGACTGACTGATTGATTGATTGATTCATCATCGCTCAGCCCAAACCGCTGAAGCTACAAACATGAAATTTGAACTGTAGGTACATCTTGAAAAATGAACCTCCGCTAAGACGGAACTTTTTGAAATTCGGGGTGTAAAGGGGCAAAACATGTGTTAAGGTGTTGTATGAAGAGAATTAAGAGACATATTGATTTCGAACTTCCTGAAAATACTCTAAATCAAAAATAATTCGACACGTATTTTATAATTTTTCGAAAATCAAAATTTATCTGGACCAACAATGGGTTATGATTTGTTTAAGGGTAGACTCGAAAAAAAACATGAACCGATAGGCCTATTGACTTCAAAAATTGCAAAAATACTTGAAATAAAAAAATTGGACACGCGTTTCTCATTATTTTCAAAATCTAAATCTAACTGGATCAACGACGGGTTAAAAGTATTGTAGCGATGAGGCACTCTTTGCTGTGCTATGCATGAATGCGAGCATACTTTTAGGCATGCACTTTGAAGTACGGCCGGCATGCTATAATGCCGATATGGCAGGGATGGTTCGCGAATGGTAATGGAATGTGCAAGAACCATCGGCGCGATAAACCAAACAAGTATAAAAGGCAGCAGTGTGCAGCGCAGAGGGTCGAGTCTTGGTTGAATAGGCAAAGTAGTAACAAGTGTAGATACAAGCAAAGTGTAAATCTGTAAATAAAGTGATTGTTGATTTTTGACTGCGTTTGCGCTGAATAAATGAAGTTGTTTTATTTTCAAGCACAATCCAAAACGAACTTAGAGATGTCATTTTCGTAACAGTATGTATGGAGAAACAAAGTTTTTTGAGCCTTTTGACGTCAAACTTGTTGATAGTACTTCAAATGTAAGATAACTCGATACGTGTTTTTCATTTTTTCCGAATATTAAAATCGGACGATTTATTGGTCCTTTTGACTTCAAACTTAGAGAAAAAGCAGTTCTATCGGGAAATAATTAAAATGTGATTTTAATTTTTTGGAAAATCGAAATCTACCGTGATAAACTAAGGGTTAAGAATCTGTGAAATGTGAAAACTCATGATTTAAAGGGCTTTTGACTTCAAAATTTTTGGAAATACTTGGCATCAAAGATAATAGACGTATGTTTTTTTAAGTCAAAATCTGACGAGGTCAACAATGGGTTCAGAATTTGTATCGGGTGAAACAAGAGAGCTTGCGTGCGAAGCCGCGGGGCCCAGCTAGTAATAACATAAAAACATAACAAAGTTTATAAGATGTATGCATTTTTTATTGAAATAATTGACAATTATGAAAATAATAACATAACAAAGTTTCGAAAATGTATGCATTTTTTATTGAAATAATTGACAATTATGAAAATAATAACATGCATCGTATTAATACGCCTTTTTCTAAAATAATACGAAAGACAAGCTACCTCTAAATTGCAACTTTGCGCTTTGTTCTAACTTCAATCACAGAACAAACAATATACAGAATGCGCATCTGGTGTAAAGAAAATTTTCTTTGCGGGTTTCAGCGGTACGGCCCGTTTGTGGATGCGGGGGGAAGCAGTAAAGGGGACGAGGCACAGTAGTACTTCGGCTATACGAAGTTTTGTCGCTGGCTTCAGCAAACTTAAATTTTCGAAGATCACCTTCATTCTCTGTTGGGGTGTTCGACAAGGAACATCAACTGCGAGCTGTGCTGTGCTGATTTGCACGAGACGGCGCACAGTGTCGCTAGTGTGGCCAAAAATGGTAAAAATCAATGTTACAAAATGACTAAAATGAATATGAGAATCGACAGATAATATCTCAACTAAGAAAAATCCGATATCCGATCTTCAATATCCTACTCCGTTCCATTTTTATGTAGCTTCAAAGTCGATGTTAAAAAAATATGCATTCATTCCAAGTTTATGGATAATTCTTTTTGCTGAATGAAAAATCAAATAAAAATATAATTTATGTACTAATATAGTCATGTTATATATTAAATAAAACTTTTGAATGGAAATTTCCTGTATGGCAGTACTACTTTTTGGTTTGTGCTTTGAAATAACTGTGAAATCCCGTTACATTGAAAAATTACGTTTTTCGATTTGCTTCTAACAAAGAACCAAAAGTTTGGTGGAAAAAAGTTTAAAAAACGTCAAAAAACACTTTTTTAGTTCCAACCTTAAATTACTCAAAAAAGTATGTATTAACATAATCCGGAGTCATTTTTTGCCTTTAAGTGCCTATTTGGTTGTTATTTGCATTTTTCTAGTGACGCCTCCACTAAAAATACGTGATTTCTTCGAAGTGTGGCGTAAAGCTGAATCCAGAAAGCGGTCAATAGAACTTGATTTTCTTATAAATTTAGTTAAAGATAAGACAGGCGTTGATGTTAATCATGAACAAAAGCAAAGTTTGCGTCCCCACCTAAACATTTTCAGTGGCACCTACAGTCAAAAATTGTGATTTTTTCGAAATATGGCTTCCGACGTTCAATGAAAGTACCGGCAAAGCAGCTGCTGAAATGATGAGCTGTATAAAGGACAAGGTTGGCACATTGTTCGTATCATCAAAAGTAGGCAGAATGCCACACCTACTTTAAAAATCTAAACATTTATACCAAAATATGGTATCACAAGCGGAAAAAATTAAACATGAATTCATAAAGGACAAATTTTTGCCATTTTATATATGTATAGATATGCTCCAGCTGCCACGCCCACTTTAAGGTTTTAGAAAGCTTACCAATTAAAATTACATCGTGGAATGAGTATCGCAAACAGCCTTCTAAAAATACAGTTTTAGTTGTAGTAAAATACGAATATTTTTGAAAGTGAGCGTGTCAGACCGCCTATTTTTAGTGGAGCTTTTATGTCATTATTTTAAGCTCAAATACAAAATTTTATAATTCTACCACTAATATTAAGAAAGTTATTTCAATATTACAGTTCCTTTCGTATGGGAGGTGGGCGTGGCAGTGGTCCAATTTTAATGATTTTTTGTAAATTTCTTAATTTCCACCACGAAAACAATATCACCAAATTTCATCGAAATAGGACAACGCTAAGTATTTTTGGCCACGGCTTATATGGGATCGCGACACTGTGCGGCGCGCCGCGGCGTACCGTTTGCAAATTCGAATATGCAAGGGTGTGTGTCCGTGTGAAAATAAACGTGCGTGTTGCTTGTGTATGCGCTGAGGCGATTGGAAACAATACGAGCAACTGCACAAGATGAAAAGCAAATTGAATTTCCATGACTTTCGGTACTGCTATGAATAATGAACCATGTGAATTCGCAAAGGCGTACAGTAGAGTGTGCGTTCTTTATTGATACAAAATCAAAACCATGAATTTCTGCTGTGCAATGTTGGGATTCATGTTGGCTACGTTGCCTTCTGGCCTAATAAAATTCATACCGATAAATTTTTCAAATTCATGTATTAACAGCCCAATTCTTAATAAATTCACCATATTCCATATTGACTATTTGTCAAGTTCTTACTATTTGTCAAGAATTGGCATTCTATTTCTAAAAGTAAAAGCTCTTTAATTGATAAATTGTCAAAAGTGTAAATGCTATTGAGAATAGCTTACAAATTGAAATTTTTTGTTAATTAAATTAACAAAACAAAAAATCAATTTAATTATTGGTATTTATTATTATTATTAATTATTAATTATTGTTATGTATTGTTATTATTCTTATTTAGTTGGTATTTATAACTTTTTCTTCATTATTTATTCCTTTTATTTTCTTAAAGTTTATATCATTTAGTATTTTTATGTGTTTTTTAGTATTTTTATTTTATTCTTATTTTTCGTTTTACTTGCAATGTGTTCTTTTAGCCAAATGCAATTTTTTCCAAGCAAAATTATTAAAAAGTAATCTAATATAAATTAGATTATTAGTTTAGATTAGATGAGGAAAGGCTACAGCCTGTGGTTGTTGTTGTCGCTGGCTAACAACTGAAGTTAGAATAAATTTTTGCTTTGGCTGATTTCTGTAAGGAGCTCAACGACTCACAATACTACGATTAAAAAACCGCCAATTGTGGGAATAAGTTTGGTCAAAATAACCAGAGTTTATTACGATTTTAGGATTTTAAGTTTTCGGGGTTTAGTTACATTTTTCTTTTCTAAGGCCCATGAACAATGCTTCCTGAGAAGAACTAAGATCATAAAATCCAAAATTGTGTTTTTATGATCAGGACATGTGGAAAACCATTGTGGTGTAGCATTTTGACATTTAACTTATATTAAATTTTTTATGCCTAGAATTTGTGGCTGTTTTTCAAAAATGCTGCGGAAAATTGAAATGTGTACTTTGCTTATCTCTAATAGAATTTGCGATGGACTAATAAGATTGCCGAAATCTTTGAGAGAGTTAAAGTTTTTGTGAAATATGAAAAGTTCACTAGGAACTGTTAGTACCTCATCTTCTTTTCTCAATTCACCTGCACATGTTTCACAGTTTATTTTGGGAAGTATTTTGTAAACAACATAACCCAAAAAATATCTTAAAGACGCTAAATCAATGGTAAATTCAGAACAGTTCTGAAAATTATCATTTAATATGAAATCGGCAAGGATGGCTGTATTATTATCCACTTCGAAATCATCGGTTTGACTAGTTTCTTCGTTATGTTCAGGAGCTGAGTCGAGATTTAATACGATATTAGAAAGCGTTTCAAACATAGTATCATTTAATTCTTCACAATTGCTGTGGGAACTCAATTGCACAATTTTGGCGGCCATTAAGCGTGCTAATATATTATTAATATCAGCCACTGATGGATTTATATTATTACCACCTTTTTGTCGTAGTATAGAAAACATATTTTCAAGTTTGTCTTGGTTCAATGTCCTTGTCATAAAAAAAAAAATTTCGGATTTTTTTTCAAAAAGCTCGTCTACTAATAGCAAAACAGCTTTTAGAGTAAGTTTCATCCCATCTAGAAAAAATACTTTTTTCTTTTTGTCAACAAATGAGATTTCATCCAGGTATTTAAGGAAGAATTTTATATACTCATGTGATAAGCTGTTGAGTTGAATCGCAGATCTGTAAACATTTTTGGAATATAACGATCCACTGTTTAGGCAATCAAATATTTTGTCAATATTTTCTATAAAGCTGGCCGTAGATAAAGCCAATTCTTTAGAGCAACTTTTGAAACCTATAGTTTCAGCAGTTGTCCTAATAGCAGCTTGAACAGTCCTGCTGAAAATTTGGGTTGCCAGTTTTACTTTCATTTTCTCGAAAGAATTTGGAAAAATGTGTTGGCTGGTTAGTTTAGGACACATTTTTGTTGTTGATTTAAGTTCCATTTCAAATAGTTCCTGAACTACCCTAAAACTTGCAATTCCATTTGGTGTAGCTAAGTCGCATTTGAGCCAGCCATTTCTCAATGATTTAACAAGATGCGGGAAATCATATATACAGAACACTTTTCCACCATTATACATGAAAAAAGGCCTTTCCAAAGTTACACCCATATCCGAAAAGCACTTCCTATTGGAAGACCCTTGGTCACAAGTTATAACTTTTACTGTGATGCCAAAACTATTAGGAATTTTTAAATTTTCCAGAACTATATTTTTTAACATATTTGCAGAAAGTCCGTTTTTGGAAACAAAGTAATTTAGTACCAATGACCAGTTAGAAAACATTGATTTGACCATAAAAACACATAATTGTTTTCCTATTTGGCTTGTCCTTTCAACTCCATTTTCTTCATACCCATCAACCAAATCTAATTTAGGATTATATCGTAATTCCTTTCTAATTGCCATTTCATCCATTAATAGAATCATGTTGTTTTTTTCGCTCTGGGTCAAATCCAAGCACCGTTTTCTTATAACCTCAAAAGCAGAGTTCTTAAAACCTGGCTGCAGGAACTTAACAGGGGCCCATCGATTAACAGTCGAAATATGTGGCAAATTTAGATTTAGTTTATTTCTTAAAAATTGATATGTCGACTGCGAGACATAATAAATATTTTCAGCCAAATCTTTTACATCTTCCGTATATTCTTTAGGACGGGAACTAAGAAGAAGCTTACAAAATACCTTTGATTCTTTGCTCACGTTATTATAAGAGTCGATACGTTGGAGCACATCTGACTTTTTTGGTAATTTCTTCTGGTTTTTAATGTTTCTGTATTTTGCCAAAATGTTGTAATACTTCTTCCTGTAAAAATTTACGGATTTAGCATATGATTCGCAATTATTACAATACCCATCTACGGACTCACTTTTTCGTCTCTTTTTAGTTGAACAATCGGGCTCTGAAAACTCATAAGTTTCTTCGACATTTTCCAAATTAAATACAGGAACTGCTCCAGATTTTAAATATTTTTTCCCAATGTCAAAACTTGAGAAGTGATTAACGCATATAAATAATGGTTTGGTGTATTCTATAGTTTTAATGCTACATTTTTCTCGCCAAATTTGGCCCATAGCTGAGTCATAGGGCGGAAATTTAAACATTTTAAGTTTTTCATCATCCCGTCTAGATTTTCGGCAACATGTTATGCAGCATTGAACCCCTGACTTTAATAAATTTTTACCCACCCGGGGTAGTAAAATTTTACTCGGAGCCGGATCCATTTTTCGTATACTAATAAGTTCAATGAATATGCCAAATCAAAGGTAATATAATGACCAGAAAGGATCAACTACGTCAAAATATCTATATAAATTTTTAATTTGGATCAACCACGTCAAAAATATAGCAAAAAATTCAAAATCGGAATCAACCACGTTAAAATTTAGACAAATAATTATACTTGGAACTAGCCTTGTAAATATATTTGTACAAATTTTTATTTTGGATCAACCACGTCTAAATATTTGCCAAATTTAATATCAATTAATCTAAGTGCAGCATGAACAAAAAAACGACCATTCAGCTCGAAGATTCGATTGATAATGACAATAAACAAAATCGCCGGCACGTGCTCGCTCTGCGCTTGCTTTTTTACAAACAAGAACAAGAAGCGGACAGACAAAATTTGCATAAGAAAAAGTGACTGGCGAACGTGCCCGAGTAAAGCCAAGCATGTGAAGTCAGCGCCAGCGATCGCTGTCAGCGCACACAATTATGCGAACGACTGACCACATCAACATAAAGCAAATTATGAAAGCTGACTTCGAATTAAGAAGTGTGCCGAAGTCATCGCGAATATCTTCGAATAGCCGAAGTCTCTCGGTTCCATATACATTTTCCTCATCTTTGCTGCTCCCGCCCGCGTCCGAAATGGAATCGCAAAATTATTTCAGATGCGCCTTCTGTATACTGTTTATTCTGTGCTTCAATGCGACCACACTGTTGAACCTTAACAGCCAATAGGTCTGTTTGGGAACGAATAATTTGTACGAATTTGTAGGCAAATGGAAACAGCAAAGAAATTGTGCGTTCGCAAATCTGCTGACCTACAATCGTCTTGCTAAGCTTTTCCTGCTGCAGCTGAAAAGGAAAAAGATGCAGATTGAGCGCAACGAACCATTTGCCTTTTGCATTAATATTTTTTACTGGAAAAGTTCCCAAACAGACCTATTCACTGATCCAGTAGACGACGCCATGACACCTCACACAGATTGTGTATGTGAAATGCAAAAAATGGTCAAAAAATCGCTTCCCCTCCCAGTTTCGTATCACGTTGTCACTGATGGTGTCCTTCATCCTGTAGTTGCCACATCGCCGCACAACCTCAGTAACACAGAGTTGTATTTTGAGGAGATCAGTAAAGGGTTGCATTTGATAAGAGACAGCAATTTTCAGATAAATAAAATATACCATTTATAAATTGTTTAATGTCAACTTATGCATTTATATCACATTCATTTCAGGGCATAACAAATTCACATACTACTTCTTATATTTAGAAAAAATAAACAAAAATGTATTTCATAGTCGGTTTTGGCATGGACAAAAGTATTGACACAGCACACTTCAATGCAATAGATTTTTCTAAATTTGTTCGAACTGGTAATACTATGTCCAGCTGTCATTTGGTAGATACCGTTACTTATTATTGTCACATTTTTTACATTTGAAAGTGGTTTATTATACATTTGCATAAACAAAGAAAATCGTATGCTCAAATTGGTGAAATTATGGGAAGAAGTCGATTTACAATTCGATATATTTATTTATTTATTTATCAATTAGAGTACAACTCAAATAGATTACTAAAAGCTAGGGTATATATATTATGTACATAAATATGTTAATTACAATTAATCGCAACTCAAAAAGTGTGACAGCAGAATTAGTTTAGACTTAAAACTCTCTCTAGAATTACAAAATATATCTAAATTTTTACAAAATTGGTTTGTCTGCCTTAGGCAGCGTGTAAGCGGTTCGTTAAGACTAAAGTTAGTCTTATGACAAGGTAGGTAGAACATGTTGTTAAATCTGAGGCCACGTGCGGGACAATTGAAAAGTATTAACTCAAGCAAGAAGTGGCATTTGATATGGCTAGTGACTATGTCTCTAATAAACATTACCGAGGAAATTTTTCTTCGCATTTCTAATGTCGGCAAAGCTAGCAAAAGGCATCTACTTTTATATTCAGGCATAATAATTTTCCAACGGAGAGAGTGAATGGCATATCTAGTGAAGCGTTTCTGAATCTTCTCGATCCTTAACGAATAACCCGAATAGAATGGATCCCAAATGATGCTGCAATATTCTAGGTTCGATCTTACGAATGCAAAATACAAACTCTTGAGAGTAAAAACATCCTGGAATTCATTTGAATTTCTCATTACAAAGCCGAGCATGGACCTAGATTTGGTAATCATAAAGTCTATATGTTTAGAAAAGGACATTTTCGAGGAGAAGATGACTCCCAAATCCTTCTTTTCGTAAATTTTTGTGAGGATAACAGTGCCTATCTTGTAATGGAAATTAATCGCGACTTTACGTCTACTGAAAGACAGACACTGGCATTTACCAACATTAAGTGGCAAAGAGTTAGCATCACACCAAGAATGCAGTTTTGATAAGTCCTCTTGAAGGTTAATGCAGTCAGATACGTTCTCTATGCGACTATATATTTTCAAGTCATCTGCGTACATCAGACAACGCGACGTCAAAAAGACGTCCGGAATATCATTGATAAAGGTCAGGAAAAGTAACGGCCCAAGATGGCTGCCTTGAGGCACACCTGAGGTGACGTTAATGATATCCGATTTTGTATTGTTTATACGAACGAATTGGGTCCTATCGGTTAGGTACGATGCAAACCACTTAAGCATACTTGAATGAAATCCAATTGATTCCAACTTTGCAAGAAGGATTTTGTGACTAACCCTGTCGAAAGCTTTCGAAAAGTCAGTGAATATGACGTCGCATTGTTGACCTGTTTCAAATTGTTTTAAGACAAAATTAGAGAATAAGGCCAAGTTTGTAGAAGTGGATTTACCCTTTATAAAGCCGTGCTGATAAGGCGATATGACCTCTGAAATATGGAAGAAAATCCTATCATAAACAAGTTTCTCGAAAAGTTTGGGTATACTTGAGATTTTGCAGATCGGACGATAATTTGAAATATCAGACTTGCTCCCAGACTTATGGATAGGCATAATAAAGGATTTTTTCCAGTCCTGTAAAAACTCCCCACACCGCAGGGATTTATTAAAGATTATTGACAATGGGAGGGCTAACGCTGGTGCACAATTTTTTAATAAAATAGGTGGAAAACCATCTTCTCCTGAAGTTGGGTCATTTGGCAAGATCGCAAGGCCATCTAGAACTTCATCAACTGAGAGTTGTAAACCCTTAAAGACAAGTGCGTTGCTATCTATGTTATTGTCAATTTCGATTCCAGATTGAGGAACATAAACTGATCGAAAGAAACATGCAAAAAAATTACAAATTTTATCAATATCCGACGATGATTCTCCTAAATAATGCATCATGTCTGGGATTCCAGTGTCTTTCTTTTTGCTGTTTATAAACTGCCAAAAACGCTTACTATTTGCCCTTATTTCACTCTCTACATTAAGGATATAGTGGTGATATAAGAACTTGTTCAGAGTATCAAACTCTTTTTGCAACCGACTGTATATTGCATAAAGTTCTAAATTTTTGTTTGATTTGCGATACAGTTTGTATGCTTTAGTTTTTTTATTGTTGAGATTTATAAGTCTGGAGTTATACCAGATCGGCTTGGAACGACTCTTTACTGGTACAACAGGAACGAACGTGTTAATGGCCGCCTTCAAATTGTCTCGAAATACGTAGTAGGCTTGTGATAATTGGGGCTTGTTAAGGGCAGATTCCCAATCAACTGAATTTAATGAACGTGATATGTCATTGAATTCGGCTTTAATTAAGTTATAGTTCTTACAAGAATTAATGACTGATTTGATATAGTTTATAAGTTTAAAGCTCACACATAATGCTTTATGGTGGATAGAGTTAGGAAGAGGGGGTGAAGAAATGGGCTCGACATCAGATTTTAGATCGCTGGTTATAAAAACTAAATCAAGTATACGATTGATGTCGTTATGAACACTGTTAACCTGACAGAGATTAAACTCAGCAAAAGTGTCGAGTACCTCGCATTCACTCTCGCTTGATACATTATATGGTAATAATTGCTTAACATCCTCATCAAAACACCAATTAACATTGGGTAAATTGAAGTCACCCAATATTATGATATGTTGATTGTGGTTTAGATTATTTAATATGGTGCAACAGTTACTTATATGCGTTTTATACAATTCGTTTGGACTTAATGGTGGAATGTAACTTACAGAAATGAACAATTCATGAGATTTTTCTATGACAATTTTAACAATAATTTGATCAATATCTAAACGACCCTGGTCTGAGCACGTATCAGAGGATAGGGTAATTTGCGTACTGGGCAAACTCGAACGAACAGCAACAAGTACGCCACCGCCTTTAGAGAGACCGGTAGTGCGGGAGCATCTGTCTTTGCGAAATACATTATATTGTTGACAATCGAACATTTCAGCAGTATGATGGCATTCAGAGAGCCAGGTTTCTGTTAAAACTATGATATCGTAGAGAGACGATGAAGAAAAAAGCAGCAACGGTAGCATTTTGGTTCTTATCCCGCCAGCATTCTGATAATACAGTAGGGATTCTGTAGCATTTGCAGAATTAATAACAGCGTCGGCGCACGCTAGGACTGCAGTGGTTTCGCCTCTACTCTTGGAAAATTTGTAAACGGCCTTACTCTAATATTATCTTGCCAAAGAGAAGGGTCGAAGATTTTGTCGTAGTACTTTTCTGCTACGCCAAGTTTGAACGATACTCTCTTTAGTCCTTCAATTGCAGAGTCTTTCTTTACTAAAATGTAGCATGAAAGATCGCTCTTATCTATAGCAGCATGACTATGTACATAGTCAATAATGCTTTCGGTGGTCACTGTGGGATTGATTGTTAAGCAGTTTGGCGCCACAACGAACTTCGCGAGTAGATAGCGCAGCGGTCGACCACGTAAGCTAAATGCAAGAGAAAAGGCGCGAATTCTGAGAAAAATTTGAAAAAACCCAAGAATTCCGTCAACCCAACTCGCAGCGGAGGCAAAGGAAGAATTCAACAAGGAAGTTCACCCGAAAACTGTACGTAGAGTACTGCACCGCGCTGGGTATAAAGCCAGGGTAGCAAGGCGAAAACCTTTTGAATCGTTCAGCGTGGAGCGGGGTAAAGAGAGAACGGGTTGGTTTTGTTTTTATGGTCTTTATTGCTTGACGTACGAAAGACAAGTAACAGATAATACAAGAAACATTAAACGATACAAACGGCCGAAGCCGGGGAGCAGAAAATAGGAGGAACATGAGTACAAAGGGAGAAGGAACGATTAGGATTAGTGATGGGCTTCACGGATCACTAAATACAGCACAGTACATCTGAACATCGCGGCCGCCATTGCAGATTGCAATAATATTGGGGTGCCGGGGTCTCGTCCAGGGTTACGGCGGACGGCTGGCTGGTGGAAATTTTGGCGTTGATGCGCGACTGCCTGGCTGTAATGGGCTGACGGCTGGAGGGTTGTCGCCGTTCCGCGATGCCGGAGCGCTGGGGGGTGCGCTGAGGGCCTCTCTGCTGTCGATGCTCGGTGCGGACGTCTGGGGGGCAACTGCTGGGGTGGTCGCTAGCGCCGGATCTGCAAAAGAGGAGATGTCAATTGTGAGAAGTGATGATGATGACATCGTTGGTGTGGGGTCTGATCGGTTTGTCAAGCGATGGGGTTCGCTTGAGTTCCCGTCAGAGGAGTGAAAGCGCTTGGGACAGGTCGCACGGGAATGGCGACTGACTCGGACCCGGGATGGGTGCGCTCGAGGTTTATTGTATGGGGGGGTGCAATGTGGAAATGCGAGAGGGCTGCAGTTTCCATCAGTTGCTGTGCATATTGACCGCGTGGCGTCAAGCCAACGCTTTTGTCGTACCCTTTTTCGCGGTCTCATTGGGGGTGAAAGCCATCCTGCGGGGGCGAAACGTTTGGCAACGAAGGGGGGTGTTTGCCGTTTTGAATCTGAGTTTGCAGGGATGGTGGGCTCCGATTGATTTGCCTTGCCAATCACGTCAGAAGGGGCTTCCTTTGGAGTAGGAAGATTTTTTCGAAGGGCGGGACCAGTGTGCGTATGGTGATTTGGCACCGCGGCAGCCTTTGTCAAAGCTGATGACAGGGGTACTGGGCCGCTTAATATCCAACCGAATACTGGGTGTTGAGCAAGTAAGCTGCCACATACATTTCGGTGGAAACCTTCGAGCATGATCTGCGGGATGAGATCACTGCCAATCACTATATCGATCTGCGCTGCCTCGAAGGGGTTGGGATCAGCGAGATCTAGCATGGCGAAATCGTTCAAATTGGGGGTTTTTATTTTTGAAGGGGGGAGCAATTCCGTTAGCTTTTGAAGCACGATTGCTTGCACGGGGAGGTTTGTGCTCGTTTTAGGGACTGCCAATGTCAAGAAGCATATATGGTTGGCGGTTTTCACAATCTGTCCGCCCATGCCCGAGATCTGGAGGCTAGATTTCTCGATTGGCAATTTTAGGCATCTCTGGACCTTCGAGGAAATGAAGGTGCGCTGAGAGCCTTGATCGATCAACGCTCGAACTCTGAACAACTTTCCTAAATGGTTAATGGACACCAGTGCCGTAGGCAGAAGAGATTGGGTGCCATTATTTGAGTGAAGGGCTGGTACTGGGGGTGTACTTTGCCTTGAAGATGTGCTGGATTGCGCATCGGAAAGGGGAGGATGAGTGATGGAGTTGTTGCTCGGTTTTGAATAACGATTGGGGGACTGAGTGGGTTGCGTATTGCATTTGGGGAGATGAAGCAAAGAGTGGTGCTTTTTCTGGCAGTATACGCATGTGAAATTGCTTGTACAATCCTGAATTAGGTGAGATGTAGCAAGACAATTTACACAGATCTTGTGCTTTTTCACATATGCTAATCGACTCTGGGGGTGAGCCTTTTAAAGCTTTGGCAAGTCCGTACGGAATGATTTGCGTTGCAGAGTTTGCACGCGAAGTCCTTTTTCACTTCAGTGTGAAAATTTATGGATCTGGGGGGCCGTTTTTTGGGGACATTGGAAGATGAGGATTGTGGTTTCGACTTGGTAGGCCGAAAGAAATTCAGCCGTTCCACTATCTCGTATCTGCAGGTCAGAAAATAGGAGGAACATGAGTACAAAGGGAGAAGGAACGATTAGGATTAGTGATGGGCTCGACGGATCACTAAATACAGCACAGTACATCTGAACACCTTTCATCAGCCTTATAAATCGAAAAAGGCGGAAAGAGTATGCCCAGCAATACAAAACTAAATCTGAAGACTTTTGGAACAATGTTTTATTCTCAGATGAGAGTAAATTTAACATTTTTCGATCTGACGGCAAAATATTAGTATGGAGAAGACCGAACACAGAATACGACAAAAATAACACAATGGCTACAGTAAAACATGGTGGCGGAGGAGTTATGGTGTGGGGTTGTATGGCTGCATCCGGCGTGGGAGAGTTGGTATTTATAGACGAAATAATGGACAAAACCGTATACCTAAATATACTTAAAGAAAATGTAAAAAAAAGCATTGAAAAACTGAATTTACAGACAAATTTTTATTTTCAACACGATAATGACCCTAAGCACACAGCTTTCGACGTCCGTATGTGGCTTATATAGGGGACTGTCACGTAGGTTGAGACGGGTTTTGTTTTTTAGCCATAACTTTTTACTCAAAAGTGATAGTACAATAAACTTTATATTGTTGGAAAGGTAATTTCTTTGGCTACATTTTTGCCGAAGTAACTAGTTGGATTGTTTCAAGAAAAAAAAAGTTATGACCAATTTTCTGAACACATCATTTTTTGGCCCAAAAAAATTTGTCACGTAGGTTGAGACACTATATGTAATTGAATGTGGGTTAGACAAAATAAAGCGTATACTCCAAATTTCAAGTGTTTATTGTTTATTCAATCATTTGGAAGGCCTCAGCCACAAGAAATATTAAAAAAAGTAAAAAAAATAATTGATTTTTTATCATTCCGAGAGGTCGGCATCAGAATCGCAATTCTGGCAAGTGAAATAGCTTCGTGACATGTTAACACATTTCAAATGAAATGGTCGCTTACACTTGTTGCATTCAATAGAATTGTTTTTGGTCATTCTGGCTGGCAGCATTTTCATGCAGATCAAGCAGAAATCAACATCTTCTTCCGACGATGATGACGATTTTTTTTGGCGGCCCGTGTTGGCTGTGATCGCTTTGTGGGTGTTTCTTTTTGCGGTGAAATCTTTCGCTTCTGTGCTTTCGTTTCTTCTTTCTCCTTCTTTTTTCGGCTTTTTCTTGACGTTTTTGTTGCTTTTCCTTGATATTTGCAACATTTTCTGGTGATGTGAGAATTCGACTCGTTCCCGGCTTACGGCCACGATTTGATTTTTTCCGCGGCGTAGTTTGCTGAACTGGCCCAATATCGCTGAGCAACGATGACAAACTTTTCGAACGAGAAGCCGATCCGGCCGATGTTGTTGCAATTGATGGTTCAACCGATGTTGTTGCTTCGGAAGTCGAATCTTCAACATTTAAAGCCACGTCGAGGTCGGCAGTTTCATTACGATAAATTCGTCGTTGCTCTTCTTCAGTGTGACTAAAGTGTCTCAACCTACGTGATTCGCCGCCATTTTGACATGACGCAATATTTTTTTTTCATCACAAGAAATGTTCGAAATCACTCCGGAATATTAAAATAGACTTAAAACTGTAGTGTAAATGTAATGCTCACCTTTTATAGAGACTGGAATATATTCACTTTTTTTACGTTGCAAAAAATTCGAAAAACCCTTTTTTTTCAATTTTTTTTCGTGTGGTCTGGTTCACAAACAAGGAGTGTGAGAAAACACGTCTATATACTATGAAAAGTTTGCTACGAATGATACAACAACTTTAGAGTATGAATAACATGGCTGACAGCTGTCATTGGAAAAAAAATGGGGGTGTCTCATCCTACGTGCCGTCTCAACCTACGTGACAGTCCCCTACAATGTTCCACATATTCTACCGCATCCGCCACAATCACCCGATCTAAATCCCATCGAACACCTTTGGGAAGAATTGGAAAGACGGGTTCGAAAGCACAATATAACCAATAAAAGCCAACTAATGAATATCCTTTCACTAGAATGGCAAAATATAGGAGCAGACATTACCAAAAATTTAGTTAAATCAATGCTTAAAAGACAACGAAGTATTAAAGAGAATGGGTTTTGCTACAAAGTATTAATTATGCCATAACATCATGTTTTTTTAGTTTATAAGTAAGTGTGCCAATACTTTTGTCCATGCCAAAACCGACTACGAAATACATTTTTGTGCCGATTAATTCACCCAGGCTATTTAGATATGAAATAACTATTAGGTTTAGTTAATCGAACATTATTATATTGCACTATTCTAATGAAAGTTAAGTTGAACAGTTTAATTGAAACATTTCATCGCCACCTCTTGCAGCCAATTCAATATAATCATAATGATGATTATTATAATCTTCATCATCAACATTATAAGCCTCACCATCACCATTATCATCATTCCTCATTAGTATTAACTCCATAGTTAACAACTTTGTGCATAATATACTGTAACGACGAGGCACTCTGTGCTGTGCTATGCATGCATGCTTTTACGACCACACTTTTAGGCATGCACTTTGAAGTACGGCCGGTTGGCTATAATTCCGATATGGCGAGGATGGTTCGCGAAGGTGATGGGCTGTGCTAGAACGATCGAGATAGAGAGTACAACTGGAATGTGCAAGAAACATCGGCGCGATAAGAAAACAAGTATAAAAAGCAGCAGTGTGCAGCGCAGAGGGTCGAGTCTTGGTTGAATAAGCAAAGTAGTAACAAGTGTAGATCCAAGCAAAGTGTAAATCTGTAAATAAAGTGATTGTTGGTTTTTGACTGCGTTTGCGCTGAATAATTGAAGTGGTTTTATTTTTCAAGCACAATCCAAAACGAACTTAGAGAAGTCATTTTCGTAACAATACATATGATGCACTTTTTGTGGCAATTTTCTCATACTTGATACAATGGGGTCAGAATTAAAAAAAATGTATTAAAAATGTTTTCAATGGTATTTTTTCAGCCCACTTTCGTAAAAAATTCTCCCTGCAACACTTGAAATCGTTATTCCGTGCTTCTTGAGCTTCTTCCGGCAGTTGGCTGATTGGCAATAAAGCATGCGATATGATTTGCGGTCGATGCAAAAACTATTTGTGGAAAATTGTGGGCATATTTTACCAGGAATAGCATTTTAAAAAATATTTTACAGTTTTTAATCCATAATTTTGCTATTTCGATTTGATGTTCACTAGAAACAACCATAAAATGGTGTGAATGTTTTTATTCAAGTCTACATCGATTTCTATTATTGATGCAGATATTTCTGCATTTTGAAAAAACAATAAAAACAACAATAAAACCTTTTGCTTATTTGTTTTCATCTAAAAAAATAAATAATTAAAAAAAAATTATTTTGCACATTTCTATTTGTTCTCATACATGGCCCATTTGGCCCATGAGTTCGCACACAAAAATTGAAATGCTGGAAAAGTGCGCAACATTCGCGCAACTTTTCTTTTCATAAAATGTTACTGAAATATCTAAGCTATACGCTAATAAAAACAGTTTTGCTCGATCTCACAAGACTCACAATTATATGTCTATGAAAAGGTAAAAAATTGAACAATTATTAAGCTTTTAAACAAAAAAACAAATAAAATACTTATAAACATTTTTTCACAAAACAAAATACACACTGCATTATTGAAATACCTGAACATGAAGGTTGCATAATTAATTTTTAAATACTTTTTAAAATCAAAAAAAGAAATCGTTTTGAAGTAAAGGAAAAAACGCATTTATCTCTGTTCGCACAAAAACTGAAAAGAAATGTCAACTTTCAGAGTGCTTTGCGGGAAAACGGTAAACTATTTTGCAACAACTCTTTCACGTAGTAATGCAGAATTTTATCCACTTTAACCCGGTACAAAAACATATTTGTATCTTTATTTTTCGTTTTTGAATTAATCGGCACTTTACTTATATATTACCCCACTGTGCGTCGTGCTTCTACATATTACACCATCGTAGCGGATTTGAGTGATTTGACAACCTTCAATGTCACGCAAGACATACCTATCATTGGGAAGTCCCTTATGTATTACATAAGGTCCGCGGAAACGGGGAACGAATTTTTTATTTGTACCGACGGAAGTATCTACGATGTTCATGACAACAAAATCCCCAACCTTGTACGTGCGGGAAGGTTTACAATTCTGCTCATACCACTTCTGACTGCTTAACTGACTTTTCTTTATATTCGCAAGTGCGTCATCACGTATTTCACTTATATTTCTTTCGCTGGGACCTAAACCCCTATCAAATAGGTACTCGGTAAGCCAGTCAATCGTAGGCCCTCGCTGAGCAACCCCGAACAATATTTGGCTGGGTGTGAAACCGGTAGATCTATGGACGGAATTATTAATAACGTATTCGACCTCGGAAAGGCGTTTGTGCCAATCTGCATGCTGAAGAGGCTCCGAGATTTTTCCTAACATATTCTTAAGGACCCTGTTTACGCGTTCAACTTGGCCATTGGCCTGTGGGGATGCTACCGCTACCTGCACGTGCGCAATATTCTTTGTCTTTAAGTAGTTTTGAAATTCTAGGGAAGTGAAGCAACTTCTTCTGCCCGTAATGACTCGAGCGGGCCTACTGTAGTAAATGAAGTATTTATCTAACGCAGCACAAACTTCTTTAGTGCTTGTGGTGTTCGTAGGATAAAGGCGGACATATTTGGTGAATGTGTCAATCACGACAAGGAGGTGTTTGCGCTTGGACTGAAGGGCGGGGGGGGGGTCCAAAGTGGTTTAAATGAATAGTGTCGAACGGGACTGGATGCTTAGGACTATTAAAGAGTGAATGTTCGTTCTTTCTTACAGAGGCGGAATACAAGATGCGATGCTTCCTCTTCATTTGCGGGAACCAATAATGCATCCGTAGGCTGTCATAGCATTTCGTTGTACCAAAATGCCCTAATTTCTCATGCACATGTCTTACTAAATTAACTTCCATTTCTTTGGGTACATAGAATAAGAGTTTACCAGTGTTATCGTTTCTATAAATTATACCTTCAACCATTTCATAGTTCACTAGTTCCCCTTCTTCTAGCGTTTACCTTAACTTGTCCAAAATGGGGTCTCGATTTTGGGTAGCGCGTAACTGAAAGTCGACGTCAACCGAAGTAATAGCACAAAATTATGTGCGTTCGGCTCAGAGCGTCAACGTGACCCATGGAGTTGCCCGCTCTGTGTTTTATCCGATAGCCAAAATTTTCTAACTCGAGGGACCAACGCGCATTCTTTGGGTTAACATCCTTCTTAGCCAATGTCATAGTCAAAGAATTGCAGTCGGTCACGATTGTGAAAGGTATCCCTTCTAGGTATACTCGGAAGCGGCTCAACGCTGAAACTATAGCTAGCGTTTCCAACTCAAAACCAATGATGCCAACAAATTTTTGAAAAAATCCCTACCGCATCACAAGAAAATCCCTATTTTTCCTTACGCAAATATCAATTTTCCCTACAAGTTTCCCTACATATATTTTCAAACATCGAAATCAAACTTCGCAAGCTGCACACTTGCATTTGAAATTATTCGTTTCGATTTTTTCAAGCCATCCCTTAAATTCTTCCATTTCCAGCCAACTGTCGTTAAATTTTTGCTTTCGATTCTTCAAATTGAAATCTTCCAAAAAAGAAGATGAATCAGAAGAATTGCTCATTGTTCTATAAACAATTTTATGTAAGTATTGAAAAATTAAAAAAGTATAACATTTGAAGCAACTTACGATTTTCTCTCCATAATTCAGACTATGATTAATAGATAAAATAAATTGAAAAATGTACTCGAAAACGCGGTAAAATTAAAATTAAGGAAATAAGCTGACAAATGTGTATGTTCAAGCACAGACAAAATACATGAAAAGCCTTGCTAGCCAGTGGGTGTGTTCAAGCATATTTGAAGATTATACTTGCCAAGATTGCCACATTGCAAAAATTTCAACGCATTAATCATAAAAAGAAATTACTTTTTTACTTACTTTATTCCTTTTTGTTTTTAAATATAGAGACAAATTTCAGATTTTTGAAATTCCCTACATTTAAGTAAATATTAAAAATCTGTCCTTTTTTCCCTACATCGCAAATTTAAGGCTGAATTTCCCTACATGTAGCCGTTTTTTCCTACGGTTGGCATCACAACTCAAAACTATGATAATTCATTTCGGCTGGGGAGGTCGCTTTCGAGAAGTATGCTACTGGATGAAATCTCTAGTCATCTTGTCTTTGCAATAAAGCGGCACCAAATCCTAATTTGCTGGCGTCGGAGTGAAGTTCTGTTTCCCTACTGGAGTCGTAAACGGCGAAAACTGGGGCACTGACTAATTCGTTCTTAAGTTTTTCAAAGGACCTAATAGAATCAACATCTAAGACGAACTTACTATCCTTTTTCAATAATCGGTAAAGTGGGCAAGCTATCTGCGAGAAGCCTGCAATAGATTTTCTGAAGTACGAACATAATCCTACGAACAAATCGAGCTCTTTCTGGTTTTTAGGCATAGGGTATTTCTGGATAGCTCTTAAGTGGTTACAACCGGGACGAATTCCTTCTGAAGATGCTTCGTACCCTAGGTATTCTATACGAGAATAACCAAATTTGCATTTTGAGAGCTGCAGCTTTAGGCCATTTCTGGCAATACACCGAAGGACTCGTTGGAGTAGCTGAAGATGCTCTACAATATTTCCGATGGCAATAATAATGTCGTCCATATATAACATAATTTTATTGTCGTCGCTCGGTCTTACACAACCTTTCTGAAGAACGTCCCGTATGATTTTTCGAACTTCGTGCTTTTCAGCAAATGATAGGCGTCTCGGGGATCTGAAGAATGGCACGTCATTAATTAAGGTAATATTCATTTTGTAATCAGGGGCCCTAACTGTTGAATAGTCAATTTCCAAATATGATTTCTTAATAGCACTTTCAAATTGGCGTATCATTTTTGCACCTAACAGAGGATCTATATCAAATTCCTTCTCGTTTATGCACACAGAAGCGATAATGGCTTAAAATTCGTTAAACAAGTCGAAAAGGCCTGAGCGGGTCCGTTTATTAGCACTAATAGCCTCGTCGTCATAATCACTCAAATTCCCGGAAGGCGCAGAATGACACGGAGAATTTGCCAAATCAATACCAGAAGTCTCGCTACTCGAATTCGAATTAGCTGTAATTAAGGAAGTGATGCTGGTAATATTTTTCGGCTTATTCGATATTCCATTTATTTGTATTTTTAAATTAGAGATTTTTAGAAAACAACACATGTATAGGCCAATATGGAACCTATGCAGCATATCCCGTCCAATCAGAACGTTGGCGGGCAGAAGACCGTTGGGAACTACATAGAAAGAAGTGAGTTTTATCTCTTGAAGAATTTGTAAATGACATTCGATTCTGCCAAAAGTATAGATAGGACGTTTTCCTACGCCGGAATAGCCTGTATTGATTAATTTAGAGCAGCATAACTCCTTAGGGCGCTGTTATGCAGACGGTCAAATGACCGTCGGTCACGATAGTTGTTGTTGCTTCAATGTAAAATGAAAAATTGAGAGAGAGAGCGGGAGAGTAAAATTTGACCGCGTCGGTCAAAAATGATGAGGCTCTCGATGCCAAATCATGCGATCAAAACAGTGTTACGTTGTGAAATTATTCACAACACATGTGTTTTCGGAGCAAAATGGCACACTTGTCGCGAAAATATGTATCTAATGACGGAAAAAATGGTTCGTAGCAACCCTCATCGTTTGTTTAGTGTACTGGTGACCGCCGCACTATGGCCCGGTTTGCCATTTTTCATTGCAAAAATCATAACTTCTGAACCAATAAAGATATTTAAAAAATTTAAACTGCATCTGAAAGTGTAATATCTAAGCTTTAAAATGGGCAAAAAACAGGGTGCCACAGTAACAGGGGGCTTTAAAATTCGTTGCCAAAGTTAAGATTTAGTAAAACTTCATACTACAATGAAATTACTTATTTGTTTGCATTAAAAAATTATTTTTTTTATATATTTTTTCTAATAAATTAATATAATTTATTGATTCATATGTAATTTAAAAAAAAAAAAAATTTTTTTTGAAAGTTAGATTTTTTCAAAATCGCTATCTACGCTGGAAGGAATGTCTAATAATGAAATCATTTCTAAGCTATAAGTATCTGTAAGTTCTTTTTGTGATATTTTGCAAGTGTTCATACATATACAAAAGGTAGTCCTTATTTTTGCATTCTTGAGCTTCTTCAGACAATTCCCCAATTGGTAAGCACTGGTATTCTATTAAATCCTTTCCATGTGCTAAAATTTTATGTACCGTAGGAGTAAGTTTCTTCTCTGATTAACTCAATCGAGGCTGCAATCGAGTCTGCTAAGTTTCAGTAAAGAAATGGACTGCGCTTGAACCAGATTTAAGTTAAAAAGGCGGTGTCACGCCTCCTTGTTTAATACCCGCACCTTTCCCTCTGTCGAACGATATGAATAAGTGGTATGTTCGTACTTAGTTTCATTGCTGTGCGACATATAAGTCAGCAAAATATTTGGGTCACAAAAAATGTGCCACGCCCCTTGTCCAACGCCCATCAAATCTTACCAGTAGAATGACTCATCTATGGGACGACACAATACTAAACTTCAATGCTTTGCACCTTACAATTTCGAAGATATTCATTTATAAAGATTTGGCTTTTATGGGCGGTGCCACACCCCACTGTCCAATACCCGCCCCATTCCTCTGTCGAAGGACATGACTAAATAGTAAGTTCGTAGTGAATTTAATTGATGTGTGACTTATGGTTCCAACGTTATCGTCTGAAAATTTTCAGAATTCACGGTCAAAAATGAGAGAGATTTTCCGACTTTTCCAATAGATTTTCCGGAATTTTCTTTTCGCACAAACCTGAACTGACTCAAGACGAATCCAACAAAGAAAACTTCATTGAAATCGGCCAGTCCGTTTGAGCGTGATTAGATATATAGATTTAGATAGATGCCAGCAACACAAAATGGGTTGTCGACCGTACTAAATGTGCGCGATTTTTATACTTGCGTGTTTTTCGACCCGAGGTTGTTTCACTTTTATTGCTCTGGAAAGTAAAGTTGCAAAAAGTTGCAGCTGAGTTTTGGAAGTTAGGTAAATAATTGAATAGCAAATAACCTACCTCAATTTCGCGGAGGTCATTTTTGGTCTTTTTTTTTATTTTCGATCAAAGTTGAAAAAAGGTCGAAATATAGACTTTTCGAGCAATCGGTAGATCGAACAACTTTTAAAACAAAATAAACATTTTTTATTTTTATTATATTAACAATTAACGTACCTTTTAGAAAAACCAACAAGTTACCGATTGGTCGCTTCATTTACATACAAATGAGTCTTAAAGAGGGGGAAAAAAACCAAAAAATACACATTTTTCTCGATGTGGAAAAATTGTCAACTTTGAGCGGCTCTACCTCCCAAACTACTAATCTGAATTTAATGAAAGTTACATATTCGTAATCCCTGGAAAATTCTCAATAAGATGCGTGTATTCATTTTATCGAACGCTTTCATGAAATTTTTGATTTTTGCAACGTTTTACCGACCGTTGGGCCATAGTGCGCCGATCAAATGACCGTCTGCATAACAGGGTTTTGGCACAGAGTAGAAAAAACAAAACGAGAGCGTAAAAAGTATCGTGACCGACGGTCATTTGACCGTCTGCATAACAGCGCCCTTAGGCACTATTGACTCATTTATGAAGCTCGCGGGACTACCGGTGTCCAAAAGAGAAAAATACGGTTTTAAAGGAGTGCACAACTCCGAATTCGATATGTACGCAACGCTTACCCATCCAAAAGCTCCCAATATTTTCTTAAACTCCGACGGCTCTTCCTCTCCGGCTGAAGAAGCGGTCTCCTCCTCGACTCCTTGGACAGCTGCCACATTTCCCCTCTTCTTGAGACACTCTTGATTACGATGCGTCGAGTCCCCGCAACGGAAGCATGTACCAGGAGCGCGCTTCGGCTGAGTACAGTCTTTGGCCAAATGCCCGTAACGTGAACAGTTGAAGCAGCGAGTTTGTCTTGGCGCGTCGGCTGAAGTGTCTGAAGTTCGTGTCAGTGTCTTAGCACCAGCAGTGCTTGGGGGTGCGACTGAAGAGGCTCTCCTGAAGGCCGCAATTGACGACTGGTAGATCTTGGCCCGATCTAGTAGCTCATCGATCGTGGTGGCGCCGGCAAGTATGGCAATATGTGCTGAATGGTCACGTAGGCCAGCGATGATCATTTGCACTAGTTCAGCTTCCGAAACGTGACCATGCTGGGATAGCGCGGTCATTTCCAGCACATATTTGTCAAACGATTCATCTCGTCTTTTGAAGCGCTGACGAAAGCGCTCGTATAATTCGAATTGGCTGAGTTGGCGATTAAATCGCTTTGTGAAGGCGGCCTTGAGTTCAGGCCAGGTTGCCACGTTTATGGTCCGCAAGAAAATTTTCGCCGTGTTCTGAATTAACCGCCGAGCACATTTAAACATTTCGGTTTCACTTGCGCCAAGCGACGCCATTATCTCTTCGTAATCGGCCATCCACTTTGCCACTGCGTAATCGTCCTCTCCCGTAAACGGCTGGATCGAGTCCGCGACGTCGGCGAAGTTCACTTTAGTTACTGTTGTGGACGCTGCACTGTACTCCAATTCGGCCACTAGTTTTTTAAACTGAAGTAACTGGGCACGCTTACTGAGCAATGCTATTTCCTTATCCAGGGCATCCTCTTCGCTTGAAATTTGAGGCATGCTGGCCCTTTCACTTCTAGCCTCGTTCTCCACGTCGTCAGCTGCGGTTCGATTAGCTGCTGAAGGAACTGTTGAAGTTGAGGAGGTTTGGGCTGAGGTTACGACGTAAGGCAGAACGGAGCTGAAGTTGCTGCGGAAGGTGCTTCTACAGAAGGCTTGGTGAGCGCGGCAACGGAAGGCGCTACTGTTTTGCCGACTTCCACTGAAGGAGTGCTGATCGGGAGTCCGGCTGTTGAAGGCGCAGCAGCAGGTAAAGCGGCGGATGAAGCCGCAACTAAAGGTGCGGCAGTTACAGCTGCCTCCATGGGTTTATCGTTGTTTTTTAAATAAAAGATTGGTTCTTTTCTTAATTTTACGTACACCGAATTTATTTATTTAATAGAGCAAACGGCTTGGTTGGATGGCAAATCTAGGCTGCCTGCTGCGATGCTGCTGGATGCAAGAAGATCTGTGAAAACTGCAGCAGCATCGCAGCTGCTGCTGCAGTTTTCACAGATCTTCTTGCATCCAGCAGCATCGCAGCTGCACAGAGTCAGATATCTAAAATATGCTGACTCTGTGCATTCCTTCACGTACCGACTCGTTGCCTTTAGCTTGCGGTTCAGTGCAACGAGTCGGTTCGTTTATGGCTAGGGTGTCCCCTGCCATAACTCCCCTAGGGCCACTCTGAGGACTCTCCTGAGTTCTTTTATTTACAATTTTTATGTTCAACTGCTTTCCAACTTTCAACTTCCGATGTAAAGGATGTAGATAATTATTACTATTACTAGTATAACTACTAGCGTACCACTTATTCCGTATGATATATTTTGGTGATACCTTAGCTCTTTTATCTCATTTATATTTTTAAAGTTATTTATTACAATTTTTTCGAAAGAGATAGAGTTATTGTATGTTTGGTTTAGTGGTTTAACTAGTATGATAAAAGTATCGTAATATTCTGTTCGTTTATTTTTAAATTCCTGCTTATTTAATTGTAGTTTATAATTTGCAAAATTAATTAAATAATTTCCTCCTAGTATTAGGTTTCTGGCATCACAATTTTGAATAAGTTCCAACTCTATGGCATTTTTTATTATTATGGTAGCATTTCAGTAGGTTTAATTTGTGGCGGCGGGTTGCGACGTCGTCGGGTTAACTTGTACGCTTTCCGCATACACTTTTTTTGCATGTATTGCATATATTTACAGTCTTATTGTTATTGCAATATCCTATTTGACACTACTTGCATACAGTAACCGTGCCACTTGTAGTTGGTGTTCGTGTGGTTTTTGCCTTGAAGTCTGATATTCTGAAGCAAGTTCATCTACTAATCGAAACAGAACGTCTTTTCGTGAGATATTATCTCCTGTTGTATTTTTATACAATATCCAGCAATTTATTCCGGCTAAATCTAAAATATTGAAAAAGACTTGAAGTGGCCACCTTCTGGAACCTGATTTCACGGTTTATTTTCGTGCCATTTGATCAGTGATATCGACGCCAAATTTAGTTCTAAACGATACAGTTTTAGGTAATTTTTTTGCAGTTTTATCAATTTTGACCTGTTGATTTTTTGTACTTAGTATAAGTACTTTTTTATTTGCTTTGCTCTTGTACACGGTGACTGCATCCCAGGGGCGTAGCCAAGGGGGGTTTAGGGTGTCAGAACCCCCCCCATAGCCTATAATTTGTCAACATTTTCAATCACTATGCATCGTATGTACGTTCCCACATTAGCAAAAAGGTCTTTTCATCTTTAAATATTTAAAAGAATATTAACAAAACCCTGTTTTTACCGAAACTAATTTGTTTTTTTAATAGTCACGTTTAGGCTTAATGCAGCGATTTGCATGTTCTAAAACCATGTCTAAGGAGTAGTTTAGTTCGTCGACCGGAATGTCCTTCAGGATGTCGGTACAAGCCTTTTGGATGGTTTCTACGTTCTCAAAACGCTTTTTTTCATGGGCAAATGCATTCTTTGAAAAGGTGAAATTCGCACGGTGCCACATCGTGTGAAAACAAAAAAACAGTCAAAACAAGTGTCAATAGATGGGATGGCATCCTTCGATAGCCAGATAAATGTTCAGTTAAAATGCAATAAATTTATGCTATTGAGATGCTTAACCTTCGCCTTACTAAAGATGATCCCAGGCACTTCCGCCGCTATTTTGAGTAAAACTCACAATAAATATATAATAATTTATAAATTTGTTTCATACTTCAGTATTTAGTATCTTCCTCTGGCGATAGTTCGTATTTCGAAAAAGGCCTAACTTTAATGATTTATTTTGAGACTATGGAAAATATTAGAAGATTTCTTTCCAAAGGGTTTATTGAACACATAATTTATCGTGAGTTTTTATCAAAATGGTAGCGAAAGCGCCTGGGATCACCCAGATACATTTGTATAAAAAATGACAAAATTCAAGTTTAAACATGAACAAAATTTCAAAAAAAATATTTTTTTCATGTTATTGAAAATTTCCTTCAAATTTTTGCAGATATTAAACATGAATATTAAACAGATCACCCGGGTAGGTATAAGTAAAGCGAAGGTTAAATCCAATTTCAAGAATTTCAATGAAGATTTTGGCTAATCTTTTATGAATTACCGCCCAATTTTGATCTACGGTGATCGCGGATTCAGTTGGCTAACACTTTGGTCATCATTTATGTTCTGACAATCGTTTTTAAATCGCTTTTACCACTTATGAACTCCACCACGGTATAAACAAAAATCACCATAAACTTGGTCCATCAATTTAAATGCTTCGGTTAAAGTTTAAACATTTTTAAAACAATAGTTAATATTGGATCTTTGTTCGGTGCACATTTTTGTGCGATGACACAAACATACTTCCACTTCAGATGCAATAACTTCGCTCTCAGTCCACCAAATTTTTACTAAAAATCAGGGAAAAAAATTAGTTTTTAATGCATTAAGTCACATAAGCCACAACAAAATGCCCTATTTGGAAAGTGCACTTTACTTTAAAAAACATGTAATACTAAACAGGCAAACAAATTTTTTAAAACCCCCCCATGACCAAGTTCTGGCTACGCCCCTGCTGCATCCACTGGACTTGTACAACGCACACTGGGGTAATTCATGCCGATTTTGGCGATTAATTCACCCGGACTATTTAGACATAAAAAAAGTATTAGGTTTAGTTAATTATACATAAAGAAATAAAAAAGAAATGTATTTGAACATACTTTAGTGGATTTTTTTTTATTTATGACCGAAAATGCAAAATTGTTGCAAAAGGGTATTATACAGAATTCCTCGCTTATTTATTAATTACTGTCGGAATCATCATCGTATTCACCTACGCTTTCAACTTCGCATCCATCGTTATCATCATCATCATCATTGTTCATATCATCGCGTTCTTCTTCCGCAACTATCAACAAATCCAATGCTTCCCTTGGCATGCGCGTAACTGCTTTATGCAGCAATTTCGTTTCTGTCGATATAATGGGATCAGAACTTACAAGCAGTCTATTTAGAACGTCTTCGTTGGTTTTTTCTCGGCTACTTTTTCGAGAAATATTCCCTGAAATCCTTAAAATCTTTATTTCTCGCTTCCTGCGCTTCTTCAGATAATTCACCGATTGGCAACAAGGCGTGAGTTATGACCTCTGGTCCATGAATTAAATATTTATGAACAGTCGTAGGCATGTTATACCAGGGATAGTACTCAACGAAAGGTTTGGCACAATTTAAGGCAAAGAGTTGGTCATTATGTCATAAAGACTTTGACGGGTATACCAAATAATATTTGGATTAGTTCCTACATGAAAAAAATCACCTTTTTTGAAAAATTAGTCATTTACAGTTACCGTTTACCGAATTAGTTTAATGCACATCACTGCGGTTATTTCAATCGATTACACATAAGTAATGCAAACAATAACAATGCCCAATACTGCCACTTCTGACAAATAAGGTCGGTTGACCTAGTTTTGCACACACCCTACAACAAAGACAAATGAAAGAATCCAAGATATCAAAATTGTATTTGGTTCTGCATCATTTGAGACGATTTTGTATTGTGTTTCATAAATATCTTAAACACCAAAAATATTTAGCTTACGCGATATCCCGCCTAATATGCTGGCTAATATAAATCTAATATGCCGGCTCCCCGTAAAGTAGGGTAAAATGCATAAAGCATTACTAAAAACCATACCTTGAACAACAACAAAACTAACATAAAATGTTTCATTTGTTGCTTATCTTATATTTTTTGCATTTACATTTATTTCTTGACTATCTTTTCACGGACCGCGTGCATATTTTGCGAAGAGTTCACATACAAAAATCGAGATGCTGCAAAAGTGCGCAACAATAGCGCAACTTTTTTTTCATAGAAAGTTACTAGAATATCCACAGATTACGATTATGACAGTATTTTAGGTGAACATCACTGAACAAACAACTATATGTCTATAAATAGGGTCAAAATAAGGCAATTTTTAAGCTTTTTTTTTTAAAAAATAACAAAAATATTTACGAACACTTAAAACAAAAAAAAAATTAGTATTTTAATACTTAAATACCTGAACAAAAAGCCTCCATCATCACTGTTATGCTACTATAAAAACTTGCGTACTTACTTGTTATGCTACTATAAAAAAAACGTACGACAAATGAAAAGAAATGTCAACTTTCAGAGTGGATTGCAGGAATACGGTAAATTATTTTACAACAATTTTTTCACCTAGTGATGCGGAATTTTATCTACTTTAATCCGGTACCAAAAAAAGATCAGTATCTTTAATTTTCATTTTTGAATTAATCGCCACTTTACTTATATATTACCCCAGTGTGCAACGTTGAGAACCGAGCCATGCTGTCTTTTTTCAGTTTGCAAGTTTTCGGCAGTTCCCTCTTATTTGCGCGTTTTGTTCCAAGCAACGAAGTATTTTTAGATCTTAAATTTAACGCCAAAGGAATACTTGTAAAAAAATTATCGGTTGTTACAGTTCTACCATTCATGGTATACGATATTTGAAAGCACAGCTGATGACTTGCAAGACATTTTTATAGTGCTTGTGCAGCTCATAGCTACAAAGTAATACCAAAGAAAATAAACATACAGAATGCGCATGTCATACAAGCAAAAATTGTGTATGGCGGGTTCTAACATTAGAACCCGCGCTCTGTTCGCACAGATCACGTATGTGGTGAGAGCGTTGCTTTACAAGCGAGAACGTAGTTTTATGTGTTGCGCTCTTTGGTTGCGCTCACTGCAGTGAGTCTGCGTTAGCACACTGCTGCGGCGTGGGATGATTGGGAGGTGAAGACGATGTGCTGTTGTTGTTGTTGTTGCACTGGCGAAAAGCTGAAATTTTAAAACAATTTTTATTTTCTGGCTGGCTTTTGTTCTTCTTCTATAAGCCTGCACGTCGCACTATGGCCCAACGGTCGGTAAAACGTTGCAAAAATCAAAAATTTCAAGCGTTCGATAAAATGAATACACGCATCTTATTGAGAATTTTCTAGGGATTACGAATATGTAACTTTCATTAAATTCAGATTAGTAGTTTGGGAGGTAGAGCCGCTCAAAGTTGACAATTTTTCCACATCGAGAAAAATGTGTATTTTTTTGTTTTTTTTCCTCTTTAAGATTGATTTGTATGTAAATGAAGCGACCAATCGGTAACTTGTTGGTTTTTTCTAAAAGATACGTTAATTGTTAATATAATAAAAATAAAAAATGTTTATTTTGTTTTAAAAGTTGTTCGATCTACCGATTGCTCGAAAAGTCTATATTTCGACCTTTTTTTCAACTTTGATCGAAAATAAAAAAAAAATACCAAAAAAGACCTCCGCGAAATTGAGGGAGGTTATTTGCTATTTAATTATTTACCTAACTTCCAAAACTCAGCTGCCGCTTTTTACCGCTTTACTTTCCAGAGCAATAAAAGTGAAGAAACCTCGGGTCGAAAAACACGCAGGTATACGAAAAATCACGCACATTTAGTTCGGTCAAAAACCCATTTGTGTTGCTGGCATTTGTATATAAAGTTATATTTTTTGGTTACGAATGGCATAATACATTTGCTATCCATGTTTTGCTTATTTTATTTAGAAAAGTGTTTCCTAACAAGCAGCTGTGAATTTTTTCGCAATATTTGGGTGGCGCTCCATATACTGAAGGAAGATTTGTTCCTAGGCAGAGTTTCCTCTGAAATTCCACGTCCCATGGTTTTTACAGCTTAAAACAATTTTTTTTCCATCATAATACTTACATTTCCACGAACAGCTTAAACATATTCAATATTTGAACAAAAACGCTGAAAAAACGGCAAATTCTCTTAGATGCAGCTACCTGCTTCAAATCGTTAAAGGGAAATCCCATCACGTTTTCAGTGCGAATTGTTTCCGAAAACTATTTGCAGCACATGCCTGATAAACTTATATTTCGTTGTCTTGTTACAGTCTTTCTTTGACTTTAAAGCTTATCGCAAGTATTCTGTGCAGCTTGAATTAGCCGGGAATAGTATTTTTAAATATAATTCGCAGTATATTTTTTATTGAGTCATACGAGTGTAAAGCTTATCGCAAGTATTCTGTGCAGCTTGAATTAGCCGTATTTTCAAATATACAGTGCGTTTCGTTTATAACGAACCCGCTTAAAACGAACCAATTTCAAGTACGCGCTTTATGTTTTCGCTTATTGCGGACCCCTTTTGAAGCGTACTTTCGGTTAAAACGAACCATTTTGCCCAGTCCCTCGAAGTTCGCTTTAAGTGAAAAGTTCTGTAATTCGCAGTAAATCTTATTGAGTGATACGAGTGTACATTACGAGTGTAATGTCTCTAGCAAATTCCAAATTATTTGAGGTGTTTAGAGCTTCACAAACTGAGCAAGACTTCGTTGCGGCTATTTTGAAAGAATTAAGTACTAAAATATGATACATAACATAGAAGAATACGAGGACATGACAAGCCAACTTAATTTTATTTACACCAAAACTAAAACCAATTGGCAAGCCGCGAATCGTTGCGCGAAAACGTTTGAAAAAAAGTATGAGAAGTGGCTAACAGATGTTAGTAGATTTGACGAAGAGCAGCCCCATACATCAACCGACCGAACTAGAGGGAGACCAACAAAAACTATAGCCGAGTGTTCGACCTTCACAAGGAAAAGGAAGTTGTTAGATGCTACTCAAGATATCGCCACGGGTCATCTTTCTGAAGCATTGTCCATGAAATACAAAAAGGACGAAGAAAAGATTAAGGCTCATATAACAGAAGCAGTTTCGTTAGCAAGTCCAAAGCGAATCATGAGGATAAAAAATAGTATTCCCACTCCACAAAATGCATTGCCTCGACAATTCACTTCTGAGGAGGCTTTGGCGCTGTTTATGGATCTTGGATTGTCGAAGGGAAAATATATGATATAATGCTGCGTGAGTCATTATTACAACATAATGCCAATCTTCTTCCTGGATACGGACACATAACTCAAGCCAAGAAGGAAGCAGTACCTCTTAATCCCAAAATTACCGAAGTATCAGCCGAAGTGAACCTCAAAGACCTGATGGAACATACTTCTAGACGACTCTTGGAGACTTTCTCTGAAGACAAGTTGAAATCTCTTCCAGAAAGCATAACATTGGTTAGCAAGTGGGGCTGTGATGGATCATCAGGACAGAGCGCCTATAAACAAACAATAAATACGGACGATACAACTGTTACAGATGCTAATATGTTTATGGCTTCTGTTGTTCCCCTACGACTAAAAGGTGAGGCTTCAGAATATTGGAAAAACCCACGGCCTTCATCAGTTAAATTGTGCCGTCCGATATTGTTTAAATATGCGAAGGAGTCTTCGGAACTCATAAAAGCCACAGTCAGTGATGTAAAAAAACAAATTGCCGAATTAAAACCAACAGTACTTGAAATCGACGAATGGAAATCTATTACTATAAAGTATGATTTTCTTCTGACTATGATCGACGGGAAAGTTTTAAATCAATTAACTAATACTTCATCGACAATGAAATGTGTAATCTGTAAAAAAAATCAAAAAGACTTCCAAAAATTGGATGAATCAACAAGTGACGAACATAATTATGAGTATGGAATATCTCCTTTGCATGCACGGATAAGATGTATGGAATTTGTCTTGAAGTTGGCGTATATGCTACCACGACATGGGGAAGTTTTCGAGGACAACGCAACACCCAAAGAAAAGCAGAATATCAGGAAAAAAATAATTCAAGATGTATTCTTCAAAGAGCTTGGGCTGAAAGTAGACTCTCCAAAGTATGGGTATGGGAATACAAATGATGGCAACTCTTCACGCAGGTTTTTTGAAAACGTGAAGTGACTGCTCGAATAACTGGAGTTGATAAAGATATTGTGCGAAGATTGGGAGTAATTTTGAATATTTTGAATTGCAAGGAAATGGTTAATGGACCTAAATTTGGTGAATATGCATCCAAAACTGCCGAACTGCTGCTTCAGAAGTATCCTGAGAAGAAACTTACTCCTACGGTACATACAATTTTAGCACATGGAAAGGATTTAATAGAATACCAGTGCTTACCAATAGGGGAATTGTCTGAAGAAGCTCAAGAATGCAAAAATAAGGACTACAAAAGGTATAGATGTATGAACACTTGCAAAATATCACGAACTAGACAAAATGAAGACCTTTTCAATATGTTAGCAGTCTCTTCTGATCCAGTTATTTCATCTATGAGATCTGTAAGATCACAAAAAGAACTTACAGATACTTATAGCTTAGAAATGATTCCATTATTAGACATTCCTTCCAGCGTAGATAGCGATTTTGAAAAAATCTACCTTTCAAAAAAATTTTTTTTTTGTAAAAAATTACGTATGAATCAATAAATTATATTAATTTATTAGAAAAAATATATAAAAAAATAATTTTTTAATGGAAACAAACAAGTAATTTCATTGTAGTATGAAGTTTTACTAAATCTTAACTTTGGCAACGAATTTTAAAGTCCCCTGTTACTGTGGCACCCTGTTTTTGCCCATTTTAAAGCTTAGATATTACACTTTGAAAATTCATAATATAGAATACAAATAGAATAGAATTCTATATATTTACAGAACATTGAATTTCGAATTTTAGGGGCGCAAATACCGATCCATGCTACCTACACTGATACGCCCATGTGTACACAGGTGAAGCGGCACTTTCATTTCATGTGTGTTTGTTGGTTGAGTGTGCTTCAGCTTGCACAGCCAATGAGCGCAAACTGAAGCGCTCGCTCTCCTGCTGGCACCGCTCTTTCCCTTTTGTGGCTTCCCCCCGCTCTATGAAACTCGCAAAAAAAAATTTGAATTTTTGAGCTCAGATGCGCCTTCTATACACTTCATATTCTTTGGTAATACCAAAGAATATGAAGTAATATAGAACGCGCATGTGGGCACAAAAGTGTTTTCGGCTAGTATGATGCGAGCGGGAAGAGCGAAGCGTAGGCATTTGAGAATGTTATGTTCATAACATTTTCTGTTAGATTTGCGTAGGACAACAGCAAAAAGCAATGTTGTTGTTCGCAACGGCTTCACTCGTGTACATTGAAATGGTGGTTGTTGTGGCGTAGTGATCGCTCAATCATTTTTTGCATGCATGTTTATTGATTTTGTTTGCCGAAGCCCATGATACAAAAATAGAAGGTAGAGCCGATGCTTCTTCTCAGCCGCCATATTGCGCATCTGACACTAAAGGTCTTTTTGACGTTCTTTTTTGAAAATGTGCTACCGTACTGTTGTTAGAACATTTTTTGAATACTGCAATATATTATCTGCTGTTGAATTTGCATTAACATTTTTAAACTTTCGCCCAAAATGTATTAGTCACAGTGAAAGGTCTATTCCGTGTTTATCTTAAAAAAGATATTAAAATTCCAAAAACCTTAAATATTTCTAATTTAATATTACATCGAAGTGGCATCACGGCTCAAGCTTTTGACAAATACGAAAAACGTCAATAAGCACGTTTAGTGTCAAAACAATTGACAGCGGTTCTACCTTCTATTATTGTATCATGCCGAAGCCCAAGCGGAGAGCAAACAACTAACCAAAGAATCGTCATCGTCGTTTCAACGAAGATAATTCGGGATTCGCTAATGTTTTTGTTGTTGTCGTTTATTGTGTGTATGCCTTTTTGTGTTTCTAATTGATTTTGCTGCACAAATTTCTGTAATGTCACCATCAATCGAAACTTTGTGGTGTATGGATTTTTGCTTTGCGATTCGATTGATTTAAAAATTTGCAAATATTTATGCGTGGTTGATCCCAATTTAAATATTTTACAAATATTTTTACGTAGCGAGTTCCAAGTAAAATTATTTTTTTCCACATATTTTGACATGGTTGATAGCAATTTTGAAGAATACGGGAAAACCATGATACAAAAATATACAGGTAGATTCAATCGAGCAAAATTAAAAGTCATTTGCTTTTTTGCCAAATAAAAATAAAATTTTAAGGGTGCAAAAAAAAGTAAGAAATACAGAAACTGAATGATATACTACATAAACTAATTGTGTGAAATTGCAGCTCTGTAGCACAAATGAAAATAGTAGGACAAAATTTGTAAACAAATATTTTTTTCCAATTGTCAATTTTAATTGTATCTGTCGCATTGAAACTACCTGTATATTTTTGTACCATGCGGGAAAACTACGAAAAAAAATGAATCGATATTCCTATTGACTTCCAAATTGGTGAAAACACTTGATATTAAAAATAATTACATGTGTTTTTCATTTTTTTGAAAATAGAAATCCAACGGGGAAACCAAGCGTTTAAAGTTTGACTTCAAATATGGTGAAAGCACTAAAATTCATAAATAATTAGACAAGTATGTTATCATAAAAATTTGACCTACGTTTAAGAATACTGTAAATATTTTACACCTGACCATAAAGTTACAATATTAGATTTTCTTATTTTACCACTCCTACGAAAACACTGCCTGTGGGTTGTATAAAAAGTAGGATTGAAAAACAAAAATTGAAAATAATTGCTGTCCAATAAAAACTTATACATTTTAGAAAGGATAAATTAAAACAAAAGCAAAAACAACAACAACGGTCAACAACATAAACGCTATTCCCGCCTACATGGCACAGCGCAAAAAACAGTACACCGCCGACTATTTTTTCGTTTCCCAATAATATGTATTAATGCTACTCGCCTCAACAACAAAATCTAAAATTTTTGCAAGGTACAAATATTTGGGAGGGGTTGACCCTAAAACTTGGTATTGAGGCATACTACTGTGTCCAAAAAATAAGGTAACATTGTATTTATTTTGAAAATTCTTTATTTATTCTTTTAAATCAATTTCATCCCCTTCAAAGTAATCCCCTCCCGATGCAATGCACTTATGCCAACGGATTTTCCAATCTTCGAAACACTGATTGTAGTCACTTTCCGGGATGGCCTTCAGTTCCGTCTTCGCTGCGGCTTGAATCTCCTCTATCGTATCAAAACGGTGTCCCCGGAGCGGTCTTTTGAGCTTGCTGAACAGCCAGAAGTCGCACGGCGCTCAGGTGAATACGGTGGTTGCGGAACGATATGGGTTGAGTTTTTGGCGAAATGATCACGAATTATGAGTGCAGTATGGGATGGTGCATTATCGTGGTGTAAAAACCAAGAATTGTCTTTCCACAATTCCGGCCTTTTTAGGCGGATAGCGTTACGCAAACGACGCATAACGTTCAAATAATATTCCTTGTTGACTGTTTGGCCCGGCGGAAGGAATTCATAATGCACAACACCACGATAATCGATAATTCAAATGTCACCTTATTTTTTGGACACAGTAGTATATGTACATATATCCGCCTAATGCAAGAAATTTACTTCAGAATGATTCAGTGACGAATACTGGGACAGTAAATTTAAAATCCTAGATTTTCTTATTTTAGTTCTTTTACACAACCATTATATTTGGGGGGCGTAAAAAAAGTTCCAAACAACGGGACTTTAAAAATTATTGCGGGCTAATAAAAAAGTTATTTCTTTCTTTCCATTTCCCTTTTTAATTGTCTTTATTGATTACTTATTATTATTTATTTTTTATTGCTTGTAGCGATCATATAAGTCGCCATGCCAACCATATTTTATTTTCTTTTCTATGATTTTGCGCTCACTACAGTCGGCAGTGAGTTCGGGAGCAATATGCGACGCCGTGCAGGCTTATTGAAGAAGAACAATAGCCAGCCAGAAAATAGAAATTGTTTTACAATTTCGGCTTTTCGCCAGCGCAACAACAACAACAGCACATCGTCTTCATCTCCCAATCATCCCACGCCGCAGCAGTGTGCTAATGCAGACTCGCTGCAGTGAGCGCAACCGAAGAGCGCAACACATAAAACTACGTTCTCGCTTGTAAAGCAAGCCTTCGTATGTTTATTTTCTTTCCTTCTACCAAAGAAAATAAACATACAGAATGCGCATGTAATACAAGCAAAAATTTTGTATGGCGGGTTCTAACATTGGAACCCGCGCTCTGCTCGCACAGATCACATATGTGGTGAGAGCGTTGCTTTGCTCAAAAAAACATCATACGAAAAAAAATTGGGTGTACACATCCACGTCTACTAGAAGTATAACTGACCAGAATATAAACAAAATTCATGACCTCACTTTTTTGGGTTGTCCGCTTGACGTGAAATGCCCCCTATATATTTACAGAACATTGAATTTCGAATTTTAGGGGCGCAAATACCGATCCGTTCCTCTGCACGGATACGCCCATGTGTACACAGGTGAAGCGGCACTTTCATTTCATGTGTGTTTGTTGGGTGCATATATGTAATACTTCTATATTGGCATTAACCTATCTTCACAATGTGTTTTCATTCGGAAATCAAAGGGAGACAAGCGATGAGACAGAAAACACGAAATTTTGCGAATGTATTTCTATGCGTGTATACATGTGCACTTCTACATATGAACAACTGTCAAACTGCTCCAGGGGCGGTTGAAGAAAAAGGTAGGCTTTTCAGTCAATTTCGACAAATTTTTATTTATTTCCAGTAAATTTTCACCGCACCTGACTTTTGACATATGTCAAGGTACATTCGTTTATACGCTTTCTCGCTCATATTTCACTATTGCTGTACTGTGATGTTGGCGAATGTACCTTGAGCTTAGTGCCAATATAGAAGTATTAAATATATGGTTGGGTGAGTGTGCTTTAGCTTGCACAGCCAATGAGCGCAAACTGAAGCGCTCGCTCTCCTGCTGGCACCGCTCTTTCCCTTTTGTGGCTTCCCCCCGCTCTATGAAACTCGCAAACAAAAATTTGAATTTTTGAGCTCAGATGCGCCTTCTATACACTTCATATTCTTTGCTTCTACTTACATATTACGCTGAAGTTACAGAGAATTCTGCTGTTAGTAACCGAGGGTTCTGCTGTCAATAACAGAGGGTACTACCAGCAGTACCCGCCATACAACGCGTTTGCTTGTATGAGATGCGCGTTCTATATTACTGCATGTTCGTTGGTAATACCAAAGAATATGAAGTGTATAGAAGGCGCATCTGAGCTCAAAAATTCAAATTTTTGTTTGCGAGCTTCACAGAGCGGGGGGAAGCCACAAAAGGGAAAGAGCGGTGCAAGGAGAGCAAGCGCTTCAGTTTACGCTCATTGACTGTGCGAACTGAAGCACACGCCGCCACAAACATATGTACATGAAGTGAAAGTACCGCTTCTCCTGTGTACTTTGAGGTGTTGGTGGTTGTTTTGGTCTCTCAATCATTTTTTGTGCAAATTTCTCACAGCAACACACCAGCCAGCGCAATGATCGTCGTTTCAACGACGCCAATGCTTTTTGTTGTTGTAGTTTTTGTGTGTATGCTTTTTTGTGTTGGCGATTGGTTTTGCAACACAGTTCGAGAAAAATGTGAAATCAATATTGAACAGAATGTTTACTGCCATTATCAATCAAAACAAAATTCTCTCAAAAATTAATTGTGACAAATGTTTCCAAAACTTTAGAAAGGAAGATGAAGTTTTAACTGCGCCAAGTGAAATATTTATTTTCCATAAAAATTATCAATCGGTTACAGACTTTAGTAACCTATTAGCTCCTTCGGATTCCCTTCTGGAAGCAAGCAAAAAACACATTCTGGTGTTTCACAAAATTTTTGAGTCGGAGCCTGAAAAAATTGGTATTAAGGCATATATATCCGACTTATGCAAGAATTCTACTCCCGAATGGTTCAGTGATGAATGCTGTGACAGTAAATTGAAAATCCTAGATTTTCTTATTTTAGTTCTTTTACGCAAACATTGTATGTGGGCCATAAAAAAAGGAAGCTCCAAACAACGGAAGTTAAAAATTATTGCGGGTCAATAAAACAGCTCTTCCTTTGTTGTTTTTTTATTGTTTACGTTTTGCATCGTTTGGAACGTCCTTTTTTTAATTTACTGTCACATTCATCAGGGAATCTGAAGGAGCAAATAGGTTATAACAAAAGTCTCTAATCGATTGATAATTTTTATTACAATTTTTATGGGACATGTTTCACTTAGCGCAGTGAAAACGTCATCATTTCTTAGTTTTTGGAAACAGATGCCACAATTAATTTTTTAATTATTTCATTAATAATTTAATATTTCTTATCTACAAAATATTTTGCGTAATCATTACTGCTGAAATAAAATAATACAAAAGACAGTTTCGTCTGTCTCAGCATGTAATAGGAGTTGATCCATAGAATCCTGTGTATCTTCGAAATTAGTTGCTGCACTTGCCCGAGTGATACTTGAATTTTGTCCCAAAATTGCAAAAGTATATTCTAGTTTATCTTGGTTAAAAAACTTATTTGTTATACAAAATTTATGTATTGTATGTATTTATTTATTTTGCTTAATTTCATCAGTGATTAAAAAACAGATTTTTGTTCTAAAAAAGACATTTATCATCCATACATTTAACATCTTTCAAATAATTTAAAAAAGTCTTTATAAATTTGTACGACTCATTATTTAATTGTAAAGCCGATCTAAAGCAATTATCCGATTGCCCTATTCATGCAATCAAATATTGGGTCTACTTTTTTGATAAATTCTTTAGGAACTTTGTTTATAGCGATCATATAAGTCGCCATGCCAACCATATTTTATTTTCTTTTCTATGATTTTGCGCATACTACAGTCGGCAATGAGTTCAGGAGCAATATGCGACGCCGTGCGGCTTATAGAAGAAGAACAAAAGCCAGCCAGAAAATAGAAATAGTTTTACAATTTCAGCTTTTCGCCAGCGCAACAAAAACAACAACAACACATCGTCTTCATCAAGGTGAACGCATAAGGGCAATAACAAAATTCCCATGTATTTTGTTGTTGGGTTTTCTGCGACTTGATTGTCAAAATCAGCTGATATTTCGTTTCGCCTTAACGCATACAAAACAGAAAAAGTGCGCAGAAGCACAAACAGACAAGTGCGAGTAAATTGGTGAGCAGCAAATGTTCGTCGTTTTATCTGAAATCTAAATATTATTCTTCCCGCAGTGCTCATAGAAATATTAGCTCGTCGAACATCATGTGCCAGCTCTATCAACGCCGCTAACGATGACAAGGAGGCACCGACACAGCAGTCAATGCCTCCTGGTGAAGACACAAATGCTGGTGCGATACTGCCCAGCATCACAAGTTCTGGAACAGACATTCATTCATTCATTACAACATGACGCAATATCATATTTTTCAGATGAGCCAGACAATTTGAGGAATAATAATACGAATAATTCTCGCTTCCCAGCCGATCATGAAGCATCATGCAACAACGCCGCCTCATAAAACTGCAGCCGAGAGATATTTTTCCAGCGTTTAGCTGAAGTTTTTTTTTTGTTTTTCGAGGAGGAAGCATCAAAAGCCTTCAGTTGTGTGCAACTTTAATGCACTAAACCTCCTCGGTGTCTGATTGGTATTTTGTCGAGAGGCCTTCCAAAGCCCTAAGCTCAAAAATGTTCGTCAAGTCTCGTCAGCGGCGTTGCTGAAATGGCTTGGCAGGCTGCCAAGCAGGTTTCAAGCGTTTCATCGTTCAAGAAATCATGAAAAAGTACATGAGTACAAGAAAAATAAAAAAGCATTTTCTTTCTTTCTCTATTTTCTTTATATTCAGCTTCGTTCTATTCGTCGTCGCTTTGACCATTTTGACAATCAAGTTGCACGGCGAATTCAAAACAATCAAATCAGCTGGGCTGACAAGGTCACCTTTATTAATTCGCCTTGGTCTTCATCTCCGAATCATCCCACGCCGCAGCAGAGTGCTAACGCAGACCCGCTGCAGTGAGCGCAACCAAAGAGCGCAACACATAAAACTACGTTCTCGCTTATAAAGCAACGCTCTCACCACATACGTGATCTGTGCGAGCAGAGCGCGGGTTCCAATGTTAGAACCCGCCATAACAAAATTTTTGCTTGTATTACATGCGCATTCTGTATGTTTATTTTCTTTGGTAATACCCATATATGTAATACTTCTATATTGGTAGCAACCTATCTTCACAATGTGTTTTCATTCGGAAATCAAAGGGAGACAAGCGATGAGACAGAAAACACGAAATTTTGTGAATGTATTTCTATACGTGTATACCAGAGAACTGCAATTATTCTCTTTTTCAAGTCATTGGCTGAATAACACAAGAAAGAGTATTAGTAGATTTGAGTCAAAGAAAAACATCCGACTCATATCCACGCATACTCGTTTACGCATGCACACATATTTTGCGTGTGAACAATGAATAAGTTCTTTGCTGATATGAACCGGTGCGTGCTCAGATCTGTCATTGAGTGAATAGGTTCATTGTGTTATACCGTAATCACTCATAACACCAAGAAACACCAATGGTTCAATGGAATGACTTAAGTCATTGGAGTAATTTTCAGTTTCGCTTTTTCCTTAGTTGAAATTGAGAATATTACAACAAAAAGCGGAAAACCAAAAGGCAGGTCAATAAATGCAAAGCAATGTACAGCAGCAACGCGCAGCGACACGAGTCCAAAAGCAAAATATTACTTTTATGCAAAAAGCGCGAAGCACAACACGAACTATTACTCAACTCATCACACGAACAAAAGAGTCAAATCAGATTATGAGTCAGTAACCAATAGACACACAAAATACCGGTACATATTCGTGTAAGAAAATTTTGAGTGTTTTGATGATTTGGTGCAAATGAGTAATAGTATTTTGTTGAATTGGTTTGAGTATTCACTTGCACCAATTGTTATGGCTCATGACTTAAGTATACTAATTTTATTAGTACTCATTGCCGGTCTCTGGTGTATACATGAGCACTTCTACACATGAACAACTGTCAAACTGCTCCAGGGGCGGTTGAAGAAATTTCAGTTAAGTTCAAATTTTTATTTTTTTCCAGTCAATTTTTTTCCCGCCTGAACGCACCTGACTTTTGACCAATGTCAAGGTACATTCGTTTATATGCTTTCTCGCTCATATTTCACTATTGCTGTACTGTGATGTTGGCGAATGTACCTTGAGCTTACTGCCAATATAGAAGTATTACATATATGGTAATACCAAAGAATATGAAGTGTTAATTTTCTTTGGTAATACGCATGAGCCGCTATACATATGTACTGCATCGGTCTCATGATTCTCCGGAAATCATATTTTTGTTCCGTTAGAACATTGCAGTGCCCATCAATTGTTATAGCTGTCCCAATATCATTTCATCCCAGAATTTCTTCATAGAAACATTCACTAGTAATTTTTACTGGTACTGGTATAAGTGTCAGAAACAAAAAACATATTTGTTATGAATATACATAAAGTGGCATTAAGTTCATAAAATGTTTTCGCTACTTACTTATAGCTACAAAAGTCATAACATCATTTCGGAAAGCAAATGTTACATGCAGTGGGAATTTCGATTTGAAATTGCTCGACGAGTCAAAATGACTGGTCGGGTAAATCTAGTGTTAATACAATTTAAAATTAAAAATAATTGCTTTTCTTGTAACACTTCTTTTCTTTAAAGACATGAATTCCGTTTTCCTTCAGAGTACGAAAATTTGTAATAAGAAGCAAAGAATTTCGAATTCATAAAAAATACATTCGAAAATAATTACAAATTCATAAATATTATATTTTATAATCATATAATTATTATTATAATCAAAACATTGTTCTTGCAGAATAAGAAAAATTGTAATACAAACGAATTATTAACAAAATATGTTTGCGGTTTGTACAAATTTTGTAGCTTCAAAGAAATAGTGCGCACTTGAGGGTTAGGGGCTATGCAAGTAAAACGCCTTAAAAATTGCGTGTTTGGAAAAGAACGTTTTATGCCCGTTTGTACAATGCGGTGATCTGATTGTAAAAGGGCCTGCCCAAGCAATTTTTAGATTATTATGAATAGCTATCGGAATTATATGCAAACAAAATATGACCGAAATACGCAAAATATATGCAGAAAATAAGCAAAAAATATGCACAGAAAATTTTTTCGAGCTATCAGCCAGGTCATCTGCTGAATCTAGAAACACGAAATTTAAACTTTCGAAACGAAGGTTATTTCAAAATTCTAAGGGGCAAAATAAAAAAAATATGATTAATATGCTTAGGGTCGTTTTCTCAACTTACCGATAAAGTGACCTTTAGCTAAAGGTCACTTTAAAGTTCCCGGTAACTATTTTCGTTTTCTCAACTGCCTGATAAATATAAATTTAACAAGTCTGATTTTTTGGCAACTCTGGTCTACGATGGGCAGCACTTGGCGGCGCAATCAGCTGTTTTTGAAAAATTATAATTATTTTTGAAGGAAAAAAAGAAGAATTTTGCTGCCAAATGGGGCGTGTCCCGACGTTGGAAATCGTTGAGGGACAAGTTCGACAGCTTGAAGCGCAAGTCCAAGCTGGAACTTGCAGCGGAGAAGAGCGAGACATATCGCACAGGTGGTTGGAAATGTCAGCAGTGCAAAGCAGTGAAATTGTCCAATCGGTTGTTATATGTTCTATTTTCCGCATTTTGCGACTCCGTACCTTCGAAAGCGTCTTCCAGTGCATGAATATAAAAAACACGCCTATTTTCCATACCGAAAGATCGCAAATTCAAATTTCATTTCAAATTGTAATTTCATTACCAGCTATTTTTTGTTTGTAAACAAACATATGCATGTACTTGGCACCACTTCCACTTAAAGTTCACTTTAAAGTTTAACAGGCACTCAATCTGACCGGTAAGTTTTATCGGGAGGATAGCTTAACGAGCGGTTGAGAAAACGAAAATGCGTTTATCGGCCCGCTAAAGTGAACTTTAAAGTTAAAGGTGAGTTGAGAAAACGGCCCTTAAAGGGGCAAACAATATGGGAAAGTACGAAATTCATCCATGCGAAGGCGGTGGTATTCCGAGAAGTAAGTGAAATTTGGGAAATTCGAAAAAGTGTACACAAAAACCTCGGGTGTTTTAAACATAATACAATTCTTTATTTAAAGTCCACAAAATAGAACCTTAACTCAGCTAATAACAGAACTTAAAATTAAATATAAAAAAATTAACTAATTTTATCATATATTATGTGCTGTCAACAGTGAATAGTACATCATACTGATTTGCTATAATCACTGTTGCCAACTCAGTGCTTTTCGCACTAGGTTAGGTTAAGTTACGGAAGGGGTGTGTGCGGCAAGCACTTCCACTCGGAGACCCTGTTGGGTCCATTGTGAATCCCTTAATTTTCGGAGAAACCGGTGCCTTTCTCTATCTGTTGGGATCCCTGTAGATTCAGGCGAGATCTTTTGGGAACCATTTGGTCTTGGCGAGGAAATTGTGTAGATCGGTAATCTGTGCGTCTGCTACTTCCGCGAGCCCATCAAAGAACCTTGCCCCAAGAGTCTGGAGCCGTCGTATTTGTAGTGATGGGCAGTGGCATAGCAGATGCTCGACTGATTCTACTGCATCCTCGTCTCCGCAGCTCCTGCATAAATCGTCGGTCGCCAAACGCCATTTGCATAGCATGACACCAATGGCGCAGTGACCTGTGATTACCCCCGTGACCATGCGCACTAAATTTAGTAAAATAATAAAATAATAATTGACTGGCACGACAGCCCGCTTACGCGAGACTAAGGCCTAGCTTCCCGCAACCACCCGTGTTGTACGTGTGAATTTGTACGCGGGTGGAAGGGACCTACAGTTTTATGCCGGTTCCGAACGGCAGGTTGGGAGCTTTTTCATAAGCAATTTTTACTCTCAGAGGTTTGCCATTTCCAGCTGCGAGGACAGCCACCGAAAGAGAAAACTAGTTTTCCCGTTATTTTTTTAGGTGTTATTACAGGCAGTATTTGAACCTGAGGTTGCTGCCTTCGACTCGTGGTCCAACGCACTAACCAACTGAGCCACGGCGGCTGCCGTAGTCTTTTTTGAAAATCAAAACGCGGAAAATATTGAGTTTGGTGCTTAGTGCGTTTTTTAGTGCTTTTTTTATTTCAAAGACACCACTAATTCATGCTTGGAAAAAAACGTAAGTTTTTTTTTTAATATCTGGAGTGTTATACAACACTATATTTCATTTAACACCTATATAACACTGGAATGTTGGGCTAAAAAATCATTGTTTTGATATTACATGACAACCGAAGTGATCGTCCTTGGTGGAATTGCTACTTAGGTCACGGTTGCCACTGATCTGCAATAGATTTCCTTGAATGGTACACGGATTATTAGGACAACTTCCACCTTTTTTTTTTGATCATCAGTGCTTTCTGAGTGGAAAAACGCGGTTTTTTTTGCGGTTTTAGTGCTTTCTGAAATAGAAAAGTTGGCAACCGTGGTTACAATCCAGTAAAGTTCGACGAACTACGGCGAGTAGAGAAACGGGTGCTTTTTCAGCAACGTGTACCATGAGACGCTATTTTTCTCATGAATTGCCTCAAATACATAAACATGTATATTGTATTGTATTATCCCTGTCAGACAGAGCCCAATAAACACCAAAAAAATATTTCTCCAACGTTTGAGATTTCTATGATTCTCAAGTTGATATTAAGCATAATTCTCAACTTGAGTTCAAACATTTTCTACAACATATGATTTCAACTTGAGAAGCAGTGGAGTTACATTTGAGAAAATATTTGAATATTTTGCATGTGGCAATGTTTGAGATTTCTATGATTCTCAAGTTGCTAATCAACATAATTCTCAACTTGAATTCAAACATTTTCTCCAATATATGATTTCAACTTGAGTAGCAGTGGAGTTACATTTGAGAAAATTTTAAAACATTTCGTATGTGGCAATGCTGCAGTTGGATTCGCGAAAATGTATGTCTGGTAATGCTTGTGAATCATATGTTTTAATTATTCGACAAAAGTTTTGAAAAAGTAAAAGTGAAAAAAACAAAAAGCAAAGCTGCAAAAAATAAATAATAAAAAGCTGTTAATAAAATAAAAGGTAAGTTAAAAGGATGCAAAGGGAAGTGAGGCAGGTGGTGGATCTGCTGTCGGAACGCCCAAGTGCTGGGGAAGCTTTGGCACCGGGGCCAAAATACCTACCTTTTGTAGCCTCAAAATAATCGTCTGCATTTCTACTTTCATATTTGTTCACTTGTGGTAACTTTTCGATGCGGAATATGGAAGTGGTATGGTACCAGTTGATATTGACTTTTGACGCGATGAAAGAAAACTGGAGGCAGATTCGGAATCAGCACAAAATTTTACATTAAAAGTAGTATAGAGATAAGAGATTTTTCCTGTAAACTAGTCATATATACCCCTATTAAATTTGTCTATTATTATTATGTTTGAATTGACTGAATATTTAAAATTTTATTTAATTTTATATTTTTTGTTATTTTCATTTATATCCTTTAATTTTTAATCATTTCAATTTATCCTTCCTTTTTTAAGTTTTTTAATTTTAATGTAAGTAAGTAAGTAAATATTATTGTTGGGTCACGTCCCAACTTGTAAATATTTAAGAAGGCAATGTTTAGCAACTTGTACAATACAATGTTTAGCAACTCTTTAGCAACAATGTTTACTAGCGAATGTTAATGTTAGAATGTAAGAACGAGTTGAAAATAAAGCAGAACGAAAACGAACTTCCCCGAGTGCGCGTCTCGCATCAATTTAGGAAAAAGCTCCTAGATTCAACATTTGGCGCCCAACGTGGGGCACGATCTCACTGGACACAAATTTGTAAATTGTTTTTGCTGAGTGATCGTTGCCATTTGCTGCCGTCTTCGCGGGACAATATAAAGGAATTCATTGCTGAAAATACTTTGGCCGTCGCTGTTGTCGTCGCTAAACACGTACGAGGTCCTGCACCATTGCCGTATTGTCGCCGTTGGAACTCGAAGGGCCAGCAACTAGGGAGCACAATTTCCCATTGGACTCGGTAATATTGCATATTAAACATATATTTTGCTCTACCCCTGATTCGGCCACCGAGGGATTCGTTCATAACCAGGCACATGGCCGCATCACGCCATACGTGCCCTTGAGTGACATTTCTTCTCGTTCCTTCGTCGTTCTACTCGCTCGTATCATCACGCCACCATTGCAGGTGTCAGCATTCCTTGACGATCTCGTTCATAGCTATGCGCATACTCGTATACACTCGCTGCGCATACGCACATACATTTGTCTCGCCGCTGCATATTCTAGCCAGCACTTCTCGTTGAACTCGCTCACAGCGCTGCGCATACTTTCATACATTCGCTTTCGTCGTTGCGCCAGCGATTAAGCGATGTGAAACTGGGAGAGCCGGTAGAAATACATACACAGAATTTCACTAACATTATTGCAAAATTGCAACCTTGGGGCCTACTATAGTAGGCCCCAAGCTTGATCAGGAACGTAGTTTTTCCTCCATATACATTTTTAAAACGGGGTTGTTGTTCTAGTTCATTTAAATTTCCAGTGTTGCTGGTGTGAGTCATTTTTTGTGACCAAAGAAATATTTATTTTTATTTGTATTTTTTTTGTGCAATTTCGTAATACGTTTGTATAGAACTAACTATAAAAATATATTATTGCCCAAAAGTGTCAAAAGAACCGTTTGGTATTCTTTTTATTGAATTAAATTAAGGTTTTATAAGCTGCATAACAAAAAAAACAGTCCTGCGTTCGAACTCGAGCATTTAGCACCAAAAGCATACCTGCTCTGATCCGATCGTCAACCCTGTGTTAGAGATTCGCTAAATGAAGAAATGCGAAATAAAAAGGACGGCAATTGACCCTGTCATATTCAATGCATTTAGCTTTGTGCTCTTTGGTCTATTTATTAATAATATTTACATAATGAAACCAAAAAAGTTGATTTGTTGTGTATTTGATGCAGAAAATTAATGAGAAAATACTTTAAAAAGCAAATAATTGAAAGGAAACTGGCGGAATTTTGGTTTGCACAATAATCGATAATGTCGGGATAAGAGCGGAAACAGTGAAGAGCTGATCACTGCCAGCACACACAGACTGTGTACGTGAATTGCAAAAAACGCACAAAAATCGGCTTACTCTCCCAGTTTCACATCGCTTAATCGCTGACATCAACATAAAGTAAATTATGAAAGCTGACTTCGAATTAAGAAGTGTGCCGAAGTCATCGCGAATATCTTCGAATAGCCGAAGTGCGTATGGGACCTACTACGCTGGTACACAAATTTGTGCGAGTTGACACCTCTATGCAGTGTTGCCGCTGCAAAATTTTAAAAAGTCGCAAAAAAAGTGTCACAGCCGAAAAAAAAGTGTCATCAAGTGATCCAACTTTTTTATACCATGTATATATATACCTTCATTATTTTACCTATCGAAACTCACTATTTTTAATAAATTTCTAAAGGAGATAATTTTCTGTGCAAAAACCTGTTTTCCCCTTAAATTAATTGATGAGGGATGTATTAAAAAGTCCCAATATGCATGTTTTGTATTTATTATGAAAACAAAAAAGTAATTATGTACTGGGTAAGTCGTGTCTGGGTATAGTGAACGCCCTATATAGTGAACACCCAAACTTTGACATGGAGCCTCTAAATCATGAACAAAATTTTTAAAGCAATTTCAAACAAAAAGCAAAAAGTGTGTTTTGAACAAATAAAACGAGTTTTTGAACAAAAATGTTAACCTTGATATAGTGAACACCCTCGATACTGTGAAGAGGCCTTGCAATAATTAGTTCACTATATCCAGACACGACTGTATAACAATTCAGTGAGAAAAAACGAATATTAGTGTATAACTACTATTATTATATCTGTGGCAATAAAACAGAGTGGCTTAAGTCAACTTAAGATATTTTACCGTATTTTAGCTTAAGTAAATCTGCCGTAAAAGTACTTTCAATGTGTGTATTCCTTGTTTTCATACTCACTTTACGAAACAATTTTCAAAATTTACATATAAACTTTTTGATAAAAAAAAAGGGGCAAAAGTCGCATGATTTTGAAGAAAAGTATCAAAACAAGCCTATTTTTAAAAAGTCGATGTCAGGTGGCATCGGTCTCCAAAAAGGGTCAATTTGACACTTTAGTCGCACAACGGCAACACTGCCTCTATGTGTTTATTCGCTTAGTGCTACTACCAGTGATAACGTGATACGAAACTGGGAGGGGAAGCGATTTTTTGACCATTTTTTGCATTTCACATACACAATCTGTGTGAATAGGTCTGTTTGAAAACTTTTTCAGTACAAAAAAATCCAATAAAAAATATTAATGCAAAAGGCAAATGGTTCGTTGCGCTCAATCTGCGATTTTTCCTTTTCAGCTGCAGCAGGATAAGCTTAGCAAGACGGTTGTGGGTCAGCAGACTTGCGAACGCACACTTTCTTTGCTGTTTCCATTTGCCTACAAATTCGTACAAATTATTCGTTCCCAAACAGACCTATTGGCTGTTCAGGTTCAACAGTGTGGTCGCGTTGAAGTTAGAACAAAGCGCAAAGTTGCAATTTAGAGGTAGCTCGTCTTTCGTATTATTTTAGAAAAAGGCGTATTAATACGATGCATGTTATTATTTTCATAATTGTCAATCATTTCAATAGAAAATGCATTCATTTTCTCGATGCATGTTATTATTTTCATAATTGTCAACTATTTCAATAAAAAATGCATACATCTTATAAACTTTGTTGTGTTATTATTTTCATAATTGTCAATTATTTCAATAAAAATGCATACATCTTATAAACTTTGTTATGTTTTTATGTTATTTGTTATGTTATTATGTGCACCCAATCCTGCACAATTGGCAGCCATGCTGGGTCAACCCGTGTTGCTGCAGAAAGCAACTCCTTCTTGTAAGCTAGACTGAAACGAACTGATGAAATCGAGGAGTTGACAATTGGGCGACCGAAATCAAAGTGCTTGTAGAAGAATTGAGCGCATAATTTTAGCATATTTTAATTCCATTACAATTGACTGTTCTGTATATTATTCATGTAAGGAGGTTGAAATTCTTTTTGGCACACGAAGCACTTGAAAAATACAACAAATAACCCTCGAGCGCTATAACTTTTTATACAGAAGCTTTTTCTTAACAATGCTAAAACCCCCCGCGTTATGAATAAAAATGCCTTTGTCGATTTCTTCTGGTTCTGGCATATATTTTGTTATTGATCTTACTTAAAACATCGCCAGGTTCGTTTTATATTTTTTGTTACTCTTCGTTACGCTTTCGGATAAATACAAAAGTTGGTTGGATATGGGGACCTGCAGATTGCTCTCCAGTGCTAATGCTAAACAGAACAGCACCAATCGGCAGCGAATTAGCAAATGAAGTATCTTTTTATAATCAATTTTTCACGATTCCAACTGGGAAGCCCTTCCATATGCGCCACTGTGAGATATCTACAATAGAATATAAACAGTATTTTGTATTCATCGCAACCATTTTGCAAACCACTCCACTCAGAAGCACATTGCAGCTTCGTCTTCACCTGTGAATTAATCTTTTGTTTTCCAAATAACGCATGCCATTGCATATCTGCATAGCGAACTCACAACGCGTCGGTATGGTGAGGAAGCTCATGCGCAACCCCGCATCTTTAAGACACTCCAGCAGCGAACGCAAATAAGCTAACTCGGTAACCAGCATCAGGGAGTCCGTTGCTAACATTACGCCGTACAGCCGAACAATATTCTCGTACGCGATGGAATGCATAATGGCAGCCTCCTTTAAAAACTCCATTGGATTTGACTGCATTCGCTCACGGCAGAGGCACTTAATGGCCACCTGAATCTGCGGAAAAGAATATAAAAAACAGTTTAACAACAGTGACAAGGTACAGTCGTGACACACACCCGTTCTCTGCTCCGAAGCAGCATGCGGAGAGGTGATACACACACACATCAGAGACTCAAAGTTGAAAAACTTTGCCGAAGTCTCCTTTAAGGCCGTGACAAACATGGTGCTGCCCTTGTTCAGTTGCATATCATTGATGCCGGCTGTGTGGTCGTTTACCGAATTGATCTCTCTGCCGCCCTTGCGTATGTCCCTGATCGAAATTTGTCCATTAGCATGACCTACAAAAATAAACTTTAGTACATATTTTTCACTACATTCAACAGCTTCTATATGACGTTCTGTAAATCGTCAGCTTTTATCCAGTCCTCATATTATATCATATTGCTAGTACGCCTCTCGAGAGGCTAAGCGTCTTCACAGACCTTGGTGTAATCTTTGACCCCAAGTTGTCGTTTGTTAATCATGTGAACTTCATTATCTCTAAATCCTATTCTTTGCTAGCATTTGTCCGTCGTAATAGTTTCGAATTCTCTGATCCCTACACGCTCAAGCTCCTGTACACTTCTTTTGTTAGATCTCGTCTAGAGTATGCGTCTTTTGTCTGGAATCCATATTATTCTTCTCATTGTAATCGTATTGAACGAATTCAAAAAAACTTCTTGAATTTTGGCCTTCGCTCTCTAAAGTTTTCCAATCCCATTCCTCCGTAGCTATCGCGTTGCTCTCTCATAAACCTTAAATCTCTTGAGAGTAGAAGAACCATCCTCTCTTTGGTGTTCGTCTATGAGGATATTAGTGGTTCTGTTGATTGTCCTTACCTCCTGAGTCTAATTAACTTCAATGTTCCTTCTCGTGTCCTCCGTCACTACGACTTATTTGTCATATCTCCCTGCAGGTCTAATTACGCCTTGAATGCCCCTTTGGTGAGAGCGCTGTCCGAATTTAACAAGATCTGTGGTTCTCTTAACCTCGATCTTTCGATCTCCAAACAAGAATTAAAATCACTTCTGAACGGCTTTTATAAATGACGTTATTCTTATTGTTATTCTATTCTTAAGTTATATTCCTATTGTTATTCTATTTTTAAGTTCTTATATTGTTGTCTGCCTAGTCTGTAAGTTCATTTACTGTAGACTTGAAATAAATGAAATAAAAATGAAAATTTATACACACCAGTGATGATGGTCTCATTCAGTGGACCCCACAGCATTGACGTGATCGTGCGCACATCAATCACAAACAGCTCCGAACTCTGACCCATAGCCTTATCCGCCGAATAAGCTGCCTGATTGCCAGAGTAACTGAAATTGCAGGTGCGCACCGACGGCTTGGCCGGTATGGACGCGATTACAGTACCAAACTTTACATCCCAAATCTTGGTGGTCATATCACCAGCGCCGAATATCAGCATCGACGTAGTTCAGTCGACGTCCAAACACCAGACGGCACCCTGGTGACCGTCATAGGTGCCCAGCCGGAGCCCAGTAAAAATTTCGTGTTTCCAAGCGCTTCCGGACACGATTTCGCTGGCGTGGCATTGCTGGATGCACTTGCTTGATGTGTTGTTATGATTTTTATACGAAAAGAATGAATGTATGTTAATAAAATGCAAATTTTCTAAAGTTCAACTTCTCTCTGATTGCTTTCCGCGCTGTTTGTTTACAAATTAAACACCAAATCATCGCAGTTCACGGATGCTTTTGGTGTAAAATGTAATGAGTAATTAAATGTTTGTAATGAGTCAATGAAAACTTAAATAATGACATGTTAGAGACATATTCAAACAATTGTATTACATTTGTAAGCAATATAGAATTTTATATTCATTTTTCTATAAACGTGATGTTGGGATTTAGGCCAATATTTGTAACGGGTGCCCCACGCAGGGGTTTAAACAAACGTATCTTTATTGTGAAATTGATGTGTAGTATAATGTTGTGTTGTGCCTCAAATATCTATGGTAATTAAATAACTAATTAGTTTACAATGTTTTTCTTATGTTTAATTTATAATTACTTTGTCTGTTTTCCCGATGTTTGAGGATTTAATTTGTAACCCACCCGGTCGGGTCCACGTCGCCAGTCAGAAAGGAAGAGAAAGCAGATGGCGGCCGCCGGGTTGCCCCTTTGTTAAAATTAGTAATTTTCACTGACGACGTTGCCACGTCGTCAGAAAGGCAAAGAAAGTAAATGACGGCTGCCGGGTTGCCCACTTGGTCGCCTACTTTTCGCAACACTCCTCCTCGGTATGCCGTCTAGGCCTACCTATTACTGCACCTCACCTACGGAAAGTACGGCGAGCCTCGCGGCAGGTCTTTCAAGTTGCCCGGCGCTGGTCTTCACGATAGCGCTTCTGACTTGCCCGTCCTGGGCCTTCCGGACCGCCACTACCCTACCCTTCGGCCAGCAATTCCTTGGTCCATCAGGGTCCACGATGTATACAATGTCCCCAATATCTATCGGCTTTACCTTTTCGAACCACTTGGAGCGACGTGTAATAGTCGGTAAGTACTCCTCCGTCCAACGGCGCCAGAAGGAGTCGGCCAGTTGTTGCGCACTCCTCCAGCTTTGGCGTAGTTGCACGGCTCCATCGACGAACTCGATTAACGGCTTCAAGCCGTTGGAGCTGCCTAGCAAAAAGTGGTTTGGCGTGAGCGCTTCGTCGTCTTCCTTTCCAACCGGAACGTAGGTCAGTGGCCGTGAGTTAATTGTGGCCTCCACTTCCATAAGGGCCCCGCGAAGCAGTTCGCCTGAAGGTCGTTGAGACGCCAGTATCTTATACAGCGCATCCTTTACCGAACGCACCAGCCGTTCCCATGAGCCGCCCATATGCGGCGAGGCGGGGGGTATAAACCGCCACTTCATCGTCGAACTGGTGAAGGTGCTTATTACCTTATTTCGGTCCATGACGTCGAATGCTTCTCTTAGTTCACGCTCCGTGGCCCGAAAGTTGGTACCGTTGTCACTCCAGAATTCTAAGGGGACGCCTCTCCTGGCCATAAACCCACGAATGGCCAAGATGCACGAGTCGGCAGACAGCGAATAGGCTACTTCTAGATGTACCGCTCTCGTGGTAAGACAGGTCAGGAGGACGCCATATCTTTTATCTGAACTTCTGCGGACCGCCACCAGGATAGGTCCAAAGTAGTCTACGCCCGCACATACGAAAATGGCCGTATAAAGGGTGTTATTCTAAACGACGGTAGGGCAGCCATCCTTGGCGGTCGAGGCTGCGCGTTGCGGTTGAGGCAGACCTGACACTCACGGCGCGTTTCGTTGACGACTGTTCGAAGATTAGGAATCCAAAATACTCGGCGCAATTGATTCACCACAGCTTCAGAATAGCCATGACAGAGCCGGATATGGTAGTCCAAGACGATCAACCGAGTTACGTGGTGATTCTTCGGCAGTATAATTAAGTCTCGAGCGCCGTTAAAATGTACTCTTCCTCCGAGCCGCAATATAGAATCGTCGTCTAGATATGGCGTGAGCGTGTAAATGGGGCTTGAACGGCTAATCGGCTTCCCTCTCGCTAATGAGGCGATTTCATCGGCGAACGCAGCGTGTTGAGCTTCCCTCCATATAAGTTTTTCGGCGTGTTGGAAATGCTCTTGGCTTGGCAGTCCACGAGCCATTCTTGCATCTCGGCGAAACGACTTCCAATAGCTTGCAGCTTGAACCACCGTAACGACTACACGAAGCAAACGTCTCCACGATGAGAACCGTTCGAGTGTGGTGGTAAGCAGTGCCTGCTGGGATTCGTGATGGAGGCCTAGATACTGCGCTTTAAGCTCTGCTCTGGTGGAGTTGGTTCCCTCAGGTTCGCTGGGCCACTCCGTACGTTCTTTCTTCAGGAATGAAGGGCCGTGGAACCATCGGCTTCGATTGGATAGATCCGGGGATGGCTGCCATTTGGTAGCGTCGTCAGCCACGTTTTCCGCCGAAGGAACCCATCGCCATTCGGAAGCTTCAGTCAACTCCACGATTTCGCTGACCCTAAAGGCTACGAACTGCGAGTAGCGCCGGTGATCGGAGCGGATCCAGGCTAGCACGGTACTGGAATCTGTCCAAAACGTACGCTTCTTTATGGGTACGGTGAGTGATGAGATTATGCTGGTAGCCAATCTTGCACCTATAAGGGCTGCTTGGAGCTCGAGGCGCGCTATAGAAAGCATCTTGAGCGGCGCCACTTTGGCCTTGCTTACAGTGCGTACGTTCCTCAGGGCGAAGCGCTTGTTGGGATTATCTCCCGAGATTCTCAGGTCCAGTATCTGCGAGTCGTCTTCATACCGATGAGTATTGGCAGTCCACTTCAGGCACAGCGGCTGTTTCACACCCTTCAACTTAAGGCTCTCTTGTAGTTCGACGTCCATCAGCGTGAGTGAGGAGCCATCATCGAAAAAGGCGTACGTATCTAGCCGAGTTCCATTTCCATACAGAGTAACAGGCAATACCCGGAACAGGATAGAGTCGGCGCCGTTAGAGCGTGTACTGCATAGTACGTTGGGCCTAGGCGGGTTAGTCTCAGATGAAACCCATTTATGCAGCAAGGGGTGATGATTGGCAGTACAGCCATGGATCCCACAAACAGATTTCGTGGTGCACGGGTTCGGCCAGTGCGGCTTTAAACAGCAACGACACAGATGATGCTTCTTCACCAACTTCCAACTATCCTTCCGATCGACGACTCTGAAGTTGTTACAGCTGGCAACAGCGACGCATTGTCCATTACAGATGACGCACTGGCCTCCTCCTTTATAAGAAGGGCTAGTGTGCGCATTCAGGACACCCCGCTTTAGCGCGGGCTTGGCGCTTGCTCCTGGTAAGAGCACGTTGTTGGCCCCCTGGGCAAGCTGGAACAACCATAGTCCAAAGTTCTCCAAGTTATGTGACGGCAGCTGCAATTTGTGCATACCCCAGAACGCAGCAAGTAGGCCTGGTAATTTGCCGACCAGCTGCTGTTCTAGCTCTGGGTTGTTGAGATAGCTCGTCATATTGGACGCCTTAATGGTGGCGCAGATAGTTTGCACTTCCACAGCGAAGTCGACTAGAGTCTCGAGTCGGTTTTCCTCTACGATCCAGGAGCACACTGATTATCAGCTCTGGTCGGCCGAACTTCATTCGCAGAGTTTCCATTACTTGCGGAACACAGGGCGAATGCAGCAGCAGATTTTTCACAGCATGGCGTGCCGCCCCCATCAATGCTTGACGTAAGCGAGCCAGATTTTCGCCTTCAGAAAATCCACACATCTCCGTTGTTTGTTCGTAAGTGGCTAGGAATAAAGGCCACTCTTCAGGCTGGCCATCAAAGTTTGGAAGTTCCTTGGTGATGCTACTACGAGCGGCGAGTTGGTCACTTGTTAGACGACGGATCGTGGGCAATGTAGCTGGCCGAGGATCCATTGTCGGTGCTGCGCCACAAACCGGCAGGCAGTCTGGCAACTTTGGGCCGGAGAGCGGCGGGCGGTTTGCGGTCCCACAAGTCGGTGGGCATCCTTGGAAACCACTCGGCAACCATGAGCCAGTGGTCGGTGGATGAGACGCAAATCCGTTGCATGTCGGTGCGGCCCCGCTAGTCGGTGGACAGTCCTGGCGACCACTTGGCAACCATAAGTCAGTGGTCAGTTGTTTGGAGATAGATTCGTTGCGCATAGGCGTGGCCCCGCTTATCGGGCAGCCCTGACGTTTTACCTTTTGCCTGTTGCTCAAGAATCACCAGTCTACCAAGAACTGATGTGATCCGCTGTTGTACGCACAGGTTGTCCGTTGACGCTGCAGGAGGGCTGGGGTGAGCGTTGTGCTCAACCTCGCGTGACACCGCGTCGTGAGCTACCACCCTTTCTGTGCCCTGCAGCCACTGCTCCACTGCTACCTCGTCGAGATCGTCTTCTGTGTCTGAACATTCAGCTGTTTGCAGAAGAAGGTCCCTACGCCGCTTTAACAGCGCTTCTTTCTGGCGCAGCAGTTGCTCCTCCTCGTCGAGAAGCTGCTTTTCTGCTTGTTGGCGACGCGTCGTGGTTGATTTTCTGCGACCAGCACGATGAACGGACGCAGAACCCTCAGCGGCCGCCATCGATCGCGGCGCATTGTTGCTGCGTGTTTCAGCCGGTGCTGTTTGTCCGTTCGCGGCACTCGCTTCAACTTGTGCCGATGCACCAGAAGTGCAGACAGGCAGTGCGGTGCAGCCGGCGCAGCTCCAGTCCTCATGCCCGATCGCGGCCGTCACTCCCACACATTGAAAGTGGAACCACTCGTTGCAGGTGTCACAGCACACCATTTGCGAATCATCCTCCTCTTCGCAATTCTTGCAACTCCGACCCGTAGCCGAAGTCATTACGTGAGAAAATATTCGAAGATGTTGGGATTTAGGCCAATATTTGTAACGGGTGCCCCACGCAGGGGTTTAAACAAACGTATCTTTATTGTGAAATTGATGTGTAGTATAATGTTGTGTTGTGGCTCAAATATCTATGGTAATTAAATAACTAATTAGTTTACAATGTTTTTCTTATGTTTAATTTATAATTACTTTGTCCGTTTTCCCGATGTTTGAGGATTTAATTTGTAACCCACCCGGTCGGGTCCACCAATGATAACATGATGCGAAACTGAGAACGCTCGACCACAATACATACTCAAAATCCGCACTAATACACCGATAACATCAGACCCCACGGTTGATTTTGCCAAACATCAGACCCCAAGGTTGCGCAGGAACGTAATGTTGATTTCCCATACAACGGCCATGGCGAGGGCTGCGTGTACTTTCAAGTTTTTAAGCATAGGAAAATAAATTTTTAATTCTTTGTAATTATGTAATCTTTTGGAAGAAAAATGATTACAAAATTACAATCTTTCCCGAAAACCAGTTAAAAGTGTTTTAATACGTGTTTAACACATTTTTTATTCAGCTTTTATTGAATTTTATTGTATGCTTTGGGAAAAACACCCCTGCGTCTGAAATAGAGTGTTCATCGCAAAAAGCATCCCTGACCGGCGATATTTTGCTGCACAAATAAGTTCGCGCTTTTTCAATTTACGAGTGAAAACAGTGGAAAACTGCAAAAAAAGTGAAAAAATACTAATTGATTGATTGATTTGTTTATTTCTTTTCGCAGACAAATCAACAACAACCAATTCAGCAATGCCAAGTGATAGGAAGTGCGTCCGGAACTGCGTTTTTGCATACCTCAGTGGTGGTGCGGAAAATGCAAATTAGTTTCAATTAGATAGGCACAAAAAAATATGGATTTCTTTTTTACATCTTTATATTTCTGTATATTACTACTTTTCCCTAACATTTTCATTTGAATCAAGTAGTTCTGATAATTTCTTATATTTTCTTCCTTATTTTACACTGCTGTTTACAATAAGACTGTGAACATACTTTTTTACAAGTACATAAAAATTGCAACCCCGCGTTAGGAACAAATTTGCTAGTCCGGTGCTTGCTGCAATACGAATTGTTCTACAAAGAGAGAAAGCTGGCAGGGTTGACGATTTTCTTTTCAGCTCACACGGATTGTGTTCGTGTGACCAAAAAAAACGTCCAAATTTCGTGAATTCTCTCAGTTTCGCATCATGTTATCATTGGGGTCCACGTCGCCAGTCAGAAAGGAAGAGAAAGCAGATGGCGGCCGCCGGGTTGCCCCTTTGTTAAAATTAGTAATTTTCACTGACGAAGTTGCCACGTCGTCAGAAAGGCAAAGAAAGTAAATGACGGCTGCCGGGTTGCCCACTTGGTCGCCTACTTTTCGCAACACGTATCACAGAATTCTGTGCCAAAAAATTAATTAATGTTTTATGCAATTAAAAATGAACCACAACGATAACCCTAAAACATGAAAATTGACCAACACAACAACCCTCAATTTGAAATTGACCAACACAACAACCCTCAATTTGAAATTGACCAACACAACAACCCTCCATTTTCAGTTTGTATGGAGGCGCGAATATCAGCTGTGGGGACTAAGTATCAGCTGTGGGGCGGGAGTATCACCTGTTATGTGAGAGTATTGGTGCATTTTATGTGTGTATTGTCGGTTTTTTCACACTTCTCCTCCGAGTTTCCAATCGCTTATCGCTGCTACTACTCATAAGCACCGCATAACATAAGTATCCCAACCGCATGAATACAAAACCCGAACGAGTTTTCGATTACGAATCATTATGAGTATTGCTCACACGACCACTTGGTATTCGTCGGTATTCGTTGTTTGCAGTGAGTGAAAGCAATGAGTACAAGTATGCATAATGCACAATTCGCGAAGCGTATGAAGTAGGTATACGCATTTGGAAAAAATTTTGGCGGCATGGATTTTGCCAGCTCAACTGCTGCTAATTTTTTAAGCAAGTTGAAGTCTAGAAGCTATGGAGCATGCTAAAACAAAAATGGTTAAATACTTTAAAAACACGATGGAACTCGAAATATAGTATATGATGATTGAATCAATTGTCGATAATTGGACCCATTTGGAAAAAATGTTGGCGGCATGGATTTTGCCAGCTCAACTGCTGCTAATTTTTTAAGCAAGTTGAAGTCTAGAAGCTATGGAATCATGCAAAAACAAAAATGGTTAAATACTTTAAAAACACGATGGAACTCAATTGGATGGACCCAATTGGGTCCAATTATCGACAATTGATTCAATCATCATATACTATATTTCGAGTTCCATCGTGTTTTTAAAGTATTTAACCATTTTTGTTTTTGCATGATTCCATAGCTTCTAGACATCAATGAAATACTCTATGACAACGGACAAACTCATCGACTGGTACATATTGATATTTCGATACTTAACAGATTACTTGAGCTGTCTAAGGATTTAGAAATAATTTTTAAGAAACTGCAATTATGCAGCCATCCATCTTTGTTTCGTTATTCCGTCGATTAACAAAGTTAAATATCTTTGCATGTCGATATAGCCGCCATTTTAGCTTGAAAGGGTCACATTATATTTAATATTGACGATATATGGATCACAAATTTATGTATAGCTATGGGACACTATTTTTGTATCGACCAGCGAATAATCAACAAACCGAATTCAGAGAAACCACGGCACCACCGCATGCCGAAGTGATATGAGAATGCGTTGTTTCCATCTTTCGCATGGCACAATAAACAAGGTAGTGTTACGGGCGTACAGACTTTTATTTTTTTCTCGTCAGAGTTCGGTAGGTTGTCAAAAATTTTGGTTGGTTTTTTTACATTAGGCGAACAGCATTGCCAGCCAACTGTTTTTCTGTGCAATTTGATGCATTTTTGCAATGATGAAAGAACATTATTTTTCCAATTTTCGTTATGATTTTCTTTTTTAATTACAGATGTGTTTATCAGGATTATTTTGCAGTTACGTAGAAGGTGAATACTAAGCAATCATCGCAAAGCGAATATCGCTGCTCGGCGTTTTGAAACTACGAGCAGTGGGCAGGAATCTGGAATCAATAATGTCTATTTCATGTATCTTTGAATCTCTGAAGGCAAACAATATTTAAACATTTTGTCGGCTTAGAGTAAAAAGGTGCTAAGTCCAGTTTTCCACATTTTTCAGGAAAGACAAAAAAGGTATAAAAATAGAAATTAAAATTGTCTTATTTTTTATGTGATGTTATTAGATTTCACCTTAAGGTAATGAAGAGCATATGAAGATGTATAACAAACATTTTCGGCCGATTTATATTAATTTTTTTGAATTAACTTAGCACTTTTACCCATCATTGTAAAACAACAGATAAAATGAAGAAAGCAATGTACTTCTTGCTGTTAATTGCTGTATTTTACGTTTTCTTTCATCTTTCATCAAAATCTAATATTTGTATAAACAAGTAGTCTTTAGCACCTTTTCAATCTAAGCCGACCATTTTCATATATTATTTATCGCCCTAATCAGCTTCCCTTTTCATAGATACTTCATAGTTTCGTGAAATTCACCATTTGAATTTGGAAACTCCTGTTCAAAGTAAATCATTCTAGCTTTATTTGCTACCCTATTTACTTTGCTCCTGTTTGTGCACAATAACCTACAAATAACAGCATATTTGAATGTTATTATTATCAACGAACATGCAGTAATATAGAACGCGCATCTCATACAAGCAAACGCGTTGTATGGCGGGTACTGCTGGTAGTACCCTCTGTTATTGACAGCAGAACCCTCGGTTACTAACAGCAGAATTCTCTGTAACTTCAGCGTAATATGTGAGTAGAAGCACAGAATAAACAGTATACGGAATGCGTATGTCGACCAGCGAAGCAATCTGAATTTATGGTGCGGGCCGAAAGCAGCAGGGGGGAGATAACAGAGTTTGTTGAACAGAACTTTTGTCTCTGTTAATTTCTCGTGCGACGATGATCTCTGTTATTGTCAACTTCGGTAAGTGCCGAGTGGTGCAGAGCGAGTTCGTGCGCTCGATGCCGGCCATAGAAGTTACTGTTATTTTCAATGAAGCGAATGAAGGGCGTGTGCTATCGTTGTTGTTGTTGATCAGCGAATGAAAATTGTAAATTTTGAATTTTTGTTTCTGGCTGACATTGGCTGGCAATTCCCGACGTGTGTCGGTTAATAAGAACAAGTTTTTTTCATGTTATTATGCGATCGACTTTCTGCGTGAAGAAATTTGTATCTCCTTATGAGCACTTGAATTCTAGTTTCGCTAATTTTGGCGTAAATGACTTCTCGCCGCGATTAATTATTTTATCCCTACGCCTTTTATCCCACTCTAGGCCCCCAGTTTTTTGGCCCAAACATTTGTTTGTCAAACCTAAAAAAAAAATGAGAGGTTCCGAAGATTCGTAATTACGAATTTGTGCATTTAATCATGTCGAATGTATGTACATATCTATTGTAAAGCAAAAAGCTATGAGAAAAAGGTAAGTAAGCAACGACGATCCCGAATGACGGCAGAATAAATTTTTTGTTTTGCTTTTTTTCGATATATGTACGTACATCCACCATTTAAAGGATATTTCGTACATAACGATTGTGCCACATCGTTTAACTATCATCAATATTAAAAATAGTGTGATATCTTTATACCGTAGTGACTTTTTAAGTTGATAAGTTACCCCCTTTTGACATTCGTTCTCATATATTTTTGCACGCTACACTCCGCCGTAAAATTGCTACCGACAGCGTATGTACGCACTGCGCTGCACGCAGAATGAACCACAAAGCAAAAAGAATTCAAATTCAATGTTTCGATTCCTAGCCGGCAACAATAACAACAACCATACCTTATTGCTCTTCTCCCCATATATGTAACAGTCGAACCTAAATTGGAGCGTTGAGCGTTGCGTTTTCTGACGCACCGCTCTCGCTCAGTGCGGCATACCGAAATTGAAGCGTTGCGTTGGGATTGTAAAAATCATGAAATCTAAAAAAATATCTGTCTAGTTGCCAAAAAAACAACAAATTATTATTATTTTGCAAAACTTAGCTCTTATTTGAATAAATTCCTCACAATTTAAATCAAATCAAATATAAATTACAGGCGTTTTTGTTAGTCGCAGCCAACTTCAACCGCTAACGCCTTGTCAAAATTGGAAATTCGAATAGCTCAGCGTCAGAGCGTTTCAATTGCTGTTTGCCCCATACATTTTGTATGGGCATGAAGCAATTTTGGCAGTTGCTTGCCGCTAACGCTCCAATTTAGGTTTGACTGTAAGAAGCAAGTGGCACTTCGTTTTGTTGGCCGACAACCACAGCCTGACGCTATTTTCCCTTCGGAGCTGCATGCGATCATTACTTTCATCTTATCTCTGTGCTGTTTGTTCTGTGAAATAACAGAAACGAAAGCTGTCTAGTGCTGTTTGTAATGTTAATAGCAGAGGACGTAATGTTAAATTAACAGTGGTCGTAATATTACGACCCCTAACATTTTGGAATTTGTATGAGATGCGCGTTCTGTATTACTGTTTATTCTGTGGTAGAAGGAAAGAAAATAAACATACGAAGGCTCACTGCCGACTGTAGTGTGTTCAAAATCATAGAAAAGAAAATAAAATATGGTTGGCATGGCGACTTATATGATCGCTACAAGCAAAAAAAATAAATAATAATAAGTAGGGATCGGAATTATATGCGAGTGCATATTTTTTTGGAGCTTCCGATTTGAACGGAACCAAGACAGAAACTATTTATATTGAAAAATATTAAGCCTTTATGTGTTGCGCTCTTCGGTTGCGCTCACTGCAGCGAGTTTGCATTAGCACACTGCTGCGGCGTGGGATGATTGGGAGATGAAGACGATGTGCTGTTGTTGTTGTTGTTGCGCTGGCGAAAAGCCGAAATTGTAAAACAATTTCTATTTTCTGGCTGGCTTTTGTTGGCATATTGCTCCCGAACTCACTGCCGACTGTAGTGTGTTCAAAATCATAGAAAAGAAAATAAAATATGGTTGGCATGGCGACTTATATGATCGCTACAAGCAAAAAAATAAATAATAATAAGTAGGGATCGGAATTATATGCGAGTGCATATTTTTTTGGAGCTTCCGATTTGAACGGAACCAAGACAGAAACTATTTATATTGAAAAATATTAAGAATGAGCTAACATATGCACTGCATATTTGCATATGTTTGCATATTTTTGCATTTTTTGCATAGTTTTTGCATATAAATCCGATACCTAATAATAAGTAATCAATAAAGACAATTAAAAAGGGAAATGGAAAGAAAGGAATAACTTTGTTATTAGCCCGCAATAATTTTTAAAGTCCCGTTGTTTGGAACTTTTTTTTTACGCCCCCCAAATATAATGGTTGTGTAAAAGAACTAAATTAAGAAAATCTAGGATTTTTAATTTACTTCCCAGTATTCGTCACTGTGTAACTGTGGGCTTACCGTGCTATCGGGGCTATGGCACGGCGGACCTCCAGACCCCCACACTCATGGGAACAGAATATGGAGAAAAAACTGAGGAACTTAAACTCACTAGCGGGTTCTTATACCGCAACTCAACTGGCGAGTCAGGTGGAGCGTAGCGTCCAAAATACTGACTCCCATGTAACTACTCCTCGGAGTATGAAAACGTGCAAACGTAAATTGTCTGGCAAGTTTGGCGCCAAAGTCGGCAAATTTGGGCCAAAGCCAGGCAGGACCGTGGCTAAAGAAACACGGAAGGAAAGCCGAGTGGAAGTGGGGTCTGCGGGCGCTTCGGCGCCCAAGGACGCGACACCACTTTCCTCGACTAGTACTGGTCTGACTTCCGGACAGACTCTCAGGCTTGGAGAGGTAAGGAAGTCGATCGGTTTGAGTGGTGCAGGTGCCAAATGGTATCGGCGCTACTTAAAATAAGGCCTCACACCGGAGCAGGCAAAGCAGAAGGTCTTGGACCGCACGAAACCCACTTCGCCTGAGGCGAAAAAGAGGGGTGCGGTCGAGATCACTCCTTAGGAGGGCAACACTGCAAAGAAGCCCAAGACTGAGACGCGTACGCGGCCTGCACTGGAGCGGAAAACCGGGTTCAGGAAGCCAGACAGCACGTATTCCAGTGCTGCTAAAGGCATCAGACTGGCGATACTCCCGGAATCTTTCCCTGTTAAGATACTCTCTAGGGAGGAGCAGGGAGAGATTGAAGACGCGCTTGTCGCGGAAATGTGCAAAGGCTGGAGGGCAAAACTCCAATTTGATGGTATCCACTTCAGGCCAGGACTTATACTGGTGGACTGCGTTGGTGCTGAGACGGCGGAGTGGCTCAAAGGCCTTGTCCCTATACTGCCTGGCTGGAAGGTGGTAAAGTTGACCACGTGCGACGGGGACCGTATACCCGGAGTACACTTGTTGACAGTATACCTCCCAAAGGCGGCAGGGAAGGACAACAAGCAGCTCCTCGACCTCCTCATTGCCCAAAACGAGGGGCTGTATACGAACCTGTGGAGGATCTTCCGTTCTAGGGACGAGAAGATGGGCAAGGTTTTAACGATTGGGGTCGACGACCAATCGCTTGAAGCCATAAAGAAGTGCAATGGCGTCCTGAGGTACCGGGTTCGGTACAGTTCCGGTACACGTGCACAAGCGCCGAGAACCACCAGACGCGGCTGTTGCACCAGAAACCAATACTCCGACGGAAGTTATAGAGATTCCGAAGGAGGTGGCTACTCTGGTCGAAAAGGAGGCTGCCAGCAATGAAGTCATCGAGGAAATTAGCCTTCTACCCCACGAAGCTGAGGGGATCGACTCGATTGACCTCTCTATGCTGAGCATGGCCGCCGAGGAGGAAGACTCGGACAGAGTCACCCTGTCGGACCTGGACAAGGAAGGCGGTTTGACAGAGGATGAAGGCGTAGCCGACAGATCCTGAGACGGAGATGAGCAGCACTAAAGTTGCGCAGATCAATCTGCACCACGCGAAGGCCGCCTCGGCAGTCATCGCGAGGGCAACCCTCAGGTCTAGACTGAGTGTAGTACTGGTCCAGGAACCCTGGGTGTGCAGGGGCCAAATTAATCAATACTTTATTTTTTATAATATATTCACGTTCTCGTCTGCGACAAAACCCACTGACATTTCTTGTATATATCTTAGTAATTTTACGATATCTTGATTTGATTTCTTGTGTCATTTCAAGAGAAAACTTAGGAAAACATGCTTGTCTCAAAAAGTTGCCCTGAAATAACTCAATTCGTAATCATTAATAAACATGAATGTCCCCTGAGAGGGGACATCCGAGTGATATGCTAGAATTACGATGTCCCCTGAGAGGGCACTGCGGAGTGCAAAGGGTTAATAACCAATGGTTTGAATTATCTTTGTCTTGCAGACATACTTTCTAGGGATCTGGTTGCGGTACAAATACCGGTTCAAATACACGGGACCGCGCAGGACATTGTGATGGCCACAGGCTACTTCCCAGGAGAGGACACCCTGGCTCCGCCAGAGGCTGTCTCTAAACTGGTGAAGTACTGTGAGCAGAGAAAGCTGCCACTGATACTAGGATGCTACGCAAATGCGCACAGCGAAGCCTGGGGTAGCAGCGATACAAATCAAAGGGGTGAGTACCTTTTAGAATTTATTGTCAGTAATAAACTAGAAATTTTTAACGTGGGGAATATACCAACCAGTTCGAGAGAGGAGGTCCTAGATATTACCCTAGGAAATACTCTAAGCTTCGAACTGGTTAAAAGCTGGAGAGTGTCTGGTGAACCTTCAATGTCGGATCATAGAATAATACGATTTGACATTGAAGGCTCTGCTTCGGTTAGGAAGATTCTGAGAAATCCCAGGAAAACAGACTGGGAAAGGTTCCAGGAGACACTGAGCTTAAACTCCACCAATTCTGGGCTGGGGTACAACATCAGGAACTCCATGGAACTAGAAACTTTTGCGAATTGCTTCAATAAAACAATTATTGATGCATATGAGGACAGCTGCCCAGTCAGCAAGATTGTTTCCTCTAGGGATGTACCCTGCTGGAGCAAGGGCCTTAGCACACTGCGAAGCAAGGTTCGCAGGCTTTTCAACCGGGCTAAACGTACCGGGAACTGGTCTGAGTACAGGAGCACACTGACCCTCTATAACATGGAAGGGCACGCTGCTACTCGCGAGTAGCAGCGACGCTTACTAGCGTATACGAATACAAAGCAGCGAAGTTCGGAGAGCAGCTTCAGTCAGCGATAAGCGATAGGAAACTCGGAGGAGAAGTGTAGAAAAACCGAGAATACACACATAAAATGCACTAATACTCCCACATAACAGCTGATACTTAGTCCCCACAGCTGATACTTAGTCCCCACAGCTGATACTTAGTCCTCCATACAAACTGAAAATGGAGGGTTGTTGTGTTGGTCAATTCAAAATGGAGGGTTGTTGTGCTGGTCAATTTTCATGTGTGAGGGTTATCGTTGTGGTTCATTTTTAATTGCATAGAACATTAATTAATTTTTTGGCACAGAATTCTGTGATACGTTTATAGAAAAATGAATATAAAATTCTATTATAGCTTACAAATGTAATAAAATTGTTTGAATATGTGTCTAACATGTCATTATTTAAGTTTATTTAAGTTTTCATTGACTCATTACAAACATTTCATTACTCATAACATTTTACACCAAAAGCATCTCTGAACTGCGATGATTTGGTGTTTAATTTGTAAACAAACAGCGCGGAAAGCAATCAGAGAGAAGTTGAACTTTAGAAAATTTGCATTTTATTAACATACATTCATTCTTTTCGTATAAAAATCATAACAACACATCAAGCAAGTGCATCCAGCAATGCCACGCCAGCGAAATCGTGTCCGGAAGCGCTTGGAAACACGAAATTTTTACTGGGCTCCGGCTGGGCACCTATGACGGTCACCAGGGTGCCGTCTGGTGTTTGGACGTCGACTGAACTACGTCGATGCTGATATTCGGCGCTGGTGATATGACCACCAAGATTTGGGATGTAAAGTTTGGTACTGTAATCGCGTCCATACCGGCCAAGCCGTCGGTGCGCACCTGCAATTTCAGTTACTCTGGCAATCAGGCAGCTTATTCGACGGATAAGGCTATGGGTCAGAGTTCGGAACTGTTTGTGATTGATGTGCGCACGATCACGTCAATGCTGAGGGGTCCACTGGATGAGACCATTATCACTGGTGTGTATAAATTGTTGAATGTAGTGAAAAATATGTACTAAAGTTTATTTTTGTAGGTCATGATAATGGACAAATTTCTATCTGGGACATACGCAAGGGCGGCAGGGAGATTAATTCGGTAAACGACCACGCAGCCGGCATCAATGATATGCAACTGAACAAGAACATCACCATGTTTGTCACGGCCTTAAAGGAGACTTCGGCAAAGTTGTTCGACTCTGAGTCTCTGATGTGTGTGTGTATCACCTCTCCGCATGCTGCTTCGGAGCAGAGAACGGGTGTGTATCACCACTGTACCTAGTCACTGTTATTAAACCGGGTTTTCTATTCTTTTCCGCAGATTCAGGTGGCCATTAAGCGCCTCTGCCGTGAGCGAATGCAGTCAAATCCAATGGAGTTTTTAAGGGAGGCTGCCATTATGCATTCCATTGAGCACAAGAATATTGTTCGGCTGTACGGCGTAATGTTAGCACCGGACCCCCTGATGCTGGTTACCGAGTTAGCTCATTTGCGTTTGCTGACAAAAGATTAATTCACAGGTGAAGACGAAGGTGCAATGTGCTTCTGAGTAAAGTTTGCAAAATGGTTAAGATGAATACAAATTACTGTTTATATTCTATTGTAGACATCTCACAGTGGCGCACCTGGAAGGGCTTCCCAGTTCGAATTTGTAAAAATTGATTATACAAGGTACTTCATTTGCTAATTCGCTGCCGATTGGTGCTGTTCTGTTTAGCATTAGCACTGGAGAGCAATCTGCAGGTCCACATATCCAACCAACTTTTGTATATATCCAAAAGCGTGTAAAGAGTAACGAAAAATATAAAACAAACCTGGCGATGTTTGGAAGTAAGATCAATAATAATAAAATATATGTCAGAACCAGAAGAAATCGACAATGGCATTTTTATTCATAACGCGGGGGTTTTAAAATTGTTAACGAAAAACTTCTGTATAGAAAGTTATAGCGCTCGAAGGTTATTTGTTGTATTTTTCAAGTGTGCCAACAAGAATTTCAAACTCCTTACACGAATAATATACAGAACAGTCAAATGTAATGGAATTAAAATATGCTAAAATTATGCGCTCAATTCTTCCGCAAGCACTTTGATTTCGGTCGCCCAATTGCCAACTCCTCGATTTCATCAGTTCGCATGCCAGCCAACTCCTGTTTAGCTTACAAGAATAAGTTGCTTTCTGCAGCAACACGGGTTGACCCAGCATGGCTGCCAATTGTGCAGCATTGGGTGCACATAATAACATAAAAACATAACAAAGTTTATAAGTTGTATGCATTTTTTATTGAAATAATTGACAATTATGAAAATTAAACATAACAAAGTTAGAAAATGTACACATTTTTTACTGAAATAATTGACAATTATGAAAATAATAACATGCATCAAGAAAATGTATGCATTTTCTATTGAAATGATTGACAATTATGAAAATAATAACATGCATCGTATTATACGCCTTTTTCTAAAATAATACGAAAGACAAGCTACCACTAAATTGCAACTTTGCGCTTTGTTCTAACTTCAACGCGACCACACTGTTGAACGTTAACAGCCAATAGGTCTGTTTGGGAACGAATAATTTGTAGACAAATGGAAACAGCAAAGAAATTGTGCGTTCGCAAGTCTGCTGACCCAAAACCGTCTTGCTAAGCTTTTCCTGCTGCAGCTGAAAAGGAAAACGATGCAGATTGAGCTCAACGAACCATTTGCCTTTTGCATTAACATGTTTTACTAGATAAATTTTACTGGAAAAGTTCCCAAACAGACCTATTCACTGATCCAGTAGACGACGCCATGACAGCTCACACAGATTGTGTATGTGAAATGCAAAAAATGGTCAAAAAATCGCTACCTCTCCCAGTTTCGTATCACGTTATCACTGGCTTCAGTGTCGTGTCAGACTTCATGCAAGCAACTTCACGCTCGTTTGCGGCTCGCATACTGCGAATATTTACGTTTTTGTGTACACTGAGTAAATGAGAAAATGTTTAAGGTTGAATGGGAAATACAAATTTGTTTTCTTTTCCTTTTTTTAGTCCCTGTTATACCTGTCCGTTATTTGTTCGTCCGGCTTTGATATTTTTACGCTAGCAATATTTTTCAAGTTAAAATATTAGAGCTAAAAAAATTTACGCCTTAATTTTGTGCAGTGTTTTTCACGCATACATTGCCAAAATGCGTGGTTGTGTTAGTGCCCATCACTGCTCTATAATAAGGAGATCGGGGAAGCCAAGCGCAGGAATTGTAGGAACTTAAGCGAGAATATTGAGCAAACCTGCGAGGCATCTAGACTCTACAAGGTTATGGCAAAGGGGCACACCTTGTCCTCTACCAACCTCAGGAAAAGCAATGGGGAATATACCGAGGGTGAGGAAGAGAAGGTTCAACTACTTCTAGATACTCACTTCCCGGGCTCTATTGCTTGGAGAGGGGCGGGACAGGATGAAGCACTACGCTGGATCTCTAAAAGAGATTGGATAGTGGCAAAGGAAAATTGCACGGAGGAAAGGGTGCAGTGGGCGGTGAACACCCTTAAACCACTGAAGTCACCTGGACCGGATGGCATCTTTCCGGTCCTACTACAGAAAGGGATGGGTCTTATCAGGCACCATCTCGTGAAGATAACTAGAGCCAGTCTGGCGCTGGGATATATACCAGAAGCCTGGAGAAAGGCAAAGGTGGTCTTTATACCGAAGGCCGGGAAGAAGGATCCGATTCACCCGAAATCCTTCAGACCAATTTGCCTTACTTCATTTGTACTGAAAACTCTAGAGAAGGTTGTGGACAACTATGTAAGGACGACAGTTTTATTAGACAGTCCTCTTCACACTTTTCAGCATGCATATCGGGCAGGACGCTCCACCGAAACTGCTCTATACCAGCTGACAAGTGAGATACAGGAAAGTCTAGAAGAGAAGGAAATGGCTCTATGTGCCTTTCTGGATATAGAGGGGGCTTTCGACAACACCTCTCATGAAGTTATAGACAATTCTCTAACCAGAAGGTGCCTGACAAACCCTCTAAGAGGTTGGATACACAGTATGCTCGCTACTAGGTTGGTGGAGATACAGACTAGTACGGGCGGCCTAGTAATAGCTAACACAACCAGGGGCTGTCCACAAGGAGGAGTACTATCCCCGCTTCTGTGGAGCCTCGTGGTTGATGACCTGTTACAGGAGCTGACTAACGCTGGCCTAACGGTCCAGGGTTATGCGGATGACATTGTAATCCTGTGCTGGGGGAAATTTGAAGATACCCTGCGGGATAGGATAACCTTAGGACTAAGGATAACCAAGAAATGGTGCACAAAGGTGGGGCTGAATAAAAACCCGCCGAAGACGCTCTTAGGCCAATCCGTCTGGATGAGATAGAGCTTGAATTCCAGAAGGAGGTGAAATATCTAGGAGTTATACTAGATCAGAAACTACTCTGGAAAGGACATTTGGAGGAAACGATAAGGAAGGCCACCAGGGTCTTCATGACCTGTAGGTCCATAGCAGGTAAAAGTTGGGGCTGCACTCCGACTATTCTGAGATGGATCTACACGGCGATCGTGAGACCTATGATAACGTATGGTTCAGCTGTCTGGGTAAACAAGACCAGCCAACTGACAACCATCAAGGCGCTCAGCAAGCTACAAAGACTGGCATGCGTATGCATAACAGGGGCTATGAGAACGTGTCCAACAGCATCCATAGAGGTTCTCCTCGAACTAACACCTCTTCACTTGCACATACAGACCCAGGCGAAAAGGGCTCTTCTACGGATGACTGACATAAATATCGGGAATGAGGGCTTCCTGAGCCGTAAGAGGATTGATACTCTTACAAATCAGTATCCTGACATTGCAAAGTTCAGTTTTGTCAAAATATTTAAAACTGAACTTAGTAACAAAAGGAACTGGGTAGGTATATCGGAAACGTATCTGATAGACCAGCATATGATATCCTGGTACACAGATGGCTCCTTAACGGAGGAGGGTACCGGGATAGGCGTATACGGGCCGAGGATAAGATACTCGGAACCTACGGGAAAACACACCACTATCTTCCAGGCGGAAATATACGCCATTGAAAGGTGTGCTTATTTCAATCTGGCGAGGAGATACCGGAACCATAAGATTGCTATCCTCTCCGACAGCCAAGCGGCAATCAAGGCTCTTAGATCCTACCAGGTGTCCTCGAAACTGGTTTTGGAGTGCCTTGAGAAGCTTAACGAACTTGGCCGTTCCAACCAGGTCTGGGTACTTTGGGTTCCGGGCCACGCTGGCATTGAGGGAAACGAACGGTCCGACGAACTGGCAAGGAGGGGAGCTTCCACACCTTTTGTCGGCCCTGAACCCTTTTGTGGTTTGGGAAAAGGAGCTTCTTCTATCCTAACGAGAAAGGACGAGATAACCAGAAGGACTCAATACTGGGAAAATCTACCAGGTCTAGAGCATTCCAAGATGGTTATTGGGTCCTACAATAGGAAAAGATTCGAGGATTGCATGACCCTATCAAAGAATAATCTAAGGATTATCACGGGAATGCTAACAGGGCACTGCAGATTGAATTATCATCTGGCCAAACTAGGAATCCGTGAAAACGGGTATTGCAGGTTCTGCTTGCAGGAAAACGAGACTGCATTACATATACAAGGAAAGTGCCCTGTACTCATGCATAAAAGAAAGAAACACCTGGGGGACCATCTTATACCAGGTACGGACTGGGTATCCAGGGGTGTAGGAAGCATACTAAAATTCCTCCTGGGTACCGGACTCACTGACAGTCTGTGAAGTCCAAGAAGGGGGCACAATAGATCTACAGGTCGCAGTGCATCATCCCCATCAATAATAATAATTCGTCACTGAACTATTCTGAAGTAAATTTCTTGCATTAGTCGGATATACTATATGTACATATATGCCTCAATACCAAGTTTTAGGGTCAACCCCTCCCAAATATTTGTACCTTGCAAAAATTTTAGATTTTGTTGTTGTTGTTGTTGTTGGAAAAAAATTTTGGATTTTGTTGTTGAGGCGAGTAGCATTAATACATACTAGTTGTAACTCCCGAAATTCGGGTGTAAACCAAAAAAAACTACCATTTCGTTTATGTAACTAAAATGTAATGTATATTTTTTGCATTACAGTACTTCGTGAAATACTACATTCGCCGTTGTGTTTAATTTATTTGCCAATAATTGCACTCTTATGTCTAATGATGATCGCACCCGACTTAACGCTACATACAATTGGCCATGAGTGAAGCAATCCTCTGTTAAAAAGACCGATGTGGTTAATTTTTAATTATAGCAACAAACTTCCTCCCTTCGTTAAAATTTTGTTTCTTCTTTTTGTAGTCGATGTTGCCATTTTTCAAAAAGAACGCTAATTACTTTTTTGTAAGATTTGAGTTGGACTCTTAAGAATAACGTGATCACAACAAAACATAAGAATGCAAAATTTGGGACATAGCAACACTGACTAGCATCAAAGAAGAACAAAAGCTAAAGACCAAAATAAAATCGAAATTTCAGCCTTTCGCCGGCGCAAGAAGAACAACAACAGCATATAATTTTCTCCTCACAATCATCCCCCGCCACGGCGATGTGCTTTCGCAAACTCGCTGCGGTGTACGCAAACAAAGAGCGCAAATAAAACAACGCTGTGGCATGTAAAGTAAGGCTCTCACCACATGCGTGTGTGGAACGTGTGGGTTCCATGCACGATTTTGTTTGTTTGGTTATTCCCATCCTCTCGCTCAAGCGCACAGCTTTCTGATTGGACTTGATAAACGTAAAGAGCAATGCTGTTTCCAATAGGGAAATTAATGCAACTTTCGATGCAAATATCTCCAAATAGGCTTTATCAATCTACATTTTGAAAAGTTTGTGCAAATATGCTCATCAAGAGCTTTAAAATGATGTATCATATAATATTGTACGATGTGTGGATAGCGAGATCTCAGCGCCCTTATTCAAATAAATATATAGTTATTGGAAAACGAAAAAAAAGTCGGCGGTGTACTGTTTTTTTCGCTGTGCCATGTAGGCGGGAATAGCGTGGATGTTGTTGACCGTTGTTGTTGTTGTTACTTTTGTTTTAATTTATCCTTTCTAAAATGCATAAGTTTTTATTGGACAGCAATTATTTTCAATTTTTGTTTTTCAATCCTACTTTTTATGCAACCCACAGGCCGTGTTTTCGTAGGAGTGGTAAAAAAACAAAATCTAATATTGTAACTTTATGGTCAGGTGTAGAATATTTTCACTATTTTTAAACGTAGGTAAAATTTTTATGATAAAATACTTGTCTAATTATTTCTGAATTTTAGTGCTTTTACCATTGTCCAGAGCAGAGCTAAAACGGCTGCTACCAACATGATTCGCAACACTATCGCAAAATGTTGCCACCATCGGCAATTCTTTCATACCTTTGTAAACTAAATTGTACTAAAATTCTCTCTTGCTAAGCACTCATGTACACATATACACCTATAAAAGACATGTATCGAATTTGAATTGTAAGAAGTCGTTGAGTGTCCGGCATTCGGTCGGCACATCAATAAAGCAAACATAAGTAGCAAAAAAGCTTGTTACTTCAACATTGGTGACCCCGACGTGATGTGTAACAAAACGCATTACATAAATCTCGTTCGCATGTCTCGCTTTTGTTGTTGCTTGCGGTTGTCGATCAGCCCATCAAAGTAAATAGGCGCCGCTACTCACGCGTTTTTCGTTGCTGAAAACAACCGTACAAGACAAAAACTATTCGTCGTGGCTGCACATTCGGTGTAAAAAGATCAAAGCAGAAAGTAGTCCTCGCTCTGCATTAAATAATTAAAAAACATTCGAAATGGCAAACAGTGAACTCAGTGTAGCATTTTTGAGGCGAAAATGCACTTTGCTTAAAATGCAATTGCAGCATATGAAGGACTCGTTGACTGCTGAAACCACAAGTGCGTTGGATGAAGCCGCCATCAGTGTGCAATTGGAGCGGGTGGAGGCACTCTACACAGAATTCGGCAGCGTACAGTGCAAACTCGAACAGGAAGACAACGAGGATATCGGGAGCGCCGCTTCGAAGGAGGCATCCACGGCCTACATTAGCGTCAAAACGGAACTGACGCGGCTGCAAATTTCACTTCGAGCATCGAACATGCGCTCATCTACAATGTTCCACCAGTCATCGCGTGAAGATTCGCATCCTTCATTCATCATTGCACCTCCAAAGCCGCGGTTGCTGGTGCTGCAAGTTCCAAAATTCAGTTGAGTCTACACCGACTGGCCGGATTTCTATTCAATGTTCGAGACAGTTATCAGCAATGATTCGGATTTGACCAAAATTGAAAAATTTCAACATCTCAGGTTATGTCTTGCTGGTTCTGCGCTGGATACCATTCGTTCTTTAGAAATCAGCGAACAGAACTACGACAAGGCCATTGAATTACTAAAACGGAGGTTTGATAATAAGCGTGTAATTTTTCAGGCCCACGTTAGGGATATCATCGCTCTGAGCAGTGCGGAAGCAGGATCAGTGGCAAGGCTGCGGCAAATCAGCGACGGCGTGAACTCGCACTTGCGCGCTTTGCTCACTATGGGCACAAAGGAGCAAATAGCGGACTGCCTTCTTATCAACATCGTTGCGCGCAAGCTTGATATTGCTACTAGGCTTGCCACCTTTTTAAAATCGCTGTGGAGGACACCAAAAAATACTAAAAACACAAACATACATTTTTAGTTTTCAGAGTGCGAGTGCACATGTATTTGAACTTTGATATACATACATATATAGTACATATGTATACAGAAAAAGCTCCCAAAAATTATAACATTTAAACATTGAGATAACAAAACAATAAAAAAATTAAAAAATTAAAATTAACGAAAACAATTAACAAAGCAATAAATAAATTCATTTACATAAATACATACAGTGTACCACTAAAGTCTTCGTACAACACCTGGTTCAGAACTAATTATTAAAAAAAACTAAATATTTGTAGGAATTTTGAAAAAGTTTCGATGCAGATCTGTTTATTTAGCATTTATTTTTAATACAACAACAAAAACTACAAGATTTCATTAAATAGTTTAAAAGTTTTAAACCAAAAACAAAAAAAAACCGCTTATTTACTTCCAATAAAGTCTTCGTACACTTAAGCTATGTCTGTGCATTTGTCTTCGTACACTTACGAAATTAATTAACTATGAATTATGAAAACCTACAAAATGTTTTATTAATATTTAGTTGGATACCCCTTGTTTTTAATGACGGCCTTAAGGCGATCTGGCATCGACTTTACAAGTTTTTGTGTACATTCCTCCTGAAGAACCTGTTACAGCTGAGGTTTTGACGAAATATGATGAGTCCTTATCTTTTTTTCAAGCATATTCCACATGTGGTCAATAGGATTGAGGTCTGAACTCTGCGGTGGTGTTTTTAGTCAATGTGGAACATTATACAGCAAGTACAGCCTGGTGCTAAGTGCCATATGTTTAGGGTCGTTATCTTGCTGGAAGTACAATTTCTCAGATAAACCCAACTTTTCCGCACTTGGCTTCAAATTTCTCTTGAGAATGTCAATGTATGCGCGATTATCCATGACTCCTGTAATTGTTTCCAAGTTTCCAACGCCGCTGGCAGCCATGCAACCCCATACTATTACTCCGCCGCCGCCGTGCTTAACAGTCTTGATCGTATTCTTTGAATTGTAAGCTTCTCCCGTCTTTCTCCAGACCTAGAGCCTTCCATCAGAGCCAAAGATATTGTATTTGAACTCATTGGAGAATATAACGTTGTGCCAGAACTCAGGAGATGCATTTTGGTAGTCACGAGCAAAGTCCAAACGCTTTTTGCGATTGATTAAATTTACCAATGGCTTTCCGCGAGGAGTGCGAGACTTAAAACCTGGGGTCGAATCGAGCGATCCGTGAAAGTATCGGCAATCGTACGAAAGAAAATTCCGTGATACGTTAATCGTGTGAAATAAATGGGATGATGGCATACGAAAGCGAACGGACCGTAATTATTTCAAAGTGTAATAGATTTTTACTCGTTTCTTTCAAAGTGTAATAGATTTGTTGTCCTCTTTTACAATTTTGACAGTGACAGCTGGATTTAAATCTTAAATTGAATTGATGAAATTGAATATTTTGTGAAATTTTCGAACAAAAGTTGTAGCAAAGACAATATGGACGCTGCCTTACTCTTTTTTTATCATCCGATGAAAGTGATGGTGACGAAAGAATTGTGCGAAGGCGATTAAGGGACCAAAGCAACCCATTAGATTTACCAAGCGCGGCGTAAGTTAAATAAAAAATATAAGAAGAAACTTAGACTGTACAAAGTTCTCTTACAGATTTGTAAAAAGATTTCGCTTGACTAAAGAAGCATTTAAATATGTCTTAGAGAAGTTAAGGTTTGATCGGCAGCAGTCTACAGCGGCTCCACCAACGCTGCAACTAGCCAGTGGCGTAGCGTGGGTATCGGCTGCCCGGGGCGGAAGACAATTTTGCCGCCCTCTTAATTAGGTATTTCAATTTAATGTATACTATACATTATATACATTAATTCTAGAGAACTTTTCGGCAAGAACAGTCATCATTATTTTGCATTAAACAGGTTAGATTTTAAATAAAAAAGTTTATTTGTTTTACAATCACGTTTATTAATACAAAAATTCTTACTTCAACCATTGATATAACAGGTAGTTACATAGGTATTATTTAATCATGTCGATCGTCGAGGTGATTAAATAATTAGCGAATTGAATATAAAACGAAATTTTTAATTAGAACTAGGATGGTACTATTAAGTAATATTTATATCTTTATTGAAAAATAATATAAGTAGGTACTTGTTGGAGTTAAAAACAAAACTTCCGGATTTAATTAAAAATTAATACGTCTACTTTTTTTAAGAGCAACGTCTTTTATTGCACCATCAATGTCTATAGCATCACACACCTCTTGTTCAATAGACAAGATAGCCAAATTTGTTAGTCTTAGAGTACTCATTGTCGACCTTAAATAATTTTTAATTAATTTCAATTTCGAAAAACTTCTCTCACAGCTGGCATTGCTTATGGCAACTGTAAAAAATATTCGCAGCATGATTAAAATATTGGGCAGAGTGTCCTCAAGCTTAGATTTTACAATAAACTTAAATAATTCAAGTGAGTCTGCATTCATTAATTTATTTTCGTTGCCTGTAGCAGCAACGAAAGTCCGCAGTCGAAGTTGTTCCAGCTTGAAATCCTGCTCGTCAATTTCAACAGATGCGTAGTCTAGATTACATTTAGTGCTGTCTGGATCTAATAATATAGCCGACGTTAGATAAGCAAACTTATCGGACAAATTCTGTAGCTGATGAAAACGCTCATTAATTTCTACAATAATTCTATCTAACGAAGAAAACAGCTTTCGTCTCAACTCATTTTCACAAGACAAGTTAGCATCTCTAGTTCCGTCTTCAAAAATATGCTTTCTTGTTATGCGCCTCTGAGGTTCTACGGAAATTCCGAGCTCTTCACACATATTTTTTGCATAACTTACAGCGCCATCTGCCCATTCCTCTCGTTTCTCTGTCAGTATCATATGCAAAGAATTTACTTTCTGAGCGCACATTCTAATGTCAAGTCCCTTTGTTTGTAAATATTTTTGTGCATCATTCACTTCATGTAGCACCGGTTGCCAAAGGCCCAAAAAACAAAGAAAGGAAAATGACTGCATCAAAACTAGTAAAGCTCCTGCATCTGTCCTAGTGTTTAAGCTTTCACCTGCCTCTGTCAGTTTTTCCAAAGTGACGAGAATGTCTTTGAAATGATTCCATGTCATATTTACGGCATCGCCTCTTGCACTCCACCGTGTGTCTTGAACCCTTTTTAAGCTTTTGCCTGTAGCTGCTATCAGAACTTCCCAACGATGTGTCGATGTGGCAAAAAATGAATAACAACGTTCTAAAGTGCCGAAAAAAGTTACTGAACTCGCCTCAACTGAGGCAGCGTGTAAGCAAACTAGGTTTAACGAATGATTTGAGCAAGGTACGAATTCAGCTTTAGGGTTTATTTCTTGAATTCTTTGCTGAACTCCTGAATGCTTTCCAGCCATAACAGCAGCATTATCATACGCTTGGCCTCTACAGTTGCTTATGTCTAGGCCATCAGCTTGAAGCTTGTTCAAAATCATGTTTGAAATTCCTTCAGCAGTTTTGTCTTTAGTTTCAATGAAATCTATAAAAGATTCCACTACTTTTACTTCCTCATTTTCAATTAGTACGTATCTTAATACCTGACTTGTTTGATCTTTATGAGAAAGGTCTGGAGTGCTGTCGAATATAATCGAATAATACTTAGCCCTTTTTATTTGTTCGATGATATGTTGGCGACAGGCCCGTGCGCAGAATTCGTTTATGGGGGGGGTTTTGACATATGTGTATCATGTAATGAGTGTGACATAAAAATAAATTGTTTTTTCGTTATCAGCAATTTTCTAAAAATATAACTGAAAAGTCAATATCATATTGAAATAAAAAACGTATCAATGATAATGCTCCGAATAAAAATCAACGAAACCTTCACAATGTTCTAATTGCAGTTGTGAATCGTGCCCGCCCTAGAAATTCAAATCGATTTTCTGATATGAAATGACCTATTATATAAATTAAAATATACCTGTCCTGCTTCCCTTTCTTGCTTGCATGCTTTTTTTTCTGCAGATCCGGCCTGAGTTTGAACCGTTGGAAGTTTATCTTAATTACATTCACCCACGTCCTATCAATAAACAAAAGGTATCATCAATACTATAAACTGTAGCACAATAACCTGCAAATCCTTGCTGTGATTGATATTCTACTGAAATCAACAGCATTCGATACTTACATTTTTGTGTTCAATTCGCGGTTTTTTACACAAAAAGCGACGAATGTCCATGGTCAAAAATATGAGGATCGAAAATCAATCAATAGGTCTGTTTGGCCCGATTTCCAGTAAAAATTATCCAGAAAAAAATATCAGGAGAGTAAGCGAGCTTACGCTCCCAAAAATGAAACTATCCAAAAAAGTGAACAAACAGCAATTTGTAAGAATTTGCAAGTTTTAACTCTTGGGTACACCCAGTGGCGTAACTACCACCGGTCTTACCGGTCTCAGAAACCGGGGCCCCGAGCACCAGGGGGCCCCCAAAAGTGGCAAGAGAAAAATTTTTTTTCATCTTTATATCAGAAAAATGTTCAATATGAAAAAATAAAAATTTTGGTGTTTTTTCGTTATAAATATTCGTTGCCAGCTTAATATTATATTTCTATCGTGTGTTTTTTTCAAATTTTCGCGCTATTTCATATGAGCATGTTTCATTCTTGCCAATCTTTTTTTTCTCGCTATTTTGTTTGTGACACTGAATATCGAGTGAGTAGTGACAAATATGGAACAAAAACAAACTTGCGTCAACAATCCTTGCTGTTGCATATATTATCATATTTTCAAATCGAAATCATGAGGCTTTGCGACTTGTATGCAGTTCGAATTGCTGGAATTCGAGTTGAAATGTGAATTGTTTTTTGAGGCGCTAATTTTATGGTAAATTTTGGAGTGAATCGTTCCTCTGGTAAGTGACTGTAAATTACAGTCCATTTTTGTGGTTATGTTCTGACATTTACTTCATTCAGTTTTATTTGTATAAATAAAAAATTCTGCCGAAAGATAAATAAAAATTACACTATCGGGATCGATAAATGAAAATTATTTGTTCTCCGTATTTTCAAATTTGCTCATTCTGCAATTTAGTGTCAAACGTTCAAATTGAAAAAGAAAAATTCAAAAATTAGAATTAAGTATATATATAATAAATTCTGAATATGCATATCACAACTTTGAGAACTCAAAAATTGTCCATTTTATTCACTGTTTTTTATTTCAGTTTCATACCATAAAAATAAAATGTTTTACATGAATAACACTTGATCCTTTTTTTTCAACATCATTTGTATCCGTACCTTGAATAATACACCCCTTCGAAATCTTGAGCGATGAATATTAATGTGTAAGGCAGGAGGGGGGGGGGGGGTGGAGTGAGAAAAGTTTGAATGATTTAAAGAATTCTTCTGGTAAGGGCCCCTTAATGAAAATCTGACTGGGGCCCCCATTTCTATAGTTACGCCACTGGGTACACCACTGGGACTTGGCCCACTCACAATACACAGTAAAAAGGGTGTAAACAGGAGGGTTAAAGAACGAAATAGCTGATCTAAAAGTTTCATTTGAGGTTTGAAGCGGTAGGGAAAATTCAGTTCAAATAGAGATTTAATGCAAAAGGCAAATGGTTCGTTGGGCTCAATCTGCGAATCTTCTCTTCCAGCTGCAGCAAGTAAAGCTGAGCAAGACGGTTGTGGGTCAGCAGACTCGCGAACGCACAAATTCTTTGCTGGTTCCATTTGCCTGCAAATTTTTGCAAACATTTTTTGTCTTTGCAGTCGATCATATGGCAGCCAGTCATATGTTTTTCTTGTTCTTCTTCTTACTAGCAAAAAGTTACTGGACAAAATTTCTCCAGTAAAAACTTGCAAGTTCTCACGAAATGAACTGTCACTTTACGCTCTCAATTTCTCTCTCGTTACTGGAGATTTGGCGTCAACAAACAGGATCCAGTAAAAATTTGTACAAATTCGTACAAATTATTCTCTGCCAAACAGACCTATTCTCTGCCAAACAGACCTAATGTCAACAAATGTCCGCACAGCTCGAACAGCTGACTAGTCAGTTCGAGTCAGTTGTATCAAAGAAAATAAACATACAGAATGCGCATGTCATACAAGCAAGCGGCGCTTTCACTTCATGTGTGTTTGTTGGTAGCGTGTGCTTCAGTTCGCACAGTCAATGAGCGTAAACTGAAGCGCTTGCTCTCCTGCTGGCACCGCTCATTCCCTTTTGTGGCTTCCCCCTCTCTATGAAGCTCGCAAACAAAAATTTGAATTTTTGAGCTCAGATGCGCCTTCTATACATTTCATATTCTTTGGTTGTATCGATACTATCGATGGTTGCATTCACAATGACACTGATAAGCCTAGGCGTATACGGAGACGCAGGCCGCGCAACACAGCACAAGACAGCGCAGCGAAAATTAAACTTTGTGAGGCAGAAAATATGTGAACTGCGTATACGAATCTCGTAAAACCAGCACACGTGTTCCGTATTCATTCCATAAACCCAGCAATACGAGTTATTTGTCTGAATTAGACTTTAAAATAGAACCTATACAATATAATATGGGTGTAATATCGGCTGTTCACGCACTTTTTCAATTAGTTCTTAAATTTTTGCAAGCTAACGTGTCGGCTGCGCGTAGGAAACTGTATTTCAACTACAACGCGACGCAGTTGTGCGCAGGCACGTCTCTCCGCCGCACGCGGCTATGTCGCTGTATACGCCGTTATACGAGTATACGCAGTATATCGTACGGTACTGCGTTATTTACAAAAAACTAAACTGCGTTGAGTTGTGCTGCGTGTGCGGCCTGCGTCTCCGTATACGCCTAGGCTAATAGGAGGTAAAAAAGGCGGGAAAATTCAAAAAAAAACGTGCACAAGATCGAGAAAGTTGAGAATGTCGAAACAAAAATTGACAACAAAATATTTATTATCAAGTCGGTTTGACTTTCGTAGAATAAGGAGTGGAATTGCTAGTGGAAAATTATGTGGAAAAATTCTCGATGGGGGGGTTAGAACCCCCAAAACCCCCCCTGCGCACGGGCCTGGTTGGCGAACATTATTCCCTAAAATGGCAATAAATTCGTTTTGTATTTGTGGTGACATATAAGTGATTGTTTTCGCGCACATTTTAGATCTTACAAGATGTTCACGAAGTACAGGATCGTATTTTGCAATTAAATGAACCAATTCCAAAAAGTTTCCTCTATTGGTACTGGTGTCGTTTTCTATATGTCCACGTAAAGCCAAATTTTGTTTGGCAAGGAATTTTATAATATCAAACATTCTGATAAGAATTTCCCGCCATTTCTTTGTTTCCTTTGCCACTATATTTTGCTCTTTCTTGTCAATAGTCTGTCCTTTTTGAAGTCTGCATTCCAACTCCTTCCATTTGTAATAATTTTGGTTGTGTAGTACACTTGATTCGTGATTTAAAACCTTAGGATTTAATTTCCACCACGTATTAAATCCATCAGATGAGCAAAATTTAGATCCATTCGGTGTATTTACATTCTCAAATAAACGACAGCAAAAGCAAAATAATGATGCTTTGGATGGAGAATAAGCCATCCAGGTACGTAAAACTTGTTCGCCGTTTGTCAATGTACGGTAAAACCAATCCTGAGTAAGCCGTCTTGTCTCTCCTTTTAATGTCAATGAGCACGAATCTGAACGTTTTACTGTTGAAGTTTCAGCGAAGTTAGTATTAATATGCTGAACAATTTCCTGTCCTTGCTGAATGAGATGCAATCGCATATTGTCGTCTATGTGTTCAGGCCATTTTCCAATATCGTCGAAATTTTGGTATTGAACAGCAGACAATGCCGATAGTGTATTAATCTCTGTTTCGGACCTATGCATGTCCATGTCTGGACATACAGATGGAGACTCTAATTCTGTGGATGTTGTTGGAATTTCATCTTTAGGAACAATGTCAACACTTCCAACGGGTACCAAATTAACATTGTCAAGTTCTTGTACTTCTTCAGCTTGTTCTGGGTTTGAAAGTCCAGTTGACTGTGATGAATTTAAGTCTAATGTAGAATCTGACGTCTCAGGAACAACACTTTTCACATATTTAAGTAAAGTTCCTTCATTTGCTCTAATATTTTCCAACTTAGCTTTTCTCTTATTACGGTAAGATGCCCCACTTTCTTTTACTCTTTTCATTTTTGATGCTAAAATAAAAAAAATTTTAATGATTTACAAAAGAAACTAGTTAGAGTTACAAAAGAAACTATCGAACATTTCAAAAACTAGGTATATTGTACAGCACATCTATCTATAGGCAAAAATCTGAAAACCGTAAATATTTGTTCGGAACCCTGGGTATGCGAGTGTAAAACTCGTACATGGCCGGATTTCAATAAATTAAAGCTTGAACAACATATCAGACAGTCCAACATACAATTACATAAATAAAATATTTAATACTCACACAGATGAATGTAGGTACAAGTAGCGGAAAATTCAAATTTTCACAAAGTTAACCAATAATTTCATAACCACTACACGTACTTATTTGTACAAAAATCACAGTTACGAAACAGTGTGAACTAAACAACTGAAGATCTATGAATAAAACTTTCTTTGAATTTTCAAAGCATCACAAAGCATCAAAGCAGCAAGTCAGAATAGACGGTGTTGCCATTCGCTACAAAATATCATTCAAAGAAAGGGGATTACCCGAATTCGTCACAGAATAAGTAATGAAAAATTCCGTACTCTTTTCAATTGGTGCGAATTTATAGTTGCGTTAAAAATATGAAATGGTTCAAATATTTACAAAATATATTTTATTATTTACTGTGAAATTTTGTCGCCCCCTAAAAAGTGCCGCCCGGGGCGGGCCGCCCCCACCGCCCTCACTACGCTACGCCACTGCAACTAGCAGCAGCCCTTGCTCTTCTTGCAAGTGGTGGCTACCAACATTCAGTTGGTAGCGACTATTTGATTGGAATGGGACAAAGTACGGTCTCAAAACTGACGGGAAATGTTTTTAAGAAAATGGAAGAAAAATTGTGCCCACGCTTTATTAAGTTCACACCAAGAAACTCGTCAAAATGCAAGGAGTGGTTTATGGAAAGATATAAAATACCTGGAGGTAAAAAATTGTTAAAAGCCACTAAAACTTAAAAAAGAAACATTTTTTTTAGTTATTCTTTGTATCGATGGAACGCATATTGGACTTCAAAAGCCTGTCGAGAATGAGCACATCTATTTTAATAGGAAGGGTTTTCATAGTTTCAATGCAATGATAGTAAGTTCATATAAAGTGTAGCCGTTACCTTGCTTAATTATGTACCTAATTTGCAAACTCTTTTAAAGATATGTGATCATGAATACAAAATATTAGCAATTAACTGTAAATATGGAGGAGCAGCACATGATTCCTTTATCTGGAAACATTCTAATGAAAGAATGGCCTTAGAGGAACAATTCAACTCAAACAGAAACATGAATTCGTGGCTCTTGGGTAATTTGTTAATATCAAACGTATGTATGTAGAATCTATTTAAATAATACGTTTATATTTCATAAGCGGACTCCGGATACCCTCTTGAGCCATGGTGTATAACGCCGTATAGAAATCCGCATGATGGTTCAAGCGAGGCTTTATTCAATGAAGTACATTCGAAAGCAAGATGTATAATAGAGAGAACAATCGGCATATTGAAGGGACGCTGGAGAATTTTGGAATATAATAAAAGAGGAAGGTACGACCCGATAAAAGTGGCTAGATTTGCAAATGTGTGCGCCTCGCTACACAATATATGTATTAAGTTTAAAGTACCAGTCAACCCTCAAATTACTCAGCGGCAAGAAGTATTTGACGGCGATATTGGAGAAGAAACCCAGTTAACAAGAATCGGTCATAAAATAAGAGATCATATTAAACTTTCTTTAATAAGTTAACTTCAATACAACTTTAAGACCAAAATTAACGAGTATTTTAAAGCACTTTAAACGCAGGGTACCATGGTACTTTTGTGTTGGATGCAAGTCACCTCTTCTTCTTCTCCTTCTTCTTTATGTATTCTCCTCTTTCATCTCTAATTTTCCTACTATTTTTGTCTTCTACTTTTAGATGTAAGGTTAAATATATTATTATTGTTATTAGATTTAAGTTTTGCTTTCATTCCTGTTAACTTTATTAATGATTGATGTGCATTTAAAAGACTTAGTTCTTATATTGTACAAATGTGTAACTTTTCTAAATAAATAAATAAATAAATATGTTTTAAGTGTTAAATTCAGTCATTTAGGATTAATACTAATAAATATGACTAACATCACAGTAACTGAAAAACTATTAAATTCATTTCTAAATTAAATTAAATTTCATTTCTCTTGGAAAAAATAAAAAAACAGTAACAGTTTCATCAATTACTTAAACTGTTACTGTATTGGTTACTGTTTTTTTGCTTGCAAAATTTCCAGCTCCAACTTTTTTATTTTCAGCTTCACATCGCTTAGCTCATGGAAACGTTTATGTTTCTCCTCTTTGATTTTAAGAAGCCTTTCTTGGATTTCAAGTAGCCTGTCCAATTTGGCTTCCATTCTTGTTTTTGCCTCATTGGTAGCTTTCAAGTTTTCTTTCAACAGTATAAGTCTTTGGTTTCTCTCTGATATTTGTACTTTTTTTCTTGGACGTGATGTAGTGGGCCCTTCATTGCTATCAGTCAATATGAGATCCAAAACGCTTTCAACACTCTCTTCGCTACTCCTTTCACTGCTCTCGTCTTCCTCGGCTACTAAGACGCTACGGTGATTTTCTCCAAAAGTTGGAACGTGTATGTTGCCATCTACGGCTGGTTCAAGTCCAGCTGCTTCAATTATTCTCTCGTCTGCTTGAGTAATTAAAGCTTCTTCGTAAGGACCACCACTCGTTCTTCTCTTGGACTCTTTATTGAAGGAAAGCTTTTTTTTGGCTTGGTAGTTTTGGTCAGCGTACACCTAAAATACATATAGGGTTCAGAAACAACAAGAGAAAAAACAAGTATACCTTTTTCCACATTTTGGCGTCCTTAACTGGCGGGCCAAGGCTGTTGAGCTTCCGCTTGAACTCTTCCCACAAAGTTTTGGCCGTTGCTTTGCCCTGTGCGCAGTTCGGTAGACGGTTTTTCGCTAATTTTTGGTGCTTCTGCATAAACACGGCCATTAGCTCCTTTTGAGCCGCATTTATTTTATTTGTATTTGTCCTAAAATAATCCTTTTAGTAACAAAATTGGTTTTTTATAATTTTTTTCAAAAATTACATTATTTTGTCCTTCTGGTCGTTTACGATCACAATTTTTTGATCGAATGACAGTTCGTTACACTCGTTACTCGTTAACGTACGCACTTTCGGAAGGCATCATACCGAATTCCGTTAGCGAGTACTCGTTCACGTATGGCGTAATACGAAATCACAACTTTTACGTGACGAGTTGTACGTTCACGGATCGCTCGATTCGACCCCTGCATCAATCACAGCTTTTCGCACAGTTTCCGGGTGAACTTTTTTTTCTTCGATTGAAGGAACTCTGACCTTATTTTCGGCCCACTTTTAAACGGATCCGCTGCAATCATATGTTTAAGGCTACTCCTCGTGTGAGAATTGGAGGCCGTCCTGATTTAGGCTTATTCACTACTCGGCCTTCGTATTTAAAACGCCCAATGACCGATTGCACAGTAGAACGGCTGCGGGAAACGAGTTTAGCTATTTCCGCGTAGGATTTTTGCTGCTTCACGTGCAAATTCAATATAAGCTTACGCTTTTCAACTGACAAGTATTTTCCAGGCATTTTTTATAATATTTTAAAATAAATTGCTTCAAATCTGACTTTCATTCTACGAATGAATGATGGATGTCTCGTTTGATTGCTTTTTCAAAGAATAGTTTTCAATAAATTATTATTATGGGCAAAAGACAGAAGACTTAAGACTTAAGTGTACGAAGACTTTATTGGAAGTAAATAAGCGACTTTTTTTGTTTTTGGTTTGAAACTTTTAAACTATTTAATGAAATCTTTTAGTTTTGTTGTTGTATTAAAAATAAATGCTAAATAAACAGATCTGCATCGACATTTTTTCAAAATTCCTACAAATATTTAGTTTTTTAATAATTAGTTCTGAACCAGGTGTTGTACGAAGACTTTAGTGGTACACTGTATATGTGCTTTTCAAAAACTATTTGCTTTTAAATAAATATTTGTCGACTGCTCTTTGCTGCTTTAATCAGACTTATATTGCATTTAATGATATCATAAAATTAATAATAATGGGATCAATTAATAATGAGATCAAAACAAAAAATATAAATTTTTATCGAAATAAATATCAATAAGTTAAGGCTGATTTTATACGAAACATTTGTAGTGGTACTACCCAACCATCTATGCCGACCATAACATTGCATGTAGTGATAGTACGCAATCACTCATGCCGACCAAAACACTTGCGCACACAAATTCGCTGGTGTCAAATGGCTGCACTTGAAGTCGCCACGGTGCGCTATTGCGCAACCACTTGAGCGAGCGGGGTGACATATGATGCCACCTACCGCAGTGCAATGCAGCGTGCATTATGCCAACCCTTTGGCGGCGTGGGAAACGATCGGAAAATATCCGAGGCCGTTTAGCGCCGGCCACTGACCCAATTGCAAATGTGCTGACGCAGAAGAAGTGACCCAGGTCGATGATTGGTCAAACGAAAAATATCGTGGAAAGGGAGGCGGACCCCTGGAAATGCATTTAGAGTATAACAGTTATAATTTAGTATATAAGTCCCAAAAATTCCCAAATAAACTTAACTTCTTGTTCAATAAGCAAAGTGCCTGGTGGCATTCTTTTATTTTACGGAAGTTCACAAGATCGGCTTTTCGGAGCCACGCTATATTGGCACGGCCTGCCGAATAAACATAGGCCAAATCAACATTACACGTACACACAGAGACTTTGACCACCACACATTGTTAATTTCAACTCAGGTTATTATGATGCATTTCGTGTTTGCTACCAAAGGAAATAGTAAAATCGACATGTTTCGTGTTCGTGGAGGACATTTTACCCTCTTTGGAGGACGGAGGACATTTGAGTAATTTGGAGGACTGACCTCCACAATGGAGGACGGGTGGCAAGCCTAATTGCTACCCAAACGAAGTGGGAGGAGATATCACCTATCAACGTCATTCCAACTTGGGATTCGATGGCTGCATTCCTAGAGAAAAGGTGTCAGACAATGGAAAATGTGGAATATGCTTTGGTAACACAAACACCAAGCAAACAGGTGGGAGATAAATCGTATCAAAATCAGAGAACTGCACGAGTGCCTATTTTTATGACTCTGAGTATACTCGCCTTAAAAGTGTGATCGCCACCGCATTGATTTTGTATGAGTATTTACCATACCCATGTCGATTTGAGTATTGCTGCGTTTGAGCTATTAGCACACTCAAGCATATGAGTTCGCGGTATCAGCTTTACTTTGCTTCGTAAATTTTTGTTTTCACATTCGGCAATCGTACCCGACGAGTACGATGACAAGTATGAGTAGTACTCGTACTTCGTGTGCACAACATAAATAATATGTATATGTACAGATGCATATACGCACTATGTGTAGAAGCTGAGTAGGCTCGTCACCAGAGTTGCCGCTTTTGGTCTTTTCGGACCAAAATTGGTCAGATTTTTGGTCCGTTGGTCTGCTTAGATGAATTTCGGTCCGTTTTATGATGTGAATATCTTTTCATTAATTGATTAAAAAAATGAAATTGTAATATAAAAATTACTTTAAAGATAACGCAAATTTTTAATTTGGTCGGTTGAGGTCGGATTTGGTCGGAAACAAATTTTTGAAGTGGCAACACTGCTCGTCACTCACAAGTCGAGCGCGAGCCGAAGTTATGTAGGTATTCGTGCAGGTAAAGTGCCGAACGAAATATTGAAAAAAGCTTGAGTGCGAAAACGCACATTACTCAAAACTTCGCTCATGCTGGTTACGGTATTTACTGGTACTGTTTTTTGCGCTCATTGCTTTTATATAGTAGAAATATGACGAGAACGAAAAGTATTGAGTATGTTATGATCGCATGAATCTCTCAGCAAATGAACGACGAGTAAAATCAACACCGCACAATTTCTTTTGCGGTGTTTATGGCACTCGAGTATACAAAATACAGAGTATGTATGCGGTGTACTTATTGTTGCGGTGCACTCGCGCCGTTCTCTGATCAAAATACCAACCATAAGAAAAATGTATTTGTGGCTGCCACTAACTTTGCCAAATGTTGCGCAATATGCAACTCTGACTCGCATGCAATTAGTAAGTGCCCACAATTTCTTTCTCTTTTGCCTGCCGCACGCTTCAAGGAAGCAAAGAAGCATCAATTGTGTTTGAATTGTCTACGCAAGGGGCATGTTATGAAGAACTGCCAATCGGGCAGCTGTCGTCACTGTTCTTTAAACGCTCCTCCACCTAGATGAGCTCGTTCCAGGTGAGTCGAATTCAAATGCTTTACTCGCCACCTCTCCTACCAACTTCGCTTCGTCATCTTCGCTTTCCACCTCGCGGTGTATTTCTACGCCCACTGCTGCCGCTCTCGCAAAAAATGCCACGTCTGCTTCTGCGCAAGCTACTCAATTGGCTCTCGTAGCTGCATCGTTCTCGGATTCTGATAGTAAAGTTACAGACAATTTCGTTTTCTTAGCAACTGCGCTGTCGTATTCATAAGAAATAACGCAGGTTCGCTAATTCCTTGCCGCGCTATATTGGACAGCGCTTCATAAGTGCATTTCATCACTAGCAGTGTCATCGGACAGCTGCAGCTTAAAACAACAAAAACAACAACTCTTGTTTCGGGCATAGGTCAGTCGGACTTTGCCGCTAACAAAATCGTCAACATCGATTTGCAATCAATTTCTAGTAACTTTTCAACTTCAATATCAGCTGTCGTAGTGCCAACCATCGTTGACAATCAAACTTCGTATACAGTTGGCAGTCACTACTTGAATATACCTGCAAATATACAGCTTGCAGATCCACTGTTTTATAAATCGCAACGCATCGATTTGTTAATAGGCGCTGATCTATTTTACGATTTGATGTGCGTTGGCCAAATCCGCTTGGGCCCGAGTTTGCCGCTGCTTCAAAAAACTAAATTAGGATGGGTCGTTGCTGGTGGCAGCGGTTGTTTTGTCGGCAAAGGCTCTTGTTGCCACGGAGCAAACTCGTATGCCGGAAGAACCAGATCACTGCCTGGATGATTTAATCCGCAAGTTTTGGGAAGTTGAAAATCATATCGACACTTCACCAAGGAGCAGCTCGACTGCGAGAAACATTTTTTAGAAAATTATACTCGTTCGAAATGTGATACATTCTCAGTTCGCCTGCCGTTAAAGGGCAGCGCTTCTACGCTTGGATATTCATATAGTCAAGCTTTGCACCGCTTCAAAAATGTGGAGAAGCGGCTTCAACGTAATTCTGAGCTGAAGGCACAGTACTCAGCCTTCTTAAAGGAATATATAGGCCTTCAACACATGTCTCCTGTCGATCGTATACCTGACGGTATTCCAACGTATTTTTTGCCACATCATTGTGTGCTGAAAGCCGATAGCACAACTACTAAGCTGCGCGTAGTCTTCGACGGTTCTGCGCGAGCATCGTCTGCCAAATCACTCAATGATATCTGTATGTTAGGTCCGACTATACAGCCCAGTTTATTCGACATTTTGTTGCGCTTTCGTACATTTAAAATTGCTCTTACTCGTGACGTGTGTAGAATGTATCGCTGCGTCAACGTTGCTCATCCAGACAACTATTTGCAATGCATCCTATGGAGAGAGCGTCCGGAAGACAAAATTCAAATTTTTAAACTTAACACAGCCTCGTTTTTAGCTATTCGCTCTATGCAGCAGCTCGCTGCTGACGAAGGCACATCACTTCCAGTCGGAGCGCGCGTTGTTCGTCGAGACTTTTATGTCGACGATTTGATTTCCGGTGGCGATTCGGAAGAAGAGGTGTTGCAGATTTTGAGAGAAACGACGGCATTACTCAACTCAGGAAATTTCAAACTTCGTAAATGGTGTTCTGTTTAATTTTGGGGGAAGAATCGCGCAAATGATTGTAAAAAATGAGAGAACTTTAAGTTTTGTATCGTGTTTTCTGGTAATGTTTTATTCAATGCTAAATATTTGTTGGTATATGTGGCAACCACATACTCCCGCACATTGACATGCAAGCCTGCGGACAGTGGCAAGAAAGCAGACAAGTGCAACCCTGCTGATCTTCGCTTCCACTTTGCTCCTGTTCGTTCTTCGCCATCACGCCATTCGGAGCAAACCACGTTTTTGTAACCTTTAATTTAACTTCTCTAAAGCAATAAAGATTTTACACGATTACACTAACTCTCAGGCTTAACATCAAAGCACCGGCATTCAGCAGCGAAAAACCGGCACTCTGGTTCGCACAACTCGAATCACAATTCCGAATTCGCAACATAACAGCAGACATCGACCAATTCCATATCGCGGTACCCCTGATTGACACACGGTCAGCCTCTATGGTGGAGGACATAATACTATCACCTCCAACTGCAAATGCCTACCGGACGCTTAAGGAAGCCCTCATCGCTCGTTTTTCCAAGTCCAAAGAAGCGAACCTTCTTCAACTCTTAGACGGCGAAAGTCTCGGCGACAAAATGCCATCACAACACTTGCGACACCTGCGTGGCTTAGTTCCAGACATCGACGAAGAAGTGCTTAAAGCTCGTTGGCTGTCGCATCTATCACCCCAAACGCAAGCTTGTCTTGTCATTCAAGATCAAGCTGACCTCAACAAACTCGCAGCAGCAGCAGATAAACTGCACGAAGTCCTCACTCCACAGGGAGTAGCAGCAATATCAAGCATTGAAGCGCAGGTAGCACCTTTAGCAAAAAATTTAGCCGAACTTTCAGCTATCGTAGCACATAGCCGAGAGCGATCAGCATCCCCTCGATACACGCGCAGGTCTCGCAGCCGACCGCGCACGCCATCCATTTCACCATCAACGGGGCTGTGCTGGCACCACGCAAAATTCGGGCAGAACGCCAATAAGTGTACCACCAGGTGCAGATTTCAGGAAAACCCCAACGAGAGTCGCTAGAAGCGGCACACGACTCTCCTACAACCTCACGCCGCCTCTTTATAAAAGACCTGACAACAGACATCCAATTTTTGATTGATACAGGCTCTGACCTCTCAGTTTTTCCATACGACAAGTCAACGTGCGCAGGGAAGTCCATCGGCTATCAACTGTACGCAGCTAATGGTACTGTGATTAACACATACGGCTGCACTGTCCAAACACCGAACTTCGGGCTACGCAGGGATTTGACTTGGCGTTTCGTTTTAGCAGATGTTTCACGACCAATCATAGGTGCTGACTTTCTAAGCCATTTCGGGCTTGTCGTTGATTTAAAACACAAACGTATAATTGACCAACACACCCAGCTTTATTCTAGCGGGACCACTCTTTTTGTTACTCCTTGCTCCATAAAGACCATGTAACTCAACGAATCATCTCCATTCTGCAAACTACTCTCGCAATTCCCAGAGATAACCAAACCAGGTGGGGCGTTAAAGAACGCCAAGCATAAAACTCAACACTTCATAAAAACCACAGAGGGACCACCTGTCACAAGTAAGGCGCGAAGGCTGGCACCCGACAGGCTTGCAATCGCCAAGGCTGAGTTTGAAAAAATGACCACACTTGGGATTGCTCGGCGATCTAACAGCCCATGGTCCTCACCACTACACCTAGCTCCAAAGAAATCGGGCGACTGGAGACCCTGCGGAGACTACCGGCGCCTGAATGACCGCACAATACCAGATAGGTACCCTGTAAGATACCTAGAGGATTTCGTCGCTAATCTACATGGAAAAACAGTGTTTTCCACCATCGACCCCGTGCGCGCTTTTAATCAAATACCCGTAGCGCCGGAAGATGTCCAAAAAACAGCTATAATAACGCCGTTTGGACTCTTCGAGTTCCCGTTCATGACCTTTGGGCTTCGAAACGCGGCGCAAACGTTCCAACGTTTCATGGATGAAACCACCCGAGATTTGCCATTCGCATACACGTACATCGACGATATACTCGTAGCATCGGACAATGAGAGTCAACACATGGAACATTTACGAAGTTTGTTTAACCGTCTTCAAGATGTAGGCCTTACGATAAACGCGGCAAAAACGACACTTGCACAAAAGGAGGTAACATTTTTGGGACATACCGTCTCCAACTCAGGTATTAAACCATTAGCAGAACGAGTCTCAGCAATTTTAGAATATCCTAAGCCATCGACAATAAAAACATTGCGTTCCTTCCTAGGCACTATTAACTTCTACCGAAAATTCATAAAAAACGCCGCGCAGCTGCTAGCCCCGTTCAACAAACTATTGGAAGGGCCAACCATCAAAAGTACACACCCCGTCGTTTGGACAACCGAACTTGAGTCGGCATTCGTGCATTGTAAGCAAGCGCTAGTAAATGCAACACACCTGGCCCACCCTAAAAGCGACGCTGAATGGGCAATCTTCACTGACGCATCCCAGCATGCAGTAGGTGCTGTCCTACAGCAAAGAATTAAAAAATGCTTGGCAACCGCTAGCATTTTTCAGCAAAAAGTTAACCGAACGTTCGTTTGAGTTATCAACATACGACCGAGAACTGCACGCAATATACGAGGCGGTCAAACATTTCAGGCACGTTTTCGAAGGTAGGCACATTACAATTTACACAGATCACAAGCCGTTGATTCATGCGTTCAAGCAGCGACTAGACAAAGCCTCACCGTGGCAATTTCGTAGATTAGATTTCATCGGACAGTTCTCAACTGAAATTAAACACATCGCAGGCAGCGATAACATCGTGGCAGACACCTTGTCCCGCCTTGACGCCATATCATCCGCGATCTCACTCAATGAACTCGCCTCTCAACAGCAAAACGACGACGAACTTCAAAGCTTGCTCAAGAATCCAAGCTGCTCATTAAACCTCCAACGCGTCCTGTACAAGGATTCAAATATTACAATATACTGTGACGTCTCAACTGGGAGAATACGCCCTTACGTACCCAAAACCTTAAGAAAGCAAGTTTTCGATTCACTTCATTCCCTTTCTCACCCCGGACAACGCGGTTCGAGGAAGCTCGTTGCGGAGCGCTACGTGTGGCCATCTATTAACAAAGACTGCCGCAGCTGGGCCAAAACTTGCATTCCCTGCCAACGCAATAAAATCACCAGACACAACGTCTCTCCAATTGGAAATTTTCAACCTCCAACCCAACGCTTCCAGCACATCCACATCGACTTAGTAACGCTGCCCCCTTCAAGAGGATGTCGACAATGTCTCACAATCATCGATCGCTTCACGCGCTTCCCCGAAGCAATTCCCTTGGAAGATGCAAGGGCAGACACGGTTGCGCGTGCGTTCATGCTTAATTGGATCGCTCGATACGGCATACGAGCTAAGATCACTTCGGACCAGGGTGTACAATTCCAGTCAGAGATTTTCAAAAAACTTAATGAACTCTTGGGTTCAAAGCATATCACAACCACAGCGTATCACCCACAGGCAAATGGCCTTGTTGAAAGGCTCCATCGGCAGCTCAAGGCGGCGCTGCTCTGCCACAACGAATCATGGTACGACGCCCTGCCGGCCGTTCTTCTAGGTTTGCGATCGTCTTGGAAAGAAGATATCAACGCTACTCCATCCGAACTAGTTTATGGAGAAACAATTCGTTTACCTGGAGAGTTCCTCGCTCCCTCCTCACAAGAAACTAACGCACCCGACCTGGTACAAATTTTACGAAATCAATTCCAGGGCTTGACCCCTGAACGGACGTCGCGACACGCGAAGCATCCCGTTTTTAAATTCAAGGATTTGAAGCACACCAGCCACGTCTTCGTCCGCCGCGGGCAAATAGGGCCTTCCTTCTCACACCCATATGACGGACCCTATAAAGTCTTAAACAGGTATAGCAAGTACTTCACCATCCTCCTCAACGGAAAAGCCTGTAACGTTTCCGTCGATCGGCTGAAGCCTGCGTACGTCGAAATGAGCATTGTAGACAATCCGGGCTGCGACAATAGTGCTGCGACGAGGGAGGAGAGCGGTATAGCTTCGAAACCCAAAAAGGTCGTACGTTTTGCAGCCTAAAAATTTTTTTCTTTTTCGGGAAGGGGAGCCATGTGGCAACCACATACTCCCGCACATTGACATGCAAGCCTGCGGACAGTGGCAAGAAAGCAGACAAGTGCAACCCTGCTGATCTTCGCTTCCACTTTGCTCCTGTTCGTTCTTCGCCATCACGCCATTCGGAGCAAACCACGTTTTTGTAACCTTTAATTTAACTTCTCTAAAGCAATAAAGATTTTACACGATTACACTAACTCTCAGGCTTCATATATATGTAATTTTTGGGTAGGTCGGAGTTGGCCGATGTTAATTCGCCGGAGTTTGTAGGTTGAGTGTCTGCCGGCCGCGCAAGCTCCCTTCGGGATGGCCAGGGTTGCCATCCGTACATATAAATACATAAAAGGACGCGCACAATACAATATTATTGACAATATTCATTTCTAAGAGCTGCGTGGCCGGCAGTGTTTAGCGATCTAAACATCCTGGGGCCGGATGCACTCGTGCATTGATGGGACCCCCCCGGAGGTCCATTAGGGTTTGGATGGCGCGTGAAAGGAGGGTTCGAACTCGGCGTCCGCGCAGCTTGCTGGTCTGGAGCCTTGGGTCAGATCTCCGTTGGCTGTAGCTGCTGTCGCGAGGGTGGGGCTGATTCGCGTGCGGACGGGATGCGCTGTCGAGGGGAGGCGAGTGAGACCAACTGGATTCCTGCAGTCGTGGTCTACGTCTTGCAGCTGACTGGGGATGAATGTTGCGCGGTTGTTGCGTATCTGCTGCGGTGTGCCCAAACGGTCTATATTTAGACACGGGAGAAGGGCTGTTTCCTTAACCGTCGTGTTAAGGGACTGCACAGGACGGGTTTTCCATCTTCGCGAGGTGATGGAAGATGACTCATCTCGAGAACTCCGGGATTTTCTCGACGCGGATGAGCTGTTTGATGGACTCCGAGGCTGAGTCGTGAAAATTGGTAAGATGGTGTCTCTTTGCCGGTTTGAGATTGTGTCAGAAGCCAAGTAAAGCATAGAATGGTGCTGCTTCTGACATTGCGAACAAGTGTGTTTACTTGTGCAATCCCGCTTCAAGTGAGTGTATGACAAGCAGTTTTCGCACAAGTTATGTGTTCGTACTGCCTTCACTCGGTCTCGAACAGACAACTTTTTAAAGGTGGCGCAGAATTTGAGCGCGTGAGGAGCGCTGCAAATCGGACATGAAAAAGTCTGCTCACTTTCCACCAAAAAGTTCTGTGTTCTGTTGAAACCCCGGTTGTGAGAAAACACGGACTTGGTCGGCCTCATAAGGTTTAGCCTTTCACGACCTCATATCTGCTGGTCAAGAAAGTATTCATTTGCTCCCAGGTTGGAAGATTTTTCCGGGAACTAAGGGACTGTTCCCACAGGGATAAAGTGTCTTCCGGGAGTTTTGTTGAACAAATATAGACCAGGATCGGGTCCCAACCCTCTGCCGAGACATCTTGAGAAGATAAGACGGACAGAGAATTGTTTATTGCATTTTGAAGGCTTTGAAGCGCTTCGCTGTCTTCAACAGCTACTTGAGGGAGGCTCAAGAGCGTGTTGACCTGTTTATCAACCAGAATGCGCCGATTTTCGAATCGGGACTTCAGCGCATTCCATGCCAATTCGAAGTTAGAATCGCTCAATGGATACTGCCTAACGATGGTGCCAGCCTTTCCGGTCGTTCCGGCTCGAAGGACCAATATTTACGTCACGATGGAAATGGCGATCGCGCACTAAATAATATAGACGTGATGTGGTTTTAAACGTTATAAAGGTTTATTCCGGTGGTGTATTCCAATGTTTAATTAAATGTTACAATGTTATGCGGTGAGGTTTTATATGTGAAAACAATGTGGTGTATGTACAATATGTAAATGTGAACAATAGATGTATGTACAGTATGTAAAAGTGTGTGGTTTTGAGGGTTTAGTTAAAAAATGTTGTGATAAATGTTTATTTGTGTGATGAGTGTATAATTGCTCGGTGTAAGGTGTCAGTGGTTGATTGTTGTGTGTTACGCTCGCTGATCGTCTCGTGTTCACGCCGGTGTTCAGAAGATGAATGTCTGCCGGCCGCGCAAGCTCCCTTCGGGATGGCCAGGGTTGCCATCCGTACATATAAATACATAAAAGGACGCGCACAATACAATATTATTGACAATATTCATTTCTAAGAGCTGCGTGGCCGGCAGTGTTTAGCGATCTAAACAGTTCTAATGAGCCAAATATTTTATGGGAAGTTGCAGATTCTGATTAAGCGCAGCTTCTAAAATTTCATGATGCCAGTGATGTGACGAAGGCGTTGGGACTTGTATGGGACCCACATATCGACAACTTTCTATTTTCATTTTCACCCTTTCCTTCATTCACCAAAACAACGTAGCGAACCGTACTGTCAGTTATTGCGCGATTTTATGATCCACTGGGTTTAATTGGACCAGTCATTACCAAAGCAAAAATCTTCGTACAACATTTATGGAAAGAGAAACTTGAATGGGATGAGAGTATTCCCCAAGCGTTGCAATCCACATGGTTAGACATGTGTGCTGAATTTAAACTCGTTAGTAAATATGAGTTTCCTCGACTTGTTTTAATACCGAATGCGAGAATTGAAATTCACGCTTTTTGCGATGCAAGCCTTGCTGCATACGGTGTTTGCGCTTATATGCGTTCAGAAATCGGCGGCGTTATCGAGCTCTCGTGGCTTCAACAGGAATCGTCAAACTACAATGTCTTCGTATCCAATGGTATCAGTCGCATACAGCCACTGACAAGGCAAATGTCGTGTCACTATGTGCCAACAGAAATAAATCCAGCTGATATCTTGTCAAGAGGCGCAACACCTAAAGAGCTGCTACAGTCTTCGTCGTGGAAATACGGTCCGCCGTATCTAAAGCAAAACCGAAGTAGTTGGCCAAGATCACCATCTGTTGTTGTTGAATTGCCTGAGAAACGCAAAAGGGCGCTCATTTTATTTTCAAAAAACAGTGATTGGTCGCGAGATTGTAAGTACATAAATTCATTTGGCAAAATGCAAAGAATCTTCGCATATATTTACAAATTTGGATCAGCTAAAGGTACCTACCGTACTGGGCCTCTGACAGTAAAAGATGTTCAAATCGGAACTCATTTACTAATTCGCATGGTGCAAAAGTCAAGCCTTTGCGAAGAGTATCGCCATTTGGCAGAAAAAACACAAATTTCTTCGTCCTCTCAAATTGCCTCGCTAAATCCTTTTCTGGTTAAATTTGGCTTAATTCGCGTAGGAGGCGAAACATAACTCGGCTCTGGATTTTGAGTCAAAGCACCCACTCATATTGCCTAAGTCGCATCCACTCACAGATTCAATAATAAATTACTTTCATCAAAAGGGCCTACATGATGGACCACAGGCGCTGCTAGCTACAATTCGGTTGCAATACTGGCCTATAGGAGGCAGAAAGACAGTGAGCCGTGTCATCAACAAATGTGTTAGGTGCTTTCGCGTACGACCAAAATTGATCGAACATATCATGGGCAACCTCCCAGCGGAGAGACTACAAGCCAATCGTGCTTTCCTCATTACGGGCGTCGACTTTGCTGGGCCACTTTTCTATCGCTCAGAGATTCGAACAAGAGCACCAATTAAGTGCTATATAAGCCTCTTTGTGTGCTTCGCTACAAAGGCGGTGCACCTAGAGCTAGTGAGCGACTTATCAACATCATCGTTTTTAGCTGCCCTCAAGCGCTTCATATGCACCCGAGGAAAACCAAAAACAATTTGGTCCGACAACGCAACAAACTTCGTTGGTGCGAAAAATTGGGCGAACTGAATCAGTTGCTTTTTAGCCAAAATCACATACGTGCAGTCTCACAGCAGTGCCTAGAAGACGGTATCGACTGGCAGTTCATACCTCCAAGGTCGCCCCATTTTGGAGGCCTTTGGGAGGCAGCGATTAAAATTGCAAAATTGCACTTGCTGCGCACCATTGGTCTTTCTGTGTTGACTTTCGAAGAGCTTCGATCGCTCATTTGTCAAGCTGCAGCAATTATGAACTCACGTCCGTTATGTCCAATTTCAGAAAACGTAGACAACCTGGAAGTGCTCACCCCGGCGCATTTTCTAATTGGCGCACCATTCACTTCAGTTGTGGAACCCGATGTTTCGCTACTCAATATTCATCGCCTAGATCGCTGGCAGAAAGTGTGTTACATCACAGTGTGTTACATACAGAGCGGTTGGTGAAACAGTGACACACCACACACTGTGGTTGTTGTTGTTGGACAACAAAGCGATGTGCCGCTTGCAAGGTGTATTAACACGTTGAGTGCCACATGAGACCACGTTGGTCTCACACGAATTTGGGACTCCTGTGCCGCGTGAGACCAACGTGGTCTCACAGTAGGTTCACACGCATTTGTGTACGTAGCGTTGTATTGGACTCACAATATGTATTGAATCTAATACCATCGTAAACTATACACCCAAGAGATTGTTAGTGTTGTCTTGGTTTTCGGCTGTGTGACCAAATTTGTAAATTCACTTTCTTCACAACTGTTGTTAATTCGCAGATTTTTGCCACCGGGAAAACTACCTCTCAGTGTTTGAAACACGTAACTTGTTAGCTCAAATCGTTCAATCGTTGTTAGCTCAACTCATTAGCTGCGTTTTTATTCAAGCACAACTAGATTCACTTACTGAAAACAATTACTTAAATCTTTTTCTCCCGTTCGAATTTGCGGTGACACATTGGCATCACGCGGCCACTCGGGATTTACTACATACCTGATGGCCGCGTGAGACCAATGTGTCACCGCAAAATAATTACGGTAAAATTCGGGTATAAACAAGCAAATACATTTTTCTAAAAATATTTTCCGATTGTAGTAGCTAAAATCTAAGTGTTAATAAAAAAAAAAATTTGTGGCCTGTGGGGACAGATTTTCGGATTGTATGGTGGCACTCTACGTGTTAACACAGAATAAACAGTACACAGAAGGCGCATCTGAAATAATTTTGCGATTTCATTTCAGACGCGGGCGGGAAGCAGCAAAGATGAGGAAAATGTATATGGAACCGAGAGAGTAAGCGCAAGCTAGCGGAGAGCTGCTTTGCGATCCTCTCTTGCATTCTCGCATTCATTCGATGGATTGGTTTATTCTCATTTCGACAACAACACGCAATGTTGTTGTTTTCCGCAGCAAGCCAGCTTGGCTTTACTCGGGCACTTTGAAATGGTGGTTGTTTTGGCAAAACGATCGCCAGTCACTTTTTCCTATGCAAAATTTGCCTGTCCGCTTCTTGTTCTTGTTTGTAAAAAAGCAAGCGCAGAGCGGGCACGTGCCGGCGAATTTGTTTATTGTCATTATCAATCGAATCTTCGAGCTGAATGGTCGTTTTTTGTTCATGCTGCGCCTAGATTAATTGATATTAAATTTTGCAAATATTTAGAATTTGTACAAATATATTTACAAGGCTAGTTCCAAGTATAATTATTTGTCTAAATTTTGACGTGGTTGATTCCAATTTTGAATTTTTTGCAATTTTTTTGACGCGGTAGATCCAAATAAAAATTTTTACATATATTTTGACGCAGTTGATCCTTTCTGGTCATTACCATATTACCTTTGATTTGGCATCTTCATTGACTTTACTAGTATATGAAAAATGGATCCGGCTCCGAGTAAAAATTTACTACCCCGGGTGGGTAAAAATTTAATAAAGTCAGGGCTTCAATGCTGCATAACATGTTGTCGAAAATCTAGACGGGATGATGAAAAACTTAAAATGTTTAAATTTCCGCCCTATGACTCAGCTATGGGCCAAATTTGGCGAGAAAACTGTAGCATTAAAACTAAAGACCACCACCAAACCATTATTTATATGCGTTAATCACTTCTCAAGTTCTGACATTGGGAAAAATATTTAAAATCTGGAGCAGTTCCTGTATTTAATTTGGAAAATGTTGAAGAAACTTATGAGTTTTCGGAGCCCGATTGTTCAACTAAAAAGAGACGAAAAAGTGAGTCCGTAGATCGGTATTGTAATAATTGCAAATCATATGCTAAATCCGTAAATTTTTACAGGAAGAAGTATTACAACATTTTTGCAAAATACAGAAACATTAAAAACCAGAAGAAAGTTCCAAAAAAGTCTGATGTGCTCCAACGTATCGACTCTTATAATAACGTGAGCAAATAATCAAAGGTATTTTGTAAGCTTCTTCTTAGTTCCCGTCCTAAGAACACATCCGTACACCTATACGGAAGGTGTAAAAGATTTGGCTCAAAATATTTATTATGTCTCGCAGTCGACATATCAATTTTTAAGAAATAAACTAAATCTAAATTTGCCACATATCTCGACTGTTAATCGATGGGCCCCTGTTAAGTTCCTGCAGCCAGGTTTTAAGAACTCTGCTTTTGAGGTTATAAGAAAACGGTGCTTGGATTTGACCCAGAGCGAAAAAACAACATTAGAAAGGAATTACGATATAATCCTAAATTAGATTTGGTTGATTGGTATGAAGAAAATGGGGTTGAAAGGACAAGCCAAATAGGAAAACAATTATGTGTTTTTATGGTCAAATCAATGTTTTCTAACTGGTCATTGGTACTAAATTACTTTGTTTCCAAAAACGGACTTTCTGCAAATATGTTAAAAAATATAATTCTGGAAAATTCAAAAAATTCGTAATAGTTTTGGCATCACAGTAAAAGTTATAAGTTCTGACCAAGGGTCTTCCAATAGGAAGTGCTTTTCGGATATGGGTATAACTTTGGAACGGCCTTTTTTCATGTATAAAGATGGAAAAGAGTTCTGCATATATGATTTCCCGCACCTTGTTAAATCATTGAGAAATGGCTGGCTCAAATGCGACTTAGCTACACCAAATGGAATTGCAAGTTTTAGGGTAGTTCAGGAACTATTTGAAATGGACAACAAAATTTAAATCAACAACAAAAATGTGTCCTAAACTAACCAGCCAACACATTTTTCCAAATTCTTTCGAGAAAATGAAAGTAAAACTGGCAACCCAAATTTTCAGCAGGACTGTTCAAGCTGCTATTAGGACAACTGCAACTATAGGTTTCCAAAGTTGCTCTAAAAAATTGGCTTTATCTACGGCCAGCTTTATAGAAAATATTGACAAAATATTTGATTCCCTAAACAGTGGATAGTTATATTCCAAAAATTTTTACAGATCTGCGATTCAACTCAACCGCTTATCACATAAGTATATAAAATTCTTCCATAAATACCGGGATGAAATCTCATTTGTTGACAAAAAGAAAAAAGTATTTTTTCTAGATGGGATGAAACTTAATCTAAAAGCTGTTTTGCTATTAGTAGACGAGCTTTTTGAGAAAAAATCCGAAATTTTTTTTTTTATGACAAGGACATTAAACTAAGACAAACTTGAAAATATGTTTTCTATACTACGACAAAAAGGTGGTAATAATATAAATCCATCAGTGGGTGATATTCATAATATATTAGCACGCTTAATGGCCGCCAAAATTGTGCAATTGAGTTCCCACAGCATATTGTGAAGAATTAAATGATACTACGTTTGAAACGCTTTCTAATATCGTATTAAATCTCGACTCAGCTCCTGAACATAACGAAGAAACTAGTCAAACCGATGATTTCGAAGTGGATAATAATACAGCCATCCTTGCCGATTTCATATTAAATGATAATTTTCAGAACTGTTCTGAATTTACCATTGATTTAGCGTCTTTAAGATATTTTTTGGGTTATGTTGTTTACAAAATACTTCCCAAAATAAACTGTGAAACATGTGCAGGTGAATTGAGAAAAGAAGATGAGGTACTAACAGTTCCTAGTGAACTTTTCATATTTCACAAAAACTTTAACTCTCTCAAAGATTTCGGCAATCTTATTAGTCCATCGCAAATTCTATTAGAAATAAGCAAAGTACACATTTAAATTTTCCGCAGCATTTTTGCAAAAATTGTAGGCATAAAAAATTTAATAAAAGTTAAATGTGAAAAGGCTACACCACAATGGTTTTCCACATGTCCTGATCATAAAAACACAATTTTTGATTTTATGATCTTAGTTCTTCTCAGGAAGCATTGTTCATGGGCCTCAGAAAAGAAAAATGTAACTAAACCCCGAAAACTTAAAATCCTAAAATCGTAATAAACTCTGGTTATTTTGACCAAACTTATTCCTACAATTGGCGGTTTTTTTATCGTAGTATTGTGAGTCGTTGAGCTCCTTACAGAAATTAGCCAAAGCAAAAATTTATTCTAACTTCAGTTGTTAGCCAGCGACAACAACAACCACAGGCTGTCGCCTTCCCCTGTACGCGTTTCCTCCACCATCATGCATGCATGCGGCACATCGCTTTGTTGGCCAACAACAACAACCATATATATGGTGCGTTACTGTTTTGTACACCGGCATGCGTTCAATACTTTTATCTGTTTGCTCTCCGAACATTTGATTTTGCGCTGTCACAGCTTCTCATTTTACGTACTCGCGCTCTGTGCGTTCTCGTCCCCTTTACTGCTTCCCCCCGCATCCACAAATGGGTCCTACCGCTGGAACCCGCAAAGAAAATTTTTTTACACCAGATGCGCATTCTGTATATTGTTTGTTCTGTGGTTTGCGTCATCGTACAAAAATGTGCATCGAACAAAGATCCAATATTAACTATTGTTTTAAAAATGTTTAAACTTTAACCGAAGCATTTCAATTGATGGACCAAGTTTATGGTGATTTTTGTTTATACCGTGGTGGAGTTCATAAGTGATAAAAGCGATTTAAAAACGATTGTCAGAACATAAATGATGACCAAAGTGTTAGCCAGCTGAATCCGCGATCACCGTAAATCAAACCTGGGCGGTAATTCATAAAAGATAAGCCAAAATCTTCATTGAAATTCTTGAAATTGGATTTAACTAGTGTCCGACCGAAACCACTTTTTTGGGCCGAAACCGAAACCGAATATTCGGTTTTTTTTTAATATTCGGCCGAAACCGAAACTTTCTAGTTGAACTAAAAATCACCATATCAAGCACTTTTTTCAACAAACGAATTTTACATTAAGTAAATAAAGAACAAACAAACAAACATAGCATAAATAAATAAATACTTATTAAAAAAAAACAATTTATTCATTTTTAAAAACGTAAACATGAAAAAATCACCTTTCGTACCTTACTCGCTAATATTCAAAATTAAATAATTTAATATTATATGCTAAAAAAAGAAGTTTATTAACATTGGTGGTATCTAAATTATTCCTCCTTTCACTATATATCTGCTACACAATAAAATGTAAAAAATATTCTAGAAAGTTTCGGTTTCGGCTATTCGGCCATTTTTTGGCCGAAACTGAAACCGAAACCACTTTTTTGGGCCGAAACCGAAACCGAATATTCGGTCGGACACTAGATTTAACCTTCGCTTTACTTATACCCACCGGGTGAACTTTTTAATATTCATGTTTAATATCTGCACAAATTTTAAGGTAATTTTCAATAACATGAAAAAAAAGTTTTTTGAAATTTTGTTCATGTTTAAACTTGAATTTTGTAATTTTTTATACAAATGTACCTGGGTGATCCCAGGCGCTTTCGCTACCATTTTGATTAAAACTCACGATACATTTTTTTTGCGTACCTCATTATGTGTTCAATAAACCCTCTGGAAAGAAATCATCTAATATTTTCCATAGTCTCAAAATAAATCATTAAAGTTAGGCCTTTTTTCGAAATACGAACTATCGCCAGAGGAAGATACTAAGTATTGAAGTATAAAAAAAATCATAAATTATTATATATTTATTGTGAGTTTTACTCAAAATAGCGGCGGAAGTGCCTGGGATCATCTTTAGTAAGGCGAAGGTTAAGTACCTCATTAGCATAAATTCATTGCATTTTAACTGAACATTTGGCTATCGAAGGATGCCATCCCATCTATTGACACTTGTTTTGACTGTTTTTTTGTTTTAACATGATGTGGCACCGTGCGAATTTCACCTTTTCAAAGAATGCATTTGCCGATGAAAAAAAGCGTTTTGAGAACGTAGAAACCATCCAAAAGGCTTGCACCGACATCCTGTAGGACATTCCGGTCGACGAACTAAACTACTCTTCAGACATGTTTTTAGAACATGCAAATCGCTGCATTAAGCCGAAACGTGACTATTAAAAAAACAAATTAGTTTCGGTAAAAAAGGGTTTTGTTAATATTCTTTTAAATATTTAAAGATGAAAAGACCTTTTTGCTAATGTTGGAACGTACATACGATGCATAGTGATTGAAAATGTTGACAAATTATAGGCTATGGGGGGTTCTGACACCCTAAACCCCCCCTTGGCTACGCCACTGAGGTGTATTGATAAATCTGTGTTGGAGCTTTTTTTCACTAGGATGGCGGTGCCGCCTGTCGCGTGCGTTGATGATTGGCTTTTGCTTGATATTGTAGTGTAGTTCTTGATTTGTATGTCGGTTGTTTTGTAATGAGTTTCTTGTAAAGCTATTATATCGGGATTATGTGTTTTGATAATGATTTGTAGTTCATGTACGTTGTTCTTGAAACCATTCAAATTCCATTGAAGGATTATGAGGTTCATTGGTGATATTAAGGATAACTATCGAAAATAATATACGTTATATACTATTGGGATAGTTGTTTATAGATCCTGATCGAAGGACATCGAGTCGAAAAGTTCGGTTGTTTGTGATTTTGATTGGGTGGTTTTATTAACATTGTTGTTTTTTGATTTTGCTTTAAGTTTTGTAAGTGTTCTGTTGTAAGTGTTTTTGGGAAGTATTTTCAGTTTGGTGGCCAATAAGCTTTGTGATGTACCCTTGCTGGTTGAGGCTGTTTGGTTAAGTGCTGATTGGGTGCTAAGGACAGGGACGTCGCTGTTTGTGGTTGTTGTGAGATCTTCGTACGATATTTTCGTCCTTTTTTGTTGGTATGTTGTTTGTTTGATTGAAATGTGGAGGATTTGTGGTGACGTTGGAATATGCTGTTGTTTTGGTGGGATGTCGGTTTTTGTATAATGTGTGTGCAGTTTTGTTGTCAACCTTCTGCAAGGTTTTGATTGATTGTATTTCGCGTTCTTTAATAAAAATGGGACACATTTTATTTATGAGTGATTTGTTTCTTGTAGTTGATTGTCCACGCAGTTTACGCAAGTTGGTTGAGCAGAGCATATTTCGTTTGTTTCAATGTGAAGTGGAAAAACATTAGCACAATTTCTGCAGAGCTTGGTGCGTTTGCATGTTTTGCTGATACAATCGTGTCTGGGTATAGTGAACACCCTATATAGTGAACACCTCGATATAGTGAACACCCAAATTTTGACATGGAGCCTCTCAATTTCAATCAAAAAGCAAAAAGTGTATTTTGAGCAAATAAAACGAGTTTTTGAACAAAAATGTTAACCTTGATATAGTGAACAATACTGTGAACAGGCCTTGCAATAATTAGTTCACTATATTCAGACACGACTGTATCTCCGAAACGTAGGCAAGTGTTGCATCTGATTGGAAGTGGAATATATGTAGGTGCGTACTTTTATTCTTTCGTATCCAATGTTTATGTTCTCTGGGAGATTTTGAGAGTTGAAAGTGATTATGGTGAGTCCTGTTTCCTTTAGAACGTATCCTTGTTTCTTTAAGTATTTTTTTGACTTCAATGATGTTGTTTAGTGTCGCGGCGGAGCGGATGAATAAAAAGCGGTGTGGTTTCGGGTTGGGTGGTGTTTATTCCTTGACGTACGAATACCGAGTAACAGATAGTACAAGAAACATTAAACGATACAAACGGCCGAAGCAGGGGAGCAGCAAATAGGAGGAATATTAGTACAAAAGGAGAAGGAAAGATTGGGATTAGTGATGGGATCGACGGATCACTAAATAAAGCACTCATCTGAACAGATGTTTTGCGGTTTTAGTTCTTCTAGGATTGTTGATTCGTCTATTTCACGTAGATCGTTGCAGTAAATAACCCCCTTGGAAATATTAAGTGATTTGTGTAGTGCTACACTGACTGGTATATTATGTATAGCTGTGAGTTTTTTTAATTATAAATGGTGATAAGCAGGTGAGTGTTCCATTGTCTGTTCTCGTTATAGTTAAAAATTTTGATTCATCGATATTGCGAGGATTTCTCCTCCAAATGTCAGGAAGGTCAAGCATGTTATTTGTTCACTTGTAGTAGTTTGTGTTTTAGACTGGGTTTTTGTTTGTATAAGTTATTCAAATTTTCATTTGAATGGTTTAAACAAAATTTATTTTTTACGGCTGTTCGCCGTGTTAGCTGTTTATTCGTTTAATGCTCACTTAAGACTGAATTACAATTTTCATTTCTTAACTAAAGTGCTGCCGAATCACCTGCCTTGCAGTTCCAAAGAATTTGGTTTCGCGAGTTCACATGCCCTGCCGTCAGCATAAATTGTGCGGACGGTGTCGTATGGCCCAATGCAGCGGATGTGTGCATTTTCGGCGTAGCTGGTGTTAACTCATCCACGCCTAAAAACGATTGCCCTCAATCGTCAAAAATACGGAATGTCGTTGAACTTTATGATGGGCATAGTTAGTGTTGCCAGGCTGGGTGGTTGCTGGCGTAATTGGTACTGCTGGAGCCGCGGTGGTTTCTGAGGTGTTCAGCTTCTTGATAACTATTTTCTTTGATGATTTACGTTGGCGTATCACAAGGACTATGATTGTGGAAATTAGGATCGATATTATGGATGTTTCGCTCGCCAGAGTTCCCAATTTCAGTGCTCGAATTTCACGAGTGTTGTTAATGTGAAGTTCATTTAGGTTCTGGAGCGTCAACAGATTTTCCCATTTTTCTTCAGTGGGTGTCGGCTGCAGGGATGCAGGAATAATTTTTAACGGGGGAGCTTGTGGGCTTCGGAAGGTTTGATTGTTTATAGTGACTGTGGCGTTACTGAATTTTAGAAGGAGGTTGCCGGCGAGTTGATGGTCTTCTTCATCTATTTTTACTGTTCCATTGAAATCGTTTAAAATGACCATTCCGGGGTGTATCTTCTATGGGCGGAATGCTGTGGCTGTTGCTGAAGGTGCAGAGTGACGCTAAGCTTTTCATAATGTTCGGTATGCACGTATGTAATATTACTTACATCTAACAATTGATCTTGGTTACAAATTTTAATTTTATCGTATTCATTACATTTATTCCTTATTCCATATATTTCATCTTCGTGTTTTACAACTTCATTGAATAATAATTTTAAAACTTTTCCTGCTTTTTTCACAGGTCTTAAAATATAATTTTCATATAAAATCTTGCTTGTCAATGATATTTTAATAATGTATGAAATTTTTGAATTATTATATAAAACACTAGCTGACCCAGCGAACTTCGTCTCGCACAACATTTGTTGTTTTTTATAATGAAATACGCGAGATGGCGAATGTATGGCGATGCAAATTGCCGAAGAAAACCAACTAACGGAAGAGGAGGGAGCTACTGATTAACGCAATCGAGGCCCTCAAATAAGCACTGTTGTTGCTAAGTTTCAGTAAAGAAATGGATAGGGCTTGAACCATATTTAAATTATATTGGCAGGGCCATGCCCTCTTATTCAATACCTGCCCCTCATTCAATGCCCTCTGTCGAAAGAGAAAATGGTAGGTTCGTACTAAGTTTCATTGATATTCCATTATTCCATATAGATATTCCATTATTAAGATCTGTTATTAAGATCTGGCTCATATGGGTGGTGCCACGCCCCCTCGTCCAATACTCGCCCCATTCCCTCTGTCGAAATATATGTATAAATGGTAGGTTCGTACTAAGTTTCATTGCTGAGCGACTTATAGTTCAGCAAAATATTTGGGTCACAAAAAATGTGCCACGCCCCTTGTCCAACGCCCATTAAATCTTATCAGTAGAATGACTCATCTATGGGACGACAGGATACAAAATTTCAGTGTTGTACAACTTACAATTTGGAAGATATTCCATTATTAAGATTTGGCTTGTATGGGTGGTGCCACGCCCCCTCGTCCAATACTTGCCCCATCCCCTCTGTCAAAATATATGAATAAATGGTAGGTTCGTACTAAGTTTCATTGCTGAGCGACTTATAGTTCAGCAAAATATTTGGGTCACAAAAAATGTGCCACGCCCCTTGTCCAACGCCCATCAAATCTTATCAGTAGAATGACTCATCTATGGGACGACGGGATACAAAGTTTCAGTGTTGTACAACTTACAATTTGGAAGATATTCTATTATTAAGATCTGGCTCGTATGGGTGGTGCCACGCCCCTCGTCCAATACTTGCCCCATTCCCTCTGTCGAAATATATGAATAAATGGTTGGTTCGTACTAAGTTTCATTGCTGAGCGACCTATAGCTCAGCAAAATATTTGGGTCACAAAAAATGTGCCACGCCCCTTGTCTAACGCCTATCAAATCTTATCAGTAGAATGACTCATCTATGGGACGACGGGTTACAAAATTTCAGTGTTATACAACTTACAATTTGGAGGATATTCCATTATTAAGATTTGGCTTGTATGGGTGGTGCCACACGCCCTTGTCCAATACTTGCCCCATTCCCTCTGTCGAAATATATGAATAAATGGTTGGTTCGTACTAAGTTTCATTGCTGAGCGACTTATAGTTCAGCAAAATATTTGGGTCACAAAAAATGTGCCACGCCCCTTGTCCAACGCCCATCAAATCTTATCAGTAGACGACCCATTTATGGGACGACGGGATACAAACTTTCAGTGTTGTACAACTTACAATTTGGAAGATGTTCCATTATTAAGATCTGGCTCGTATGGGTGGTGCCACGACCCCTGAAAAATATAGTAGCCGATTCTCATACCTACCAAATATACATACAAAATTTCATAAAAATCGGTCAAGCCGTTTCGGAGGAGTATGCTGACTAACACTGTGACACGAGAATTTTATATATAAGACTAGCTGACCCGGCGAACTTCGTCTCACATGACATTATTTGTGGTTTTTATAATGAAATACGCGAGATGGCGAATCTATGGCGATGCAAATTGACGAAGAAAACCAACTAAAGGAATAGGAGGAGCTACTGATTAACGCAATCGAGGCCCACAAATAAGCAATGTTGCTGCTAAGTTTCAGTAAAGAAATGGACTGCGCTTGAACAAAAATTAAATGATATAGGCGGTGACACCCCTTATGCAATACCCGCACAATGCCCTCTGTCGAAAGAGAAAATGGTAGGTTCGTACTAAGTTTCATTGGTGTGCGACTTAAAGCTCAGCAAAATATTTGGGTCACAACAAATGTGCCACGCCCCTTGTCCAACGCCCATCAAATCCTACCAGTAGAATGACTCATCTATGGGACGACACTATACTAAATTTCAATGCGTGCACCTTACAATTTGGAAGATATTCTATATTAAAGATTTGGCTTGTATGGGTGGTGCCACGCCCCCTGTCCAATACCCGCCTCATTCCGTCTGTCGAAAGATATGACTACATGATATGTTCATACTAAGTTTCATGGCTGTGCGACTTATAGTTCAGCGGAATAATTGGGTCACAAAAATGTGCCACGCCCCATTTCCAACGCCCATAAAATCTTACCAGTAGAATGACTCATCTATGGGTCGACGCTATACCAAATTGCAATGCTGTGCGCCTTAATATTTAAAGCTATTCCATTATTAAGATTTGGCTTGTATGGGTGGTGCCACACCCCCTCGTCCAATACCCGCCCCATTCCCTCTGTCGCAGGACATGACTAAATAGTACGTTCGTAGTGAATTTAATTGATGTGTGTCTTATGGTCCAAAGTTATTATCTGAAAATGTGCAGAATTCACGGTCAAATATGGCATCGATTTTCCGACTTTTCCAATAGATTTTCCGGAATTTTCTTTTCGCACGAACCTGAACTGACTTAATACGAATCCAACAAAATAAACCCCATGAAAATCGGCCGTTCCGTTTGAGCGTGAATCGCTTACACACATACTGCCACTTTCTTTTATATATATAGATTTACTTTCGCGTATTCCAACGCTTCTTCCGTTGATGCAAAAGGCATTCTTTCTTCTTCCAATTTCTCTATTGCTAGTTCTATTTCAATCTTATTTAATAGTGCCGTGTTTATTATTCCATTTTTCGCCCATTGGATGACGTATCTGACATTTGTTAATTCTTCTTTTATCAATCTTATTCAATTCTGTAAATTTATTACAATTTCATTCTCCATATAATTGTCTTTCTTGATTGTGTTCATTAGCTTATTTATCATTTGCGTTACATTGTTAACTTGTTCATTAAGAGCCTTATTTATTACAATTTGATTATTATTGTTGGCGTTCAATTCATTTACGAGTATGTTGTTATCTAGTGTTTGAAAATCGTCATGATCAGGGGTACCAGCAATATACTTCCATGCTGTACCTAAAATGTTTATCGCTCTTTTCTTCCTATTTGCTTCTAATGGTTTTAAACTTTTTAGTATGTCTGCGGCTTGGGAAATTTCTCTTATCAATAGGGGATGAAACAGGTTAGTAGTAGGGATAGTTTGTTCGGTGTAGGTGCGGACTTGCTGAAGGAATCCTTAATTTTCGTCTGTCCAGAATTTATCTTTATCAAATGCGTCGTTGTGTAGTCAAGTATCGTGTGTTCTGCGTGTGTAAGATGTACATATAGTCCGAAAGAGGAAAGAAAAAAATATGTATGTTTAAGGCCTAATGTTGCTTTTATGTACTATTCTTCCTTTCTCTGTAATAACTATGCTGGATTTATCTTCCTTTACAATTTCTTTCTTATATCTCGGGGTGAGTTTCAAGCCTAATCGTTTGTTTATTCGAACGTAAATAATTTCTCCAGGGGTATAGACTTTCATTGGATTTCTATTTTTATTGTGGGCTTCTAAGTCCTTGGCCTGTTTTTTCTTAAGCGCTTCGATATTTTCTTTTCGTGAAGTTTCATATGATTCTGGGTCTATTGAATCTCGTCGACCAAAGAATGTTTCAATTGGTCTCTTGCCGGTGGTGGAATGTATGGTGTAATTGTATTCGTATACGGACCTGTCTAAGAGTTCTTCAAACGATCGATGGGTGCGTTCTGCCTTGAGGCACCGCATTATTTCTGAGAGGGTCGAGTGAAATCTTTCCACTTGTCCGTTAACTGTACTGGAGTATGGGGGTGTTTTGTATATTTGTATTCCTAATTGATCTTCTATCATGAAACAAATGGATGCTGAATTTAGGGATTTTTCGGTCTCAATGATAATAGTTTTGGGTACGCCGAAAGCGAACAACAGTTGCCTTTGATTCCAACATTTTTACTTGTGCGTATTTAGAAAATTTGTCTACTGCGGTGAGTACTAACTTCTTTTCTGTATTGTAGATATCTATATGAACTATTTCGCCAGGATATTCAAGAATTGGGGTTTCGAGTAGTTGCGGTTTGTTAGGGTGGCGCTCGTATTTGTATTCTTTACAGACTCTACATTGTTTTACTATATCTCCTATTTTTGCGTTCATTTTGGGGAAATAACATTTTTGTATCAGTTGTAATTTGTTTTCGTCTTTGTTTCGGTGTGCTCGTTTATGTTCAGTAAGGATTACTTCAGTCTGTTTCGTTTCGTCCGTAATGTCTTCAACTTTAGTCTGTGTGTATCGGATTCTGCAATTAGAGAAGTGTAGTTTGTAAATTTCTTGGATTTTCCCCATGATGTATTCTGATGTGAATAATACCCGTAAACCATTAATTACCGTTGGGTTAAGGTATCTCTTGAATATTGATATTGGCTAAATGTGTTCGTTCCAGTGATCTGTGGATCCTGCAATGATCCAATCCTCTCCCTTCCAGTCCCCTATGTACTTATGTCCCACTTTCCCAATCCACCGGCTTCGGCCGTTTGTCTCGTCCAATGTCTTTTTCAGTTTGTCATTCGTGTTTTAACCACGCAATAAATTGCAAGCACCCCCGCAAACCGCGCTTTTTATTTCAAAAACGTTCCGCCGACGGCTCAGTTAGAGGTCTAATATTCATGGTCCTTCGAGCCACCGCGAACCCGCGTTGAAACATTTAAACATTTAACAAGTGAAACATAAAAAACATTCAAACACAACAGTGACACAAAACATTAAAACAGAGACAAATTATAACATAGTGAACAAAAACTTAGTGAACAACATCATACAACAGGAACCAAAGAAATGAGGTAAAACAAAAAAAAAAAAAAAGTGAAAAAGAAAGTGAACAGTGTATAGTGCGGACCCCCCCCCCATCCCCGGCCCCCCTTGATCAAAAAAGAAAACCAAAAAAAAAAAAAAAATATAAAAAGGCATCCCCGGCCCCCCTTTTTTTTAAAAAAAAAAAAATAATAATAATAAAACCAAAAGCCAACCCCGGCCCCCCTTTTCTCAAACAAAAAACACCAACAAAAAAAAATTGTGTACAAAATTAAACATAGAAAACCCAATTGGCAACAAAAGGTGCAGTGAAACATATAGTGCAGTGCTACAACACACAGACTACATCAGAGCAGAAAAACATCAACCAACAACAACACACCCAACGAAGACGAAGAAGGAAGCACTCAAGGCAGACAAAAGCAGTGGAACAACGCAACGTTGGACGGACGTTGAAAATATAAAGGAAATCCCCATACTCGGGCACTGGGCCCAACCAAGATAAGCCCACAAAAATTTATTTAAACCCAATAACAAATACACTAACCCATACACACATATTTATATTACAATTAACAAAACATTTTGTAAAAATAAAATTTTTAATTGCTCATTTACATAACTACACACCAAATTATTTGGCCGTTGAATATTGTATATATATACAATATTCAACTGGATCTAAAAATCCCGCACAGTAGTTCCGCTACTGCACAGCTTCCATATTTCACTCATTTCCCCTGCGCATAAAAATTAGCGCCAATTTCCATTTTCGCGCCTCTCCGTGTGCGCACATACTCCAATCTCTCCTCTTTTCTTTGTGCTCGCACAAAAAATTAGCAACAAACTGCCCAGCTGCATATTCACGCACTTTTCCTTGTGCACTTTGTCTTTGCGCTTGTACATAAGACCAGCAGCGACAGCCCAGCTGCTGTGTACATTCTGCGCGCCCACTTCTGCACATATTTCTATATTTCCCTTTGTGCTATATCCGCACGCACTTGGCAGCACGCAACTCAGCTGCTTGGCCCAAGTGCATATATACTTGTATACATAAACAAGAAAACACAAAGCGGGCACAGTGGGACAAGTTGTACACTTTCACGGCACATTGAAAATTTTCTTCGACTTAGAAAATTTTCAATCGTGCATATATATACATATATATACACGCATATTCACAATACACATACACGTTATCACATACAGTGGGACAACAAAACCCGTCCCAAGTACATTGAAAATTTTCGACTTAGAAAATTTTCAATTGTACATATCAAACGTTCACTGCACATACACTAAATATACATACAGTGGGACAAACACAACCCACCGGTACACAAAATTTTATTTTTCTCCCTCATACAATTAAATAAATTTTTTCATAAATTTACTAACGTTAACCAATATTATATTCAAAAATATATTTTGACATACACTCATACACATATACACAGAACAATACATATTTATTTTCCTTATTCATATACATTTATACACATACTTACCAATACATATTTATTTTCTTTTTACATATTTACATTTTTTAATAAAATAAATACAAATACACATACACAAATAAATACTGTCACTTGTTGTTTTCATTTTGCTAAATTATACACAACACTCATACAAATTTCCATTTTCTCGGATTCCGCGGTTCTAATTTACAATTTTTTCGACATTTTCTCGTATTATTCTCATACGGTTAATAAAGTTGGCCAACAAACTAAAAGCATTTTCCCATTCAATCGAATAAATTTCACACATTCGTGTAATTTTTCGATTTTTTCCAATTTTAAGCCGTTCGTGCGGACGCGGCCAACTTTAACCATCTCATTTATTCCCATTCTCAGGTGGAAATTTAATTTCAATTTTTTGCACCTGACCCCCCTCTCTCTCAAGCTTCGCTTTTTTATTTTTTTCAATGCCGGTAGAGCGTTCGCCTAAGAAGCAATCTGACGCGATGGAGTCAACCGCCTCCAAACAACCCCCCAAGGTGTCAACTGACTTATTTTTGACAGACACTGTCACTCGTGAGCCGCCAAAAACGCGCTCCAAATCTCCCATTCTCAAAGCAACCGATCCAAGCGTTGCCAAATTTATTTTCGAGTCCGATCAGCTCGTGCAATTATGCACAAGGTTTTCTGCGACCCCCATTGAGGAACAAACGAAGTCCCTCGTCCAAATTCGTCAAAGGAATTTGGAAGTCCAATGGACTAGGCTTATGCAAGCTTATGAGGCAGTCTCCATTGCGGAAGACAGTAGCCAGCCCGACCGTTTCAAGGAGTCGGCTCGGCAGAAGCACGAAGCCTGCATAGACCAGTATGAGTTGTGCATGGCTCAAATGTCGGACATCATTGAGATGCTCCAGCCTCCACCCACTCAGCACGCTGCGCATACGGAACAGGTTCGATCCCAAGAACCAACAAATACTCCAAATATTTGTTTACAAGTTCCACCTTGCGATACCGAAACATTTTTCGGGGGCTATGAGCAGTGGCCGTCCTTCCGGGACATGTTTACGGCAGTATACATAAACCACCCCAAGCTCACTCCAGCCCAAAAATTGTATCACCTCCGATACAAGACGCAAGGCAAAGCCGGTGCAATTGTGAAGCAATTTGCCTTAAGCGATGAAAACTTCGGACTCGCATGGGAAGCCCTGAAATCCCGTTACGAAAACAGGCGCATATTAGTTGACAACCAAATACGATCCCTATTAAATATCACTCCGGCTACTTCCGAAAATAGCGAAGCGCTGCAGCGGATTCAAAGTACAATAAACAATTGTCTATCAATACTTAGGTCCCAGGCCGTGGACACTGACAATTGGGATCCGCTGCTTGTGTACATTTGTTGCACCAAATTGCCCGAAGAGACATTAGCTCTCTGGGAACAATCCCTTACATCTCGTAAGGACCTGCCTCTTTGGTCGCAAATGGACGAGTTCCTGACCTGCAGGTACGAGGTGGTGGAACGGCTCAATAGCATTCGCCCCGCTAAGCCAAAACCACAACCCTCCAATTTCCATACTCCCCAAAATCGGCCTCAAAATAAATCTCAGCACTTCCACACTGAAGTGAAAAAAGACTTCGCGTGCAAACTTTGCAACGCCAACCACCCTATACGGACATGTCAGAGTTTCAAGAAGCTCACCCCCCAGAGCCGATTGAAATACGTCAAAGAGCACAGCTTATGTGAAAACTGTCTTGCCACGACTCACACTATAAAGGATTGCACAAGCAGTTTTACATGTGTTTACTGCCAAAGGAAGCATCATTCCCTGCTTCATTTCCCCAACAACAAATCTCAAGCCCCGCAGCCTCTCAATAGGTCTCAAACGACCACTTCCCAGGTCGCAACAGCTCATCCACAACCGAACAATAACTCGACAACTCATTCCCCCACTTCAGATGCGCAACCCAGCACATCTTCAAGGCTAAGTACGCCTCAAGTACAAGCCCTCCATTCCAATAATGGCACCCAATCCCTTCTGCCTACGGCACTGGTGTCTATTGCCCACTTAGGAGAGTTGTTCAAGGTTAGAGCGTTGATCGACCAAGGCTCGCAACGCACCTTCATTTCCTCGAAGGTGCAAAAACGCCTTAAATTGCCAATTGAAAGATCGCACTTCGAAATTTCAGGCATGGGCGGAAAAATTGTGCAAAATTCCAATCACATTTGCTTTTTGACGTTGGCAGTTCCAAACTCCAGCACGACCCTCAATGTGCAAGCAATAGTACTCCCCCAACTAACAAAATTGCTACCCCCATTCACAATTAGCCATCCCAATTGGCAAGAATTTGCCACGCTAAATCTCGCTGACCCAAGTCCTTTCGAGTCGGCGCAGATAGACTTAGTTATTGGCAGTGATCTGATACCCCAGATCTTACTCGAAGGTATCCGACGAAATGTGTGTGGCAGTTTATTAGCCCAAAACACCATTTTCGGTTGGATACTCAGCGGGCCAGTACCCCATACGGTGTCATCTTATTCGACATACGTTGCAGAAATCTCCAATGAGGAACTTAGTTCACAGCTCAGGCAGTTCTGGGAGCAGGAAGAAGTCAAACTCCCGACACCTGTCTCCTCGGATGACACTTATTGCGAAGAGTTATACCAGAAGACCACAACCCGTGGATCGGACGGTAGATACACTGTCAAACTTCCCTTCAAGGCAGAATTTCCATTCTCAATAGCGTTAGGCAATTCCCGCCCCAACGCCCTCCAGCAATACGTTAGCATGGAGCGAAATCTCTCCCGAAAGGGAAACCTCAAGACCATCTACGATGACGTCTTAGAGGAATATATCACCCTTGACCATATGGAACTCACAAATCCCCGTGAGATAATCCAAAATGGCAAATACTTTTCGTACTATCTGCCTCATCACGCAGTCATCCGCCCCGAAAAGAAGACCACCAAAGTCCGAGTGGTTTTCAACGCCTCGAAGTCCTCAAGTTCTGGTCAGTCACTTAACGACGTTCTGCATACTGGCCCCACTCTTCAAAATGACCTCACAGCCCTCATTCTCAGATGGCGCCTGTACCGCTTTGTCTTCAATGGCGATGTCCAGAAGATGTATAGGCAAATTCGGGTCCATAACGATCACCAGGAATTCCAGCGAATACTCTTTCGCAAATCCCCGGAATCTCCTATTCAAGATTATAAATTGAAAACGGTGACATTTGGGGTTAACTGCGCGCCATATTTGGCCATCAGAACGCTCCATCAATTGGCCCACGATTCTCAGCCATCTAGCCCGTTAGCGGCAAAAATACTTCTCGAGGAAACGTATGTCGACGACATTCTTTCCGGAGGTCACGATCTTGCCACAACTAAGGAAGCCCTCTCTCAAGTGATAGCCACCCTCAACTCCGGGGGATTCCCTCTTAAAAAGATAACGGCTAATCACCAGAAACTCTTAGAGGAAATTCCCGAAGACGACCTTTTCGATTCGGAATTCCTTAAGTTCGATTCAACGAGTTCCACTAAGACTCTTGGCATCCGTTGGAATGCCTTATCGGACTCATTTTCATACTCTATCTCTCCCACTACTCCTGCAAACTCATTCACGAAAAGGCAAATTCTTTCTTCCGTTGCCAAACTTTTCGATCCCGCAGGATGGCTTTCGCCTATAATGATTCTTGCCAAAAAGCTTCTTCAAGAGCTTTGGCTTGAAGGCACTGAGTGGGATGAGTGCATAAAGCCAGGATCACTCATAAAGTGGCAGCAATTCATTGAGAATTTGCCTGCCATAGAACTTATCGAAATTTCCCGGTGGGTTCACTATACCCCCAATCGAAATGTTCAGATCCATGGATTTTGCGATGCCTCCGAAAAGGCATACTGTGCAGCTCTGTACATCCGTACCAGCACAAATGGTGACAACCCCTCGTCACATCTCCTTGTTGCGAAAACAAGAGTTGCACCTCTCCAAACAATAAGCTTACCTCGCTTAGAGCTTTGCGGAGCAGTTTTGCTCTCCCAGCTCATAAAATCCCTCCGCTCTCACCTCGGGTTCGACAAATCGGAAATCCATTTATGGACCGATTCGGAAATTGTCCTTGCTTGGTTGGAAAAACCACCTTGCACATGGAAAACCTATGTTGCCAACCGCACGACCGAAATACGTCAAAATGTGCACAACGCTCCCTGGCGACATGTCCCAAGCGCTGAAAATCCCGCGGACTTAGGAACGCGCGGATGCAAGCCGCAAGATCTCAAAGATCACTCTCTGTGGTGGAATGGCCCCAAATGGTTGCAGCAAGCTTCCGATGCTTGGCCCAAAGGTCACTCTCGCAAAGTTCCAATCCCGGAACAACGAGCGATTGACTGCCACCACCTTCTCGAAGAGCAGACCGACATCCTCGATCGGTTCTCCAGCTTCTCTCGAGCCCTGCGAGTAATCGCATACATGTTCCGATTTGTTAATAACGGCATCTCCTCCCGTCGCCAACACAATCCCATACACGGAACACTGTTGTCCCAAGCAGAGTTGGCATTTGTTAAGAATCGCCTTATAACTCTCGCGCAAAGTTCCCATTATCCCCAGGAACGACAAGCGCTCTCTCATTCTCTTCCCATCTCCAAGAAAAGTTCTCTCTTGGTGCTCAATCCCTTCTTAGACAAACAGAAGGTGATGCGAGTTAATGGCAGACTCGCCAATGCGGCATTGTCGTATAATGAACGACACCCCATTATTCTCCCCCCAGAGTCCCGCTACTGCAGTTTGCTTCTTCGTTTCCTTCACAAGCTATTACTGCATGCGGACCAACGACTCATGCTCCGTATGGTTCGGCAGGAATATTACATTCCGCGCCTAAAGCCGCAAATCAAAAAGTGCATTTTTCAATGCAAAACGTGTGTCATCCACAAACAAAAGCTGCGAACACAGATCATGGCAGCGCTCCCCCCCGAACGATGCACACTTACAATCCCATTCGCCACAACCGGAATCGACTTTGCTGGTCCATTCCAGATTAAAGCTTCCATGCTCCGTAGCTCAACCTACCTCAAAGGTTATGTTGCAGTGTTCGTGTGCTTCTCCACGAAGGCCGTTCACTTGGAACTCTGCTCGGATCTTACGACCGAAGCGTTCCGCGCAGCATTCGCCCGATTTACTGGTCGACGAGGGCTACCTCTCAAAATCATGACCGACAACGGCAAAACGTTCGTCGGTGCTCAACGTGCCATGGCCAGAGACTTTGCCAAATTCTCGAGAGAAATCGCCCAAGATATTCTCGACCGATACGGTCCTCAGGGCGTCGAGTGGCAATTTATCCCCCCACATGCTCCTCACATGGGAGGACTATGGGAGTCGGCGGTCAAAAGCTTCAAGACCCACCTTAAAAAGGTAGCCGGCTCTCATAGATTCACATACGAAGAGTTTACGACTCTTCTTACTAGAATTGAAGGGACGCTTAATTCACGTCCGCTCTCTCCTCAATCGCAGGACCCTAGCGATTTAGTGTCTCTGACCCCTGGCCATTTCCTCCGAGGCGCTCCTATCGCCGAACCCCCCGAACCCGAGTGCTCCGAGCTATCCCTCATAAATCGATGGGAAAAACTCAAAGTCCTCCATCATCAATTCGCCCGACGATGGAAGGACGAATATCTCAAGGATCTCCACAAACGATACAAGTGGAAGCATCCGCAAAGGGAAGTGGAAGAAAATGAAATGGTCGTCATTAAAGACGACCTGCTTCCCCCCAATGAATGGCGGCTCGGCCGCATTCATAAAATTCATCGCGGTCCCGACAATCACGTACGTGTCGTGGATATCCGCACCGACTCTGGCATCTTGACAAGGCCAGTAGTCAAGCTATGCCCCCTAATAGCTTCCTAAACTCAACTAATTGCTCTGCATGTATTCTCACATACACTTACTCAACATACTCTCACATTCTCATACTCTACCCAATCACTATTATCCGTTAGTGATACACTTTTCTTGTGTTTTGCAGGGCAACCAGGAGGCAACCGAGGTTTCAGCAATGCCGATTATGCCACCACCTGCACGGCATTCGATATTGCCGTGCGTTCTTGGCAATGGCGCCAGAACAGCGCCAGCAGGTAGCCCGCGCCCAGGGCTACTGTACAAATTGCCTGGCGCGGTCTCACCCCACCGCTCGATGCAGCTCCACCGCCCGCTGCAGCAAGTGCGGTCGAGCGCATCATACGATGCTGCATTTCGGGGAGAGGGCAGCCAAGACACCGGCGCCCAAGGCAGCACTTAAGGGCGGCAAGAAGCCGCAACAGCCCCGGCAGCAGCCCACTCAGGCGAAGCGCCCCGTGCAGCGCTCCGCCATCGCGGACCGGCTGACACGCCACCGCCGGCCGCAACCACACCAACCCAGCCGTCCAGCCAACCGCCCCTCAGCCGAGGCAGCAGCTGAGCGCCAGCTCATCGCATTTAGCGACGATGAGGCCTCCGACGAGGAGACCCCACAGCCGCGCGTCAAAGCCCGCGCCCTCATCGAGAAGGCCTTGGAGGCCTTGGGCCGGCTCAGCGAGGAGCTACACCATTAATGTTGCCATCGGCAACGCGGGCCGCCATGGCTAAATGTGTTCGTTCCAGTGATCTGTGGATCCTGCAATGATCCAATCCTCTCCCTTCCAGTCCCCTATGTACTTATGTCCCACTTTCCCAATCCACCGGCTTCGGCCGTTTGTCTCGTCCAATGTCTTTTTCAGTTTGTCATTCGTGTTTTAACCACGCAATAAATTGCAAGCACCCCCGCAAACCGCGCTTTTTATTTCAAAAACGTTCCGCCGACGGCTCAGTTAGAGGTCTAATATTCAGATATGATATCTTGTTCTGTGTATTCTTGTTGAATGATGATGTGTCTGTGGTAGGTGGGGAATGGAATCTGGAATTGATAACTGCTTTCTTCTCCAGTTAGGAGCCAAAGTTGGTTTGTAAATGCATTTTTGGGGCTTTCGACTGTAGGGATTATATTGTGTGAGGAGCTTTCGTCGCTGTGTATGGTTGCTGTCATAGAGTTTACTTCTGATTCTAGTGGAGGTCTTGAAAGTGTGTCGGCTACAATGTTAGTTCTTCCCGGTTTATATTTGAGTTCGTAATTATATTCCTCTATGATGGCTTTCCATCTTTTTATTTTGCTATTGTGATTTTTATTGCTAATCGCGAAAGTCAATGACTGGTGGTCGGTCTAGTGTTACTGGTTTTTTTGCGGATGCGTTTTTGGACACTCGTCCATCTTCCCCCCTCAAGAGGGATGTCAGCGGTTTTGTTATTTTAGCGTAATCTTTAATATAGCGTCGATAAAACCCTGACAGACCTAAAAAGGATCTTTAATCTTTTAGTGTTTTGGGCTGCGGGAAGTTTTTAATAGTTTGTACTTTTGCGGGGTTGGTTTTGATTCCTTGATGTGAGACATTGAATCCAAGGAATTCAACCACCGTTTTGAGGAACTCGCACTTGTCGATTTGGACTTTCATGTTTGCATTTTTTAATGTTCGAAAAACAGTTTCAAGATTTTTAAAGTGGGAATCGGTGTCTTTGCTAAAGACGATAATGTCGTCGATATATACGTAGCATATTTTACCTATAATCTACCTATCGTCGAGTGCACTCTGGAAAATCGAAGGTGCGTTTTTGAGACCGAAGGGGAGTCTCACGAATTCGTATTTGCCATGTCTAATGGAGAAAGCGGTTTTCTCAATATCGCTTTCTTTGAGTGGGATTTGGTGAAACCACTTTTTAAATCAATAACGGAAAAGAATTTATTCTTCCCCAATTCTGAGAGCACGTTGTTTATATCTGGTTTAATTTTCTATAGCCGATAACGAGGCGGTACTTTTTTTCGCCTGAAGCGTCCATTTTCTTCGGTACTATGCATACCGGTGAATTGTAAGGGGACCGTGAAGGTCATATTATGCCATCGTCTAGAAGTTGTTTTATTTGCTTTTCTACTTCGTCTTTCAAAGCGATCGGATATGGGTAATAAGCGGAATAAACTGGTCTGTCTGTTGTTGTACGTATTTCACCTCTAACTACTGTGGTGAATGTAAGCTTTTTGTTTGGATCAGCGAATAAGTCTGAGTATTTCTTTGTTAATTCTTTCATTTGTGATTGTTCTTGTATTTTCATGTGGTTTGTCCTTATACCGAGGGTGTTTACGGAGTCTGCGATTTGTTGTTTGATTTTGATTTTGTAGTTATCACGGATTAACATATAATTTGCTTTCGTGTATATGACAGCGGTGAGATCTTTCAAGCTGTCATTCCCTAATATCCAGTGAAAGGATTTTAATGTGGGTAGGAGGTAAAATTTGATGTTGATATCTTTTTGACCGAAAAGGTTAACTGTTGTGTGATGAGTAATTCTAACATTGCCAGCTAGGGAGTTTGCGTAAAATATGGTTTCATATGGGATAGGTTTCGGTGCGAGATTCGGTTGAATGTAGTTCCTATTGGATCCTGTGTCTATTAGGAATTTAAGCATTTCACCGTTGCCCCATTTACATTCAAAGTAGGGCAGTCGTATTCTGGTTGTTGTTGGTCAGAACCTTTGTACGGTTCAACGTACTCCTGTAGGGTTTGGTCGTTTTTATTATCTTCCTCTTCCACTGCTTGTTGGTAGGTTTCGTTTGGATATTGTAAGGAGTTTATATGAAAGTTTCTCTGGAACTTGTTAGGCCTGTGAAATTGGTTTGATGGGTTTAGAGGGCGTTTTCCTGCAAAGTGATTTGGTGCTGGGCGGTTCATGTAATTGACAGCCTTGGTTTGGGTGCTTCCATCTATTTCCATCGGTTCTGGTCGTGGTTGAGGTTTAGGTGCTACAGGGCGAGGTGGGTGGGTGAAATTATTTTGAAAATTATTGCCGTTGAGGAGATAATTGTTGTTGTATGCTGCTTGTTGATTTTCTCTGTAGTTTTGTATTGGTCTATGATTTGAATATCGGGGTCCTTGTGGTAGGTAAGCTAGTTCCGGATAAAAGGGTGTCCTACGATTTGGAGTGTTATTGCGACTATTGTTATTTCTTGGGGGTAGTGGTGAGGTTGTTGGGTTTTGGAATCTTTTAACAATTCCATGTGCATAGTTTGTTCGGTAATATTGGTGTTCTAATTTGAGGCACAAATGCAGCGCCTGAGGGAGATCGCTTGGCTCCTTCATTCCTAGGAGTTTCGGCAAATCTCCGTTTAATCCGCGAATGAATGTATCTAACGCTTTGTCGCGGTAGGTTTGCGTCAATATGCGCAATGCTTCGCTGCCTATTTCCATACATGCTATCTTATTAAGAATGAGGGATAAATGCGAGTAAACTTTTTGATAGAATTCCTGAATAGATGAATCGCCTTGAACGAGTGAATTCATTTGGTATTCTAATGTACCAAGATCTCGTTTGTCGGCGTAGTGGAGCGTAAGGCATTTAGATATTGCCTTCCAGTCCAATTGTGTATTGTATGACTCTAATGCTGCGTCTGCCCTACCTACAATTTTATTGCGAATTACAATTAAAATTCCAAAATATTATGGCGTTCCAACAGAGGGTTCGTAGATTGTGAGCACTCTTTCGACGCTCTTTTTCCACGAGCTGAATTCTGCAGAGTCTTCTGAGAATTCTCTAATCGATCTAACTATGTCGGGGATTTTATATAAATCTGCTAGGTTGTTTATATGTTCGGGGTGTATTGTTTGATCTATTCCTGAAAAATCGTCGTGGTTGCCTAAAAGTATCTGTCCTTGATTCCGTAGAATATTTATCACTAAAGATGTTACGATTTCGCTTAAGTTTGTCATGTATAGGGGTTGTGGAGAAGTATTTGGGGCTTGTGGTGTAATAGGAGCGTTTAGGATGGGTGGTCTGATGAGGTTATTTGGGTTATTCATTTTGTTTTATAATAAAAAACTTTTAGGATTTTCTATATATTTTCTTTTACTTATTCGTCTAAGGGGTAATTTAGTATTATTATTAAGCATTTCTTAGCTTTATTTTATTTGTTCTTAGTTTTTTTTCTTACTAGTATTTTCTGTTTTTCTTTGTTTTCTTTGTTTCAAATCTCTAACAATATTGTTAATATCTCCGCTTTAATAATTTCTGATTTTGTTTTTTCTATTAATTCTTCTCAATCTGGAGTGGGGTTTGGCATCTCCTTTTCCTATAGAAATAATTTCAATTTTTTCTTTTTATTTATTATTTATTCTTATTTATTGTTTACTTATTTATTTTTGGTGTTAGCTCTCAAGTGGAGAGGATCCTTTCTGCTTCCGGACGGTCCGGTAGGAATCTCGGAGCTAGGTGCGATTATAAGTTGTGGTATCACAACTTCAGTTATAATTTGTTATGCTTTTACATTTGTTTTATCGGTAATTATTGATTCTTATATAACTTGTGCTCAACTTAATTCAATTTAATTCCCTTTTTCAATTTTATCTCAAAATTCAAATACTTGTTTTGTTTCTCTGATTTGGTTCTGAAATACAAATTTTTCTTTTCTTGTTTTTGTTTACACCTTTTTTAGTTTTGCTAAATAGACGTTTAAAATCTTCATGTACTTATATTCTACTAACTTACATTATTACAACTATCTGGAGCATGTTGGGTTGGTGGCTGGTTTCCTTTCTGTTGATATTTCTGATAAAATATATTTCCTTTTACAACGATTCTTGTGTTTGCTCTTTTCCATAAACTAGACTTATAGCACTAATATAAGCATGTTTAGGCTGCGGTGGCGGGGAGGAGTTGTCCGTTTCCTACGGGGTCGATCTTCCGATGATTCCTGCTTACTCCGGGTCCTCTGTCCGCACGGGCTGTTTGTCCACTGACTCCAGCACTGTCCACAGCTTAGGGTATCCCAGCGACGATTTGTCTTTCAAAAGGCCGGCAGCTTTTCCGCGCATTGCACTTCGATTATTGTGTCACACGCGTAGCAAGTGTATCTTGCTATTTAATATTATTACTATTATATTATTACTTTCACGGCACTTTTTACTGGGTCCCTGCTCGGGCGCCAGTTATTCAAATTTTCATTTGAATGGTTTAAAAAAAATATATTTTTACGGCTGTTCGCCGTGTTAGCTGTTTATTCGTTTAAGGGGGTCTTCTGGTTACGAGCTGAAAATTTAAGTCTATTTTTCGGAGTAAATTGCGTTGGAATACGCGAAAGTAAATCTATATATATTGTTACGAATATGAGTTTTAGTGGGCTAATACGTATCTCTGGATTGCGTAATTTGAAAATAAAACACACTTAGTTCCTCAACCGCAGTCAATAAAATAAATCAACAATCACTTTATTTCACAGGTTTACACTTTATTTTCTTAATTACTCCGTGTGGCACCTTCACTAGTCAAAATCAGACTGACTCGCTGCGCCGCACCCGGCTGTCTTTTATACCTGTCCGGCCATCGCGCAGATCGTTCTCGCACATTCCGGAGTGGACTAAAGGTTTCCATGATGATCGCGACCATAGTTGCCAGATTGGACTAAAAGTTGCCTTCATTGTCGCGGCCGTCGTTGCCAGATTGAATTATAGCACGGCGCGTAGCGACAGGGTTGCTTTGCACAGCGACAAACTGTCTTATCGTTACACTGCCCACCACTTAGACTTGTTCGCCCCGAACAAGTGCCGAGGTTCCGCTGTGATAAGGCGCCAGGCGCTGCAAATGGACTACCTTCAGCTTAGCGCCTTTATTGCTGCAACGTTGAATCCTGTATACCACGTCGTTTATCCTAGTCACGACTTCGTAAGGTCCTTCCCATGACGCTTGAAGTTTCGGAGACAAACCTTTCCTCCGCTGCGGGTTGTAGAGCATTACCAGATCGCCTTCTTGGAACCCTGCTGAGTTGGCCCGTAGATCATATCTGGCTTTCGCCTTATCGCTGACCAGTTTGGTGCGGCTCCTTATAAACTGGTGAATCTCCTCCAGTTCCGCCCGCTTATTGGCCACGTATTCCGTTTTAGCGCCTCCCGTCGTGCTGACTACCCCGAACTTCAAGTCAGCGGGTAACCGTAATTCTGTGCCGAATACTGCTCGGGCTGGAGTGAGTGATGTCGTGTCGTGCGGGGCTGACCTATACGCCATTAGGAACAAGGGGATATGCGTGTCCCAATCCTTTTGATTCCTGCCTACCACTTTCCGCAGGTATTCCTCTAGTGTCCGGTTAAAGCGTTCCACCATGCCGTCGGACTGTGGGTGCAAAGGGGTGGTACGCGTTTTCTTTATCCCCAGCAGCTCACACACTTCCTTGAATACCGCAGACTCGAAATTCCGGCCTTGATCCGAGTGCAACTCCAACGGAACTCCGAACCTGGCTACCCAGTTGTTTACCAGCTTTTCCGAGATCGTAGTGGCCTCCTGGTTAGGAATTGGGTACACTTCGGGCCATTTGCTGAAGTAATCCATTACCACCAGCACATATTTGTTGCCTTGAGTACTAGTTGGGAATGGGCCGGCGACGTCCATAGCAATCCGCTCGAAGGGCGCTCCCACGTTGTACTGCTGCATGCGGCCTCGAGATCTTCTTGTTGGCCCTTTCGCTGCTGAACATCGGTCGCAGCTCTTAATCCACTCGGCTACAGACTCCTGACATCCTACCCAGTAGAATCGTCTTTTTATTTTGGCGACGGTTTTGGTGATGCCTAGGTGCCCTCCACTGGAGCCGTTATGGTATGCCTGGATGACCTCGTTGATTCTGCATTTCGGCACTACCATTAGGGAGTTGCTGGTCCGTCCATCCGCGCTCTCCCATTCGCGGTACAGGCATCCTTCCTTCAGCCGCAGACTTTTCCACTGTGCCCAGTAAGCCTTGGCGATCGGGCTTTCACCGGCCATCTCCTGCCAGTCTGGACGTGCGCCTTGCTCCTTACCTTCGACGATTTTTGCAAGATCCGCATCTTCACGCTGGTCCTTTTGTATCCTCTCCGCAGACCACTCTTCCTCTGGCATAACGCTCACCAACCGGACGTCCACTATCTGTTCTTTGCTTTCGGCTCGCGAGCACGCCCTGCATTCGACTTCGCACGGACGGCGTGACAAGGCATCGGCATTGCCATGGCTACTGCCCTTCCGATGCTCTATCGTGTAGTCGTAGCTCTGCAGTCGCTCGATCCACCGCGCCAATTGGCCTTCAGGATCCTTAAAGTTCAGGAGCCATCTCAATGCCGCATGATCTGTGCGCAGGCGAAACCTTTGTCCATACAGATATTTGTGGAAGTGTTTTACGCAGTCCAATACCGCCAGCAGTTCTCTCCGTGTCACACAGTAGTTGCGTTCCGGTTTCGACAGAATCCTACTGTAGTATGCTATCACTTGTTCTTGGCCGTCTATTATCTGTGATAGCACACCGCCAATACTATGCCCGCTCGCATCCGTATCCAGCACAAACATCTCTCCAGGCACGGGGAAGGCCAGAATTGGAGCAATGCACAGTTTTTCCTTCAGACGTGCAAAAGCCTGCTCCTGCTCTTCGTTCCACTCGAAAGCTTGGCTCTTTTTCGTCAGTTTGTGCAAGCTGCTGGCTATGTTCGCGAATCCCGGAACAAATCGGCGGTAGTATGTGCACAGGCCCAGGAAACTGCGGAGTTCGTGTAGATTGCGTGGCCGGGGCCACTCCTTCACCGCCGTGATTTTGCCTTCATCCGTATGTACTCCGCGGGCGGAAACCGTATGACCCAGATACTTGACCTCTTTTTGGAACAGCGAGCACTTCTTCGGGTTGAGTTTAAGCCCAGCTTTTTGTATCCGCTCGAATACCTCCTTCAGCTTTCCCAGGTGGTCGTCGAAGCTTTTACCCATCACGATTATGTCGTCGAGGTACACCAGGCACGTCCGCCAATGCAACCCCTTTAGCACGCGTTCCATTAGCCGCTCGAATGTTGCTGGTGCGTTGCAGAGTCCAAACGGCATGACGGTGAACTGCCACCAACCATCGCCAACACTGAAAGCCGTTTTCTCCTTGTCCTTGTCTGCAAGCTCTACCTGCCAATAGCCGCTGCGTAAGTCGAGCGTGGAGAACCACTGCGTGCCTGACAGTGTGTCCAGGGTGTCATCGATCCGAGGTAGTGGATAACTGTCCTTCTTGGTCACATCATTGAGTTTCCGATAGTCCACACAAAACCGGGTACTGCCATCCTTTTTCTTTACTAGCACGACCGGCGAGCACCAGGGGCCCGAAGAAGGCTCTATGACCTTTTCTTTCCGCATGTTTTCGATCAAATTTTGTGACCTCTTCCCTCTTGGCCAGAGGAACTCGTCTTGGTGGTTGGCGGATCGGTTTTGCGCTTCCGGTGTCGATGTTGTGCTTCACTATGGCTGTTCTTCCGCCTGCTTCTGCCGCAAATATTGACCCATAGTGCTGCAGGAGTGACCTCGCCTTCCGTTTCTGATTGGCCGTCAATTCGCTGCTCCACTGGTTCTCCTGCGGTATGGCGTCCATGTTAAAACCGCTCTTCTCATTATTTCCAGGCGGGCTATTCTCGCAATTGACCACTGCTACAGCTTCCTTACACTCGCCAATTACCTCATCTTTCCCGACATATCTGGGTGCATTCAGGGGGTTCAGTATTCTGACTGGTATTCTGCCATTCTTAGGTTCCACTAATGTACGTCCGATGATGATGTTGTCGTGTCCTTGATTCGGTGCTTCTACAACCCACAGCCGACTCGTCCCATCGTCCTCGTCCACCTTTGCCCACACAATCGCCTCGGAGTTCGCTGGTATCCTCCTGTGTTGACACGATACAACCTTCCTTACCGCCACGCTTCGCTCATAGCCGGTGTGCAGCGGGAATTCAACGTTGGCATATCTCAGCACATTTTCCTTCAGGTCCAGCGTAAAACCGTGCCTAATCATGAAATCCACGCCGATAATCACGTCGTCCATTATATCCGCGACGATGAACTCATGTTCCAGGCTGCTGGTGCCGATAGTAATCGTTTTTGTAACTTTCCCTCTTACAGGCGCGCGCTCGCCAGTCGCAGTCCGCAGCTGTATGCCATGCAGCGGTTCCCAGTTCTTCAGCAGCTTCCTTTTTATGATCGAATATGACGCTCCAGTGTCCAGTGTCAACACGAACAACTTTCCATCTATCCTTCCTTCAATTGTCAAGCTGCTGGGCTGTCGTTTCAGCTGTGAGACAAGGACGGTGGGGCGGCAGATTGTGGGGATCAGCTCACGCCCCTTTGGGCTGACCCGTTTTAGTTTAACGACTCGCCGTCCTCAGCCCTGCGCTTGTTGGCTGAGCCTCGATTGTCAGTATTCCTCGCTTCAGGCGATTGCGATCGAGAACGGGAACGCCTCTTTCGTTGGCGGCAGTCTCGTGATATGTGGCCCTGCTTGCCACATACCCAGCAAACAACTTTAGAGGAGACCACCCGTGGCCTGCCCGGTGGCTCAGAGCTTGTTGCCTGGATCGCAATGTCGTTGTCCGGCTGGATCTGGCGTATCCTTGCAGGTGCATACCGAGTGCTCCCAATCCATGTCGCCTCGTATGTCATCGCGCTGGTCACCGTCTCCCTAAATGTCGGCTTACCCATCATCAACGCACTGCGACGTGTCTCCGGATCATGAAGACCTTCAATAAACGCCTCAATCTTCATCCTCTCGAGATCATCAGCGCCGAAGGACGGGTAGCACAGCTGTACGAGCCGCTCAATGTCTGCTGCATATGCCTGCAGCGCCTCGTTGGCTCTTTGCCTGCGGTTCTTCAGCTCACAGTAGTACAGCGTTCTGTTGTGCTCGTCGCTGTACTTCGCTGCCAACGCCCTTATGACGGTCTCGTACTCACTTCTTAAACATTCTGGAACTGATTTTATTACCTCCTGTTTTTTTTTTACTTTCAGTAACACAATCCCACTTCTGACACCAAATGTTACGAATATGAGTTTTAGTGGGCTAATACGTATCTCTGGATTGCGTAATTTGAAAATAAAACACACTTAGTTCCTCAACCGCAGTCAATAAAATAAATCAACAATCACTTTATTTCACAGGTTTACACTTTATTTTCTTAATTACTCCGTGTGGCACCTTCACTAGTCAAAATCAGACTGACTCGCTGCGCCGCACCCGGCTGTCTTTTATACCTGTCCGGCCATCGCGCAGATCGTTCTCGCACATTCCGGAGTGGACTAAAGGTTTCCATGATGATCGCGACCATAGTTGCCAGATTGGACTAAAAGTTGCCTTCATTGTCGCGGCCGTCGTTGCCAGATTGAATTATAGCACGGCGCGTAGCGACAGGGTTGCTTTGCACAGCGACAAACTGTCTTATCGTTACAATATAAAAGAAAGTGGCAGTATGTGTGTAAGCGATTCACGCTCAAACGGAACGGCCGATTTTCATGGGGTTTATTTTGTTGGATTCGTATTAAGTCAGTTCAGGTTCGTGCGAAAAGAAAATTCCGGAAAATCTATTGGAAAAGTCGGAAAATCGATGCCATATTTGACCGTGAATTCTGCACATTTTCAGATAATAACTTTGGACCATAAGACACACATCAATTAAATTCACTACGAACGTACTATTTAGTCATGTCCTGCGACAGAGGGAATGGGGCGGGTATTGGACGAGGGGGTGTGGCACCACCCATACAAGCCAAATCTTTAATATAGAATATCTTCCAAATTGTAAGGTGCACGCATTGAAATTTAGTATAGTGTCGTCCCATAGATGAGTCATTCTACTGGTAGGATTTGATGGGCGTTGGACAAGGGGCGTGGCACATTTGTTGTGACCCAAATATTTTGCTGAGCTTTAAGTCGCACACCAATGAAACTTAGTACGAACCTACCATTTTCTCTTTCGACAGAGGGCATTGTGCGGGTATTGCATAAGGGGTGTCACCGCCTATATCATTTAATTTTTGTTCAAGCGCAGTCCATTTCTTTACTGAAACTTAGCAGCAACATTGCTTATTTGTGGGCCTCGATTGCGTTAATCAGTAGCTCCTCCTATTCCTTTAGTTGGTTTTCTTCGTCAATTTGCATCGCCATAGATTCGCCATCTCGCGTATTTCATTATAAAAACCACAAATAATGTCATGTGAGACGAAGTTCGCCGGGTCAGCTAGTCTTATATATAAAATTCTCGTGTCACAGTGTTAGTCAGCATACTCCTCCGAAACGGCTTGACCGATTTTTATGAAATTTTGTATGTATATTTGGTAGGTATGAGAATCGGCTACTATATTTTTCAGGGGTCGTGGCACCACCCATACGAGCCAGATCTTAATAATGGAACATCTTCCAAATTGTAAGTTGTACAACACTGAAATTTTGTATCCCGTCGTCCCATAAATGGGTCGTGTACTGATAAGATTTGATGGGCGTTGGACAAGGGGCGTGGCACATTTTTTGTGACCCAAATATTTTGCTGAACTATAAGTCGCTCAGCAATGAAACTTAGTACGAACCAACCATTTATTCATATATTTCGACAGAGGGAATGGGGCAAGTATTGGACAAGGGCGTGTGGCACCACCCATACAAGCCAAATCTTAATAATGGAATATCTTCCAAATTGTAAGTTGTATAACACTGAAATTTTGTAACCCGTCGTCCCATAGATGAGTCATTCTACTGATAAGATTTGATAGGCGTTAGACAAGGGGCGTGGCACATTTTTTGTGACCCAAATATTTTGCTGAGCTATAGGTCGCTCAGCAATGAAACTTAGTACGAACCAACCATTTATTCATATATTTCGACAGAGGGAATGGGGCAAGTATTGGACGAGGGGCGTGGCACCACCCATACGAGCCAGATCTTAATAATAGAATATCTTCCAAATTGTAAGTTGTGCAACACTGAAACTTTGTATCCCGTCGTCCCATAGATGAGTCATTCTACTGATAAGATTTGATGGGCGTTGGACAAGGGGCGTGGCACATTTTTTGTGACCCAAATATTTTGCTGAACTATAAGTCGCTCAGCAATGAAACTTAGTACGAACCTACCATTTATTCATATATTTTGACAGAGGGAATGGGGCAAGTATTGGACGAGGGGGCGTGGCACCACCCATACAAGCCAAATCTTAATAATGGAATATCTTCCAAATTGTAAGTTGTACAACACTGAAATTTTGTATCCTGTCGTCCCATAGATGAGTCATTCTACTGATAAGATTTGATGGGCGTTGGACAAGGGGCGTGGCACATTTTTTGTGACCCAAATATTTTGCTGAACTATAAATCGCTCAGCAATGAAACTTAGTACGAACCTACCATTTATACATATATTTCGACAGAGGGAATGGGGCGAGTATTGGACGAGGGGGCGTGGCACCACCCATATGAGCCAGATCTTAATAACAGATCTTAATAATGGAATATCTATATGGAATAATGGAATATCAATGAAACTTAGTACGAACCTACCATTTTCTCTTTCGACAGAGGGCATTGAATGAGGGGCAGGTATTGAATAAGAGGGCATGGCCCTGCCAATATAATTTAAATATGGTTCAAGCCCTATCCATTTCTTTACTGAAACTTAGCAACAACAGTGCTTATTTGAGGGCCTCGATTGCGTTAATCAGTAGCTCCCTCCTCTTCCGTTAGTTGGTTTTCTTCGGCAATTTGCATCGCCATACATTCGCCATCTCGCGTATTTCATTATAAAAAACAACAAATGTTGTGCGAGACGAAGTTCGCTGGGTCAGCTAGTGTTTTATATAATAATTCAAAAATTTCATACATTATTAAAATATCATTGACAAGCAAGATTTTATATGAAAATTATATTTTAAGACCTGTGAAAAAAGCAGGAAAAGTTTTAAAATTATTATTCAATGAAGTTGTAAAACACGAAGATGAAATATATGGAATAAGGAATAAATGTAATGAATACGATAAAATTAAAATTTGTAACCAAGATCAATTGTTAGATGTAAGTAATATTACATACGTGCATACCGAACATTATGAAAAGCTTAGCGTCACTCTGCACCTTCAGCAACAGCCACAGCATTCCGCCCATAGAAGATACACCCCGGAATGGTCATTTTAAACGATTTCAATGGAACAGTAAAAATAGATGAAGAAGACCATCAACTCGCCGGCAACCTCCTTCTAAAATTCAGTAACGCCACAGTCACTATAAACAATCAAACCTTCCGAAGCCCACAAGCTCCCCCGTTAAAAATTATTCCTGCATCCCTGCAGCCGACACCCACTGAAGAAAAATGGGAAAATCTGTTGACGCTCCAGAACCTAAATGAACTTCACATTAACAACACTCGTGAAATTCGAGCACTGAAATTGGGAACTCTGGCGAGCGAAACATCCATAATATCGATCCTAATTTCCACAATCATAGTCCTTGTGATACGCCAACGTAAATCATCAAAGAAAATAGTTATCAAGAAGCTGAACACCTCAGAAACCACCGCGGCTCCAGCAGTACCAATTACGCCAGCAACCACCCAGCCTGGCAACACTAACTATGCCCATCATAAAGTTCAACGACATTCCGTATTTTTGACGATTGAGGGCAATCGTTTTTAGGCGTGGATGAGTTAACACCAGCTACGCCGAAAATGCACACATCCGCTGCATTGGGCCATACGACACCGTCCGCACAATTTATGCTGACGGCAGACCATGTGAACTCGCGAAACCACATTCTTTGGAACTGCAAGGCAGGTGATTCGGCAGCACTTTAGTTAAGAAATGAAAATTGTAATTCAGTCTTAAGTGAGCATTAAACGAATAAACAGCTAACACGGCGAACAGCCGTAAAAAATAAATTTTGTTTAAACCATTCAAATGAAAATTTGAATAACTTATACAAACAAAAACCCAGTCTAAAACACAAACTACTACAAGTGAACAAATAACATGCTTGACCTTCCTGACATTTGGAGGAGAAATCCTCGCAATATCGATAAAATCAAAATTTTTAACTATAACGAGAACAGACAATGGAACACTCACCTGCTTATCACCATTTATAATTAAAAAAACTCACAGCTATACATAATATACCAGTCAGTGTAGCACTACACAAATCACTTAATATTTCCAAGGGGGTTATTTACTGCAACGATCTACGTGAAATAGACGAATCAACAATCCTAGAAGAACTAAAACCGCAAAACATCTGTTCAGATGAGTGCTTTATTTAGTGATCCGTCGATCCCATCACTAATCCCAATCTTTCCTTCTCCTTTTGTACTAATATTCCTCCTATTTGCTGCTCCCCTGCTTCGGCCGTTTGTATCGTTTAATGTTTCTTGTACTATCTGTTACTCGGTATTCGTACGTCAAGGAATAAACACCACCCAACCCGAAACCACACCGCTTTTTATTCATCCGCTCCGCCGCGACACTAAACAACATCATTGAAGTCAAAAAAATACTTAAAGAAACAAGGATACGTTCTAAAGGAAACAGGACTCACCATAATCACTTTCAACTCTCAAAATCTCCCAGAGAACATAAACATTGGATACGAAAGAATAAAAGTACGCACCTACATATATTCCACTTCCAATCAGATGCAACACTTGCCTACGTTTCGGAGATACAGTCGTGTCTGAATATAGTGAACTAATTATTGCAAGGCCTGTTCACAGTATTGTTCACTATATCAAGGTTAACATTTTTGTTCAAAAACTCGTTTTATTTGCTCAAAATACACTTTTTGCTTTTTGATTGAAATTGAGAGGCTCCATGTCAAAATTTGGGTGTTCACTATATCGAGGTGTTCACTATATAGGGTGTTCACTATACCCAGACACGATTGTATCAGCAAAACATGCAAACGCACCAAGCTCTGCAGAAATTGTGCTAATGTTTTTCCACTTCACATTGAAACAAACGAAATATGCTCTGCTCAACCAACTTGCGTAAACTGCGTGGACAATCAACTACAAGAAACAAATCACTCATAAATAAAATGTGTCCCATTTTTATTAAAGAACGCGAAATACAATCAATCAAAACCTTGCAGAAGGTTGACAACAAAACTGCACACACATTATACAAAAACCGACATCCCACCAAAACAACAGCATATTCCAACGTCACCACAAATCCTCCACATTTCAATCAAACAAACAACATACCAACAAAAAAGGACGAAAATATCGTACGAAGATCTCACAACAACCACAAACAGCGACGTCCCTGTCCTTAGCACCCAATCAGCACTTAACCAAACAGCCTCAACCAGCAAGGGTACATCACAAAGCTTATTGGCCACCAAACTGAAAATACTTCCCAAAAACACTTACAACAGAACACTTACAAAACTTAAAGCAAAATCAAAAAACAACAATGTTAATAAAACCACCCAATCAAAATCACAAACAACCGAACTTTTCGACTCGATGTCCTTCGATCAGGATCTATAAACAACTATCCCAATAGTATATAACGTATATTATTTTCGATAGTTATCCTTAATATCACCAATGAACCTCATAATCCTTCAATGGAATTTGAATGGTTTCAAGAACAACGTACATGAACTACAAATCATTATCAAAACACATAATCCCGATATAATAGCTTTACAAGAAACTCATTACAAAACAACCGACATACAAATCAAGAACTACACTACAATATCAAGCAAAAGCCAATCATCAACGCACGCGACAGGCGGCACCGCCATCCTAGTGAAAAAAAAGCTCCAACACAGATTTATCAATACACCTCAGTGGCGTAGCCAAGGGGGGGTTTAGGGTGTCAGAACCCCCCATAGCCTATAATTTGTCAACATTTTCAATCACTATGCATCGTATGTACGTTCCCACATTAGCAAAAAGGGTTTTTCATCTTTAAATATTTAAAAGAATATTAACAAAACCTTTTTTTACCGAAACTAATTTGTTTTTTTAATAGTCACGTTTCGGCTTAATGCAGCGATTTGCATGTTCTAAAAACATGTCTGAAGAGTAGTTTAGTTCGTCGACCGGAATGTCCTACAGGATGTCGGTGCAAGCCTTTTGGATGGTTTCTACGTTCTCAAAACGCTTTTTTTCATCGGCAAATGCATTCTTTGAAAAGGTGAAATTCGCACGGTGCCACATCATGTGAAAACAAAAAAACAGTCAAAACAAGTGTCAATAGATGGGATGGCATCCTTCGATAGCCAAATGTTCAGTTAAAATGCAATGAATTTATGCTAATGAGGTACTTAACCTTCGCCTTACTAAAGATGATCCCAGGCACTTCCGCCGCTATTTTGAGTAAAACTCACAATAAATATATAATAATTTATGATTTTTTTTATACTTCAATACTTAGTATCTTCCTCTGGCGATAGTTCGTATTTCGAAAAAAGGCCTAACTTTAATGATTTATTTTGAGACTATGGAAAATATTAGATGATTTCTTTCCAGAGGGTTTATTGAACACATAATGAGGTACGCAAAAAAAATTTATCGTGAGTTTTAATCAAAATGGTAGCGAAAGCGCCTGGGATCACCCAGGTACATTTGTATAAAAAATTACAAAATTCAAGTTTAAACATGAACAAAATTTCAAAAAACTTTTTTTTCATGTTATTGAAAATTACCTTAAAATTTGTGCAGATATTAAACATGAATATTAAAAAGTTCACCCGGTGGGTATAAGTAAAGCGAAGGTTAAATCTAGTGTCCGACCGAATATTCGGTTTCGGTTTCGGCCCAAAAAAGTGGTTTCGGTTTCAGTTTCGGCCAAAAAATGGCCGAATAGCCGAAACCGAAACTTTCTAGAATATTTTTTACATTTTATTGTGTAGCAGATATATAGTGAAAGGAGGAATAATTTAGATACCACCAATGTTAATAAACTTCTTTTTTTAGCATATAATATTAAATTATTTAATTTTGAATATTAGCGAGTAAGGTACGAAAGGTGATTTTTTCATGTTTACGTTTTTAAAAATGAATAAATTGTTTTTTTTAATAAGTATTTATTTATTTATGCTATGTTTGTTTGTTTGTTCTTTATTTACTTAATGTAAAATTCGTTTGTTGAAAAAAGTGCTTGATATGGTGATTTTTAGTTCAACTAGAAAGTTTCGGTTTCGGCCGAATATTAAAAAAAAACCGAATATTCGGTTTCGGTTTCGGCCCAAAAAAGTGGTTTCGGTCGGACACTAGTTAAATCCAATTTCAAGAATTTCAATGAAGATTTTGGCTTATCTTTTATGAATTACCGCCCAGGTTTGATTTACGGTGATCGCGGATTCAGTTGGCTAACACTTTGGTCATCATTTATGTTCTGACAATCGTTTTTAAATCGCTTTTATCACTTATGAACTCCACCACGGTATAAACAAAAATCACCATAAACTTGGTCCATCAATTGAAATGCTTCGGTTAAAGTTTAAACATTTTTAAAACAATAGTTAATATTGGATCTTTGTTCGATGCACATTTTTGTACGATGACGCAAACCACAGAACAAACAATATACAGAATGCGCATCTGGTGTAAAAAAATTTTCTTTGCGGGTTCCAGCGGTAGGACCCATTTGTGGATGCGGGGGGAAGCAGTAAAGGGGACGAGAACGCACAGAGCGCGAGTACGTAAAATGAGAAGCTGTGACAGCGCAAAATCAAATGTTCGGAGAGCAAACAGATAAAAGTATTGAACGCATGCCGGTGTACAAAACAGTAACGCACCATATATATGGTTGTTGTTGTTGGCCAACAAAGCGATGTGCCGCATGCATGCATGATGGTGGAGGAAACGCGTACAGGGGAAGGCGACAGCCTGTGGTTGTTGTTGTCGCTGGCTAACAACTGAAGTTAGAATAAATTTTTGCTTTGGCTAATTTCTGTAAGGAGCTCAACGACTCACAATACTACGATAAAAAAACCGCCAATTGTAGGAATAAGTTTGGTCAAAATCAGAGTTTATTACGATTTTAGGATTTTAAGTTTTCGGGGTTTAGTTACATTTTTCTTTTCTGAGGCCCATGAACAATGCTTCCTGAGAAGAACTAAGATCATAAAATCCAAAATTGTGTTTTTATGATCAGGACATGTGGAAAACCATTGTGGTGTAGCATTTTGACATTTAACTTTTATTAAATTTGTGGCTGTTTTTCAAAAATGCTGCGGTAAATTTAAATGTGTACTTTGCTTATCTCTAATAGAATTTGCGATGGACTAATAAGATTGCCGAAATCTTTGAGAGAGTTAAAGTTTTTGTGAAATATGAAAAGTTCACTAGGAACTGTTAGTACCTCATCTTCTTTTCTCAATTCACCTGCACATGTTTCACAGTTTATTTTGGGAAGTATTTTGTAAACAACATAACCCAAAAAATATCTTAAAGACGCTAAATCAATGGTAAATTCAGAACAGTTCTGAAAATTATCATTTAATATGAAATCGGCAAGGATGGCTGTATTATTATCCACTTCGAAATCATCGGTTTGACTAGTTTCTTCGTTATGTTCAGGAGCTGAGTCGAGATTTAATACGATATTAGAAAGCGTTTCAAACGTAGTATCATTTAATTCTTCACAATATGCTGTGGGAACTCAATTGCACAATTTTGGCGGCCATTAAGCGTGCTAATATATTATGAATATCACCCACTGATGGATTTATATTATTACCACCTTTTTGTCGTAGTATAGAAAACATATTTTCAAGTTTGTCTTGGTTTAATGTCCTTGTCATAAAAAAAAAATTTCGGATTTTTTCTCAAAAAGCTCGTCTACTAATAGCAAAACAGCTTTTAGATTAAGTTTCATCCCATCTAGAAAAAATACTTTTTTCTTTTTGTCAACAAATGAGATTTCATCCCGGTATTTAAGGAAGAATTTTATAAACTTATGTGATAAGCGGTTGAGTTGAATCGCAGATCTGTAAAAATTTTTGGAATATAACTATCCACTGTTTAGGCAATCAAATATTTTGTCAATATTTTCTATAAAGCTGGCCGTAGATAAAGCCAATTTTTTAGAGCAACTTTCGAAACCTATAGTTGCAGTTGTCCTAATAGCAGCTTGAACAGTCCTGCTGAAAATTTGGGTTGCCAGTTTTACTTTCATTTTCTCGAAAGAATTTGGAAAAATGTGTTGGCTGGTTAGTTTAGGACACATTTTTGTTGTTGATTTAAATTTTGTTGTCCATTTCAAATAGTTCCTGAACTACCCTAAAACTTGCAATTCCATTTGGTGTAGCTAAGTCGCATTTGAGCCAGCCATTTCTCAATGATTTAACAAGGTGCGGGAAATCATATATGCAGAACTCTTTTCCATCTTTATACATGAAAAAAGGCCGTTCCAAAGTTATACCCATATCCGAAAAGCACTTCCTATTGGAAGACCCTTGGTCAGAACTTATAACTTTTACTGTGATGCCAAAACTATTACGAATTTTTCAATTTTCCAGAATTATATTTTTAAACATATTTGCAGAAAGTCCGTTTTTGGAAACAAAGTAATTTAGTACCAATGACCAGTTAGAAAACATTGATTTGACCATAAAAACACATAATTGTTTTCCTATTTGGCTTGTCCTTTCAACCCCATTTTCTTCATACCAATCAACCAAATCTAATTTAGGATTATATCGTAATTCCTTTCTAATGTTGTTTTTTCGCTCTGGGTCAAATCCAAGCACCGTTTTCTTATAACCTCAAAAGCAGAGTTCTTAAAACCTGGCTGCAGGAACTTAACAGGGGCCCATCGATTAACAGTCGAGATATGTGGCAAATTTAGATTTAGTTTATTTCTTAAAAATTGATATGTCGACTGCGAGACATAATAAATATTTTGAGCCAAATCTGTTACATCTTCCGTATATTCTTTAGGACGGGAACTAAGAAGAAGCTTACAAAATACCTTTGATTATTTGCTCACGTTATTATAAGAGTCGATACGTTGGAGCACATCAGACTTTTTTGGAACTTTCTTCTGGTTTTTAATGTTTCTGTATTTTGCCAAAATGTTGTAATACTTCTTCCTGTAAAAATTTACGGATTTAGCATATGATTTGCAATTATTACAATACCGATCTACGGACTCACTTTTTCGTCTCTTTTTAGTTGAACAATCGGGCTCCGAAAACTCATAAGTTTCTTCAACATTTTCCAAATTAAATACAGGAACTGCTCCAGATTTTAAATATTTTTTCCCAATGTCAGAACTTGAGAAGTGATTAACGCATATAAATAATGGTTTGGTGGATTCTTTAGTTTTAATGCTACATTTTTCTCGCCAAATTTGGCCCATAGCTGAGTCATAGGGCGGAAATTTAAACATTTTAAGTTTTTCATCATCCCGTCTAGATTTTCGACAACATGTTATGCAGCATTGAAGCCCTGACTTTATTAAATTTTTACCCACCCGGGGTAGTAAATTTTTACTCGGAGCCGGATCCATTTTTCGTATACTAGTACGTTACTGTTTTGTACACCGGCATGCGTTCAATACTTTTATCTGTTTGCTCTCCGAACATTTGATTTTGCGCTGTCACAGCTTCTCATTTTACGCTCTCGCGCTCTGTGCGTTCTGGCCCCTTTACTGCTTCCCCCCGCATCAACAAACGGGTTCTACCGCTGGAACCCGCATCTGGTGTAAAGAAAATTTTCTTTACACCAGATGCGCATTCTGTATATTGTTTGTTCTGTGGTATTAATAAGGTGATGGCACTACTGCAAAAACAAAATCCCCATGTATTTGGTTAGTGCTTTTGGGCATGCTGATTGTCAAAATCAAATCAAAACCCACAGCGGCGGGCGGCGATTTTTACCATTAGCATGCCCATTCGCGAAAAATCAAAAGAAAATCAGAAGAAAAAAGTTTAATCAGCTGTGTTGCCACCACTACCTTATTAATGTGCCTTGGTCGCTTGCATGTTGGTGGTGGCTCGTGCTTGCTCTCCGCTTGCTTTTTTACAATTAAGAACAAGAAGTGGACAGGTAAAGTTTGCATTGTTTGAAAAATTGATTGAGTAATCGCCAAGGCGCATAAATAAGGTGGTAGCACTACGGAAAAATCCAAAATCAATGTATTTTACTAGTTCTTTTGGTCTGCTTGTAAAAAAGAAGTTGTAAAAAGTAAAATGGTTACAATGAAAATAAATATATGTTTAAAAATATTGGAACAACCAATGCGCATTAAGAAAGTGATAATAAGTGGAAAATTATTGTTACAATGTTGTGCCAATAATCAAAGAATCAGTTCTGTTGCTGCAACTACCTATTGAATTTGCCTTAGCGATCGCTTTGCGAAATCAACCACCATTTCAATGTGCACTAGTAAAGCCAAGTTGGCTTGCTGCTGAAAGCAACAACATTGCGTGTGGTTGACGAAATGAGAATAAAGCACAAATCTATGCGTGTACATCAATTCGCGCTTACTCTCTCGGTTCCCTTTACATTTTCCTCACCTTTCTTGCTTCCCGCCCGCGTCCGAAATGAAATCGCAAAATTATTTCAGATGCGCCTTCTGTATACTGTTTATTCTGTGGTAGTACACTCATACTCATATCCGTTCTTTTGAGTAGTGGCACATATTCGCACCGCATTTTACATGAATACATAATGAGTCATAAAAATATGATCGCTTGCAGATCTCTGTTTGGGGAGTCAGTATTAGAACCAGTTATCCTTTTCCTTGCAATAAATATTGACGCAGATATTGATGCAGTAAATATTGATACGACTGCTGAAAATGTGTGCCTGCGTATATTTTCTTTCATCACTTTACATACTTGTGCACCGTTCAATCCGTATTCGCATAGGTTGTTATAAAATTACATGTCAATTCATTATAATTAGATCACTTTTAATTGGTTATATCTGCCTTAAATTTTATTTGTGTAATTGTAATTGTAGGTACATTTTTAATTAGCATTAAAATCTTATTCATGCTTCTTGTACTTTCTTACTGTCTTGTAAGAATTTTACTTTAATTTTACTATTCGGTTTTGATTACCGTCCATATTTTTTTTAACACTCACATTCATTGAAACGCATTTCGCCCCTACAATCTGTAGCCACTGTTTTCCACCACTTAAATTGTTCCTACCCTAAATCGGCTTTTTTGAGAATATTTATTTCTTTTTGCTGCGTTTGCGCTTTTTGTCACCGCCATGTACGCCTCTCTTGCGTGTAATACACACACGACAAAACCAGTCTTCGTTATCCTTTGGTGCAACGGATATTCCAACACATACCCTGTTGAATATATGGGCATTTTACTAGTCTATTGAACTAACTCTAAATGTGTATTATGAAATTACCAATGGTACCAAGCATCGCAGCCATCACAGCCAATCATAGGCGAGCCGTCATCGACCTTACCACAAGCCGGGCAAATCCAGACACGATTTCCTTCTGCATCCTTAAAGAATATGCATTCTTTTAACAATTATTTTGTACATACATTTATACAATTGCTTACAATATACGACGACGGTCGGCTAGTCTCGGCAATCAGCGACACGGGACTTTGGTGTTCGTCGACCGCAGGATTGCTGCGCTGTGCAGTTGCTGTTGTGGCTCCAGCAATTACTGTGCCACAGCCGGCACTGCCATCGCTTTTGTGAGAGACTGGTGCTTGACCACATATATGTTCCTGTGCTTTGGTGGATTGTAAAAGCTGTTGCGGCAAGAGCACGGAACTGGCAGCCAAAGTGCCTCCTGATAACCACGGACTGGGTGGTGGCACAAGGGAATGGGCGGCGCTGGTGCTGGGTAACAACGATGCTTTGCTGCCGGCGTCACCTGTTGACTCCAAGTTGCTGCCGGCGGCAGTTATTCCGGTAGCAGTAGCGCTCACAATAAGTGAGGTGGCTGTCATTGAGGTGGCATCAGCTATTGTATGTGTGTAAAATTAAATTTAATATAATGCGATTGGATGCGTAATTTCTTGTCTTTTACAGCAAAACCTACATGCACTGGACTTTTGCTTAGGTGGTCTTGTTACTAGCGGAGAAATTCTGGCCAATTCAGGTGACGACTCCCTCTTTTTGGTACGTTCCGTAGCCATGTTCATACTTGAATGTGGCATATATTGCTGTAATGCGTCGTCTACCGGTGTGGGTGACTGACTGCTGCCCAGTTTTAACGTTAGTTTTGGTACAAGTGTTGTTGACGCACTGTTGACAGTGAAGCTTGTGGCAGCAAAAGTTGTTGGCGATGTGATGGGGTGCACATTTGCTGCTGACATTGAGAAAGGCGTAGCCAATTTATCAGTAGCGACGCTGGTTGAGGCTTCATAATTGTTCGCGAAAGCATTATCAATGAGCTGCGATGCATAAATTGTAGTTGTTATATGAATATGTTATTATACAAAAGTAACTCATCATCATTACTGAAAAATTTACCACTAAGTACAGGTAAAATATGTGGTTAAATGAGTGCTGGGTTACTATCAATCCCACTTCATCCTTTCGTAATCCTTCTATACTTATGTTCCCCATATTTCTACTCTCCGGTCTCAGCCGTTCGCTTCGCCCAATGTTTACCTTTTTGTATTTCTTGTAACAGTCGTCAATTAAATTCAGACGAATACACGACCCCACAATTCGACTCCCACTGTGTTTTTACTCTGTCTAATTTGCAATACTAAGCCTAAGGCTGAAAACACACCGCCTCAGACAAAACGATTTTGATTCGTAAGGCAAGAAAACGTTTTTTATTCTGGCACACACAAACCGAAACACAACGTAACAAATCAAAACATTTGATTTTTTTGTTTCGTTTGATGTGCGTTAAAAAAAACTAAGTTCAATTTAAGACTTGTTTTTTAGTGTTGCTCAATATGTTAGTAGCAGATGATGAACTTGTGGCAGTTTTATTTTCTATTATTGAAGTTTTGAGCGAAATGAAGAAAATAATAGAAACTGGTGGATGCATCCATATAATCAAAAACAGGATGCAGAGGATGTCATTAAAATGTAAATTGCAGAAATTATCTTCCGAAATTATGAAATTTCCCAAGACTGCAGATTGAAATTTTCGATTCATATTAATTGAAAATGCAATTGCTAAACAATTCTTATATTTATAATATACTAGCTGACCCGGCGAACTTCGTCCCTCACGACATGTTTTGTTTTCTTATAATGAAATACGCGAGATAGCGAATCTATGGCGATGCAAATTGACGAAGAAAACCAACTAAAGGAAGAGAAGGGAGATACCGATTAACGCAATCGAGGCCCTCAAATAAGCAATGTTGCTGCTAAGTTTCAGTAAAGAAATGGATTGCGCTTGAACCAGAACTAAATTATATTGACAGGGCCACGCCCCCCTATTCAATACCCGCACAATGCCCTCTTTTGAAGGAGAAAATGGTAGGTTCGTACTAAGTGTCATTGCTGAGCGACTTATAGTTCAGCGAAATATTTGGGTCACAACAAATGTGCCACGCCCCTTGTCCAATGTTTATAAAATCTTACCAGTAGAATAACTCATCTATGAGACGACGGAGTATTAAATTTCAGTGTTGTACGATTTACAGTTTCGAAGATATTCTCTATTAAAAATTTTGCTTGTATGGGTGGTGCCACGCCCCTTTGTTCAATACCTTCATCATTCCCTCTGTCGAAAGGGAAAATGGCAGGTTCGTACTTAATTTCATTGCTGTGCGACCTATAGTTCAGCGGAATATTTGGGTCACAAAAAATGTGCCACGCCCCTTGTCCAACACCCATCAAATCTTATCATTAGAATGACCCATCTATGGGACGACGGGGTACTATATTTCAGTGTTGTACAACTTACAATTTCGAAGATATTCCATTATTAAGATCTGGCTCGTATGGGTGGTGCCACGCCCCCTCGTCCAATTCTTTCCCCATTCCCTCTGTCGATATATATGAATAAATGGTAGGTTCGTACTAAGTTTCATTGCTGTGCGACCTATAGTTCAGCGGAATATTTGGGTCACAAAAAATGTGCCACGCCCCTTGTCCAACGCCCATTAAATTTTAACAGTAGAATTACACTTCTATGGGAGGATGTCAAACCAAATTTCAATGCTGTGCGACTTACAATTCCGAAGCTATTCCATATGAAAGATTTTAGTTGTATGGGCGGAGCCACGCCCTCTTGTTAAATACCCGCCCCATTCCCTCTGTCGAAAGATATGACTAAATGGTAGGTTCGTACCAAGTTTCATTGATGTGCGACTTACAGTTCTGCTGAAATGTTGGGTCATAAAAAATGTGCCACGCCCCTTGTTCAACGCCCATCAAAATTTAACAGTAGAATGACACATCTATGAAACGACGGTGCACCAAATTTCAATGCTGTGCGACTTACAATGCCGAAGCTATTCCATTTAAAAGATTTGAGTTGTATGGGCGGTGCCACACCCCTTTGTTCAATACCCATCCCATTCCCTCTATTGAAGGATGTGATCAAATAGAAAGTTTGTACCAAATTTAATTGATGTGTGACTTATGGTTCCAAAGTTATTGTCTAAAAATGTATTCTTGTGGTGCCACGCCCCGTTTTCCCGACTTTTTTTTTTTATAAACCTTCACGTAACAATTTCGAACAAACCTGCCGAAGGAAGTATCCAAGTTGGTCCAGTCGTTTTCAAGTTATAAGGATACATAGGGACTTTGCGACTTTGCTTTATATATGTAGTGATTGGGCCTCTTGCCTCAATTATAATTGTTTTCCCACCTCGACCTTCATACCGAGCAAAAATTTCACATAAACGACATCGAACTTTTGTTTTGGAAAAACTACGGGTCAGCTATCGACAACGAAACATGATTTTCTGTTTTGCCTTGTTTTCTTGTTTCGATGCATGCGGTGTGGGTTGCGCCATAAGAAAATGCACAATTATCGACAACGGCACTCGTTTGAAACAAACTTGTTGCATTCGGTGTACTGCCCGTATGCAGAGCCATGCATTGTCGACAACCAGGCGTGAAACGCACTGAAACAACATGGGTTTTGTTTTGCTTTCTTTGGAGTGTACTGATTCATAAAACACAATGGTTGTTTCATTAAACAAAATAAAACGTCTGACCCGGTGTATTTTCAGCATAAACATATACGGAGACGCAGCCAACACAGCGCAGTTTTTGGAAATAATGCAGTATCTTATAAGAGCATATACAGCGACACAGCCGAGTTCCCGCGTTCCACAGCCAACACGTTCTCTTGCAAAACACAGCCCATATTGTACAATACAAGCCACCAGGATTATATGATAAATCTATATACACTATATATATAAAAGAAAGTGGATGTATGTGTGTAAGCGCATCACACTCAAACGGACCGGCCGATTTCCATGGTTTTTTTTGTGTTGGATTCGTCTTGAGTCAGTTCAGGTTTATGCGAAAAGAAAATTCCGGAAAATCTATTGGAAAAGTCGGAAAATCCCTGCCATGTTTGATCGCGAATCACTTGAGAACGGCTGAACTGGTTTGGCTGGTTTTATTTGTAATTCTCAAAACAAGGTTTGTATGAAAGAAAATTTTAAGAAAACGGGGCGTGACACTTTTTCTCCAGCCCAAATTTTCAGATGATAACTTTGGAACCATAAGTCACATCAATTAAGTTCACTACGAACTTACTATTTAGTCATGTCCTTCGACAGAGGGAATGGGGCGGGTTTTGGGCAAGGGGGCGTAGCACGAGCCATACAAGCAAAATCTTTATAATGGAATATTTTCGAAATTGTAAGGTGTACAGCATTGAAATTTAGTATAGCGTCGTCCCATAGATGTGTCATTCTACTGGTAAGATTTGATGGGCGTGCCACATTTTTTGTGACCCAAATATTCCGCTGAACTATAAGTCGCACAGCAATGAAACTCAGGAACCTACCATTTTCCCTTTGCACAGAGCAAGGGTGCGCGGCGTAAGTAAAAATGGTAAAAATTGGTTTTCGAAATTGGCATGGGTCAAACGCAGTCCATTTCTTTACTGAAAAATAGCAGCAACATTGCTGATTTGTGGGCCTCAATTTTGTTAGTCAGTCAGCTCTTCCTCCTTCCTCCTCTTAAAACTAAATTTCCTTCGTCGATTTGCATCGCCATAGATTCGCGATTTCGCGCATTTCATTATAAAAAAAAAACAAATGTTGTGTGAGACGAAGTTCCCCAGGTCAGCTAGTATTAGCTAAATTTTGAATCTGAAATATCACATACACGAATTTACCATGTGTGCTCCTTTTTTTCATGTATTAATTTTGCCCTATATATCTTCCTTTGTATTTATTTATATTTACAATAAAATAATGATATACTTTCTATTTAAAAGTCTGCTTCAGACCAAGAACCCATGTTACTGGTCTGATTTGCTAAATACAAAACACTTGTGCTGGTTATACGAGATTCGTATACGCAGTTTAAACATTTAATGTGTCACACAGTTTCATCTGTACTGCGCTGCCCTGTGCTGTGCTGCGCGGCCTGAGCCTGCGTATACGCTTAGGCTTACAATGGTCTATTTTAGCAGTTCTACGACACTTAATTCGGTATGGTTTTTTTTTGTTTGAAAAATAAAAAAATAAGTTATTTTCGGTCCCTGATTCCATAGCAAATCATAGACCAGCAACATGGGTTCTTGATCTGAGTCAGATTTGGTCTGAATCATAAAAACGAGAAAAGATATATCGGGCAAAACTAATTCATGAAAAAAGGAGCACACATGGGAAATTCGTGTATGTGATGCAAGAACTTTCAGCTTCAAAACTTTTATTTATCATATAATCCGGGTGGTTTGTATTGTATAATATGGGCTCTTTCCGCTCTTTTCCAATTACTTCTTCATCTTTGCAAAAGAACATGTTGGCTGCGCGCAGAAAACTGTGACTCGACTGCGACGCAGGTACGTCCCTGGGCACGCGGCTGGGTCGCTGTATACGCTATTATACGATCCTACGATCCTACTAATATGTACCTGTTAAAAGATAGGCAAGAGTAATGAGATAAAGAGTAAGCCTATAATACTTCCGAAGTAAATACCTGTTTATTTTTTTTCTTGCGCTCTTTCTTCAGCTTTCTCAGCATATCCTTATCTAAGGGTGCAGTATCTTTGAAAGTTTTATCTTTAAATAGTTTATCATTTTTATGTAAATATTTCTCGTAACGTTCTTTACTCTTCGACTTATCCTTCTTATCCTTTTTGCGCTTTATTTTTTCGTCTTTAAGTTTTTTCAACTTTTTGTGTTCTTTCTTCTTTTTTTGCGTATCTACATTGCTAACTGTTGCCTTGTGCCCAATGTCGGTACCTAAGGCAATCGTCGTTGCATTATCTAGCACGCTCGGGGTAGCAAAATCTTGTTTTTGCATTACGATTTGTGGTGTCATCGCACCGGTTAAACTGGTTGCTGGTATTGTCTTTGCAGAATATGCCAGACCAGTGGAAGCTAATGGTATCAAATCAGCGCCACCTGCTAATTTGCTAACACCACCCTTTTCGGCGCTGAACATATCCAGCGATGCCAAATTATATGTGGCCGATGTAGGACTGGTGAATGGGGTTTTAGAGCTTTTAGCAAACTTGCTGGCTTTCTTAAGCTTCTTGCCGCCCTCTTTCGGATTCATGTCCATGATCATATCATTGACAGCGGGAATTTTGATGCCACTGCTACCGCTGCTGTTGTTTGGTGTGAAAATATCGCTCATGTGCATTGCGCCCGGTGTAGTGGGCTTCAAGAGACTCTGAGTTAGACGTGCCTTGGATGTTTGTGGCGGTGTTGTTACATTTGGCGAGGTGGTGACTGTAAGTTTTGGTGCTAAATCAACCGAATCGTCAGATACTTCAATGGGATCATCAGCATTGACTTGAGTCACTGTAATAGGTGTTGCGGGCACTGCTGGTGATTGTAACACGCTGGTGTGCTTGTGGGACGTAAGTAATGGACTATGACCAAACATATTGCCCAAAAAGTTAGATTTATAGCTAAGAGTTGGAGTTACAACGCTGCTGTTTGCATGTTTATCACTTGTCAACTGAGTAAGGGAGTCCAGTGAAACACCACCAGGTGTTACCGGTACGGAACGATTGCTAGCTGCGGTGCTGTCGGGTGTACTGATGTTATTCAGTTTTTTCAACATAAGCTCATCGGACAAGTCGCTGAGAGTTGGTGACTGGCGTATTTTTGGTGTTCGCGGATAATCCCTATCGTTGAAGCTTCGCTCCGGTTTTGCGTCAGGTGGCGTCAGTTTCATCGATTCTGGCACTAATGGCGCTACGTTACAATAATTGCGTTCACCGCTTGGATGACTAAGTGAATCAGGGAATTTTTCGCTTTTCCTACTGTCAATATCTGTAATACAAAAACGACAATGTCAGTCGACTTGAATATCGGGATTGTTTGACGCCCAACAGGCGTATCCGAAAAAAAATAGCGATATCAGAAAAAACTGTTGAAATATCAAGATAAATAAATTATAACTAGCGGACCCGGCAAACTTCAAAAATCAAAATGCGAAAAATTGATTCAAATGGAATGAATAATCTCACTAAACGCTCAGGTGGTTCGCTTTGTTTTACTTGATTGAAGTAAAATAATCGTTCACGAATGATTTTGACCCAATTTGAATATTGAAAATCCGATATATAATGCTTAAAAGTAATTGTTTCACACTAATTAATTCACTCTGGGCATGGTTTTCACACCCTAATCGCATGCAATGGGAACTGAGTTCCCCATTTTTGAACCAGTATATTTTGTATGAGTAAAATAATCGTTTTTTTATATTATGAAATATTATTAATGTTGTTGTTTTTTTTGTGTTAGTATTATCACAGAACAAACAGTATACAGAATGCGCATCTGGTGTAAAGAAAATTTTCTTTGCGGGTTCCAGCGGTAGGACCCGTTTGTAGATGCGGGGGGAAGCAGTAAAGGGGACGAGAACGCACAGCGCGCGAGAGCGTAAACTGAGAAGCTGTAAGAGCGGTGTATGAAACAGTGACGCACCACACACTGTGGTTGTTGTTGTTGGGCAACAAAGCGATGTGCCGCTTGCATGTTGGTGGTGGCTCGTGCTTGCTCTCCGCTTGCTTTTTTACAAACAAGAACAAGAAGTTGACAGGTAAAGTTTGCATAGAAAAACTGATTGAGCGATCGCCAAGGCGCATAAATAAGAAGTTGTAAAAAGTAATATGGCTACAATGAAAATAAATATATGTTTAAAAATATTGGAACAACCAATGCACATTAAGAAAGTGATAATAAGTGGAAAACTATTGTTACAATGTTGTGCCAATAATCAAAGAATCAGTTCTGTTGCTGCAACTACCTATTGAATTTGCCTTGGCGATCGGTTTGCCAAATCAACCACCATTTCAATGTGCACGAGTAAAGCCAAGCTGGCTTGCTGCTGAAAGCAACAACATTGCGTGTTGTTGTCGAAATGAGAATAAAGCACAAATCCATGCGTGCGGTTCCCTTTACATTTTCCTCACTTTTGTTGCTTCCCGCCCGCGTCTGAAATGAAATCGCAAAATATTTCAGATGCGCCTTCTGTATACTGTTTATTCTGTGGTATTATTCATGTCATTTCTTTGCACACCGTCTATGAATTTGTTATTTATTCCCCAAAGCACAACAAACCTTTTGTGTGCAATATGTGGGTATACTGGCCCACTGCTTATGTTATTAGAATCCTTTCATCAATAGCTATCCAATTTTATAAGTATTAAAATATCGTTCCGAAAAAAGCCTTCACAAATTCATATTATCTGTGGCTATGGGGAACTGTAGCAGCCGCCGTAGCTCAGCTGACTGGTGCGTTGGGCCGCGAGTCAAATGCGACGCTCGAACCCAGGTTCAAGACTCCGTTGCTGCTAACACCGAAAAAAAAGAAAAACAACAATTTTTCTTTCGGCGGCTGTCCTCTCAGCAGGAAATGGCAAACCTCTGAGAGTAAAATTGCCTATGAAAAAGCTCCCAACTCGCCATTCGGAATTGGCATAAAACTGTAGGTCCCTTCCAACAAATTCGCATGCACAACATGGATGGTTGCGGGTAGCTAGGCCTTAGTCGCGGTATCGAGCTGTCGTGCCAGTCAATTAATTATATTATGGGGAACTGTATACCCCATGAACAGAGTGAAGGTTAATGCGAGGAATTTGTTGCGCACTTTCTCTGCGAATGCCCGGCGCTTGCAAGAACGCGCCTACAATTCTTGGAATAACACTTCTTCAGCTGCCTAGTGGATCTAGAGAAGATAATATCAAGCAGCATTAACAAATTCACCAGAGTTACCAGATAGCTATCTCTTTTTGGAAGTGTATAGGCGGAGTCACCCGCGTGGTAACACAATGGGCCACCAGGCCTAAGTGATGCCCCACAGGCGGTCACTTAACCTATGTACCTACCTACCTAGGTTTGACATATCAAGATAATTTTTTTATTTAGAGTAAACAATTGATAAGAAAACTAAAATCAGCAAAAAAATCCAAATACGATTTTTGCCGACTCTTCGATTATAGCCGCCTATAGTAAATTTTGAAAAAGTAATTGAGTAGAACTTCAATTTTTTTCCCCCAAATAGCTCTAAATATGCTGAATGGCATTAAAATTAGACTCTAAATAGGTATTTCTAGCACATTTGAACGATTGTAAAGCTTGCACATGGCACACATTATGCTTCGATTGTTTTTACGAATGAAAAAGAGAATAAATTGCCGTTTTTGCTAATTTTAGGTTTCTTATCAAATGTTATTTTTAAATAAAAATAATAATTTTTTATGTCAAACATATGACTCAATGTTTTTTATTTTTATCTGGTTGAGTATCTAGTTTCATTTATCTTTGAGCCACTATATAATGTAGATCAATGCTTTCAAATTAGCTAAATTTCCGTAAAATTTTTTGCAATTTTGAACTTTGGCAACCATTTTAATCGTAATATTACGATCAAAAGGAAAAATATTCTCATATTTCCTCGCCGTAAAAAATCTCGTTGGGAACAGACGAACACAACAAAAGAAAACTACAGATGGGATAATCCGTTTTCGAGTTATGCGGGTTCTTGAGAACAACTTCATCAACTTTATAAAAACACAATACCTTGTGTGTTTGCTCCAATAGGCGATGTTTTAATATTCGGAAATGAGAGAAACCTCGGTAAAAACATATTTTGTGCAGCTGCATTGCTCGGACTGTTCGGTATCAAGCCGGCTGGTATTAAGCCTGGCCGAGGTGTGAATGGACACAATTTCAAAATAGCTGATAAATTTTGAAAGCCTGGATTTTGCCTTGACATAAATACATTTGGTAGAAATTTTGGACGAAGATCGGTTCCAGTCTGTTGTTGCTGTTGTCGTTGATGAGCAGGTTTTTTCAAGCCTGGAGACTTGGTGGGTGTGGACATGTTTGTAGGTGAGTGCATGGGCATCGGCGCATCATCCCTGTGCTCCGACAACCGTTTTATAAAGTGTGCAGCAGACGGAACACCAACATTAACATCAGAGCCAAATGGCATAAGTGGCGGTGCCGGCTTCAGCACGGTGTCCATTCGCAGAAGTTTCTTATTGATGGTATTGACTTCTTCATTGGTGGGCACACTCAGGCCGGATTTTGGACTACTTAGTTGCTGTTCCAACGGTGGCGGCGACGCACTCGACATTGTGGTGGTGGCAATATTTGGCGGCGATTTTTTAAGCTTCATTTTCTTGCGCTCTTTGCGTGCACCTTTTATTTGTTTCATTTGCGTTGGTGTGCGTGGTTGCAGCATAGAATGTAGCGTAAACGGAGAGGGCGCACCGGTCCAAGGGGTATTGAGTTCGGGTGTGCCAACAGAACCAAACGGCTTATAGTTCATTAAGTTCCACGAATCTTGATTCATTTTCGGAAAGCAGGGCATAAATTTAGCGCTTTTCATTTTTTTTTGCTTTTTAAGCGGTGAAGTTTCACTAGGCGACGCTTCAGCTGGATTGGCTTTAAATGATGTTTTTGGGTGGTTCTTACTACCTGGCTTACGACCCCTTTTCTTCGGCTTATTAGTGTCATTGCTTCTTTGAGCGTCTTGCTCGACGAGTGCATTCACGCCGGCAAGCGATTGACTACCCATTGCATTACTAGTGAAAGTCAAATCGTGTGCCGTGTCCATATTGCTGGTCGCTGTCTTTTCCGAAATATTATCTAGACCGGAGATACTGCCGCCGACTGGTGGATATATGTGTCGCGAAAGACAGACGGGTGCTGGGGTTATGGTGGTGCCGGACGGTAAATTAATTAAAGGATTTTGACCAGCGCTGGGGCTGTACAATTGAGTAGGCAACAAACGATTAGGTGAAAGCGGCTTAACTACTTTTTGTTTGGAAATTTTTTTGAAAATATTTAATTTGTTGCGATCTGGCTCACTGGAAAGCTTAATCTCAAGCAATGTTTTTGCATGTGCACTGTCGGCATCAACAGTACCCATCAACTTTTCATTTTTTGTATCGTTGGGATTAGCAACATTACGTGTCGCCAACAGGCTGCCGTCTACAAATGGAACCACTTTCTGCTGTGCTACAGCATGAGATGTTTCTGTTCTGTTGGAACTAATTACGGCCTCCTTGGTTGCTGATTGCGGCATTTTAAGCTCCTTAGTAATAAGCGATAAACCGCGACTTGTTGTTGCATCCCCCTGCTGCACTCCTTTAGGAGTATGCAGATTTTTCATCATTGAAAGTGAGTTCATGTAAGCCGGTTGATTAATGCCTGTTTCATTTACGAGTTTAAGTAGTTTCTGTTTCTGCTTAGCTTGCTTCTTTAAATATTTTTCAAACTGCAAACGTTGAGGAGCGGGAATGTCAGTCATTTGATTTGAATCCTCAATGCCAGTTTTCATTAGTTTTTGCATAGTTCTGCGATTTTTGCGTTGAGCTTTTTCCATATTGACGTCTACAGACATCGGCCCACCTTTACTAAACGGCTGAGGTGTTGATTTCTTCTTGGCTTTCTTAAGAAGTTTCGAAGCTAAAGTCGGCGGTTGTATGGCGTGCGTAGCACTATAATGTGCGGGCAGTTGCTTTTTTGAACTGACAGCATGCGCCGACAAAGTGGTAACCGCATTATCCCCGAGCATAGTACTGTTGTCGTTTGGATGGACAATTTCACTACTGCTTGCTGTGAACGCTCTGGCTGCTGTCACAGCTATGGTCATTGCGTTTGTTGTTGTCGAATGAGACAGCTGACTGGTAGCAAGTTTATGAAGGTTTCCTGCCTGCGAACTGGTTGCGGATTTGCTAGCCTGCTGGCCATCTACGATAGATACCGTATTGAGTGGACATGGTGTAATAGACTGGGGTGGCGGCGGTTGCGGCTTTGGAGGCGGTAACGCATCATACCCTTGTAATTTTTCTGTAATATATAAAACGTTCAAAGTTTAAAAAATATAACAATAATTTATTTAAAACATAATACAAAACATTAGCAATAGTTTAATACTTATTTATTTAATAAGCCAATGAACATACAGAACTTACTGACTATAGGAAAAAAAGATCACACAAATGAGATGATGAGAGCTTCAACTTAACCTATTCAGTAACAAATTTAACAATGCCCCTTTGGGAAGCGATACATCGAAGTCGGTGACACTATTCAGTTCCGCAAGGGCTCTAGCCAGAGGCGCATTCCTAGCATAGTTTGACCTGAAAAAGCTGATGTGGAAAGTCTCTACGTGCCGTAGGTTACGTACTGGAACATTAAAAACCACTTTACTCAAAAGGGTCGGGCAATCTATAGACCCGTTTAATAACCCAACAATGAGCCTAGGCGTATACGGAGACGCAGGCCGCACACGCAGCACAACTCAACGCAGTTTAGTTTTTTGTAAATAACGCAGTACCGTATAACGGCGTATACAGCGACATAGCCGCGTGCGGCGGAGAGACGTGCCTGCGCACAACTGCGTCGCGTTGTAGTTGAAATACAGTTTCCTACGCGCAGCCGACACGTTAGCTTGCAAAAATTTAAGAACTAATTGAAAAAGTGCGTGAACAGCCGATATTACACCCATATTATATTATATAGGTTCTATTTCAAAGTCTAATTCAGACAAATAACTCGTATTGCTGGGTTTATGGAATGAATACGGAACACGTGTACTGGTTTTACGAGATTCGTATACGCAGTTCACATTTTTTCTGCCTCACAAAGTTTAATTTTCGCTGCGCTGTCTTGTGCTGTTTTGCGCGGCCTGCGTCTCCGTATACGCCTAGGCTGAAGGAGCACGCAAGATAGGTTCGCCTGGAGTTTAGACTCATTAAGTTTATAAGGCGGCAGCGGGAAATATACGACGGCAACGGTTCAGTAAAGTTCAGCGACCTTAAGGCGAACCGCATAAAAACCTTTTGGATGCGCCCAATGCGATTAATGTGAGTCACTTGATATGGCCTCTATATAAACGAAGCATATTCCAGCATTGATCTGACGAAAGCCGTGAACAACAGTTTAAACGTATATGGATCAGAGAATGACGCACTGTTCCGACGATACCAAAGAATATGTATAATAAGAACGCGTATGTGGGCACAGAAGTGTTTTCGGCTGTTATGATGTAAGGGGGAATAGCGAAGCATAGGCATTTGAGCATGTTAAGTTCATAACATTTTCCGTTAGATTTGCGTAGGACAACAGCACAAAGCAATGTTGTTGTTCGCAACGGCTTCACTCGTTGTGGCGAAGTGATCCCTCCCCTCAATCATTTTTTGCATGTATGTTTATTGATCTCGTTTGTCGAAACGCAAGCGGAGAGCAAACAAAGAACCAAAGCATCGTAATCGTCGTTTCAACGAAGATGATTCGGGATCCGCTAATGTTTTTTTTTTGTTGTCGTTATTTGTGTTTATGCTTTTTTGTGTTGCCGATTGGTTTTGCTGCACAAATTGCTGTAATGCCACCATCAATAGAATCTTTGTGGTGTATGGCTTTTTGCTGTGCGCTTTTATTTATGCGTGGTTGATCCCAATTTGAAATTTTTACAAATATTTTTACGTTTCGAGTTCCAAGTAAATTTATTTGTTTATATTTCGACGTGGTTGATTACAATTTTGAGAATACGGGAAAACTACGAAAAAAAATGAACCGATGGGCCTATTGACTTCAAAATTGGTGAAACACTTAAAATCAAAAATAATTAGATATGTTTTTAATTTTTTTGAAATTTAAAATCTAACGAGGAAACCAGGGGTGAAAAGTTTGTATCGAAAAACATAATTTGGCATAAATGCAGTATAGCGAACCCTCGTGAAAAAAATAAATAAGTATGCTTTTATACAGAGGGTTGGCTCCTGAATCTAACAAACAAAAAATTTTGCCTGGGAAACGCCTACAGAAGGCGTGGCTCGGGGTCAAAGTTCAAAGTTTTTATTAAAAAAAACTCAATTAATCTCCAACTGATTTGGGTAGGAAATTTCACAGGCTACAATATGGTAACAAACTTATTATACCTTAATAATTATTATACCTTAAAAATCCGTTTTTGAAAAATTTAAAAAAATTTTTTTTTCGCTTAAAACATTTTATTAGTACATGCTACGTATCTAATGTTGCACATTAATAGAAAGGTATGAAAAAGACCGTTCGTTTGATACCCATATCGTGTAAATCAGTTGGAGATTAGTTGAGTTTTTGTGATAAAAACTTTGAACTTTGAATAAACTTGCGTGCAGAGCCGCCGGGCCCTGATAATTTTCGAAGCAGAACCTTAAAAACTGTTATTAAGGCATGCCTACGTTTAAGAATAGTGTAACTATTCTACACCTGAATGGTTCCATGGCCAATGCTGTGACCATAAAGTTATATTAGATTTTCTTATTTTACCACTCCTACCAAAGCACTGCCTGTGGGTTGTATAAAAAGGAGGATTGAAAAACGAAAATTTAAAATAATTGCTGGCCAATAAAAACTTATGCATTTTAGAAAGGATAAATTAAAACAGAAGTAACAACAACACCCCTCCACAAGGGTAGTCACCTTGTCATGGTGTGGGGGCTTGCCGCGGGCAAGGACGCCGCAGACTAGTCCAATCCGAGTGATGAACGGAATGGAATAGTCTGGGGCGGAGCCCGTACTAAGCACTACCTCCCCCTAACCCAGGGTGTTACGCGGACCGTGCCCACTGGGTGGTTTGCAGCCAGGGGGTATACCGGCTGTATTCTTACGGTACCTTCCTGATACCGGGCCACCTCAGGAAGTACAATGGCCTTGCCAGAATTACACTACTCGACACGAAAAATGCTCCTAAAAATAAAAGTATTTTTTAGACTAATCTTCTGCTGCTGAACACGAAACTGAAAATCAAAAAATTTTCTTAAGAAGCGTTTTCGAGAAATCTTCGAAAAACACGTTTTTCCCCTCTTATTTCAGTTATGAGCACATACATATCTCGTAAACCAACCATCCGACTAACACAAGTGGGCCGTCGTTCAGAAGGCAATTAACTAACCTTTCCAACGAAAAAATTGAATTTTTCGAACATTTTCAAAAATTATATATTTTCGAATCGTTTTTTTTATAGATAAAATAAATTATCTCCTCTGGTTTTAAAATCTAAGATGAAAGATAAATTTAATTTGAGCAAATATTAAGCCTAACATCAATAGAATTGAAAGAAAACTAACAAAGTTATGATGCACGGAGTGAAAACACCAACTTTTCATTTATTACACCGTGCGAAAAAATTTTTTTATTTTTCCGAGACCCATCCAAATGTTGATATAGACGTGAAACTAGAGGTCATTTATAATATCCTGGCATAGTCAATTCTTCATTTTCTGACCCAAAAACCTTCTTAAAGGACTTTAAAATTTTAAGGATATACACATTTCAAAAATTTTTTTAAATATATGCGGTTGTGCAATGAGGAAGATATGGGTATCAAATGAAAGACATCCTTTTAACTAAATTTTCAATTTTTAAGTTTCAGGACCAAAATATGTCAGAAAAAAAACTGACTATGCCAGGATACTACAAATGACCTCTAGTTTTACGTCTATATCAACATTTGGATGGGTCTCGGAAAAATTAAAAAAAATTTTCGCACGGTGTAATAAATGAAAAGTTGGTGTTTTCACTCCGTGCATCATAACTTTGTCATTTTTCTTTCAATTCTATTGATGTTAGGCTTAATATTTGCTCAAATAATATATCTTTCATCTTAGATTTTAAAACCAGAGGAGATCATTCATTTTATCTATAAAAAACGATTCGAAAATGTATAATTTTCGAAAATGGTCGAAAAATTCACTTTTTTACAACTTTCATCGCCAGTAACTTACCCAAATCTCATCTGATTTGGACAATCGATATATCGTTGGAAAGATTAATTAATTGCCTTCTGAACGACGGCCCACTTGTGTTAGTCGGATGGTTGGTTTACGAGATATGTGCTCATAACTGAAATAAGAGGAAAAAACGTGTTTTTCGAAGGTTTTTCGAAAACGCTTCTTAAGAAAATTTTTTGATTTTCAGTTTCGAGTTCAGCAGCCGAAGATTAGTCTAAAAAATACTTTTGTTTTTAGGAGCACGCGATGAACCCATTTTTTGTCGAGTAGTGTTATTGGCCGCCAGGGCCTTCGCCTTGCGCGCGGGCAGGCGGCCGCACCGCAAATATGATGACAACAAAACAAAAATGCGGTAAAAATAAGCGAGGAATTCCACTCGCCCTGCGGGACTACACCGCAACAAAGCTAGCAGCTGTGCCGGAGCATTCGCTCCGGACCACAAATGACCTGAGGCCAAGCACCAGCCGAGGAAGAAAACCTTCCAGGGTGGCAAGGGGCTCCCTCAGGGGCGGTCGGAAGGCTGGGGGTGCGGTCAGGGGGGCGTCAATACGGGGCAGACCACTGTTTGACATCTCTGCTCTGACTGCATCTGCCAGCGCAAGACCCACCAGCCAGGTGAGCACGGTTTCAGCTCTTCCCACTGGCCCCGGAAGCATACCTTCCGGACTGGTGGTAGGAGCAAAACCTATAGGCCCTGCTCCTAGTACCGGTGTCGCTGCGGTCGTGCGGGGAATACCCCCGTCAATACCCGCTGCGGCACCGGTGGTAGGGCGGGCTGCTGACGTAGTGGCCCCTAGTACCAGTGCTGCTGCGGTCGCGCGGGGAATACCCCCGTCGACTTCTGCAAATCTGGAGAAGGCCTAAAAGGCAAACCCTTGAACTACCCCTCTTAGGGCAACCAGGTGGCCTGGACGACCCCCTAAGACGCGGCTTAAGCGGTGCGAGGGTAAAGTGGTACCTCCGCTACCTCAGGCAAGGCCTGAGTAAGGAGGAAGCGAGGAGCAGAGCGGTAGAGCGGTAGAGCATGGCGGAGCACTCGCGGCCACGGCGGCTCAACCGACTCTGCCGAGAAAGAGAGGGAGCGATAACATCACTCCCCCCCCCAACGTCCTGAACTTAAAAAATCCAGGACCACCACTCAGGCACCGGTTGCTAGGATGGGCAAGCCCCAAAATAGCAGTCAGTCTGGGGGTCATCCAATGGCGGGCACAACCTACTCGAGTGTCCTCAGAACACCTGAGGCCATTCGAGTGGCGGTCCTGCCTACGGAATATCCCCAGAACACACTGAGTAAGGAAGAGCTCTCTTTTCTCGAGGAGGCTATCGTGGGGGAGATAGCGAAAGGGTGGGCCACTCCACTAGTGTTCAGTGGCATCCACTTCCGGCCGGGACACCTGCTTCTAGACTGCAGTAACCAAGGTACTGCAGACTGGCTTCAGCAGGCAGTCCCGAAGCTGGAGGATTGAAAGGGGGTAAGGCTTCGTGTGTGCCTCGGCGATGATGTCCCCAAGACGCACCACGTCACCTTATTCCTTGCCAGGAGCGCTGGACAAGAACCCAGCAAGCTTTTTGCGCTGCTATAAGCGCAAAATGCTGGGATCTACACGAATCTTTGGAAGGTGGTTACTTCCAAGGAGGAGGGCAAGGGTGTGCTGTGCAACCTGGTGATTGACGCGAGATCCCTCGCCAAGATCAGGGAAAACGGCAACGCCCTCAACTTCAGGTATGGGAGCATCCCAGTCCATGCCCCCAGACCTGGAGGCCTGAATAGTGCGGTTGGCCCCCCCACACAATCAGCTGAAACCGGGAATACACCGGGGGAAGCAGAATCCTCAGGCGAAGCGAGATCTGCCGAACCCGGGAAAACACCGGAAGGCGGAGAGGTAGCCGGAGCAGAAATAGCGGCAGTGGTGCACGCCTCCCAAGATTCCCTTGAGGAGCTAAACCTTGAAACGCTGGGGCTTTAAGGTAGTACAAACGAGGAAGAGGAGCAGCTGTCGGACGAAATTTCGTTAACGACGCTGCTGGAGATGGATGTCGAGGCCTCTCCTAAACTCTAACCCTCGAGACATGAAGGTTGTTCAAATCAACCTTCATCACGCGAAGGCGGCATCGGCCGTCCTAGCGCATAAGTTCACCCGAGACCACATCGGGGCGGCGCAAGTGCAGGAGCCCTGGTGCTATAACGGCAGAGTCTGCGGGCTCAACTCGCAGCAAACCAAGGTAATTTGGGACACAAGGCACGATACCTCGTGCCTGCGTGGTAGTTGAGAAAAATACTAACTATGTTTGTATTTCAGAGCACATGTCCAGGGACCTGGTAGCGGTGGCGATGACGGTCCAAATCGAGGGTCGTGACCTCGAGATCGTCCTGGCGGCGGCGTATTTCCCAGAAGACATGGCTGTTCCCCCCCACGAAGTGCAGGGCCTGGTGGAGTACTGCAGGGCAAACGCCTTGCCACTCCTAATAGGCGGGGACATGAACGCCCAACACACGATCTGGGGAAGTACAGATGACAATCTAAGGGGTGAGTACCTACTCGATTACATACTAGCAACTAACCTAGTTATACTCAACTCGGGATGTTCCCCGACTTTTGTCACTAGAGTTAGGCAGGAGGTCCTAGACCTTACCATAGGTAACAGTAGGATTAGTGACTATGTATCTGATTGGAGAGTATCGAATGAGCCCTCCCTATCAGACCATAGGATGATCGAATTTAGATTAGCAGCCACCCTAGTGGAGTCATCTCCATCTAGGAACCCCAGGAAGACTGACTGGGAAAAATTTACAAGGTTGCTTGAACAGGATCAACCCTTGCTGGATTCTCGGGGCAGGATGCGGCAACCCCTCGAAATCGAGCAGGCGGTTGAAACAGTAAATGGGGCAATAATCAATGCTTTTCACTTAAGTTGCCCTGAGAGTAGGAGGACCAGGAAGAAATCCACACCGTGGTGGAATACCACCCTGGTGAAACTCAGAACAGACACGCGGAGGCTCTTTAACAGGGCAAAGCGAACAGGTGACTGGCAGGAATACACTGCCGCTCTCACTAAGTACACAAAGGAAGTACGCAAAGCGAAAAGGGCTAGTTTCCAATCGTTTTGCGAAGAAATTTCTTCCACCCCCCAGGCAGCAAGGCTGCACAAAGCGCTAGCGAAGGGAGCAACGGAAAATAAGATGGCTCTCAAATTGCCGGATGGTAGTTACACGCGCAATGAAGAGCAAAGGGCTCTCGCTCTTCTAGGTGCACATTTCCCTGGGGCAATCCCCCAGGACGCACCTGCCGAATGTACCAAATAGAACCGTCCAAATAGAAGGGACTGGGAGCTGGCGCATAAAGTCATCTCTCAGGATAAGATTGACTGGGCATTGAACACCTTTCAACCCTTCAAATCGCCAGGCCAGGACGGGATCTTTCCTGACTTTCTACAAAAAGGCAGGGGGATCCTACTCAGGCATCTCACTGGCATAATGAGAAGCTGTCTAGCAACAGGGTACATCCCCGCTAGTTGGAGAAGTGTCCTGGTAGTTTTTATACCAAAAATAGGTAAAAAAAAACTATACGGAGCCGAAGTCCTTTAGGCCAATCAGTCTAATATCCTTCTTCATGAAGACCATGGAGAAGGTGTTAGATCAGTATATTAGAACCGTGGCGCTCAAGAGAACACCTCTCCACGCAAAACAACATGCGTATAGGGCAGGCAGATCGACAGAGACTGCCCTATTTCAGCTCACGAGTTCAATACAAGAAGCTCTTAAAAGCAAGGAGATTACCCTGTGCGCCTTTCTGGATATCGAAGGAGCCTTCGATAACACCTCGCATGAGGCGATAGAAAGAGCGCTCAACAGGAGAGGAGTAGAAGCCTCGCTTAGCCGCTGGATAAGAGCCATGCTCTCTACCAGATCGGCCATAACGAAGGTGGGCACCACCACCAGGAGCGTGCTAGCGAAAAGAGGATGTCCACAGGGCGGGGTACTATCACCGCTGCTGTGGAGTCTGGTAGTGGATGAGCTCCTCGAATTACTGACAAGCAATGGCATAACGTGTCAAGGTTATGCCGACGACATTGTCATTATCGCTAGGGGAAGGTTTGAAGACACTCTCTGTGACATAATCCAGAGAGGCTTAAGAATAACCCTAGAATGGTGTGCCCGAGTAGACCTGCGAATAAACCCGGACAAAACCACCATAGTACCTTTTACATGGAAAAGAAAGCTGCCACACATGCGGACAATACGCTTGCTCGGAAAGAGCATAGCTTATAAACCAGAGGTGAAGTACCTAGGTGTAACACTAGATTCGAAGTTACTCTGGAACAAGCATGCGGAGGCAGTTATCAGTAAAGCAACAAAGGCGGTCATGGTATGCAGATCCTTGGCAGGCAAAACTTGGGGATGTAACCCGAGCATACTGAAATGGATGTATATCATGATTGTGAGGCCAGTACTCACATATGCGACTACTACCACTAATCTCATATGAGATAACCTCAGGGTTAGTGCTGGAATGCATTGAGGCATTGAATGCACTGGGCAGATGTAACCAGGTGAAGATCCTCTGGGTTCCAGGACACAGAGGTATCGAAGGAAACGAGGAAGCGGACAGCCTCGCTAGAACCGCGGCAGCCACGCCCCCCTGGGTCCTGAACCCTTCATTGGGCTGGGCAAAAGCGCCATAACGGAGTCACTGAGACTTGAGGAAAGGACCAGGAAAACAGAATACTGGGCTAGTGCCTCCGGTCTCAGGCAATCGAAAATCTTCATCAAAGATTATAACCCCAAATGGAGTGAAGAATGCCTCAAACTAAGGAGGAACCAGCTTAGACAGGTCACAGGTCTTCTAACTGGGCACTGCAGATTGAGGAAACACATGCATACAATCGGGATAGAACAGGTAAGCGTCTGTAGACTCTGCGAAACAGCAGAGGAGACTCCCGAACACATTATATTGCACTGTAATGCGGCTTGTCATAGCAGGTTACGTTACCTGGGCCAGTTTTGGCTTGCAGAAGAGGACGTCAAGCACCTAGACCCCCGGGAGTTACTAAGTTTCATTAGGGCGGCAGGTCTAGGGGATGTACTCTAACAATTGTAGGGGGCACAATAGATCAATCCTGGTCTCAGTGCAATATACCCCTTACCAATTCTATTCTAACAACAACACCCACGCTATTCTCGCCTACACGGCACAGCGGAAAAAACAGTTCACCGCCGACTTTTTTTTTCGTGTGCCAATAATATTAACGCTACTCGCTCCAACAACAAAAGCAGCGTTAATTATGATTTCATTTTCAGTTTTGGCTTAATTCTGGCGTTGAAATTAATTTCTGAGCTTTGATGTATTCAGAGACCTATAGTAGAATTTTATGGCGAATATTTTCGTGGTAGATTTTTTCCTTAAAAAGTCCTGTTTTACAGGACATTTTTGGCATTTTAGAAAAAAAGGGTCAAATTGACCCATAAAAATAGTAGCTACAGGGTTAAAATGCTCCACAAAAATATTCTTCGTAGTATTGTACATCAAATTGCTGAACACATCATATACCTAAAATGTAAGGTTACATGGTTTTCGTATGCCGATTCACCATAAGAATGTGCAAAAGGGGGAAAACTTTGACCCCCCCTAAAAAAAAATTCAGATGTAAACTTTCAAAACGCCGATGCACGTATATTTTTTTTTTGGTCCCCTCTACCAGAATCCGTTGTCAGAACCTTGTTATTTTTTTTTGTGTTGTGCAGTGTAATTGAATAATTGACTGGCACGACAGCCCGCTTACGCGAGACTAAGGCCTAGCTTCCCGCAACCACCCGTGTTGTGCGTGTGAATTTCTACGCGGGTGGAAGGGACCTACAGTTTTATGCCGGTTCCGAACGGCAGGTTGGGAGCTCTTTCGTAAGCAATTTTTACTCTCAGAGGTTTGCCATTTCCAGCTGAGAGGACAGCCACCGAAAGAGAAAACGAGTTTTCCCGTTATTTTTTTTTAGGTGTTATTACAGGCAGTATTTGAACCTGGGTCGCTGCCTTCGACTCGCGGTCCAACGCACTAACCAACTGAGCCACGGCGGCTGCCGTCTATATACTACTGAGTCCAAAAAATAAGGTGACATTTGAATTTAAACTGCGCGAGTTATATAAGTTAAGACTCTCCCTTGCAACCCCTTCAGTTCACGCAAATTTCGCTGATCACAATGTTGCCATAATAATGTCAACATTGGATCAATTACAGTTCGACGCACGATCGACTGCGCTGCACGCGCATCCGTTCTTCTACTTACTTTGCACACAAATTTCGCTGATCGCAATGTTGCCATAATAATGTAAACATTGGATCAATTACAGTTCGACGCCCGATCGACTGCGCTGCACGCGCAAATCCAAAGTGCTGACAAGGCAGGCTCAGGCAGGTTACCAACTAAGCAGGGTAGCAGGTAAGTTTTAGTCTATAATTCAACTTGAAAGAAAGCACATAGTGCTGCAAAAATAAAGACTCAGACAAAAATCAAATTTTGATTCTTTTAATTTATATAACAATGCAATGCAGAGTTGTTGCAATGCACTGAGTGTGAGAGTGGAGAGAATGCTCCACTAACAATGGGAGTGGGGAGAATGCTCCACTAACGCCGTAAAGTGGCGTGATCATTAGTTTTAAGCAGAGTTATATATAACAATGCAATGCAGAGTTGTTGCAATGCACTAAGGGCCAATTTTTCAGTGCGAGTTTAACTCAGTTTCTAGTTTAAACTTCGTTTAAACGTAAAATCGAATTTTTCAGTCAAACTTGACTGAAGTTTAAACTCAGTTTAAACGCCCAACCCTGCACGGTTAAACTAAGTTTAAACTGTCAACAGCTTCTGACAGTTCATTTATTTTTTGTTCTGGTCAACTCTTGCCTGTCGTGAGCGAAATTCTTTTTTTGCACTTTTTTTAGATTCTTATACTTTGTGCGCAACGTTTTCGCGCACCGGAACTTATCAACAAATTTTGAATCGAAATCGTCCTCAATTTCTTTCCATTTCGTTTGTTTTTCCTCGGCACTCACGCGGTCTGTCTTCTTGCGCTCGAGCACTTGTTTTTTTTTTCACAAGTGCAGGAAGACATTCAATTTCCCGCGACGAAAAATTTGGACTCCGTTTGCTTATTTTTAATTTTTTGATGAAATACATTAATTGAGCGCAAAGAATTTATTTACGAATGACAATCAAAACAAAGGAAAATTATTAGCTAGATAAAAATATTGCCGGTATTGCCACACCCAAATGACAAATATTTGCTCCAGTTAAACTAGCACTGAAAAACTGCTTTGTCGTTTAAACTGAGTTTATATTTAAACCAAGTTCAAGGAAACTACGTTTGAACTGCGTTTAAACTCGCACTGAAAAATTGGCCCTAAGTGTGAGAGTGGAGAGAATGCTCCACTAACAATGGGAGTGGGGAGAATGCTCCAGCAGAAATGCTCCGTAATGCCGTAAAGTGGCGTGATCATTAGTTTTAAGCAGGTAGAATTAAGAAAAAAGAAAAGAAGAATGGGAACAGAGAGCCAGTTGACGTTCGGCGTTCGAATAATAAAGACCTTTGTTTAACTATCATAGTGATTTTAAATTTTCAAAGCTTGCAATGTACTGTGGGTCATTTATATTAATTTTGTAGTATTTTTTTAGATATTTGATCATGGGATACGCAACTTTAGAATAGTCTTTAATAAATTTTCGATAGTAACCAGTTATGCCAAGAAATCCTTTTAATTGTTTTTCCGTTTTACGAATCTCTAAATTTTGAATTAATTCGATTTTATTGGGATTGGGTTTAATTCCATTTGCTGTCAAAATGTGACCCAAACAAGGAGTTTCTTTTTGAAGAAAACTACATTTGTCAGGCGGAATTTTTAAATTATGCTCTTGTAATTTGGAAAAAATCTTTTTTAAAGAGATGGCATGTTCCTCTAGAGAGGTGGAAAATATAAGGATATCGTCAAGATATACCACACAGATTTTATTAATATATTCCCTCAGCACTTCATTAATTAATCTTTGAAAAGTCGCAGGGGCATTTTTCAACCCAAATGGCATTCTTACATACTCATACAAACCTGATGGTGCTACAAATGCCGTTTTTTCTGTCTTTTTCTGCCATTAGTATCTGGTGGTAACCTTTTGCCAAATCTAAAGTGCTGAAATATTGCGCTTTACCTAACTTATCTAAAATACTATCGATGTTAGGCAAAGGATATTTGTCATCAATAGTAATTTGGTTCAATCTCCTATAATCCACTACAATTCTATATTTTTGGATACCTGATTTATCTTTCTTTTTGGGTACTACTACACCCCGTCTCAAAATTATAACCGCAATCGATTTTTACTAATATCTTTTGCTGTGGGCATCAGAACATGTTTCTACTTTTACCGTTGGATAAGTGTGTTGACAACAATTGTTGTATATAACGAACAAGAACAACAACAACATTCACACATAAAAAAATTTACATACGGGAAATACCGCTGTTGCAAAATTATAACCGCATTTAATTTTTTGATCAGAATATATTTTTATTGTTAATTTTAGTAATGGGTTATGTTTCCATGTTTTTCTATAACCTCAAAAATTCTATTTGACATTGAGTCAAATAAATTTTGGACTTGCTGTTGGCTGAATGAGGCCCAAGCTTGCAAAATAGCTTCTTGCAGCTCTTTAGCTTTTTGTACATTTACGATTTCTTAAAATTATCTTTTAAGATTATCTTTTCTGATGAGAAGAAGTTCAATCTGGATGGCCCAGATGGCTACAATGGATACTGGAAAAGTTTCGAATTGTCACAGATCATAATCCTATAAAATATCATATATAAATAATAAATATAAAGGCAAATAATGTTCGCCTCGTTATCAGCGATGGCTTTTAAAGTTACAGGAATTTAATTTCGAAATTATCTTAGTGGTAAAGAAAATAAAGTTGCAGATTTTCTTAGTCGTTTAGAAACATCGCCAAAAATAAATGAAAATAATTCCAATGAATCGAATTTTGAAATGTCTGACACTATACATTCGGCAAATGAAGAATTATTGGAGCACATTATCATAAAAAATGAAATAGTGAATAAATATAAAATCCAAATAATATTAACTTTTAGCCCATCAGTTGAAGTACAAGTAATTCACAAAAGAAAAATAATTGAAATAAACCCATTAGAAGATGAAAGTGTTATTAGAAATATTTTGAAAAACAACATTAAAATGGGTCGAATAGGAATTTTTTCTGAAGTGCCAGATAAATATTATCATAAAATACAACTTATATTAATTTCTATGTTTTCTCATGAAAAAAAAATCAAATTGGTAAAATGTACCCAACGTGTAACAGAAATTTATAATGAAGAAGTACTTCATAAACAAATAGCATTATATCATCACAATGAGTCTATGCATAGTGGTATAAATGAAACATATCACACATTAAAAAATAAAATATATTATCCAAAATTGAAAGAAGAAATACAACTCATAATAAACAATTGTGAAAAATGTCAACAGATTAAGTATAACCGAAGACCGATTAAACCTTTATTCCATTTTACTGAAACGGCAACAGAAAAAAATCAAATTATTCACATAGACATCTTTCATTTTAAAAAGTTATCTTTTGTTACAGTTATTGATAAACTAACAAAATTTGCTTCAGCTTATGATATAACAGACCGAAATTGGCGATCGAAGAAAACGATTATAGTTGAGCACTTCGCCAAATTCGGTAAGCCAAAAAAAATAATAATGGATAACGAGTTTAGGGCGGAACAACTTATTGAATATTTCAAAAAGGTATTGAGGTTCATTTAACGAAACCCAATAACCATACTGGTAATGCAGATATTGAGAGGCTACACTCAACCCTATTAGAAAAGCTAACAGGAATTGATGACCCAAGCCTCTCAACCGAAATGCGAATACAAGTTGCCATAGGGAACTATAATGACCGATACCATTCCACAATTAAATGTACTCCAAGAATGGCTCAAAATAGTATGGATCCAAAAACTTTACATGACAATATAAACAAAGCAAAACAAAAGGTGATAGATACAAGAAATAAAGTTAGGGAAAATTATGAGGAAAATCGACAAATAGGCCCAATTAAAAACTATAAACGAGTTAGACATAAGGACGAACCTTATTTTAGAATTAATCCATTAGCCAACGTTCATTTATCTAACATAAAAAGGGCATTAAAATATACAACCAACGAAAATCAAGGAAATAATAATACTGATAATTTAAGCACAATAGCAATGATGTACAAATATAAGAAAAAGCAAAATCAACATCCACAAAGATATACAACTTTTTTCTTTTCCATGAAATCTATATATTACTAACTAGTAACACCATTATCACTCAAATATTAGTTCAAGTAAGCTACCGATGAATTAATTTATTTTCTTTGTTAAATTTAAAACAATATATGTACATGTACAAATATTTACATAAGTACCTATGCATATATACATAAATAATCAACATAGCTAATAAGTACTAGCAAGTAAACTTTGTAACCTTTGTAAAAAAAAAAACAAAAAAAAAAACAGAAAAAAACAAAAACAAAAACACCACACCACCACCACCAGCAGCCCGAGGAGAGTTATATATAACAATGCAATGCAGAGTTGTTGCAATGAACTGAGTGTGAGAGTGGAGAGAATGCTCCACTAACAATGGGAGTGGGGAGAATGCTCCACTAACGCCGTAAAGTGGCGTGATCATTAGTTTTAAGCAGAGTTATATATAACAATGCAATGCAGAGTTGTTGCAATGCACTAAGTGTGAGAGTGAACAATGGGAGTGGGGAGAATGCTCCACTAACAATGCTCCGTAATGCCGTAAAGTGGCGTGATCATTAGTTTTAAGCAGGTAGAATTAAGAAAAAAAGAAGAATGGGAACAGAGAGCCAGTTGACGTTCGGCGTTCGAATAATAAAGACCTTTGTTTAACTAGAAAAAGCTAATCGTTTTTATTTAACTCGCGCGTCGAAGGATTTGAGAATTATTTTTTTTTTTTAGTCAACAGTCAACAAGGAATATTATTTGAACGTTATGCGTCGTTTGCGTAACGCTATCCGCCTAAAAAGGCCGGAATTGTGGAAAGACAATTCTTGGTTTTTACACCACGATAATGCACCATCCCATACTGCACTCGTAATTCGTGATCATTTCGCCAAAACCCATATCGTTCCGCAACCACCGTATTCACCCGATCTGGCGCCGTGCGACTTCTGGCTGTTCAGCAAGCTCAAAAGACAGCTCCGGGGACACCGTTTTGGTACGATAGAGGAGATTCAAGCCGCAGCGAAGACGGAACTGAAGGCCATCCCGGAAAGTGACTACAATCAGTGTTTCGAAGATTGGAAAATCCGTTGGCATAAGTGCATTGCATCGGGAGGGGATTACTTTGAAGGGGATGAAATTGATTTGGAAGAATAAATAAAGAATTTTCAAAATAAATACAATGTCACCTTATTTTTTGGACACCGTAGTATACCGTATCCGGTGAATGCAAATCACAATAAAATTGCTATGGAGGATATGATTTGGGCAACATGCCACCTAACTGATGCATGACTATTAAAAATTAAAGTGAGTGTTTATGTCAGTAATGTAAATATTTAGTGTGCAATTCAGTTTGCGCTACTTATTTCGACAGCCCTATTAATTAAACAGTTATCTATAATTAATAATAATTGACTGGCACGACAGCCAGAGCATTTTCATAAGTAATTTTACTCTCAGAGGATTGCCATTTCCTGCTGAGCACAACCGCCGAAAGAAAAATGGTTGTTTTTCTTTTTTTTGGTGTTAGCAGCAACGGAGTCTTGAACCTGGGTTCGAGCGTCGCATTTGACTCGCGGCCCAACGCACTAGCCAACTGAGCTACGGCGGCTGCTCGTTGTCTATAATTACGTGCCCTTAAAGTGTTAAATGAAAATTTGTCACTATACATGTACCAAATTGTACCAAAACTTGTAGGAACTTCTTCGATTTCCGAAAACAATCTGAAGCTCATGAAAAATTATCGTAGATAGGCTGTTAGAGCATCAGGAAGTTGATGCTGACAAAATCTTTAAATATAAACTACTTATCGGATTAAATGCATTTCAATAATGATAATTCCTTTTATTCGTGTCCTATGCATGCGTGTCGATATGACCAATAAGTGAATAAAAAATATTGAAGTAAAGAGCTTGTGATTTCAAACTGAATTGAATGACTGATCGCACATCAGGTGCAAAGTTTTCGGTTTAGTATTTCACATTTTGATGATGTCAACTGGCCGCCGAGATCTTTGGATCCTTTTGTGAGATTACGCCCAGGGTCGAGCCTACACCGACAAATATACAGACCTATAGTCCAATTAATCATAGAAATGTGCGAAAACTGCTACAAGGGCCTCCACAAAATGCTTCAAATATTTAATCGATGCAAAATTCGAAGATATTTTTAAATTTGTTTTAGAAAGTAGAGAAATGTTCACAAACTGAAGTTAGAGAACACTGTGTAACAGTCTATTTCAACTACTTTTCTGTTCAGAAAAAGATAAATGAAGAATACATTTTTTTTAATTTATAAAATTTTTTAATTAATATCTCAAAATACAATTTTATGTACAAAATATTCGACATTGACAAGGCAACATAACCATAAAGCCTCACTACATCTTGCACCGAACCAAAAACAATGTCATAACATGTCGTGCTGGTTTAAATGAAAAAAAGTGATCAAGTACGAAGTATGATACATTGCATTGTTACTTTGAAAACTTCATTCACATTAACATAATAAACAAGATGTTGGTCTGCGGCACCGCCAATTATTCAAACATTACCTTGTTCTAAGTTATAACACTGACGAAATGTACTTATGCGAATTGTCTAAGCCTACAGCCTAGCCTAGGTCTACCAATATCAAATTACATATAACTGATATTAACGTAATGAGATACGAAAAGAGACATAGACTATTCGCTATGTGGATTGTTCCTAATAAAACGCACACACACACGCACACTGTGCGTCGCACAGCATATTATGTTAACAATTCCCAGCAGGAAAGTTGGGAATTCATGAGCTTTTTCATGCACGAATTCGTATATGAAAAACCCAAGTAGAAAACATATATTACCACGTAAGCGAGGGTGTAATGCATAGCTTTCGTTTTTTTCTAATTGTGCTTTGTTTTTTATACCAACGAGATTGCAACTTCCGAAGAAATTCTGAGAGAGCGGCGCAATCTTTCTTAGAATAAAAAACTGTTTCTTTGAAAATGTAGCTTTTATTGATTTTCGGAAAAATAGCTTCAGTTGTGATAGAAAAATCGGTGAGGCAGCAAGCGCGCGGATCGTTGCATCAAACGAGGTGAGTTTTAATAAAATTTCATTTGCAAAGACAATTAATTTCATTAATCTTTTTTAATATATCTTTGGCAGGTGCCAGCGTTTTCATATATGACTAATCCCCGACGATTCGCCAAAACAAGAAATATTTACAAAAATATTCAAAGCAACTTTGGTAAGTATGAATTTACAAAAAAACTTTGTTTACTGGATTTTTAATATTGATTTATTTTCCTTTTTCAGAATGACTGTCCAAAGACGAACAAAGGAGCAAAGGATGTTATTTAAGTGAGTGTATTTTGGTTTTGAAGTGAAACTTCTTTACGCACGCTTGACTTGCGGAGTAAGCTGGCGAACGCGTTACGAAAAGTGTAATCGGGCGAGGCGAACGGGAGTTGAGTGGTTTACGCACGCTTGACTTGGGGAGTAAGCTGGCGAACGCGTTACGAAAAGTGTGATCGGGCGAGGCGAACGGGAGTTGAGTGGTTTACGCACGCTTGACTTGGGGAGTAAGCTGGCGAACGCGTGACGTAAGCGTTACGAAAAGTGTGATCGGGCGAGGCGAACGGGAGTTGAGTGGGGGATATAAGCAAGAGACTGAAATATATACATATTTCATTTACTAGCTATAAGAGAAAGAGAGAAAGAAAATGTGCGCGCGCACTGCTCTCTCTTACTCCTACACTGTGATACAGACAATAGGCCTGCAGTGTGTTTAGATATACGGAACGTATTTGGCTATGAGAGGAAGAGAGAAAGAACACACACATATATATACACTATGATCAATAAGTACCGGGACTGTGTCAAAAAAACAAAATTGTTTTATTTCTGGTAAATTTATTTTATCCCCTTCAAAATAAGCCCCATCTGAAGCAATACACATATGCCAACGCTTAATCCAATCGTCCATGCACTTCTGGTAAGCCGAAGCAGGTATGGCCTTCAGCTCTCGCGTCGCATTTTCTTTTATGACCTCTATGGACTCAAATCTCTTTCCACGAAGCGGTAACTTGAGTCGGGAGAACAGGAAAAAGTCACATGGTGCCATATCTGGAGAATAGGGAGCCTGATCGACGATATTCACACTGTGTTTGTTCAAATAATGTGTGCTTTGTGAGACGGCGCATTGTCGTGGTGCAAAATCCAGCTGTTATCGGCCCACAAATCCGTGCGGCGACGCGTTTCATGCGCAAAATATCGACAACAATGTGTTGTGCGCTTCCATAAGAGATGTTAAGATCGTTAGAAATCTCTCTGAGGCTCACATGACGATTTTCAAGCACGATTTTCTTCACAATTTCAACATTTTCGTCGGTATTCGATGTTGAAGGACGTCCAGAACGAGGAAAGTCTTCGACCACTTCACGACCACTTTTGAACATTTTATACCACTCGAACGCTCTGGTTCTTGATAGAGCAGACTCCCCAAATGCTTTCTGCAACATTTTAAGCGCATTGGCACAAGAAATTTCGTTCTTAAGACAAAATTTCAAACAAATACGTTGATCAACAAAATTATCCATTGTAAAATGCGACGAAGTACAAAAAGTTGACTGACGCTAACAGCTGCCAAACAAAAACTAATGATGCAATCCCGCTCAAAATTTGACACAGATGTCAGTTAAGGTCCTACCGACCTAAAAAAATTTACCTGCATCGGGCAACGGCGGAAAATTTAAAATACACAGTCCCAGTACTTATTGATCATAGTGTATATACATACAGATGGAGCGAAAGAAGTTTCACTTCAGTCGTGTGGTCATAAGCACACTCGTTTTTTTTCATTTTTACTTATCTAATGTATTTATATACAGTACTTTTCGCTTAAAGCGAACTTCGCTTTAACTCTTGTGTGTGTGCTGGGGTACCCGGGTACCCCAGCCCACTTTGATACTGAAATTTTATATACTTGCGGATAACCTAGAAAGGTGAAACTTCATGACAACTCCCAAAATGGTATTATGTCTTTATTTTCGAGTGTTTGTTTCCATTTAGTTGCTGGGGCACCCGGGTAACCCAACACATTTTTTATGGAGTTGCATGGATTTCTTAGATATTTCTTGTAAGTAAAACTTTCTAAAGCAAATAATTTGTAATAGAACAATTTTATCAACAAAAAATGGCAGCCGCAGCATCGTTATCGAAACCTATAAAACGTAAAAATGTTTTGAACCTGTCGAAAGACAGCTTTAAAACTTAGCAAAAATGGCAAAATGTCTTACAGTGCGAACAAAAAGTGAGACATTTTCATACAATTTGTACTGGGGTACCCCATCACATGAGTAAGAGTGTTCTTTTTTAACCACACACACTAGGGTTAAACAGTTTCGTAATAACCGAAAACATAAAGCGCGTGCTTTTGAAATTGTTTCGTCTTAAACGGGTTCGTTACAAACGAAAAATACTGTATATTTAATGTATGTATTTATATGTAATCTATTGAATTTGAATTACTTTAAAAATAAAAAGTAACATAAAGCAAAACAACAAACATTTTATTTTGGGGTATACAGGTTTTTGGTAGATCATTTTATGCATTACCGAGTAATGTACGATTTCCTACATGCTAGGCGATTTATGAAAACGTACATGTTTTTGGGATGCATGTCTTCATATACTCCCAGGTAATGCAAAAAAAGGGAAGCATTACATTTCGTAGGACATCTCCGTGAGAAAATTCATGTAAGTTGTAATGCATAGCTTGCAAGCAAATATGCATTCCTATACATTCTAATTTCCCGCTGGGTTGTTTCAGAGGCCTTATATAGGGTTTTTCATCATGAGCCGAAAAAGTAAATAAAGAAAAAAAATCAATTAAAATTTGAATATTGATGAAACTTTATTATCAAAATAATATTTGGTTTGTGCCATTAGTAATGGGATATGACATCATTCAAATGACCGCCACGAGCAGCCTGGCACACCTCGATTCTTTTTAGGTAATTTTCGATGACTTTTTTACATATAGCAGGCTGTAAGGCGCCAAGAACTGCACGTATGTTGTCCCTCAAATGCTCCAGAGTCTGCGGATTGTCTGCATAGACTTGCTCTTTTGCGTAGCCCCAAAGAAAAAAGTCCAAAGGGTTCAGATCGCACGATCTTGACGGCCAATTGGCATCACCAAAACGCGAAATTACGCGTTCATCGAACCTGGTTCGCAATTCTGTAATGTTCGGTCGTGTTGTGTGGCATGTAGTGCCGTCCTGTTGAAACCACATCTCCTCCACATCCATATCTTCGATCGCTGGCCAGAAATACTCCGTTATCAACGTTATAACTCCGTTATAACGTTCAGAATTGACGGTAACAGTCTGTCCTTCGTCAGCAGGACAGCAACAATATTTTCGGCCGAACGAGCAGGGCGATTACGTATTGGCCTCTGTACATCTTGTACAGAACCAGTTCGTTTGAATTTCGCCAATAAATCCGAAATTGTTGACAAAACAGGCCTTCCGTGACGTCCGAAATCCTTCCTTAGTGCGCGAAAAGTGGTGCTCAAATTTTCACCATTTTTGTAGTGAATTTTCACCATTTTTGTAGTGAATTTTCACTATGTTTACACGTTAAGCGATGCTAAATCGGTCCATTTTCATAAATGGCAAACACTAAACTACAATATTAACACAATGCAACGACAGATGACAGCTGCGGTTGTCGAACGCAGGGCTGTCAAAATTTTCGGTTCGAAATGAAAAACCCTGTAGTTGTATGGTAGTAACCACGGTACACAGTTACTCACTGACAAATATTTTTATTCTGGTGCCTTGTAGCAAAATGTTCTTGAGTTATTTCATGACTGATACTGATTAAATGGTAGGTGTTACGGCTCCATTTTTAATTTCATCAACTTTTTTTTTACAATGTGACACAGCCCACCAACAATGTTGCACTCTATTTAACTACTGTACTGAAATTATAAAAATATTCTTAGGGATCTTATATATTTGTGTAGGATTAATGCGCCCACTGGTCTACATGTCCTTCACAGTTTGTACCCTTATCCGGAACCCTGTGATACAGGCATTTGGCATTAAGTAGATTTTGGATTAATTACATTCGAAATTTCAAGAATCGTCATTTTAGAGAGGCTCAGAAAACATTTAATATTAACCCTTAAAGCTTAAGTTCAGCGAGATACTCAAAGAATATTATCAAACTAGATGACCCGGTGAACGTTGAATTAACTAAAATTGATTTGATTGTAACTCCACTACATTGTAATGATCAACGACATGGAATTGTTTTTGCAGTCACTCAAATCTGTCAAACTTTCGCATTAAAATCCTCAAACTAAATTCGAATTTGTGGTGATATCTAAGCCTGCAAAGTCAATTTAGTTTAATTTAGAAAGGCTGAACAAAATGAATGTTCGAAAAAGGAATTTAAAAAATTGAATAACAGTTATGATGGCGCAGCTGTCAAGCAACAGGTTCGGCACGAAAGCCATCTATTGAAAGTAATCCGTAGTGGCAATTTCCGAATTCGATTTTGTACGATTTATAATCCCGACGTCATTCAATACTATAGGTTTGAATTGTATTGACTCCCCTTGTCCCTTGACCATTCTTCTGGTCGAAGGTCGCGACTTTTATTTATGTGTGACTTACAGTTCTAAAATTATGCAGAAAATTTGGGTCACGAAAAATGTGCCACGCCCAATGTCCAACGCCACACTCCCTTGATCACTTCCCATCCCATTCTTCCTTACTTGCATTGTTTTTGTCGAAAGATTTTAGCAAGCGCATTGGACAACGACTTGATGTTCCCTGTTAATGTGGTTTTAAATCTACCCGACCTCCGGACAAATCTGGATAGATCCTGGGATGCCAAGGTGGTCGCTTCTCAACATATCGGTGTCAAACGTCTCAAACCTGATTCGGGTATACGCGGGGCAGATACACAGAAAGTGGTCCGCCGTCTCATCGTCCTCCCCACAGGCAGGTCATAATGTACTGTCATGTATATCTATATATATATATAAATAAAAGTGTTTATTTGTTGGTCACAAGACACTAAGCCTAGGCGTTTACAGAGACGCAGGCCGCGTAGCACAGAACAGGGCATCACAGCACCGATGAAACTGTGTGACCCAGAACATATGTGAACTGCGTATACGAATCTCGTAAAACCAGCGCACGTGTTTCGTATTCATTCCATAGACCCAGCAATATGAGTTCTTTGTCTGAATTAGACTTTGAAATTGAACCTATATAATATAATATGGATGTAACATGGGCTGTCCACGCACTTTTTCAATTAGTTCTTCAATTTTTGCAAGAGAACGTGTTCACTGCGCGTAGAAAACTGTATTTCAACTACAACGCGACGCAGGTCTGTGCATGTTCGTCCCTGCGCCACACGCGGTTGTGTCGCTATATACGCTGTCATATGGTACTGCATTATTTACAAAAAACGGTACTGTGCTGAACTGTATTGCCTGCACGGCCTGCGTCTCCGTATATATTTAGGCTTAGACGTCTACGTCAGCAATTTGTGGCTAGCGCTGGCTTTATCGATTAGCTTGACAAATTGCTGACTCGCCACGCGCAGACTTCAGTAAAGAAACAGCGCAGGTGATCGTGTTAACTCCTCCCATACTCAAATGAGAGCCTTCCTCGATGCTCCTTAAACTGTTGATGATCACCTGAAGGGTGTGTTGCTGACGTCTCTTTCTCCACTTCTGGAACAGCTGTACTGCAATGTAGCTGCTATGCTGATGAACATCACAGTGCCAAACATCACTGAATTTGTAGACAGTCTCGTCTTTATTCCTTCGATTGTCAACGTTCATCTTGTGGAGGTATGGCATGCTCAATATCTCTTGATGGTCGGTGATAATAAGCAACGATGATGTCATACTGCCTGGTGCCGGGGCGTAGCCAGAACTTAGTCATGGGGGGCAGGATTCTAAAAAAAATGTTCCCAATTTAGTATTACATATTGTTTAACGTAAACTGTACTGTACAAAGAGGGCACCGGGTGCCGGACCCATAGCACGGCAGAGGTTTAGATAGGCCTCGATCCCTACCAAGGAGGGGTAATGTCCATTTACATTAACCCAATTGGTACCGGGAGCTTGCTCTCGGGGCGCTTATCAATGCTTAATTTTGATACGCTGTGCTTTTGAGCACCGTGGGGTTAGGCCACACTGTGGCGGCACTCACGTTAAAAATTCGACATTCAATGTACAAAGAGGGCAGTGTCGACTTAGACACCGTGCCGAGTGGTTGTGCGTTAGCGTGTGATTTTCAGTGATTTCAGTGCAAGTGATTTATTGGTGCCTGAGTAGCGGTAAATCGTGAGTAGGAATTGTAAACAAGTTACCGTAAGGGGCTTGTGTGCAATTTGTTGTTGCGTAGTATTTGCGTAAACAAGTCACCGTTGGTGGCTTGTGTGTGGATTGTTGTTGTGCACAAAAGTGTAAACAGGTTGCCGTTAGGTGACCTGATTGCATTGTTTGTGCAAGTGCTTGAGCTGAAGCAAGTAGCCGTAAGGCACTTGCAGTGTGCACAGTAGTTGTTGTACAACAACTACTTGAGTTGCGTGATTGTTGTTGTTTAGCTGCTTAGTTGTTAGTGCTTTATTAATAGTAAGTGTTGATAGTAGTGAGTGAATGGGGCGCCCTAAGCGCAAGGGGAGTGTGGCAGGGGACTCTGCCCGGGAGCCGTCCGGTCGGGACACCACCGACTTGACGTCTTCTGATGCAGAGTCAGTGTTGACGGACGAACGGTCGCCGCCTCGTAAGAGGCTTGAGCACGTGGCTTCGCCCGGCAAGGGGCGCGCGGCTTCGCCCAGGGTAGGGCTTGGGCGCGCGGCTTTGCCCGGGGGAAGCATGAGCCTTGGGCGCACGGTTTCGCCCGTCGACGCTACAGGAGGAGTGGAAGTGAGTGGGGCCAGCACGAGCACGGAAGGTGCTGAGTCGCCGGTCGTGAAGGCGGGTGTATCTGTCGTTGCGGCCGGCGGTGAGGTGCCGGCTGGGCCGCGCTTGGCAGTGCGAATGAGGAAGGGGGTGAAGGCGGCGGCTGTTGACCAGGGGCCACCTGCGTTGGAGGCACCGGCGTCGGTGGTTGCCCTGAAGGCCATCACGGCGAAAGTCATGGCGGCCGTGATTGGGTGGATGGTGTCAGCGCCGTCGCTATGAAGAAGGTGGTTGAGGTCGCGGGCGAATATGAGTTGTTGCTCATGAAGCTCGTGGCCGAGAATGCCACTTTGAAGGGCCGCATCGCTGGCCTGGAGAGCGCGGTAATTTCGGCCTCACGCGCCATGCCGGCGCCGGGTGCGGTGCGTGTGGGCGCCCCCCAGGCGGCCGCTGCTTTGGCGCCGGTGTCTGTACCGGTTGCGCAGGCCATGACTTGCAGCCGGCGCAGACTTGGTCTGTTGTGGTGCGAAGCCGGGATGCTAAGGCATCTGGAAAGGAAGTGGCCACCAAGGTCGTGAAAGAGGCGGGTCCTTCATTGGGCGTGAGGGTTCACGAGGCGAAGCCACTGCGTGGTGGCGGTGCGATTATTCGCACCCCCTCCAAGGCCGAAGCAATGAAGCTGACCACAAACGCCAAATTGAGTGAACTTGGGCTTGACGTGGCTGCGAATGAGAAGCTGGGCCCGAGGGATGTCGTCCATGGGGTTCACTCAGAGATTTCTCCGAGTGAATTCATGGAAGAGCTCTATGAGTTGAACCTCAAGGAGCGGATAAGCCCGGCCACCTTTAAGAAAGGCGTCCGCATGGTGAGTCGCCCGTGGACGGTAGGCTCTGGTGGGGTATCCACCGTGTTGGAAGGGAACGAAGGCTTGCTTTCGTCCCTTCTGGAGGCGGAGCGATGCTACATCAAGTGGTTTTCGTTCCGCGTGCGGCCCTTCATGCCGATGCCTGGCTGCTTCAGGTGTCTGAGTTTTGACCATAGAGTGGCTGTATGTCGCATGAAAGCGGACGTTTGTCGGCGCTGTGGCCAGAGCGGTCATCGCGTCCAGCAGTGCAGCAATGAGCTGCATTGCCGGAATTGCGCGTTCCGGGGCAAGCCGGCTGGGCATTACATGATGTCCACCGACTGTCCGGCGTATAGCCAAATTCTGGCCAGGGCGCAGGCTCGTCATTGATGGGTCTGCAGGCAGTACAGTTAAACTGTCAGGGCGCGTATGCCGTGATGTGTGAGCTAGGTGCATGTATGAGTGAATGTGGCAGTGCAATTGCCCTGGTGCAGGAACCGTATGCCACCAATGGTGTCGTACGGGGAATACCTGCAGCAATGCGGGTCTTTTCTGACACCAGGGCAAATGCGGCTGTAATTGTGAATAATGTCCATTTGGACTGTATGGTTGTGTGTGCGAACGAGTATGGTGTTTGTGTCAGTGTGCAAGGTCACTTTGGCAAAGTGATTGTGGGCAGTGTCTACTGCAAGTATGGTGAGCCTCTAGAGCCCTACTTGGACTATCTTGAAACGGTGTTCCGTCTAGCAGGCGGCACACCTGTCCTGATAGGTATGGATGCGAATGCCACATCTCCGCTGTGGTTCAGCAAGGTATCGCGGCATTCTGCCGGCTACCAGAGCCACGGCAGGGGTGAGGCAATGAGTGAATGGTTGGTTCCGAGAGACATTGTTGTTCTCAACGAACCAAGTATACCATTACGTTTGACGGGCCTAGAGGGGTGAGTGATATTGACGTGACGCTAGTGAATGGGGCAGCGAGCAGAATGTTTGAATTCAGCTGGCGTGTCCGTGGTGGGTGGGGCATAAGTGATCACAATTTGATTGAAATTGTGATTACTGTGCCTGCCCACAGTGTGAATGAAAGGGCGGGTGTGTGACAGGCGATGGCGCACCTGTGGTGTGAATTGGGAGACTTATGGTTTCCATGTGCGTGAAGTGGTCACGGAAGTGCCACTTAGTGAGTTTGAAAGTATGGATGTGGACGACCAGGTCGCTCGACTTAACGAGTGTGTCTGGCGCGTGAACGACAGTATGCTTCAGAAATGGGAGAGAGTGAATCAGAGGCGGGTGAATTGGTGGACGAGTGAGCTGAGTGCAAAGAGGCGGTCGGTCAGGCGTCTGAGACGAAAGTTTCAGCGCGCCCGGGCGGCCAATTCTGAGCACTTGGCCCAGCGCAGGTCTGATTTAAATAGGTGTATGAATGAGTACAAGAGTATGCTTGTTCGCGTGAAGGAAGATAATTGGCGGGAGTTTGTGGCAGACCATAGGGATGATCCATGGGGTCATGTCTATCGCATCTACCGCTCTAAGAAGAAGCAGGTGGATGTGAGCGCCCTCCGTGTTGGTGACACTATGACATCAACATGGAGGGACAGTGTGAACGTTCTCTTAGCCGAGTTCTTTCCTAGGGCGGTTCAGCAGACGCCACCAGCACAAGTGGCAGCTGCTCGCGTTTAAACTCGTACTGAAAAATTGGCCCTTAGTGCATTGGAAATTTCATGAAATTTGGTTCACTGGAAGCGAAGTTATTGCGTCCGAAGTATGTTTGTGTCACTGGTACAAAAATTCGATGCTAATTTGCAAAGAGTAAATATTATGTTTTGCTTTAAACTTGGTAAAACTTCAACCGAAACATTTCAATTGATGAACCAAGTTTATGGCAGAGTTCATGAGTGGTACACGCTATTTAAAAATGATTTTCAGACATACACGTAAATGATGACTAACGTGTTAGCCAACTGAAATCCGCGATCAAAACTGGTCGGTAATTCATCAGAGATCAGCCAAAATCTCTTGAAATTCTTGAAATTGGATTTAACTTTCGCTTTTCTTATACCCACGCGGGTTATCTTTTTAATATTCATGTTTAATATGAATCTGCCAGAGTGGTTGTTGAATGTAGTTATGATTTCGACTCACTGAACATATTCAAAAAAACTTTCAATAACATAAACAAATATTTGTTCATATTTTTTTTATGATTTTGTATTCCAAGTACGGGTGATCCATTTTGAATAAAACTCACGCTAAATTTTTTTTGCGTACCTCAGAATGTGTTCATGTGTTCAACCCTCTGGAAAGAAATCTAATATTTTCCATAGTCGCAAAATAAATCGTTAAAGTTAGGCCTTTTTTTCGAAAAACAGAAAAATTCCATACTGAGGTATGCAAAAAATTATTTATTATTTTCTATTTAGGCCTTTTTTCCGAAAAACGGACTATCTCCAGAGGAAGATACTAAATACTGAGCTATGAAAAAAATTATTTATTATTATTTATTTATTGAGACTTTTGTTCAAAATAGCGGCGGAAGCACTTGGGGTCATCCGGGTGGATATTGGTAAACGACGCATACAAAAATCTTTGGTAAGGCAAAGGTAAAACATCCCAATAAAATAAAACTATCGCATTTTAACTGAACATTTGGCTATCGAAGTCGCCATTTCATCGATAGACACTTGTGACTGATTTTTTGATTAAAAAACGCACTTTAACCATCAACCGCTCCCCGTTTTCACCTGATGCGGCACCGTTCGACTTTTAGCTTTTAAAAAAAAAATGAATTTTCCAATGAGACAAGGGCATTTCGAGGACGTAGAAGCCATCCAAAAGGTTCGCACCGATACCCTGAAGAACATTCCGGCCTAAAACACTAAGGGTATTCATTTAAAGGCGTAAAAGCCTCGCAAACCTCGTAAACCGTATAAGTTTACCATTGCGTAAATGAGTTGTCAAAATTTATATGAAAATTTATTTACGCGCATCGGATAAGTTTGCGCAGCAATTTCGTTGTGCAAACAATGTGCGCAAGTTTGCGAGGTTGTGAATGCAACCCTGCCAAATGGTCAGCTGATTTATTTTATTGTTCAATGTGAAAAAGGAAATTGCTTGCACGAACGCCGGCCATTGAACACTTCATCATATTTTATTAGATTAACGATAACATCAAACGTTGTTCAGCTGACTCGCACAATTTGTCTAAACCTGTTTTCATCCAAATGCGGCAAAACGTTTCTTAAAAAGTCTTGCGATTTTGTAAGGCTTTCTTCCCAAAATTTAAGAAATTTCACTTTTTCGCTAACTCTCGGCATTTTAATTTTATGATTTTGACAACAAAACAGCTGATCGATAAAGAGCATTTACACAAATACTTTTATATGTGCGTTCGTGTAAGACAGGGCGTAAATGTATAAATATATGCGGTTGGTAAACTTATACACTTAAACGAATACCACTACTTCATTCGACATGCTTTTAGGTCATGCAAATAGCTGTATTGAGCCTGAGTGGACTATTTAAAAAAAACACATATGGGCTTCAACAAAAAATTTGTTTGATATTATTTTAAATTTTTAAAGGTGAAAAGACCCCTTTTCTAATGTGGGAACGTACGTACCATGCATAGTGATTAAAAATTTTGATTTAATATATTGTAACGATAAGACAGTTTGTCGCTGTGCAAAGCAACCCTGTCGCTACGCGCCGTGCTATAATTCAATCTGGCAACGACGGCCGCGACAATGATGGCAACTTTTAGTCCAATCTGGCAATGATGGTCGCGATCATCATGGAAACCTTTAGTCCACTCCGGAATGTGCGAGAACGATCTGCGCGATGGCCGGACAGGTATAAAAGACAGCCGGGTGCGGCGCAGCGAGTCAGTCTGATTTTGGCTAGTGAAGGTGCCACACGGAGTAATTGAGCGAATAATTAAGTGTAAAGACAGTAAAGTGTAAACCTGTGAAATAAAGTGATTGTTGGTTTATTTTATTGACTGCGGTTGAGGAACTAAGTGTGTTTTATTTTCAAATTACGCAATCCAGAGATACGTATTAGCCCACTAAAACTCATATTCGTAACATTTGGTGTCAGAAGTGGGATTGTGTTACTGAAAGTAAAAAAAAAATAAAAATTAATTATAAAACGCAGACATGGTTAGACTGGAGCAACTGAAGGTGGACCAGCTGAAGAAGGAGCTGGCCGCTTGGAATTTGCCGAGTGCTGGCGGAAAGGTGGAGTTGCAGCTGCGCTTGCGAGAGGCGTGTGAATCACGAGGCATTGATTGGACTGCGCACGAGTTCGGGACGCAGGAGCTAGATTCGTCGGCCAAAGTGGAGGAATCGCCCGCGGGTGCTGCGTCGATGCAAAGTACGGCTGCAGCGGCTGCGCCACCACAAGCATTGGACATGAGCCAGCTAATGGTTGCACTTAAAGGCATGTTCGAGACTTCCAACCGTGAAATGGCAGCCAAAATGGAAAATGAAAATCGCGAAATGTCGACGCAGATGGCAGCGAAAATGGAAACTGCGAATCAGCAGATGGCAGCGAAAATGGAAACTGCGAATCAAGAGATGGCAGCGAAGCTGGAAACTACGAATCTCGAAATTTCGGCAAAAGTCGAGACTGCAAATCGGGAAATGGCAGAGCGAATGGAAAACAAGCTTCAGGAAAATTCTGCGCGCTGGGAGCAGAAAGTGGAAGAAATCGCCAACCAGCTGAATGTGAAGGTGGAGCACCTGGGAACTCGAGTGGAACATTTGGATAAACGAGTCGACGACCTGGATGATTCCCTGAACAAACGTGTTGGCGATCTTGACGATTCCCTGAACAAACGAGTTGACAGTCTGGAAGATTCGATGAACAGAAAAATGGACGAGCGGCTTAGGGAGGTACAGCCGCGAGAATGGTTGCCGCCGGTTCCGGAAAGTGTTGCCACCCGAGCAGAAGTGCCTACTTATGATGGGACTACGCCGTTCGATACATTCAAGCTACAATTCGACCTGGCTGCTCTGGAAAATCAGTGGACCGATGTAAGGAAAGGTCGGAGATTGGCGCTGGCTCTAAAAGGTGCTGCGGCTGAGGTAATAAAATCAGTTCCAGAATGTTTAAGAAGTGAGTACGAGACCGTCATAAGGGCGTTGGCAGCGAAGTACAGCGACGAGCACAACAGAACGCTGTACTACTGTGAGCTGAAGAACCGCAGGCAAAGAGCCAACGAGGCGCTGCAGGCATATGCAGCAGACATTGAGCGGCTCGTACAGCTGTGCTACCCGTCCTTCGGCGCTGATGATCTCGAGAGGATGAAGATTGAGGCGTTTATTGAAGGTCTTCATGATCCGGAGACACGTCGCAGTGCGTTGATGATGGGTAAGCCGACATTTAGGGAGACGGTGACCAGCGCGATGACATACGAGGCGACATGGATTGGGAGCACTCGGTATGCACCTGCAAGGATACGCCAGATCCAGCCGGACAACGACATTGCGATCCAGGCAACAAGCTCTGAGCCACCGGGCAGGCCACGGGTGGTCTCCTCTAAAGTTGTTTGCTGGGTATGTGGCAAGCAGGGCCACATATCACGAGACTGCCGCCAACGAAAGAGGCGTTCCCGTTCTCGATCGCAATCGCCTGAAGCGAGGAATACTGACAATCGAGGCTCAGCCAACAAGCGCAGGGCTGAGGACGGCGAGTCGTTAAACTAAAACGGGTCAGCCCAAAGGGGCGTGAGCTGATCCCCACAATCTGCCGCCCCACCGTCCTTGTCTCACAGCTGAAACGACAGCCCAGCAGCTTGACAATTGAAGGAAGGATAGATGGAAAGTTGTTCGTGTTGACACTGGATACTGGAGCGTCATATTCGATCATAAAAAGGAAGCTGCTGAAGAACTGGGAACCGCTGCATGGCATACAGCTGCGGACTGCGACTGGCGAGCGCGCGCCTGTAAGAGGGAAAGTTACAAAAACGATTACTATCGGCACCAGCAGCCTGGAACATGAGTTCATCGTCGCGGATATAATGGACGACTTGATTATCGGCGTGGATTTCATGATTAGGCACGGTTTTACGCTGGACTTGAGGGAAAATGTGCTGAGATATGCCAACGTTGAATTCCCGCTGCACACCGGCTATGAGCGAAGCGTGGCGGTAAGGAAGGTTGTATCGTGTCAACACAGGAGGATACCAGCGAACTCCGAGGCGATTGTGTGGGCAAAGGTGGACGAGGACGATGGGACGAGTCGGCTGTGGGTTGTAGAAGCACCGAATCAAGGACACGACAACATCATCATCGGACGTACATTAGTGGAACCTAAGAATGGCAGAATACCAGTCAGAATACTGAACCCCCTGAATGCACCCAGATATGTCGGGAAAGATGAGGTAATTGGCGAGTGTAAGGAAGCTGTAGCAGTGGTCAATTGCGAGAATAGCCCGCCTGGAAATAATGAGAAGAGCGGTTTTAACATGGACGCCATACCGCAGGAGAACCAGTGGAGCAGCGAATTGACGGCCAATCAGAAACAGAAGGCGAGGTCACTCCTGCAGCACTATGGGTCAATATTTGCGGCAGAAGCAGGCGGAAGAACAGCCATAGTGAAGCACAACATCGACACCGGAAGCGCAAAACCGATTCGCCAACCGCCAAGACGAGTTCCTCTGGCCAAGAGGGAGGAGGTCACAAAGTTGATCGAAAACATGCGGAAAGAAAAGGTCATAGAGCCTTCTTCGGGCCCCTGGTGCTCGCCGGTCGTGCTGGTCAAGAAAAAGGATGGCAGTACCCGGTTTTGTGTGGACTATCGGAAACTCAATGATGTGACCAAGAAGGACAGTTATCCACTACCTCGGATCGATGACACCTTGGACACACTGTCAGGCACACAGTGGTTCTCCACGCTCGACTTACGCAGCGGCTATTGGCAGGTAGAGCTTGCAGACAAGGACAAGGAGAAAACGGCTTTCAGTGTTGGCGATGGTTTGTGGCAGTTCACCGTCATGCCGTTTGGACTCTGCAACGCACCAGCAACATTCGAACGGCTAATGGAACGCGTGCTAAAGGGGCTGCATTGGCGGACGTGCCTGGTGTACCTCGACGACATAATCGTGATGGGTAAAAGCTTCGACGACCACCTGGGAAAGCTGAAGGAGGTATTCGAGCGGATACAAAAAGCTGGGCTTAAACTCAACCCGAAGAAGTGCTCGCTGTTCCAAAAAGAGGTCAAGTATCTGGGTCATACGGTTTCCGCCCGCGGAGTACATACGGATGAAGGCAAAATCACGGCGGTGAAGGAGTGGCCCCGGCCACGCAATCTACACGAACTCCGCAGTTTCCTGGGCCTGTGCACATACTACCGCCGATTTGTTCCGGGATTCGCGAACATAGCCAGCAGCTTGCACAAACTGACGAAAAAGAGCCAAGCTTTCGAGTGGAACGAAGAGCAGGAGCAGGCTTTTGCACGTCTGAAGGAAAAACTGTGCATTGCTCCAATTCTGGCCTTCCCCGTGCCTGGAGAGATGTTTGTGCTGGATACGGATGCGAGCGGGCATAGTATTGGCGGTGTGCTATCACAGATAATAGACGGCCAAGAACAAGTGATAGCATACTACAGTAGGATTCTGTCGAAACCGGAACGCAACTACTGTGTGACACGGAGAGAACTGCTGGCGGTATTGGACTGCGTAAAACACTTCCACAAATATCTGTATGGACAAAGGTTTCGCCTCCGCACAGATCATGCGGCATTGAGATGGCTCCTGAACTTTAAGGATCCTGAAGGCCAATTGGCGCGGTGGATCGAGCGACTGCAGAGCTACGACTACACGATAGAGCATCGGAAGGGCAGTAGCCATGGCAATGCCGATGCCTTGTCACGCCGTCCGTGCGAAGTCGAATGCAGGGCGTGCTCGCGAGCCGAAAGCAAAGAACAGATAGTGGACGTCCGGTTGGTGAGCGTTATGCCAGAGGAAGAGTGGTCTGCGGAGAGGATACAAAAGGACCAGCGTGAAGATGCGGATCTTGCAAAAATCGTCGAAGGTAAGGAGCAAGGCGCACGTCCAGATTGGCAGGAGATGGCCGGTGAAAGCCCGATCGCCAAGGCTTACTGGGCACAGTGGAAAAGTCTGCGGCTGAAGGAAGGATGCCTGTACCGCGAATGGGAGAGCGCGGATGGACGAACCAGCAACTCCCTAATGGTAGTGCCGAAATGCAGAATCAACGAGGTCATCGAGGCATACCATAACGACTCCAGTGGAGGGCACCTAGGCATCACCAAAACCGTCGCCAAAATAAAAAGACGATTCTACTGGGTAGGATGTCAGGAGTCTGTAGCCGAGTGGATTAAGAGCTGTGACCGATGTTCAGCCGCGAAAGGGCCGACAAGAAGATCTCGAGGCCGCATGCAGCAGTACAACGTGGGAGCGCCCTTCGAACGGATTGCTATGGACGTCGCCGGCCCATTCCCAACTAGCACTCAAGGCAACAAATATGTGCTGGTGGTAATGGATTACTTCAGCAAATGGCCCGAAGTGTACCCAATTCCTAACCAGGAGGCCACTACGATCTCGGAAAAGCTGGTAAACAACTGGGTAGCCAGGTTCGGAGTTCCGTTGGAGTTGCACTCAGATCAAGGCCGGAATTTCGAGTCTGCGGTATTCAAGGAAGTGTGTGAGCTGCTGGGGATAAAGAAAACGCGTACCACCCCTTTGCACCCACAGTCCGACGGCATGGTGGAACGCTTTAACCGGACACTAGAGGAATACCTGCGGAAAGTGGTAGGCAGGAATCAAAAGGATTGGGACACGCATATCCCCTTGTTCCTAATGGCGTATAGGTCAGCCCCGCACGACACGACATCACTCACTCCAGCCCGAGCAGTATTCGGCACAGAATTGCGGTTACCCGCTGACTTGAAGTTCGGGGTAGTCAGCACGACGGGAGGCGCTAAGACGGACTACGTGGCCAATAAGCGGGCGGAACTGGAGGAGATTCACCAGTTTATAAGGAGCCGCACCAAACTGGTCAGCGATAAGGCGAAAGCCAGATATGATCTACGGGCCAACTCAGCAGGGTTCCAAGAACGCGATCTGGTAATGCTCTACAACCCGCAGCGGAGGAAAGGTTTGTCTCCGAAACTTCAAGCGTCATGGGAAGGACCTTACGAAGTCGTGACTAGGATAAACGACGTGGTATACAGGATTCAACGTTGCAGCAATAAAGGCGCTAAGCTGAAGGTAGTCCATTTGCAGCGCCTGGCGCCTTATCACAGCGGAACCTCGGCACTTGTTCGGGACGAACAAGTCTAAGTGGTGGGCAGTGTAACGATAAGACAGTTTGTCGCTGTGCAAAGCAACCCTGTCGCTACGCGCCGTGCTATAATTCAATCTGGCAACGACGGCCGCGACAATGATGGCAATTTTTAGTCCAATCTGGCAATGATGGTCGCGATCATCATGGAAACCTTTAGTCCACTCCGGAATGTGCGAGAACGATCTGCGCGATGGCCGGACAGGTATAAAAGACAGCCGGGTGCGGCGCAGCGAGTCAGTCTGATTTTGGCTAGTGAAGGTGCCACACGGAGTAATTGAGCGAATAATTAAGTGTAAAGACAGTAAAGTGTAAACCTGTGAAATAAAGTGATTGTTGGTTTATTTTATTGACTGCGGTTGAGGAACTAAGTGTGTTTTATTTTCAAATTACGCAATCCAGAGATACGTATTAGCCCACTAAAACTCATATTCGTAACAATATGGTATGGAGGGTTATGACACCCAAAACCTCTCCCCCTTGACTACGCCCCTGGCCTGGTGTCTTCCTCACGATGTTATTTTGATTCACATAAACAGATTCGTTGATGCGGACCTTGTCATCGAAAGTGAGTAAGAATATGCCGGCGACCGCTTTTCGGGACCGTCTCCCTCCTAAACAGTGAAAGGGTTGTCGTGAATGATAATGACTCCATCAGCGGCTGCCACGACAGGTTCAAGATGACTTGGTCACACTTGCAATGTGCGACATCTGCGGAACACAGCTGCTGCGCGCTTGTCGCCTTCGGTAATATTTGGCAAACGACTGACGTGTTAGACTGCAATTTTCGATGGAAACCACCCGTTTGCCGCATTCCGCCACGTTCTTATAAGCTATGTTCAGTATCGTCCCATTCTTTGGAACGGGAAAACAAATATCTTCTTACATACTAACCTAGGCTTAGGGTATCTTATTACAAAGTGCAACATATTCTTATTTTGTAGGACTTTTACATTTGCAGCCGGCCTCGATAGTCCAGCGAGTAGCGCGCTGGCTTCTCACACCAGAGGCCCTAGGATCGATTCCCAGCTCGGGCTGGTGAATCACTCATCTCCTTCTATCGCTACCCACATGAAGCAAACGAGAATTACAAGTATCGCACAAGTGCGCTCTTGGCAGGCAATGGCAAAATCTCCAAGTGCGAAAGAAAAATTGCCAAAAACCGCCGTTCGCCTTCTCCCAACCGTTTGAAATGTGTGTAGTACCACAGAATAAACAGTATACAGAAGGCGCATCTGAAATAATTTTGCGATTTCATTTCAGACGCGGGCGGGAAGCTACAAAGGTGAGGAAAATGTAAACAGAACCGAGAGAGTAAGCGCAAATTGATGTACACGCATAGATTCGATGGATTTGTGCTTTATTCTCATTTCGACAACAACACGCAATGTTGTTGCTTTTCGCATAAGCCAGCTTGGCTTTACTCGTGCACATTGAAATGGTGGTTGATTTGGCAAAGCGATCGCCAAGGCAAATTCAATAGGTAGTTGCAGCACCAGAACTGATTAAACTTTTTTCTTTGATAACACTACTCGACACGAAAAATGCTCCTAAAAATAAAAGTATTTTTTAGACTAATCTTCGGCTGCTGAACACGAAACTGAAAATCAAAAAATTTTCTTAAGAAGCGTTTTCGAAAAATCTTCAAAAAACACGTTTTTCCCCTCTTATTTCAGTTATGAGCACATATCTCGTAAACCAACCATCCGACTAACACAAGTGAGCCGTCGTTCGGAAGGTAATTAACCAACGATATATAGATTTCCAAATCAGATTTGGATTTGGGGAGGTTACTGACGATGAAAGTTGTAAAAAAGTGAATTTTTCGACCAATTTAAAAAATCATAAATTTTCGAATACTTTTTTTATAGATAAAATAAATGATCTCCTCTGGTTTTAAAATCTAAGATAAAAGATATATTATTTAATCAAATATTAAGCCTAACATCAATAGAATTGAAAGAAAAATAACAAAGTTATGATGCACGGAGTGAAAACACCAACTTTTCATTTATTACACCGTGCGAAACAATTTTTTTATTTTTCCGAGACCTATCCAAATGTTGATATAGACGTGAAACTAGAGGTAATAAGGTAAAAAATACTCTTGTTTTTAGGAGCACTCGATGAACCCATTTTTTGTCGAGTAGTGTAATTGGCACGACATTGTAGCAATAGTTTTCCACTTATTATCACTTTCTTAAAGCGCCTTGGTTGTTCCAATAATTTTAAACATATATTTATTTTCATTGTAGTTTTTTACTTTTACAACTTCTTTTTTACAAGCAGACCAAAAGAACTAATAAAATCCATTGAATTTTTGTTTTTTTCGTAGTGCTACCACCTTATTTATGCGCCTAGGCGATCGCTCAATCATTTTTAAAGTGCAAACGAGCGATAAGGCGATAGGAAAGTGGGAGAGTAAGCCGATTTTTGTGCGTTTTTTGCAATTCACGTCTGTGTGTGCTGGCAGTCATCAGCTCTTCACTGTTTCCGCTCTTTTCCCGATATTAGGGATGATTGTGCAAACTAAAATTCCGCCAGTTTCCTTTCAATTATTTGCTTTTTAAAGTATGTTCTCATTAATTTTCTGCATTAAATACACAACATATCAACTTTTTTGGTTTCATTATGTAAATATTATTGAAAAATATACCAAAGCACGCAAAGCTAAATGCGTTGAATACGACAGGGTCAATTGCCGTCCTTTTTATTTCGCAGTTCTTCATTTAGCGAATCTCTAACACAGGGTTGACGATCAGATCAGGTATGCTTTTGGTGCTAAATGCTCTAGTTCGAACGCAGGACTGTTTTTTTTTATGCAGCTATAAAACCTTAATTTAATTCAATAAAAAGCATACCCAACGGTTCTTTTGACACTTTTTTGCTCTGCGACGATGCTATCTCTCGATGCTATATCAATGCTATCCGACTTATTATCTCGAAAGTATTCAACATTAAAAAATGTTGGTTGCATGGGCGGTGCAATGCCCCCTCGTCTAATACCAACCCCATTCCCCCTATCGAAGGGCACTTCTAAATCGTAAGTTGATGTCAAATGTCATAGATGTGTGACCTGTAGTTCCAAAGTTATTCAAAACATTTTGGTCGCTTGAAAAGTGCCACGCCCCTGTGGCTCTGTACCAAATTTCAATGCTGTCCGACCTATAATTCCGAAGATATTCCATATTAAAAATTTAGTTTGTAAGGGGGTGCCACGCCCCCCAGTCGAGTTCTCCGAGATTTAGCCTAGGCGTATACGGACACGCAGGCCGCGCAAAACAGCACAAGACAGCGCAGCGAAAATTAAACTTTGTGAGGCAGAAAAAATGTGAACTGCGTATACGAATCTCGTAAAACCAGCACACGTGTTCCGTATTCGTTCCATAAACCCAGCAATACGAGTTATTTGTCTGAATTAGACTTTGAAATAGAACCTATACAATATAATATGGGTGAAATATCGGCTGCACGCACTTTTTCAATTAGTTCTTAAATTTTTGCAAGCTAACGTGTCGGCTGCGCGTAGGAAACTGTATTTCAACTACAACGCCACGCAGTTGTACGCAGGCACGTCTCTCCGCCGCACGCGGCTATGTCGCTGTATACGCCGTTATACGGTACTGCGTTATTTACAAAAAACTAAACTGCGTTGAGTTGTGCTGCGTGTGCGGCCTGCGTCTCCGTATACGCCTAGGCTTAGTCATGACGAACATTCCGTGAAAGATTCAGCTCAATCGGTCTTCTAGTTTTTGAGTTTAAGTGTCGTGTGACCAACAAACAAAGTGGACAAAATTATAGCGCACTTGCTCTCAGTCATTCATAGCGTTATATCTCTTAAACGAATATACATATATATATCAGTATTTGCTTTTGACGTTTTTATATGATTTTTTTACTATTCAGAAAATAACACAATAATTCAAATTACTATAATTATTTAACATTTTTCTGCAACCTGCTGAAATTTAGTGTGGCAAAATTACCTGTTGCAATATGTAAAAGTTAACCGTGAATTATTTGTCAAAATTCCTTCAGTTTGAGCACGCGATTAACTAGTGATATTTATAGAGCGTTGCCTGCCTTTTTAAATATTTGCATATTCACGCCATGGGTCGCAAAAGTGTAACGGCCGAGCAACAAATTTCGGAAAAAGCGCTGCTTAGCGAAGGAAAATCGCATGCAGAAATTGCAAGAATAGTTGGAATCCCCCGGAAGTGTGATTTCAATATTGCAAAAAAAAAACAATGAATCACTAACGAATAGACCAGGATAAGGAAAATTTGCAAAAAAAGACCGTACTTCTAACAGTTGAAAACTTGCCTCTGAATGGTCATCTAACATCGAAAAGCATGTGAGTGCAAAAACTACGAGGCGACTCCTACAGGAAACAGGTCTCAATAGCTACACCCAGAAGCGACGACTCTACCGCACCAAAAAACAGCTACAAAAACGAGTTAATTGGTGCAAAAACTAAAAGAAGTGGACCGCAAAAGACTGGGAACGTGTAATTTTCAGCGACGAAACTCATTTTGAACTAATCAACCGAAAAAATCGTGGGTTTGTGCGAAAAACCGCTCAAGATAATAACCAGGCATTCTGTTTTCAACCCAAAATACAAGGAGGTGGTGGTGCTGTCAGCGTATGGGGTTGCTCTTCTGCGCATGGTACCGGTTTGCTGAATTTTTACGATGGTCGCTTAAACTCCAGAAGATACATAGACCTCATAACTGAGGACTTGCCAAATTACTACGACAGAATTTTCGGAGCTGAACAAAATTCTTACTTTCAACAGGATAACACAGCGTGCCACAAGGCGGCGCACTCAATCAAATTTTTCCAACGTCACAAGATATCTCTACTATCCTGGCCTCCTACATGTCCTGACATAAATCCCATACAAAATTTATGGTCACAAATCGACAAGAACTTCACAAAGTATAAATTATCAACAAAACAGGAGCTTGAAGTCGCTATTAAGGACATTTGGTAAAAAAAATTATAGTTGATACATGTATAAAATTAGTGCATTCTCCCATTCTCCCATTTCTATGATTCTCAAGTTGATAATCAACATAATTCTCAACTTGAATTCAAACATTTTCTCCAACATATGATTTCAACTTGAGTAGCAGTGGATTTTCATTTGAGAAAATATTTGAACATTTTGCATGTGGCAATGCTTGAGATTTCTATGATTCTCAAGTTGATAATCAACATAATTCTCAACTTGAATTCAAACATTTTCTCCAACATATGATTTCAACTTGAGTAGCAGTGGATTTACATTTGAAAAAATATTTGAACATTTTGCATGTGGCAATGCTTGAGATTTCTATGATTCTCAAGTTGATAATCAACATAATTCTCAACTTGAATTCAAACATTTTCTCCAACATATGATTTCAACTTGAATAGCAGTGGAGTTACATTTGAGAAAATTTTAAAATATTTTGTATGTGGCAATGCTGCAGTTGAATTCGCGAAAATGTATGTCTGGTAATGCTTGTGAATCATATGATTTAAATTATTCGGCAAAAGTTTTTAAAAGTGAAAAGTGAAGTGAATCTGGAAATAAAATAAAAGGTAAGAAAGAAAGATGCAAAAAATAAAAAAAATAAAAATGGAAGTGAGGCAGGTGGTGGATCTGCTGTCGGAACGCCCAAGTGCTGGGGAAGCTTTGGCACCGGGGCCGTCGACAGCAGCTGCCCGCCAAAATTCCCCAAATTTTTGTAGGGAAGACGAGGAGACTTTCTCCTCCAGCGATAGTCCAGAAGAGGAACCCTGCACACTGCAAGTGTCTAGGGATAAGTTAAAGGAAGAGCTAGCTGCTTGGGCGGTTAGGTTTAATATTTCGAATGCAGCCACAAATAGTCTGCTTGGAATCTTGGGGCAACATATAGGGGGTATTCCAAAAGATACGAGAACATTAAAATCAACTCCAAAGGTAGCACCAGTTGAGAAAATGGGGTCAGGAGAATATATTCACTACGGACTTGAGGACGTGCTGACTGATTTTCTTACTAAAAATACATATGAGTCACCCGAAATTAGTCTCAATACTAATATCGATGGCCTTCCCCTGGCAAAAAGCTCAAATTTGGCCAATATTAACAAATGTTAATGGGGCACAGGACGTAATGGTTGTAGGCGCTTATTGCGGCCAGAGCAAGCCATTGTGTCCAAATATTTATCTAAAGAAATTTTTGGACGAACTTGCTAACTTAATTGTTTTCTATAAATTGCCGGTCATTCATTTGTGATGCACCAGCCAGATCGTACAGTTGCGGTCAAAATAATAGTAATGCTGCTACTAAATATAGTGCGACATGTTGAATTTGCTGCTTCGCCTTTTTTTTTTGTTTAACCGTAAGATACTTTTATATAGGCAGAACACAAGAAAAAAGCATTGCATGCGTTTGTAGCAAATGTTAAAATTTGATTTTTGGGTTAGATTTACTCGGATTTATTGAGCATGTTTTACGTTTTATGGAGGTGGCACTATTTATTTGATCAAGAAAACGATGGATCGATGTGTATATGTACGAATCTTGCAGGAAATCGTGCTACCGTATGTCCGTGAAAAAACGCCACTGCTTTGGATCTTTCAACAGGATTATAACCTAAAGCATACAAGGAAGGTCGCACGAAAGGGGCTTCGCAAGAGCAGTATTAGGGTTATGGAATGGCTCGCACAATCACCAGACTTCAATATAATTAAAAATTTGTGGTTCGACGTGAAGAGAGCAGTTGCTCACTATAATCTAACTAATAATAATCAACTTTGAGAAGCAGGAATATATAATACCTAGAGAAAGATATGAAAATTAGGTTAATTCAATGTATCGGCTCTGTGCTGCAGTAATAGCGAACAGTCACGCAACTAAATATTAATATGAAGAAAAATTACGTTATTACTATTTAACCACTAAATCTTTTACAATTTTACATAACACAACACAATTTTTTTTTTAATTTTTATGAAAGTAAAGCGTACTACTATTTTTTTGACCGTCCATATTTTGGAGCTTTTGGCGCATTTAATTTAAATCGAATCAAACTGAGTTTAATTCTTAAGTTTTCTTTTATGATTGTATTGTTAACACATATAACTTGTTAAAAAAATACAAAGTAAATATTTGTAAAGAAAAGCTGATTATTTTTTCTAAATTTTCTTTTCATGGTATGCGTACTACTATTATTTTGACCGCAGCTGTATATTCTTGGGGTAAAAGGGCACACGGGCTTTTTCAGTTGCCTAAAATGCATCCAAAAAGGAGAGTCGTTTAATCATAGAATGATTTTTCGAAATGGTATTTATGATCCCAGGACCGATTCCGACATTCGTTCGCGGTTGCATGTTAGTCACCATAGAATATTGGAACCTATGGCCATTGAAAAATTGCCTATAGATATAGTCAAGGCATTTCCTTATGACTATATGCATGTAGTTTTCCTCGGGGTTACTAAAACTTTGCTCGTTGGTTTGGTTAGGCAAAAAAACAAAAGTTTCTCTTTAAATTCTACAAAAATTAATTTAATGAATTCAAAATTGCTATTTTTGAGCAACCAGGTTCCAATGGAGTTTGCTAGGCATCCACGAGATTTACAAGAAATCGAAAGATTCAAAGCCACAGAGCTAAGACTGTTTCTATTATATACAGGCATTTTTGTATTATCCGACATTTTAGACCCTGATAGGTATAACCACTTCTTAACCCTCTAGCAGGCAAATTTTGTATTGCTGTACAAAAATTACAGTTGGTTAATTTCGTCATGAGAAAGACGAAAATGATATTAATTTTTGTCTCGGGCGAATAGTTTCGTCGCTAGGTGTGTTTAAAGGTAGCCCGCCTCCAAGCGGGGCTGCCGAAAATACAGCATATTCAGGTGCATAGAAGCAAGTGATGGGAAGGTAGGAAAATCAAAAGAAGTGATGGTAAATGTTTGACAATGTTATTTATTTTTTTGTGAAAAGTAAAAAAACAGTCTTTGGTGTTGCTGAAACACAAATATAAGTTGCATTTAATACAATCAACCTGTAATACACAAAAACGAACATATTTTATGGTAAATATTGAAATACTCAATTTTTTGAAATTATTTTTGTATGGAAATCTATCTAAAAGTAAAATACGTATATTTTTCTATACCGGCCATGCCTCCTTTAGAGTATTAAGACAAAGTAAATACATCCTAAGCATCTCAGTTCAAACTATAAACAAAGTTGACGTAAACCGGCAGGACCGCCTGCAGGCGTTGTGCAACATGACGTAAAACGGCAACCCCGCCTGCAGGCGGTCTTGCTTTAGGGGGTGGCTGTAGGTCTCTGATAATTCTCATAAACAAAATCAATTATATACAAATACAAATATTGGTTTGCTTACTGAAATTTTCTACAGCTTCAATCTCCAAGATTTATTAGTCTTTTTATTAACCGTTTAGCAATTTTTGTAAATGTGTGCGAAAAGTGCTATGCCTATTTTGATGATTTTAAAGGAAAAAAATAATGGTGTCAAATAAAACAATCTAATTCAGACAAATATGAATTAATTTTCATAATTCTTTTTTTATTATTAAGAAAAATGTTTTTTTTACATAAATAAAAATTATCAAATCTATAAAATAAATAATGGTGTCAAATAAAACACTCTAATTCAGACAAATATGAATTAATTTTCATAATTCTTTTTTTATTATTAAGAAAAATGTTTTTTTTACATAAATAAAAATTATCAAATCTATTATCAAATTATGCGCGAAGTTAGAATACGTTTACTCCCACGGAGCACCAAAAGCACACTGAAGAGCGCAGCAGTTTTGCGCCTCTCCGCATTTTTCGACATAAACTCTCAAGCCAGTTTTGCGCCACTTAGCACTCTAACGGTTAAATGAAAAACTCATACTCGCGAAAATAATTATTTTCGTCCGAATTCGACAAATTCTCACTTCAAATGGGTTTAAAACCAAAAGTAGCTCACTTATGGTCACAAAATTTATACCGTTAGTTAAAGGGAACTTTTCCAAATCATTATCAGCCATATTTAAATAAATAAAGTTTGTCGCCTACTCAGCAAACGCATTTTGGTGTACCCCGCCTGGAGGCGGGCTTGCCCGCTAGAGGGTTAATGCTTAGTTTAGGTATAAGAATTTTATTAAACAAAAAAATATGTATCGAAAATAATGAATGTGCCAACAAAGTTTTAACTCAGTTTGTTGAAAACATCGACGATACTTTTTTAACTTTTAACTTCCACTGTCTTACCCACCTAGCCAGCGATACATTAAAATATGGTGGTTTAGAAAGTGTAAGTGCTTTTAAGTTCGAGAATTATTTATCTCAACTTAAGAGAAAATGCAAGAAAAAAATCTGATGGCGGCGCAGATTTATAACCGTTTGGTAGAGGAAAGTCTACGAATTCCTCGGCCTTCAGCTGAGGAAAGAAAAACCACCGAATTAAAAAATGGACCAGTAAAGTCGATAAACACAAATCGATTTTATTTGTCCATAAAAAGACCTGATAATTTTTTCTGTATTAAGGATAAAATGTTCATTATAATATCTATTTCTAAACAAAACAGTGTTTTTAAAATTGTTGCAAAGGAAGTTTTAAATTTAACAGATTTTTACACTTCCAATAAAATCTTAACTATAACTTATAACTAAGAAAGGAAAACTTATTTTTAATACTTGCATAGATACATATATATAACTAGCATTTGCCCACAGCTTCACCCGTGATGGAAAGCAACATACCAAGCAGGTGTTTTTCTCCTGAAAGCTTTAACGCGCTATTTGCATTACTTAGAGGTCGAATTTTAAAAAAGCTTCTCAATACATGTATTGTAAATTTTTGGACCGTTTTCAGAAAATGCGACCTAAAAATTATTTAGCACTTGTAATTTTTTCCACTCCCTTCCACTCCTTCGGAAATCGGTTTGAAAACCACTGAAATGTGGGTTTCATTATTTTGGCTGCAGAGTATTTGTGCCAAGTTTTAAACAAATCCGAACAAAAAACATTTTTCTCTAAACAAACTTTACCACCCCCTTTTCACCCTATCAACGTCGAATTTTGAAAAATTCCTTCTTAATGCGCGTCGATTTTTTAAGATACTTCAGTGGTTGGGCTAGTGCGTTGGGCCGCGAGTCAAATGCGACGCTCGAACCCAGGTTCAAGACTCCGTTGCTGCTAACACCGAAAAAAAGAAAAACAACAATTTTTCTTTCGGCGGCTGTCCTCTCAGTAGGAAATGGCAAACCTCTGAAAAAGCTCCCAACTCGCCGTTCGGAATCGGCATAAAACTGTAGGTCCTTTCCAACCTTGTACAAATACGCACGCACAACACGGATGGTTGCGGGTAGCTAGGCCTTAGTCTAGTAATCGGGCTGTCGTGCCAGTCAAGAAGAAGAAGATATATATATACATATATTGATGTAACTTAATAACTAGTAACTATTTACTCTTTAGACTTGGCTGAACTAAAAGACCACATTACTAAAGTGGAGAACAATCTTATACAAGGTACTTAAAGCAGTTTTTTTAATATTAAAAAAAGCACTACAAATAATAAGCATTTTCAGAACATCAAGTAACACAAAAACTATTAAAACGTGTGCTGGAAGAGATCAAAACAAATAAAAGACCAAACAGCACACCACGTAAACGGATCCTTCCAGTAATTCCTTTTACAGCATTAGACGAATTTAAAGAGTTCGAGAAGAAGGTAGAGGCGTCCGAAAAGAAATTTAACGATTTGGTAAGATTGTCAATAAAATTTTTGTTCTTAAAATATACTAACTTGTATTTGCATTATTTTGAATCTGATTTTTTCCTAGATTAACGAAGTGATGGGAGGAATAATATCTGGAAACGCGGCACGAATTTTGAAGATGGCATGGCGGAAAATAATGACCGACGATGTGGCTCGACAGCTTTGCTGGAAGGGCACTTCTGAGAAGCAGGCTGTTAGGGCACTAAGTGTGACAGCAGCCCTAAAACGTAATTATTTATAAATATGCTTAAATTATTGCTTTTTAATAAATTTTTTTAATTTCAGCTTACAGTCAAAAATATTCAAACTCTTCGGATGAAGAATTTGAACGGACAAGTATACAATTTTTTCAACATGCCAACAATCGGCTGAAGAAGAAGAGGGAGTACGGGCAAAATTTAATACTGAAAATCGGAAATAATTTATAAGTTTCAGAAATTTACGTTGATTCCGAAGCTGCCTTGTTATTTTCCATCATGACCAAAAAAATTTTACTTTTTTAAGTCATGCGAATTTTTCCAAGCTTGTTGAGTAGTCAATTAATTAATGCATATTAACTAATTAAAGCTAAATAAATGCTGTCACACTTAGTCCTTTGGGGATGCAATGCAGGTCGCCTCCTCGTGGTGCATCCTGGGTTACGCTAAATGACCTGCCTAACCCCCCCCCCCCACGATATACGTATCGTTTTGGCACGACCCTGTTTTCGTCTCCTGACCACTCTTAACTTCTTTTTTTTTTGGACATTGTCGCCTTGGGCTGGTGGTCGTGGTATTCTGTTACCTGAGTACACTGGAGTGACACCCAGTGGAAATGGCTTTCAGGCTAATGCCACGACTGCCTCCGTCCCGTTAAAACCCTGGCAGGCCTCGTGGTACGTTCAATGCCCGTCGCCATTAAGTTGGTGGTGTAGGCGTCAGTTGAGTTTACTCCTGACTTGCACTGGATCTGGCTCTGAGCAGCTGACCCCATAAGGGCAGCTGCCAACCCTTCGCATGGCCTCACTGCTTGCAAAGATAACCATGGGATCTTATAGTGACTACGCATTCGGGCGGCGATAGCGGCCACGAGTGGGGACCCAACAAATATGAGTTCTTCAAAACCCACAATTAAAACTGCGCCCAACCCACAGGGGACGCGCGCGCCTATCCTGAAAGGGAGGGGACGCGCCCGCATGTGGAGCGGAAACCCGCCACTGCTGCTAGGGCTCCTATAGCCCGGCAGCAGCAGGTTGGTCCACAAAATCCCTCTTCGGGCAGCGCGACCGCTTCCAGGCAAAAACTGCCGGGCGGCCGTATCCTGCCTCAAAAGCCCGTTGTTGCTCAGGGCGGCCGGCCTTTGGTGAATGAACCGGTCCCTGCAGCCCCTCGTAGCGCCGCCTCCACTTCAGGCGCTGGCTCTAAAGTCGCCCCCTCTACACGGGCCTACAGGACCAGGAAAACAGCCCACAAGGTCCTGCAGAGGCTAGAGAAGATCCCTCCAAGTGAACTCACGGAGAGGGACAAAGCCTCCTTAGAGTGGGCGAGGCGAAACATTAACACTAAAAACACCTCGCCTCAAGCCCTTGAGTTAGCCTCCAAGCGACAGAGGTCGCAGGAGCAGCAACAGCCTGTGCAAACGGCTCAGGCCTGCAAGAAACCGCGACTAGCGGCTCCGACTCCGGCATCTGGTCGGACCTTTAGCGAGATTGCCAAGGGCAGTCTGGTGATGGCTATCGTTGACGCCAACAATGAGGACGGAGCTATCTCGGCTGAGAAATGGCGGACAGTCAGGTCGGCCCTACTGTCCGTCTACGACGAGGTCCTTGCCGCGAATCCGGGTTTACCCCCCAAGTGCAGGGACGCGGGCTGGCACCAAGGCCACGTCAAGCTGATGGCTTGTGCCGACCAACGCTCTGCGGACCTGTTCCGCATGGCGGTTGGAAGGCTGGGTGAAGTGTGGCCTGGTGCCAGTTTGCGGGCGGTGCCCCGGGAAGAAATCCCTAGCAGACCGCGCGCCAAAACCTGGGTTCCGGCAGCACCATCAGACCCGGCGGCCATCCTTCGCTATCTCCAGATAGGTAACCCTGAGCTCCCCACCCACAATTGGAAGGTGGTGTGGGTCAGCGAACCGCGGGGCTCTCTGAGGGAGGCCTTAGTCTTCCTAAACAAGGAATCCCTCCAGCCACTTGCTACTACCGGGGGCGTAGTTAGCTATGGTTTCGACTCCGTCACACTGCGGGTGTACCGAGGTGACCAGTCCTCCTCCTGCCAGCAGAACCTACCAGGTACAACACCGGGGCCTTCTGCTGTGCCCCCCGTCCGTGACTCCGTTTCCGAGGATGGTGCCGACAGCGTCGTCTCCGCCTCGGAACTAATCGGGGACTTCTTCGAGGGTCTTGAAGTGAGGACCGAAGGAGACCCCGAGGACGATAATATTTCGCTGTCCGACCTGGACGATATATTCGCCGGGAAGGAGGACGGCGACATCACGGTGGTCGACGCTCCTAGAGATGGTGGGGATACTTCAGATTAATCTCCACCACTCTAAGGCGGCCTCGGCTGCCCTTCTCCTCCGTCTGTCATCTAGCAGGGAGGACTTTGTGCTCGTCCAAGAGCCATGGATCTTCGAGGATCGGGTTCGAGGGCTCAGCCTCAATGGATACAGAACTGTATCCCACCATGGCGCAGGTAAAATCAGGGCCTGCACCCTCGTAAAGGACTCTATTAATGTCTCTCTTCTCCCTAGGTTCTGCGACGGGGACTGCGTGGTCATAGCCGCTGAACTGCAATGCCAGGTCCACTGGATTGTGTCCAGTTATATGGCGCACGACCACGGGCCCACACCTCCTTACGGGCCACTGCGGGAGATCGCTGCAGCAGCCAACGCACGGGGCATTCCGCTCTTTCAATTTATACTAGATAATAACCTAGGTATAGTAAATAGAGGAAGGGAACCGACGTTCCTTACCGCTACTCGGAGGGAGGTCCTGGATGTCACTCTGACCAATGCGCTCTCTGGGCACCTGGTCAGGGACTGGCGCGTTCTGGAGGAGTGTTCCTTCTCCGATCACCGGTACATCAGCTTCCGTCTGGACCTGAGTATACCGGCCAGGCCCCCCTTCCGCAACAAACGTAGGACGAATTGGGAGATTTTCTGTTCGATCCTATCTTCCAATCTTAATGGATCTCCTCCGCGTCTCTTGTGTCCAGGGGACATTGAGACCGCGGTGGCAACTCTTACCAATTCGCTTAGTCGTGCTTCACCTGCCGCTTGCAAGCCTAGGGTTAACCGGGGAAAACCAAAGCCACCCTGGTGGAACGCCACAATTGCTAGCTTGCGGCGCGCATGCAGGCGCTCTTTTAACGCGGCCAAGAGGTATAACACCTGGGACGCATACAGATCCGACCTTAGAGCCTTTAAGCACGAGGTCAGGAGGGCAAAGAGGGAATCATGGGAGTCCTACTGCGGCGGTATCGAAAAAGTCTCGGACATCGGCCGTCTCCGCAGGATTCTCAGTAACTCTCCATCTATTCCCACCACCATCCAGAAGGCAAACGGTGTCTGGACAGAGTCCAGTGGGGAAACCCTGGAGGTGTTAGGTGACGCGCACTTTCCGGGGAGTACCCCCGCCTCCGCTGAAGCGGTAGTTCCGGAGGAACCACGTTCCTGGTCCTTAACGGACGTCCGCATCGATAGCACGATGGTCACGTGGGACATTAACTCCTTCGAGCCTTATAAATCTCCGGGACCGGACGGCGTCATTCCAGCTGAGCTACAGCAAAGCGCGGAATTGACGGTGCCATGGCTTGTTGCGATCTTCAAGGCATGTTTGGAATGGGGACACGTCCCCCTCCCATGGCGGGAGGTGGATGTTGTCTTCATTCCCAAGGCCGGCAAGACCTCGCACGCCAAGGCCAAGGACTTCAGGCCAATAAGTCTGACATCTTTTCTCCTAAAGACCCTCGAGAGGATACTCGACGTCCATATTAGGAGCCTCATTGACCCAGTTCTTCTCTCGGATTCGCAACATGCCTACACAAGGGGCAGGTCAGTCGAATCCGCGCTGCACTCTCTGGTCGACTATATAGACAAGTCGCTAGCATTCAAGGAGTACACCCTAGTGTCTTTTATAGACATAGAGGGCGCATTTAACAATGTCTGCCCTCGAGCGACAGGGGTGGCTCTCTCTGAACTTGGCGTTGGTAGTAAACTGATAGATTTCATCAGCGCCCTTCTTACCAGCCGTTTCATAAACTCTACGTTAGGGACGGCACATATTCGCAGGTCAGTCACTAGGGGTACCCCTCAGGGGGGCGTTCTGTCGCCGCTCCTGTGGAATCTAACCCTGAACAGACTGCTTGTCAAGCTAGAGGCTGTTGGCTGCAGGGTCGTCGCCTATGCCGACGATGTTGCAATGGCCATAGCTGGAAAATTTCCAAGTGTGCTCTCCGAGCGGATGAATCACTTCTTGGACATCCTCTCCTCATGGAGCAACTCCTGTGGCCAACCCGGAAAAGACGGATCTTGTTCTCTTCACAAGGAAGTACAAGGTTCCGCCTTTCAGACTCCCCGCCCTGAATGGAACCCCGCTCAAATTGAGTAAGGAGGTAAAATACCTGGGGCTGATATTAGACTCTAGGCTCACCTGGAGCACTAACATTGCTGAAAGGGCAACAAGAGCCTCCAGGGCCATCTACTGCTGTAGACGGGCGGTGGGTGCCAGATGGGGGCTCCAGCCACGCGTCGTTTACTGGCTTTATGAGGCAGTGGTTGAGCCTATCCTTCTCTATGGTGCTGTTGTCTGGTAGCCTGCGGTAGCCAGCCGAGTCAACCTAAAGCAGCTCGATAGAGTCAGGAGACTTGCTGCCACTCTCATAACTGGAGCCATTCGCTCTACGCCTACTAAGGCGCTTTTCGCTATCCTTAATTGGATCCCCTCGAGTCTTCTAGTTAGGCAGTCCGCCAAGATTGCCGCTGTACGGCTAAATGCCATATGCAGTTGGACACGAGCGGACCTGGGCCACACTAGAATACTTGGGTTGGATCTTCCAACCCCTACGAACATCGACTATATAGTCCTTCCCCCTAGCTTTGAGCGTAAGTTCACTATAGGGATCCCCAGCAGGAGCGACTGGACGGAAGGCCGTCGCCCGCTGCAAAACGCTATCGAAATCTTCACGGACGGCTCTAAACTTGATAATAGGGTCGGATGTGGGGTTTTCTGTGATCAATTAGGGGCCAGTATTACTGCTCGGCTCCCTGACCACTGTAGCGTCTTCCAAGCGGAGACCATGGCTATACTGCTAGCAGTGGGCCGGTTGCAATCGCAACCCTCTCTTCCCTCGGCTATATGTATTTTCTCAGATAGCCAGGCAGCAATAAAATCTTTGATAGGTACATATACCTCTTCTAAACTGGTTGCAGAGTGCAGAGCAGCTCTGAATGACATAGCGGAGCATGCCAGGGTTCACCTGAGTTGGGTCCCGGGGCATAGCGGAATCGCTGGCAATTGTGCGGCTGACGAGTTAGCTAGAAAAGGCACTCTGCTTCCAGCTCCTACTACGTTATGTAGCACCCCCCTTGCGACCGTCAAATTGATGGTCAAGCAGGCCTATTCCCGCCTGGCTAACCGACTCTGGGCGGAGGAGAACCTATGTAGGATCTCCAAAGAAACCTGGCCGTCGCTTAACCAAGGCAGAACACGCGAATTACTCCGACTAAATCGGAATTCCATTTATTCCACAGTTTCTGTGCTAACGGGACACTGGACGATCGGCGCACACGCCAGGAGACTCGGCCTTCCCTTTAACGACTTCTGCCGCAGTTGTGATGATGCGAGCGAGGAGGAGAGCGTCGAGCACCTGATGTGCCACTGCCCAGCACTAGCGAGGAGACGTCTCCGGGTGCTGGGTGCGCCGTTCTTCAGCAGCTTGGCCGACCTTTCAGGACCCAGCATCGGCCGCATCGCCCGATTCATTGTGGAATCGGGATGGCTCCTGCCTAACACCCGGGGGGGTGTGCAAGACTGAAGGGCAGCCACGTCCTTCACGTGGTACCACAACGGGCCGCAACGTGGCCTACGTGAGCTCTTTAAGCTGCCACCCTAACCTAACCTAACCTAGTCCTCTAACAGCCTGTTTCTCAGAAGTGTCCTTCCAGTAAAACCCTCGAGCCATATCGTAGGTTAACATTTTCCGCCATGCCATCTTCAAAAATCGTGCCGCATTTCCAAATATTATTCCTCCCATCACTTCGTTAATCTACTCAAATCGTACTCTTGGTTTAGTTGCTACGACCTAAAATAACTCAACCAACTTGGAAACTGTTGACGCGATGAAAGAAACTGAAGGCAGATTCGGAATCAAAATGTTGCATTAAAAATAGTAGATAAGAGATTTTTCCTAGTCATATATACCCCTATTGAATTTGTGAATTTACTGAATATTGAAAATTTTATTTCATTTTATATGTTTTGTTATTTTGACTTATATTCTTTGATTTTTAATCATTTTTAATAATCCGTATAATTTGTTTTATAAATATTTTTTGTTTTTTTATTATTATTAATTAATTACACTGTGCAAGTCCGAAATTTAGACATGGGGGGGACCTACTGGGTGAGTTTCCTATAGGTATACTGAGTTGAGATCCACCAGCCGTTTGGTAAGATTGGCTCTAGTTTATGAGAAATCCGACTTTGAAGTTTGGTAATTTTCGTCAAGTTTGTCGCTTAAGTAGGTCCTAAATCGTTTCGAATATCGATTATATTAATTATAATTAACACTCATATAATTGACACTCATACGCCACGTTGCGCTGCGCTCAAAAATGCACATATCGCAATTACACAGTTTAAATGTATTTTTTTTGGATTGGTGTCTTAAGCAAATGTGTTGATCGTTAAAATATCTACAAACTTGCCGAAGAAAGTAAAGCGATATTCGGAATGATTTAGGACCTATTAGAATTTAAACGTTCGAAGACTTAAGCGACGAACTCGACAAACTTCAAAGTCGGATTTCTCATAAACTAGAGCCAATCTTACCAAACGCCTGGTGGATCTCAACTCAGTATACCTATAGAAAACTCACCCAGTAGGTCCCCCCATGTCTAAATTTTTGAGGGCAAATTTCACGCAGTGTTATTAGTTATAGATAAGAGATTTTTCCTAGTCATATTTACCCCTATTGAATTTGTGAATTGACTGAATATTGAACATTTTATTTCATTTTATGTTTTGTTATTTTCATTTATATTCTTTGATTGTTTTATAAATGTTTTTTTAAGTTTTTTAATTTTATTATTAATTTTATTATTATTAATGATTTATTAAATATAATTAATAAATTATAACAGAAATATTAAAAGCTAGTCTGCACAGATGAAACCATATGAAATAAAATATTTGTTTGCAATTCACTTGTTGTGTTTTACATTTTGGAGGCATGCTTTTAGGCAGTACTTTTGAGACCAATTGGAGAATCACCTTTAAATTCAAGTTGAGAATTATAGTTTTCTCCAGTTGAGAATCAATCAATTTTCATACAAAAAAAATGCCCTTTTTGTTGAGAACGCTATGATTCTCAAGTGGAGATGCTGTTGAGAATTAACGTTGGAGATTTGAGAAACACGTTTAATCTCAACTTAACCTCAAGTTGATTTTCAACCTAAATGTTTATTGGGCTCTTTCAAATCGTATTCAACACATCTTAAAAGCCCGTGGTGGTAATATTCCACATAACTAAATTTATTATAAATTTTTTTTTTTTAAATAAGTTTTAAGTGCGCTATAATTTTGCCACACTAAATTTCAGCAGGTTACAGAAAAATATTAAATAATTATAGTAATTCAAATTGAAATGTCACTTTGTGTTAAAATTTAAATAAACCTAAACCTAAGTCCTGAATAAAAACTGAATAAAACCTAATACCGATAGCTACTTTCGTTTTAAAGATATTTCATTTTGAATGTTCAAGATAGCAAGTGCGCTATAATTTTGGCAACTACCTTATATGTATATATTGTAATCCATGTACAAGTGAAGGTCAATAAATCTTTAGAAAATGTAGAGAATACGTGCGAAATGGCGAAACCAGTTTGCTCTTAGTTACACTATGTGCTTATTAAACTGCTACATATAAAATTTTCGATTAAAGCTCCCGCCTCATTTCCAAGTAAGGAACACGAATTACGTTCAAATAGTTAAGAACATGCAGCCGTTTTAAATTTCGCTCTATATAGTTGTTATTTAAGTATGCACAATGAGTCATTAGTATTTAACGACGTTCGTCCATAAAAATGAACAATACAAAAACCTAGAACGAATGCCTTAAGCTGAAATAAATACTGAAACGGAATTAGCGAACTTTTTAGAGGTGAAATGCTCAATATTATTATAATAACTATGAAAGCGACAGCATAGTGCCTAAATTATGATGAAGTATTTTATTCATATGTGCAGCCTCCGCTGATCGTGGGAAAACTGACCATTCACAAGTTGAACAGCTGTGAGCACAGCCCTCTGATTGCTAAAATCTCCATTGTCACTCACCAATCAGATCCGGTATAATAGCTTCGGGCAGTTTGCCCTCAATAGCCGGTGATATAAAGCCCCCCGTTGTCATCACCACGCTGCTTATTTCACGTGTAGGTCGACCCTCCTCGTCCAGCAAAACCCCGCCGTGTACGCCGGTACTGCCGGCACTTATTAGTAACCCCACCGCCACCGTGTCCTTCGACTCGCTTGCCCGCTTCCCGGTCACCTCAACTTTGGCAGAGAACTTTTGTGGTTTAACATCCTCCCTAGCTGCGCTACTGTTATAGTTATACGTCGACAACGCTGTAGCCTGCTTTTCTGTTTCGCTGGCATTGAGTACATAGTGAGGTACGCCGGCCAGTGAGGCGGTGGCAATTGAAGCTTCGTCTGGCGGCAACATGGGCGGTAGATATTCAAAAATGTGTACGGGCCGCGTTAGTACTTCGTTGCTTCCTGGTTTCAAAAAATTTAGATTATTTTGCTTCGGCGCCGGAAATTTGGGCACATCAACACTACACGGCACTGATGCCACGTTGTTTATATAGTCTAGCAACTCGCTAACATTTATGCTGACGCTATCGAGCGTTAGGAAAGCGTCGTCTAGGTTTGCTTCAGTTCGATTATCTGCAAACAATAGATCACAATTAAACAGTTATTAACTCCGGCGTGCAGCTTTTCGCAGCTTACAGTGCTCCACTTGGCGACGCAAATCACGCGCACATTCGAGTAAAAACTTATGCAACGAATCCTGTAAGAGCTCTAGCGGAGCATGTTGTGTGGCATGGTAACCGATCGTTTGGCAAATCTGCGCAACAGCAAGACGCAGCAATTCGCGCATATAAACGTCGCCCATATTTCTGGTTTTCGTTGAGCGTTTCGAAACAATCACGCATGCATTATGAATAATTGGGTGCCGTAAATTACTGCTCCTCCAATTGCTCTCCTCAGAAAATCAATATTTTCGTCTCTATGTTTTAAACTTATAGGGGCGTCATTTGCGAGTGTTGTGTAAAGACAAGCCACCCCAAACTGGAAATGTCCACATATACTTTCAAGCAGCGAGTTTTACTCTTGAACGAAAATTTCCAAAGGGAATACCGAGCTTTTGACAGCAACACTAACGTATTTTACGCTGCCCACTTAAATACAAACAAATTAACAATAATCCGACTCCTAAAGCGTTCGTCACTTTTCTTGCTTCACCACTTCTAATGCCAGTGATGAAAATTTGTTTATCGATAACTTACCACGGTTGCAGTTTTACCCCTCGGTTGCTTAACACGGTTGCCACAGTTGGTTATTTTTAGCCAAAATAGGTTAATTTTTTTGCGCTTGGTTCTATGGTTACTTTTATTGATGTTTGATGACTTTGCAAGGGATTTCTAGTGTGCTTTTACTTGGGGATAAAATTCATGCATCACATATCGCCACACATTATTTCCAAGTAGCAAAGCGTATTAATAAGGCGATAGCACTACGGCAACAACAAAAATTCAATGAGTTTTGTTAATTTCATTTTGTTTATTTAATTTTCATTTCTTATAGATACTATTAACATATCCCTAGCGTGTTTTGATTTTTAATTTCAATTTTTTAATGTTCAATTTCAATTTATTCAGTCCCGTAGTTACAAAAAACCTTACAGACTAAGAAAAACTAAATAAATAAATAAATACAATCGTTTAAGAACTACGTAAAAACATACCGGAGAACATTGTTGAATTCAAAACGACTTAAAGATTAAACTTATTTAAACTAAATAAGTGCCTTATGGATTGGCTCGTTGATAGCATAATTAGCTTTGAAGCCATCGGTGCAAAAACTAATACGGCCGGCGAATTGTCGTTGCCGGGACATACAACTGTTTTATCCCAGCAAATCAGGTCAATCAATAAACCTAGAAATATTATAAAAAATTAAAACAAGCACCGAAATTTTCCTGCGAATTTCTAGCGACTGTTGATGAGGGAGGGTAGAGGCACATCAAAACTAAGACTATTAAGGGCAAACTTGAGAAATTTACGCTGAACTCGCTCTAGACGATAATTATGCACATCTTAGTAAGGCTTCCAGATTTTTTATTTATTCATTAAAAACACAAAAAGTAAAGACGAAAAAGCCTGAGGAATGACACGGTTGAAATGACCATCAGAAGTAAAACCAGAATCGAAGACAACATCAAACACCTCACCAAGAGATTTGAGTACACAATTAAAGGTGGAGTAGGATGTGGGCAGTAGCGGTTTAAGGGGGGCAGGCGGAGGGGCGGACCGCCCCGGGCCCCGGGCTGCAGGGGGGCCCCCGAGAGAAGCTTGTATATAAAAATTGTAGTATATCAAAACAACAAAATGTGTTGATCATCATTTACAACGAGTATGTAACACGCGATGGAGGGCACATTACGCTTCTGTAATAGTTGTAAGACATAATTTGGAAAAATTATTTCTTGCTTAGAAGAAATGTGCAATCCAGAAAAGGAAAACTTGGACACTAGGTCAAACGCTAATTTTCTTTTGTCTCCTATATGTGATTACACGTTTATGAGCTTTTACATATGTGGAGCTGTGTTTTGAATAAAGTCATAAATATATTTACAAAAACATAACATTAGTATTCACATCGATTTGGTTAATCGATGTCGACCAGCGAAGCAATCAGAATTTATGGTGCGGGCCGAAAGCAGCAGGGGGGAGATAACAGAGTTTGTTGAACAGAACTTTTGTCTCTGTTAATTTCTCGTGCGACGATGATCTCTGTTATTGTCAACTTCGGTAAGTGCCGAGTGGTGCAGAGCGAGTTCGTGCGCTCGATGTCGGCCATAGAAGTTACTGTTATTTTCAATGAAGCGAATGAAGGGCGTGTGCTATCGTTGTTGTTGTTGATCAGCGAATGAAAATTGTAAATTTTGAATTTTTGTTTCTGGCTGACATTGGCTGGCAATTCCCGACGTGTGTCGGTTAATAAGAACAAGTTTTTTTCATGTTATTATGCGATCGACTTTCTGCGTGAAGAAATTTGTATCTCCTTATGAGCACTTGAATTCTAGTTTCGCTAATTTTGGCGTAAATGACTTCTCGCCGCGATTAATTATTTTATCCCTACGCCTTTTATCCCACTCTAGGCCCCCAGTTTTTTGGCCCAAACATTTGTTTGTCAAACCTAAAAAAAAATGAGAGGTTCCGAAGATTCGTAATTACGAATTTGTGCATTTAATCATGTCGAATGTATGTACATATCTATTGTAAAGCAAAAAGCTATGAGAAAAAAGTAAGTAAGCAACGACGATCCCGAATGACGGCAGAATAAATTTTTTGTTTTGCTTTTTTTCGATATATGTACGTACATCCACCATTTAAAGGATATTTCGTACATAACGATTGTGCCACATCGTTTAACTATCATCAATATTAAAAATAGTGTGATATCTTTACACCGTAGTGACTTTTTAAGTCGATAAGTTACCCCCTTTTGACATTCGTTCTCATATATTTTTGCACGCTACACTCCGTCGTAAAATTGCTACCGACAGCGTATGTACGCACTGCGCTGCACGCAGAATGAACCACAAAGCAAAAAGAATTCAAATTCAATGTTTCAATTCCTAGCCGGCAACAATAACAACAACCATACCTTATTGCTCTTCTCCCCATATATGTAAGAAGCAAGTGGCACTTCGTTTTGTTGGCCGACAACAACAGCAACCACAGCCTGACGCTATTTTCCCTTCGGAGCTGCATGCGATCATTACTTTCATCTTATCTCTGTGCTGTTTGTTCTGTGAAATAACAGAAACGAAAGCTGTCTAGTGCTGTTTGTAATGTTAATAGCAGAGGACGTAATGTTAAATTAACAGTGGTCGTAATATTACGAGCCCTTAACATTTTGGAATTTGTATGAGATGCGCGTTCTGTATTACTGTTTATTCTGTGGTTAAACTGAATACTTTAAAAATGTTCTTACTTCAACAACGTTGTGAAGTCGTTAAAAATTTATTGGATTTTGCAAAACGCAAGTGTAACGAATTGGGTGTGGATATTTTTCGACGCCGAACTAAAAGATTACTGCCGGGCGAGCAAAACCCAGACGTAGCTTTCACATTGGAAGAAGAAATAAACAGAGCAATGTTAGAGTGTCTAGACCGGTTTGGTTCCGAAATGGCAGATGGTTTTTAAAAATGAAAATCGTTGTAATTACTTTTCAAATGGTCAATTGAAATTTTATTTTGACTTCTACACACACCGACATCAATGAAGCCATACACAAGCTTATTGTAACATACAATGATTTTAAGAAGGTAGAAATATTTGAAGAAGTGTTGCGACTTAAGCGTCACATATCGACTAGCAATATGAAGACAGCAGAAATTTATCTGTGGTCTGGACTAAATTTATTAAAATTTATTGTAAAATGGGACTTCATTGAAACACTTCCAAATTTAAGTTTAATCGTGCAATATTGTTTAATAATTTGTGTATCGGTGTGAAGTTGCGAAAGAAGTTTTTCAAAACTGAAACTTGTCACTTTTATCAATTGATACAGACACAGCATCGACAATTGACTTTGAAAATGCAATAGATAAATTCAGTTCAATAATAGCGTATATGTAATACTTCTATATTGGCAGTAAGCTCAAGGTACATTCGCCAACATCACAGTACAGCAATAGTGAAATATGAGCGAGAAAGCATATAAACGAATGTACCTTGACATTTGTCAAAAGTGTCAAAAAGTCAGGTGCGTTCAGGCGGGAAAAACATTGACTGGAAAAAATAAAAATTTGTCGAAATTAACTGAAATTTCTTTAACCGCCCCTGGAGCAGTTGTTCATGTGTAGAAGTGCTCATGTATACACATATAGAAATACATTCACAAAATTTCGTGTTTTCTGTCTCATCGCTTGTCTCCCTTTGATTTCCGAATGAAAACACATTGTGAAGATAGGTTGCTGCCAATATAGAAGTATTACATATATGAATAATAGCAAGAAAACTTAATTTCTAAATAAAACTTGTTTACAAATTTTCAAAAAATTTTACCTCGAAGATTGCAATATTTAATTTTTAACTTAAAATTTTGTGCAAAATATGCAAATACAAAATTCTAAGTTAAAAACTAAATATCACAATTTCCAAGATGTTGCTTGTAAACTAGTGTAAAATACACAAACATTTCTTAACCTCATTAAACTTTGTCGAAGTCAATCAAATTTACAGTTATTATTATTATTACTTTTTTTACCCCTACAAAACGATACGTTGAAATAACATGTGAATAACATTTTACAAAAAAATTTGGTCTGTTACTGTCTGTCGAATGTAAATACAAATTTGAAAAATGATTGAAAGTGAATGTTTCTTTAATTTTGTTAACTGTTAGTGACTTTCTGATGTGTTGAAATCGTAACAAGTTTTTTCATCTTAGTATATGAATTTTTGTGTTTATATGTGTTTTAAGACACAAGACTGCCAACAATTTAAACTTTGTATGTATGTCGAATGTAAATAAGAATTAGAAAAATAATTGAAAATGAATGTTCCTTTAATTTTGTTTTTTAAATGTTATGTGTTGAATTAAATGTTATCTTTTGTTAGTTTAAAATTGATGTTGTCCTACAGACTTGTTTTCTTTTTATACGTGTATGTGCATTTTTAAGCTACTTTTTTTGCATACTTTTGAATAAAAGAAATTACAGCAGTTACATAATTTTTTTAAATTTCATAAAATTTAAGAATTTAGGGGGCCTCTCAGCCGTCGCCGCCTCGGGCCCCCAACCACCTTAAGCCGCCACTGGATGTAGGATAGATATTACGAGACTTAGAGAAAGAAATGGAATTACATTTTTTTATATTTACTGTAAGATTATTACGGCAACACCTATTAAAAAATTATCAATCTCACATTGACGGATTACGGATCTTAGAAAAAATCTTTAAATCATCTACACCAAAATCATCTACCTACAAAAAAAAAGCAACATTTACTGAAAAAGAATAAAGGCCACAAGATGCTACCTTGAGGAACACCAGATGAAGCCACATAAGGTTTTAAACAGACACCATCAACACGAACTACATTTACTCTATTAACACTAGGATGAGCGACTACTTTGTAGGCGCTAAGTGGAGCAATTGGGCCTCGCGAGGCCCATAAGCGATGATCAGTTGTTCCTGCGATTTTCGCCCAGTTAGGTGTGGCATAGACAGCTGATATTGGGCACACGTACTCTATAATAGTATTGCTATGTGTTGATGTAATTATTATGGGATTTCTTAAGAGGGTGCGGGGCTGGGGTGTTTTAAAAAGTAAAACTGCTATTTGTATATGGAACATTTAATTAAATAATTTATTGATTAAATTCAAATCAACAAAAAAAAGAGACAGTTTATTCTGCAGCACAGCCATGGCATACAAATATTTTATTTACAGAGCCGTGTTCAAGGCACATGAAATTTGTACATGTTTTACATAACAAAAATGTTTTGCGCCGTTTTTTGTCGTGTTGAGGATTACAGCGTGCACAGTCCTTTCGTTCTTTCTTTGCTGGTCGTGCGGATGTGCTTGGTGCTGGGTAATGAGAGTGTGTCTGTAATAATAACGACCGAATTAACAATGTGTAGTCATTTATTTTTTATAATTACTTACAAAAACAGTAAATTTCGCCATAGCTGCACTGATATTAGGACAGCGACTAGCGTGACTTTTCATTGCCATATGGGCATCTCCCAAAAAAGGTCCACCACGAGTGAAAAATTCAAACTGCTCAGAAAAACATTTTATTATCCAATAATAAAGCTTAAATATCTATATTTTATAAATGTAAAAGAATTTTTAATTTTTTAAAATTTTTAGACGAAATATACTACTGTAAAAGAAAAAAAATTTTCTGAGCCTTTTGACGAATTATATGCACATTTTTTCTTTGTGTTTTTAGCTTATTCAAGTAATATTATATTTTTCCTGTAATGTAAAAGTTTTCTACTAACAACAATCTTATGTATTAGAGAACGCGAGAGAAATTGGAGTTCGAAGAACGGAAGTTTTTTGAGTTTGCTTCTTCTTACATCCTAATGTCGCATCCGTGTTCAAAAGACATTATTGATTGTTGTCATTAGTGGACAAACTTTTCAAATGCAAGTAGCTGTCAGTTTTTAAATAGGTGCATTGTTCTCGTTAGGAAAATTTAATAATTAGTTCCCGGCAAAATCGGAAAACAATTTTATGAGTGTTTAAAATTTGTCGCGTCCGTAACCGGAAGGTCTGAATATTCGATTGTTTAATGAAAAATACAAACAACAAATATATTCAGCTAATTAATTAATTTAATTTAATTTATTTATTAAGTTATTTCTAAAATCAGTTTGCTGCGATGTGATGAATGAAAAGTGCGTTGCTAATTAATGTAAGAGCTGTGTGCACGATATTAAACACGATATAATTACAATAGAGTTCCTCAAGAAAATTAATGCAGAAATCAAATGGAAACAATGGAGAACAATAGACAATCGTATAACTCTAAACTACACTATTGCTCCATTAATCGACTTAATTCATGATCTAGAAACCAGTTACCTGCTTTTAAAATGCATTGTTTTGTTAAACGTTCCTAACAAAATTATTTTGAAAATAAAAAAAAATATAGCAGCTAATCATATATGTAATACTTCTATATTGGCACTAAGCTCAAGGTACATTCGCCAACATCACAGTACAGCAATAGTGAAATATGAGCGAGAAAGCGTATAAACGAATGTACCTTGACATATGTCAAAAGTCAGGTGCGGTGAAAATTTACTGGAAATAAATAAAAATTTGTCGAAATTGACTGAAAAGCCTACCTTTTTCTTCAACCGCCCCTGGAGCAGTTTGACAGTTGTTCATGTGTAGAAGTGCACATGTATACACGCATAGAAATACATTCGCAAAATTTCGTGTTTTCTGTCTCATCGCTTGTCTCCCTTTGATTTCCGAATGAAAACACATTGTGAAGATAGGTTAGTGCCAATATAGAAGTATTACATATATGCAGCTAATGAACTAGTAATGCAAGTTGACTTTGCTGAGAACTATCGCCTAACCTGCCAAAACGAAATTCAAGATGCCCACTTTAGTTACAGCCAAGTTACAGTTTTTACGTGCGTTGCCTGGGTTCCTGGTGAAACTAACCCTGCAAGAAAGCAACCGGTTATATGACCGTATACATAACCGTTTGAATTCACTGCGCTTTCAGTTACCTCCCCTATATAGTTTCTTAAGAGAGGTAGGAAAAAAGTAACCGAAAGTCTTGTATACGTGTGAGCTTCCATCTCGTTTCCACTCATATAGCTTATAGAAAAGCTAATTATATAGTTGTCTCGCTCACTCATCCGTTACCAGTACCGGTTATTTAACTGGTAATATACCCAATGTGGTAACGGTTATACCTACCCCAATAGTAACTGAGTAATAACTTGTTATGGTTTCGGTTACTTAACTGGTTAGAGTAATAGTTAAGTAACCGGAATGGAATAACTATTGTGTTTGTTTAAATTCGTATTTTAATTTTTTTTAATAACAATAAACAAAACATTACATAACGGAAAACGGATAACATACAGAAATATACATTAATTTTTAAGCTGAATAAAGTGGTTGTTTTAAGTTGAATTTCCTTTGTTTCACCGGTTCCTTGACCGCTTCAGAAATTTTTTGATGGCTTTTTCGAATGCTGACCGCCCAGGCGCCTTGAAAACATCTGAAAATATATAAAAAAAAGTATTTAAAAAAGAAATAACAATCAAATGATGATAACGAATTTGGAAACTAGTGTAAGTTATGCTTACCAAACAAAATGTCATCCATTAAACGAAAATTCTCCAATGCCCGCTTGCTGCACCTTCCATCCAAGATACCCTGAAGGAGGGCCTCGTCACTAAAAATATTTCGGTTAAGTTAGCAAGTTAAATACCTAAATATTGTAATAAAATTGGTACTTATCAGTTTTCCGTTTTTCCTTTAAAATTTCACTGGGTTTATTTTTCACCGATTTCACTTTTCACGAATTTTTCACAATTTTGTGTATAAATGTGCAAATCTAAACGCGACGAGCACCTAATAATGTGATTATTGCTGTTTCATTCTAACACCCGCGTTTTGAATTGAATATTTGAATATTCGCATATTGCTGTTTCATTCGATCATACGTGTTGTGTTCAGTGTTGCCAATACACTACAATAGTAGACTAGCCAAACAGACTTATAGAATGGCAGGATCTGGATTGGTTAATCGACTCAAGGCTAACCAAATTAGTTAAAAATGCATTACGTACATCGTGGATGCATTTCCCGTGGAAAATTTAGCTGGAAAAAATATTATATACTGTGAATAACATGTCCGGAATGAGTGATGTTAGAGCGATTTAATACATTTTTTAATCCAAAATATGCCACGGTTGCGTGTAGGCTCACGGTCGCACACAGTGCGACACATATCGCTGGCTATTACTATAAGGATCGGCTTCCTCATCCTCGAAGTTTTCACTTGCAAAAAACCCGGCGAGTCTGTCCTCAGTGAGCTGCTGCCGGTATGTTGGCAGCCTACAAAACCGACGGCGCCTTTTTATGACCATATTGAGGTCATCCCACACTTCATCGCTTATTCCTGACATTTTAAGTAGTTCAAACCAAGAAAAGCGAAGAGCACAAGAAAACACAGTATAAATACAAACTCGATTACGCGATCAAAGCAAAACATTTCGAATAATAGCCTACTTGTATACCTGCCCAAAAGCTTATAAGAAGCGGGCTTTCGTACGGTAAATAACAGCTTCATATATACACAATGTGGCACACAGGATTTCAGTTGGGGGTTTACGTACACACCTTTTGAGCCTAACATTTTTCGAAGGAACATTTTCCTGCCGCAATTTTTGTAACAAACAGGTGTAATTAAGGGATTTATAACCCCCTTGCGTGCGCCACTGCACACATGCATTGTAATAAAGTTACCGAACATGGTTGCTCGTGTTTGAATAATTTTTGTTTAACGACTTACGTACATTTTAGCACAAAATAAACAATATACAGAAGGCGCATCTGAAATAATTTTGCAATTTCATTTCCGGCGCGAGCGGGAAGCAACAAAGGTGAGGAAAATGTAAACGGAACCGAAAGAGTAACCGCAAATTGATGTACACGCATAGATTCGATGGATTCGTGCTTTATTCTCATTTCGACAACAACACGCAATGTTGTTGCTTTCCGCAGCAAGCCAGCTTGGCTTTACTCGTGCACATTGAAATGGTGGTTGATTTGGCAAAGCGATCGCCAAGGCAAATTCAATAGGTAGTTGCAGCACCAGAACTGATTAAACTTTTTTCTTTGATAATTGGCACGACATTGTAGCAATAGTTTTCCACTTATCACTTTATTAATGCGCCTTGGTTGTTCCAATATTTTTACACATATATATATTTTCATTGTAGCCAATTTTACTTTTGACAACTTCTTTTTTACAAGCAGACCAAAAGAATAATAATTTTAATAATTGACTGGCACGACAGCCCGCTTACGCGAGACTAAGGCCTAGCTTCCCGCAACCACCCGTGTTGTGCGTGTGAATTTGTACGCGGGTGGAAGGGACCTACAGTTTTATGCCGGTTCCGAACGGCAGGTTGGGAGCTTTTTCATAAGCAATTTTTACTCTCAGAGGTTTGCCATTTCCAACTAAGAGGACAGGGAAAGCGTTCGCTGAACTTCTTTGCAAGTTCCTAATATTGTTTTGCAGCCTTTTCGTTAGCATTCAAAACAACAAACATTGTGAGTGATGTTCTATTTAAAATATAAATATCAAATATAAAAAAACAGGCAAGTGCAACTATTTTCTTTTGTTATCGAATTTTCGGTTTAAAAAATTAACTTTTTGATACTTATGACACCCTGGCGATCTCCTTTCTGTTCCTAAATTTAAACTGCCTGAAGCCACCCTGTTCAATCAAAACATTTCGCAACTGTCATTTGCTGTCATTCGAATTGGCGTACGTAAACAAAGAATTTTGGAGAAGTCTTTCCATACATAGTTTACCTTGTTTATTGTATCGTGGCCGGAAGCGAGGTATATAGATAGTAGCACCCATGATACAATAACAAGGTATGCCAGATAGGGAGAATACTTTTCATGTACTATGAGATGTCAATGTCAAACGACAAAACTTAGAGGTGCTTATGAATGGGAGTCGTGCGCAGGGCTGCACAGAAAATACTGATAAGCATACAGTTTTTACAATACACAGAAAAACTTTAAAAGGTATCTTGTTCATTGCAAGTAAAGTATAAAAAAAAGTATAAAAATGCTCATATTTCTGCCAAAATTAAGTTTTAAAATGTCTTAAGTCACAAGTCGGCGGAACATGCATGAAAAGAGAGAAAAAGAAAAAGTCTTGCTTTGTGAAAAAGTGCACAAAGTCCAGAGCACAAATTAAAAATAACGGCAGAAAATGTCTTAAGTCACAAGTCGGCGGAACATTTTTTTTATTTCTTCACAATCTCTTCATTACTCCAAGGCAAAAATTAGCAACATTACTTAAAGAAATAAAACTATTAGGTATGTAAATAAACATAAATATAAATTATTTTTACTTAGTTTTTTGTCTTTCCTGTAACATTTGAAAAAGTGGATTTAGCACCTTTTCACTCTAAGCCAGCTAGTCCATATTTCTTGTTTGTTTAGTATGAATATTTCCAAAACGTATGGTATGCATGGAAAAAGGTACAAAATTTCTAGCGTACACGCAACTCTAGTATCTCTGTTTGACAGCATTTCCAAATGTAAACAAAGGAAAAAAGAGCGAGATTTTTCTAGTTGGCATACCTTGTTATTGTACCATGGTAGCACTAGCTTAACAACAAAAACCACGTGTGGTTTTGTTAGTTTTTCGTTCGGTTCATTGTCAAAATCGGCTGACAGTTCCCTTGCCAATATCAAGTTCTCTTGCTAATTTTGTCAACATCAAATAATAATATAAATAAAATAATTTATTGTTTGTGGATTATTGTGCACAAAGAGAAGGTGCGAAATATAGATGGTCCAATCAAGGTGTATTAATAAGGTGATGGCACTACGGCAACAACAAAACCCCCATGTATTTTGTTAGTGCTTTTGGGCATACTCATTGTCAAAATAAAATCAGAACCCACAGCGGGGGGCGGCCATTTTGACAATTAGCATGCCCATTCGCAAATAATCAAAAGAAAAAAGTTTCATCAGCTGTGTTGCCACCACTACCTTATAAATTTGCCTTGGGTTCAATTTTGTGTGCCCATGAAGTACTCGTTAATGAAGGACAGTGGTAGCAGTGGAAAAGCCAGGCAAAGTAAGAAGTAGAAAATATATTGGTAAAACAATAACTTTCGTTGATATCCGCTTATATTTATATCAACAATTGGAAAAGCATTACCAAAAAATTACGAAAAATATCCTTTTTTATCATTGCAAAAATCTACCAAATCAAATAGAAAAGCTGTAAGCTTGCAATGCTGTTCCACCTGCTGTACGCAAAACAAACAAATACTTTTGACAATGAACCGATTGAAACTCTGATTAGAAAAAGTACAAAATTAAATAAAAACAGCCATCTAGTTACATTATCTTGTATATATACCTTGGCCGGAAATTTAGGCAGTCGGCGCTTTCTTAACATCTAAAATAATAACTATAAACCGTAATTTTGAATTTTATAAATAAAATGAACAAAAACAAGAATATATTATTTTTCTACGGACGTCAATTATTTACAATCAATTATTTTCATTCGAGTTTGTATTCGGTTTTATGAATTGCGATACCTTTTTTATTCGATAATAAACAGCTGACGTTTTCTAGACCAATACGATTTTGGGACCCAAATGCAGCCTTTTGAAAAATTATATTTTGCATGAAAACTATTCGGATCGAAGCAGCAACAAGCTTCATTTATTAATTGTTGCCTTAAAATTATATCAGGGTACAATGCATATTCTAAACCATTCTTAGTAAACAAGTAAAACAAAAAACGTTATTGAAAACATTTTTCCTAGCACCTATGACCTTGGTGCGTTCCACTAAAGTGTTCCTACAAAATCTTTGTCTCCCAAACTTTACACCTTACTAGAAGTAACGCAATGCTTTTCAAGTTCACTGCTTCATATGAAAAGAAAATTTGTTTACTTGATATGACTGCTGGACTCAGAAATACAAGCAGTAAGTAAATATTTTTGGTAGGTATCGAGTACAAAAAGGTACTTGATTCTGGTACAATGCTGGGTGACTACCTCCTAGCATTATGCAACACTAGCGCCAAATGACAATCAGCCAAACGGGTCAGTGTGTGCGCAAGTGGGTGAGACACAACGAGAGCGAAGGCTAACATGTGTCTTAACGATCTCAAGAACAAAATCAACGCGCAGCAATCGGAAATGACAAAAATGGTGCAAGTGCAAATGCAACCACCACGTACTTAATTTTTTGCATTTACTATCTAGTGATTATGGCATTCAAAATAGGACAATAAGTGAAAAAATATTGGGATTTTTACGGCACCGTATTTTGGGCTGGACAGTAACTGAATGCGGCGGCAGGGCACGTTCTGGCGTAAATAACAATCGCAATAATAAGCACAAGCTACACATTTGAAATATAAATTTTACCATATCGTAAATTCAGTGTTGTTAAGAATTCGACGAGTGCCTTAGATGCGTACGATAAGTAGTCCGTAAGTGTGCGGTGCGTCAGCTGATTGCACAAGGGTTCCGTTTAATCGTTCTTCAACAAGGATACATCTTTCCAATAAGCAATTCGGGGGGAAAATACGAAATGGAAGCAGAAAGTGGCGCACCAAATTTCCACTTCCAACTACTTTTGGCGCATACTCATGATTTAATAAGAAATAATTAGGTAAACATCAACAATATAACGTGTACGGCACGAGCGCTCAACAGGGGCAACCGGAGTCGGAGCTGTGTCAAGCGGTCGCGCTGCTGAGCAGCGGGCGGCAAGAGTCAGCAGCCAACCAGCTAACAATGCGAAGCAAAGCCGATTGGAGCGGAGCAAATGTTGGTGCAAGGAGAGCAACAGATTGCACAATTAAATGCAATAAGTACATTTTACAAATAAATACGAAATCAAAAGAAAACGCTAACTGGCCATAAAAAAATCGTGCTCTCCTTTTAACAACCACGCTACGTGAGATGTATGGCAAGTTTTTCTTATTGTTATTTATTGGTGTTGCAAAACAAAACAAAAAAGTATCGAAAACGGCAAAGAATGATCAATAATAATTGAAGTGCGTTGTTTCGATGATTGTGCGTACGGTTCGTGGGGCAGTCCACGACTTCGCTTGGCATAAGCTTTACGTACTAATTGAGCTATGTCATGCTGACTCGCATTATGCGGACGACTCAGTTTAGGTTAGGTTTAAGCGTCGCAGATTACATTCGCGATGATAATAAAGTTTTTGGAACTTCCAAGCGAAAGCTGCAAATGTTCAGCAATATCCGGAACTATCTATTTAAATATGGTCGCTTATCGGCTCTTCGATGAAAGGGGTGATGTATAAAATTCAGTCTCCGTTCTGAAAAATAGTACTCATAATAATTATTAAGAAAAATATTTTAAAAATATATAATTTAAAAAAATCGTATTTTAACCCTGCTTAGATAAGGTACGTCTGCGAGACGTGCGCCTTTTGAATTTTTTGCTCTCTCTGTCTCAATTGTAAATTTTAATTTTATTTTTATTTTACTAAACAAACATTATTTCACTTCAAAAATGATTTAATGTCAACAGGAATTTATTAAATAAACTAGCTGGACCCGCGGCTTTGCACGCGCGCTCATGTTTACCCCGATACAAATTCTTAACCCATTGTTGACTCGTCAGTTTTTGATTAAAAAACATGTGCCTAGTTATCTTTGTTTTTAAGTGTTTTAAAAAATGTTGTAGTTAAAAGGCCCATTAAATTATGTGTTTTCACATTTACTCTAAACAAATTTTTAACCCTTGGTTTACCACGGCAGATTTCGATTTTCAAAAAAAGGAAAAGCACGTTTTAATTATTTCCCGGTTGAAGCGCTTTTACTACGTTTGATGTCAAAAGGCCCAATAAATCTTGTTTCTCCATACAAACTGTTAACCCATTGTCGACCCGTTAGATTTTGATTTTCAAAAAAGTGAAAAACACGTGTCAAATTATTTCTCACAAAGAGTACTTTCCCCAAGTTTGATGTCAATGGGCCCAATAATTCATGTTTTTTCACAGTTTCTGCATACAAACCTTTAACCCGTCGTTGAGCCTGTCCGAATTTAATATTCGGAAAAATGACACGTATCGAGTTATTTTACATTTGAAGTACTTTCGTCAAGTTTGAAGTCAAAAGGCCCAACAAAATTTGTTTCTCCATACATACTTTTAACCCGTCATTGATCCAGTTAGATTTCGATTTTGAAAATAATGAGAAACGCGTGTCCAATTTTTTGTATTTCAAGTATTTTTACAATTTTTGAAGTCAATAGGCCTATCGGTTCATGTTTTTTTCGAGTCTACCCTTAAACAAATCTTAACCCATTGTCCAGATAAATTTTGATTTTCGAAAAATTATAAAAAAAGTGTCGAATTATTTTTGATCTAGAGTATTTTCAGCAAATTCGAAATCAATATGTATATTAAATCACGTTTCTTCCCACAACACCTTAACACATGTTTTGCCCCTTTAGACCCCGAATTTCGAAAAATCCCGACTTAGCGGAGGTTCATTCTTCAAGATGTACCTACAGTTAAAATTTCATGTTTGTAGCCTCAGCGGTTTGGGCTGGGCGATGATAAATCAATCAACCAATCGGTCAGTCTGTCAGCACAAACAATATATGTATAAAAAAATGACGGTTCCATATAAAAGAATTGAGTTGTATGAGCGGTGTCACGCCCCCTCGTTACATACCCGCCCCATTCCCTCTGCGGAAAGATATGACTAAATGGTAGGTTCATACCAAGTTTCATTGATGTGCGACTTACAGTTCTGCTGAAATGTTGGGTCATAAAAAGTGTGCAGCGCCCCTTGTCCAACGCCCATCAAATTTTAACAGTAGAATGACACTTCTATGGGACGATGTCATACCAAATTTCAATGCTGTGCGACTTACAATTCCGAAGCTATTCCATATAAAAGATTATAGTTGTATGGTCGGTGCCACACCCCTCGTTCAATACCCGCCCCATTCCCTGTATCGAAGGACATGACTAAATAGTAAGTTCGTACCAAATTTAATTGATGTGTGACTTATGGTTCCAAAGTTATTGTCTAAAAATGTATGCTGGTGGTGCCACGCCCCGTTTTCCCGACTTTTCTTTTTTCTAAACCTTCGCGTAGCAATTACGAACAAACCCGCCGAAGGAAGTATCCAATTTGGTCCAGTCGTTTTCACGTTTTAAGCAGCCGAGCGGACCAAGATTCATTTTTATATATAGAGTAAGTTCGGGTAATGTGATATAGGTACTTATTTCACAAGTGCGATGAGCTTTTTCAAAATTAACCTTTTTAAAACACCATAACAGCTAAAAAATCGTGCTGCATGATTTTGGATGTGTTTGCTTAAATAGTTTACAGTCAGTGTGATGGAGTGCTTTGAGTAGTGCTTGCACAAGTTTTTGGTCATGAAGTTTGAAAGCATAAAGGTACAAAAAAATATTATTAGAAAGTTCGAGGCCAATGAGAAGTAAATCAGTGATATCGATTATGAGTTTGCGAGGAACGCTCTTAACAAAATTATTATTGTTTTTTATAATATTTTTTCCGCAAAAAGTCAATTTCGGGTAATGTGATATAGTACATCACAGTACCCAAACTTATGACAGTAGTACTATTTGTATACAGAAATGTATATATACTTTATTTTATAATATTTGAAGTGGAATATTCTCAAAAATCTGTTATGGTTAAGTTTTAGATTAAAAAAAATCCATGAAATTATGTTTCTCGATACAAATTTGTAACCCTTGGGTTACCCCGTCAGACTGTGATTTTCCAAAAAAAAATGAGAAACACGTCTCTAATTATTTTTGATTTAGAGTATTTTCATCAAGTTTGAAACTAATGGTTCTGTTAAATAACGTTTTTCGGGTATATCACATTACCCGCCGATGGTATATCACATTACCCGCCACTTTTATCAGACGCCAATATTTGGACATTTTCATTTGTAATTAAAAAACAACAACAACAAAAACAACGTGATAAGTTTATCTAAAAGAGTTAATAATCTTAGATATACTAAATAATGTGTCAGTGAGCAGTTTGAGACCAAAAAAAGTGTCTTTTAAGGCAAAGTGTGTCGGGATTCGTCGTAAAACAAATAGGTACTTAGTAGGGACATAAATACTGTTACACACGTTTTATGCTATAAAATTAAAAGTAGTGAATGTTTTTGGGCTAATTTTTGTTTACATATTTATTGATATATATTGTATACAAAAAGCAAACATTCATTCGAAATGTCCGCCTTTGGCCTTCACGCACGACTTAAGTCGGACTGGCCAATCATCAATAGCCGCACTCACCTCGTCCATCGGAAAATTGGCCACAGCACGAATCAAAGCTGAGCCAGGTTTGAGTCGTTTTACCTTTATGGGCCGGCGCAGAATCTTGCTGGAAAGTCCACGGCTGGTTTTGGAACAAAGAATGGTTAAGTGGTTTTACAACAGCTTTCAAAACGGTTTCTTGGTAAACTGTGGCCGATGTGTTGACCCCATTGTAAGAGACACCCCACCAAACCATGACTGAAACTGGGTGATGACCCTTTTCGACCCGTGGATTCAGTTCAGATGCTTCCTTAGATGACCGTGCATACACCCCATCATTTTGCTTGTTAAATTTTTCCTGCACGGTAAAAATTTTTTCATCGGTAAACAAGTTCTCAGCGTGCTTCACCAAAAGACGTTTGCATTTTACATTCTTTTTTTTCAAAGCTGCAGTCAACAAATGTCCGGTACGGCGTTTGAAAGCCCCAAGTCCCATGTCTTTTTTATTAATTTGACTCATGGACTTTTGGGAGATATTCATCTCCCGGGCCATGATTTTCTGTTTTCGGAGCGGTTTCCCTGAATTTGACAGCTTTAACGACTTGTGGTGTTCGAACTGTGCGGGCGGCCCGACCGGTGGCGGTCTTTAACATATCCAGTCTTCCTCAAACAGTTTTATGCACCGGTAGACGAACATACGACTAATCCCGAGCGGGCGGAGCGTTTTGAAAATATCACCTTTTTTCATTTCACACTTAAATAGCGCTATAACAGCGATACGGTTCTCGTTATCTGACCACTCCATGGTGAAAGCTAGAACAATTTAGAATTCCCGGTGCAGACTAACGCTTTACAGGTTATGTTTCATAAACCATGTGGAAATAACGGGGTATGTTCAATTCAACTATTACAATGGGTGTGTTCAATGTTGTAACAATATTTATGTTCCTACTAAGTATATCACATTACCCGAACTTACTCTATAGAAGAAGATGATCTCAATAAGAAAATTATCAATATTCCTTCTAACAACACTTTTAAAAGGATATAAATTAGCAAACGTCTCTCAGTCGTATCGTATCAGTATCTTTTCAGTACAAAAAAATACGTTATCTAACTAGGGTTAATAAAATCCTTTTTTAAATTTTTTTTATATTTAAATACTTTTATATATTCTTAACGATTAAATCTTAATTTTATTTCTATATTTTATTACAGAAGGAAATTTAATATATGATGATATAAAATAGGCTAATTCTTTAAAAGGATTAATTGTGAGAAGCTGATTTGAAAAGGATTAAGCTTGAAGCGTCGCAACCATCAATTTGACGCAACTGTCATAAATTTCATATCAAACACATTCATCCCTATCGGCATTCTCGGGGGAAATTTTTTTCCATGGAAATATTTCTCTTCCCACGAAGGCAGTTCCTCTATCGTAAATTTCAAAAAATGTTTGGAAAATGGAAAATGTTTCCAATCGAAAAAAAAGCTGCCAAGTTCGGAGAAAAAATGCAGCTTTCGGAGTTCATATTTGGACAGTCAACGGAAAGAATAATTTAAGTAAAATTGCAAAAATGTTGCGAGCAGTGTTTATTAAAGCGGCTGAAGAAGAAATCGGGGCGCAAATAAAAAAAATTAGATTAGTGAGAAGGAATATACGAGACAAATTCAATCCTTTGGAACTACCATGCTTTACGATTCCGGATTTCGGAGGAAGAGAAAAATTCCAAGTAATATTTTGTTCGCGATCGGGCTGGTTATATTTATGGTATTTTGCTGTTTGTACAACTAAAATTTAACTAGAAATATAAGCCGATGGAGTCTTCAAAATTAAATTCGACAATTCTGCTTAGAAAGCCAAAATCAACCAAAGGTCCAACCAATATTCTAACTCATTTCTTCGAAAAGTGCTGGCTTGTTGGCTTGGCTTTGCACGCAAGTTTAAGTTTAAGCAAAGAATATGAAGTGTATAGAAGGCGCATCTGAGCTCAAAAATTCAAATTTTTGTTTGCGAGCTTCATAGAGCGGGGGGAAGCCACAAAAGGGAAGGAGCGGTGCAAGGAGAGCAAGCGCTTCAGTTTACGCTCATTGACTGCGCGAACTGAAGCACACGCCACCACAAACATACATGAAGTGAAAGTACCGCTTCTCCTGTGTACTTTGAGGTGTTGGTGATTGTTTTGGTCTCTCAATAATTTTTTGTGCAAATTTCTCACAGCAACACATCAGCCAGGGCAATGATCGTCGTTTCAACGACGCCAATGCTTTTTGTTGTTGTAGTTTTTGTGTGTATGCTTTTTTGTGTTGGCGATTGGTTTTGCAACATAGTTCGACAAAAATGTGACGTCAATATTGAACAGAATGTTTACTGCCATTATCAATCAAATTAAAATGCTCTCAAAAATGAATTGTGACAAATGTTTCCAAAACTTTAGAAAGGAAGATGAAGTTTTAACTGCGCCAAGTGAAATATTTATTTTCCATAAAAATTATCAATCGGTTACAGACTTTGGTAACCTATTAGCTCCTTCGGATTCCCTTATGGAAGCAAGCAAAAAACACATTCTGGTATTTCACAAAATTTTTGAGTCGGAGCCTGAAAAAATTGGTATTTCGGCATTGGATAGTCGGCATATATATCCGACTTATGCAAGAATTCTACTCCCGAATGGTTCAGTGATAAATGTTGTGACAGTAAATTGAAAATCCTAGATTTTCTTATTATAGTTCTTTTACGCAAACGTTGTATGTGGGCCATAAAAAAAGGAAGCTTCAAACAACGGAAGTTAAAAATTATTGTGGGTCAATAAAACAGCTCTTCCTTTGTTGTTTTTGTATTGCTTATGTTTTACATCGTTTGGAACTTCCTTTTTTTAATTTACTGTCACAGCATTCATCAGGGAATCTGAAGGAGCAAATAGGTTATAACAAAAGTCTCTAATCGATTGATAATTTTTATTACAATTTTTATGGAACATGTTTCACTTAGCGCAGTGAAAACGTCATCATTTCTTAGTTTTTGGAAGCAGATGCCACAATTAATTTTTTAATTATTTAATTAATAATTTAATATTTCTTATCTACAAAATATTTAGCGTAATCATTACTGCTGAAATAAAATAATACAAAAGACAGTTTCGTCTGTCTCAGCATGTAATAGGAGTTGATCCATAGAATCCTGTGTATCTTCGAAATTAGTTGCTACACTTGACCGAGTGATATTTGAATTTTGTCCCAAAATTGCAAAAGTATTTTCTAGTTTATCTTGGTTAAAAAACTTATTTGTTATACAAAATATATGTATTGTATGTATTTATGTATTTCTTTATTTTGCTTAATTTCATCAGTGATTAAAGAACAGATTTTTGTTCTAAAAAATACATTTATCATCCATACATTTAACATCTTTCAAATAATTTCAAAAAGTCTATATAAATTTGTCCGACTCATTATTTAATTGTATAGGCGATCTAAAGCAATTATCCGATTGCCCTATTCATGCAATCAAATATTGGGTCTACTTTTTTGATAAATTTTTTAGGAACTTTGTTTATAGCGATCATATAAGTCGCCATGCCAACCATATTTTATTTTCTTTTCTATGGTTTTGCGCACACTACAGTCGGCAATGAGTACAGGAACAATATGCGACGCCGTGCAGGCTTATAGAAGAAGAACAAAAGCCAGCCAGAAAATAGAAATAGTTTTAAAATTTTAGCTTTTCGCCAGCGCAACAACAGCACATCGTCTTCATCTCCGAATCATCCCACGCCGCAGCAGAGTGCTCACGCAGACTCGCTGCAGTGAGCGTAACCAAAGAGCGCAACACATAAAACTACGTTCTCGCTTGTAAAGCAACGCTCTCATCACATACGTGATCTGTGCGAGCAGAGCGCGGGTTCCAATGTTAGAACCCGCCATACAAAATGTTTGCTTGTATGACATGCGCATTCTGTATGTTTATTTTCTTTGGTTTAAGTCAATGGGGCCAATAATTCAAGTTCCTCTTAACCACTTGTTGACCCCGTCAGATTTTTATAAAGATTGTCCTTTCACAATATTTGAAATCAATAGACCTATTTAATCACGTTTCCCCCATACAAACTCTTAACCCTTGTTAACCCCGTTAGATTTCGATTTTCGAAAAAATGAAAAACACGTGGTCTATTTATCATTTGCAGCACTTCCACCAAACCACACAAACTTTTAAACCTTGGTGTAAGAATTCAATATTAAGGGGGTAATATTGATTTAAAAAAAAAAAGAGGAACACCTGTCGAATTACATCTCGTTTGAAAATCTTTTACTAAGCTTGAAGTCGAAAAATCTTCTTTACATACTCTTAACTTTTGGTTTAGATTTCGATTCTCAAAAAGAAAAACTTTTGCCTACTTATTTTTAATTTGAAATGTTTTCACCAATTTTGAAATCAATAGGCTTATTCATTTTTTGAGTCTTTCCGTATACGAACCCGTTGGCCCCGTTAGATTTTGATTTTCGAAAAGCTGAAAAATACGTGTAGATTTTTTGTGTTTGGAGCATTTTAAAATCAATCAATCTATTAACTCAGGGATTTTCATACAACACTTTAACGCATGTTTTGCCCCTTTAAACCCAAATTTAAAAATCCCGTTTTGGCGGGCGTTAATTTTTCAAAACAAATAAAGGATATTGACCGTTCAGTTAAAAAATATATATATGATATAAATAATATTTTTACTGATTTAAGGAGTATAAACAATTTTTGGTGTAAATGTATATTACAGGTGTAATAAGGGGTCAAAGGTCAAAATTTAGAAAAATTCAAGTGCCTGTATTTTTTTAAATATGCTCAGCCTAGCGCCTCTACTGTTGCAATGTTGAGTCTGATATTCGACGTCATTAATCCTGGTTAAGACCTTTTACAGTCCTTCCCATTAAGTTTTGAAGACAAGCCTTTTCTCCGCTACGGGATATAGAGCATTACCAGATCGCCTTCTCGGAATCCTGCTGTGTTAGCTTGTAGACCGTATCTCCGAGATCTTCTCATCGGCTCTTTCGCAGCCAATCACCGATCATAACTTCTGATCCAATGAATCCTAGCCAATAGAACCGTCTTTTTATCTTGGCGACAGGTTTTGCGATGCCCAGGTGCCCCCACTGGAATCGTTATGGTATGTCTCGATGACATCGTCGATCCTGCCTTTCGGGACCACTATTAGGGAGTTTCTGGTCCTGCCATCCTCACTCTCACATCCTACTCGCAACATAGGCAACCATCCTTCAGTCGTAGACTCAGCCACTGTGCCATCATCTGCCTGCCCAGCCGTACACCCTGCATCTCTGCTTTGATGATTTTTGCGAGTTCTGTATCCTCGCGCTGGTCCTTTTCTCTTGCATAACGCTTACCAATCAGATGTCCACAATGTGTTTTTTGCTTTCGGTTCGCGAACAGTGCCTGCACTCGGTTTTGCACGGACGGCGCGACAGGGCGTCGACATTCCCATGGCTACTGCTTCGCGATGTTCTATCCTGTAGTCATAGCTCTGCAGCCGTTCGATTCATCGTGCTAACTGACCTTCAGTACCTTTAAAGTTCAGAAGCCATTTCAATACCGCATGTTCTGTGCACAGACGAAATTTTTGTCCATGCAGGTATTTTTGAAATATTTGACGCATTTCAGTACTGCCAGCAACTCTTTCCTTGTCACACAGTAGTTGCGTCAGGAGTAGTAGTAGTTTCGACAGGATCTTTCTGTTGTATGCTATCACTTGTTCCCGACCATCTATTACTTGCGATAGCATGCCGCCAATACTGTGTGCGCTTGCATCTGTGTCCAGTAAAAACATCTCCCCGGGCACGAAGAAAGTCAAAATCGGAACAGTGCACAGTTTTCCCTTCAGTCTCGAAAAAGCCTGTTCCTGCTCTTCGCTCCACTTGAATGCTTGTTTCTTTTTCGTCAGTTTGTGTAAGCTGCTGGCTTTGTTCGCCAATCCAGGAACGAATTGTCGGTAATATGTGCACAGGCCCAGGAAATTGCGGAGTTCGTGTAGATTACGTGATCGGGGCCACTTCTTTACCGCCGTGATTTTGCCTTCATCCATATGTATCCCCGTTTTTTCAAGTGGTCGTTGAAGCTTTTACCCATCACGATTATATCGTCGAGGTACAACAGACAGGTCCGCCAAGGTAGCCCTTTTAGCCGCCAATACGAACAGGGCCGAAGATTTTGCGAAGTACCATCCTCTCGAACACCCCAAGGGCCGTTGTGCCGCTACGCGACAGTGTTAATGCTTCCGCGCCATAGAGGAGCACGGGTTGAATAAACGTCCATAGAGTGAAAGTTTTGTCGGTCGAGAGAGGTCTCTGCTCCTGAGTAATCCTTCGCGTTATCTCTAGGCTGACATCATTGCTGCTGTTTATGGCGGAGCCAAGGTAGACGAATTCTTTGACAACTTCAAAAGTATACCTGTCAGCCTCGACGTGAGACTCTAGCCGCTGCGAGTCCTTGCGTGTAGACAGCATATACTTCGTCTTGTCCTCATTTACCACCAGACCCATTTTGGCAGATTCTATTTCGATTGCCGCAAAGGCAGCGGTGACATCTCGCTTGTTACGCCTGATGACGTCAATGTCAACGGCGTAGGCAAGGAGCTGGATACTTTTGTTAAAGATTGTGCCATTACGATGTACACCGACCTTGCACAGAACACTCTCCGTGGTGAAGTTGAAGAGGTCGCAGGACAAAGGATCACCCTGTCTGAAGCCTCGAACGGTATCAAATGAGTCGGAGTCTCTCAACACTCGCAAATTACCGCTCCTTTTCCGACATATCTGGGTGTATTAAACGGATTCAACATTCTGACTGGTATTTTACGGTTTTTGGGTTCCACTAATGTACATCCTATTACGATGTTGTCGTGCCTTTGTTTCTTCAACCCACAGCCGACTTGCCATCGGCCTCGTTCACTTTTGCCCACGCAATTGCCTCGAAATTTGCTGGTACCTTCTGGTGCTGACACGATATAACTTTTCTTACCGTCAAGCTTCGCTCATAGTCGGTGTGCAATGGGAACTCAACATTGGCATACCCCAGCACACTTTCCTTCAAGTCAATCAGTGTCTTACCATGAAATGCATGCCGATAATAATGTAATCTATTATATCCGTGACGATGAACTTAGGTTCCAGGGTGTCGGTGCCGATGGTGATCGTTTTGGTCACCTTCCCCGGAACAAATGCAGTATAACCTTTTGAAAAGAAAAACGGAAAATTGGACCATATACAGCTTATTTTTGTGAATCTAACAAACTGAAAATTTTTGCCTGATTTTGCGAAATCACAAAAATATCAAATGTTATATATTTAATTGTAAAGGGAATTCCACAGGCTACAATATGGTAACAAACTTATTGTACCTTAGTAATGGATTTTTTGAGAAAAAAAATCCGTTTTTAAAAAAATTTTATAAAAAAATTGTTTTTCGCTTAAAACTTTTTATTAGCACATCTTACGTATCTAATGTTGCACATCAAGGTATGAAAAAGACCGTTCGGTTGGATATTAATTGAGTTTTTTTGATAAAAACTTTGAACTTTGACCCGAGCCACGCCTTTTATAGGCGTTTCCCAGGCAAAATCTCTATATAAAAGCATACTCATTTATTTTTTTCACCAGGGTTCGCTATACAGTGGACGTCCAGTATAACGAACTTTCCATTTAAGGAATTTTCGATTTAACGTACGGCCAAATTTTTTCCATTGATGGTTCTATATTACGAACGAAAGTGAAATTTGCTATTCGATATAACGAATATTTTTGTTGTTTTTCACCCTTCGAGCTGTTTTTATTTGGGCATTCACATTCTTTACAATAACAATGAATGTTTGGTTTCTTCAAGTGAACGGTACCTCAGTTGTTTTTGTTTTTGTTACGTTAAAACTTTCAAATTTACGTCAAGTTACCAACATTTTCAAATTCTGTTTGTATGCTTTGCTGATAATTTTCACAGGATTTTTTTTGCGTTCGGTCGGCTTTTTTCTTTTAAAAATTAAAACTTCAATAACACAGGACAACAAAATCGCACTTTTTTCCTGTTGCATGGGGGTTTTCTACTGTTTTTGACTAATTTTGGTGCGCTGATTTCGAGTCTACGCTCAGATTTTTTGTAGCAGTTCTAGTTTGTGAGATACAGGTACCGTGTCACTTTTTCAGATTTTCCACTACTTTTTCCATATTTTGTATCGTAATTTCTAAACCAATAAACCGGTTGATATGATTTTCACCTTGTTGCATTAACAACACCGCACGGTTTCTTTTCCGATGCAATTTATTTTTATAAGTTTTGAACTTCCGCGGTAATTGGACCTCAAAGTTGAAAAATATGGCATTTTAAGGCGTTTTCTTTGATGGTCAAAAACATTCACTTAGAGTTAGGTGTATAATGAAAGCCGACACATCAAGCAATTCAAAACAGCCAAATTATTTGGCGGAATACAATCGGGCGCAATCGCCCGAAACGAGGAAACGAGGTGCTAAACAAAACTTAAATCGCCGGGCTGAGGAGGAGGAGTCGTTAAACTGGAAAAGGAAAGGCATACAGCTGAGGACAGCGACTGGCGAGCGTGTGCCGGTGCAGGGGAAGGGGCATAAATGCAGTACAGTGGACGTCCAATATAACGAATCTTATGTTGTACCCCCAATTTGTTAAATTGAAAAATTTGTTAAATCGATCGAAATTTTTTTGTTTTAAACCTTCTTAAAGAAATAAGTCTCACATATTCAGTTTTTAAACAAATATCTTGTTTTATTCCAGCATTTTCAAAATACAAATATGGCTATGTGTGTACAGTAAAAAAGTCTTCGATGCGCGATTGCCTCTTTTCCGCAAGTAAACTTTTCTGTATGGCCATTTCTCTTGATTGATTACACTGGACAACAGAATGTCTGTTGCATGAAGTTTTTTACATGAATTTGAATAGTTTTTCTACGCTGTTTTCAAAAACATATTCCGTTTTTATGTAACAGCTCCAGTTTTCGAAAAAATGGGCGTGTCACTTTTTTTTCGAATTTTCCTCGACTTTTTTCACATTTTCGACTGTAATTTCCGAAGCAGTAATTCTATCGACATGATTTTTGTATCGTTGCACTTACAACATCTCACACCTTCTTTTCTGCCATTAATCAATTCTATGCGTTCTAAATTGGCGTTGTAATAAGGTTTCAAAGTAGGAAAATATGGAATTTCAAGGAATTTTTTCTGATGCCGAAAATTGTACAGATGTTTCATAAATCAAGTTATGAAGTATATGAATATCTTAAGAAGAAACATGAATTGAAATATGCTGATATTTGTGAAAGTTATAAGAAAATTGGAAGAAAGGAGAAATTATTCCACATAACAGCAAGGAAAAAGGATAAGTACACTTTTTTGTCGTTAAATTAGACATAAAATTAAAATAAAGCTCTTTGTAACTGCCTGAGCAAAGAAAAAACAGGCACCGACAAAAACAAAATGTTTCCAAAATCATAGAGTGATGCTACCTCTTAAATCATGGTTTTGTGTATAACACTTTAACTTATTTGCACCCTTTTTTATAGATGGTCCAGAAGCCTGAGTGGCCATGAAGCAGTGGTCACATCCGAGCTTAACGCGCGTCACGAGGGAAGCGGTGAACGAGACTAAAATACGAATATCTGTTGCCAATGATCTCACGTTCGTTGTTATTTAATAATTTGTATAATTGTTTATATTTGCTTAGAAGAAAATTGTAAATAAAAACAAAGCATAATTAAAAATAAACTTTTATTCATTCGGTAATTTTATAATGGATGTAACCAGTTAGTAACCGATACTGTAACTGGTATTTCCGCTAAGCATTCCGATACTGTAACCAGTACTTTAACCGATACTGTAACTGGTATTTTATCAGTTATGTACCCAGTACGTGTGACGGAAGAGTGAGCGAGAAAACTATATGCATCATATTTCTACATACTACATGAGTGCGAGCAGGATGGAAGCTCACATGTATACATGAGTTTCGGTCACTTTATACCCATCGCCTTAAGAATGTCACTAGGAGCTGTAACGGAAACCTCTGTTATGTGACCGGTAACATGACCGGTACGCAGTATCGGTTAAAGTACGTTCCTTGCTGGGAATGCAGTACCATATGACAGCGTAAACAGCGACACAGCCGCGTGTGGCGCACGGACGTACATGCACAGACCTGCATAGCGTTGTAGTCGAAATACAGTTTTCGGCGCACAGTCAACACGTTCTCTTGCAAAAATTGAAGAACTAATTGAGAAAGTGCGGGGACAGCTGGCAGTGCCGTCACAGTACATTCGGTTTATATTAATAAAATAAATTCAAATTCCCACTTTATCGGCTTAATGATTTTTGTTTTTATTGTTATAGTTAAAAGTCATTATAAAATGTTATTATTTCACATATACTTAAGAAGATACGGTTTATACACAACCTTACAACTAGGGTAGTATATAATTTTGTTTAAATAAGCTTAACAGTTGGTACAAAATTGGACTTAAAGGAAAAACTATTAGCAAAAAACCTTTATAAGGAGTGTCCACGAAAAAACTGATCCCTCTTCCTTAATTTTTTAAATTTTTTGGGAGCGCACCTCAACAGTAGGCTTTGCTTTTTCTAGAAGGTTAAACTTCACAAAAACTAATTGCATTTAGTTTCATTTTGATTTTAACTCTCGAGCGAAATGACAGTGAACGAAATTCAGCAGCGAAAAAGATTGTGCACACTTTGAATGAAAATCCTACATGGACCCAAAAAAGGGTAGCAAAACATGTGGGTGTCGGTGTTGCAACGGTGACAAGGGTTGTTAAAAATTTTAAGTAACACCTCTCTGTTGAGAGGGCTTTAGGTTCTGGGAGAAAGGCTGGTCCTGCCAACGCAAATGTTGCCAATGCAGTGAAGTGGCATTTTAAGAAAAAGTCGAATGCATCCGTCCGTGATACAGCATCCATAGTGGGAGTATCAAAAAAGTTTGTCCAAAAAACTAAAAATAATGCTCAACTTAAATCATATAGAGTGCAAAAAGTTCCGGATAGAAGCGATGACAAGGAAAATGAGGCCAAAAAGCAAGGTAGAAAGTTGTATGAACAGTTCCTTACAAAATTTGATTGCTGCGTCATGGAGTTTCATCGTCCATACTGTTACGAAAATCCGAGTTCTCTAAGTTCGTTTTGGATTGTGCTTGAAAATAAAACTACTTCAGTTACTCAGCGCAAACGCAGTCAACAATCAACAATCACTTTATTTACAAATTTACACTTGTTACTACTTTACACTACTACTATTGCATGTTTCCCCTTTGCTTGCTCAACACAGACTCGTCTCCTTGCGCTGCACACTGCTGCTTTTATACCAGTTTTCTTATCGCGCCGAAGTTTCTTGCAACTTCCAATTGGAAAACGCTCGACCATTTCCGCACAGCCCATTCCTTCGCGAACCATCCTTGCCATATCGGACTATACCAAGCGAATTATACCAAATTTGCCGTACTTCAAAGCGCATGCCTAAAAGTATGCTATGCATTCATGCATAGCACAGCACAAAGTGCTTCATCGTAACACTGCCTACCACTTAGACTTGTTCGTCCCGAACAAGTGCCGAGGCTCCGCCGGAGTAAGACGCCAGGCGCTCCAAATGGACTACTTTCAACCTGGCGTTTCTGTTGCCGCAGCGTTGAACCCTGTACACCACGTCATTAATCTTTGTCACGACTTTGTACGGTCCTTCCCATGATGTTTGAACTTCTGGAGACAAACCTTCCTTCCGCTGCGGGTTGTTGAGCATTACCAGATCACCTTCTTGGAACCCTTCTGGGTTAGCCCGTAGACCATAGCTCGCTGTTAACCTTTTTTCGACTAGTTGAGTGCGGCTCCGTGATCTTCTCCTCGGCCCTTTCGCAGCCGAACACCGATCACAGTTTCTGATCCACTCAGCGACAGACTCCTGGCATCCTACCCAATAGAACCGCCTTCTTATCTTGGCGACAGTTTTTGCGATGCCTAGGTGCCCTCCACTGGAGTCGTTATGGTTTGCCTTGATGACATCGTCGATCCGACCTTTTGGGACCAATATTAGGGATTTTCTGGTCCTGCCATCCCTGCTCTCCCACTCGTGGTATAGGCAGCCATTCTTCAGACGTAGACTTTGCCACTGTGCCCAGTAAGCCTTCGCGATCGGGCTCTCACCAGCCATCTCCTGCCAGCCCGGCCGTACTCTCCGCGCTCTGCCTTTGATGATGTTTGCGAGATCCGAATCCTCGCACTGGTCCTTCTGTAGTCTTACCGCAAGTCAATCTTCCTCTTGTAGAACTCTTACCGACCGAACATCCACAATTTGTCCCTTGTTTTCGGCTTGCGAATTATGCTTGCCCTCGGTTTTGCAAGAATGGTGTGGCAGAGCGTCAGCACATTTTGGCGACGTCTGCTGTTCAGAACGCTTCTCTCGTAGATGACAGTCTCGTGATATGTGGCCTAGCTTGCCACATCGCCAGCAACTGACTCTAGATGACACTGCCCGCAGCCTCGCTGATGCCTCTGAGCTCACTGTCTGGCTTTGCGTGAGACGTCCAGATTGGGCTCGACGCTTTTCCGCAGATGAATGTCGAACACTTCCTCTCCAGGCCGCCTCATACGTCAATGCGCTTGTCACCATCTCATGAAGACCTTCAATAAACGCCTCAATCTTCATCCTCTCGAGATAATCAGCGCCGAAATTCGCGTAGCACAACTGTACGAGCCGCTCAATGTCTGCTGCATATTGTCACGATGAAGCACTATGCATGAATGCATAGCATACTTTTAGGCATGCACTTTGAAGTACGGCAAATTTGGTATAATTCGCTTGGTATAGTCCGATATGGGAAGGATGGTTCGCGAAGGAATGGGCTGTGCGAGAATGGTCGAGCGTTTTCCAATTGGAAGTTGCAAGAAACTTCGGCGCGATAAGAAAACTGGTATAAAAGCAGCAGTGTGCAGCGCAAGGGGTCGAGTCTGTGTTGAGCAAGCAAAGTGGTAACAAGTGTAGATACAAGCGAAGTGTAAATCTGTAAATAAAGTTATTGTTGATTTTCTGATACGAACTAGTCATTTGCGTAACATTTGGTGTCAGAAGTGGGATTGTGCTACTGAAAATAAAATTATAAAAACGCAGACATGGTTAAACTCGAGCTGCTGAAGGTGGACCAGCTGAAGAAGGAGCTTGCTGCCTGGAATTTGCCGACTGCTGGCGGAAAGGTGGAGTTGCAGCTGCGCTTGCAAGAGGCGTGTGAATGACGAGGCATCGATTGGAACGAGTTCGGAACGCAGGAGCAAGAGGCGTCAGCCAAGGAGGAGGAATCGCCTGCGGGTGCTGCGTCGCTGCAAAGTACGGCTGCAGCGGCTGCGCCACCACAAGCATTGGACATGAGCCAGCTAATGGTTGCAATGAAAGGCATGTTCGAGGCTTCCAACCAGAAAATGGAAACTGCAAATCGTGAAAATCGTGAAATGTCGGCGCACATGGCAGAGCGAATGGAAAGCAAGCTTCAGGAAAATTCTGCACTCTTGGAACAGAAAGTGGAAGAAATCTCCAACAATCTCGATGTGAAGGTGGAGCACCTGGGAGCTCAAGTGGAACACTTGGATAAACGAGTCGACGGCCTGGATGATTCTCTGAACAGACGAGTTGACGACCTGGATGAGTCCTTAAATAAACGAGTTGACAGTCTGGAAGATTCGATGCACAGAAAAATAGACGAACGGCTTAGAGAGGTACGGCCACGAGAATGTTTGCCGCCGGTTCCGGAAAGTTTCGCCACCCGGACAGAAGTGCCTACTTATGATGGTGTTACGCCGTTCGATACATTTAAACTGCAATTCGACTTGGCTTCTTTGGAACATCAGTTGACCGATATCAGGAAAGGTCGCAGATTGGCACTGGCGCTAAAAGGTCCTGCAGACATTGAGCGGCTCGTACAGTTGTGCTACCCGAAATTCGGCGCTGATGATCTCGAGAGGATGAAGATTGAGTCGCTTATTGAAGGTCTTTATGATCCGGAAACACGTCACAGTGCGTTGATGATGGGCAAGCCGACATTTAAGGAGACGGTGACTAGCGCGATGACATATGAGGCGACATGGATTGGAGGCACTCGGTATGCACCTGCAAGGATACGTCAAATCCAGCCGGACAGCGACATTCCGATCCAGGCCATAAGCTCTGAGACACAGGTCAGGCCGCGGTTGGCCTCCTCTAAAATTGTTTTCTGGACATGCGGCAAGCAGGGTCACATAGTACGAGACTGCCGCCAACGAAAGAGGCATTCCCGTTCTCGATCGCAATCGCCTGAAGCGAGGAATACTGACAATCGAGGCTCAGTCAACAACCGCAGGGCTGAGGACGACGAGTCGTTAAACTAAAACGGGTTAGCCCAAAGGGGCGTGAGCTGATCCCCACAACCTGCTGCCCCACCGTCCTTGTCTCGCAGTTGAAACGACAACCCAGCAGCTTGGCGATTGAAGGAAAGATAGATGGAAAGTTGTTTGTGTTGACACTGGATACTGGCGCGTCATATTCGATCATAAAACGGAGGCTTCTGAAGAATTGGGAACCACTGCATGGCATACAGCTGAGAACTGCGACTGGCGAGCGTGCGCCGGTAAGAGGAAAAGTTACAAAAACAATTGCTATCGGCACCAGCAGCCTGGAACATGAGTTCATCGTCGCGGATATAATGGACGACGCGATTATCGGCGTATGCCAACGTTGAATTTCCCCTGCACACCGGCTATGAGCGAAGCGTGGCGGTAAGGAAAGTTGTCTCGTGTCAACACCAGAAGATACCAGCGAATTCCGAGGCGATTATGTGGGCAAAGGTGGACGAGGACGATGGGACAAGTCGGCTGTGGGTTGTAGAAGCGCCAAAACAAGGATACGACAACATAATTATCGGACGTACATTAGTGGAACCCAAAAATGGCAAAATACCAGTCAGGATACTCAACCCACTGAACACACCCAGATATGTCGGAAAAGATGCGGTCATTGGCGAGTGTAGAGAGGCTGAAGCAGTTGTCAATTGCGAAAGCAGTCCACCCAGAGGAAGTAGGAAACGCGGTTCTAACATGGACGCCGTACCGCAGGAGAACCAGTGGAGCAGCGATTTAACAGCCGAACAGAAACAGAAGGCGCGGTCACTCCTGCAGCACTATGGGTCAATATTTGCAGCAGAAGCAGGCGGAAGAACAGCCATAGTGAAGCACAACATCGACGCCGGAAGTGCGAAACCGATCCGCCAACAGCCAAGACGAGTTCCTCTGGCCAAGAGGGAAGAGGTCGCAACTTTAATCGAAAACATGGGTAAAGAAAAGATCATAGAGCCTTCGTCAGGCCCTTGGTGTTCGCCGGTCGTGCTAGTCAAGAAAAAGGATGGCAGTACCCGGTTTTGTGTGGACTATCGGAAGCTCAATGACGTGACCAAGAAGGACAGTTATCCACTACCTCGAAGCGATGACACTCTGGACACACTGTCAGGCACACAGTGGTTTTCCACACTCGACTTACGCAGCGGCTATTGGCAGGTAGAGCTTGCGGACAAGGACAAGGAGAAAACGGCTTTCAGTGTTGGCGATGGTTTGTGGCAGTTCACCGTCATGCCGTTTGGACTCTGCAACGCACCAGCGACATTCGAGCGGCTAATGGAACGTGTGCTAAAAGGGCTGCATTGGCGGACGTGTCTGGTGTACCTCGACGACATAATCGTGATGGGCAAAAGCTTCGACGACCACCTGGAAAAGCTGAAGGAGGTATTCGAGCGAATACAACAAGCCGGGCTTAAACTTAACCCAAAGAAATGCTCGCTGTTTCAAAAGGAGGTCAAGTATCTGGGTCACACGGTTTCCGCCCGCGGAGTACATACGGATGAAGGAAAAATCACGGCGGTGTAAGAGTGGCCCCGACCACGCAATCTACACGAACTCCGCAGTTTCCTGGGCCTGTGCACATACTACCGAAGATTCGTTCCTGGATTTGCGAACATAGCTGGTACCTTGCACAAACTGACAAAGAAGAATCAAGCCTTCGCGTGGGGTGAAGAGCAGGAGCAGGCTTTTGCACGACTGAAGGAAAAACTGTGCACTGCTCTAATTCTGGCCTTCCCCGTGCCTGGAGAGATGTTTGTGCTGGATACAGATGGAAGTGGGCATAGTATTGGTGGTGTGCTATCACAGATAATAGATGGCCAAGAACAAGTGATAGCATACTACAGCAAAATTTTGTCGAAACCTGAACGCAACTACTGTGTGACACGAAGAGAGTTGCTGGCGGTATTGGAATGCGTGAAACATTTCCACAAATACCTGTATGGGCAAAAGTTTCGCTTGCGCACAGATCATGCTGCATTGAAATGGCTACTGAACTTTAGAGCTCCTGAAGGCCAATTGGCGCGGTGGATCGAGCGGCTGCAGAGCTACGACTACACTATAGAGCATCGCAAGGGTAGCAGTCATGGAAATGCCGATGCCTTGTCACGCCGTCCGTGTAAAACTGAATGCAGGCATAGTTCGCGAGCCGAAAGCAAGGAACAGATAGTGGACGTCCGATTGGTGAGCGTTATGCCATAGGAAGAGTGGTCTGCGGAGAGGATACAAAAGGACCAGCGCGAGGATACGGATCTTAAAAAAATCATTGAAGGCAAGGAGCAAGGCGCACGTCCAGACTGGCAGGAGATGGCCGGTGAAAGCCCGATCGCGAAAGCTTACTGGGCACAGTGGCAAAGTCTGCGGCTGTCTGATGGCTGCCTATACCGCGAGTGGGAGAGTGAGGATGGCCGGACCAGCAATTCCCTAATTGTAGTCCCGAAATGCAGGATCAACGAGGTGATCGAGGCATACCATAACGACTCCAGCGGAGGGCACCTAGGCATCACAAAAACTGCCACCAAAATAAAAATACGATTCTACTGGGTAGGATGCCAGGAGTCTGTCGCCGATTGGATTAAGAGCTGTGATCGATGTTCGGCTGCGAAAGGGCCGACAAGACGATCTTGGGGCCGCATGCAGCAGTACAACGTGGGAGCGCCCTTCGAGCGAATTGCCATGGACGTCGCCGGGCCATTCCCACTTAGCACGCAAGGCAACAAATATGTGCTGGTGGTAATGGACTATTTCAGCAAATGGCCCGAAGTGTATCCGATTCCTAACCAGGAGGCCACCACGATCGCGGAAATGCTGGTAAACAACTGGGTGGCCAGATTTGGAGTTCCGCTGGAGTTGCACTCGGATCAAGGCCGGAATTTCGAGTCTCTGGTATTGAATGAAGTGTGTGAGCTACTAGGAATAAGGAAAACTCGCACCTGTCCTTTGCATCCCCAGTCCGACGGCATGGTGGAACGATTCAATCGGACGCTGGAAGAATATCTGCGGAACGTAGTAGGCAGAAATCAAAAGGATTGGGACACGCATATTCCGCTGTTCTTGATGGCGTATAGGTCAGCCCCGCACGATACGACATCACTCACTCCAGCCCGAGCAGTGTTCGGCACGGAGCTGAGGTTGCCTGCTGACTTGAAGTTCGGAGTTGTCAGCACGACGGAAGGCGCTAAGACTGATTACGTAGTCAATAAGCGGTCGGAGCTGGAAGAAATCCACCAGTTTATAAGGGACCGTATCCAACTGGTCAGCGATAAGATGAAAGCCAGATATGATCTACGGGCTAACACAGCGGGGTTGCAAGAAGGCGATCTGGTAATGCTTTACAACCCGCAGCGGAGGAAAGGTTTGTCTCCAAAACTTCAAACATCATGGGAAGGACCGTACAAGGTCGTGACCAGGATTAATGACGTGGTGTACAGGGTTCAACGCTGCGGCAACAGAAACGCCAGGTTGAAAGTAGTCCATTTGGAGCGCCTGGCGTCTTACTCCGGCGGAGCCTCGGCACTTGTTCGGGACGAACAAGTCTAAGTGGTAGGCAGTGTCACGATGAAGCACTTTGTGCTGTGCTATGCATCAATGCATAGCATACTTTTAGGCATGCACTTTGGAGTACGGCCAATTTGGTATAATTCGCTTGGTATAGTCCGATATGGCAAGGATGGTTCGCGAAGGAATGGGCTGTGCGAGAATGGTCGAGCGTTTTCCAATTGGAAGTTGCAAGAAACTTCGGCGCGATAAGAAAATTCCTCCAGGAAAATTCCAAGGAAATTTCCTCCACCTTCTGCTCTATGCGCGCAGAATTTGTCGCCATTCCATTTGCGCCGATATTTCACGATTTGCACTTTCAAATTTTTCCGCATTTTCCTGGAGTTTGCTTTCCATTTGTTCTGCTACTTCTCGGTTCGCTGTTTCCATTTTTGCTATTTCCTGATTCGTAGTTTCCAGTTTCGCTGCCATTTGCGCCGATATTTCAGCAGAAGTTTCCTGAAACATGCCTCTCATTGCAACCATAAGCTGGCTCATGTCCATTGCTTGTGGTGGCGCAGCCGCTGCAGCCGTACTTTGCATCGCCGCAGCACCCGCAGACGATTCCTCCACCTTGGCCGACGCCTCTGGCTCCTGCGTCCCGAACTCGTGCGCAGTTAAATCGATGCCTCGTGATTCACATGCCTCTCGCAAGCGCAGCTGCAACTCCACCTTTCCGCCAGCAGTCGGTAAATTCCAGGCAGCCAGCTCTTTCCTCAGCTGGTCCACCTTCAGCAGCTCGAGTTTAACCATGTCTGCGTTTTTATAATTTTATTTTCATTAGCACAATCCCACTTCTGACACCAAATGTTACGAAAATTCAAATTCGGTTGGATTGTGCTTGAAAATAAAACTACTTCAGTTACTCAGCGCAAACGCAGTCAACAATCAATAATTACTTTATTTACAAATTTACACTTGTTACTACTTTATACTACTACTATTGCATGTTTCCCCTTTGCTTGCTCAACACAGACTCGACTCCTTGCGCTGCACACTGCTGCTTTTATACCAGTTTTCTTATCGCGCCGAAGTTTCTTGCAACTTCCAATTGGAAAACGCTCGACCATTCTCGCACAGCCCATTCCTTCGCGAACCATCCTTGCCATATCGGACTATACCAAGCGAATTATACCAAATTTGCCGTACTTCAAAGCGCATGCCTAAAAGTATGCTATGCATTCATGCATAGCACAGCACAGCACAAAGTGCTTCATCGTAACAATACGTTAAAGGCGACTTTCAACAATTGCCCGGGCAGCAGTTTTACGTTGCCGCAGCTAAAGGAGCTATTTCTAAAAAATTTAAAACACAAACAATGTCCAAAATCCCAAAAAAGTTCCTTGTATGACAGCAAAGAATATGAAGTAATATAGAACGCGCATGTGGACACAAAAGTGTTTTCGGCTGTTATGATGCGAGCGGAAGAGCGAAGCGTAGGCATTTGAGAATGTTAAGTTCATAACATTTTCTGTTAGATTTGCGTAGGACAAGAGCAGAGAGCTGCAATTATTCTCTTTTTTAAGTCATTGGTTGAATAATACAAGAAAGAGTATTAGGGATATGAGTGAAAGAAAAACATCCCATTCATATCCACGCATACTCGTTTACGCATGCACACATATTTTGTGTGTAAACAATTAATAAGTTCTTTGCTGATATGAACCGGTGCGTGCTCAGCTCTGTCATTGGGTGAATAGGTTTATTGTGTTATACCGTAATCACTCACAACACCAAGAAACACCAATGGTTCAATGGAATGATTCATTCGAGTAATTTTCAGTTTCGCTTTCTCCTTAGTTGAATTTGAGAATATTGCAACAAAAAGCTGAAAACCAAAATGCAGGTCAATAAATGCAAAACATGCACAGCAGCAACCAGATACGCGTCCAAAAGCAAACAAAAACTCTTTAGCAAAAAACAAAAAAAATAGTATCAAAAATGATACTATAGGGAAGTAGGGTTAAACAAATATCTTGTTTTATTCCAGCATTTTCAAACTACAAATATGGCTATGTGTGTACAGTAAAAGAGTCTTCGATGCGCGATTGCCTCTTTTCCGCAAGTAAACTTTTCTGTATGGCCATTTCTCTTGATTGATTACACTGGACAACAGAATCTCTGTTGCATGAAGTTTTTTACATGAATTTGAATAGTTTTTCTACGCTGTTTTCAAAAACATATTCCGTTTTTATGTAACAGCTCTAGTTTTCAAAGAATGGGCGTGTCACTTTTTTTTCGAATTTTCCTCGACTTTTTTCACATTTTCGACTGTAATTTCCGAAGCAGTAATTCTATCGACATGAGTTTTGTATCGTTGCACTTACAACATCTCACACCTTCTTTTCTGCCATTAATCAATTTTATGCGTTCTAAATTGGCGTTGCAATAAGGTTTCAAAGTAGGAAAATATGGAATTTCAAGGCATTTTTTCTGATGCCGAAAATTGTACAGATGTTTCATAAATCAAGTTATGAAGTATATGAATATCTTAAGAAGAAACATGAATTGAAATATGCTGATATTTGTGAAAGTTATAAGAAAATTGGAGGAAAGGAGAAATTATTCCACATAACAGCAAGGAAAAAGGATAAGTACATTTTTTTGTCGTTAAATTAGACATAAAATTAAAATAAAGCTCTTTGTAACTGCCTGAGCAAAGAAAAAACAGCATTTCGTTATAGTGTAGATTAATGAAATCTTTTTGCGGCTCCGAGGCACCGACAAAAACAAAATGTTTCCAAAATCATAGAGTGATGCTACCTCTTAAATCATGGTTTTGTGTATAACACTTTAACTTATTTGCACCCTTTTTTATAGATGGTCCAGAAGCCTGAGTGGCCATGAAGCAGTGGTCACATCCGAGCTTAACGCGCGTCACGAGGGAAGCGGTGAACGAGACTAAAATACGAATATCTGTTGCCAATGATCTCACGTTCGTTGTTATTTAATAATTTGTATAATTGTTTATATTTGCTTAGAAGAAAATTGTAAATAAAAACAAAGCATAATTAAAAATAAACTTTTATTCATTCGGTAATTTTATAATGGATGTAACCAGTTAGTAACCGATACTGTAACTGGTATTTCCGCTAAGCATTCCGATACTGTAACCAGTACTTTAACCGATACTGTAACTGGTATTTTATCAGTTATGTACCCAGTACGTGTGACGGAAAAGTGAGCGAGAAAACTATATGCACCATATTTCTACATACTACATGAGTGCGAGCAGGATGGAAGCTCACATGTATACATGAGTTTCGGTCACTTTATACCCATCGCCTTAAGAATGTCACTAGGAGCTGTAACGGAAACCTCTGTTATGTGACCGGTAACATGACCGGTACGCAGTATCGGTTAAAGTACGTTCCTTGCTGGGAATGCAGTACCATATGACAGCGTAAACAGCGACACAGCCGCGTGTGGCGCACGGACGTACATGCACAGACCTGCATAGCGTTGTAGTCGAAATACAGTTTTCGGCGCACAGTCAACACGTTCTCTTGCAAAAATTGAAGAACTAATTGAGAAAGTGCGGGGACAGCTGGCAGTGCCGTCACAGTACATTCGGTTTATATTAATAAAATAAATTCAAATTCCCACTTTATCGGCTTAATGATTTTTGTTTTTATTGTTATAGTTAAAAGTCATTATAAAATGTTATTATTGCACATATACTTAAGAAGATACGGTTTATACACAACCTTACAACTAGGGTAGTGTATAATTTTGTTTAAATAAGCTTAACAGTTGGTACAAAATTGGACTTAAAGGAAAAACTATTAGCAAAAAACCTTTATAAGGAGTGTCCACGAAAAAACTGATCCCTCTTCCTTAATTTTTTAAATTTTTTGGGAGCGCACCTCAACAGTAGGCTTTGCTTTTTCTAGAAGGTTAAACTTCACAAAAACTAATTGCATTTAGTTTCATTTTGATTTTAACTCTCGAGCGAAATGACAGTGAACGAAATTAAGCAGCGAAAAAGATTGTGCACACTTTGAATGAAAATCCTACATGGACCCAAAAAAGGGTAGCAAAACATGTGGGTGTCGGTGTTGCAACGGTGACAAGGGTTGTTAAAAATTTTAAGTAACACCTCTCTGTTGAGAGGGCTTCAGGTTCTGGGAGAAAGGCTGGTCCTGCCAACGCAAATGTTGCCAATGCAGTGAAGTGGCATTTTAAGAAAAAGTCGAATGCATCCGTCCGTGATACAGCATCCATAGTGGGAGTATCAAAAAAGTTTGTCCAAAAAACTAAAAATAATGCTCAACTTAAATCATATAGAGTGCAAAAAGTTCCGGATAGAAGCGATGATAAGGAAAATGAGGCCAAGAAGCAAGGTAGAAAGTTGTATGAACAGTTCCTTACAAAATTTGATTGCTGCGTCATGGAGTTTCATCGTCCATACTGTTACGAAAATCCGAGTTCTCTAAGTTCGTTTTGGATTTTGCTTGAAAATAAAACTTACCAGTTCGCCTTCTTGGAACCCTTCTGGGTTAGCCCGTAGACCATAGCTCGCTGTTAACCTTTTTTCGACTAGTTGAGTGCGGCTCCGCGATCTTCTTTTCGGCCCCTTGGCAGCCGAACACCGATCACAGCCTCTGATCCACTCAGCGACAGACTCCTGGCATCCTACCCAATAGAACCGCCTTCTTATCTTGGCGACAGTTTTTGCGATGCCTAGGTGCCCACTGGAGTCGTTATGGTTTGCCTTGATGACGTCGTCGATCCGGCCTTTTGGGACCACCATTAGGGATTTTCTGGTCCTGCCATCCCTGCTCTCCCACTCGCGGTATAGGCAGCCATCCTTCAGACGTAGACTTTGCCACTGTGCCCAGTAAGCCTTCGCGATCGGGCTCTCACCAGCCATCTCCTGCCAGCCCGGCCGTACTCTCCGCGCTCTGCCTTTGATGATTTTTGCGAGATCCGTATCCTCGCGCTGGTCCTTCTGTAGTCTTACCGCAAGCCAATCTTCCTCTTGTAGAACTCTTACCGACCGAACATCCACAATTTGTCCCTTGTTTTCAGCTTGCGAATTATGCTTGCCCTCGGTTTTGCAAGAATGGTGTGGCAGAGCGTCAGCACATCTTGGCGACGTCTGCTGTTCAGAACGCTTCTCTCGCAGATGGCAGTCTCGTGATATGTGGCCTAGCTTGCCACATCGCCAGCAACTGACTCTAGATGACACTGCCCGCAGCCTCGCTGATGCCTCTAAGCTCACTGTCTGGCTTTGCGTGACACGTCCAGATTGGGCTCGACGCCTTTCCGCAGATGAATGTCGAACACATCCTCTCCAGGCCGCCTCATACGTCAATGCGCTTGTCACCGTCTCACGGAATGTCGGCTTCATCATCATCAATGTACTGCGACGTGTCTCCGGGTCATGAAGACCTTCAATAAACGCCTCAATCTTCATCCTCTCGAGATAATCAGAGCCGAAATTCGCGTAGCACAACTGTACGAGCCGCTCAATGTCTCTTTGCCTGCGGTTCTTCAGCTCACAGTAGTACAGCGTTTTGTTGTGCTCGTCACTGTATTTGGCCGCCAGCGCCTTTATGACGGTCTCGTAATCACCTCGAAAACCTTCCGGAACTGTCCTTATTACCTCAGCTGCAGGACCTCTTAGAGCCAGCATCAGTCTCCGACCTCTCCTAACATCGGTCCACTGACTCTCCAAAGCAGCCATATCGAATTGTAGTTTGAATGTGTCGAATGACGTAGTACCATCATAAGTAGGCACTTCTATGGCAAAACTTTCCTCAACTGACTGCACCCTTGCTCGCAGCTGTACCTCTCTAAGCCGCTCCTCCAGACTGTCAACCCGTTTGTCCCAATTGTCCATTCGCGTCTCGAGATGCTCAACTTTCCCGTTCAGTCTATCGGAAATTTCCTCCACCTTCTGCTCTATGCGCGCAGAATTTGTCGCCATTCCATTTGCGCCGATATTTCACGATTTGCACTTTCAAATTTTTCCGCATTTTCCTGGAGTTTGCTTTCCATTTGTTCTGCTACTTCTCGGTTCGCTGTTTCCATTTTTGCTATTGATTCGTAGTTTCCAGTTTCGCTGCCATTTGCGCCGATATTTCAGCAGAAGTTTCCTGAAACATGCCTCTCATTGCAACCATAAGCTGGCTCATGTCCATTGCTTGTGGTGGCGCAGCCGTTGCAGCCGTACTTTGCATCGCCGCAGCACCCGCAGACGATTCCTCCACCTTGGCCGACGCCTCTGGCTCCTGCGTCCCGAACTCGTGCGCAGTTAAATCGATGCCTCGTGATTCGCATGCCTCTCGCAAGCGCAGCTGCAACTCCACCTTTCCGCCAGCAGTCGGCAAATTCCAGGCAGCCAGCTCTTTCCTCAGCTGGTCCACCTTCAGCAGCTCGAGTTTAACCATGTCTGCGTTTTTATAATTTTATTTTCATTAGCACAATCCAACTTCTGACACCAAATGTTACGAAAATTCAAATTCGGTTGGATTGTGCTTGAAAATAAAACTACTTCAGTTACTCAGCGCAAACGCAGTCAACAATCAACAATTACTTTATTTACAAATTTACACTTGTTACTACTTTACACTACTACTATTGCATGTTTCCCCTTTGCTTGCTCAACACAGACTCGACTCCTTGCGCTGCACACTGCTGCTTTTATACCAGTTTTCTTATCGCGCCGAAGTTTCTTGCAACTTCCAATTGGAAAACACTCGACCATTCTCGCACAGCCCATTCCTTCGCGAACCATCCTTGCCATATCGGGCTATACCAAGCGAATTATACCAAATTTGCCGTACTTCAAAGTGCATGCCTAAAATTATGCTATGCATTCATGCATAGCACAGCACAAAGTGCTTCATCGTAACAATACGTTAAAGGCGACTTCCAACAATTGCCCGGGCAGCAGTTTTACGTTGCCGCAGCTAAAGGAGCTATTTCTAAAAAATTTAAAACACAAACAATGTCCAAAATCCCAAAAAAGTTCCTTGTATGACAGCAAAGAATATGAAGTAATATAGAACGCGCATGTGGACACAAAAGTGTTTTCGGCTGTTATGATGCGAGCGGAAGAGCGAAGCGTAGGCATTTGAGAATGTTAAGTTCATAACATTTTCTGTTAGATTTGCGTAGGACAAGAGCAGAGAGCTGCAATTATTCTCTTTTTTAAGTCATTGGTTGAATAATACAAGAAAGAGTATTAGGGATATGAGTGAAAGAAAAACATCCCATTCATATCCACGCATACTCGTTTACGCATGCACACATATTTTGTGCGTGAACAATTAATAAGGTCTATGCTGATATGAACCGGTGCGTGCTCAGATCTGTCACTGAGTGAATAGGTTTATTGTGTTATACCGTAATCACTCACAACACAAAGAAACACCAATGGTTCAATGGAATGATTCATTCGAGTAATTTTCAGTTTCGCTTTCTCCTTAGTTGAATTTGAGAATATTGCAACAAAAAGCTGAAAACCAAAATGCAGGTCAATAAATGCAAAACATGCACAGCAGCAACCAGATACGCGTCCAGAAGCAAACAAAAACTTTAGCAAAAAGCGCAAAGCACAACACGAATTATTACTCAACTGTGAGTCGTGAGTCAAATCAGATTATGAGTCAGTAACCAATAGATACACAAAATACCGGTACACATTCGTGTAAGAGTATTTTGATGTTTTGGTGCGAATGAGTAATAGTATTTTGTTGAATTGGTTTGGGTATTCACTTGCACCAATTGTTATGGCTCATGACTTAAGTATACTAATTTTATTAGTACTCATTGCCAGTCTCTGGACAACAGTAAAAAGCAATGTTATTGTTCGCAACGGCTTCACTCGTGTACATTGAAATGGTGGTTGTTGTAGCGTAGTGATCGCTCAATCATTTTTTGCATGTATGTTTCTTGATCTTGTTTGCCGAAGCGCAAGCAGAGAGCAAACAACGAACCAAAGCATCGTCATCGTAGTTTCAACGAAGATGACTCGGGATTCGCTTATGTTTTTGTTGTCGATTATTGTGTGTATGCTTTTTTGGTTTTTGTGCACAAATTGCTGTAATGTCACCAATGACTACATGATTCGCCATACAAACGCCAGGGCAAGGGCTGCTGGTGCGTTCGATGTTTATTTGCAAATAAAATAATTGGTTTTGTTTTGCTTTCATTCTGTAGTACGTTTATAGGAAATTGATTGCAAAAAAACGTTGTTGCTCAAAAACGTCATAAGTATGTTGCCTCGTGTTTTAATATGATTTTACTTCAGTTTTTGCTGACTGCCCTCAAAGCCTTAACGTTTGCATTGCTTGAGTTGCAGCTCTGCGTTTGAAAAGAGTTCAACTTGCCATCACTGTTTCTTGCTGCACTAGAAACGGCAAACTCAATGAGACATGAACTTAAGGAAAAAGCAACCGAATATCTGCTGACTTCAGCGTATGAAATAATTTATTTCTGCTTTTTTTTGTACGCGTTACTTTGCTTTGGGTAAAAAAACCCGTACACTATCGGACGATTGGAAAAAGCAAAAAATTGTCTGAAAATCTTTTCTCCTCCGAGTTTCGCGTCACGTAGTCACTGATGTCACTATCAATCGAAACTTTGTGGTGTATGGCTGTTTGCTCAGATGCTGCGCTTTGATTGATTTTAGAAACCTGCAAATATTTAGACGTGGCTGAATCCAATTTGAAATTTTTACAAATATTTTTACGTGGCGAGTTCCAATTAAAATTATTTGTTTATATTTTGACGTGGTTGATACCAATTTTGAAACTTTTGCAGCTGTTTCTTTGAAGTGGTTGAATCCAGTTTGAAATTTTTACAAATATTTTTACGTGGCGCATTCCAAGTAAAATTATTTGTTTATATTTTGACGTGGTTGATACCAATTTTGAACCTTTTGCAGCTGTTTTTTTGACGTGGTTGAATCCAATTTGAAATTTTTACAAATATTTTTACGTGGCGCATTGCAAGTAAAATTATTTGTTTATATTTTGACGTGGTTGATACCAATTTTGAATTTTTTTAAGAAGTATTTTAACGCCATTGTCCTACATTGTAATTCCATTTTGTGTTTCGGATTGTAACAATATGGCTGACAAATATAAAGGCAAATAGGAATTCCTCAACGTCTGGAATTCAATGTTGTGTTCGCAGTTGCAAAAAATCGATACGACAATACGAGAATCTAAGATTATTTAGATTCCCCGCTGCTGATTTCGTGTTTGGCCAAATTTGGCGCGAAAAATGCAATATATCTTATGACGACTACAACCGAAAACTGTATATTTGTGAAAATATTTTTTCCAGTACTTATGTAGGGAAAAGGTTTTTGAAAAAGGATGCGATTCCAACCTTAAACTTAGACGAAGATCCTGAGATTTCGGATGAAGAATTTTTTGAACCAGATTCTTCATTGAAATGACCCCGTTATGATGACATAGTATGCATTAATTGCGAAAAAATGTCAAAATAACCCATTATTACAAAAAAAAAATACAGCGATATTAATAATTAATATTAAAAAAATTCAAAAAAATTAACGAAAAATTGCGAAAAGAAAAGCGCTTTATTTTAAAATCCAAGAATTGTTGTTCAAATACGTTGAAAAATTCAATTGATTCTTTAAAACATATCAACTTTGAATCCAAAACATTTTGTAAACTTTTACTTAGCACCCGGCCAAAAGAATATTCTGACGAAGTGAAATATTTAGCGCAAAATATTTTTTTATATTTCACAATCAACATATTCTTTCCTGAGATATAAGCTAAATTTCAATTTGCCGCATATCAGCACCTTAAATCGGTGGGCTCCAATAAAGTTCCTTCAGCCCTGTATCAACAATGTGGCTTTTGAATCCATTAAGAAAATGTGCTTAGAGTTGAAGGAAAAAAATGAAAATAATATGGTTCTTTTGATGGACGAAATGGCAATACGCAGAGAATTACGATACAATACAAAACTAGATTTAGTTGACGGATTTGAATGCACAGGCTTCGAAAGATAAAAAAAAATTGGTAAGCAAGTATGTGTATTTATGTTGAAGTCCATGTTCTCGAGTTGGTGTTAAATTTTAAACTATTTTGTGTCGGAGAATGGATTAACTTGTGCAAAATAATTAAGGAAAATCTTAAAATTTTCAGCAATTTTGGCATAGTAGTGAATGTTTTGGTTTGTGATCAGGGGTCTTCTAATAGAAAGTGTTTCTCCGACTTAGGCGTATGGGTCAAAATTTCTCAAGTGGGCCACTTTAAAATCGATGGTCTCAGTTTTCGTTGATCAATACGGTTTTCGATCGGTTTGGAGGTAAAAACGACACCCCCAAAAATAATTTTGAAATAAATTTTTTTTTCATTAGTTATTTACAGTTAAAGTTTTTGATCATGTTTTTTTCAAAAATTCATAACTCACGAACGGTTTATCGAAACTCAACGTTTTATACATCAAAATTTTTGTCAATTAATATACTTTGCCATGAAAAAATCTTTCTTATTTTCAAATTATTATTTAGCTGAAAAATCCTATTTGTTGTAAATAATTGAAAATTAATGAAACTTCTCCCCCAGCGAGAAAATTTTGACACATTTCATTCAATTCTACAATCCCTTACAAAAATTTTGGTGAAAAAAAGTCATTATTTTGCATTAGGTCAAAAGTTATACATGTTTTTGTGACCGCGCTCCTACCTCTAGCGCTGGACGAGCACGTATTGACGCGCGCGCGCTTAGTCATCGTGTGACACAAAACTGTCGATATCATCATTATTATCTGTCATCAGGAGCTGCAAAAAGTTGTTTTCTTTTTCAGTAAAAGTAACTGATTTTATTAATCTTATCTATTACAGTATTTGAAAAAATTTTACAATTTTCGAAAAGAATGTGTGCTGATTCACCGAACGTCGATACAGAAAAGAGCCATTTTACGTGTAAATTATCGTAGTTGCTTTTTCGTGAGCAGAAAATATTCTGCATAATAACTTCTTTTCTAAAGGCTGGTAACAATGAAATGAACGTGTTTGTTTGATCGTTTTTGCTTTCAAGAAACGTGATGCCAAGAACTCTTTATGCTTTTCATGCTCTTCATTGGTGCAGAGATGAAAATGAATTTTTTTGAAAAATTGCTTTGCCCACTGAAACAGTTTCTCAGGAGATGTTAATAATAAATCTGTATCTTTTTGCAAACTTGTGAAATATGCATGTCTCTTCACGGTACCCCCTATTCCATCACAAGCACCTTTGCCGTGGGACGTAGCAAAAAAGTTCCACTCTGCATTGATACCAAAATCATTTTTATGATTAATCAAATTCAAAAAATTGTACTTGTTCTTATATTGGGACGCTGCCCCATCCGAAAAATAAAAAATTGTTTTTATTCTATCGCCGAATTTTTCTTTTAAATGAGAAATCAGTTTCCCGTTAAACAAATGTACAGCTACTGAATCGTGCTGCAGATTCTCTGAAAAAATGACGAAATTCTCATTACGTAAAACATTGTTCTCTCTGTAATACACAACAAAAACATGAAGCGTGATTTGATCTTTGCACCAATGTTGTGACTGAATTTCATTTTGTATTTGGTATGTATAATTTTCTGAAAAATCTTCAGTGACAATGAATTCGCCCTCGCCTACGGTATCTTTGAGTTTTGCCAAATATTCCGCTTGGGATTTCGCTATGAAATCATGTTTAAGAAGTATCAACAAATCTTCCGCGAGGTGTTCCAAAAAAACTTTTCTTGATTCCGTGACCAGTGAAAAATTGCATCTAAAAAAAAGTTTTTTGTGTACGCAATGTCAGTAAGTATAATTATATTTGCTAACGGGAAGTAAAAAAGGGTTTACCTATCAGTTGAAATCCACTGATGAAATACAATTTTTTTAATCTTCTGATTCATCAAAATTGATTTGATTTCTTGTATAATAAGTTTTGTTCCAGGGCACTTTTTGCACTCCAAAAGATAACATTCCGATGTTGGATTTTCGCAAACGATTTTTTGGATCCAATCGTGGTATGTTGCTGGGTAGTCAATCTTACACTTTATGAATTCTTGTTTTAAGGCTTGTATTTTCAATCTCACGTTTTGGTGGGTTTTGCAAAGCAAACATTGTGAGTGCCCTTTGCTCCGACTAATATGCATTGTTGTGGTCTTAATGCCCGAAATTTAGTGAGAGATATTTCCACGTCGGGATAGTCTTTCAAAAATCGCGAGTGTAATTCATCAAGGTTGCCCATTAACAATCGTTTCTGCAATGATTTTGTAACAGTATTACAATATTTAAAAAATTCTAAAGAAAAATCCTTTTTTATCGAAGAAAACTCACCGTGACATGCTGACGTCACGATAGATACAAATTTTTGACTTTTTCTACTATCGACACATCCATGGGATGCCCAGTTTTTGGATTTACCCGGGATGCGAATCCTTCAGTTGCGCGTATTTTTTTTGCTCGAGTAGCCAAACGACGAGAAACACCAAAAACTTTTGCTGTTTTACGAACACTCCACTCCACTGGCATTGTTGTTAGGAGACAAATTTTGTCAGATCTCATTTGTTGTCTCGAAATTGCTTCCTTCAAGTCTTTTACCCATTTAAGGAGCTGATCGTTGTTTCCAGGAATTTCGCTTATTAATTTTGACTGTATTCTCTCTGTCATTTCCATTAAATTTCTCCTTTCAACGTCCGAAATATCAAGTTTCGCTCTCTTATTAGATGAGTTAGTGATCTCTTGCACGATGCCAATGATTTTTCCTCTTTCTATTTCATGTTGAGGAACAACAGAACTGTCTCGTGAAACATCATCTTCTTCTTCGTCGGTTGAATAAACATCATCTTCTTCTTCGTCGGGATCATTCGTTTTTTCGACTTCTACGTGCACCGGATCACTCGCGACGTACATTCGGGTTTTACACGACATGCACATATATTTTCCGCCAAATTTATCAAATTTCGAATCGTATTTCTCAGTAATCAAGGAAATATTTGTACGAACTTTTCCGTGATTCTTTTTTTTGAAAGGATTACAACACGAATTTGGCGTAGGCATTATCGAACATTGACTAGTTAAGATATTGCGGATCACTTTTTGTTATTTTGCTACTGATGTTACTCTGAACAAAGCTTTCACGAAACTGAGAAACATGGCAATATGCAAGCATGAGCACGTTTCGTCATTTATTTCCATCGTCTTGGAATTTTCCGGATCACTATAAATCATCTACAAAATTTCGGTCACACGATGACTAAGCGCGCGCGCGTCAATACGTGCTCGTCCAGCGCTAGAGGTAGGAGCGCGGTCACAAAAACATGTATAACTTTTGACCTAATGCAAAATAATGACTTTTTTTTTCACCAAATTTTTGTAAGGGATTGTAGAATTGAATGAAATGTGTCAAAATTTTCTCGCTGGGGGAGAAGTTTCATTAATTTTCAATTATTTACAACAAATAGGATTTTTCAGCTAAATAATAATTTGTTGTGAAGAAAGATTTTTTCATGGCAAAGTATATTAATTGACAAAAATTTTGATGTATAAAACGTTGAGTTTCGATAAACCGTTCGTGAGTTATGAATTTTTGAAAAAAACATGATCAAAAACTTTAACTGTAAATAACTAATGAAAAAAAAAATTTATTTCAAAATTATTTTTGGGGGTGTCGTTTTTACCTCCAAACCGATCGAAAACCGTATTGATCAACGAAAACTGAGACCATCGATTTTAAAGTGGCCCACTTGAGAAATTTTTACCCGTATGTATAGAGAAACCATACTTTGAATTTCAAAATAAAAAAATTTATTGCATGTTCGATTTCCCACATTTAATCAAGTCATTGCGAAATGGTTGGCTTAAATGCGACTTGAAAACGCCTGATGGTTTAGTTAGCTTTAAAGTAGTTCAAGAGCTTTGGGAGAGGGAAGAAAATTGTAAAACCAAAATGTGCCCAAAATCGACTAGACAACACATACAGTGGACCCTCGGTTAACGAACGCCCCGCATAACGAACATTTCGCATAACGAACACTTTTTTGGGAAAAAAAGTTTCTCTTAACGAAAGAAGTTTCGCATAACGACCAACGAAAAAGGGGGAAACCTTAATTGCATGTAAAATTTCTAGTGTCCGACCGAAACCACTTTTTTGGGCCGAATCCGAAACCGAATATTCGGTTTTTTTTTAATATTCGGCCGAAACCGAAACTTTCTAGTTGAAATAAAAATCACCATATCAAGCACTTTTTTCAACAAACGAATTTTACATTAAGTAAATAAAGAACAAACAAACAAACATAGCATAATAAATAAATACTTATTAAAAAAAACAATTTATTCATTTTTTAAAAACGTAAACATGAAAAAATCACCCTTTCGTACCTTACTCGCTAATATTCAAAATTAAATCATTTAATATTATATGCTAAAAAAAGAAGTTTATTTACATTGGTGGCATCTAAATTATTCCTTCTTTCACTATATATCTGCTACACAATAAAATGTAAAAAATATTCTAGAAAGTTTCGGTTTCGGCTATTCGGCCATTTTTTGGCCGAAACCTAAACCGAAACCACTTATTTGGGCCGAAACGAAACCGAAACCGAATATTCGGTAGGACACTAAAAATTTCTGTCTGTGCTAAGCAACGAAACAGGGGAAACCCCGAATACACATTATAGTGCTGTCTGTGTTTAGCTTTTGTTTCATAATTGTGCATTTTGTTTTATTTTTGTGCATAATTGCCTGTGGTCGTAAAATTAACAAGACGTGTTGAAACATACAAATGTTCTATTTTTAATTTTGTTTTTATAAAAATTGCAAAATAACATACGTAAATGCCTTCAAAACAAGATTCGGAGAAAGAGAAAAATAAAAGAGCCAAAATAACTATTGAAATGAAACAAGATCATTGAAAAACATAAACATGGTTTGGGTGTGGCTGATTTAGGACGTGCGTTCAACTTATCGAAATCAACGATTTCTACTATCCTCAAGAATAAGGACAAGTTTGATGCATTTTATGTTACATTCTTTCAATAAAAGTTCAAATTGAAACATATTAGAGTGTATTTTTTTCGACCTGGAACGCATTAATTCATTTTACATTGATTAATATGGGAATAATGGTTTTGCTTAACGAACGTTTCGCATAACGAACAAGATGCTGGAACCAATTGTGTACGTTAACCGAGGGTCCACTGTATTTCCAAATTCATTTGAAAAAATGCGTGTTAAATTTGCCACTCAAGTGTTCAGTAAAACAGTTAAAGCTGCTATTAGAACAATTTCAGACATAAGTGGATTTAAAAAACCTCACAAGAGGTAGCGTTATCCACAGCTGATTTTATAGCAAAAATTGATCAAATATTTGATTGCATGATAGTGGATCCTTGTATGCAGATAACTGCTACCGATCTGCTCTTCAGATTAATAAAGAATCGCACACATTTATTCAAACATTTTTATGTTATCTAGAGGAAGTGAAATTTGTTGATGAAAAAAAACGAGTTTTCTTCATAGATGGCATGAAACTATCCTTAAAATCGGTCCTTCTACTTGTAGATGAAATATTAAAAGATAATTCGGACAAGTTTTTTATTATGACAAAGGCCTTTAACCAGGACAAGTTGGAGAATACGTTTGCTGTGTTAAGGCAAAAAGGAGGTAATAACTGTAACCCCTCTGTAGCCGAGTTTAATAACATCTTAGCCAGGTTATTAGCCTTTAAAATAATAAAGTTTAGCTCCTTTTCCAATTGTGAAGAGACGCAAGATTCAATGACTAATTTAATTTCAAGCGCTTCTTTTAGTGAGGATGTTTTGCATGCTAATGACGATGATAATGACAATGAAATCCTGGATAACCTTGATCTAAGTAGCGAGATGCACGAGAAGTATTTTGTAGGTGACACCTTTTGTAATCCGAAAGAGATTAGAGCTGGTTTCCATGAGGTATTTTGTTGGATACGTGGCGTAAAAAATCATTCCTAAATTAAATTGTGAAAAATGCGGTGACGAATTGAAAAAGGGGATGAAGTTTTGACTGCTCCAAGTGAAATTTTTATTTTTCACAAAAATTATCAGTCAATTTCTGATTTTGGTAATCTTTTTGCTCCTTCCAATTCCCTAATGAATGTATGCATAAAACATATTTTAATTTTTCATAAAATCTTCGAAGCAGAACCTGAAAAAATTGGTATTAAGGCACACGTTTTACAATCTTGTAAAAATGCTTCATCTGAATGGTTCCATGGTGAGTGCTGTAACCATAGAGTCACAATCTTAGATTTTCTTATTTTAGTTCTTCTACGTAAACACTGCACGTGGGCTGTGCAAAAAGGAAGTTCGAAAGAACGAAAATTGAAAATAATTGTTGGCCAATAAAAAAATTATGATTAAAAATTATTATTATTTTATGAAAGATAAATTAAAACAAAAGTAAAACAAAAAACATAAAACCTTACAATAATTTTTTTAACAAAGAACTATAAACTCCCTTGTGCAACATGTTTGCACCCATATTTTACTACACCAAGTTCATGAATTTTTTTGCTAATTGTAATTTGCTTGTGATTATAAAAAAGAAAGCATAAATAGCGACGCAACAATTACCAACAACATCAATGCTATCCCGCCTGCACGGCACAGCGCAACAAACAGTATACCGCTATCCTTTTTCCTTTTGCCAATATAGTAATGCTATTCCCCGCAACAACAAAAGCAGCGTTCATCGTCATGTTTATCAACTGGCGCAATAGCAGCGAGAATACGAATGAGTACAGAAGCGACTTCTATTCACATGTTACGCCGAAGTTACAGAGATTTCTGCTGTTAGTAACAGAGGGTTCTGCTATCAATAACAGAGGGTACCACCAGCAGTACCCGCCATAGAACGCGTTTGCTTGTATAAGATGCAATATAGAACGATTGCTTCGTTGTTCGTTGCTATTGCCCAATACCTTTCAATGGGACGTAATTCTGTAAAATTTGGTGGGTTGCATTCTTTGGGTACAATATTGACATTATTGTCATTATACCAGTTCAAGGCTGCTCTGGTATAGTGGGATGTGGCTAAGTCTGGCCAAAAAAAACTATAAACAAGCATTCCTTGATGTAAGTTTCCGTCTCTGTCTCTGTTATTGACAGCAGAACCCTCTGTTACTTACAGCAGAATTTTCTGTAACTTCAGCGTAACATGTGAGTAGAAGCACAGAACAAACAGTATACAGCAGGGGTGCCCAAAATCTTCTTATGGAAGAGCAAACACCAATACATGTAAAGTTGCCCAAAAAAATTCAAACAAAAAAATGGAATTCAGTATGTACACCGAAAAAAAAATTTCATTTTCTGTCATGTTATTTAAAAAAAAACAATTCTAATCTTCCTTCTTCCATGATCCTTCTAATAAATTATCCAAATTGATATTGTTGAGAACGGTAGTTAAAGTTTAGAGTTTATTGAAAACTTGTACAAAAGGTATGCGCGGCGGCGCAGTGGCAATGTGGGATGACAATGATATGCGTGGCGGCAATTGGCGGCGATTTCGTGACGGCAATATGGCGGCGTGGCTCGTCGCTGGTTGTGCACGGCAGCAATTGGCGGCGATTTGATTTTCTTGATGTGGTTGCGTGGCGGCAAGACGATGGCGATTTGACTTACGCGCTGATGCGTGGCGGCAAGACGATGGCGATTTGACTTTCGCGCTGACGCGGTTGCGTGACAGCAATATGGCGGCGTAGCTCGCTCGCTCACTGGTCCTCGATGTGTGCGTGACGGCAATTTGGACTTTCTCGTTCGGTTCGGTTTGCTCGTTTCGTTTAAAATCCGTGTTGTTCCGGCGGCGGCTTGTGTCTGACTAAAAAATGAAGAAGGACGAGCACAAAGGAACATACCGAGGCAACGGCGTTGCCAGCGGCACATTTAAGGTGCCCGCGGGAACGGCGCTGCCACCTCGTTTATGCGGCGACTAGGCGGAGCCACACTCCACCCCCCGTGAAGCCAAAGGGGATTCACTAAACTGCAAGGCGGCTAGCTTTGAAGCAGGTCTGCGCAGGATGCCGTGGCTGGTCTTCACCTCGGCGACGCACAATGGGGTAAACATGTCAAAAACCCGCGCATTACGGCTAATCTTAAAGTTACGGGCCTAACTTTTTTTGATGGGCGTGCTAAAATCTCAATAAAATCGTTGTTTATAAATATAATCAAATAATTTTTAGTACGTATAATAAGCATATTCCTATAATTAATTTGACATATAATTCTTTCACATGACACATTTTCTTGTAAAGATATAAGTTCTCAAAGTTTGGGCAAAAAGGACGATTTTTTAGGAAAATGTCCTACTTTCGTGGTGTATAACTTTTATGGATAATCATGGATAATCGAAAATCTTTAGGGAAGGTGAGTAGGAACCTTCATAAAAAAAAATGATACCCAACTTGTCTGCGGAAAGCTGCGGAATGGTTGGATTTTTGGACTTTTATTCACTTCTCCTAGTAAGAAAATAAATATATTAGAACCGAAAACTTTTTAACGCGCGTATGGGTCGGTACGTTTATAACACTTGGTGCATATATAGGGTGTTTTTTTTAGAGGTATAGAACTTCGAATTGAAATAAAACACAAGAAAATCGTTTTAATGTTCATCAATTTGGCTTTATTGGAAGGACAATTTTATGCCATTAATGTTTAAATATGATTTCGGGCATGTGGCCGCCGCGGCTGGCTCGAATAAAGCCAATTCTACAGGTCCAATTTTCAACCTCTTTTTCGAGCATTTGGGGCCGTATGTCGGCAATAACGCCACGAATGTTGGCTTTCAAGTCCCCTAACGTTTCTGGTTTGTTGGCGTAGACGAGCGACTTCACATATCCCCAAAGAAAATAATCCAATGGTGTCAAATCACACGATCTTGGTGGCCAATTGACAGATCCATTCCGCGAAATTATGCGCTCATCGAATGTTTCCTTCAATAAATCGATTGTGGCGTGCGCTGTGTGGCATGTAGCGCCGTCTTGTTGGAACCACAACTCATCCACATTCATGCCATCCAATTCGGGAACAAAATAGTCGGTTATCATGGCTCTATACCGGTCTCCATTAACGGTAACTGACTCTCCAGCATTATTTTGGAAGAAGTATGGCCCAATGACTCCACCAGCCCATAGAGCACACCAAACAGTCAGTTTTTGTGGATGTAATGGCGTCTCAAGGGTCTCATGTGGATTCTCTTCACTCCAAATGCGGCAATTTTGCTTGTTGACGTAGCCATTCAACCAAAAATGAGCCTCATCACTGAACAAAATTTTGCGATGAAAATCAGCATCGAGATCAATCTCATTTTCGGCCCATACACCAAAATCACGACGCATTGCATGGTCTCGCGGCTTTAATTCTTGCACAAGCTGGATCTTGTAAGGTCGCAAGCCAAGATCTTTGCGCAAAATCTTCCATAAAGTTGATGGACAAAGCTCCAATTGCTGTGCACGGTGGCGAATCGATTCATTCGGGTCCTCTTCAACATTTTGCTCTACAGCGGCAATTGTTTCTTCGGTGCGTACTGTTCGACGTCTCTGCGGATGCGTATTATCACATAGAGTAAACGTAGTGCGAAAACGACCCATGGTTAACCGAATTAATTGCTCTGATGGACGATTATGTCGACCATAAAATGGACGGAGCTTGCGGTAAACTTCGCGAACTGAACCATTATTTTCGAAATAAATTTGCACGATTTGCAAGCGTTGTTCTTTTGTCAACCTGTTCATGATGAAATGGCAAACCAAACTGAACATAAATGACATTAGAGTTGCCAGATTTGACCACAAAATGCCAGTTTTATCTCTATTCGAAAAACAAACCTCTAAAAAAAACACCCTATATATAGTATTGTAACGATAAGACAGTTTGTCGCTGTGCAAAGCAACCCTGTCGCTACGCGCCGTGCTATAATTCAATCTGGCAACGACGGCCGCGACAATGATGGCAACTTTAGTCCAATCTGGCAATGATGGTCGCGATCATCATGGAAACCTTTAGTCCACTCCGGAATGTGCGGGAACGATCTGCGCGATGGCCGGACAGGTATAAAAGACAGCCGGGTGCGGCGCAGCGAGTCAGTCTGATTTCGACTAGTGAAGGTGCCACACGGAGTAATTAAGAAAATAATTAAGTGTAAAGTGTAAACCTGTGAAATAAAGTGATTGTTGGTTTATTTTATTGACTGCGGTTGAGGAACTAAGTGTGTTTTATTTTCAAATTACGCAATCCAGAGATACGTACTAGCCCACTAAAACTCATATTCGTAACATTTGGTGTCAAAAGTGGGATTGTGTTACTGAAAGTAAAAAAAATAAAAATTAATTATAAAACGCAGACATGGTTAGACTGGAGCAACTGAAGGTGGACCAGCTGAAGAAGGAGCTGGCCGCTTGGAATTTGCCGACTGCTGGCGGAAAGGTGGAGTTGCAGCTGCGCTTGCGAGAGGCGTGTGAATCACGAGGCATTGATTGGACTGCGCACGAGTTCGGGACGCAGGAGCTAGATTCGTCGGCCAAAGTGGAGGAATCGCCTGCGGGTGCTGCGTCGATGCAAAGTACGGCTGCAGCGGCTGCGCCACCACAAGCATTGGACATGAGCCAGCTAATGGTTGCACTTAAAGGCATGTTCGAGACTTCCAACCAAGAGATGGCAGCGAAAATGGAAACTGCGAATCAAGAGATGGCAGCGAAGCTGGAAACTACGAATCTCGAAATTTCGGCAAAAGTCGAGACTGCGAATCGGGAAATGGCAGAGCGAATGGAAAACAAGCTTCAGGAAAATTCTGCGCGCTGGGAGCAGAAAGTGGAAGAAATCGCCAACCAGCTAAATGTGAAGGTGGAGCACCTGGGAACTCGAGTGGAACACTTGGATAAACGAGTCGACGATCTTGATGATTCCCTGAACAAACGAGTTGATAGTCTGGAGGACTCGATGAACAGAAAAATGGACGAGCGGCTTAGAGAGATTCAGCTGCGAGCAAGGGTGCGGTCTGTTGAGGAAAGTTTTGCCATAGAAGTGCCTACTTATGATGGTACTACGTCGTTCGACACATTCAAACTACAGTTCGACCTGGCTGCTCTGGAAAATCAGTGGACCGATATCAGGAAAGGTCGGAGACTGATACTGGCTCTAAGAGGTCCTGCGGCTGAGGTAATAAAAACAGTGCCGGAAAGTTTGAGAGGTGATTACGAGGCCGTCATAAGGGCGCTGGCAGCCAAATACAGTGACGAGCACAACAAAATGGTGTATTACTGCGAGCTGAAGAACCGTAGACAAAGAGCCAACGAGGCGCTGCAGGCGTATGCGGCAGATATTGAGCGGCTGGTACCGCTGACCTACCCAGAATTCAGCATGGAAGTTTTGGAAAGGCTGAAGATCGAGGCGTTTATCGAAGGCATTCTTGACCCGGAGACTCGTGTGAGTACCTTGATGATGATGAAGCCGACGTTCCAGGAGACGGTGACAAGTGCATTGATGTATGAAGCTGCCTGGAGGGGAAGTTTTAGACATTCATCTGCGGAAAGGCGTCGAGTCCAATCTGGACGTACCACGCAAAGCCAGCCAGTGAGCTCAGAGGTACCAACGAGGCTGCGGGCAATGGCATCTAGAATCAGTTGCTGGCGATGTGGCAAGCAAGGCCACATTTCACGAGACTGCCATCTGCGAGAGAATCGTTCCGGAGAACAGGCGTCACCAAGATGTGCTGACGCGCTATCACGCCGTCCGTGCAAAGTCGAATGCAGGCAGTGCTCGCGAGCCGAAAGCAAAGAACAGATAGTGGACGTCCGGTTGGTGAACGTTATGCCAGAGGATGAGTGGTCTGCGGAGAGGCTACAAAAGGACCAGCGTGAGGATGCGGATCTTGCAAAAATCGTCGAAGGCAAGGAGCAAGGCGCACGTCCAGACTGGCAGGAGATGGCCGGTGAAAGCCCGATTGCCAAGGCTTACTGGGCACAGTGGAAAAGTCTGCGGCTGAAGGAAGGATGCCTGTACCGCGAATGGGAGAGCGCGGATGGACGGACCAGCAACTCCCTAATGGTAGTGCCGAAATGCAGAATCAACGAGGTCATCCAGGCATACCATAACGACTCCAGTGGAGGGCACCTAGGCATCACCAAAACCGTCGCCAAAATAAAAAGACGATTCTACTGGGTAGGATGTCAGGAGTCTGTAGCCGAGTGGATTAAGAGCTGCGACCGATGTTCAGCAGCGAAAGGGCCAACAAGAAGATCTCGAGGCCGCATGCAGCAGTACAACGTGGGAGCGCCCTTCGAGCGGATTGCTATGGACGTCGCCGGCCCATTCCCAACTAGTACTCAAGGCAACAAATATGTGCTGGTGGTAATGGATTACTTCAGCAAATGGCCCGAAGTGTACCCAATTCCTAACCAGGAGGCCACTACGATCTCGGAAAAGCTGGTAAACAACTGGGTAGCCAGGTTCGGAGTTCCGTTGGAGTTGCACTCAGATCAAGGCCGGAATTTCGAGTCTGCGGTATTCAAGGAAGTGTGTGAGCTGCTGGGCATAAAGAAAACGCGTACCACCCCTTTGCACCCACAGTCCGACGGCATGGTGGAACGCTTTAACCGGACACTGGAGGAATACCTGCGGAAAGTGGTAGGCAGGAATCAAAAGGATTGGGACACGCATATCCCCTTGTTCCTAATGGCGTATAGGTCAGCCCCGCACGACACGACATTACTCACTCCAGCCCGAGCAGTATTCGGCACGGAATTACGGTTACCCGCTGACTTGAAGTTCGGGGTAGTCAGCACGACGGGAGGCGCTAAGACGGACTACGTGGCCAATAAGCGGGCGGAACTGGAGGAGATTCACCAGTTTATAAGGAGCTGCACCAAACTGGTCAGCGATAAGGCGAAAGCCAGATATGATCTACGGGCCAACTCAGCAGGGTTCCAAGAAGGCGATCTGGTAATGCCCTACAACCCGCAGCGGAGGAAAGGTTTGTCTCCGAAACTTCAAGCGTCATGGGAAGGACCTTACGAAGTCGTGACTAGGATAAACGACGTGGTATACAGGATTCGACGTTGCAGCAATAAAGGCGCTAAACTGAAGGTAGTCCATTTGCAGCGCCTGGCGCCTTATCACAGCGGAACCTCGGCACTTGTTCGGGACGAACAAGTCTAAGTGGTGGGCAGTGTAACGATAAGACAGTTTGTCGCTGTGCAAAGCAACCCTGTCGCTACGCGCCGTGCTATAATTCAATCTGGCAACGACGGCCGCGACAATGATGGCAACTTTAGTCCAATCTGGCAATGATGCGCGATCATCATGGAAACCTTTAGTCCACTCCGGAATGTGCGGGAACGATCTGCGCGATGGCCGGACAGGTATAAAAGACAGCCGGGTGCGGCGCAGCGAGTCAGTCTGATTTCGACTAGTGAAGGTGCCACACGGAGTAATTAAGAAAATAATTAAGTGTAAAGTGTAAACCTGTGAAATAAAGTGATTGTTGGTTTATTTTATTGACTGCGGTTGAGGAACTAAGTGTGTTTTATTTTCAAATTACGCAATCCAGAGATACGTACTAGCCCACTAAAACTCATATTCGTAACAGTATTAAAAAAAATAAATAAAGTAAAAATAGATGTGATTTATCACCTGAATTAATAAATATGCTAAAATAAAAAATTTTTTATCAATTTTTTCGGCTGGTACGTAGGATGATTCTCGAAAACGGCAATATATTTCAATAAAACTTTGTAAAGAATTTACAAGTGGCATAACTAAACTCTGACGTAAAAATGGGCATGGTACGCCCACTTTTAGGTAGGGTTGCCATATAAGCATACTTTGTTAAATTGGAAAAATGTATTATATTTATATATTAACCAACTTCATCTGCACTTTTGTGGTTATTTATAACGGTAAGTGGGGGTGGGAAGTACCATTAACCCGTTATGAGCCGTATCAACCCATATACAATGTTTTTTGTTTAAATACGAGTTACCCTACATGTATGTGTGTGTGTATGTATGTATGTGGGTGTTTTATGAAAGGAGGCGAAAAATTGGGGCGTGGCTACAATCCAGAGTATTCATAAGTCAGTTTGGGTAGATTTAAGTACTATAACTTTGGTTTTGTTTTTACTAATGAAGATTTTAAAAATGCCTAATTGCCGACTGTAGGGTGCCGATGCACGGTACAATAAATAAAATAAAATTATGGTGGACAAATCTCTGAAGAGTCCTGAAGGAGATGTCCAAATTTGAGGTATTTATCTTTAACCGTATAGATACTACAGCATAAAATAGGCAATGCGCGGGTTTTTGGCATGTTTACCCCATTGTGCGACGCGAACTTGGCCGTCTTTGGCGGGGAACACCCGCGTTACTCGGCCCGTCTTCCATAAACTCCTGGGTTGGGCGGAGTCACATATTATGACCACGTCACCCGGCTGCAACGGCTTGCTCTCGTTCCTCCACTTGGGGCGTCGCAATAGCTGGGGCAGATATTCCACTGTCCAACGTTTCCACAACCTGTCCTTTAGGTTCTGGGCGACCCTCCACTGCTTGCGCAAAGAAACCTTCATCTCGGGTGGGGCAGGCGTTTGCGTCGAGTTCAGACACCCAAGTAGGAAGTGGTTGGGTGTCAGCGGCTCCTCCTCATCAGGCGACAACGGTAGATCAGTCAACGGGCGGCTGTTGATGATGTTTTCCGCTTCGATAAGGACGCTCCGGAAGGTCTCCAACCTCGGCGCTTCCTCTTTCAGCACAGTGCTCAGGACTCGCTTCACACACTGCACTAAGCGTTCCCAGCAGCCTCCGCTATTTGGATTGGCCGGACAATTGAAAATCCATTCGATGCGTTCCTTCGCCATGTGACGGCACAGCTCGTTGACGTCGAATAGTCGGTTCTCTTCCGTCAGCTCCTTCTGCGCACCCACAAAATTGGTGCCGCTGTCACTACGGATGCGGACAGGCGTGCTGTGCTTATAAAGTTGCGTAAGCACAGCAGGAAAGAGCTCGTTGACAATTCCTCGGCGACCTCCAGATGGACGGCTCGCGTCGTGAGGCACGTGAACAGTGCTACCCATCGCTTCTCTCTTCGGCGTCATACAGCAATGGAGAACGGCCCACAGTAGTCCACCCCGGCGTACGTGAATGGGCGGACGAACGGCGTCAAACGGTCTGGTGGTAACTGGCCCATCATAGGCACCACCGGCTTAGCGCGTGTGCGAATGCATACTGAGCATTCTCTTTTGACGGAATCTAGCAAGGCACGGGCGCGAGGGATCCAAAATTGTTGGCGGATCTCGTTAATCACGAGGCGGTCGTTCTGGTGATGTCGCTTCTGATGGTAGTGGTGACAGATCAGACGGCTAACGGGATGGTGTTGCGGCATGGTTATAGGACGTCGGGCGGTGAATGGAAGGCAATACGCGGCGTCAATTCGCCCTCGAACCCGAAGCAGGCTATAGTCATCTACGTATGGCGTCAGTTGATAAATCGGGCTTGATTTGGGTACTGGTTTTCCTCTCGTCAGCAGCTCTATCTCAGCGGCAAAAACGTCCTCTTGAACGCGGCGACAAATCAGCTTTTCCGCCCTGCCCACTTCGTCAGCAGACAGTTCGTTTTGGCGGCGAGTCGTACCTTTCGTTGCGTTGTGCGCGAAGCGCAGGACCCACGATACCACCCGCAACATCTTCGAATATGAAGAAAAGTTAGCAAAATTGACAAGAGGCTCACCTGGCTCCTGCACGACTAGGACTTTGCTGGGGACCTCCTCCTGGCTGGCTTCCTCGGAATGTACCGGCTGACCCTCCCCTGGCCACAGGTCCACGCCGTCCCTCAGGAAACTCGGTCCGGTTAGCCACCGTGATTCGGACTCGAGCGGCAACTTCGCTCTAGTGGCGTCGTCAGCGTTGTTCAGCTCTGTTGGCAACCAACGCCACTCTGCGGGCGTCGAACTGTTCAGAATTTCGGCAATCCTGTGGGCAACAAACGGCTTGTATCTGCGCTGCGTCGAACGGATCCACTGCAGCACTGTTCTGGAGTCGCTCCAGTAGATCGTACTACCTATACGATCCGGCAAGCATTCCTCGATCGACTGCTTTAAGCGGCAACCGAGAATCGCACCTTGCAATTCCATGCGCGGAATTGACAGTCCTTTCGGCGGGGCGCAGCGGGTTTTGGCGGCGACGAATGCCACGTCGACAACTTTGAACTTCTGAATGCGCAGGTAGGCCACGGCTGCGTAAGCGGTGTCGCTGGCGTCGACAAAAACATGTAGCTGGACTTCATCGGCTTCCGGCAATAGCTGCGAAAAACATCTGCTGACGGCGAGGTCCTTGACTCTCTGGAAACCTCTCCACCATGTCCACCATTGCTGACAAAGATGACTTGGCAACGGCTGGTCCCACGCAATCTGTGCCTTCCACACTGCCTGGAGTAACAACTTGGCGAAAACGGTATAATTGGCCAAGATGCCGAACGGGTCGTAAATCGACATCACAATCCCCAACGTTTCACGTTTTGTTGGTGGTCGCCGGCACTTCAGCACGTCCGGTGCAGCTTTGTGAAATCTGAAGCAGAATTCGAAAATATCAGCAGAGGTATTCCAATACATACCCAAGACTTTATCGGGCTCGTCTCGTCTTTCCATCCGCAGCACGTCTATTGTCGCAGGCTCTTCATTGTTCAACTTCTCCTGCAACGTCTTGCAGTTGGACACAAACCTACGCAGCTTGAATCCTGCGGCGGCGTTTATTCTTACGGCTTGGCGGCAAACATCCTCGGCTTCATCCTCTTTGTAAAAACTTATCACAAGGTCGTCTACGTAGGTGGTCTCGATCACAGCTCTGGCACCCTGCGGCCAAGAGGTCAGGTACTTGGCGGCGTTCTGGTTTTTCACATATTCAGCACAGCACGGCGAGCAGGCTGCACCGAATATCATCGAGGTCATGGCGTATACCTCGATCGGCTTGTCTTTGTTTCCCGCTCTCCAGAGGAACCGTTGAGCATTTTGATCAGCTGGGCGAATCTTCACTTGGGAAAACATCTCTTGGATGTCGGCGGCCACTCCAATTTGACCCAGACGAAATTTGAATAAAACGGCTATGAGCGACTGAGCCTTTTCTGGCCCTTTCAGCAAACTGGAATTCAACGACACGTCCGACACAGCGGCAGCGGCATCAAACACGATTCGTAGTTTTGTCGGCTTATTCGGGTTCACTACTCCGAAGTGAGGTAAATACCAGACTGTTGAGCTTTCGTCTGATATTTCCTGCGGCGTCAGCTCTCGTGCGTACCCCTTCCGTAGACACTTCGCCATCTCATTCTTGTACTTGGCAGCATACTCAGGGTCCTTCCGCATTCTGTTCTCCACGCTCTGCAAACGTTGTGCGGCCATAGCGTAACTCCTTGGCAGCACCGGGTCGTCCTGCTTCCACAAAAGACCGACTTCGTATTGTGGATCCAAATGTTTCGTCGTCAGCGTTAGAACCTTCCTGGCACGGATGTCGTCATCAGATTCCAGATTCAGCTTAGTGCTCCTCACTCCAAACTCTTCCACCGTGAAGTACTCTGCAACCAGCTTGTTCAGAGCCTTTAATGAATCTGCTTCCCTCACATGTAGCACGCGCGGTTCTGGTTCTGGCTGAGTGTCCATTGGCCCGTAAACGATCCAACCCAATTTGGTAAGGATGGCGACAGGTTCGTCCTTACCGGCTTCAACCGATTTCGATGGAGTTGCGAGGAAACAATTGTCTAAGCCTATAAGCAGAGTCGGCTTGACGTGCGTATAGTTGGCGACCGGCAGCATTGACAAATGCTGATAGTCCTCCTTGCGGAATGTTTGAGTGGGTACGTCCAAATTGGTTACCGTTCGCACGGCCACGTCGAGGGTCGTATTTTCGGCAGCGATTGTAAGGACGGCCTTCCTCGACTTCTCTGTGATGGTTTTGCTCCCGTACCATTGTAGCGTCAGCGGCGTCGTTTGTCCTCTCAATCCCAAAGCGTTGGCGACGCCCTCTTGCAACAGCGATATGGATGAGCCCTCGTCCACCATGGCGTAAACTTCAAGTTTCCCAGCAGGACCGGACAACACCACTGGAAAGATTTTGAAAAGATACCTCGGTTGTCTGTGCTGACGACAGCTAAGAACGTGCGCCGGCTGCTCCGCAGGCGGCGGCTGATTGTGTGCTCTTGTATCCTCATGGAGCAGGGGGTGATGCAAACGTTGGCAATTGTTTACACCACATGCCCGTCGCTTCCTGCACTTTGCCAAATTGTGTCCCTTCCTCAAACACGCAAAACAAAGACGATGACGCTTGATTGTGTCCCACTTCTCCTTGCTGCTGGCAGCAGCGAACTGGCGGCATTCGACGAGCCAGTGGTCACTCTCGCAATACTCACATGAAGGGCTGGCTGATTGATTCTCTTGGGCATGTAGCACTCTGCGCCCGGTGGTAGTTGGGACTGGCTGTCGGCCTACGTTGTTGCTGGAACGTGTTTGGCTGGCACGCGGCATCAGGCTAACCACTCTGGCGAGGTCACCCACCCAATCCGCCAGATGTTCCACCGTCGGGTATGGTAGAATACTAGCCGCATACTTCGACCAGTCGTACTGTTTCGATGGCGGCAACTTCACGACTAGCTGCTCGAGGAGGCTAAAATTCACTAGCTGGTGGTGGCAGCCCGCTGACTTAAATAGCGCCACGATGTTTCGCAAATGGTTCGCGAAGGTCAGCACCTGCTCCAGCCGACTCTCGTAAATCATTGGGAACGACCCAATCTTCTCCAGCTGCGAGCGCACCAACAATTCATGCCTTCCGAAGTTAAATTTCAGTTCATCGATGGCTTTTGGAACATCATCTGGAAAAATTAAAAGTGAAGCAACTGTACGTCTCGCTTCTCCCTGCAACGCTTTATGCAGGCGTATCAAATCCTGCTTGTTGTTGTAGCCGCACTCGTTCGTTGAATCGCGAAAGTTCGCGAAGAATAACGGCCATTCTTCCGGCTTGCCGTCGAAATGTGGCAACGGGTACAGTCGTACGGCGGCGTCTTCTACGTACGGCGTCGGCGCCGGTAACGGTCTCGGCGGCAGTTGAGACACTGGCTGCGGCATCGAAAATGGCGACTCGTGTGTAGGCCCGTTATGTGACGCTTGATTGGAAACGGCTGTACTGACGAATTCGAGCCGGCCGCGCAGCTCCTGCAACTCGGTGCGACTGCGCGCCGACTCCTCTCTGAACTCCTGAATGGCCTGTTGGATTGATGCAAAATTGGCAAGAATTGCATCCGTCCTGTCCACTGGCTGTGATGCGGCGGCAACATTCTGTGTATCCATACTGGAAACTCGTTGTAGACACTCGGGGAAGGATTTTAAAACTGTTGAGAACGGTAGTTAAAGTTTAGAGTTTATTGAAAACTTGTACAAAAGGTATGCGCGGCGGCGCAGTGGCAATGTGGGATGACAATGATATGCGTGGCGGCAATTGGCGGCGATTTCGTGACGGCAATATGGCGGCGTGGCTCGTCGCTGGTTGTGCACGGCAGCAATTGGCGGCGATTTGATTTTCTTGATGTGGTTGCGTGGCGGCAAGACGATGGCGATTTGACTTTCGCGCTGATGCGTGGCGGCAAGACGATGGCGATTTGACTTTCGCGCTGACGTGGTTGCGTGACAGCAATATGGCGGCGTGGCTCGCTCGCTCACTGGTCCTCGATGTGTGCGTGACGGCAATTTGGACTTTCTCGTTCGGTTCGGTTTGCTCGTTTCGTTTAAAATCCGTGTTGTTCCGGCGGCGGCTTGTGTCTGACTAAAAAATGAAGAAGGACGAGCACAAAGGAACATACCGAGGCAACGGCGTTGCCAGCGGCACATTTAAGGTGCCCGCGGGAACGGCGCTGCCACCTCGTTTATGCGGCGACTAGGCGGAGCCACAGATATCAATATCAGTTGTCGACAATTTTAATAAAGCCTCCAAATGTTCGTTGCTTATTCTATTTCTGTGCTTGCTTTTTATTAATTTTAAATTCGAAAAAGCACTTTCACAAATATATGTGAACAGCAATTTCTGCAGCAAAACCAAAAAGGCATACACACAATAATCGACGACAACAAAAACATTAGCGAATCCCGAGTCATCTTCGTTGAAACGAAACAAACACCGAATTTTTTCTAGTGCTTCTCAATCGACAGCCGCACACGTTTTGAAGCAAATTCATTCACTAGACAACAACAAAACCTACGTTGAAGATAACTGTCGCCAATGCGTGCGGAGTGCTGTGTGAGTATACTACACCTTTTCAAGTTCGAGCGTAAAAGCAATTCCAGAAACCGTAAAAGCAATTTCAGAAAGCGTAAATTCAATTTCAGAAACATAAATTTAATTTCAGAAAGCGTAAAGCAATTTCAGAAAGCGTCAATTCAATTTCAGTTTTCTGAAATTGCTTTTACACTTTCTGAAATCGAACTTGAAAAGGTGTAGAATGCTCAGCCTATGCCGAAGATCATTTACAAAAACAAATGAGGAATGAGATTCCTCAGCCTATGCTGAAGAGGATTTGCAAAAACAAATGAGCAACGAGAGCATAGGGCATGGGCACCTCTGGTATACAGGATGCGCATCTGGTGTAAAGAAAATTTTCTTTGCGGGTTCCAGCGGTAGGACGCGTTTGTGGATGCGGGGGAAAGCAGTAAAGGGGACGAGAACGCACAGAGCGCGAGAGTGTAAACTGAGAAGCTGTGAGAGTGGTGTATGAAACAGTGACACATCACCAGTGCTGCCGAACGTACTACTATAGTAGTATTTTACTACTATTTCACCATCTGTACTACCGTACTACCCACAGGCCGATTGTACTACTATTTTCTGAAATATAAGTTTTAGCAATTTTATTTTCATATTTCATGTAAGCCTACTCGAAAAGAATAAACAAATATGTTACCGAAATGAACATTGCCAAAGCACGAAATTTAAACAACGTTGCCGTTTTTTATTTCTAACAAATGTGTTTCCGTATGTTTCACTTTTTGCTGAATTTTTTGCAATCAAGCAAATGAGCTCGTCGTAGAGTTACCGTTGTGCGACTAAAGTGACAATTGCACCTTTTTTAACCGCGTTGCCAAATGCTGTTCGTACAATACTTTACAGTATTGTAATTATGAAAACAGCGCAACGCATGCGATACCCAAAAATGAAAATCGTGAAATAATAGAGTAATATTCTTCTTCTTCTTCTTGACTGGCACGACAGCCCGATTACGAGACTAAGGCCTAGCTACCCGCAACCATCCGTGTTGTGCGTGCGAATTTGTACACGGATGGAAGGGACCTACAGTTTTATGCCGATTCCCAACGGCGAGTTGGGAGCTTTTTCGTAGGCAATATTACTTTCAGAGGTTTGCCATTTCCTGGTGATAGGACAGCCGCCGAAAGAAAAATTTTTGTTTTTCTTTTTTTTCGGTGTTAGCAGCAACGGAGTCTTGAACCTGGGTTCGAGCGTCGCATTTGACTCGCGGCCCAACGCACTAGCCAGCTGAGCTATGGCGGCTTAAAGAGATATTAGAGCGTAGAGTAATATTACTGTATTTAAATACAAAATAACTTCATATTTTTGCATATTCTTGTAAGAATCTTTTAAAATTTGATAAAGACAATAAAGTGGTTACTGGGACGTCGACGAGTCAGAAAACTTAAACATGTAATTCGTAATCATTGGAATATCCTGATACAAGTGTATAAAATCGTTCGATTTCTCTTGGGCTTGGCATTTTTATTTGACCAGCGCAAATTGGGGTCAAATCCCTTTGGATTGTTAATCGAAAGAAACTAATTATTAAAAAAAAAAATTAGTATAAAGTTTGCTCAAAATTATCCCATTCCCAATTAGCCTTTCAAGTTTGTTTGCTTGAAGTGCTAAAAGTAAAACGAACGATATTTGATTTGATATTAATAAATTTAAGTAATTAAGTATTTTATCAAAGCTTTATAAACTTTTCCATTGAAGTCCATCTAAAAAGAAGTATTAGTATTGTACCGATTAGGCATCCTGTCGCTGTGTTATGCATGAATGCTTTTATGGGCATACTTTTAGGCACGCACTTTAGAGTACGGCCGGATTGCTATAATTTCGATATGGCAAGGATGGCTCGCGATGGTAATGAGATGTGCGAGAACGATCGAGAAATAGTGCAATTGGAATGTGCGAGAACGATCGAGAGATAGTCCAATTGGAATGTGCGAGAACAATCGGCGCGATAAGCAGACAAGTATAAAAGGCAGCCGGGTACAGCGCAGAGGGACAGTCTTATTTGCACAAGCAAATGTGAAACACGGAATAGTCCAATAAGTAGTAACAAGTGTAAAGACAAGCAAAGTGTAAATTTGTGAATAAAGTGATTATTGGTTTTTGACTGCGTTTTGCGTTGAGTAATTGAAAGTGTTTTATTTTTCAAGCACAATCCAGAGAGACGAATAAGCCTACGGAACTAATTTTCGTAACAGTATTATTAAGTATTATTAAATCTGTGGTCAAAAACGATAATCGCTTAGGTCGACTTAAGACATCATTGAGTTAAGGGTTAAGTATAAATCCAAAAAATGTATCTCCCACCCTAGTTCCCCTAATTGAAAGATTCTCACTTTTAATTGAAGAACAGAATGTTGAAGCTCTAGAAGCGGAATGGAGGGCATTGCTAAATTTGGAACTTGAATCAAGTTTCGAAAATCTTGGTTAATAATCATTTTGGGTGGATGTTTTTGAAAAAAAACGGTATTAATGAATTCATTACCATGTTTATACGTCGGTCCCAGTTGATTCGCATTGACTCGATACGCTTTCGAGCCAGATGTTTATACATTGATTTCAGAAGCGAATTGACTGCAGACGGTTTGAAAAGTATTCTTTTATATTTTTGTTTTTCTTATTTTTTGACGTCTGAATGAAAATTAGCTGCTAGTGTTTCTTGTTTTTTAGTTAAAAAGGCTCAAAAAACTGAGTGTACATCACCTGTATTGAGTCGATGCGTATTGACTGAAAGCGACTTGAGCTGTCGTATAAACGGGGTATATGTTTCCGCTCCTTCGGCAGTTTATTGGTACTGTAATTGCGTTTCCGCATAGTAGTCCGAAGTAAATTTAATTAAAGATTTGAAAAGAAACTGTTTACTAAAGGCTACTGTCCACTCGATTTAACTTCGAAAAGTTTATTAATGGAAAATTTTGCGGAAAAATGGGAGCCACCAAAAAAAATTACTATTAGTACATATATAATAAAAACAAAAAATTTGTTTATATACATTTTTGTAACTGAATTACATTGTTTCTTTCACTTTTGTGCAAATGAAATTGTTAATGTGTTTTGAAACTTAGTATTTGATTTAATAGTTGATGAATCCTTGCGATTTTTACACTGTTAAGAAAATATGCATGTGTACTACCAACGAACATGAAGTAATATCCCAACAAACACTGAACAAAAAAATCTCAACCCTTTGATATCAAATTGTTTTCCAGCATTATTACAATTTGAAAATGAAGAAGAGTTGAGAAAAATTTACATTCACCACGTTTGATAATTTTGTAATTCTCAATGGGTTTAACGTACGTTTCCCTTAATATGAACTAAATTTTGTACCTTAATAAAATGTTACGTTATGTAACTGGTCTCTGGTCACTGGTTATGTTGCCTTAATATAAAATAAATGAATCTATTGAATGAATCTATCCGTAAATGTATCTATTCTGTATTTTTATTTCACGCTATTGGCAACGGCAATCTATACAAACGGCGAATTGGATTCCATCCGTTCCGCATGTTTGAGATTCATTTGAGAATTTTAAATTCTCAATTTGAGAATAAAAGCAAATTTCCATATTGAAAATGTGCGAATTTGGCGAATTCGATTCCATCCATTCCGCTCGTTTGAGATACATTTGACAATTTTAAATTCTCAATTTGAGAATAAAGGCAAATTTCCATATTAAAAATGTGCCTTTTAAGTTGAGAATGCCATAACAGTATATTTGAGATCAATTTGAGAACAAACGTTTGAGATTTGAGAAAGCAATTTGATTCAAATGTACCTCAATTTGAGATTAGTCATTAATGTTTGCTGGGATAGAACGCGCATCTCATACAAGCAAACACGTTGTATGGCGGGTACTGCTGGTAGTACCCTCTGTTATTGACAGCAGAACCCTCTGTTACTAACAGCAGAATTCTCTGTAACTTCAGCGTAACATGTGAGTAGAAGCAAAGAAAATAAACATACAGAAGGCTTGCTTTACAAGCGAGAACGTAGTTTTATGTGTTGTGCTCTTTGGTTGCGCTCACTGCAGCCAAGGTATATTAACAAGGTAGACCAGGCTGGGAGCGGCAGCTTTAAATGTCTCTCTTCACCCTCTTATTTGTGAACGGTTGCTCTTTTTGTAGAATAAAGAACCTACTATTAGAGTTGATATTGTTTGTACAACTATACTTTTTTGTACAGATTTGAGTAACATTATAATAAACATATACGCGAAATATAGCCCATGACACTCGCCTGATACGGAATTAAATATATTGGGGAATTAAAACAAATGAAAGAATGAAATAAATTTAAATTGAAGCGTCGTTTCTTTTTACCAATAAGTCGCCGCAAAAAACGAATGTCATAAGCTCCATTGAATTTAATAGCACATACGACTATCGATTTGTCAGGCAACAAATAGTCAATGCCGGAAATTAACAGGGCTATTCTGGCAACTATCTTTCAACTCACCTCAATCTTTCGAAGTACAAAAATCTTTCGAAAGACAATTTGCTATTCTAGCAACTATCTTGAAAGCTTTTTTCCGTAACATGAAAGACAGTTTGAAAGATGTGCTTTTGGGGTCGTCTTTCAGCTTGAAAAAAGTACGTGCGTTGTGTTTGTGTTGTGAAAAGAAACGATATACGTATATATATAATATATATTGACATATTTTATAAAAGAATGCAATTACTTTTTTAATTTTTACATACTTCAGCTTGATTTCTTCAGCCATTGATTGAAATTTTTGAAATTTTGTTTGAATTTTTCATTTCACGACGGACGGTTCATTTGCCAACAGTATTGCCAGCATCGAGTAGAGCATTTGGTTTACAAATGTGAGATTTTGATGAAGGATGAAAGAAAACGTAAAAATACACCAATTAACAGCAAAAGTACATAATATAAATCGGCCGAAAGTGTTTGTTATATGGTACATCTTCATATGCTGTTCATTACATTAAGGTTAAATCTGATAACATCATTAGCATCACATAAAAAATAAAACAATTAATTTTAATTCATATTTTTACACCAGTTTTTGTCTTTTCTAAAAAGAAATACGTAACTGCAAAATAATCTTGATAAACACATCTGTAATTAAAAAGAAAATAATAACGAAAATTGGAAAAATAATTTTCTTCCATCATTGCAAAAATGCTTAAAATTTCACAGAAAAATAGTTGGCTGGCAATGCTGTTCGCCGAATGTAAACAAAACAGACAGAAAACAGCTTTTCAACTCGAGTGTTGAATTTTAGAGCTTTTTCCGAAAGATTTTTTCGTTGGAATAGCTAAAATCTTTCATTCAGTCTTTCAAACTATCTTTCAATAATCTTTTGAAAGTGTTTCAACAGTATTTGCCAGAATAGCCCTGTAAATTAGTCATCATGTGGTCAATGACGATATTTTTTATATTTTACTATTTTATATTTTACTACTTTTATGTTTTTTACTATTATTATAGTTTACTATTATTTTAGTTTGTTGCAATGGGTGTTGACTCCTATTGATTAAGTTACATAAAAATTATTGCATAATACTGTCTACTATCAGCAATCTTTCCACATGATGCCCATTTCGACTGCATGTGTCGGAGTTTCTGTCAACTCCGTTTTGCAGGGATGCCGTAGAATGGCTGGTCTAACGGTAAAATTGCTTTGTATACGTAATACAAACTGCGTATAAAGTGCGCGTCTGTTTTGTTAATCGCGGTGTGAAATTCGTTGTGAAATAATAAAATGTCCAAAGCAAGTTGCGCAATATGCCACACTAGTTGGGGAGGAAAGGTGGGCATGTTTTGTGTTCCTACAAAAGAAGATGTGGCCAGGCAGTGGAGTATGGTATGTGGTGGTTTATAATTATAAGTACCTTTAAATATATTTTTGGAATTTGTTTGAATTTACACCTTTTATTTCTCTTAGTCTGTAATTTGATTAGACTTAATTAATAAACAATAAATAAAATTATCTTTGTGGCATTCTATTAAAACTAACATATGTATATGTTGCTAAAAACAAGAATTTTCTTTTAATTATAACATTTGTCCTACACAAACGCACTTTTTACATTTTGAGGAAAAAGTACTAAAAGATGCAACCAACAATTCATTCCTAACAAAAAGCAACTCTGTTTTGGCCCCCTTATTTTGACGGCTCTCTCAGCCTGGCCTAACTTGTTAATATACCTTGACTGCAGCGAGTCTGCGTTAGCACACTGCTGCGCCGTGGGATGATTGGGTGGTGAAGACGATGTGCTGTTGTTGTTATTGCGCTGGCGAAAAGCTGAAATTGTAAAACAATTTCTATTACTATGCACGGCGTCGCATATTGCTCCCGAACTTACTGCCGACTGTAGTGAGCGCAAAATCATTTTTTTTATTTTTTATTTATTTAGAAGTCTTTGAACAAATCTTACAGACTAATTAACAAAATGGAACTTAAGCTTAAACTTAAACAGGAAAGTGAGAGTAGACAAAGGAAATGAACAAGGGTTTAGGAACAGATAAATCAAACATTGAAAAGGTCGACAACGCATTTATCTCGGCTAAGGCTCGAGGAGTAGGAGCATTACTGCCATAACACGTCCTAGAGAACTCAACAGAAAAAGGGGAAAAATGTCTGAGGGAACGAGATGGCACATTAAAAGCTATTTTGGACAAGAGAGAGGGGCAATCAATATTCCCATTGACTATATCAAAAATGAAAGCCATGGCAATGACAGACCTCCTAGTTTCAAGTGATTTTAAACCAAGCAGAAGACATCTAGACCTGTAAGGAGGCTGGGGCTCAGAAAAACGAATGGAGCGAAGGGCAAACTTTAGGAATCTTCGTTGGATACGCTCTAAGCGATTAGAATGCGATGCATGATAAGGTCTCCAGATGAAAGCAGCATACTCCAGTCTGGACCTAACAAAAGTAGTATACAAGAGCTTGAGCGTATAGGGATTGGAAAAGGAGGAAGAATTGCGGCGGACAAAACCTAACATAGAGTAGGCACGTGAGACAATGCGGTTAACATGGGAGGTGAAGCTAAACTTTGAATCGAAGACAACACCCAGATCCTTGATCTCAGCCACCTTTTCTAACATTGTGCCATCAATTTCAAATGAAGTTTTTACTGTATTAGTGGATTTGGAAAAAGTTGAGTGAAAGCATTTGCTGACATTTAAGCATAAACGATTTTTACTGCACCACGCGAGGACATTATTGAGGTCGGACTGGATGTTTAAAGAATCAGACGAAGTACGGACAACGGAGAAAATCTTCAAGTCATCGGCATAGAGCAGAAAGTTGGAGAAGGAAAAGCACGCACTGATGTCGTTTATGAAAAGAACAAAGGGCCTAAAATACTTCCCTGCGGGACTCCAGAACTGGCAACAAAAGGCTTGGAGGTGGCATGATCAACAACGACAGTACACTGTCGGTTGCTTAAATAGGATCTGATCCAATCCAGGAAAACTGAATGAAAACCCAAAATCGAAAGCTTTAACAGGAGTAGGTCATGTGAAACTTTGTCGAAAGCTTTAGAGAAATCGGTGTAGATTGTGTCCACTTGAGAATTATTCTGAAATGCAGAGAAACAGTAATTGCTAAAGACCGCAAGATTAGTAACAGTTGAGCGGGACGAGACAAAACCATGCTGGTTAGGTGAGATTAAGCTCTTTACAGCAAAGTACAATTTCTCCTTGATTATGCCTTCAAAAAGTTTCGAAACCGTGGAGAGCTTAGAGATTGGGCGATAATTAGAGACGTCGTTTTTGTTCCCGCTTTTAAAAATAGGAGTAATTGCCGCTAATTTCCAATCATCAATGAAAACACCAGAGGAAAGCGACATATTGAACATTAATAGTAGAGGGTAAACTAGCGAGGGACAGTTCTTCAGGAGAATGGGTGAAAGACCATCGGCATCGATTTGTGTTGATGGTTTCAAACGTTTGATACCACTAAGCACGTCAGTTGGCGATAGAGTTAGGGAACCGAAATTGATTGATGAATCAGATTTAAAGGAAAAGTTGCAACTGGACGAAGAATCCGAAACGAAGTAAGAAAAGAAAAAGTCCGCAAAGAGATCTGCAGCCTCTGGAGCAGAACTGGCGGACTTACCTCTGAAGAAGACAGACGAGGGAATAGATGAGCTGTTATTTTTAGAATTAATGAAACGCCAAAAAGCCTTAGGGTTGGAATTGATGTTGGCTTCAAAGTTGGAAATATAATTGCGATACAAAAATTTATTGAGGCAATTGAAATCCTTCTGGGCACTAAGAAACTTAAGATAGTAATAATTACTAAAATTTTGTCTGTATTTCTTGTAATATTTACTTTTTAGATTTTTAAGGTGTTTAAGTCTTTTCGTATGCCAAGGAATTTTATACTTCCTCTTTTTTATAATCGGAATATTATCAACACAAAACATATAAACTTTAGATTTGAAAGCAGAGAAACATTCAGAGACATCAAAGCTCGCAAAAAGAATATTCCAGTCAACATCAAGGAGCAAATTATTCAAAGTGGGAAAGTCAGCATGGGAGAAATTGAAAGAGGGTCTAGATCTACTCGATGACAAGGGGAAAACATAAAAATCACATTCTAGAATAATAGGAACGTGATGCTTGTCGGAGGGCGAGAAAGGGGAAAGACATTCCAACAAACTAAAATTAACATTAACACTGAGGAAAATTAGATCTAAGATTCTACCCAATTTGTTATAAAGTCCATTAATTTGATGGAGGTCCAGACTCAGAAAGGAATCTATAACGTATAACTCCAATGGGGAATTTACATTAGACGGAATAAGGGAGGTGACATCATTAACAGTAGACCACTTGACATTACAAAGATTATAGTCACCGAGAATACAAATATGGTTATCGCCAATCTTATCGGTGACTAAGGAAACAATATTGTCGACATGAGATTTGTACAGAGAGTAAGCACTATCCGGGGGAATATAAGAAACACAGAGAAAGAGAAAACCAGAAGAACCTTTGATACGAACACAAAGCTGGTCAAGAATTAAATCCTCATCAACGAGTGTAAAACGCGAAGCCTGGAAACTGCGCTTAACAGCGATCAAGACCCCGCCACCTCTAGAGCAGCCAGTTTTAGCCGCATCTCTGTCTTTTCGAAAAACGTCATACACATTAGCATCAAAAAATTCATGATCGAAAAAATTCGCGTTCAACCAAGTTTCCACAAAAACGAAGACGTCGTACTCCTGGAGAGAGCTGAACAGGAACAATTTTGAGGATTTGGTTCTAAGGCCCGATATATTCTGAAAGTAAATCTTTATGCCACTATGATCAGAAGGGACTGATGCGGGTGCTAAGACTGCAGCAGTTTCTCTCCTTTGTGTTGAAAAAAACGAAACGGGCGGATGCAGACATTGGCAGGCCAGCAGTCAGAATTAAGAAGTTTTTCAAACGAAGATTCAGGAATACCAAGCTTAAAGTTAATCTTTTTAAGCGTCGAGATAGAAACATCTTTCTTGATTAGTTTATAGCAGGACATCAAATTTTTGTCCACTGCAGAATGTTTAGCAACATAACAGGAGAGGAGATGAAGGAGAGAAAGATGAAAGATGTAGCCACTTGAGGCGAACAGCAACATCAAGATCAGAATTCGTATTCGAGTCAACAACATGAAAACCATCGTTTCGTTTCTTATTCTTCTTACTAACAGAAAGAAATAAAATAGAAAAGAAAATAAAATATGGTTGGCATGGCGACTTATATGATCGCTACAAACAATAAAAAATAAATAATAATATCATAAGTAATCATTAAAGGCAATTAAAAAGGGAAATGGAAAGAAAGGAAGAACTTTTTTATTAGCCCGCAATAATTTTTAAAGTCCCGTTGTTTGTAAGTTTTTTTTACGGCCCACATACTATATTGTTACGAATACCAGTTCTAGTGGGCTAGTACGTATCTCTGGATTGTGCAATTTAAAATAAAAACACACTTAATTTCTCAAACGCAGTCAATAACAACCAACAGTCACTTTATTTCACAACTTTCACACTTTACGGTCTTTACACTTAATTATTTTCTTAATTACTCCGTGTGGCACCTTCACTAGTCAAAATCAGACTCCCTCGCTGCGCCGCACCCGGCTGCCTTTTATACCTGTCCGGCCATCGCGCAGATCGTTCTCGCACATTCCAGAGTGGACTAAAGGTTTCCATGATGATCGCGACCATCATTGCCAGGTTGGACTAAAAGTTCCCATTATCGCGGCCATCATTGCCAGGTTGGACTAAAAGTTTCCATTATCGCGGTCATCATTGCCAGGTTGAATTATGGCACGGCGCGTAGCGACAGGGTTGCTTTGCACAGCGACAAACTGTCTTATCGTTACAATATAATGCTTGCGTAAAAGAACTAAAATAAGAAAATCTAGGATTTTAAATTTACTGTTCCAGTATTCGTCACTGAACCATTCTGAAGTAAAAATCTTGCATTAGTCGGATATATGTACATATATGCCTCAATACCAAGTTTTAGGGCCAACCCCTCCCAAATATTTGTACCTTGCAAAAATTTTAGATTTTGTTGTTGACGCGAGTAGCATTAATACATATTATTGGCAAACGAAAAAAAGTCGGCGGTGTACTGTTTTTTGCGCTGTGCCATGTAGGCGGGAATAGCGTGGATGTTGTTGCCTGTTATTGTTGTTACTTTTGTTTTAATTTATCCTTTCTAAAATGCATAAGTTTTTATTTGCCAACAATTATTTTCAATTTTTGTTTTTCAATCCTACTTCTTATACAGCCCACAGGCAGTGTTTTCGTAGAAGTGGTAAAATAAGAAAATCTAATATTGTAACTTTATGGTGACAGCATTCGCCATGGAACCATTCAGGTGTAGAATATTTGCATTATTCTAAAACATAGGTATGCCTTAAGAACGGGGTTTTAAGGTTCTGCTTCGAAAACTATCACGCAAGTTTGAAATCAATGAGCCCAATAAATCAAGGTTACCTTTGTTTTTGACCCGTCAGATTTTTATGACAAAATACTTGTCTAATTATTTCTCATTTGTAGTGCTTTCACCATATTTGAAGTCAATAGAGCAATCATCAATAAATTATGTTTTTCCATACAAATTTTTAACACTTGGTTTCCCCGTTAGATTTAGATTAAAAAAAAAATGAAAAACACTTGTCTAATTATTTTTGATTTCAAGTGTTTTCACCAATTTTAAAGTCAATAGGCCCATCGGTTAATTTTTTTCGTAGTTTTCCCGTATTCTCAAAATTGTAATCAACCATGTCAAAATATAAACAAATAATTTTACTTGGAACTCGCCACGTAAAAATATTTGTAAGCATTTTAAATTGGGATCAACCACCTGTAAATATTTGCACATTTTTAAATCAATCCAAGCGCAAAGCAAAAAGCCATACACCACAAAGATTCGATTGATGGCGACATTACAGCAATTTGTGCAGCAAAACCAAGGCACATTAATAAGGTAGTGGTGGCAACACAGCTGATTAAACTTTTTTCTTCTCATTTTCTTTTGCTTTCTTCTCATTTTCTTTTGATTTTTCGCGAATGGGCATGCTAATTGTCAAAAATTGGTAAAATTGTTTTTGTGTTGTTTGTGTTTCGATTTGATTTTGACAATCAGCATGCCCAAAAGCACTAACAAAATACATGGGAATTTTGTTTTTGCAGTAGTGCCATCACCTTATTAATACACCTTGAGCAAAACCAATCGGCAACACAAAAAACATAAGCAAAATAAACGACAACAACAAAAACATTAGCGAATCCCGGATCATATTCGTTGAAACGGCGTCGCGACGATGCTTTGGTTCGTTGTTTGCTCTCCGCTTGCGCTTCAACAAACAAGGTTAATAAACATACATGCAAAAAATGATTGAGCCACAACGCCACAACAACCACTATTTCAATGTACACGAGCGAAGCCGTTGCTTTTTGCTGTTGTCCTACGCAAATCTAACAGAAAATGTTATGAACTTAACATGCTCAAATACCTACGCTTCGCTCTTCCCGCTCGCATCATAACAGCCGAAAACACTTTTGTGCCCACATCAGTGTTGCCGTTTTGGTCCAATTGGACCAAAATTGGTAGCTTCGTTTCATAAATTAAGACTTTGGTAGGTTGGTTGGTTTGTTGTGATTTTCAAGGAATTTGGTAGGCAACACAATTTTTTATGATTTTAAAATGACTCTGTAGCTTGTGAAAAAATTTTACATGCAAAAGTTCGAACGTCTCTGCAGGGAAGATCTAAAGCTATTGGAGATTATAACGCCACATACTACTGTGTAAGTTAAATAAAAATTTACTTTTTATTAAATAAAAATTAAACAGAGCTATGCTCCTCTTTATTTGAGATTCAAAAACGGAATGAATTACAAGTAAGTAAACCGAAAGCTGCTAGCTGCTCCAACAGCGTTGGTGGCACCACAATATTCTGGGAATTACATTTTTTGCTTCCCAGACGCATTGTCAGCATATTTGCTTGCTGGTGGTGTTTTGTTTATTTTAACTTCGAATATTCATCGTTGCTGACTGGTATTTTTGATTATTTTCGCTTCAAACATTGTCGTTGCTAACTCCTCCTTCCTCAGTTCCGAGCGTCCTCGGTCGATAGCAAAGAGCTAGGTAGGTCGTTGATCCCAAGAGTTATTGTCCCAGGTTCGGGTTTTGGTTCCGATATGACCACCGTTGTCTTCGTTTTGCATTGTTTTACAAAGATGAGCAGCATTATAAAGATAATTGCCGCAATCAATCCGGAATTGACATTGTTGCGCTCCTTGCTGCCGTCTTCTAACAGTTCGAGGTGTTCCGTGTTATTTATCTGCAGCTGCCTTATCATTTTTAGCGACAGGATTTCTTCTGCTTTATCTGCTGTAGTAGGCGGCTGAAGAATGGCTGGCATTGGCTTAGCGTTAACCATTTCTTTTGTTTTGAATATTTTGTCTTCTATATTGATAGTGGCGTTATGAAATTTTATTAGGAATGTTCCGTTGAGGTTGACAGTTTCGTTATTTATGTTGATGGACCCCTTGTACTGATTAAGGAGTATTAATCCGGGGGTGATTTCCTCGATTGATGGTAGATGCTGATTGTTCGTTTCGATGCAATGCGGTGGTTGGCTTCGTAGCAGGTTCGGTATACATGAATTATTACTTAGATTTACTATATTACTATATGAACAAATTGATAAATCGTTATAGTTCTGGCATGGCTTTCCTATGCCGTATAAATTTTCTTCACATTTTAATATAATTTGATAATCGATTTTGTTAATTTTATCGCCCCTTTTTATAGGTCTTACAGTGAGTGTATCGCAAGGTTTGGGTTCGGTTGTGGGTAGGCTTATAATATAAATGATTGATTTATCGTCTGTGGCGATTTTTACCTTGGCAAACTCTAGTGCTTCATTCACATTAATATAGGGTATTTCTTCTTTTTTTAGCACATTTTCTATAATTTTTATTTCTTCATTCGAAAGTACATATGAATTTATTATATCGGCTTTCGCCCAATGGATAGCGTACGCTATGTTTATTATTTCTTCTTTTACAATTTCTAGTCTACTTCTTATGTCTAGAATGAGGTTGTTCTCAGATTCTCTGTCCTCTTTTACAAATTTCAATATATTGTTGGTAATATTTGTTAATTCATTTATTCTGTTTGTTGTCATTCTATTTATAATTACTTGTTTGTTGTTGTTTTCTAGTAGGTTATTTATTTTGTTTTCTATTATTTCTAGGTCATGATGGTCCGGATTCCCGGCGATCCATTTCCATGCACTACCTATGAAATCTAATGATCTCTTTAATTTCTTGTTTACTTTAAGCCTGCCTAAGTAGGATTTTGTTTGGGATGTTAGAAAGGAAATTTGGGAGACGAGGGGATTGTTGGGTCTTGATTGAATGGTTGCTGCATGTTCGAGTCTGTTGATCAATTCATCATATTTGTCCAAGTCTATTATATGGATTAGTTTGAAGGTGCCGGTTTGTATCCTAGCTTCTCCAGTGTGAATCGTTACCAATTGGGTACTCGTATAGTCAAGTATCTGCACTTCCGCTATTGCTAGCGTTAAGATGGATCTGGAAGAGTAGTATAGAGACAGTTCTTTATTAGATTTTTATGAATCGTTCTTCCTGATCGGGTAATTACTGTACTATTTCTGTTTTCTGCTACAATTTCTTCTTTATACCTCGGGGTCAGCTTATTTCCTAATCTTTTATTGATATTGACATAAATTGTTTCTCCTATTAAATAGTCCTTGTAGGGTGTCCTATTTTTATTGTGATAATTTAAGTCCGCTTCTTGTTTCTCTTGTAGTTTTTTAATATTTTCCTTTTTGTCTTTTTCGATTTGTTCTGGGTCTGTGGTTACTCTTTGTCCGAAGAATAGTTCGATTGGTTTTCGTCTGGTTGTCGAATGGATTGAATTGTTATATTCGAATATTGATTTATCTAGAAGTTCGGAGAAGGTTTCATGTGTGTTTTCTGATTTGAGGCAACGTATTATTTCAGATAGTGTTGAGTGGAACCTTTCTATTTGGCCGTTGGATGTGCTTGTGTAGGGTGGAGCTTTGTGGATATCAATACCAAATTGGTTTGTTAGCATAAATGTTATTGGACTTGCATTCAGAGATTTCTCGTTGTCAAATACTATTATTTTGGGTATTCCGAATGATATGATGATATCTCTAAGCGGTTGTTTAATATCCTCAACCGCTCTTGATTTCAATATTTTGGCAAGTGTGTACTTAGAGAACTTGTCTATTGCAGTTAGTATGATATGCTTGTTGGTGTAGTGGATGTCGATATGGACAATGTGTCCGGGGTATTCTGGTATTGGGGTAGCTTGAATCATGTGTTTGTTGGGGTGACGATCATATTTATTAAGTTTACATATCTTGCATTGGTTAACTATTTTCTTTATTTTAGCTCTCATTCGGGGAAAATAGCATTTCTGTAAAATTTGTATTTTGTTTTCTTCGCCATTTCGGTGTGCACGAGTGTGTTCGTTAATAATTTCCGTTTCCTGGTCAGTTTTGTTTGTTATGTCGGTTACCATTTTCCTACAAAAACGTGTTCTGTATCTGCTAAAGTGAGCTGAATAGATGCTTTGAATTTTTCCGAGTGTTCTTTCGTCGGTTTTTAAGCCGTTGATGACTGAGGGGTTTAAATAACGTTTGAGGATATTTGTTAGTGTTTCTTCTGTGTATATCGGTTCTGTTATAATGTGGCGATGGTAGGTAGGAAATATTATTTTGAACTGATACGTGGAGGTTTCTCCGGGGTCTAGAATGATTTGATTTTTGTAAACATTTAACGGCTCGTTGGCGAATTGTATTAAGTTTTGGGAGGAACTTTCGTCACTGTTTTGTGTCGCAGTCATAGAGTTGATTTGGGTTTCGACAGGCGGTCGTGAGAGTGCGTCTGCCACTCTGTTTGTGTTTCCCGGTTTGTATAGTAGTTCGTAATGGTATTCTTCCAAAATGGCTTTCCAGCGTTTGATTTTGGAATTGGAATTCTTGTTGCTTAATGCGTATGTTAGGGGCTGATGATCTGTATAGATTTTTACTTTTGCTGTGCCGTAAAGGTAATTTCGTAGGCATTTAAGAGCCCAAATTATTGCCAACATTTCTCTTTCGTTAGTGGCATATGCTTCTTCTGTTTTACTAAGAGTTCGGGATATGAATATAATGGGTTTTTTATCTTGTTCTAATACTGCACCTATCGCATACTTCGATGCGTCCGTTGTCAGATAGAATTCTTTGTTATAGTCGGGGTATGATAGCATTATGTCTTCTGTCGTTAAGGAATTTTTTACTTTGTGAAATGAATCGATGGCTTCTTCGGAGAGGGTGATAAGCTTTTTGCTTGAATTGGTTTTGGACACGCGTCCATCTTCCCCTCTTAAAAGGGACGTCAAGGGCTTTGCTATTTTAGCATAGTCTTTGATGAATCTTCGATAGAATCCGGATAGACCTAGGAATGATCTTAAATCTTTTAATGTTTTGGGACGCGGGAAGTTCGTAATTGCTTCCACTTTCGCTGGGTTGGTTTTTATTCCTTTTTGAGAAACGATGAACCCTAGGAATTCAACCTCAGTTTTGAGAAATTCACATTTATCGATTTGCACCTTCATATTTGCATTGTGTAACGTTTGGAAAATGGTTTCGAGATTTTGGAAGTGGGAATTAGTGTCTTTGCTGAAGACAATGATGTCGTCGATATACACGTAACATATTTTGCCTATATGTTCGCGTAGTATGTCGTCGAGTGCCCTTTGGAAAATTGAGGGTGCATTTTTGAGACCAAATGGGAGTCTCACGAATTCATATTTGCCATGTCTTACGGAGAAAGCGGTTTTTTCAATGTCGCTTTCTTTGAGAGGAATTTGATGAAATCCACTTTTGAGGTCGATGACGGAAAAGAATTTATTCTGTCCTAATTCTGAGAGCACATTATTGATATCTGGTATAGGATAACGATCAGAAATGGTGACCGTGTTTAGTTTCCTATAATCGATCACAAGGCGGTATTTCTTTTCGCTTGAAGCATCCATTTTTTTCGGTACTATCCATACCGGGGAATTATAAGGGGACCGTGAAGGTCGTATTATGCCATCGTCTAGAAGTTGTTTGATTTGGTTTTCAACTTCGTCTTTTAGGGAGATTGGGTATGGGTAATAGGCAGAATAGACGGGTCGGTCCGTGGAAGTACGTATCTCGCCTTTGACTACTGTAGTGAATGTGAGTTTTTTGTTCGGTTCGGCAAACAGGTCCGAGAATTTTTTTGTCAATTTTTCCGTTTGTAATTGCTCTTGTTCTGTCATGTGGTTTGTTCTAATGCTAAGAGCGTTTATGGAATTAGCAATTTGTTGCTTAATTTTGATTTTGTAATTGTTTCTGATTAGCATGTAGTTTTCTTTGGTGTAAATGATCGCGGACAGTTCCTTCAAACTGTCGTTCCCTAATATCCCGTGGAAGGATTTTAAGGTAGGTAGGAGGAAAAATTTAACGTTGATGTCTTTTTGTCCAAATAGATTAACTGTAGTATGGTGGGTAATTCTAACGTTGCCAGCTATTGAATTCGCGTAAAATATTTTTTCGTTTGGAATGGGTTTCGATACAAGGTTCGGCTGTATGTAGTTTCTATTAGATCCTGTGTCTATCAGGAATTTCATCATTTCACCGTTGGCCAATCTACCCTCAAAGTAGGGCAACGATGAATATTTTAGTCTAAAAAATGTATGTCGGTAAAATCGTTAGTTTCATCGGTAGGCACGTCTTCTGTTGCATCTAATTGATCTACGTATTCATTTAGTGTCTGTTCGTAATTGCAGTCTTCCTCGTCTTGGTGTTGTTGTGACTGCGTTTCCTCAGTGTTAATATGGAAATTTCTTTGTAGTTTTGGGGGTACTTGGTTGTATGCATTTCCCTGTGTGGGTCTCTTTCCTGCATATTGGAATGGTGTGGGCCTATTTGCATAATTCACGTTTGCGGTTTTCATGCTTTCGTCCACCTCCATTGGTTGGGGTGGTTTTGGTTGATGTGGTCTGGGTGGTGGGAATTGGGAATAATAATTTCCATATTGCTGTTGAAAATTTCTTTGTGGCTGATAGTAGTAAGAGTTGTTAAGTGGTCGGGGATTTTGTAAATTTCCTTGTCTGGATTGCGGAAAATAGGCTAATTGGGGGAAAAAGTGTTTTTGTTGCGTATTGGGATAAGGTTTGCGTGGAATTGGTGGTGGTATGTTTATGTCCATGCCCCTGTTGGTCCCACCAGTATTCCTAGCATGATGAGCTCGGTAATTCTGGTTTTCAAGCTTTGTACAGAGATGAAGAGCTTGAGGTAGATCAACAGGCTCTTTCATTCCGAGCAGCCGAGGCAAGTCGCCCCTAAGGCCTCTTACGAACGTGTCAAGGGCCTTATCCCTGTAGTTTTTTGTCAGGACATACATGGATTCGGTGCCGATGTCCATACAGGAAATCTTGTTTAGAATTAAGGATAAATGTTCGTAGACGGCTTGATAGAATTGTTCAATGGTTTTGTTGCCCTGCACTAGAGTAGTCATCTGGTACTCTAGTGTACCAAGATCCCTTCTGTCTGCATAATGCAGTGTTAAGCAGTGTGAAATGCTATCCCAATTGAGCGGAGTGTTGTAGGACTCCAACACGTTATCGGCATTGCCGATAATTTTGTTTCTAATGATGTTTATTATACCAAAATATTTGGGGGTGCCTCTAATGGGTTCGTATATTTTTAAAATTCGATCCACGCTCTATTTCCAAGAGCTATACTCAATATGGTTGCCTGAGAACTCTCTTAGGCATCGCACCACATCTGGCACTTTATCAAGTTCGTCGATATTGTTTCTATTTTCGATGTGTATTTCCTCGTCCGTATTGTTAAACAAATTTGCGTTTGGATTTTGTATGGAGTCAATAATTGTCTGGCGTTCTGAAATGCAAACTCTATTAACTATTCTGGTTATGATGGCCTCTAATTCGGGAGTTGCGTTTACTTGTGGGGGGTTGGTAGAAGGAGCCGGTGCGGGATTGGGAGGGGTCCCGGAGGGAAGATTCAGAATAGAGGGGCGGATGAGATTGTTGGGGTTCGACATCTTATTGTATAAAAATTCACCCTTTTGCTTATATTTGTATGCCTTAAAGTTTACTTTTTATTCAGTTGATTAAATTTTTGTTTCTCTTAATTCTTTAATTTATCGTTAATGTAACCTCTCCTATGGAGAGGGTCCTTTTTGCTCCGGAGGGTCCCGTGGGAATCTCGGAGCTAGGCGCAATTTATAGGCTGGAGGGACTCGTAAGTGTCGCAGCCTTAGTTATATTGTGTTATAATTCTACGTTGATTGTTATTAAAAAAATCCTTTTCCTTTTTTTTTTTTTTGGATAGTTCGTATTTTGTTTCAATATCTAGGATTCTAATTTTATTTAGAATGATTTCGAGTGCACTAGTTTTTTAATTTCTTTCTTTATTCAATTTTTCATTCAGTTGTTTTTTTTTTTTTTATAATCTTAACTCTATTGATTTTTTTAACTTCTTAAATTCACCTTTGCGTTTTGTTACACGGATGCACTTTTTGGTTCTTATCATAACATTTCTCTTAATTTCGCTTATATTTTCAACTTCACTTTTTCATTTACAATATCTGTTGCATTCAAAAAAAAAATTTCTTATGTTAGGCTTACATTAGTATCGTTCCGCGCATCATCTCCAGGGGGAATCCTTTTTACTGTGTTACGGCTACTCGGGGTCCTAGATGATGACTGTCTTGCACGTCTCCCTTCCTCAAGCGTGGGTAAGGGACTTGTTTTTAGATTTGTGTTGTGGGTTGGTAGAGTTACCTGCCCAGGTCCAAGGAGACGAGCCAATCCGGGTCGATTTAATCCTGTGGTTGTGGTTAGCGAGGCGAGCCTCCCGGGGTCGACTTAATCACTTTTTGCCACTCCTGGGCCCCACGTTGGGCGCCAGTTAAATAAAAATTTACTTTTTATTAAATAAAAATTAAACAGAGCTATGCTCCTCTTTATTTGAGATTCAAAAACGGAATGAATTACAAGTAAGTAAACCGAAAGCTGCTAGCTGCTCCAACAGCGTTGGTGGCACCACAATATTCTGGGAATTACATTTTTTGCTTCCCAGACGCATTGTCAGCATATTTGCTTGCTGGTGGTGTTTTGTTTATTTTAACTTCGAATATTCATCGTTGCTGACTGGTATTTTTGATTATTTTCGCTTCAAACATTGTCGTTGCTAACTTGTACAAAGAATACCCGGAATTCGATTTCTTCGATTATCGTGGTGTTGTGCATTATGAGTTCCTTCCGCCGGGCCAAACTGTCAACAAGGAATATTACTTGAGCGTTATGCGTCGTTTGCGTGAAGCTATTCGCAAAAAGAGGCCGGATTTATGGAGAGACAACTCTTGGTTTTGCATCACGATAATGCACCATCTCACACGGCATTGGTTCTTCGTGAGCATTTCGCTAACTCATATCGTTCCACAGCCACCGTATTCGCCTGATTTAGCTCCTTGTGACTTCTGGCTATTCTCCAAACTCAAAAGACCACTTCGAGGACACCGTTTTGAATCGATTGAAGAGATTCAACGTGAATCGCCGCGCGCATTGAAGGCCATACCGGAAGGTGACTATTTGGCATGCTTCGAAGATTGGAAAGTCCGTTGGCATAAGTGCATTGCATCGGGGGGGGACTACTTTGAAGGCGATGAAATTGATTTGGAAGAATAAATAAAGATTTTTTGAATTATAAACAAATTCCGGGTATTCTTTGTACACAGTAGTATAGTCCTTTCTGAAGAAATTTTAACTCTTTTGATTTCAAAATTTAGTGGACGGCGATCCAAATAAAATTATAGCGCAGTGGAATTTACTTGTATTAAGCAATACTGATTTAAAAAGAGATACGTAAATAAATATTTTTTGGCGCGAAGTTAGCATCATTAAGAATGGATTAAACGAGTTTGGTTTTATTGATCTCGCAAATTTTGTATTTAATTTGATTTCACTTCCATATAGCTCTACAGCTTCCGAACGTAAATTTTGCGAACTTTCGCTTATAAGGCATATCAGCAAAATTGGAATTTACTACAATAAATAACATTATGTTATGTAAGGAAATAATCAAAAAGACTGAAGCGCACTATGTCTGGTCAGCAAAAATAGATCTCGCAAAAGAGTGACATTTATATTGTTACGAATATGAGTTTTAGTGGGCTAATACGTATCTCTGGATTGCGTAATTTGAAAATAAAACACACTTAGTTCCTCAACCGCAGTCAATAAAATAAACCAACAATCACTTTATTTCACAGGTTTACACTTTACTGTCTTTACACTTAATTATTCGCTCAATTACTCCGTGTGGCACCTTCACTAGTCAAAATCAGACTGACTCGCTGCGCCGCACCCGGCTGCCTTTTATACCTGTCCGGCCATCGCGCAGATCGTTCTCGCACATTCCAGAGTGGACTAAAGGTTTCCATGATGATCGCGACCATCATTGCCAGGTTGGACTAAAAGTTTCCCTTATTATCGCGGCCGTCGTTGCCAGATTGAATTATAGCACGGCGCGTAGCGACAGGGTTGCTTTGCACAGCGACAAACTGTCTTATCGTTACAATATATTTTATGTTAATTTTAATGTAATATTGGACGAGTGCATAAGTTTGTGCCCGATTTGAAGTAAAAACTCAAATTGAAATTTTTCAAAACAAAATCTTTATTAATCAATTAATCCCAACGATCTACCAACTTACGGATGCCGGATTCATAAAAATCACGCGTTTTTTCGTTAAAAAAGAGGACAAGGTGGTTTTTAACGTCGTCCACGGTTTTAAATCTTTTTCCATTCAAATTGTTCTGCAATGATCTGAATAAGTGGTAATCAGAAGGCGCGATGTCTGGTGAATATGGAGGATGCGACATGATTTTCCAGTTCATCTGCTTCAGTTTGGACAGAGTCGGTTTTGCAACATGTGGTCTGGCGTTGTCGTGGTGGAAGAGGACTCCTTTGCGATTGGCCAAAATCGGACGTTCTTCTTCAATTGCTTTCTTTAATTGGGCCAATTGCTGACAATACTTATTCGCGGTAATCGTTTCGCCAACGGGCAAGAGCTCAAAATATATCACTCCTCGGATATCCCTCCAAACACACAGCAACACCTTCATCGGATGCAATCCACCTTTGGAGACCGGTTCCGCCTTCTCGTGTGCCTGTTTCCATGTTCGTTTTCGTTGGACATTGTTGTACAGAATCCATTTCTCGTCACCTGTCACAAACCGATCCAGAAAAGGCTCATTTTTGATACGTCGAAGCAAAGAAATGGCTGTTGTTACACGGTCCACTTTATTTTTTTTACTCAACTGATACGGCACCCAAGTATCGAGCTTCAAAGTGTACCCAACCTTTTTTAAATGACGAAATGCAGTTGACGTGTTGACGTTCAGTTCTTGGGCAACCTCTTCCGTTGAAATGCGTGAATTGTTCTCAACAAGAGTGCGAATAACGTCGTCGTCAAGGTCGGAAGGCCGTCCAGCGCGAGGTTGGTCTTTGAGGTTAAAATCACAAACTCTAAATTTAGCAAACCATTTCTTCACTGTGCGAAGCGCTGGTGCACGGTCCAAATAAACTGCTTGAATAGCTTTCGTTGCGGCGCCAACAGTTTTTCCCTTCCGAAACTCGTATAACATAATATGTAACGGTAATGTTCGTTTTCGTTATCCATTTTCAATGCGCTTTTCCAACAAGCAAACTCAAAGAAATCAAAATGATTTGACGCTTAATTCAAAGTTTGATTTGTCACCTTTACAAAGAATTACAACAAGTATACATTTCAGTCATGAGTACCAACCATGAACGATTGAAACGCCACCTAGTAAAATCGGGCACGAACTTATGCACTCATCCAATACTTTTAATTGCAGCATATTTAATTTGCTTAACTGTGTTGTTTTTGTACTGAATTTAATTGTTTTTGTTTTTACATAAAAGATTTATGTTTATGTGTTTGAAACTAAATTTTTGTTTAACAAATTTATTTTGGTAGGCTGAGATTGATTTTGGACCAATTTTGGTAGGGAAAAAATTCTTAGTGGCAACACTGGCCCACATGCGCGTTCTATATTACTTCATATTCCTTGGTACTACCACAGAATAAACAGCAGCGATTAAGCGATGTGAAACTGGGAGAGTAAGTCGATTTTTGTGCGTTTTTTGCAATTCACGTACACAGTCTGTGTGTGCTGGCAGTGATCAGCTCTTCACTGTTTCCGCTCTTATCCCGATATTAGGGATTATTGTGCAAACTAAAATTCCGCCAGTTTCCTTTCAATTATTTGCTTTTTTCTGCATCAAATACACAACATTAACTTTTTGGTTTCATTACGTAGATATTATTGAAAAATATACCAAAGAGCACAAAGCTTAATGCGTTGAATACGACAGGGTCAATTGCCGCCCTTTTTATTTCGCAGTTCTTCATTTAGCGAATCTCTAACGATCAGATCAGAACAGGTATGCTTTTGGTGATAAATGCTCTAGTTCGAACGCAGGACTGTTTTTTTTATGCAGCTTATAAAACCTTAATTTAATTCAATAAAAAGAATACCAAACGGTTCTTTTGACACTTTTGGGCAATAATATTGTAACGATAAAACAGTTTGTCGCTGTGCAAAGCAACCCTGTCGCTACGCGCCGTGCTATAATTCAATCTGGCAACGACGGCCGCGATAATAAGGGAAACTTTTAGTCCAACCTGGCAATGATGGTCGCGATCATCATGGAAACCTTTAGTCCACTCTGGAATGTGCGAGAACGATCTGCGCGATGGCCGGACAGGTATAAAAGGCAGCCGGGTGCGGCGCAGCGAGTCAGTCTGATTTTGACTAGTGAAGGTGCCACACGGAGTAATTGAGCGAATAATTAAGTGTAAAGACAGTAAAGTGTAAACCTGTGAAATAAAGTGATTGTTGGTTTATTTTATTGACTGCGGTTGAGGAACTAAGTGTGTTTTATTTTCAAATTACGCAATCCAGAGATACGTACTAGCCCACTAGAACTAGCATTCGTAACATTTGGTGTCAGAAGTGGGATTGTGGAAAATTGAAGATAAACAAAACAATAAAAAAAAACTAAATAAATAAAATTATAAAAGCACGGACATGGTTAAACTCGAGCTGCTGAAGGTGGACCAGCTGAAGAAGGAGCTGGCTGCCTGGAATTTGCCGACTGCTGGCGGGAAAGTGGAGTTGCAGCTGCGCTTGCAAGAGGCGTGTGAATCGCGAGGCATCGATTGGGCTGCACACGAGTTCGGAACGCAGGAACAAGAGGCGTCGGCCAAAGTGGAGGAATCGCCTGTGGGTGCTGCGTCAATGCAAAGTACAGCGGCTGCGCCACCACAAGCAATGGACATAAGCCAGCTAATAGTTGCAATGAGAGGCATGTTTCAGGAAACTTCTGCGAAAATTGAGAATGTCAGTCGTGAAAATCGTGAAATGTCGGCGCAGATGGCAGCAAAATTGGAAACTACGAATCGGGAAATGGCAGAGCGAATGGAAAACAAGCTTCAGGAAAATTCTGCGCGCTGGGAGCAGAAAGTGGAAGAAATCGCCAACCAGCTAAATGTGAAGGTGGAGCACCTGGGAACTCGAGTGGAACACTTGGATAAACGAGTCGACGATCTTGATGATTCCCTGAACAAACGGGTTGATAGTCTGGAGGACTCGATGAACAGAAAAATGGACGAGCGGCTTAGGGAGGTACAGCCGCGAGAATGGTTGCCGCCGGTTCCGGAAAGTGTTGCCACCCGAGCAGAAGTGCATACTTATGATGGGACTACGCCGTTCGATACATTCAAGCTACAGTTCGACCTGGCTGCTCTGGAAAATTAGTGGACCGATATCAGGAAAGGTCGGAGACTGATACTGGCTCTAAGAGGTCCTGCGGCTGAGGTAATAAAAACAGTGCCGGAAAGTTTGAGAGGTGATTACGAGACCGTCATAAGGGCGCTGGCAGCCAAATACGGTGACGAGCACAACAAAATGGTGTATTACTGCGAGCTGAAAAACCGTAGACAAAGAGCCAACGAAGCGCTGCAGACGTATGCGGCAGATATTGAGCGGCTGGTACCACTGACCTACCCAGAATTCAGCATGGAAGTTTTGGAAAGGCTGAAGATCGAGGCGTTTATCGAAGGCATTCTTGACCCGGAGACTCGTGTGAGTACCTTGATGATGATGAAGCCGACGTTCCAGGAGACGGTGACAAGTGCATTGATGTATGAAGCTGCCTGGAGGGGAAGTTTTCGACATTCATCTGCGGAAAGGCGTCGAGTTCAATCTGGACGTGCCACGCAAAGCCAGCCAGTGAGCTCAGAGGTACCAACGAGGCTGCGGGCAATGTCATCTAGAATCAGTTGCTGGCGATGTGGCAAGCAAGGCCACATTTCACGAGACTGCCATCTGCGAGAGAAGCGTTCCGGAGAACAGGCGTCACCAAGATGTGCTGACGCGCTGCCACTCCATCCGTGCAAAATCAAATGCAGGCCGTGCTCGCGAGCCGAAAGCAAAGAACAGTTAGTGGACGTCCGGTTGGTGAGCGTTATGCCAGAGGAAGAGTGGTCTGCGGAGAGGCTACAAAAGGACCAGCGTGAGGATGCGGATCTTGCAAAAATCGTCGAAGGCAAGGAGCAAGGCGCACGTCCAGACTGGCAGGAGATGGCCGGTGAAAGCCCGATCGCCAAGGCTTACTGGGCACAGTGGAAAAGTCTGCGGCTGAAGGAAGGATGCCTGTACCGCGAATGGGAGAGCGCGGATGGACGGACCAGCAACTCCCTAATGGTAGTGCCGAAATGCAGAATCAACGAGGTCATCCGGGCATACCATAACGACTCCAGTGGAGGGCACCTAGGCATCACCAAAACCGTCGCCAAAATAAAAAGACGATTCTACTGGGTAGGATGTCAGGAGTCTGTAGCCGAGTGGATTAAGAGCTGCGACCGATGTTCAGCAGCGAAAGGGCCAACAAGAAGATCTCGAGGCCGCATGCAGCAGTACAACGTGGGAGCGCCCTTCGAGCGGATTGCTATGGACGTCGCCGGCCCATTCCCAACTAGTACTCAAGGCAACAAATATGTGCTGGTGGTAATGGATTACTTCAGCAAATGGCCCGAAGTGTACCCAATTCCTAACCAGGAGGCCACTACGATCTCGGAAAAGCTGGTAAACAACTGGGTAGCCAGGTTCGGAGTTCCGTTGGAGTTGCACTCGGATCAAGGCCGGAATTTCGAGTCTGCGGTATTCAAGGAAGTGTGTGAGCTGCTGGGGATAAAGAAAACGCGTACCACCCCTTTGCACCCACAGTCCGACGGCATGGTGGAACGCTTTAACCGGACACTGGAGGAATACCTGCGGAAAGTGGTAGGCAGGAATCAAAAGGATTGGGACACGCATATCCCCTTGTTCCTAATGGCGTATAGGTCAGCCCCGCACGACACGACATCACTCACTCCAGCCCGAGCAGTATTCGGCACAGAATTGCGGTTACCCGCTGACTTGAAGTTCGGGGTAGTCAGCACGACGGGAGGCGCTAAGACGGACTACGTGGCCAATAAGCGGGCGGAACTGGAGGAGATTCACCAGTTTATAAGGAGCCGCACCAAACTGGTCAGCGATAAGGCGAAAGCCAGATATGATCTACGGGCCAACTCAGCAGGGTTCCAAGAAGGCGAGCTGGTAATGCTCTACAACCCGCAGCGGAGGAAAGGTTTGTCTCCGAAACTTCAAGCGTCATGGGAAGGACCTTACGAAGTCGTGACTAGGATAAACGACGTGGTATACAGGATTCAACGTTGCAGCAATAAAGGCGCTAAGCTGAAGGTAGTCCATTTGCAGCGCCTGGCGCCTTATCACAGCGGAACCTTGGCACTTGTTCGGGACGAACAAGTCTAAGTGGTGGGCAGTGTAACGATAAAACAGTTTGTCGCTGTGCAAAGCAACCCTGTCGCTACGCGCCGTGCTATAATTCAATCTGGCAACGACGGCCGCGATAATAAGGGAAACTTTTAGTCCAACCTGGCAATGATGGTCGCGATCATCATGGAAACCTTTAGTCCACTCTGGAATGTGCGAGAACGATCTGCGCGATGGCCGGACAGGTATAAAAGGCAGCCGGGTGCGGCGCAGCGAGTCAGTCTGATTTTGACTAGTGAAGGTGCCACACGGAGTAATTGAGCGAATAATTAAGTGTAAAGACAGTAAAGTGTAAACCTGTGAAATAAAGTGATTGTTGGTTTATTTTATTGACTGCGGTTGAGGAACTAAGTGTGTTTTATTTTCAAATTACGCAATCCAGAGATACGTACTAGCCCACTAGAACTAGCATTCGTAACAATATATTTTTATAGTTAGTTCTATACAAACGTATTACGAAATTGCACCAAAAAAATAGAAATAAAAATAAATATTTCTTTGGTCACAAAAAATGACTCACACCAGCAACACTGGAAATTGAAATAAACTAGAACAGCAACCCCGTTTTAGAAATTTATATGGAGGAAAAAGTACGTTCCTGATCAAGCTTGGGGCCTACTAGTAGGTTGCAATTTGCAATAATATTAGTGAAATTCTGTGCATGTATTTCTACCGGCTCTCCCACTTTCACATCGCTTAATCGCTGATAAACAGTATACAGAAGGCGCATCTGAAATAATTTTGCGATTTCATTTCAGACGCGGGCGGGAAGCAACAAAAGTGAGGAAAATGTAAAGGGAACCGCACGTATAGATTTGTGCTTTATTCTCATTTCGACAACAACACGCAATGTTGTTGCTTTCCGCAGCAAACCAGCTTGGCTTTACTCGTGCACATTGAAATGGTGGTTGATTTGGCAAACCGATCGCCAAGGCAAATTCAATAGGTAGTTGCAGCAACAGAACTGATTCTTTGATTATTGGCACAACATTGTAACAATAGTTTTCCACTTATTATCACTTTCTTAATGCGCATTGGTTGTTCCAATATTTTTAAACATATATTTATATTCATTGTAGCCCTTTTACTTTTTACAACTTGTTTTTTACAAGCAGACCAAAAGAACTAATAAAATCCATTGAATTTTAGTTTTTTCCGTAGTGCTACCACCTTATTTATGCGCCTTGGGGCGATGTTATGCTGCCGGTCAAATGATCGTCGGTCACGTCACTTTTTACGCTCTCGTTTTAATTTCTCTACTCCGTGCCCAAAGCATGTTATGCTGACGGTCATTTGATCGCGGGTCACCACTACGCTTTGCGCATACTTTTACTACTATTTCCGCACTTTTTATTGTGACTTTACTTTTTCAACTACAATTAGCAATTAAAATGTAAAATTCTGTGAAATTCTGTGTATGTATTTCTACCGGCTCTCCCAGTTTCACATCGCTTAATCGCTGGCTGCGGCGTAGGATGATTGGGAGATGAAGACGATGTGCTGTTGTTGTTGTTGCGCTGCACAGTGATTCGTTCCATAGACAAAATTAAAAAAATTTATAGTCTCAGAATTAAACAATTTTGATGTCATTTGAAAGGTAAAACTCCAACTAAGAAAACCCCAAAAAATCTGTGCGAAAAAATAATTAGTGCAATTGCAAGAGCTGCTCAAAGGCGGAACTTTTTTCACAAAAAATTGTAAACACATATGTTCTGGTTTTTAGTCTATTGAGTAAAAAAAATTGTAAAAATACATGGTTACCAAGAAGTTGCTCAAACTTTTAATATAGATTAAGAAATGATATGGCCATTTTCGCTTTTAATATTTTCCCAAAATTTATAGAGCTGAAGCTTTTACTTCACTTTTAATTTAAAATATTTTTCAAAATTAAAAATCTGAAAATTAGCAAAACTTAGAGGAAAATATCTAAAAAGTATGTGAAAGTATATTCCTGGATTTTTTTTTATTTTAAGAAGCATTCTTTCTTTGTCGGATAATGTAATTACATCCTCCGATATCTTCCGATCTCAGAAAATAATCCAATTTGAAAAGTGGTTTAAACACCTATTTTTCGACAAAATTTATTTAATTTATCCCTAAAAGTATGCAATCAGCATGAAAAATTGGAAAATCTGCACAAATGCAAAACATACATCTATTATTATCATTTTTATTGCAAAACTAAAGGGTCCTAAGACAATTTCTGTTACTCTTAGCAATTACCAATGTTGAAGTTACCGATTAAATGTAAAATCTGAAAAATCTAGCGAACACACTTTGTGCTATAGCTCACCAAAAATGACGAAAGTTGCAAATTTAAGTCTCAGGCATTGCCAAACTACAAAAGTTTAAGAAAAACAAAATGGAGATTTCACTTCAGCAGACCATGATTAACTAGTATACCAAATTTTATGAAGAACGGACCACTCCTTCTAATTTTGTCCCGCGGTTGTATGGAGTCGAATCACTGTGCGCTGGGGAAAAGCTGAAATTGTAAAACAGTCGGCGGCAAAGCTTACTCCTATGAGCAGTACGCTCAGCACACGTAGACAGTACTCTCTCTCAATCAGTCGTTGTTCAGGTATAATTTTATACAGTGGAGAGAAATTTCACTGCGCTCACTAACACCATCTCATTGTCAATTTTGCCGATCACTGTTGTAAAACGATTTCTATTTTCTGGCTGGCTTTTGTTCTTATTCTATAGGCGTCTCATATTGCGCCCGAACTCACTGTAGTGTGCGCAAAATCATAGAAAAGAAAATAAAAGATGGTTGGCATGGCAACTTATATGAGCGCTACAAGCAACAAAAAAGAAATAATAAGTAATCAACGGAAACAATTAAAAAGGGAAATGAAAAGAAAGGAGGTCGTTTTTATTAGCCCGCAATAATTTTTCAAGTACCGTTGTTTGGAACTTTTTTACGGCCCACATAAGGTGCGTTTCATAATTATAAGGTCATTCAATTTTTCACCATATCTCCGAAACAACTGACTGTAGGGTATCGAAACTTTTTATAAAAAGTGTGTAGCAGGTTAAGAGTAAAGACAACAACAGAAGAATACTTTTGACAAATTGATAATGTTGTTCAAGAACAGCAACAAAAATTTACGTGTTTCACAATTATAAGGTCAACTATGATTTCATATGTAATGTAACAAACGTCAATATTTATTAAAAAAGGATTATTGAATACCAGGTATGCGCCTATGAAACCGGTAATTATTTTTGAAAAAACACGTTTATTGTGAGGAAATGATTACAATTTTATTCTTCAAAGTAATGGCCATCGCTAGCTACACATTTTTCCCATCTCTCAGGCAATTTATGGATGCCTCGCCAAAAAAATGTTTCGTCTTTTGCCTTAAAGCAATCATCGATCCATTTTTTGACTTCTGCGTGAGAATTGAAGCGCCGTTCCGTTAATGCGTGGCCCATCGATGCGAACATGTGATAATCCGAAGGCGCCAAGTCTGGTGAGTAAGCCGCATGAGCAAGAGCTTCCCAGTTGTACGATGCAACCAACTCTTTGGTGGCTCTAGTGCGGTGTGGTGGTGCGTTGTCATCGAGGAAAATCACTTTGTGTTGCCTGGCTTCATATTCTGGGCGTTTTTGGCGTATAGTACGGTTCAAATCGGCCAATTGTTGTTGGTAACGTTCACCGTTAACCGTTTCACCAGGTTTTAGAAGGTCATACCATATGACACCACGCTGGTCCCAGAAAACCCATAGCATGGCCTTCTTTCCGAAGCGATCTGGCCTTGCGGTCGATTGCGCACTTTCGCCGCGGTTAACATACTGTAACGATAAGACAGTTTGTCGCTGTGCAAAGCAACCCTGTCGCTACGCGCCGTGCTATAATTCAATCTGGCAACGACGGCCGCGACAATGATGGCAACTTTTAGTCCAATCTGGCAATGATGGTCGCGATCATCATGGAAACCTTTAGTCCACTCCGGAATGTGCGAGAACGATCTGCGCGATGGCCGGACAGGTATAAAAGACAGCCGGGTGCGGCGCAGCGAGTCATTCTGATTTTGACTAGTGAAGGTGCCACACGGAGTAATTGAGCGAATAATTAAGTGAAAAGACAGTAAAGTGTAAACCTGTGAAATAAAGTGATTGTTGGTTTATTTTATTGACTGCGGTTGAGGAACTAAGTGTGTTTTATTTTCAAATTACGCAATCCAGAGATACGTACTAGCCCACTGGAACTAGCATTCGTAACATTTGGTGTCAGAAGTGGGATTGTGTTACTGAAAGTAAAAAAAAAAAAAAATTTATTATAAAACGCAGACATGGTTAGACTGGAGCAACTGAAGGTGGACCAGCTGAAGAAGGAGCTGGCCGCTTGGAATTTGCCGACTGCTGGCGGAAAGGTGGAGTTGCAGCTGCGCTTGCGAGAGGCGTGTGAATCACGAGGCATTGATTGGACTGCGCACGAGTTCGGGACGCAGGAGCTAGATTCGTCGGCCAAAGTGGAGGAATCGCCTGCGGGTGCTGCGTCGATGCAAAGTACGGCTGCAGCGGCTGCGCCACCACAAGCAATGGACATGAACCAGCTTATGGTTGCAATGAGAGTCATGTTTCAGGAAACTTCTGCAAAAATCGAGAATGTCAAAGGCATGTTCGAGACTTCCAACCGTGAAAATCAGGAAATGTCAGCGCAATTGGCAGCGAAACTGGAAACTACGAACCGAGAGATGGCAGAGCGAATGGAAAACAAGCTTCAGGAAAATTCTGCACGCTTGGAACGCAAAGTGGAAGAAATCTCCAACAAGCTCGATGCGAAGGTGGAGCACCTGGGAGCTCAAGTGGAACACTTGGATAAACGAGTCGACGGCCTGGGTGAATCACTGAACACACGAGTTGACATCCTGGATGAGTTCTTGAACAAACGAGTTGATAGTCTGGAAGACTCGATGAACAGAAAAATGGACGAGCGGCTTAGAGAGGTACAGCCGCGAGAATGGTTGCCGCCGGTTCCGGAAAGTGTTGCCACCCGAGCAGAAGTGCCTACTTATGATGGAACTACGCCGTTCGATACATTCAAGCTGCAATTCGACCTGGCTGCTCTGGAAAATCAATGGACCGATGTAAGGAAAGGTCGGAGATTGGCGCTGGCTCTTAAAGGTGCTGCGGCTGAGGTAATAAAATCAGTTCCAGAATGTTTACGAAGTGAGTACGAGACCGTCATAAGGGCGCTGGCAGCCAAATACAGCGACGAGCACAACAGAACGCTGTACTACTGTGAGCTGAAGAATCGCAGGCAAAGGGCCAACGAGGCGCTGCAGGCATATGCAGCAGACATTGAGCGGCTCGTACAGCTGTGCTACCCGTCCTTCGGCGCTGATGATCTCGAGAGGATGAAGATTGAGGCGTTTATTGAAGGTCTTCATGATCCGGAGACACGTCGCAGTGCGTTGATGATGGGTAAGCCGACATTTAGGGAGACGGTGACCAGCGCGATGACATACGAGGCGACATGGATTGGGAGCACTCGGTATGCACCTGCAAGGATACGCCAGATCCAGCCGGACAACGACATTGCGATCCAGGCAACAGGCTCTGAGCCACCGGGCAGGCCACGGGTGGTCTCCTCTAAAGTTGTTTGCTGGGTATGTGGCAAGCAGGGCCACATATCACGAGACTGCCGCCAACGAAAGAGGCGTTCCCGTTCTCGATCGCAATCGCCTGAAGCGAGGAATACTGACAATCGAGGCTCAGCCAACAAGCGCAGGGCTGAGGACGGCGAGTCGTTAAACTAAAACGGGTCAGCCCAAAGGGGCGTGAGCTGATCCCCACAATCTGCCGCCCCACCGTCCTTGTCTCACAGCTGAAACGACAGCCCAGCAGCTTGACAATTGAAGGAAGGATAGATGGAAAGTTGTTCGTGTTGACACTGGATACTGGAGCGTCATATTCGATCATAAAAAGGAAGCTTCTGAAGAACTGGGAACCGCTGCATGGCATACAGCTGCGGACTGCGACTGGCGAGCGCGCGCCGGTAAGAGGGAAAGTTACAAAAACGATTACTATCGGCACCAGCAGCCTGGAACATGAGTTCATCGTCGCGGATATAATGGACGACGTGATTATCGGCGTGGATTTCATGATTAGGCACGGTTTTACGCTGGACCTGAAGGAAAATGTGCTGAGATATGCCAACGTTGAATTCCCGCTGCACACCGGCTATGAGCGAAGCGTGGCGGTAAGGAAGGTTGTATCGTGTCAACACAGGAGGATACCAGCGAACTCCGAGGCGATTGTGTGGGCAAAGGTGGACGAGGACGATGGGACGAGTCGGCTGTGGGTTGTAGAAGCACCGAATCAAGGACACGACAACATCATCATCGGACGTACATTAGTGGAACCTAAGAATGGCAGAATACCAGTCAGAATACTGAACCCCCTGAATGCACCCAGATATGTCGGGAAAGATGAGGTAATTGGCGAGTGTAGAGAAGCCGTAGCAGTGGTCAATTGCGAGAGTAGCCCACCCGGAGGAAATAAGAAGAGCGGTTTTAACATGGACGTCATACCGCAAGAGAATCAGTGGAACAGCGAATTGACGGCCAATCAGAAACAGAAGGCGAGGTCACTCCTGCAGCACTATGGGTCAATATTTGCGGCAGAAGCAGGCGGAAGAACAGCCATAGTGAAGCACAACATCGACACCGGAAGTGCAAAACCGATTCGCCAAGCACCAAGACGAGTTCCTCTGGCCAAGAGGGAAGAGGTCACAAATTTGATCGAAAACATGCGGAAAGAAAAGGTCATAGAGCCTTCTTCGGGCCCCTGGTGCTCGCCGGTCGTGCTAGTCAAGAAAAAGGATGGCAGTACCCGGTTTTGTGTGGACTATCGGAAGCTCAATGATGTGACCAAGAAGGACAGTTATCCACTACCGCGGATCGATGACACCCTGGACACGCTGCCAGGCACACAGTGGTTCTCCACGCTCGACTTACGCAGCGGCTATTGGTAGGTAGAGCTTGCAGACAAAGACAAGGAGAAAACGGCTTTCAGTGTTGGCGATGGTTTATGGCAGTTCACCGTCATGCCGTTTGGACTCTGCAACGCCCCAGCAACATTCGAACGGCTAATGGAACAGGTGCTAAAAGGGCTGCATTGGCGGACGTGTCTGGTGTACCTCGACGACATAATCGTGATGGGTAATAGCTTCGACGACCACCTGGGAAAGCTAAAGGAGGTATTCGAGCGGATACAAAAAGCCGGGCTTAAACTCAACCCAAAGAAGTGCTCGCTGTTCCAAAAAGAGGTCAAGTATCTGGGTCATACGGTTTCCGCCCGCGGAGTACATACGGACGAAGGCAAAATCACGGCGGTGAAGGAGTGGCCCCGGCCACGCAATCTACACGAACTCCGCAGTTTCCTGGGCCTGTGCACATACTACCGCCGATTTGTTCCGGGATTCGCGAACATAGCCAGCAGCTTGCACAAACTGACGAAAAAGAGCCAAGCTTTCGAGTGGAACGAAGAGCAGGAGCAGGCTTTTGCACGTCTGAAGGAAAAACTGTGCACTGCTCCAATTCTGGCCTTCCCCGTGCCTGGAGAGATGTTTGTGCTGGATACGGATGCGAGCGGGCATAGTATTGGCGGTGTGCTATCACAGATAATAGACGGCCAAGAACAAGTGATAGCATACTACAGTAGGATTCTGTCGAAACCGGAACGCAACTACTGTGTGACACGGAGAGAACTGCTGGCGGTATTGGACTGCGTAAAACACTTCCACAAATATCTGTATGGACAAAGGTTTCGCCTGCGCACAGATCATGCGGCATTGAGATGGCTCCTGAACTTTAAGGATCCTGAAGGCCAATTGGCGCGGTGGATCGAGCGACTGCAGAGCTACGACTACACGATAGAGCATCGGAAGGGCAGTAGCCATGGCAATGCCGACGCCTTGTCACGCCGTCCGTGCAAAGTCGAATGCAGGGCGTGCTCGCGAGCCGAAAGCAAAGAACAGATAGTGGACGTCCGGTTGGTGAGCGTTATGCCAGAGGAAGAGTGGTCTGCGGAGAGGCTACGAAAGGACCAGCGTGAGGATGCGGATCTTGCAAAAATCGTCGAAGGCAAAGAGCAAGGCGCACGTCCAGACTGGCAGGAGATGGCCGGTGAAAGCCCGATCGCCAAGGCTTACTGGGCACAGTGGAAAAGTCTGCGGCTGAAGGAAGGATGCCTGTACCGCGAATGGGAGAGCGCGGATGGACGGACCAGCAACTCCCTAATGGTAGTGCCGAAATGCAGAATCAACGAGGTCATCCAGGCATACCATAACGACTCCAGTGGAGGGCACCTAGGCATCACCAAAACCGTCGCCAAAATAAAAAGACGATTCTACTGGGTAGGATGTCAGGAGTCTGTAGCCGAGTGGATTAAGAGCTGCGACCGATGTTCAGCAGCGAAAGGGCCAGCAAGAAGATCTCGAGGCCGCATGCAGCAGTACAACGTGGGAGCGCCCTTCGAGCGGATTGCTATGGACGTCGCCGGCCCATTCCCAACTAGTACTCAAGGCAACAAATATGTGCTGGTGGTAATGGATTACTTCAGCAAATGGCCCGAAGTGTACCCAATTCCTAACCAGGAGGCCACTACGATCTCGGAAAAGCTGGTAAACAACTGGGTAGCCAGGTTCGGAGTTCCGTTGGAGTTGCACTCGGATCAAGGCCGGAATTTCGAGTCTGCGGTATTCAAGGAAGTGTGTGAGCTGCTGGGGATAAAAAAAACGCGTACCACCCCTTTGCACCCACAGTCCGACGGCATGGTGGAACGCTTTAACCGGACACTGGAGGAATACCTGCGGAAAGTGGTAGGCAGGAATCAAAAGGATTGGGACACGCATATCCCCTTGTTCCTGATGGCGTATAGGTCAGCCCCGCACGACACGACATCACTCACTCCAGCCCGAGCAGTATTCGGCACAGAATTGCGGCTACCCGCTGACTTGAAGTTCGGGGTAGTCAGCACGACGGGAGGCGCTAAGACGGACTACGTGGCCAATAAGCGGGCGGAACTGGAGGAGATTCACCAGTTTATAAGGAGCCGCACCAAACTGGTCAGCGATAAGGCGAAAGCCAGATATGATCTACGGGCCAACTCAGCAGGGTTCCAAGAAGGCGATCTGGTAATGCTCTACAACCCGCAGCGGAGGAAAGGTTTGTCTCCGAAACTTCAAGCGTCATGGGAAGGACCTTACGAAGTCGTGACTAGGATAAACGACGTGGTATACAGGATTCGACGTTGCAGCAATAAAGGCGCTAAACTGAAGGTAGTCCATTTGCAGCGCCTGGCGCCTTATCACAGCGGAACCTCGGCACTTGTTCGGGACGAACAAGTCTAAGTGGTGGGCAGTGTAACGATAAGACAGTTTGTCGCTGTGCAAAGCAACCCTGTCGCTACGCGCCGTGCTATAATTCAATCTGGCAACGACGGCCGCGACAATGATGGCAACTTTTAGTCCAATCTGGCAATGATGGTCGCGATCATCATGGAAACCTTTAGTCCACTCCGGAATGTGCGAGAACGATCTGCGCGATGGCCGGACAGGTATAAAAGACAGCCGGGTGCGGCGCAGCGAGTCATTCTGATTTTGACTAGTGAAGGTGCCACACGGAGTAATTGAGCGAATAATTAAGTGAAAAGACAGTAAAGTGTAAACCTGTGAAATAAAGTGATTGTTGGTTTATTTTATTGACTGCGGTTGAGGAACTAAGTGTGTTTTATTTTCAAATTACGCAATCCAGAGATACGTACTAGCCCACTGGAACTAGCATTCGTAACAATACGATCTTTTTCGTTTGGGATTCTTGAAATAGACCCACTCTTCATCACCAGTTACGATTCGATGCAAAAACGACTTTCTTTTGCACCGGGTGAGCAGCATTTCACAAGTGGTTTTTCGGTTTTCTTGCTGCCTTTCAGTCAGTTCATGTGGCACCCATCTACCGACCTTTAAAATTTTTCCCATTGCTTTTAAACGTTTTCCGACGGTCAACACCCAATTGTTCTGCGAGCTGTTCTTGCGTTTGGCCATCATCTTCATCGAGCAATGCTTGCAATTCGGCGTCTTCAAACTTTTTTGGTGGCCGGCCACGCTCCTCGTTTCTCACATCAAAATCACCACTTTTAAATTTATTGAACCACTCGTTACACTGTGTGCGACCAAGAGCATGCTCGCCGTAAGCTTCCACAAGCATTCGATGCGATTCAGAAGCGTTTTTCTTCAAATGGTAACACAAAATTAACTGTGTCCGCAAATCGTAATTTGTAGGCACGTAATCCGACATTTTCCGGAGTGTCAAACAATGCGTTGTTGGATGAAACTTGACAAATTGTGAACTGAATATTGTTGACATATGACAGAAGAAGTAAACATGACATTTGGTACGGTTCCGAAGTTTATAAATATTCGGCTATTTACCGCTAGATGTCGTTACCGGTTTCATAGGCGCATACCTGGTACACTCTCCTTTCTTATTATAATGATGTTCAATCCGTTTTTTCATACTTGTAATAAGACTATTAATTAGGTCTTGGTCAATTTTTTGCCATTCTTCCTTTACAGCGGTTATGAAAGTTTCAGTTGACTCAAACTGTCGATTACCCCCATACACTCGTTGTGTTAGAATGCCCCACAGATTTTTTATGGGGTTGATGTCAGGTGAGCATGCAGGCCACTCCAAAACTGTGATGGATTTCGACGAAAACCACCGTTTTGTCTCTCGGCTAACATGGATTCGAGCATTATCTTGTTGGAAACGCCACTCTGTGTCACATTTTTCCTCCAAAAATGGCACCAGGCTACTCTCAAGGAGTTGTATATAGTCAGCGCTCTTCATCCGACAAGATGTTATTTGGAGTTCCAAGCATCACTGAGCCGAAAACGCGCCCCACACCATTACACTGCCACCACCAAAATTCCGTTTTGTAAACCGCAATGTTTCCTTCCGGACATCACGGCAATAGCCTCGAAAACCATCTGGCCCATCCAGATTCCACTTCTTTTCGTCGGAAAATATAACATAAAGTCGTTTGTTTCAATATAAAGGACTATTGCAAAGCTGATAAAAACAGGACTTACTCTTTCCCAATTAGTGTGGAAGTTTTTTAAAGCAAAATCAACTCTAACCTCCTTGTGGTGCTTTGTTAGCTTAGGCATTCGTTGCTGCTTCTCAAATTGAATCTTTTGACTCCGCTTTAAGGTCCTACAAATGGTTGCCTTTGACACATTTGCTTGTACCAACGTCCTTAAGCCTGTTAATGAAGTGGATGAGTTGCTAGCTTCGCGTACAATGCGAGCCTCGGTGCGCGGATTGAGCTTTCTCTTGGCTCCAGGACGCTTCTGTGTACCGTAAACTTGCGGATTTTGCAAAAAATTTTGCACAACACATAGGCTACGGTTAATTTGTCTCCCGATTTCCCTCATCGCTACTCCGCGATCGCGTAATGCGGTAATTTGACCTTTCTCAAAGTCCGAAAGCTGCGTACCTCGTGGCATTTTTACGATTTTACAATATTCAATTGTTTCCGATGCCGAAGAATCCGCTGACAGATTTCTCTGCGATAGTTTTACTATTGACCTTATAATTGTGAAACACCTGCATTTTTGTTGTTATTGTTGTTGTATAAATATACCGTTAGTTCAGAAATGTTTATCAGCTGTTGCCTCTACTTCTTATTAGCTACACATCTTTTTTTGGGAGTGTTGATACCCTATAGTCAGTCATTTGATGGGTATAGAAAACAATTTAATGACCTTATAATTATGAAACGCACCCTATAATGCTTGCTCAAAAGAACTGAAATAAGAAAGTCTAATACTTTAACTTTATGGTCACAGCACTCGCCATGGAACCATTCAGCTGTAGAATATTTACGCAATTCTTAACCCTTTCGCTACAGGTTTTTACTGGGGAAAGTTAAAATTTTAAATTTTACGTCTTAGGCTTCTATGTGGTATATTAGCAACATTCCATAAGAAATTTTTAATTTTTATTCTCGGATCCTGTATTTTAGAGTGTTTTTCTATGAGAGCAACCACATCGTTGTGGCTGTTATTATTACTTAAACATAAAACTTTTTACGCATAACGAAAATTTGAATATTTCTTCATTTACTTCAGCCAAAATTAAAAAAAGGTATCTAAATTGGAAGAAAACGTCAAATTAAAAAGTTCTCTAATTTTTTCTGTTTCTTCTTCCTTTACTATGTCAAGATATACCATTAAAAAAGTGTATCTTCTCTTCTTTAAACTTAAATATTCAGTTTATTAATTTCGTATTTTTCCTAAAACTTCAAGCTATTCTAAAGAGCAACAAAAAAATGTATTCTTGCAACCATAGAGGATGCAGACGTCCACAAAGTAGCATGTTGCCATATGGCAACAAAATAGCGAAAGGGTTAAACGTAGGCATGCCTTAATAACAGTTTTTTTAAGGTTCTGCTTCGAAAATTATCAGGGCTCGGCGGCTCTGCACGTAAGTTTGAAATCAATGGACCCAATAAATCAAGTTTATTTTCCTCTTTGTTGAGATTTTTATGGCAAAATACTTGCCTAATTTTTTCTCATTTGTAGTGCTTTCACCATATTTAAAGTCAATAGACCTATTAAAGTATGTTTTTCCATAAAAACTTTTAGCCCTTGGTTTCCCCGTTAGATTTAGATGTTCAAATATGAAAAAGACGTCTAATTATTTTTGATTTCAAGTGTTTTTATCAATTTTGAATCGTCTTCCCGTGTTTTTTCAAAATTGTAATCAACCATGTCACAATATAAACAAATAATTTTACTTGGAACTCGCCCCGTAAAAATATTTGTAAACATTTAAAATTGGGATCAACCACCAAATTTTTAAATCAATCAAAGCAAACCAATGTCTAGCAAAACGCCATACACCACAAAGATTCGATTGATGGTGACATTACAGCAATTTGTGCAGCAAAACCAATCGGCAACACAAAAAGCATACACACAATAAATTACAACAATAAAAAGCATTAGCGAATCAAGAATCAATTTCGTTGAAACGACGATGGCGCAGTGATGGTAACTTTTTTTTTGAAAAATCCCTACGCGACTTGAAAAAAATTCTTACTTTTCCCTACGCTGTCCAGCAATTTTCCCTACGAAATTTCCTACACTTATTTTTCAAGTATTTTGTAATATTTAAGTATTTATTTTTTAATTTTTTGTGAATAAAAGTCGCAAAAGTAAAAACCATAACATTTATTAACACCCGAAAGCTTCTTTTCATTACTTTGAAACATGAAAACATAACAAAACAAAGTTGTGCTTTGCACTGAGATACCATTTCAACACTTGTGAATAAATAACATTTTTTAATTCATTTGAAACATGGGAACATAACAACATAAAAAAATTGTGCTTTACCATTTCATCACATTAAAAAAAATCAGTACAAAAATTACACTAAGACCAATAATTGAATACTGTTTAAATGCTTTACTTGCAAAAAATGGGTTAAATACGTTCACCTAAAAGTAAAAGTATTTTCTAAACTAATTTTGGGCCGCTGAAGACGAAAGTGAATATCCAAAAATGTTTCAAAGAAAGGTTTTCCAAAAATCTTCGTAAACCCAGTATTTTACTGTAATTTTAGTTATCAGCACAGATCTGGTTTTGCGAAGATCTTTGAAAAATTTTTGGATATTCACTTTCGTCTTCAGCGGCCCTAAATTAGTCTAGAAAATACTTTTGTTTTTAGGTGCATTTTTCGTGTCGAGTAGAGTTATTTATCGTCATACAACTCAGTGTACGCCATTTTCTTAAAATGTTGTTCTTTACATTGAAAATTTACACACAATTTACACATTTGTGATATCTTCGTCTTGTAAGTAAGAGCTAATTATACAAATTGAAGTCAAATTTTCATGGCTTAATTTGTTCCTTTTTTGTTCGAAAATATTCTTTCAGAGTCTGCATTAGAATGTGGTAGTGCCAAAACATATTTGGCCAACTTTGACAAATTGGGAAACAATATTTGATCTTTAAAATTTTTAGTTTGACTAATTTTACTCCAAAATTTTCCATAACCAGGATTGTTTGAAAATTCCCTGCATTTAGTGAATTTTAAAAAATCTGTCCTTTTTTTCCCTACGCACACAATTTTCGCTAAAATTCCCTACTTGTAGGGAATTTTCCCTACAGTTACCATCACTGCGATGACGATGCTTTGGTTCGTTGTTTCTCTCCGCTTGCGCTTCGACAAATCAGATCAATAAACATGCATGATTAAATGACACTCATACGCCACGTTGCGCTGCGCCAAAAAATGCACATATCGCATTACACAGTTTGAATGTATTTTTTTTGGATTGGTGTCTTCAGCAAATTTGTTGGTCGTTAAAATATCTACAAACTTGCCGAAGACAGTAAAGCGATATTCGGAACGATTTAGGACCTATTAGCATTTAAACGTTCGAAGACTTAAGCGACAAACTTGACGAAAATTACCAAACTTCAAAGTCGGATTTCTCTTAAACTAGAGCCAATCTTACCAAACGGCTGGTGGATCTCAACTCAGTATACCTATAGGAAACTCTCCCAGTAGGTCCCCCCATGTCTAAATTTTGGACTTGCACAGTGTTATTGTTATAGATGACATCGCAGCCAGAACCAGCGAAACGGGCGAGAGAGCATCAGGCTGTGGATCCGCAACCAACAATTTTACATTTCGCAAGTAAACCATCAACTGGCAGAAAAGTGCAGTAAATTAACAAGCAGCTGATCAAGATGATCGCCAAGGGGCATCATTCACTACCAGGGACCCAAAATAACAGTTATAATTTTTTAAAAATTCGAAAACGTTGCCCATTTTTATGAGATATTTATAAATGTTGGAGAATAGCTATTATGAGGAAAAAAAACTTTTTTCGTCAACTCGTGAGAGTTGGGTATCCACCACATTTAAGGACTTCCCTAAGTCTTACGCCTTCTACCGGGACGGGTACTAGACAAGGGGCTGGCACCCACTACCCACACAATACAAAATTTAATCATTTATTCGATTTTAGATTCGCGATTTTTCCAAAATGATCGTTAGTCTGGCATCAAATTCATGATCAGCGAACCTAATTCCATAGAAAATTTATAGTCACATTCACCGATCAGACATCTATTTCTATTGTGTGCCGGTATTTTCAACGTAAAAAATATATAATGCAAAATAATAGTTACCTCTCAACGTAAAAGCTGAATTGTTCAAGGCCGGCGGCGGTGAGCTGATTGGGTGCATGCATCAGCTCATCTGCAAAATATGGCTGGAGGAACGAATGCCCAACGATTGGAACCTCAGTGCCCTTTGCCCTGTGCTGAAGAAAGGCGACCCAACAATATGCGCCAACTACAGGGGTATCAGCCTACTTCCCATTGCATACAAGGTCCTGACGAGCGTACTATGTGAAAGATTAAAGCCACTCGCCAAGGCGCTGATTGGACCCTATCAGTGCGGCTTTAGACCTGGTAAGTCCACCATCGACCAGATATTTGCTCTACGCCAAATCCTGGAGAAGACCCATGAGAACCAAATCGATACTCACCATCTCTTCATCGATTACAAGGCAGCATTCGATAGCCCGATAAGGGATCGCCTATATGCCGCATTGTCTGAACTTGGTATCCCTGCAAAGCTCGTGAGACTTTGCAGAGCGACGTTGAGCAATACGCGCAGCTCCGTCAAGGTTGGACGTGACCTCTCCGACCCATTTGATACCGTTCGAGGATTCAGACAGGGCGATCCTTTGTCCTGCGACCTCTTCAACTTAAATTTTCAACAAAAGTGTCCAGCTCCTTGCCTACGCTGATGACATTGATGTCATCGGGCGTAACAAGCGGGATGTCACCGCTGCCTTTGCGGCTATCGAAAGAGAATCTGCCAAAATGGGTCTGGTGGTAAATGAGGGCAAGACGAAGTATATGCTGTCTACACGCAGGGACTCGCAGCGGCTAGGGTCTCACGTTGAGGCCGACAGGTATGCCTTTGAAGTTGTCAAGGAATTCGTCTACCTTGGCACCGCCATCAACAGCATTAATGATGTCAGCCTGGAGATAAAGCGAAGGATTACTCTTGCCAACAGGTGCTACTACGGTCTCGGTAGGCAATTGAGAAGTAGAGACCTCTCTCGACCGACAAAACTTGCACTCTATAGGACGCTTATCTTCCCCGTGCTCCTCTATGGCGCTGAAGCATGGACAATGACACGAAATGACATAGTATGCGATGACGGAAAAAATATTTTTCAAAAAATAAACGTTACCGAACAATGGAAAATATATTTCTTGCTGATAACAGTTATTACGCAACAGAAAAAATATTTGTCACGAATAATAGTTATACATAGGTGTAAAAATAATTATTTCAAAATAATAATTATAAGTAACAATTAAAATATTTGTTACAATGAAACAGTTATTTCCCACTTTTTTCTAAAAACGTTATAACTGTTATGTCCCTGTTCACTACGAATTGTGGAAGAACCAAAAATGAAGAAGTTGATCCAAATGGTGTCTCTTTGTAACTACCAACTTCCAACCAAACGTTATCCGGAAACAAGTTGTTGTAAAACAGGGATGCCCAAAATTTTCTTATGGGAGAGCAAACACCTTACATGTAAAGTTATGGAAAAAAATTGAATTCAGTATGTACACCGAAAAAAAAATTGCATTTTCTGTAATGTTATTTATAATGAAAAAAAACAACAACTTATTCATCTAAACTTCCTTCTTCCATGATCCTTGTAATAAATTATCCAAATTTATATCAATATGAGCCTCCAAATGTTCGTTGCTTATTCTATTTCTGTGCTTGCTTTTTATTAATTTTAAATTCGAAAAAGCACTTTCACAAATATATGTGCTACCAAACATGGAATACTTCACCCTTAAAATTATGAGTGAAAAAAATATTATTTTTCCACTTCTCTCTAGAATTCGGATTCATTTTGCAAGCTTCGAAAAATATAAATTGGAAACAAACACCGATTTTTTCCAGTGCTTCTCAATCGACAGCTGCACACGTTTTGAAGCAAATTCATACGCTAGACAACAACATAACCTACGTTTAAGATAACTGTTGCCAATGCGTGCGGAGTGCTGTGTGTATACTAGAATGCTCAGTAGGGTGGGTCGATTCCGGACTTTTTTTGATTCGAGATTTCTAATAGTGCGGAAAAGTTGCCTTAGTACTTCCTAATTCCAATGCAATTTTTTGTTTTGAGATCGGACTGCATCTTCAACCCCAACTCCGGCCTTGAAATTTCGGAAATTTGCCTAAAATCGTGAAATTGCCTACCTAGCGCCTGAAATTCGCCTCTCATGGCAAAATGTATAAAAGAAAAGTTGTTTGTCGCATCATTAGCTACCGAAATGGTATTATGATCATGGCCGTAGGACGAACCGTTCCCGAGATACGAGCGAAAAGGCGGCGCGCCGCAGCGCAAGGTGAAAATTGTTGCAGCTCTCAGCTAACCTGTGTTGGTTACCCAGAACCCACCACGTGGAGGTGGCTGCACTTCGGGTTCCTCCCAAGCCCAACCCAACCAACCAACCATATGTCAGGCTTGTTTTAGTCTGAATCTGTATCAAATTTATTGATAAAATCAGATTTTGTACTAAACTTTGGCAGTTGTTGCCTAGATTTCAGTGTAGAGCGTATAAAACGATCACGAGACTGGGGGCCAATAACTTTAGAAGATGCCTCTGTCACCAGTTTGACGGTTCTCTCGACTGCCACGGTGTGAGAGGGGAATTCACTAAATTTCCATATCTCTGCAGTGTCTCCCGACAACCCTTTTATGAGCTCTTCGTTAGAAACTGAACGAAGAACTGGTGGAACAGTCAAGGTAATAGTCTTCCAGTTAATCATATCGTAATAATTATTAGCTTTGAAATTCAGCTTTGGCACTTTATTACATCTAACCCATCCATTTACAGTGTCAGTCTCTGCTTCTCTGGCTGCCAGAAGACGGTCAAGGGCCAACTTTCTGACTGTGGTGAGCATTTGTAGAACTCTGGTGTGTGAGACTATCGGAATAGATGACTTTTTGAAAATATTTTCAACCATTTTTGCAACTATTTCTGAAACCTCTTTACTCCTAGGTTCATAGTTGTCACCTCGGAGTCGCCCTATACGAAATCTTTCAAACTGATAATACAAAAGAACATCCTGGTAACTGGGTAGCTGGGACTCAGTGAGATCGTACGGATATATGCCAAACACAGGACATTTCTGTCTAAATTTAAATTTAGATACAGACATGTTGAGTTTTGTGTTCTGTTCAGAAAATGTAAGTGATAGCACTCGGCGAAATCAACGACAAGAGTGAAGGAACTCGATGAAAGAATCTTTGTGTGGGGACCTGTCCGAACGTGTCGTATGGCGCAGGGGAATACACGACGGAGCAAGCTGGTGGCGCCCGGCGCGCAGCGGGAGTCTAGTCTAGTGTCTGGCGGGGAGGGGAGAGAGATGGGGGAAGAGCGAGACGGGACGGGGGGAGCGGCCCGGCCGGTCCGACCCGACGCGTGAAGCACAGAACATATCTCCGCAGCGCCGGCGTCATTGTGGGCGCATTCAGGGAGAAGTGTGGCCGCAAGCCGATTTTTACCTTGCGCTGCGGCGCGCCGCCTTTTCGCTCGTATCTCGGGAACGGTTCGTCCTACGGCCATGATCATAATACCTTCTTTATACATTTTGCCATGAGAGGCGTATTTCAGGCGCTAGGTAGGCAATTTCACGATTTTAGGCAAATTTCCGAAATTTCAAGGCCGGAGTTGGGGTTGAAGATGCAGTCCGATCTCAAAACAAAAAATTGCATTGGAATCACGAAGTACTAAGGCAACTTTTCCGCACTATTAGAAATCTCGAATCGAAAAAAGTCCGGAATCGACCCACCCTATTGTACGTGTGAAAAACATGGTGTGCTCAAATCGAAGCCACAAACAGACATGTTTAACAGTCAGACAGTTTGGCCTTGAGATTTATTGATAGTCATTGCAAATGCCAATCTAATCGGAAACTGAATACGTGGAATCAGAACTGGATCCGTGCCGACACTAAGCAAATAAACACATAGAGGTGTCACGCAGTACAAAATTTTTCGGTCACGCAAATTTAGCACAGTAGGTCCCAAGGCGAATTAATACAAGTGACCTCGTTCAATCAGCTGATTTGATTTTTTTGTGGTGGAAAAGGTCTTGATTGTCAAAATGCGTGTGTAAAACTGTGACAGTTTAAAAATGAAAAAAGAAAGCTTTGTTCTGATTGACTGATTTTGACAATCTAAACCTAGAAAACAAAAACAAAATACATTGAAATTTTGTTGCTGCCCTTACGCTATCACCTGTATGAATTCGCCTTGGTAGGTCCCACACGTACTTCGGCTATACCAAGGCGAATTGATACAGGTGATAACAACAAAAGGGCAATAACAAAATTTCAATGTATTTTGTTTTTGTTTTCTGGGTTTAGATTGTCAAAATCAGCCAATCAGAACAAAGCTTGCTTTTTTCATTTTTAAACTGTCAAAGTTTTACACAGGCATTTTGACAATCTAGTGTGAAAAGTGTATGGTCCGAGATAGTCAAGTATGTAATTGGCAGTTCGGGTTGGCTTATTATGAAGGCGAGCCGCGCCAATTTCCAGTGGCTAAAGAGCCGACGTTTAGAGCAATAGATAAAAGTAAACGGGTCGTTTGCCTCTTGTCATAAAGCTGATTTTATTTTCCAAAATTTGTGTCTTATATACTAAATTCACAAACGGTTATACGGAAGGGCAATTCCAGTGCTCCTCCCTCCATTTCCAGTTCATTCGCATCGTACCAATCACAGCGCGGGTCAGATCCGACGACGCGGCACTTTCCCAAAGTGGGCCAGCGCTCTGCGTTGACTTGCGGTAGGTCGGGTCGAGTTGCATGCGCGATCGGTGCAAGTGCCCACATGTGTTGTGACATGTGTCGCTTGTGCAAGTGCAGGCCACTTGAGTGACGCCGGCGTTCTTGTGCATGCGACATTTGACACTTGCAATGGAAACAAAGCGGCGCGCGCACAGTGCGATGCACGTCGGTCTTGCTGATTGGCTTGTGCGCTATTGTGTTGGCATTAGTGGTCACGCGGTACCACTACACCCTTACCCTTAAGGGGTCATTCTCATGTGAAATTTTGTAAAAATCAATTTTTTTTTAAACATATTTGGAATGTATCATCCTTGAAGAAGGTGCTGTCAAAATTTTATTGGAAAATTTCAAGTATTTCGGCTTCTACAGACATTTATATAACGAGCGGTCAAGGATTCTAGCGGTTAGTCAAAACTTTAAACGTGTTTTTCTCGGAACGCTTTTTTTTTGAAATGGTGGGGATGATTTAAAAAAAACCATTCATCCGATCTCTCTGCGATTTTGTCACGTCATTCTACATACTGTTAGCTATCGTCCCTAGCAAATTCACTCTGATATGTTAAAAATTTCATATTTTTTTTCATTGATAAAATCTTCAAAAACAACAATTTTTTACTGCTCTGACTTCCAATGCCTGCCATTTTGTGAGATTCTTATGAAAAAATTTAAATTTGCTACGGACGAGAGGTACGTTCATACTGATTAAGAATTTCTTTGAAATTTATGTTTCAGATAATCCTGTGACTCAAAATCATTCCCACCAGCTGACCATGACGCGGCAGAAGCCGTGTCTTTAATCGAAAAAAAGTGTTCGAAAAAATTAAAAATTTTTTTTTTATTTTTTTTATTTTTGTACCATAACAATGAATAAATTAAAGTGGCATATCTTTTTTTGATAATTCCTCGTATTCACAAAGGAAATAATCTCTGAAGAATGTCCATTTTTCCTGTCCGCGCATGAGAATGACCCCTTAAGCGAAAAATTATTCCTTGGAAAAATTTTTAGAATTTCGGGGGGGGGGGGCATTGGAATTGCTTTACAATGTTGTAGTAGCTGTTTACAATATGATATTTATCTTATAAAACGAGTTTGATTTTGTTGATTTTTTTTATGTTGTTGTTGTTGTTGGTTATGTAGTTAATTTATATTCTAATAATAATTGTATGTTTTCTTAAAATGTATTTTATTTTTGTTGTGATAGATTAATGTCTATATTTAGTCTTTATATTTATTGTTTATCGCCTAGGTATATTTTAAGATTGTTGTTATGTAATTCTTTGTGTTTTCCATTAATATCTATTACTGTATTTACTCCTTTCCTTTCAACTATTTTGTACGGTCCGTGGTATGGACTTTGTAGTTTCTTACGTGTCTCTAACTTTACATATACTAAATCTCCTACTTCTAAGTTTGTTACATTAATGTTGGTGTCATATTTTAGTTTTCTTTTATCTTTGGCTAATTCTATCATATTCCTAGCCTTATTTATTGATGTTCGTAACCTAATTTTTAGCTCATTTGCATAATTTTCAATGTCATAAGTTTTTTCATTTCTGTTTATTTTGTCACTTGGCAATTGTGGCAATTTACCAAACACTAGTTCATACGGTGAATATAGGGATTCGACATGTGGTGTCGTGTTGTACGCGAATGTGTAGTACGGTACCCACTTGTCCCATTCATAATCGTTCGTAAAAGCAAGTAAGTATTCGTATAAGGTTCTGTGGTTGCGTTCAAGTGCGCCAATTGTTTGGTGATGGTAAGGCGTCGAAAAAATGTGTCGTGTCCCTGTCGGACCTGAGACAACTAGTTCCCAAAATTCATTGGTCTTTCAACTGGTTTTTTGTAGTCAATTGGACAACTAGTTGTCCAAGTGACTGTCAGCGGAGGCAGAAGTCAGTCAGTTCGCGTCTAATCGTTCACGTTCTGTGTGCGCGTTCATAGGCGAGAAGAGCACATAAAAATGAGAAAAACGAAACAGAGGTGAGAGAAGCAAAAAATACTGTTAAGGCTGATCTTGCGATTGTTCTGCTACAACAACAACGTAGAAATGTTTGCATTTTTCGAACATTCTGTTCCTATGACACGAAGTTTGCTCGATTTGCACGTTTTGTCTTGAATGATTTCAGTTAGAATTTTGCGTGGTTGCGTAAAGCAACGAATTGCAGCGGCAGCTGAAAGGTGTGTATTAATATATTTATTTATTTATTTATGTAATTATTTATTAATTCATTTATTTATTTATTTATTGCAGGCGAAGTCAGGATGTTGTATTGCATCAGGCCCCAAACAGTTCCAGTTCATCTTTAAATGCACCAACAATTTTTTTTATTCGCGATGATTTTTTGTTTTTATTTTTAAATATTTTTAAAATAAAATAATTATTTAAAAAATTTTAAATTTAAAAAATTTTCAATTTTTTTAAAATAAAATAATTATTTAAAAAATTCACTGTTTTATTTTCCCCATAATCGAGTGGTTAGAAAACTAATCCAGAATAAACTAGTTTGCAAACTAGTCGCTTTGCAACTGGTTTGAAAACTGGTTTACTTCGGACTAACCTTGGACCAGTTGCAAATGGATGCAGACGGGGACAATTGACCCTCGCCTAGGACACCGCCATGTTAAAAGGGTGAGTTTGCTACAAGAAAACGAGTCGATTCTGAGGTCATATATGACTGTAAGCGACCAGTTGAAAAACTAGACTTGGACCAGTCCGATTTCCTACAGGGGTGTCAAGTAACTTGCATATGTGTTGCATTAGCTCGTTTGTAAATTCGGTGCCTCTGTCTGATTTCAACGTGTTGAAGCAACCGTACTTGAGTATGAATTGTTCTACCAGTGTTTTTGCTATTGTTTCTGCGTCTTTTGTTTCTATTGGGTGTGCTATGACGAATTTCGTAAGGTCACATTGCATTGTCAGTATGTATCGGTATCCGTTTGATATACGTAACGGTCCGACTGTGTCAATTGTTATTGTTTCAAAGCTTGTTACTGGTGTGTCTGTTTTAGTCAGTGCTTCTTTTGTGTGTCTCGTTATTTTGTTTGCTGTGCATTTCGAACAGTTGTTTACAAACTCTTTAACCATTTGTCTCATATTTTTCCACACGTATCTTTGTTTTAGTTTTAGTATGGTTTTTCTTATACCCAAGTGTCCGGCTGTGCATGAATTATGGAATTCGTCAATTAATTTATACTGTTGTATTGGGCTTAGTATTTGGAGTGGAGTGTCGTAAATTAGTATTTTTATGGGCGAGTATTTGTTTACATGTAGTTCATAATACTTTCTTTTGAACTCATTCATTTCAATATTTTCAAATTTAAAATTTTGTCTGCAAAGGGCTAGCTCCTTTATATGCAGCTTACTTAGTGAACTATGTAGCTTCTCCAACATTGGATCTAGTTCCAAAGGGTCATCACTACAAGTCACGTGCACTTCATTGTTACATATTTTGATCGTCGGCCGACGCTTTTCAATAATAAAATTCAATCTTTTCATATTCTTCACGTCAGTCATAGAGGTACATTCCCAAATGTGGAGTTGATCAGGCTCCTTTGGAGATATGTCCGTACTGGTGATGCGTGTATTTATTTCTTTCTTCTTCTTCTGCCCTTTTTCAATTTGTTCTTGTGTTTATATTTTTGTTGTCTTACTCCGTGTTATAGCTAGTACTTCTTGTGTCGGTATCATTGCTTTTAAGTCGTCACTGTCTAGCTTGATGCGTGATAGTGCATCTGCGTTCGTATTGATTTTGCCTTGTTTGTAGATGATCTCGAAATCATAATCGGATAAATCTAGTCTAATCCTAGTCATTTTCGACGATGGGTTTTTATGGGAAAATAGTGAAACTAGTGGTCTATGGTCAGTTACTACAATGAATTTTCTACCGTAGAGATATGATCTGAAATAATTTATTCCCCAGTGTATTGCTAAGAGTTCTTTTTCTATAATTGGTTTATTTATATCGTGTTTCTGTAGTGACTTGCTTGCATAAGAGATTGGTAAGTCATGTCCTATTTCACCTTGTGATAGTACTGCTCCTAGTGCAAAGTCTGAGGCGTCTGTCGTTAGTGTGAAGGGTTTGTTAAAATCTGGATATTGTAGTATAGGTTGATTGACTAATTTTTCTTTTCAATTTTTAAAGGCACGTTCGCACTCGTCTGACCAAATGAAAGGTGTCCCTTTCTTGAGTAGAGAGTTCAAACATTTAACGATATTTGCAAAGTCAGGTATGAAACGTCTGTAATAATTGCAGAAGGCAATGAATCTTCGTACGTCATCTGCGTTTTTTGGCGTGGGGTATTTCATAACTGCTTCGCATTTGGTTGGATCTGTCTTAACGCCTTTGTCGGTGATTAAATGGCCTAAGTAAATGACTTCTGGTCTAAGAAAGTGGCATTTGCTTGCGTTTAGCTTCAGGTTGTATTGTTGTAATCGGTCAAATACTTTGATTAAGTTTGCGTTGTGATGCTTCAGTGAGCATCCAAACACAATAATGTCATCAACGTATAAGAATTCTTCTGAGTTTAATCCGCTAAGAGCTATTGTTAACATTCTTTGGAAACTATTGGAGGATATTTTAAGTCCAAGATAGTGTCCATCTTGAGTTGAAAATGCTGTGGGTGGTCTTGAACTTGGTGCTAAAGGGATTTGGTGAAAAGAACTGGTCATGTCCAAAGTTGAAAAGTATTTTGCTCTTCCTAGGACGTCTAGAACGTCTTTTAGTCGTGTGAGTGGAAATTTGTCGTTAATTATTTTGTCATTGAGTTTTCTGTAGTCCACAACTAGTCGCCATTTCTTTGTGTTATCATCACTCTTTTTCGGTACTAGTAGCAAAGTTGCATTATAGGGGCTTGTTGAAGGTTCTATTATGTCGCTGTCTATTAGTTTCTGTACCTGTTGTTTTATCTCTTCTTGTTGTGTTTGTGGTAGCCTGTAATTCTTTATATAAACTGGTGTTGTATTTTCTAGATTTAGGTGCTGTTCATAAAAGTTGTTTGTAGAGAGTTCTTCTCCTTCCAAATGAAATATTGATTGGTACCGTCTAAAAATGTCTGTTAGTTCTTGTTTAATTTGTGGGTCAAAAGTATCTAGCTTTAGCGTGGCTATGAATTTTTTAAATCTGTTACTGTTTGTGCATTCATTTTTGTGCTGTGTTCTTAATATTGTGTAATTTGACAGTTTTTCTATTTGTGGTTCTATGTCTTTTATTGTGACTATTTTGTTTGTTGTGTTAATAATTTTGATGTGACAATTGAATTTTGCTGGTGCAATGGAGTTGGCTAAAAATACTCCGTTTGTGACTTCTTTATTTACAATGACGGTGTCTTCTTCTAAGTTTAAATTAATTGGTAATATGACTTCACATCTGGGTGGAATTGTGTGTGTTTTGTTGTGTGAGGTTTTTGTTGTAATGGGGAATACGTGTTCAATTTCGTTTATAATAATTGTTAAAGTGAGGGTTTCGTAATCTATTTTACACATGTATTTGAGTAGAAAATCTCTTCCTAAAATTCCATCTGTGATAATTGGAAAATCGTCGTTGACCATTTGAAAAGTTAGTTCGGTGTTTGCGTCTCTTAGGGAAAATGTCAATTTAAATGTTCCTAGTGAGTTGATTTCTGCAGGTGATATTCCTGTTAATTTGCATCTGTTTTCTGTATTAATGTCGAAACTGTCGTCGTTGTTTACTTTGCAAATTGATACGTCTGCTCCGGTGTCAATGAGAAATGTCATGGGTTTACAGAATTGACTGCATTTGAATGTGGCATAATTGGTTAAGTTGTCTGTTATTAAATATATTCGTTTATTGTTTATTCTTCCTCCCCGGAGGAGTCGAATTCTGTTCCTCCGGGTCGCCCTCGTTTCCCTGTATGTAATTTATTCGAGTTGGGCGACCTTGTCGGTTATTATTATTATAGTTTTGGTAAGCATTTCGATTGCTGTTGGTATATGACCGTGAGTTGTTTCTGTTGCTTTGGTTGTTGTTTTGGTAGTATTGGTTTCTGTCGTTCTGGTTTTGATTTCAGTTCGGTTGGTAGTAATTTGAGTTGTTCACATACCCGTTTCGCTGCTGGTTATTGGCATTACGAAAATTGTTTTGGTTTACGTTTCTGTTTTGGTTGTAGTTTCTGTTGGAATTATTCTGACTTCTATAGTTGTTCGAGTTGTTTGAGTTTCTGTAGTTTTGCTGATTATTTCTGTTGTTGCCGTTGTAGTTGCTGTTTCTGCTTACAAACATTATATTTGCTCGACTCTGTTGGTTGTCTTTTTCTAATTCGAGTGCAAGCTCAGCTGCTTGTTGGAAGGATTTTGGCATTGCTGCGAAGATTGTTTGCTTGTAGTCGTTGTTTAGTCCATTTTTGAAGACTGTTAAGCTATATTGTTCGTTTATTTTTGTTATAATGTTTCGTTCTATGGTGGTTATGTGGGAACCGGCTTGGGCAATTTGTAGTTTGTTTAATTCTGCTATCAAGTTGAGTATTTTGTTTTTGTATGTATTGACATCAAGGTTTCTTTGGGTGAGGCAGGATAGTTGGTTTTGAATTTGAGGCACTGTCGCTGTGCTCTTGTATCGTTCGTTGAGTAGTGTTGTTAATTCTTCAAGTGTAGTTGGAATATTGTTGCCAAGTCCTGTTCTCACTGTCAGGCTTAATTTGGCGTAGAAAATGAATTCTAGCAGCTCTGTCTTGCCAATCGTGTCGAGTTTTTTGTTAATCAGTTCTGCGATTTTGTTGAAAGTTTCCAGTTCTTTGAAATTCCCTGTAAAGTTCGGGATGGCTTTCATAGCCGTTTCAATGCTGAATGTAGACATGTTTGTTGTCTTGGGTATTTCCCCCGAATCGGTATTAGTCTGTTTCAGTTTTAGTATTTCGGTAATGTTGTAGTATGTCTTGTTAAAGGCTATTTTTATGCCTGTTGTATATTCGTTGTCTGTCTGTGCTGTTAGCTGTTCTTAAAACTGTACTTTTAATTCAGCAACAGTTTGCTGTTTTTTTTCTAATGTTTCCTTCGTGTACTGACGGTTTGGTGTCTTTCGTAAGTTTGTTTGTATTCTGTTTAACTCGTCAAGGATGTCCTCCATTTAGAATCGAAGATTAAACATGTTTCTTCTTCCCGTGTCGTATGATTTCTAACGTCCTCTAATGTTGGTGTCCTTGGCATTCCTATTATCTTCCAGAGTTTTATCAAAAATTCTAACTTTTTCTGTTCGTCCGTTTCTTCATGCTTTAGTACTGTTTCTGTTTTACGTTTGGTTTTTTGTTTTCTGTCCATTTTCATAAATTTTTTTTCCTTTTATGTCAACATTGGTGATATGCGATAATTTTTCTTAAACATAATTGTTGTTTTGGTATATAAACAAATTTATTTATTATTATTAATATGAGTTTATTGTGTTTTACTCTAATTAAACTATGGTATTAATTTTGACATTTTTAGATACTAATTTCTTAACGTAGTTTTTTAATGTTTGTTTATTTCTATTAGTATTAGTAGTATTACTAATATTGTTAATAGGTAAAGTAGATAACTATTATTATTATTTGTGTTGCTAGTGGTGGCGTTGGAGCTGGCTGCGTTGTTGGTGGCTACGATGACCTCCTCCTTGCTCCTTGTGGTCCCCATGCAGTTGTTTTAGTAGTTGGCTCTTGATGTCTCTGTCCGTTGTGATTGCCAATACTCGATATAGTTCTGCCCGTCGTTTCCGTTCTTTGACGGTCCGGCCTGCTCTTGGTCTTCTTTTTGGTTGGTTGGTCTCTGCTGGTTGTTGGATGTGTCTCTGCTGCCGTGCCCTGTATTTTTCTATGCTCAATGGTTGTCGGCCTGCTGATTTGGGTGTTGGTGTGTATTTGGGATGTTCTTTTTGGGGTGTTGTGGCTGTTGGGATATATTCTTCTGCTGCCAGGCGGACCCACTTTTCGAAGATCCCGTCGATTTCCTCTTGCGTTGTCATCTAAGTGAGCGGGATTTGGTTTGGTCGTAGGAGTTTTTTTGTGTAGTTTGCAACTATTTCCTGGGCTGTTTGAAATACGCTCGGCAGGATTACGTGCTATGTATTGCAGTATATTTGGTGTTACGGTGGTCAGTTCGTGTTGGGCAGGATCGCCATGTGGAGGAAAAGTGTATGGTCCGAGATAGTCAAGTATGTAATTGGCAGTATGGCAGTATTATGAAGGCGAGCCGCGCCAATTTCCAGTGGCTAAAGAGCCGACGTTTAGAGCAATAGATAAAAGTAAACGGGTCGTTTGCCTCTTGTCATAAAGCTGATTTTATTTTCCAAAATTTGTGTCTTATATACTAAATTCACAAACGGTTATACGGAAGGGCAATTCCAGTGCTCCTCCCTCCATTTCCAGTTCATTCGCATCGTACCAATCACAGCGCGGGTCAGATCCGACGACGCGGCACTTTCCCAAAGTGGGCCAGCGCTCTGCGTTGACTTGAGGTAGGTCGGGTCGAGTTGCATGCGCGATCGGTGCAAGTGCCCACATGTGTTGTGACATGTGTCGCTTGTGCAAGTGCAGGCCACTTGAGTGACGCCGGCGTTCTTGTGCATGCGACATTTGACACTTGCAATGTAAACAAAGCGGCGCGCGCACAGTGCGATGCACGTCGGTCTTGCTGATTGGCTTGTGCGCTATTGTGTTGGCATTAGTGGTCACGCGGTACCACTACACTAGACCTTTTCCACCAAAAAAAAATCAATTCGCCTCATTCAACGAGGTCACCTTCTGGCCTAATAAAATTCATACCGATAAATTTTTCAAATTCATATACAGTTGAACCTTGATTATCCGGGCCTCCATAAACCGGGAACATCTATTAACCGGGATGCTGAGTGGTTGATTTTATACCTCTATTAACCGTGATTTATCTCTATTATCCGCGAAGCACATGTACTTGTGTTTGTGTTTTTCCGTATAACACACATATAAATATACATATTTATTTTAAATAAATGCATTTTTTAAATAGAATACGATTTATTGATGCAAATGTACCTTTATAGAAGCAGTTTCACATGTTCTTATCAAAAATAAAAATAATAAAATTTATAAACGATTATATGTAACCTCTTTTAACCGGGTTTTTCGATTATCCGTGATGAGCCCAGTTCCGAGCAACCCGGATAATCGAGGTTCAACTGTATTAACAGCAACATTATGTATTATTATTTATTATTTATATTTCCTTAAAATTTATATTATTTAGTAGTTTTATGTGTTCTTTAGTATTTTTATTTTATTCTTATTTTTCGTTTTACTTGCAATTTGCTCTTTGAGCCAAATGCAATTTTTTCCTAGCAAAATTATTAAAAAGTAATCTAATATAAATTGCTTATGTTCCCTACAAGTAGACGGTTCTGAAAACCACATTTTGTATCCATCTACTTTTGTTACGTTTGCAAAACACAAATTGTACAAAAGCTTTTTTATATTGGAGGAATGAGGGGTTTCCTTAAAAAACGTATAAAATGTGTTGTAAAAGATTTTTGAAACAAAAAAAAAATGAGTCGATTGGAGCTTTTAGTTTTAAACTACTGTTAAAGTAGTTGCAATTTTTGAAAAATATAAACATTTCGTTTCCTTGTAAATTACAAAGCTTATCTTTTATTAACTTTTTGCAGTTATGACAGTCAAATTTTTCAATAGTTTTCATTAATATGAAACCAGAGAAATAACGAAGGGAGCCATCACTCATATGTTCATTTTTATAATCCCTAAGGCATTTGAAGATTTCGCTATCTCTGCATCAAATATATCCTTTGATAAGCAAAATTCTTCACCGAACTCTTGATTTATAGCATTTTGAGTTTCATTATCAATTTCCAACAAACTGGTATTATTGTCAATTGTTATAAATGAACCTTCGTCAGTTGGTTCACAATTGGAGGTTCCTGCTTTAAATGATATTATTTCATTGAGATCATTTTCGCAAGAATCTGGTCAAACTCAAAAAGTGAAGGATTATTGTTTGTAACTCCTCTTTTTCTTACCAAATAAAAAAGATTTTCAAGCGGATCTTGATTAAGTCTTGATAATAAAAGAAAATTGGATTTTTCCGCCCAGATATCTTGTGAAAGAGACAAAACTGAAGTAATTGATAAAACTATACCATTTAAACAATATACAGGTTAGCATACTGAGAACTTTTAACATAGTTTTTCATTTCCTTCAAATAATTTTCGATATTGGTATTCTCACGAAGAGCTGATCGGAAAGGATTTTTATCAAAAAGAACATGGCTATTCAAACAATCAAAAAGTATGTTTATTTTTTAAATAAATATAGCTGTGGGCAAAGCTTTTTCTTTGCAATCATTATAACAGCCATTTTCAAACAAAGATTTTATGGCTGTGGATACAGTATGGCTAAATATTTGAGTTGCGGATTTAACCTTCATTTTTTCAAATGAATTAGGATAAATATGCTTTGTGGTCAATTTGGGACAAAGGCGGGTTGAATTGTTTTTATCCAATTCATATAACCTGCGAATAATCGACCAAGAAATTTGTCCATTAGGTGAAAGGATATCATTTCGTGTTAAAATATTTCTTATTGATTTTATTAAATGGGGAACATCGTACATTGCATAACTTGTTTTCGAATCTACGACGGTAAATGGAGATTCAGACGTTATTCCTAATTTAGCGTTTCGCCTCACATATATTTGAAGCACTGAAAGACAATAAATGAGATAGTGACTCATATATCAAGTGCTAAGTGCTAGTTTCGAAGAGATTTGCTTTGCGACAATTAAAATTGTGGCTAAAATAAAAAAGAAGAAAAGAAAAAAGAAACATAAATACAAATTTAAAAATCATAAAAAAAAAGGAAGAGAAAATAAATCAAAAACAAAAAGCGTAAGCATAAAACTTAACTGCTGCTCAGATGAGTGTTCAGCGCTCCCCACCGTGTGAGCGAAGGCGCTCTCACAGTGTTAACGAAATTTTCGCGTCCACGCAAACAACAACAAGCAATCCCCTCTTGTCATCCAACCAACCGCTTACGGTCCGACCAACTGTCGTGCACCCGCGCGCGACTAAAACTGAAAGCGCCGTGCTTCTGAACGCGAATATAACTGATAAGCAAATTAAAAGAAATTGCTCTCCCACAATAAATGCTATTCCCACTGTGGCTCTCGCAACCGTAACAACCCGCAACTACTCTCCAATAATAAATGCCCTTCCTACGGTTGCTCTCGCAACAGTAACAACCTGCACCAGCACTACAACAACAGCCTCAACTACAACAATTAGTACAGTATTAACTCCAGCAAATGCTTAACCTGTAATGTCAATAAGCACACACACAGCAGCCTCAGAGGTAGACTTAAAACCAACAACAACAACATCAGTGCACTCTGCTCCAAAGCGCTCTCGCAGTTCCCCAGATAAAGCACAAAACACAGCAAATAAGAAAACGAAAAAACAACAGCAACAACCAGCAAAACAAACACAGCTCACTTACTGGCTGAGCAAGCCGCCGACTGCAAACAGATTTGATATCTTGACCCAAGAGGAGGAAGAGAATGAAAATGAAAATGAAGAAGATACCACTGCGAGTGTGTCGACGCAGGCTGATCCAGCGGCCGCCAAACAAAAAAATTCACCAAAGCCGCCGCCTATATACGTGCAAAATGTGCAATATTTAAGCACTCTAATAAACGCTCTAAACGATAGAGTACAAAATAACTATGAACTTAAAGTACTAAACAATAACGAAATTAAAATACAAACAAAAGATTCCACATATTACACCACAACAATAAAACTGCTTAAAGAAAGAAACACCCAATACTACACATTCAGACCAAAAGAAGAAAAAGGATTCAGAGTCATAATACGAAATGTACACCATTCCACTGACAAAGAAGTATATCTGAGCTTGCTGAGCATGGGCACACGGTAACCAACATATATAACATCTTTAAGAAGGATACGAAACAACCGCTGCCTCTCTTCTCTTTGGAACTAAAACCAAATCCAAACAACAAGGACATATACAACTTGACAAATCTGCTGCATTGTAAGGTAAAGTTCGAGCCCCCTCACCAAAAAAGGACATTGCCGCAGTGCCTCAACTGCCAAAAATATGGGCATACAAAAAATTACTGCACCAAAAATCCAGTATGCGTCAAATGTGCGGGCCCACACACTACACCAAATTGCCCCATAAAAGAAAATAGCAACGAAGTAAAATGCGCGCTTTGCGGGGAGAAACACACAGCGAATTACCGTGGCTGCATGGTATATAAGGCCTTAAGGGTCAAACCAAAGACAATTAAACTATAAGATGTCTTACGTTCATACAAATCAGTGGCGCTTCAAAAATTTGCCGTGGCTTTTTCAATAAAGCCACGTGAGAGTGGTTTTTACAGCAGCGCCACATCCGGAGAGCAACAATGAAGCCACGCAAGTAACTCTCTCTGCGCAACGATGAAGCCACGCAAGCAACTCTCTCTGCTTGCAGTCGGCAGAGATGTGAATATGCGTGTGATCTTTATGTGCTCTTGTGTTGATTTTTTTGGTGGTTGATTGTTTTAATCAGTAGCGCACACGGGACAGGAACATTTGGGGATTCAAACCCCCTCAAATACAAAAAATAGTAGTGAAATATCCCTCCAAAAATAAATTCTGCCTGCGCCACTGACTTCAACGCATGTGAAGTGAGCGCACATATTTTTCTTTTGCTTGGCAGTGATCAAAGCCGTTGTGCTTTCTGTGAGCAAAACAAAGAGCGTTAATATTATTACGCTCTCACTGTACCGACGCTTGCTTGCTCTCGATAATGAAAATTTTGCAAATTCGAGCTCGCCCTATGCCATTCGGTTGTATGGACGTAAGACATCTTATTGTTTAATTGTCTTTGGTCAAACGCTTCCCTGCTCTCCGCAAAAAGGAGTTACCAAATCAGCAAATGACTGCCCAAGACGAAACTCCGGTCGTACCTGTCAAAATGACCACCTATGCCCAAGTTGCAGCACAATCAACAAATAATAAACCAACAGACTCCGTTTCACGAAATGACGATATAGACGGGCTCAAAAGAATGATTAACCAACTAATAAGCCAAATGTCTAACATGATGAACATAATAACCTTACTCGTAACCAAAATTGATGGACAAACAAAGTAACTTGACGATCGCGCTATGGAACGCCAACGGCCTAAGCCAACACATACTTGAAACCCAAAACTTCATCCAACAACATAACATTGACATACTACTAGTATCAGAAACCCACTTTAATGACAAAAGCTACGTCAGCATACCGGGGTACAAAATATTTTACACCAATCATCCTGACAATAGAGCACACGGCGGCACAGCAATCGGATTAAGACAAAGCATCATATGTAACGAAATGGAGAGTTACAAAATGGACCACATACAAGCAACGACTATACAAATCAGTGATACACATGGATTATTGACTGTCTCAGCTGCCTACTGCCCACCAAAGCACAACAATAAAATGACACACTATATTGACTACTTAAAAACACTTGGTAATCGATTCATAGCTGGTGGTGACTATAATGCAAAAAATATGCAATGGGGATCCAGATTGACGAACAGCAAAGGAAAAGCATTACTTGACGCCATAAGAGAAGTTAACTGTCAATTCATAAGCACAGGGGAACCAAGCTACTGGCCATCTGACATCAAAAAGATACCCGACTTGCTGGACTTCTTCATAACAAAATCGATTAACCTGACCATGCTGACTATTAAATCCTGCCTTGAGCTCTCGTCTGACCACTCACCAATCATCTTGACAACGCAAGGATCACTTCAACATAACTCCAACCGGACACCTTATAATCACCGAACAGACTGGGAAGCATTTACACAACTCATGAAAACACACCTCAACTCGAAGATCTCTCTGAAGACTGCAGACGAGATTGACACAGCCATAGCATTTTTCAACGACACAACTATTAACTCAATCAACAGAGCAACACCTTTGCTGACAACCAAAAAATCTGACTACTTCACCACTGACGCAATCAACAAGAAGATAAAACAAAAAAGGAAAATAAGGAAGAGATGGCAGACTACGAGATCACCGGATGACAGGCAGAATTTAAATAGAATAATAAAAGAATTAAAAGAATTGCTCAAAAAGGAAAAAGATAAGAGGTTAAGCAAATTTCTAAACAGCATTGACGCCACGAAATCTAGTAATTACTCACTATGGAGAGCTACAAGAAAGATGGCCGGAGCTACTCTACATTCACCACCGATAAGGACTAATAATGGACAATGGGCTCGAACCTCTTCAGAAAAAGCCGCTATCTTAGCCACACACTTTAAAAATACCTTCGATATTGACCATGCGAATGAGGAAGCGGTATTGACGCAGACAGGAACTAAATATGAAGAAAGGATTAAAAACATAACAGTAATCGAAATCAAGAAACTAATTAAGACGCTTAAAAACAACAAGTCTCCTGGGTATGACCTGATCTCTGGAACAATTATTAAACATATGCCTGACGAAGCCGTGATCTATTTAAGAAACATCTTTAACGCTGCTATTAGACTTAAATACTTCCCAAGGACGTGGAAACTGGCCGAAATCATTGCAATACCCAAACCTGGTAAGGACGCAACGTATTCAGCTTCCTACAGACCAATCAGTTTGCTTCCGACTTTATCAAAAATGTTTGAAAAACTCCTTTTTGACCGCATTGAGCTCATAATGACAAAAATGAATCTGATTCCCCAACATCAGTTTGGATTTAGACGAAAATATTCTACAATTCAACAAGTCCATAGAGTTACAAAATCAATGACGACTTCAACAAAAAACAAGTATGTGCGGCTGTATATCTTGACGTAGCTAAAGCCTTTGACAAAGTATGGCATCCGGGTCTACTGCACAAACTTCAATCATGGCTACCATATGACTATTACCTAATACTAAAAAGCTACATAGAAGATAGAAAATTTTATGTTAAATACAATTGTGGTGGTCAAGGTCTCTGTGTGTACGTGTAATGTTGATTTGGCCTATGTTTATTCGGCAGGCCGTGCCAATATAGCGTGGCTCCGAAAAGCCGATCTTGTGAACTTCCGTAAAATAAAAGAATGCCACCAGGCACTTTGCTTATTGAACAAGAAGTTAAGTTTATTTGGGAATTTTTGGGACTTATATACTAAATTATAACTGTTATACTCTAAATGCATTTCCAGGGCTCCGCCTCCCTTTCCACGATATTTTTCGTTTGACCAATCATCGACCTGGGTCACTTCTTCTGCGTCAGCACATTTGCAATTGGGTCAGTGGCCGGCGCTAAACGGCCTCGGATATTTTCCGATCGTTTCCCACGCCGCCAAAGGGTCGGCATAATGCACGCTGCATTGCACTGCGGTAGGTGGCATCATATGTCACCCCGCTCGCTCAAGTGGTTGCGCATAACGCACCGTGGCGACTTCAAGTGCAGCCATTTGACACCAGCGAATTTGTGTGCGCAAGTGCAAGCTGATTTGTTGTGGTCGGCATGAGTGATAGCGTAGTATCACTACATGCAATGTTGAGGTCGGCATGGTTGGTTGGGTAGTACCACTACACAATAACGTATGCTCAGACATCCAACCAATGAACGCGGGAGTACCCCAAGGCAGTGTATTAGGACCAACGCTATACCTGCTGTACACAGCTGATTTACCCATTCCGACCTCAGAAAACAGCATGATTGCGACTTTTGCAGACGACACTGTATTGTTGGCATCACACATTGACGCAAAAATAGCAAAAAGGAACCTACAAACGGAAATGGATAAAACACTAGATTGGTTTAAAAAAATGGAACATTCAAATCAACAGCGACAAAACCATTCAGGTTAACTACACAAACAGAAAGCAGACAATTAAACCAATAAAAATTGGTAATACTGACGCACATACTGACTCAAAGGCGAAATATCTGGGATTTACAATTGACGCGAAACTAACATGGAAGGACCACATAATGAAGAAACGTAACGAAGTTAAAAATCGATTCCGACAACTCTACTGGCTCTTAGGACCGCAGTCGAACCTGTCACTGCACAACAAAGTACTAATATACAAAACGACGATTGTACCAATCTGGACGTATGGGATAGAAATCTGGGGCACTGCCTCCAAAACAAATTTAATAACTCTGCAAAAACTTCAATCCAAAATTCTTAGGACAATAACCAAAGCTCCATGGTATATACCTAACGGCGACATCCACCGGGATTTGAACATCAGAACTGTTGACGAGGTAATCCAAAACGCAAGCAGAAGGCACATAAACCGGCTATTGACACACACATATACGACGATGAGGAATCTCCCAGCACTAGAAGACGGTAGACGAAGGCTGAAACCACAGAATAAACAGTATACAGAAGGCGCATCTGAAATAATTTTGCGATTTCATTTCGGACGCGGGCGGGAGCAGCAAAGATGAGGAAAATGTATATGGAACCGAGAGACTTCGGCTATTCGAAGATATTCGCGATGACTTCGGCACACTTCTTAATTCGAAGTCAGCTTTCATAATTTGCTTTATGTTGATGTGGTCAGTCGTTCGCATAATTGTGTGCGCTGACAGCGATCGCTGGCGCTGACTTCACATGCTTGGCTTTACTCGGGCACTTTGATATGGTGGTTGTTTTGGCAAAGCGTTCGCCAGTCACTTTTTCTTATGCAAATTTTGTCTGTCCGCTTCTTGTTCTTGTTTGTAAAAAAGCAAGCGCAGAGCGAGCACGTGCCGGCGATTTTGTTTATTGTCATTATCAATCGAATCTTCGAGCTGAATGGTCGTTTTTTTGTTCATGCTGCACTTAGATTAATTGATATTAAATTTTGCAAATATTTAGACGTGGTTGATCCAAAATAAAAATTTGTACAAATATATTTACAAGGCTAGTTCCAAGTATAATTATTTGTCTAAATTTTAACGTGGTTGATTCCGATTTTGAATTTTTTGCTATTTTTTTGACGTGGTTGATCCAAATTAAAAATTTGTATAGATATTTTGACGTAGTTGATCCTTTCTGGTCATTATATTACCTTTGATTTGGCATATTCATTGAACTTATTAGTATACGAAAAATGGATCCGGCTCCGAGTAAATTTTTACTACACCGGGTGGGTAAAAATTTATTAAAGTCAGGGGTTCAATGCTGCATAACATGTTGCCGAAAATCTAGACGGCATGATGAAAAACTTAAAATGTTTAAATTTCCGCCCTATGACTCAGCTATGGGCCAAATTTGGCGAGAAAAATGTAGCATTAAAACTATAGAATACACCAAACCATTATTTATATGCGTTAATCACTTCTCAAATATACTGCAATGATGAGTATCAAACAAAACAAAAGTTTCCAACACTTCTCAAGTTTTGACATTGGGAAAAAATATTTAAAATCTGGAGCAGTTCCTGTATTTAATTTGGAAAATGTCGAAGAAACTTATGAGTTTTCAGAGCCCGATTGTTCAACTAAAAAGAGACGAAAAAGTGAGTCCGTAGATGGGTATTGTAATAATTGCGAATCATATGCTAAATCCGTAAATTTTTACAGGAAGAAGTATTACAACATTTTGGCAAAATACAGAAACATTAAAAACCAGAAGAAATTACCAAAAAAGTCAGATGTGCTCCAACGTATCGACTCTTATATGATAATAACGTGAGCAAAGAATCAAAGGTATTTTGTAAGCTTCTTCTTAGTTCCCGTCCTAAAGAATATACGGAAGATGTAAAAGATTTGGCTCAAAATATTTATTATGTCTCGCAGTCGACATATCAATTTCTAAGAAATAAACTAAATCTAAATTTGCCACATATCTCGACTGTTAATCGATGGGCCCCTGTTAAGTTCCTGCAGCCAGGTTTTAAGAACTCTGCTTTTGAGGTTATAAGACAACGGTGCTTGGATTTGACCCAGAGCGAAAAAAACAACATGATTCTATTAATGGATGAAATGGCAATTAGAAAGGAATTACGATATAATCCTAAATTAGATTTGGTTGATGGGTATGAAGAAAATGGAGTTGAAAGGACAAGCCAAATAGGAAAACAATTATGTGTTTTTATGGTCAAATCAATGTTTTCTAACTGGTCATTGGTACTAAATTACTTTGTTTCCAAAAACGGACTTTCTGCAAATATGTTAAAAAATATAGTTCTGGAAAATTTAAAAATTCTTAATAGTTTTGGCATCACAGTAAAAGTAAAATTGGCAACCCAAATTTTCAGCAGGACTGTTGAAGCTGCTATTAGGACAACTGGTGAAACTAGGTTTCAAAAGTTGCTCTAAAAAATTGGCTTTATCTACGGCCAGCTTTATAGAAAATATTGACAAAATATTTGATTGCCTAAACAGTGGATCGTTATATTCCAAAAATTTTTACAGATCTGCGATTCAACTCAACAGCTTATCACATGAGTATATAAAATTCTTCCTTAAATACCTGGATGAAATCTCATTTGTTGACAAAAAGAAAAAAGTATTTTTTCTAGATGGGATGAAACTTACTCTAAAAGCTGTTTTGCTATTAGTAGACGAGCTTTTTGAAAAAAAATCCGAAATTTGTTTTTTGATGACAAGGACATTGAACCAAGACAAACTTGAAAATATGTTTTCTATACTACGACAAAAAGGTGGTAATAATATAAATCCATCAGTGGCTGATATTAATAATATATTAGCACGCTTAATGGCCGCCAAAATTGTGCAATTGAGTTCCCACAGCAATTGTGAAGAATTAAATGATACTACGTTTGACGAAGTATCATTTAAGTAACGAAGAAACTAGTCAAACCGATGATTTCGAAGTGGATAATAATACAGCCATCCTTGCCGATTTCATATTAAATGATAATTTTCAGAACTGTTCTGAATTTACCATTGATTTATCGTCTTTAAGATATTTTTTGGGTTATGTTGTTTACAAAATACTTCCCAAAATAAACTGTGAAACATGTGCAGGTGAATTGAGAAAAGAAGATGAGGTACTAACAGTTCCTAATGAACTTTTCATATTTCACAAAAACTTTAACTCTCTCAAAGATTTCGGCAATCTTATTAGTCCATCGCAAATTCTATTAGAGATAAGCAAAGTACACATTTCAATTTTCCGCAGCATTTTTGAAAAACAGCCACAAATTCTAGGCATAAAAAATTTAATAAAAGTTAAATGTCAAAATGCTACACCACAATGGTTTTCCACATGTCCTGATCATAAAAACACAATTTTGGATTTTATGATCTTAGTTCTTCTCAGGAAGCATTGTTCATGGGCCTTAGAAAAGAAAAATGTAACTAAACCCCGAAAACTTAAAATCCTAAAATCGTAATAAACTCTGGTTATTTTGAGCAAACTTATTCCCACAATTGGCGGTTTTTTAATCGTAGTATTGTGAGTCGTTGAGCTCCTTACAGAAATCAGCCAAAGCAAAAATTTATTCTAACTTCAGTTGTTAGCCAGCGACAACAACAACCACAGGCTGTAGCCTTTCCTCATCTAATCTAAACTAATAATCTAATTTATATTAGATTACTTTTTAATAATTTTGCTTGGAAAAAATTGCATTTGGCTAAAAGAACACATTGCAAGTAAAACGAAAAATAAGAATAAAATAAAAATACTAAAAAACACATAAAAATACTAAATGATATAAACTTTAAGAAAATAAAAGGAATAAATAATGAAGAAAAAGTTATAAATACCAACTAAATAAGAATAATAACAATAAATAACAATAATTAATAATTAATAATAATAATAAATACCAATAATTAAATTGATTTTTTGTTTTGTTAATTTAATTAACAAAAAATTTCAATTTGTAAGCTATTCTTAATAGCATTTACACTTTTGACAATTTATCAATTAAAGAGCTTTTACTTTTAGAAATAGAATGCCAATTCTTGACAAATAGTAAGAACTTGACAAATAGTCAATATGGTGAATTTATTAAGAATTGGGCTGTTAATACATGAAGTTGAAAAATTTATCGGTATGAATTTTATTAGGCCAGAAGGCAACGTAGCCTACATGAATGCCAACATTGCACAGCAGAAATTCATGGTTTTGTTTTTGTATTAATAAGAACGCACACTCTACTGTACGCCTTTGCGAATTCACATGGTTCATTATTCATAGCAGAACCGAAAGCCATGGAAATTCAATTTGCTTTTCATCTTGTGCAGTTGCTCGTATTGTTTCCAATCGCCTCAGCGCATACACAAGCAACACGCACGTTTATTTTCACACGGACACACACCCTCGCATATTCGAATTTGCAAACGGTACGCCGCGGCGCGCCGTCTCGTGCAAATCAGCACAGCACAGCTCGCATTTGATGTTCCTTGTCGAACACCCCAACAGAGAATGAAGGTGATCTTCGAAAATTTAAGTTTGCTGAAGCCAGCGACAAAACTTCGTATAGCCGAAGTACTACTGTGCCTCGTCCCCTTTACTGCTTCCCCCCGCATCCACAAACGGGCCGTACCGCTGAAACCCGCAAAGAAAATTTTTTTTACACCAGATGCGCATTCTGTATATTGTTTGTTCTGTGCTGAAACGCAAAACACCAATAGACCTGGCTAAATGAGGAGATAATAAATAAATAACTGTAAATTACTTTATAGCAATGTAATCTAAATATTAAATAGTAACTATTCACTTTCTAAATGACCTTATAAGGCACTGGCCTTTACATGTCCATATTTTCCAATTCTTTGTAAAACTAATTACTTATTGTCGCAAAGACAGGCGCAATAAATTTGGAAGTTAAAAAAAAAAAAAAAAAAATTAGCGAATGAAGATCTGTTGTTTGACCCTTGATCACACACAATTGCTCTTACGTTTGTACCCAGTTTTTGAGAAATTTGTACATTATTTTTTATAATTTCTTTAAGGGGGTCTTCTGGTTACGAGCTGAAAATTTAAGTCTATTTTTCGGAGTAAATTGCGAAGGAACTACTTGAGATAATCCAGTAATTTTTTTTTTATTTTATTGATACATGCTTTATCTTGTAAGATCAAATTTTGGAAATTAAAAGTCATCACACTCGCGACTTTAGAACGACCTTGAGGTTGTTGCCTTTTTTAAACTTGTTGGTAAGACTTCTTCAAGAAATATTAATCGAATTCGATCAATTTTTTTTTTAGTTATTCAGGAGACATATGGCTATGTTTTCCCGTGTACGATTTTGAAATTTTTATTTTGTTCCATTTTTACACTCACCAATAGACCAAAAAACATGGTCGAAAATCAAACTTTTTACAAAAAACCTCCTAGTTTTGAAAATTTTCAAAATAAAAAAAATAATAGGGTAAGAGGGGGTGAAGTGGGAAACATTTTGGTTTCGTTCCATTAAGTCTGTAAAAATACTTCATTCTTACAAAATGATCTATACAGTTATAAAGACCGTGTCTTGATCTATCTTTTGGCATCATTCGAATATAAAAATATTCATCATAACACGGCTCTAAATTAAATGAAAGGCAAATACGAAAAAGGGGGTGATGTTTGAATCGGGGGGGGGGGGGGGGGGCGGTGAAGTGGGAATTTCGTAAAAATTATTATCAATGATCAAAAAATGAATTTCAAAGATGGAAAAAGTTTATTCTGAACTCAAAAATAATGAAGAATGATAAAAAAAGGCAATCCAAGATATTTTAATCAGATTCGCAGTTTAGGCAACAGAAAAAACTATTTTGCATATTGGCACATCTCAAGTGAACGGGGCGATGGCACTCGATGCATTTCACGGAATTGTTGCGATTCAACTTTTTAGGCATTTCACCCAAACAAACGATACAAAAGTCTGAATCAGATTCAGAAGAAGAAGAAGTTCGCCTGTCTCGCTTCTTGGATGGTGGTGTCTGTTTGATTGGATTTATTATTTGTCGCTTCTTTTGAGCCGATTTTTGGGCCGAAGTTTCTAGACTTTTGCGTTTTTCAGCTGATGTCAATACCGCTGATTCCATTGGCTTGCGCCCGCGATTTGATTTTTTAATTGGCGTAACACGATGAATTGGCCCGATTTCATGCAAAGTTTCATCAAGTGATGCCGTGGATGTTGTGGCGGCTCCTGGCTCATCATCAAAAACCACAACGATATTGCGGCAATCAACTGGATTTGTGCTAATTTCCATTTCGGTTGCACCGATATTTTCACCACTTATTTCAGCCTGAATGAAATCGTCTTCGGTGAAAATGTCGGGATTAAATGGGAAAATACCAGTAGCGTTAAATCCTGATTTAATATTACGTCGTGTAACGGCCAGATCCAAGCATTTCTCGACGATACTTGGAACATGATGGATGTCTAACTGTCGATTTAGACACCGAGCAGTGCGGTCGTGTTTGCGAGTGCTTTTTTCGAGTGCGTGATTAGTGCGTGAAATTCCAAGTGTGCAATTGTTGTTGCATTAGCAGTAGCGGTAAGCGTGCGTAGGTTAGTAAACAAGTTACCGTAAGTAACTTGTGTGCAATTGTTGTTGTGCGCATTTTGCGTAAACAAGTCACCGTTGGTGGCTTGTGCGAAATTGTTGTTGCGCATTTTGCATAAACAAGTTACCGTAGGTAGCTTGTGTGTAATTGTTGTTGTGCACAAAAGTGTAAACAGGTTGCCGTTAGGTGACCTGATTGCATTGTTTGTGCAAGTGCCTGAGTCAAGCAAGTAGCCGTAAGGCACTTGTGGTGTGTATAGTAGTTGTTGCTACAACTACTTGAGTTGTGTGATTGTTGTTGTTGTTGTAGATTAATAGAATAAATAGTCTAGTGTTAATTGTTAGTGTAAGTAGTGAGTGAATGGGGCGCCCTAAGCGCAAAGGAAGTGTGGGGTGCGACTCTGCCCGGGAGCCGTCTGGTCGGGACACCACCGATGACGTCTTCCGATGCGGAGTCAGTGTCGGCGGACGTCCGGTCGCCCCCTCGTAAGAGGGTTGGGCACGTGGCTTCGCCCGGCAAGGGGCGCGCGGCTTTGCCCGGGGTAGGGCTTGGGCGCGCGGCTTTGCCCGGAGAAGGGCTTGGACGCGCGGCTTCGCCCGGGGTAGGGCTTGGGCGCGCGGCTTTGCCCGGGGGAGCCAAAAGGCCTGAGCGCTCGGCTTCGTCCGCCGACACTTTAGGCGGAGAAATGAGTGTGGATGAGGCCAGCATGAGCGCTAAAGTGCTAAAAGGTGCTAAGTCGTCGGCCGTGAAGGCGAGAGCGGTCGTATCCGTCGTTGCGGCTGACGGTGAGGTGTCGGATGCGTCGTGCATGGTAGCGCGAAAAGAGAAGAAGAAGAAGGGGGTGAAGGCGGCGGCTGTTGACCAGGGGCCACCTGCGTTGGAGGCGCCGGCGTCGGTGGTTGCCCTGAAGGCCATCACGGCGAAAGTCATGGCGGCCGTGATTGGGGTGGATGGTGTCAGCGCCGTCGCCATGAAGAAGGTGGTTGAGGTCGCGGGCGAATATGAGCTGTTGCTCATGAAGCTCGTGGCCGAGAATGCCACGTTGAAGGGCCGCATCGCTGGCCTGGAAAGTGCGGGGGCTCCGTCCTCACGGGCCATGCCGGCGCCGAGTGCGGTGCGTGTGGGCGCCCCCCAGGCGGCCGCTGCTTTGGCGCCGGTGTCTGTACCGGTTGCGCAGGCCATGACTGTGCAGCCGGCGCAGACTTGGTCCGTTGTTGTCCGGAGCCGTGATGCCAAGGCATCGGGGAAAGAAGTGGCCACCAAAGTCGTTAAAGAGGCGGGTCCTTCACTGGGCGTGAGGGTTCACGAGGTGAAGCCACTGCGTGGTGGCGGTGCGATTATTCGCACCCTCTCCAAGGCCGAAGCAGTGAAGCTGACCCAGAATGCCAAACTGAGCGAGCTTGGGCTTGACGTGGCTGCGAACGAGAAGCTGGGCCCGAGGGTTGTTGTCCATGGGGTTCACTCGGAGATTTCTCCGAGTGAATTCATGGAGGAGCTCTATGAGTTGAACCTCAAAGAGCGGATAAGCCCGGCTGCCTTTAAGAAAGGCGTCCGCATGGTGAGTCGCCCGTGGACGGTAGGCTCTGGTGGAGCATCCAACGTCGTGTTGGAAGGGAACGAAGACTTGCTTTCGTCCCTTCTGGAGGCGGAGCGATGCTACATCAAGTGGTTTTCGTTCCGCGTGCGGCCCTTCATGCCGATGCCTGGCTGCTTTAGGTGTCTGAGTTTTGACCATAGAGTGGCTGAGTGTCGTATGAGCGGTCAGAGCGGTCATCGCGTCCAGCAGTGCAGCAATGAGCTGCATTGCCGGAATTGCGCGTTCCGGGGCAATCCGGCTGGACATTATATGATGTCCACCGACTGCCCGGCGTATAGCCAAATTCTGGCCAGGGCGCAGGCTCGTCATTGATGGGTCTGCAGGCAGTACAGTTAAACTGTCAGGGCGCGTATGCCGTGATGTGTGAGCTAGGTGCGTGTATGAGTGAATGGGGCAGTGCAATTGCCCTGGTGCAGGAACCGTACGCCACCAATGGTGTCGTACGGGGAATACCTGCAGCTATGCGGGTCTTTTCTGACACCAGGGCAAATGCAGCTGTAATTGTGAATGACGTCCATCTGGACTGTATGGTTGTATGTGCGACTGAATATGGTGTTTGCGTGAGCGTGCAAGGTTACTTTGGTAAAGTGATTGTGGGCAGTGTCTACTGCAAGTATGCTGAGCCTCTAGAGCCCTACTTGGACTACCTGGACACGGTGTTTCGTCTAGCAGGCGGCACACCTGTCTTGGTAGGTGTGGATGCGAATGCCATATCTCCGCTGTGGTTCAGCAAGGTATCGCGGCATTCTGCCGGCTACCAGAGCTACAGTAGGGGTGAGGCAATGAGTGAATGGTTGGTTCCGCGAGACATTGTTGTTCTCAACGAACCAAGTGAATGGTATACGTTAGACGGGCCTAGAGGGGTGAGTGACATTGACGTGACTCTAGTGAATGGGGCAGCGAGCAGAATGTTTGAATTCAGCTGGCGTGTCCGTGGTGGGTGGGACATAAGTGATCACAATTTGATTGAAATTGTGATTACTGTGCCTGACCACAGTGTGAATGAAAGAGCGGGTGTGTGTGACAGGCGATGGCGTACCTGTGGTGTGAATTGGGAAACTTATGGTTTCCATGTGCGTGAAGTGGTCACGGAAGTGCCACTTAGTGAGTTTGAAAGTATGGATGTGGACGACCAGGTCGCTCGACTTAACGAGTGTGTCTGGCGCGTGAACGATAGTATACTTGAGAAATGGGAGAGAGTGAATCAGAGGCGGGTGAAGTGGTGGACGAGTGAGTTGAGTGCAAAGAGGCGGTCGGTCAGGCGTCTGAGACGAAAGTTTCAGCGCGCCCGGGCGGCCAATTCTGAGCACTTGGCCCAGCGCAGGTCTGATTTCAATAGGTGTATGAACGAGTATAAGAGTATGCTTGTTCGCGTAAAGGAAGACAATTGGCGGGAGTTTGTGGCAGACCATAGGGATGACCCATGGGGTCATGTCTATCGGATCTGCCGCTCTAAGAAGAAGCAGGTGGATGTGAGCGCCCTCCGTGTTGGTGACACTATGACATCAACATGGAGGGACAGTGTGAACGTTCTCTTAGCCGAGTTCTTTCCTAGGGCGGTTGAGCAGACGCCACCAGCACAAGTGGCAGCTGCTGAGCCATTAGAAGACGGAGAGTTAGGTTATGCATTTGGCCTGGTTAGGTCTAGAAGGTCACCGGGTGTCGATGGTTTGACTGGCGAGATGTGCAAAGCCTTGTACAAAGTCATTCCGGAGTACCTGGAGGCCATCTATGAGAAATGCCTTTATGAGGCTTATTTTCCACTCGCGTGGAAGATAGCTAGGGTCGTAGTGCTCTTGAAGTCTCCTGATAAGATCAGGACTAACCCCCGTTCTTATCGGGGTATCTGCCTCCTACCGGTACTTGGTAAAGTACTGGAACGGATTATGGTGGATCGGCTTCAAGCGCAATTGGGTGGGCTATCGGATAGACAGTTTGGGTTTCGAAAGAGACTCGGCGTGGAAGATGCGTGGATGTATGTTAAATCGGTGGTGCGTGAGAGTTGCGAGAACTATGTTCTCGGTGTGTTTGTAGATTTTAGGGGGGCGTTTGATCACCTGCGCTGGGATAAAGTGGTTGAGTGGTTGAATTATGCCAACTGCCTGGAAACAGCTCTCTGGAAGAGCTATTTCTCAGACAGGAAGGCATGTGTGATTGGGGAGAATGAACGGGTTGAAATAGATGTGGCTCGAGGATGCCCGCAGGGTTCCGTCTGTGGTCCATATATATGGAACTACATGATGGATCCACTACTGCGGCGTCTGGCAGCAGTATGCAAGTGTTGTGCGTATGCGGATGATCTGCTTATCCTTGTGGAGCGCAGATCAAAAGCGGATGTAGAGCGCTTGGTGGAGCAATATATGTGCATGGTGTGTGAATGGGGTGAATCGGTGGGTGTGGATGTGGCAATGGACAAGACTGTGACCATGCTGCTGAAAGCCAAATTGGCTCGCAGTCGTCCGCCCATTGTGCGTGTGAATGGTGTTGGCTTCCGGTATGAGACGCAAGTCAAGTACTTGGGGCTAACCATTGGCGAGCGTTTGAGTTTTGCTCCCCACTTGGTCAGGCTGAAAGAGAGGGTTGTGTGTATGATGGGACAGGTGCGCCGGATACTCAGGAGTGACTGGGGACTTGGCCGACGCGCAGTTCGCACCATTTACCACGGCCTGTTCGTAGCTTGTGCTGCGTACGGAGCGTCGGCATGGCACGAATTGGCCGCGACGGTTGTAGGCCGCAAACACTTGCTGTCTATTCAGCGTGTTATGTTGTTAGGTTGTATGCCTGTGTGCCGCACTGTATCAACAGATGCATTGCAGGTGTTGATGGGTGCGGCTCCTCTGGATCTCGTAGTCATACGGCGTGCCGTGGGCTTCGGGCTAAGGAGGGGGAACAGAGAGGTGCTGCTGCAGTATGAGTGGCTGCAAGGCGAAGGTGTGGAGAGTGCTGACAGTATGAAGCGTAAGCGAATACTGCAGGACTGTGTTCTGCAACGTTGGCAGCAACGTTGGGACGAAAGTCCCCATGGCAGAACGACATATGAGTGCATACGGGACGTGAGGTTCGTGGTAGGGCTCAAGGATTTCGGTTTCGGCTTGAGCCTTGGGTTCCTACTCACCGGACACGGGTCACTCAATGCATTTTTGCATGAGAGAGCCCTGAGTGCAAGTGCTGAGTGTATGTGTGGGGCTGTGCGTGAGGATTGGTTGCATGTGTTGTGTGAGTGCCCGTTAGGGTGGGTCGATTCCGGACTTTTTTTGATTCGAGATTTCTAATAGTGCGGAAAAGTTGCCTTAGTACTTCCTAATTCCAATGCAATTTTTTGTTTTGAGATCGGACTGCATCTTCAACCCCAACTCCGGCCTTGAAATTTCGGAAATTTGCCTAAAATCGTGAAATTGCCTACCTAGCGCCTGAAATTCGCCTCTCATGGCAAAATGTATAAAAGAAAAGTTGTTTGTCGCATCATTAGCTACCGAAATGGTATTATGATCATGGCCGTAGGACGAACCGTTCCCGAGATACGAGCGAAAAGGCGGCGCGCCGCAGCGCAAGGTGAAAATTGTTGCAGCTCTCAGCTAACCTGTGTTGGTTACCCAGAACCCACCACGTGGAGGTGGCTGCACTTCGGGTTCCTCCCAAGCCCAACCCAACCAACCAACCATATGTCAGGCTTGTTTTAGTCTGAATCTGTATCAAATTTATTGATAAAATCAGATTTTGTACTAAACTTTGGCAGTTGTTGCCTAGATTTCAGTGTAGAGCGTATAAAACGATCACGAGACTGGGGGCCAATAACTTTAGAAGATGCCTCTGTCACCAGTTTGACGGTTCTCTCGACTGCCACGGTGTGAGAGGGGAATTCACTAAATTTCCATATCTCTGCAGTGTCTCCCGACAACCCTTTTATGAGCTCTTCGTTAGAAACTGAACGAAGAACTGGTGGAACAGTCAAGGTAATAGTCTTCCAGTTAATCATATCGTAATAATTATTAGCTTTGAAATTCAGCTTTGGCACTTTATTACATCTAACCCATCCATTTACAGTGTCAGTCTCTGCTTCTCTGGCTGCCAGAAGACGGTCAAGGGCCAACTTTCTGACTGTGGTGAGCATTTGTAGAACTCTGGTGTGTGAGACTATCGGAATAGATGACTTTTTGAAAATATTTTCAACCATTTTTGCAACTATTTCTGAAACCTCTTTACTCCTAGGTTCATAGTTGTCACCTCGGAGTCGCCCTATACGAAATCTTTCAAACTGATAATACAAAAGAACATCCTGGTAACTGGGTAGCTGGGACTCAGTGAGATCGTACGGATATATGCCAAACACAGGACATTTCTGTCTAAATTTAAATTTAGATACAGACATGTTGAGTTTTGTGTTCTGTTCAGAAAATGTAAGTGATAGCACTCGGCGAAATCAACGACAAGAGTGAAGGAACTCGATGAAAGAATCTTTGTGTGGGGACCTGTCCGAACGTGTCGTATGGCGCAGGGGAATACACGACGGAGCAAGCTGGTGGCGCCCGGCGCGCAGCGGGAGTCTAGTCTAGTGTCTGGCGGGGAGGGGAGAGAGATGGGGGAAGAGCGAGACGGGACGGGGGGAGCGGCCCGGCCGGTCCGACCCGACGCGTGAAGCACAGAACATATCTCCGCAGCGCCGGCGTCATTGTGGGCGCATTCAGGGAGAAGTGTGGCCGCAAGCCGATTTTTACCTTGCGCTGCGGCGCGCCGCCTTTTCGCTCGTATCTCGGGAACGGTTCGTCCTACGGCCATGATCATAATACCATTTCGGTAGCTAATGATGCGACAAACAACTTTTCTTTTATACATTTTGCCATGAGAGGCGTATTTCAGGCGCTAGGTAGGCAATTTCACGATTTTAGGCAAATTTCCGAAATTTCAAGGCCGGAGTTGGGGTTGAAGATGCAGTCCGATCTCAAAACAAAAAATTGCATTGGAATCACGAAGTACTAAGGCAACTTTTCCGCACTATTAGAAATCTCGAATCGAAAAAAGTCCGGAATCGACCCACCCTAGTGCCCGTTGTACTCAGATTTGAGGGATCTAGGGCGGATGGGGATTAGTCGGACGGACGGTGTGTGGTGTGTGCGTGAAGCACTCTCCACCAGCCAGCTGATTGCCATAATGAATGATTATGCGAATGCTGTGTTTCGGCGGCGACGGCAGTTTAGTGTATTGCCAAGTGTGAATGTGTGAGTGGGCGAGGGGGCTGGTCTGTTTGAGTGGATGAATGAGTGCGCACGTGAATGGAGTCAAGTGCGGTGTGGTGGTCACCAGTCCACGAGCTAAATGGGGCTCAACTGGTAGTAGAACGGCTACGAAGTCTGACCAGAGGCTTTGTCTGGTACCACGGGAATCAGGGTGCCCCTGGAGCCTTGTGCTTCAGCCTGATCATGGGAATGGCCCCCTCGGGGAGTTTCGTGGTGGCGTGGTTTAACACCCAAATGCGGGTAGAGTTTCGTCTCGGCGTGGAGTTGCGTTTACAACCGGGTGCCGGACCCATAGCACGGCAGAGGTTTAGATAGGCCTCGATCCCTACCAAGGAGGGGTAATGTCCATTTACATTAACCCAATTGGTACCGGGAGCTTGCTCTCGGGGCGCTTATCAATGCTTAATTTTGATACGCTGTGCTTTTGAGCACCGTGGGGTTAGGCCACACTGTGGCGGCACTCACGTTAAAAATACGACATTCAATGTCTGCCAACATTAGACTTTGCCCATGCATTGGTTTGTGATGCGTAAAATTTCTTCAATGGGCCAAAAATAGAAACGTCTAATGACTGCAAACGATGGCTGCAATGCGGTGGAAATGTGAATAATGTAATTCCATGATCAATGGCCAAGTCAATAGTCTCAACCGAAAGATGAGACATATGATTATCAAGCAGTAGTAATGTGTTTGAATCTTTTGACGAATTACTATGCTTGATGAAATGATTCATAAATTTAATGAATTCGTCCTTTTTCATCCATCCGGATCCATTAGCAAAGCCGACTGAGCCTGGCGTGCTATTATCCATGAAATGCGTTTGCATTTTTTTCTTGGAAACGAAAAGAACAGCGGAATCGAATGCCCAATAGCATTCACGGCTATTGCCATGGTTACATTCGTTCTCCGTTCTTGAGATGCCATTTGCCCAACTCTTTTGGTTCCTTTTTCCGCAATGAACTTTATCACCTTTGTCGGAACGGTTGGAAGGCCAGTTTCGTCCATATTCCAAATCCGATGAGGTTCAAAGGATTTATCGGTGTAAAGCTCATTTAAATGCACGAAGAAGGAATCCACATTGGCCTTATTGAATGCTTTCATTCGATTTGCGCTGATTTGTTCAGGTGATCGTAATGTCAAATTCTTATGTCGCTTCATAAATCCTTCATACCAGTCTCGACTGGCCATTGCATTTTCATTCCAACTTTCGGGATAATCAATTTTAATTTTTTTGGCAAATTCCAGAGCCATACGACGTAATTCGTTTCGACTCAAACCAAAACAAAGTTTACTGGCACTCAGCAGATACTTCACTAACGATTCTTCTTCGGCTGTTCTGAATATCTAGAAAACAACAATATATGGGGCATTTCACGCCAAGCGGACAACCAAAACAAAGTGAGGTCATGAATTTTGTTTATATTCTGGTCAGTTATACTTCTAGTAGACGTGGATGTGTACACCCAAATTTTTTTTTCGTATGATGTTTTTTTGCTGAGTTATGAGCTTCTAAAAATTGACTAAACAGAAAGTCATGCATTTTTGGATGTTTATTATCTGTATCAATTAATTTGTAAAAAAAACTAAAAAGTATTGTTTCTTATAGGAAAAAGTTGTTGTTTTTTGTATTTGTCGAATTCTAAATTTTAATTGTTTTACGTATAGAAAACCGGAAGTGAAAATTTGAAATCGATATTTGAGTAACTTCGACACCTTTTTTTTTTATTTTAACGTAAATTAAAGCTTTAAATGTACTCATTCTCCACAAAAAAAATTAAAACGTGATCTCCAACCGTTTAAGACTTAGAGCACATACAGTACATACACATACCTATGACCACTTTCTAAGCAATCGGGTTTATGCGCTAACATGCTAAAATACTACGCTTTTAATATTTTATTCCTTCATTCTAACTTGCAAAAATATAAAAACTAACGATTTTCGTAAAATAAAATATAATTAACAATATAAATTATAATTAATTTTATTTCCATGGCTACGTAGTTAACCGTCATTTGGCCGCTCATGGTACTAGTAGGTAAAATCGATGTTATAAAGAAAACAGATAGGCGCAGTGATTGCAAAATTTTAGGATATTGAGCTTAATGCAAAATATTAAAAGGCATGGAGTACCAGATTCATAGCTTAACCCGTTTTGGAGCAACGGTTAATCAAAAAGTGAAAACCGTCAAACCGACGGCTATATGACGCCGAACTGTTTCGGTAATGTGTAAAAATTCGTTATTTTTAGTTGAAACTTGGACCGCTCATCAACTGGACGCGTTACTATTTCCTAAGTGTTTTAATATGGCTCCCTATAGTGATCGGTGTTTTAATCCTTTCCTCTTGACTCGTCATAAAATATGTGTGAAAATCTGAAAAATATCTAACACATTGAGTGAAAAGTGGACAATTTCGCCTGATGTTTATGTGTGTGAGTCGTGCAGGAAACGGCTGTTACGTGAATCCCCTTCAGAGTCACAATCAAGTCAGGCATCAAGTGATACCAAAGATGAAGCTTTCATTCCGGAAGGCAAGTGCCAACACATTGCAACGCAGATAGAAAAAGCATCATTGGAATATAAAGAAATTTTGAATCAGCTCAAAGAAAAGTTTAATAATCCCTTCACTTCCACATCCATGAAGACTATGATACTCACTATTGCACCGAAATCCTGGCATGAAAATAAACTGGCTCAAGAATTCGGAACATCTCGACGCCAAGCAAAAAAAGCAAAGCAACTGGTAGAACAATTTGGCATCTTGACTTCACCGAATCCTCGCGATGGTCGTAAGTTACCTGCGGAAACTGAAAGCTTGGTAAAAAATTATTATCTTCGCGAAGATATCAGTCGAGTGATGCCAGGCAAAAAAGATTTTGTATCCATTAAATTAGAAGATGGAAAAAGAACGCATGTACAAAAACAACTTTTGATGTGCAATATAGATGAACTTTATCAAAAGTTCAAAATAGAATATCCGAACGTAAAAGTTGGCTTAACAAAGTTTTTTACTTTAAGACCCAAACAATGCGTCTTCGCTGGAGACTCTGGAACACATATGGTATGTGTATGTATGTATCACCAGAATGTTAAATTAATGTTGAGAGGAGGAGACGTGGCCAATCTAACATCTGGAACTACCATGCATCTTTCATCCTATAAAGTGTGCCTACAAATGATGATGTGTGCCAATCCAACGCCGAAATGTCATTTAATATCTTCAAAGACAGCAAAATCTGCAAATGAGAGTTGCTCTTCCTGTCCTGGTTTTAGCGGAATACGTGATCATTTAAAAATGGTATTTGATGAAAATCAAGTGACAAATATTCAGTTTGATAAATGGGGAGGTACAGACCGCTTCACGATAGCCACCCAAGTGCTTTCTACTGATGATTTGGTTGATTGTTTGTGTAACGCTTTGGACATTTTGAAGCCGCATGCTCATATCGATGAACAACAAGCGCTTTATTTTAGAACACTGAAGGAAACCATCTCTGAAGGCGAAATTCTCGTTCAATGTGATTTTGCCGAAAATTATAGTTTTGTTGTACAAGATGCTGCCCAATTATTTCATTGGAATAATGATCAAGCCACGCTTTTGACATGTGTTTATTATTATAAAGATGGAAATGACATTAAACATGGAAGCATCATCATGCTTTCGGACGATTTAAATCATGATACTGCCACATTCTACGCTTTTCAAAAAATACTGCACCAGCACCTTGATGAGCACAGAATTGCGGTTTCTGTGATGAAATACATCACAGACGGGGCTCCCCAACATTTTAAGAATAGGTTCAATTTTGTGAACCTATTTTGCTACAAACAAGATTTTAAGAAAGACGCACAGTTACACTTCCATGCAGTGGCGTATCCAGGATTTCATGAGGGGGGGGGAGATATTGGAAGAATTATTCAACATCTTTTTATACTTTTTTCAATATGGTTTACTCTTGTTTCCAACAATTTTTTACGTTTTAAGCTTTGCGTTTATTTGTTTTAATTGCTTTTCGCTCAAAGCAAAATCATATACATTAAATTATATATACTAATGTGTCCAAAAAAAAGGTGACATTTGAATTTAAACTGCGCGCGTCGAAGGATTTGGAGAATTATTATTTTTTTTTAGTCAACAGTCAACAAGGAATATTATTTGAACGTTATGCGTCGTTTGCGTAACGCTATCCGCCTAAAAAGGCCGGAATTGTGGAAAGACAATTCTTGGTTTTTACACCACGATAATGCACCATCCCATACTGCACTCGTAATTCGTGATCGTTTCGCCATTTCGTTGCGTTCCGCCACCGTATTCACCTGATCTGGCACCGTGCGACTTCTGGCTGTTCAGCAAGCTCAATAGACCGCTCCGGGGACACCGTTTTGATACGATAGAGGAGATTCAAGCCGCAGCGAAGATGGAACTGAAGGCCATCCCGGAAAGTGACTACAATCAGTGTTTCGAAGATTGGAAAATCCGTTGGCATAAGTGCATTGAATCGGGAGGGGATTACTTTGAAGGGGATGAAATTGATTTGGAAGAATAAATAAAGAATTTTCAAAATAAATACAATGTCACCTTATTTTTTGGACACAGTAGTATATCACAGCAGCAAATCATCTACTAAATAATAGTCAAAGGGTGTGTTTCTTTTTGCATATTGAGTTTAAAATTTGATCAAAACATGGGCTGCATCAGTTCTTGCAAATGCCACGCAAGGCTTGCAATAAGCTCCCTGGTCCAACTGAGAATATGCTAGCCAATTGAATTGACTGAGCCAACTAAATTGAAACCTTAAGCGGCGGTCAGCAAATTTTTCCAATATTGGAAATACTGTGCTACAGTCAGGTTTCCATACATTGGTCATAATTTGCTGTCTGTCCTCTGACGTTAGATTAAGACGCTTCCGCGCAAAGCTCCCAATGTCGTTGCTTAACCCTTTCCGGAAATTTGTACGATATATCGTAAAATTTTTTCCAAGATTTTTTATTTGACAAGGAACGCATTTTTATGGAACGGCTTTTTAATTCTTATTAAGTAGGCTGTGTTGTATCAGTCTGTTTAAAAATATAAATCATTATAGCCGTGGCTACACAGTATGAGTGTGTTTTGTAAGCAGCTTTTTGCAAGAATTTGAAAAACCAGCAAATGACGTAGCTTCTGCGGAAGAATTTTTAAATATGTAATACTTTTTGGTAGCAAAAAGGTAAACAATTTCAAAGTTTGAATCTCAGTTGATTTATAGAACTTAAATATTTTTCCCGAGTCTTTAAAACAATTGTACGATATATCGTACAAATGACCACAAGGGTTGCAAAGCTTTGTACGATATATCGTACAAATGGAAGACAAAGGTTGCAAGTTATGGGTTTGGTAATAGAATTTTTGCGCTTGCATGCCTGCCCCGCCCATCTGTAAACCACGTGTCTAATAACGGCTATTCGGCAATTTTCGATTAAAAATAAGAATTACTAGACGATTTTGTGTTTTACCGGGTAGACACAGGTTATGTAAGGTTAGACATGCGTACTTGCCACTCCCACTATGATAATAAGAATCGGCTATATTCAGTATTCTTTCTTTCTTTTATATTCTTTCTGTAAAGCTATACGAATTTTAATTGATTCTGTGTTTTATTGAGGGGAAAAGGGCTGTGGGTACAGAAAAGTAAACTCCAGATTTTAGGTTTTCTGTCTGATTTATTTGACTGCTTTGACCGTACTAACTAGTAACATTTTTAGGAACCTTAGCCTAAGCGTAATGTTTTACAAGAGAGAGAAAGAGAGAACAGTTATTTGCGCGAGCTTCAATGCTCATGTAGCTTAAACTAATCTTATAATAATAAAGCACTCTCACCCAACATACTCCCCCCGTTGAAAGGTTCTACTTTCAACAGCCTTCTATATTGGGCAATGGAGCAAGTCGGTGGATTGAGCGCCGAATCGTGCCCTTTTTAGTTTGTAGATCAACTACACGAGTCTTACCATCAGAGCCCGGAATCATACCAATTATTCGAGCCAGAATCCATTGCTGTGGGGGCAAGTTATCTTCATGAACAAGTACAACTTGTCCAAGCTTAACATTATCTTCTGACTTACACCATTTGGATCGATGTTGCAGCTCTCGCAAGTAGTCTCGTGTCCACTGCTGCCAAAATTGATTTTTCAAAAAGGTGATTCGTTGAAACTGAGTTAAATATGTTATGTTTCTACCGTCCTCAATATGCTCAGAAGGTAGAGTTTTAAGTGGTTTGCCATTTAACAGATGAGCTGGCGTAAGTGCTGGACCATCATTTGGGTCAGTTGAAAGAGCAACAATTGGCCGCGAATTTAGTATAGCTTCAATTTCTACGAAAAGAGTTTGGAGTTCTTCGAAGGTCAAGTTTGTATGGCTTATGTTTTTGACTAAAAGAGTTTTGGCTGATTTGACCGCTGCCTCCCAAAGCCCGCCAAAGTGGGGTGATCGAGGAGGAATAAAACGAAATTCAAACCCAATCTCATTACTGTAGCGCAAGACTGCATCGAGAGAGCTGTGGTTAAAATGTTTGGCTTGAAACTCTTTGAGTCGGTTGTGGGCACCTACAAAATTAGTTGCGTTGTCGCAAAATAAACGCAACGGTAATCCACGACGGGAAATGAAACGTTTCAAACATAACAAAAAGGCGTTTGTATAGGGTGTTTTTTTTAGAGGTATAGAACTTCGAATTGAATTAAAACACAAGAAAATCGTTTTAATGTCCATCAATTTGGCTTTATTGGAAGGATAATTTTATGCCATTAATGTTTAAATATGATTTCGGGCATGTGGCCGCCGCGGCTGGCTCGAATAAAGCCAATTCTACAGGTCCAATTTTCAACCACTTTTTCGAGCATTTGGGGCCGTATGTCGGCAATAACGCCACGAATGTTGGCTTCCAAGTCCCCTAACGTTTCTGGTTTGTTGGCGTAGACGAGCGACTTCACATATCCCCTAAGAAAATAATCCAATGGTGTCAAATCACACGATCTTGGTGGCCAATTGACAGGTCCATTCCGCGAAATTATGCGCTCATCGAATGTTTCCTTCAATAAATCGATTGTGACGTGCGCTGTGTGGCATGTAGCGTCATCTTGTTGGAACCACAACTCATCCACATTCATGCCATCCAATTCGGGAACAAAATAGTCGGTTATCATGGCTCTATACCGGTCTCCATTAACGGTAACTGACTCTCCAGCATTATTTCGGAAGAAGTATGGCCCAATGACTCCACCAGCCCATAGAGCACACCAAACAGTCAGTTTTTGTGGATGTAATGGCGTCTCAAGGGTCTCATGTGGATTCTCTTCACTCCAAATGCGGCAATTTTGCTTGTTGACGTAGCCATTCAACCAAAAATGAGCCTCATCACTGAACAAAATTTTGCGATGAAAATCAGCATCGAGATCAATCTCATTTTCGGCCCATACACCAAAATCACGACGCATTGCATGGTCTCGCGGCTTTAATTCTTGCACAAGCTGGATCTTGTAAGGTCGCAAGCCAAGATCTTTGCGCAAAATCTTCCATAAAGTTGATGGACAAAGCTCCAATTGCTGTGCACGGTGGCGAATCGATTCATTCGGGTCCTCTTCAACATTTTGCTCTACAGCGGCAATTGTTTCTTCGGTGCGCACTGTTCGACGTCTCTGCGGATGCGTATTATCACATAGAGTAAACGTAGTGCGAAAACGACCCATGGTTAACCGAATTAATTGCTCTGATGGACGATTATGTCGACCATAAAATGGACGGAGCTTGCGGTAAACTTCGCGAACTGAACCATTATTTTCGGAATAAATTTGCACGATTTGCAAGCGTTGTTCTTTTGTCAACCTGTTCATGATGAAATGGCAAACCAAACTGAACATAAATGACATTAGAGTTGCCAGATTTGACCACAAAATGCCAGTTTTATCTCTATTCGAAAAACAAACCTCTAAAAAAAACACCCTATAGAAAGATCCGACACAAGTTCCACGTGGACGGCTTTCGAAGAGAAACAGACAAAAATTGCAGCATATGTCTTATAAGGCGCTTTGCCTCGCAACCGATAGGATGTTAAAAAAGGGCCACAAACGTCTACCCCGCACACTGAAAATGGAATGCGTGCGGTTACGTGGTCGGACGGTAAATTGCCCGTGATTTGACCCATTAACCTGGGCTTGTAGTGATAGCAATGAACGCAATTACGAACTGTTTTGCGCACGATCTCCCGGGCATTGACGACCCATAATCGCTGTCGAAGAAGGCCGAGTAAAACTTTAGCTCCTGCATGAAGGTTTTTGCGATGCAAGAACTCAATGTAAAGGCCAGTGAACCGATGGGTTTTCGGTAAAAGGGCTGGGTGTTTTTCCTCGAATGGTATATCAGCGTTGGAAATGCGACCGCCAACTCTCAGGATTGAAAAAAGCCGACCACTGATATCCACCTCCTGAATGAATGGCGAAAGTCGTTGCAGCTCTGCCTGCACTGGTTTGCCCTTCCTAACACACTCGATTTCTTGACGGTATTCATCAGCTTGAATGCTAGCTACGATTTTCCAAAAAGTCATATCAAGCTCGCTCGAAGATATATGCACAACGTCCTGTGCCTTAAGTAGTGGATTGCTTGTGACTTTATTGAAAATGCGATAAACGTATGTAGCAATGCGAATGATTTTAAAAAACGATGAATGAGTTTCTATTATGTGTGAAAGAATGCTTTTAGGAGTGAATGATTCATTACATTTCAATGATATGCTTGGGCGAATTTCTAAATTTGGCGCCTCAGTAATGTTGTCAGCTGCAGGCCAGTCGCACTCAGTTTTTTGAGAAATTCAGGTCCTCTAAACCAAATTGTTTGAGGAAGGTTAGATGCACTACACCCACGAGAAACAACATCCGCTGGGTTACTCTTTGTTGGCACATGCCTCCAAGAAATTCCTTCTGTATTCTCTTGAAGCTCGGATATGCGGTTTGCAACAAAGCAATTGAGCGTTGATGCGTGCATTTTAAGCCATTGCAGGACAACTTTTGAATCTGTTCAAAAATGTACTTCGTTCACATAATTTAAAACTTTGTGCTTAATGTGATTCCATGTTCGACTAAGAAGCAATGCTGCGCATAATTCTAGTCTTGGAATAGATTGGGCTTTTATTGGAGCAACCTTTGATTTTGCTATGAGAAGTGTACATTTGAAGGAGTCATGTATGTACGCACGAATATAAATAGCGCATCCGTACGCGCGCGAAGATGCGTCTGCGAAACCATGAACTTCGCTGGCACAATGCGTCGAAGTCAGGACATATCGTGGGATTTCTATGTTATTTATAAGTGGCAAATCATCTTTAATTTGCAGCCACAAATTCGCTAAATTTTGAGGCAAAGATTCGTCCCAATCGATTTGTTGAATCCACAGTTCCTGAACTAGTATTTTACACCGAATCGTGATTGGACTAAGTATACCTAAAACATCATAGATTTTCGCAACAGTTGATAAAATGGAACGCTTCGTAAGTGCTTCGGTGCCAAAAAAGTCGAACCGAAAACAAATAGTGTCAGCCTTTGGCTTCCACGCCATTCCCAGCGTTTTGGTTATGTTTTCGTCGTTTAGTTTAATTGGAACCTCATTTGGCGAATTAACAAAAAGGCTTGGACTATTTGAGCTCCATTTCGCTAACTGAAGACCTGAATGCTCAAGCAACTCAGTTATTTCACTCCGAATTTGTCTAAGCTGGGTTTCATCCTCAGCCCCAGTCAGCAAGTCATCAACATATAGGTCTTCCTTTAAGACTCTTGCACCTATGGGGTAACGATCGCTTAGCATATCGGCAATGTAGAATAGACAGCGCACAGCCAAAAATGGGGCAGAAGCCATACCGTATGTGATGGTGTTTAATTTATAAAACTGTACTGGTTCGTCTACTGTTTTACGCCATAAAATGTATTGAAAATTTCGGTCGCTTTCTTTAATAAGAAACTGCCGATACATTTTTGTAATATCGGCTGTTAAAGCAAACCGATGCAAGCGAAATGTTAAGAGCGTGATAATTAGCTCTTGTTGGATGGTTGGCCCGACCATTAGAATATCGTTTAATGACCGGCCTGAAGACGTGGATGCCGACGCATCGAACACTACACGAAGCTTTGTGGTTGTGCTTTCGGGTCGAAGCACGCAGTGATGCGGAATCACATAGTGCAAGCGATTGAGATTCGCTTCATTTGCAATGGACATGTGACCTAAAGCTTCATATTCATTCATAAAGTCGCAGTACATGCTGTGCAAGAGTTTGTCACGGTGTAACCTTTTTTCGAGTGATAAAAATCTTCTGCGTGCATTTTCAAGTGAATTACCTAAGGTATCTGGTGATTCCTTGAAGGGAAGTCGCACTTGTAAACGCCCACTAGTAGTAACAACCACATTGTCTTTGAAATGTTTTTCACATTTTTCTTCCTCTTCAGAATATTGCGAAGAGTGCGGTGCAATCTCTTCTACCTCCCAGAATTTGCGTAAAAGAGTGTCTAGCGGTGTCGAACTTGAAGCTACGTTGCACGTCAATGGTCGAGACTCTGTTTTCTCTTTTCTCTTCTTCCTGTTTTCTCTGTTTTTACCTCCAACTATCCAACCGAGAGTGGTATTGACCAGACATGGAAGATCTTTTCCTAAGGATAGCTTTTCCTGAGTGAGAAGCTCGAAAAACATTTCAGCGCTATTTAGCATCTCAATTTTTTGTGGTTTGTTAAAGAGTGGATCTGCCAGCTGAATTCCTTCCGGAATCTTCCAGCTAGCACTCTGTATAAATTCACCAGGTTGGTTCGCTGATATGGACTTAGTGACAGCAAATCGCGCAGTCCATTCAAAGTTTGTGACGCGTGAGCGCATGGTAGCGTACACAGCATGTTTAATTTGGGTATGAATATTAGCAATACCCGAAATCTCTTGATAGCAGTGTTTTCGATCGAGTTGTAGACGTTTGGCAGTCTCTTCTGTTATAAAATTCACCTCTGAGCATGAATCTAATAATGCACGCACTGGTTGAAAAATTCCAAATTTGTCTTTCACCATGACAACCGCCGTAGGTATAATGGCTCTCTTGTACGAGCGAATTACCATTGAGAGCGCTGCACCTTGCATTGGCTTATATTGTGCTGCGGGTTGCTCGTCAGACGAACGAGGCGATGCAACCGTTCGAGTGGAAGCTGGTTGACCGATGGAAAAAATATGCAAATGTGTGTGGTGAGAAGCCTTGAACACTCGGCATTTATATTTTGATGGGCATTTCGTGACGGAGTGGCCTTTTCCTAAGCAGTTTATGCAAAGTGCAGAGCGCTTTGTAAAGTCAAAGCGCTGATTGACCGAAAGTGCTAAAAATGCAGAGCAACTTCCAATTGCATGATCGGCATTGTTGCAATACAAACAATGCACTTTGGAATTGACGAAAGTTTGATTCTTTTTCGAATCGAATTTTAATTTACCATCGCGTTGTGATTCGTGCATATCAGTGTTTTTGACCCGCCCTTCCAATAGCTGACATCTTCTGTCAAGAATCTTATAACACTCGTCCCAAGTGGGAAACGAAGTGTGCTCTTGTTTCTCTTCGTAGGTTGTTCTTGAGCCAGAATCTAGTTTCGAGAGAACTATGTGAATAATAATGGAATTCAGTATGTCAGCTTCTGAACCTAGTGATAGTAATGAGGCCCGCATAGCAGACACCTTGTCTATTGTGCTGCGCAGCGCGATTGGATCGGATTTGGGTACTGATGGAAGAGTAAACAAGGACGAAATGTAATCGAGAAAAATGAGAACGTTATTATCATATCGCTCTTGTAAGCGCTTTAAGGCTTTTGGGTAATTTTCCTCAGTTACTTGGAATGGCTCAATTAAAGCTAGCGCCTGACCGGAAAGGCAATTTAGTAGGTAGTTAAATTTGTCAATTGTCGCAATCGTCGGATCGTCGTTAACGAGATTACTGAATGTGCGTGAGAATCGCTTGTATTCGGCATATTTTCCATCGAACCTTGGAAGTTGTAAGCTTGGAAGCCGATTGTGGTGGGACGTAGACGCCGTAGAAGATGCGTTCATAAAACTAGCATCTGCCGCACTTGGTCGACGAAATTTATTTATCAATTGCAAGATTTTTGCCTTTGTTGCAATGTAACCCTCTTCAATCTCGCTCCTAGCAATATCTTCAGGATTAATTTTTTTCTATTTGACCCTGAATGTGACACAACTGTTTGAAATAAGATTCTACTATTTGAAGACGGCATTCTAATATAGTTGCATCAATTTCTCCCCCATGCCTGTCAATTTTAGCCTTGATGTTTGTTATATTTCGTTTCATGGTAGGTTAGGTTAGGTTAGGTTAGGGTGGCAGCTTGAAGAGCTCACGTAGGCCACGTTGCGGCCCGTTGTGGTACCACGTGAAGGACGTGGCTGCCCTTCAGTCTTGCACACCCCCCCGGGTGTTAGGCAGGAGCCATCCCGATTCTACAATGAATGGGGCGATGCGGCCGATGCTGGGTCCTGTAAGGTCGGCCAAGCTGCTGAAGAACGGCGCACCCAGCACCCGGAGACGTCTCCTCGCTAGTGCTGGGCAGTGGCACATCAGGTGCTCGACGCTCTCCTCCTCGCTCGCATCGTCACAGCTGCGGCAGAAGTCATTGAACGGAAGACCGAGTCTCCTGGCGTGTGCGCCGATCGTCCAGTGTCCCGTTAGCACAGAAACTGTGGAATAAATGGAATTCCGATTCAGTCGGAGCAATTCTCGTGTTCTGCCTTGGTTAAGCGACGGCCAGGTTTCTTTGGAGATCCTACATAGGTTCTCCTCCGCCCAGAGTCGGTTAGCCAGGCGGGAATAGGCCTGCTTGACCATCAATTTGACGGTCGCAAGGGGGGTGCTACATAACGTAGTAGGAGCTGGAAGCAGAGTGCCTTTTCTAGCTAACTCGTCAGCCGCACAATTGCCAGCGATTCCGCTATGCCCCGGGACCCAACTCAGGTGAACCCTGGCATGCTCCGCTATGTCATTCAGAGCTGCTCTGCACTCTGCAACCAGTTTAGAAGAGGTATATGTACCTATCAAAGATTTTATTGCTGCCTGGCTATCTGAGAAAATACATATAGCCGAGGGAAGAGAGGGTTGCGATTGCAACCGACCCACTGCTAGCAGTATAGCCATGGTCTCCGCTTGGAAGACGCTACAGTGGTCAGGGGGACGAGCAGTAATACTGGTCCCAAATTGATCACAGAAAACCCCACATCCGACCCTGTTATCAAGTTTAGAGCCGTCCGTGAAGATTTCGATAGCGTTTAGCAGCGGGCGACGGCCTTCCGTCCAGTCGCACCTGCTGGGGATCCCTATAGTGAACTTACGCTCAAAGCTAGGGGGAAGGACTATATAGTCGATATTCGTCGGGGTTGGAAGATCCAACCCTAGTATTCTAGTGTGGCCCAGGTCCGTTCGTGCCCAACTGCATATGGCATTTAGCCGCACAGCGGCAATCTTGGCGGACTGCCTAACTAGAAGACTCGAGGGGATCCAATTAAGGATAGCAAAAAGCGCCTTAGTAGGCGTAGAACGAATGGCTCCAGTTATGAGGGTGGCAGCAAGTCTCCTGACTCTATCGAGCTGCTTCAGGTTGACTCGGCTGGCTGCCGCGGGCCACCAGACAACAGCACCATAGAGAAGGATAGGCTCAACCACTGCCTCATATAGCCAGGAAACATCGCGCGGCTGGAGCCCCCATCTGGCACCTACCGCCCGCCTACAGCAGTAGATGGCCCTGGAGGCTCTTGTTGCCCTCTCAGCGATGTTTGCGCTCCAGGTGAGCTTGGAGTCTAATATCAGCCCCAGGTATTTAACCTACTTACTCAATTTGAGCGGGGTTCCATTCAGGGCGGGGAGTCTGAAAGGCGGAACCTTGTACTTCCTTGTGAAGAGAACAAGATCCGTCTTTTCCGGGTTGGCCGTAAGGCCACAGGAGTTGCTCCATGAGGAGAGGATGTCCAAGAAGTGATTCATCCGCTCGGAGAGTACACTTGGAAATTTTCCAGCTATGGCCATTGCAACATCGTCGGCATAAGCGACGACCCTGCAGCCAACAGCCTCTAACTTGACAAGCAGTCTGTTGAGGGTTAGATTCCACAGGAGCGGCGACAGCACACCCCCCTGAGGGGTACCCCTAGTGACTGACCTGCGAATACGTGCCGTCCCTAACGTAGAGTTTATGAAACGGCTGCTAAGAAGGGCGCTGATGAAATCTGTCAGTTTACGACCAACGCCAAGTTCCGAGAGAGCCACCCCTATCGCTCGAGGGCAGACATTGTTAAATGCGCCCTCTATGTCTATGAAAGACACTAGGGTGTACTCCTTGAATGCCAGCGACTTGTCTATATAGTCGACCAGAGAGTGCAGCGCGGATTCGACTGACCTGCCCCTTGTGTAGGCATGTTGCGAATCCGAGAGAAGAACTGGGTCAATGAGGCTCCTAATATGGACGTCGAGTATCCTCTCGAGGGTCTTTAGGAGAAAAGATGTCAGACTTATTGGCCTGAAGTCCTTGGCCCTGGCGTGCGAGGTCTTGCCGGCTTTGGGAATGAAGACAACATCCACCTCCCGCCATGGGAGGGGGATGTGTCCCCATTCCAAACATGCCCTGAAGATCGCGACAAGCCATGGCACCGTCAATTCCGCGCTTTGCTGTAGCTCGGCTGGAATGACGCCGTCCGGTCCCGGAGATTTATAAGGCTCGAAGGAGTTAATGGCCCACGTGACCATGGTGCTATCGATGCGGACGTCCGTTAAGGACCAGGAAAGTGGTTCCTCCGGAACTACCGCTTCAGCGGAGGTGGGGATACTCCCCGGAAAGTGTACGTCACCTAACACCTCCAGGGTTTCCCCACTGGACTCCGTCCAGACACCGTTTGCCTTCTGGATGGTGGTGGGAATAGATGGAGAGTTTCTGAGGATCCTGCGGAGACGGCCGATGTCCGAGACTTTTTCGATACCGCCGCAAAAGGATTCCCACGATTCCCTCTTTGCCTTCCTGACCTCGTGCTTAAAGGCTCTAAGGTCGGATCTGTACGCGTCCCAGGTGTTCTACCTCTTGGCCGCGTTGAAAGAGCGCCTGCATGCTCGCCGCAAGCTAGCAATTGTGGTGTTCCACCAGGGTGGCTTTGGTTTACCCCGGTGGACCCTAGGCTTGCAAGCGGCAGCTGAAGCATGACTAAGCGAATTGGTAAGTGTTGCCACCGCTGTCTCGAGGTCCCGTGGACACAAGAGACGCGGAGGAGATGCGCTAAGATTAGAAGATAGGATCGAACAGAAAATTTCCCAATTCGTCCTACGTTTATTGCGGAAGGGGGTCCTGGCCGGCACACTCAGGTCCAGACAGAAACTGATGTACCGGTGGTCGGAGAAGGAGCACTCCTCCAGAATACGCCAGTCCCTGACCAGGTGCCCAGAGAGCGCGTTGGTCAGAGTGACGTCCAGGACCTCCCTCCGAGTAGCGGTAAGGAACGTCGGTTCCGTCCCTCTATTCGCTATAGCTAGGTTATTATCTAGAATAAATTGAAAGAGCGACTCACCCCGTTCATTTGTGTCGCTGCTACCCCAGGCGTCGTGGTGGGCGTTAGCGTCCGCCCCGACGATCAGCGGAATGCCCTGTGCGTTGGCTGCTGCAGCGATCTCCCGCAGTGGCCCGTAAGGAGGTGTGGGCCCGTGGTCGTGCGCCATGTAACTGGACACAATCCAGTGGACCTGGCATTGCAGCTCAGCGGCTATGACCACGCAGTCCCCGTCGCAGAACCTAGGGAGAAGAGAGACATTAATAGAGTCCTTTACAAGGGTGCAGGCCCTGATTTTACCTGCGCCATGGTGGGATACAGTTCTGTATCCGTTGAGGCTCAGCCCGCGAACCCGATCCTCGAAGATCCATGGCTCTTGGACGAGCACGAAGTCCTCCCTGCTGGCCGACAGACGGAGGAGGAGGGCAGCCGAGGCCGCCTTAGAGTGGTGGAGATTAATCTGAAGAATCCCCACCATCTCTAGGAGCGTCGACCACCGTGATGTCGCCGTCCTCCTTCCCGACGAATATATCCTCCAGGTCGGACAGCGAGATATTGTCGTCCTCGGGGTCTCCTTCGGTCCTTACTTCAAGACCCTCGAAGAAGTCACCGATAAGTTCCGAGGCGGAGACGACACTGTCGGCGCCATCCTCGGAAGCGGAGTCCTGGACGAGGGGCACAGCAGAAGGCCCCGGTGTTGCACCTGTTAGGTTCTGCTGCCCGGAAGAGGACTGGTCACCTCGGTAAACCCGCAGTGTGACGGAGTCAAACCCATAGCTAACTACGCCCCCGGTAGCAGCAAGTGGTTGGAGGGATTCTTTGTTTAGAAAGACCAAGGCCTCCCTCAGAGAGCCCCGCGGTTCGCTGACCCAAGCTACCTTCCAATTATGGGTGGGGAGCTCAGGGTTACCGGTCTTAAGGTAATGGAGGATGGCCGCCAGGTCCGATGGTACAGCCGGAACCCAGGTTTTGGCACGCGGTCTGCTGGGGATTTCATCCCGGGGCACCGCTCGCAGACTGGCGCCAGGCCACACTTCGCCCAGCTTTCCAACCGCCATGCGGAACAGGTCCGCAGAGCGTTGGTCGGCACAAGCCATCAGCTTTACGTGGCCCTGGTGCCAACCTGCGTCCCTGCACTTGGGAGGTAAACCCGGATTCGCAGCAAGTACCTCATCGTAGACGGACAGTAGGGCCGACCTGACTGTCCGCCATTTCTCAGCCGAGATCGCTCCGTCCGCATTGTTAGCGTCAACGATAGCCATCACCAGGCTGCCCTTGGCAATCTCGCTAAAAGTCCGACCAGATGCCGGAGTCGGAGCCGCTAGTCGCGGTTTCTTAGAGGCCTGAGCCATTTGCGCAGGCTGTTGCTGCTCCTGCGACCTCTGTCGCTTGGAGGCAAACTCAAGGGCTTGGGGCGAGGTGTTTTTTGCGCTAATGTTGCGCCTCGCCCACTCTAAGGAGGCTTTGTCCCTCTCCGTGAGTTCACTTGGAGGGATCTTCTCTAGCCTCTGCAGGACCTTGTGGGCTGTTTTCCTGGTCCTGTAGGCCCGTGTAGAGGGGGCGACTTTGGAGCCAGCGCCTGATGTGGAGGCGGCGCTACGAGGGGTTGCAGGGGCAGGCTGAACCGGTTCATTCACCAAGGGACGGCCGCCCTGAGCAACAACGGGCTTATGAGGCAGGACACGGCCGCCCGGCAGTTTTTGCCTGGAAGCGGTCGCGCTGCTCGAAGAAGGAGGGTTCTGTGTACCCGCCTGCTGCTGCCTAGCTATAGGAGCCCTAGCAGCAGTGGCGGGTTTCCGCTTCACACGCGGAATAAGCGGGCGCGTCCCCTGGGGGGCGGTCGTGCGCCTCCCTTTCAGGATAGGCGCGCGCGTCCCCTGTGGGTTGGGCGCAGTTTGGGTTGAGGGTTTCGAAGAACTCATGTCTGTTGGGTCCCCATTCGTGGCCGCTATCGCCGCCCGAATGCGTAGTCACTATAGGATCCCATGGTTATCTTTGCAAGCAGTGAGGCCATGCGAAGGGTTGGCAGCTGCCCTTATGGGGTCAGCTGCTCAGAGCCAGATCCAGTGCAAGTCAGGAGTAAACTCAACTGACGCCTACGCCGCCAACTTAATGGCGACGGGCATTGAACGTACCACGAGGCCTGCCAGGGTTTTAACGGGACGGAGGCAGTCGTGGCATTAGCCTGAAAGCCATTTCCACTGGGTGTCACTCCAGTGTACTCAGGTAACAGAATACCACGACCACCAGCCCAAGGCGACAATGTCCAAAAAGAAGTAAAGAGTGGTCAGGAGACGAAAGCAGGGTCGTGCCAAAAACGATACGTATATCGTGGGGGGGGGGGTCAGGCAGGTCATTTAGCGTTACCCAGGATGCACCACGAGGAGGCGACCTGCACTACATCCCTAGTGCATCATGGTAGATCGTTGTTGTTTTAGAGAAGCTAAAGGCGGTTTGGGTGGCGGCGGGGGTAGCGGAGCGACTTGCCGAATCATCATCTTCGCTGCGCATTTTAATGCAGCCGAATTAGCCAAACTCTTTAGTAGAAATTGAGTAAGAGAAGAAAAACTAACTGTGATGCACGCAAGAGACACCGAACACAGGAAAGCTTTACGATTGCGAGAGTGATCGGGTGAATGCAGGCTCTGATGGAAAAGAGCAAACTGTAAATCAGTTCTAGTAAAGAGCGAATTCTATGTTCACTCGGGGAATATGTTAGGCGATAGCGGTACAAGGGTAAAGGGTTAAAGAAGTATAACAGTAAAATTTGTATACATATCATACGTTATAAAAATATATGTGCTTATGTATAACTTACAATACCCGTTCGATTACGTAAGTTGACGTCGACGTCGTGATGGCAGAATTTAATGCCGGTGTTGATCCCTTTGATGCGGTAATGTTAAAACTGACCCGTTTTCAAGGAACCGTGCGTTCGTAGCGTGATTTCACACAATGCAGCAAGTGCGCTTGAACTTGTTGATGCCACCTCGAGTGACTTTAAGCGACGAATTGGGTTAGCGCAGCGACAATCCAATAATGAGCGACGAAGTGCGTGAACTTGGCGCAGAGGCAATGATGACCGATGAATAGCGCGAAGTAAGCGCAGCGGCAATCCACTGATGAGGTTGCAGTTGGCGCAAGAAAGTCACCTCGAGTGACTTTAAACGACAAGTTGCGCGAAGTTAGCGCAGCGACGGTGATGAATGACGAATTGCGCGAGGTTAGCGCAGCGGCAATCGAATGACGAGCAGCGAGTTGCGCGAAGTTAGCGCAGCGGCAATGATGATCGATGAATAGCGCGTGGTTGGCGCAGCGGTAATGATGGTCGACAAATAACGCGTGGTAGGCGCAGCAGCAATCCAGTGATGAAGTCACCTTGTGTGACTTTGAGCGACGAAGTTGAAGCCACGTGTGTCTAATTGACCCGTTGATTACGCAGGGACGCAGCGTCCAGAGTGCGTTAAGGTGGCAGTGTACCGATTAAAGTTGTAGGTTGGTGCGATTAATGGCTACGATGGAGCCACTTGACATGAAATGTGCGGAAGCGCAGTGAGAAGAGCCGCTTTCAAGTTGCGTGCGATTGGCGCTGTGATTGCGCGCTATGATGAATTGCAGCCGTCGGAAAGGTTCTTACGCAGACATCTGCGAAACGGCTTCACAAAAACTATAAATTTACGGTGCAGGACGAACGTCCTGTCACGGCCGCCAAAAATGTGGGTACAGAAAAGTAAACTCCAGATTTTAGGTTTTCTGTCTGATTTATTTGACTGCTTTGACCGTACTAACTAGTAACATTTTTAGGAACCTTAGCCTAAGCGTAATGTTTTACAAGAGAGAGAAAGAGAGAACAGTTATTTGCGCGAGCTTCAATGCTCATGTAGCTTAAACTAATCTTATAATAATAAAGCACTCTCACCCAACAAGGGCTTTGCAACAACAACAACGGTTGCATAAGGCCGTATAAATGTGACTCAATTGTTCACATATATAATTTATATAAGTTTCGATCAAAATGAAATCACGTTTTTTTTTTTGTTGTTATAATTTATGTTTTCTATCAAAAAAATCAATGAACTGTTCATAAAACTTAAAAAAACGAAACAAAAATTTCACGGAGTTTTACTCCTTTGCGGACCATTGTACGATATATCGTACAAAATTGATTGAGCTGTAATTCTCAACCTAAATGATTTTTTGATATTTTGTTGTATTTTATTGCTAAAATGTTCAATGATAGTCGATATTTTGAAAGAAAAATTTGTATCTCAATAAATGCGGAAATTGACCGGAAAGGGTTAAGACAGACGACTGATCGCTCACGCAATGACTAGGAGGCAGAATAATTTCTGCAGCCGCATTTGTTTCTTCTACCGACTTTCTCCTCTTTAGCGCAGATTCCGTAGAGCTATGACCTCGTTTGAAAAAGTTTCTAATGTCCATCCTTTTTTTGTATTTTTTTCTTTATATTTCTTTGTTTTGATAAAACACTCAAATGAACTTTCACTACTCACAATGATATTTGGAAATCCAATAAGAAAAATAAAGCATTTTACACAGCTGACTCAGGGTTGCAAACGATTTTCTTTTTCGGCGATGCCAAATTTTGCTGAAGACAAAATGATGTACATTTTTTAAAATATAAAAGAACTACATATTTTTTTAATCGTCCGACCAAGGGGGGATCTATCCCCCTAATCCCCCCTGGATACGCCACTGCTTCCATGCCACCGCTCATGGGAAAGGGCCATGTGATGGTCTTGGGGGAAACCTTAAACGTCTGGCAACCCGTGCAAGTTTACAGTCTACGAATAACGCTATCACTACACCTATAAGATTATACGTATGAATGGGCCAAGTCATCATTGACCGAGACTTCTATTTACTACTGCTCGAAGGAAAGTATTCAACAAGAGCGAGATTTTCTACGAGTCCGTTTCGCTTCCGCTATCACCGTTCCAGGAACTAAACAACTGCATGCTTTTCTTCCAACCAACGAGGGCTTATGTGTAAAGAGAATTAGTGCTAGTGCAAATAGTAAAATTGTAAAAATTACAAAATAAATCTCTCTATTTTCATTAATACTGTCAAACTATTGGCGAGCACGTTTTAAATTGCTCGTGAAAAATGAAATATGAAGATGAAAGACTTTTTGATTAACCGTTGCTCCAAAACGGTTTAAGCTATGAATCTGGTACTCCATGCCTTTTAATATGTTGCATTAAGCTCAATATCCTAAAATTTTGCAATCACTGCGCCTATCTGTTTTCTTTATATCATCGATTTTACCTACAAGTACCATGAGCGGCCAAATGACGGTTAACTACGTAGCCATGGAAATAAAATTAATTATAATTTATATTGTTAATTATATTTTATTTTACGAAAATCGTTAATTTTTATATTTTTGCAAGTTAGAATGAAGGAATAAAATATTAAAAGCGTAGTATTTTAGCATGTTAGCGCATAAACCCGATTGCTTAGAAAGTGCTCATAGGTATGTATATGTACTGTATGTGCTCTAAGTCTTAAACGGTTGGAGATCACGTTTTAATTTTTTTTGTGGAGAATGAGTACATTTGAAGCTTTAATTTACGTTAAAATAAAAAAAAAGGTGTCGAAGTTACTCAAATATCGATTTCAAATTTTCACTTCCGGTTTAGTATACGTAAAAAAATTAAAATTTAGAATTCGACAAAAACAAAAAACCAACTTTTTTCCTATAAGAAACAATACTTTTTAGTTTTTTTTACAAATTAATTGATACAGATAATAAACATCAAAAAATGCATGACTTTCTGTTTAGTCAATTTTTAGAAGCTCATAACGTGAGCTCACTTGGAGGGAGTGAGTTCACTTGGAGGGATCTTCTCTAGCCTCTGCAGGACCTTGTGGGCTGTTTTCCTGGTCCTGTAGGCCCGTGTAGAGGGGGCGACTTTGGAGCCAGCGCCTGATGTGGAGGCGGCGCTACGAGGGGTTGCAGGGGCAGGCTGAACCGGTTCATTCACCAAGGGACGGCCGCCCTGAGCAACAACGGGCTTATGAGGCAGGACACGGCCGCCCGGCAGTTTTTGCCTGGAAGCGGTCGCGCTGCTCGAAGAAGGAGGGTTCTGTGTACCCGCCTGCTGCTGCCTAGCTATAGGAGCCCTAGCAGCAGTGGCGGGTTTCCGCTTCACACGCGGAATAAGCGGGCGCGTCCCCTGGGGGGCGGTCGTGCGCCTCCCTTTCAGGATAGGCGCGCGCGTCCCCTGTGGGTTGGGCGCAGTTTGGGTTGAGGGTTTCGAAGAACTCATGTCTGTTGGGTCCCCATTCGTGGCCGCTATCGCCGCCCGAATGCGTAGTCACTATAGGATCCCATGGTTATCTTTGCAAGCAGTGAGGCCATGCGAAGGGTTGGCAGCTGCCCTTATGGGGTCAGCTGCTCAGAGCCAGATCCAGTGCAAGTCAGGAGTAAACTCAACTGACGCCTACGCCGCCAACTTAATGGCGACGGGCATTGAACGTACCACGAGGCCTGCCAGGGTTTTAACGGGACGGAGGCAGTCGTGGCATTAGCCTGAAAGCCATTTCCACTGGGTGTCACTCCAGTGTACTCAGGTAACAGAATACCACGACCACCAGCCCAAGGCGACAATGTCCAAAAAGAAGTAAAGAGTGGTCAGGAGACGAAAGCAGGGTCGTGCCAAAAACGATACGTATATCGTGGGGGGGGGGGGGTCAGGCAGGTCATTTAGCGTTACCCAGGATGCACCACGAGGAGGCGACCTGCACTACATCCCTAGTGCATCATGGTAGATCGTTGTTGTTTTAGAGAAGCTAAAGACGAGGCGGTTTGGGTGGCGGCGGGGGTAGCGGAGCGACTTGCCGAATCATCATCTTCGCTGCGCATTTTAATGCAGCCGAATTAGCCAAACTCTTTAGTAGAAATTGAGTAAGAGAAGAAAAACTAACTGTGATGCACGCAAGAGACACCGAACACAGGAAAGCTTTACGATTGCGAGAGTGATCGGGTGATTGCAGGCTCTGATGGAAAAGAGCAAACTGTAAATCAGTTCTAGTAAAGAGCGAATTCTATGTTCACTCGGGGAATATGTTAGGCGATAGCGGTACAAGGGTAAAGGGTTAAAGAAGTATAACAGTAAAATTTATATACATATCATACGTTATAAAAATATATGTGCTTATGTATAACTTACAATACCCGTTCGATTACGTAAGTTGACGTCGACGTCGTGATGGCAGAATTTAATGCCGGTGTTGATCCCTTTGATGCGGTAATGTTAAAACTGACCCGTTTTCAAGAAACCGTGCGTTCGTAGCGTGATTTCACACAATGCAGCAAGTGCGCTTGAACTTGTTGATGCCACCTCGAGTGACTTTAAGCGACGAATTGGGTGAAGTTAGCGCAGCGACAATCCAATAATGAGCGACGAAGTGCGTGAACTTGGCGCAGAGGCAATGATGACCGATGAATAGCGCGAAGTAAGCGCAGCGGCAATCCACTGATGAGGTTGCAGTTGGCGCAAGAAAGTCACCTCGAGTGACTTTAAACGACAAGTTGCGCGAAGTTAGCGCAGCGACGGTGATGAATGACGAATTGCGCGAGGTTAGCGCAGCGGCAATCGAATGACGAGCAGCGAGTTGCGCGAAGTTAGCGCAGCGGCAATGATGATCGATGAATAGCGCGTGGTTGGCGCAGCGGTAATGATGGTCGACAAATAACGCGTGGTAGGCGCAGCAGCAATCCAGTGATGAAGTCACCTTGTGTGACTTTGAGCGACGAAGTTGAAGCCACGTGTGTCTAATTGACCCGTTGATTACGCAGGGACGCAGCGTCCAGAGTGCGTTAAGGTGGCAGTGTACCGATTAAAGTTGTAGGTTGGTGCGATTAATGGCTACGATGGAGCCACTTGACATGAAATGTGCGGAAGCGCAGTGAGAAGAGCCGCTTTCAAGTTGCGTGCGATTGGCGCTGTGATTGCGCGCTATGATGAATTGCAGCCGTCGGAAAGGTTCTTACGCAGACATCTGCGAAACGGCTTCACAAAAACTATAAATTTACGGTGCAGGACGAACGTCCTGTCACGGCCGCCAAAAATGTGGGTACAGAAAAGTAAACTCCAGATTTTAGGTTTTCTGTCTGATTTATTTGACTGCTTTGACCGTACTAACTAGTAACATTTTTAGGAACCTTAGCCTAAGCGTAATGTTTTACAAGAGAGAGAAAGAGAGAACAGTTATTTGCGCGAGCTTCAATGCTCATGTAGCTTAAACTAATCTTATAATAATAAAGCACTCTCACCCAACAAGGGCTTTGCAACAACAACAACGGTTGCATAAGGCCGTATAAATGTGACTCAATTGTTCACATATATAATTTATATAAGTTTCGATCAAAATGAAATCACGTTTTTTTTTTTTGTTGTTATAATTTATGTTTTCTATCAAAAAAATCAATGAACTGTTCATAAAACTTAAAAAAACGAAACAAAAATTTCACGGAGTTTTACTCCTTTGCGGACCATTGTACGATATATCGTACAAAATTGATTGAGCTGTAATTCTCAACCTAAATGATTTTTTTGATATTTTGTTGTATTTTATTGCTAAAATGTTCAATGATAGTCGATATTTTGAAAGAAAAATTTGTATCTCAATAAATGCGGAAATTGACCGGAAAGGGTTAAGACAGACGACTGATCGCTCACGCAATGACTAGGAGGCAGAATAATTTCTGCAGCCGCATTTGTTTCTTCTACCGACTTTCTCCTCTTTAGCGCAGATTCCGTAGAGCTATGACCTCGTTTGAAAAAGTTTCTAATGTCCATCCTTTTTTTGTATTTTTTTCTTTATATTTCTTTGTTTTGATAAAACACTCAAATGAACTTTCACTACTCACAATGATATTTGGAAATCCAATAAGAAAAATAAAGCATTTTACACAGCTGACTCAGGGTTGCAAACGATTTTCTTTTTCGGCGATGCCAAATTTTGCTGAAGACAAAATGATGTACATTTTTTAAAATATAAAAGAACTACATATTTTTTTAATCGTCCGACCAAGGGGGGATCTATCCCCCTAATCCCCCCTGGATACGCCACTGCTTCCATGCCACCGCTCATGGGAAAGGGCCATGTGATGGTCTTGGGGGAAACCTTAAACGTCTGGCAACCCGTGCAAGTTTACAGTCTACGAATAACGCTATCACTACACCTATAAGATTATACGTATGAATGGGCCAAGTCATCATTGACCGAGACTTCTATTTACTACTGCTCGAAGGAAAGTATTCAACAAGAGCGAGATTTTCTACGAGTCCGTTTCGCTTCCGCTATCACCGTTCCAAGAACTAAACAACTGCATGCTTTTCTTCCAACCAACGAGGGCTTATGTGTAAAGAGAATTAGTGCTAGTGCAAATAGTAAAATTGTAAAAATTACAAAATAAATCTCTCTATTTTCATTAATACTGTCAAACTATTGGCGAGCACGTTTTAAATTGCTCGTGAAAAATGAAATATGAAGATGAAAGACTTTTTGATTAACCGTTGCTCCAAAACGGTTTAAGCTATGAATCTGGTACTCCATGCCTTTTAATATGTTGCATTAAGCTCAATATCCTAAAATTTTGCAATCACTGCGCCTATCTGTTTTCTTTATATCATCGATTTTACCTACAAGTACCATGAGCGGCCAAATGACGGTTAACTACGTAGCCATGGAAATAAAATTAATTATAATTTATATTGTTAATTATATTTTATTTTACGAAAATCGTTAATTTTTATATTTTTGCAAGTTAGAATGAAGGAATAAAATATTAAAAGCGTAGTATTTTAGCATGTTAGCGCATAAACCCGATTGCTTAGAAAGTGCTCATAGGTATGTATATGTACTGTATGTGCTCTAAGTCTTAAACGGTTGGAGATCACGTTTTAATTTTTTTTGTGGAGAATGAGTACATTTGAAGCTTTAATTTACGTTAAAATAAAAAAAAGGTGTCGAAGTTACTCAAATATCGATTTCAAATTTTCACTTCCGGTTTAGTATACGTAAAAAAATTAAAATTTAGAATTCGACAAAAACAAAAAAACAACTTTTTTCCTATAAGAAACAATACTTTTTAGTTTTTTTTACAAATTAATTGATACAGATAATAAACATCAAAAAATGCATGACTTTCTGTTTAGTCAATTTTTAGAAGCTCATAACTCAGCAAAAAAACATCATACGAAAAAAAAATTTGGGTGTACACATCCACGTCTACTAGAAGTATAACTGACCAGAATATAAACAAAATTCATGACCTCACTTTGTTTTGGTTGTCCGCTTGGCGTGAAATGCCCCATATAAGAAATTTTCTATTTTTTATAACAAAAATAAAACATACGGGTTTTCCACCATGTGATGAACATTGTTTAATACAATCCAATAATTGCTGGTTAGAGGCCTTTGAAATATCTGGATATGCTTCATTAATCTTTTTCAAATAGCGATACAAATTGCTTTTTGGAATGTTGTGGGCTTGAGCAACCGATAAGGTAGATTTTTTGTCAATTTTTATTGGTTTTACAGCTCCAAGCTCTTCATTTGGATCTGGAACTTTATCCTCAGTTTTCCTGACATATTTTCGAGGCATGGCGACTAAAACTTGTGAAAAATCACTTTATTCGAGTAAAAACAATGATCAAATAATAAGAATACATTGAAAGAAACACTAGAATATTCCAATGACATTTGTGGCAAAATTTCCCACTTCACCCCTCCTCAAGGTGATTGCGTGAATGTCAAAGTGATATAGAACCATTGTATAGAATTTGGAAAAAAAATGCTAATCGAAAGAGAAAAGAATAAACTTTAATTCACATCTATTTACCTTATTTGGATCGTGGAAAAAATGCTATTTCACAACACAAAACAAATGCAAAAAAATTCATTAAATTTTTCTTTCTTTTATTTTCGTTAAAAACAACAGTAAAATGCGTATGTACAGCTCTATGTCTTTTCAGTAATGACTGTTCGACACGAGCTACAAGAATATGTATACGATAGATGGCATACAATACTACAAATGACGTTTCCCACTTCACCCGCCTTCCCACTTCGCCCCCTCTTCCCCTACTTATTCGAAAGCAAATTTTTCTGTAATTTTACAAGCTTTCTCTTTTATTCATAAATAATTTTTTTTTGTTTTTTAATTTCACCGCATGCGTCCCAATATTTCTCTCTGTAAAAAGCTTCGTTTTGTTCCCTTTTTAAACAATAATTGCAGTATTATATCTGTTCCCAAATTTTTGGACAAATTTTTCCACGTATTATTTTTGCAAGGATCCTCAACAGCCAAAAAATCTGCAATATCCCCCACAGTGTCCATTGAAGAGTCTGACAATTGTATTGGGTCACCACAATTTTTAAATTCTGCCAAAGGAAGTGCTTGACGTTGTATCGGAACATATTGATCAATTTCATCATTGAAATCAAATAAATTGGGGGAGCTCTCTGTGTTACTTTGGAAAGTATTTTTTTTAGGTTCAGGTTGAGAGTGGGTAACGCGTTCTTTTTCAGAAGTCTGTTACCAATAAACTTAGGTTCAAAATGGTTATCACAAATAAATGCCTTGTCGATATTTTCATCTTTTTTGAGATTGCATTTTGCGATCCATTTATTTTTGAAATATTCATTTTTCGGAAATTTAAAAAGCCGAACTTTAAGGGACCCGAAATCATTCCTATAGCTCCTTTGACAGGAAAAAATAGCGCATTTCTTGTTATTTTTACGCTTTTTGTCGGAATTACTTATATTCATGATAAAAACTTGATGACGTTAATACGAGTAAAATCAAGTCAAGTTTCAAAAAAGGGTCGTCAACAAAATTTTTTGGGGATTCAACCACGTCAGAATTCGTTTAAATTTTTCAATTTAAACAAATTGTTTGGGGATTCAACCACGTCAGAATTCGTTTAAATATTTCAATTCAAACAAATTTTTCAAATCAGTTAACGCAAGGCATACGAAAACGCAACCAGACAGCGCAATGATTAGATTGATAAGCTGTTCTTAGCAAATTTGTTGTAGCGAAAGCGATCGTCAACGAAAATATGTATACACACAAAAAATAAGCGCGAACAAGTGAAATTGTGTTTTTGCTTTTGTTGGTGGTTGAATTTTTTCATTACGTGTGAAGGCAACGCATACAATTTTGCGATTGCCCTATCGGCAATCTCGGCGTACATATTGTACATTGTGTACATTATGTCAATTATCTTCAAAATTTGCGAAACTTGGCTGAGTTTATTATTCATTTTTTGACAATTGGAAAACTTTGAGTATTCTATACGTTGCTGTATGATACGCTGGAATTGTGAGCAAGGCAACTTCTGAACGTATTTCGACAGCGTATTTACGCCGTACGCCGTGCGCCCATACGTCCATACGCTCCAATTGTGTTCCTACGGTAAAGCAAATTATGAAAGCTGACTTCGAATTAAGAACTGTGCCGAAGTCATCGCGAATATCTTCGAATAGCCGAAGTGCGTATGGGACCTACTGCGCTGGTACACAAATTTGTGCGAGTTGACACCTCTATATGTTTATTTGCTTAGTGGTAGTACGGTAGTACAGATGATGAAATAGTAGTAAAATACTACTATAGTAGTGCGTTCGGCAGCACTGATAAACATGCCGGCAAAAAATCAGCGATCACTACGCTACAACAGCCACCATTTCAATATACACGAGCGGAGCAGTTGCGAACAACAACATTGCTTTTTGCTCTTGTCCTACGCAAATCTAACAGAAAATGTTATGAACTTAACATGCTCATAACAGCCGAAAACACTTTTGTGCCCACATGCACGCTCTTATTATACATATTCTTTGGTTTGGTCAACAATCTGTGACCGAACTACAATGTGCCATAAATCTAATCACTGATTGCTTTTTCAAATGGAAAATTAAAATGAATGCTGAAAAAACGCAAACAATAATTTTTTAACCAGCAAAATTAACCTTTGTTACTTCCCCAGCACAAACCTAACTATCTGCAATAGTGATGGAGTAGGGATCGGAATTATATGCACGTGCATATTTTTTTGGAGCTTCGGATTTGAACGGGACCAAGACAGAAACTATTTTTATTGAAAAATATTAAGAACTAGCTGGGCCCTGCGGCTTTGCACGCAATTTCTCGTGTTTCCTCCGATACAAATTCTTAACCCATTGTTGACCCCGTCAGATTTTGATTAAAACACAAAAAAAAACCTGTCTAATTATCTTTGATTTCAAGTGTTTCCAAAAATTGTTAAGGGGAGGTTCTTTCAAATTTGGCCAAAAAAAGGCCTAAGTTTGGAAATGATTTGTGGCATGATGAAAAAACATAGAAACATCCGGTTTTGACGGTTGAATGGATATTTTATTATACAATAATATGATATATTTTTTGTAACAAAATTCAAAATGGCGGCTGAACAATGGCGGCTTTCGTCGATCACTGCCTGAAAAATCTCGTCTCCGAATTTCAAGCCTACAGCCTCTTGTAGTAATCTGAAATGAAAAAGGTTTTTTTAAATGAAAGTAGATGAAATTTTCTATGGCTTATACCTAACTATAATGATTTTTGACCAAAAATTGACTGAAATGTGAACGCTCGAAAAAAAAAATTTTTGTTTGCTACTTTTTTTTGTTATTAAACCTTAATTATAAATAACAATTTAATAGTAACTTATGCTCGTTTTAGGTATAAGCCATACAGAAAATTATCACCTTTCAAACATGCTTTAGATTAAGGAAATTAGAACAATAGATCAAGAGATATCCTTGAAATTCAGATGGAAAACGTGGTTCCGAGAAAAACGCGTTGAAAGATAGCAGCTCCTACTACTAGCTAATTGTTTAATTGCGTTCATGACGCTCTGATTGTTTGAATATCGATCGTATCGAAAAATCCTTTCGTACACATATTCTACGGACATACAGCTTTCATTTTATGTGAAAAAAAAACGATTTTTTCAAAAAAATTTGAAAGAACCTCCCCTTAAGTCAAGAGGCCATTTAAATCATGTGTTTTCACATTTACTCTAAACAAATTCAACACTTTTTCAAAAAAAATGAAAAGCACGTTTTTATTATTTCCCGATTCCCGAAGTGAAAACACGTGTCAAATTATTCCTAACTAAGAGTACTTCCACCAAGTTTGAAGGCAATCGGCACATTATTTAATTTTTTTCACAATTTATCCACACAAACTTGTAACCCGTCGCTGACCCCGTCCGATTTTGATATTCGGAAAAATGAAAAACACGTATCGAGTTATTTTTCATTTGAAGTACTATCACCAAGTTTGAAGTCAAAAGGCTTGTTTATCCATACATACTGCAACGATGAGGCACTCTGTGCTGTGCATGAATGCTTTCCAAGCATACTTTTAGGCATGCACTTTGGAGTACGGCCGGTTGGCTATAATTCCGATATGGCAAGGATGGTTCGCGAAGGTGATGGGCTGTGCTAGAACAATAGAGAGTACAACTAGAATGTGCATGAAACATCGGCGCGATAAGAAACAGGTATAAAAAGCAGCAGTGGCAGCGCAGAGGGTTGAGTCTTGGTTGAATAAGCAAAGTAGTAACAAGTGTAGATACAAGCAAAGTGTAAATCTGTAAATAAAGTGATTGTTGATTTTTGACTGCGTTTGCGCTGAATAAATGAAGTTGTTTTATTTCCAAGCACAATCCAAAACGAACTTAGAGAAGTCATTTTGGTTTCAGAAGTGGGATGGTGCTACTGAAAATAAAAAAAAATAAAATTATAAAAACGCAGACATGGTCAAACTCGAGCTGCTGAAGGTGGACCAGCTGAAGAAGGAGCTGGCTGCCTGGAATTTGCCGACTGCTGGCGGAAAGGTGGAGTTGCAGCTGCGCTTGCGAGAGGCATGTGAATCACGTGGCATCGTTTGGACTGCGCACGAGTACGGGACGCAGGAGCAAGAGGCGTCGGCCAAGGTGGAGGAATCGCCTGCTGGTGCTGCGTCGATGCAAACTACGGCTGCAGCGGCTGCGCCACTACAAGCCATGGACATGAGCCAGCTAATGGTCGCAACGAAAGGCATGTTCGAGGCTTCCGACCAGAAAATGGAAACTGCAAATCGAGAAATAGCAGCGAAACTGGAAATTTCGGCAAAAGTCGAAACTGCTAACCGAGAAATGGCGACAAATTCTGCGCGCATAGAGCAGAAGGTGGAGGAAATTTCCGATAGACTAAACGTGAAAGTTGAGCATCTCGAGACGCGAGTAGAACAGCTGCGAGCAAGGGTGCAGTCAGTTCAGGAAAGTTTTGCCATAGAAGTGCCTACTTATGATGGTACTACGTCATTCGACACATTCAAACTACAATTCGATATGGCTGCTTTGGAGAGTCAGTGGACCGATGCTAGGAAAGGTCGGAGACTGATACTGGCTCTAAGAGGTCCTGTAGCTGATGTAATAAAGATAGTTCCGGAAGGTTTTAGAGGTGATTACGAGACCGGCATAAAGGCGCTGGCGGCCAAATACAGTGACGAGCACAACAAAACGCTGTACTACTGTGAGCTGAAGAACCGCAGGCAAAGAGCCAGCGAGGCGCTGCAGACATTGAGCGGCTGGTACAGTTGTGCTACGCGAATTTCGGCGCTGATTATCTCGAGAGGATGAAGATTGAGGCGTTTATTGAAGGTCTTCATGAGGCGTCAGCCCATGAAGCCCCGAGGCTTGAAAGGCGTCGAGCCCAATCTGGACGTGTCACGCAAAGCCGGACAGTGAGCTCAGAGGCACCAGCGAGGCTGCGGGCAGTGTCATCTAGAGTCAGTTGCTGGCGATGTGGCAAGCAAGGCCACATATCACGAGACTGCCATCTGCGAGAGAAGCGTTTCGCACAACAGACGTCGCCAAGATGGGCTGACGCACTGCCATACCATTCTTGCAAAACCGAGCGCAGGCATGATTCGCAAGGCGAAAACAAGGGACAGATTGTGGATGTTCGGTCGGTAAGAGTTTTACAAGAGGAAGATTGGCTTGCGGTAAGGCTACAGAAGGACCAGCGCGAGGATACGGATCTCGCGAAGATCATCAAAGGCAAAGCGCAGAGATTACGGCCGGACTGGCAGGAGATGGCTGGTGAGAGCCTGATCGCGAAGGCTTACTGGGCACAGTGGCAAAGTCTACGTCTGAAGGATGGCTGCCTATACCGCGAGTGGGAGAGCAGGGATGGCAAGACCAGAAAATCCCTAATAGTGGTCCCAAAAGGTCGGATCGACGATGTCATCAAGGCAAACCATAACGACTCCAGTGGAGGGCACCTAGGCATCGCAAAAACTGTCGCCAAGATAAGAAGGCGGTTCTATTGGGTAGGATGCCAGGAGTCTGTCGCTGAGTGGATCAAAGGCTGTGATCGGTGTTCGGCTGCGAAAGGTCCGAGGAGAAGATCGTGGAGCCGCACTCAACTAGTCGAAAACAGGTTAACAGCGAGCTTTGGTCTACGGGCTAACCCAGAAGGGTTCCAAGAAGGCGATCTGGTAATGCTCAACAACTCGCAGCGGAAGGAAGGTTTGTCTCCAGAAGTTCAAACATCATGTGAAGGACCGTACAAAGTCGTGACAAAGATTAATGACGTGGTGTACAGAGTTCAACGCTGTGGCAACAGAAACGCCAGGTCGAAAGTATTCCATTTGGAGCGCCTGGCGTCTTACTCCGGCAGAGCTTCGGTACTTATTCGGGACGAACAAGTCTAAGTGGTGGGCAGTGCAACGATGAGGCACTCTCTGCTGTGCATGAATGCTTTTCCAAGCATACTTGTAGGCATGCACTTTGGAGTACGGCCGGTTGGCTATAATTCCGATATGGCAAGGATGGTTCGCGAAGGTGATGGGCTGTGCTAGAACAATATAGAGTACAACTAGAATGTGCAGGAAACATCGGCGCGATAAGAAAACAGGTAAAAAAAGCAGCAGTGGCAGCGCAGAGGGTCGAGTCTTGGTTGAATTAGCAAAGTAGTAACAAGTGTAGATACAAGCAAAGTGTAAATCTGTAAATAATATTACGTTTACATTGAGCCCAAATGCGTGATTTGGCTTCGCATTTGAGAATTTTTGCCCAAATCACGCATTTGGGCTCAATGTAAACGTAATATTATTTACAGATTTACACTTTGCTTATATCAAATGCGAAGCCAAATCACGCATTTCCCCATACAAATTCAAATCTACGAAATGACTCATTTCAACAAAACGACGAAGCAAATGCGACATGGCCAATTTTATCGAACGCATCACAAAATGAAAGCGCTTTCAAAAGCTCCAAAAGCTGTTGTTCTTTTTGACAGTTCAAAATAAAAACAAACGAAAATTATCAAAATGGAAAATTTGAATTGAAATTTTTGTCTGCTTTAAATATGTAGAATATGCCCAGCATGTAAGGTGTGTAATATATATGTATTCAAATATCGCAGTGTGTAGAACATAGAGGCAGCAAAAAAGAAACAAATGATTTAGTCAGAAGCCGGAAAAGAGCTGATCTTTGAGCTGCGGTAAGAGGACATGAGCATTGAGCATTTGACATTAGCTGCCAAACAAAATGAAATGCAATGCAAATGAGGCAATGTAAACACTTTGAAATTACTCATTTGAAACTACGCATTTGGGTTCAATGTAAACGTAGTATTCAGTGATTGTTGATTTTTGACTGCGTTTGCGCTGAATAAATGAAGTTGTTTTATTTTCAAGCACAATCCAAAACGAACTTAGAGAAGTAATTTTCGTAACAATACATTTAACATACATTTTAAATAATGAGAAACACGTGTCTAATTTTTTTATTTCAAGTATTTTTACAATGTTTGAAGTCAATAGGCCCATCGATTCATTTTTTTTCGGAGTCTTCCCGTAAACCAACCTTAACCCATTGTTGGCCCAGTTAAATTTTGCGAACGTGTCGAATTATTTTTGATTTAGAGTATTTTCAGGAAGTTTGAAATCAATATGTTTATTAAATCACGTTTCTTCATACAACACCTTAACACATGTTTTGCCCCGTTAGACCCCGAATTTTAAAAAATCCCGTCTGAGCGGAGGTTCATTCTTTAAGATATATGTACATACAGTTCAAATTTCATGTTTGTAGCTTCAGCGGTTTGGGCTGGGCGATGATAAATCACTCAATCAATCAGTCAGTCATTTAGGACAAAACGTCTATGATCAGTCAGTGTTTGACTGCGTAACGTGACGGTCATAATGTCTCTTCGGTCTCGCTGCGCTTTGTGCTCCAAATCGGTTGCCAAAGACTGCCTATCCTGTGCTCTTTGCAAGTCAGTCTTTCATAAATCGTGTTGCAGTAGTTTGGACCTGCGTGTGCTTGACGTGATCCAAAACAATGCTAATATAGCTTTTAATTGTGATACCTGCATAAATTCGAATTGGCATGCCGTTGTTGCTGCTTTGATTGCCGAAGTTAAGGAGCTCAAAATACTCATCTCTGCTTTGCTGCCAAATCAGTGTACCAACAATGTGCCTACTGATGTTGCTGCGAACTTAGCTGATGTTGCTAACGGTTTTTCTCGCGCCTAATCTGATGTCGCTGCCGCCAGCCCGGCTGATGCTGGCTCTCACACGCTATCTACGCCATGCAATCCCACTGCTGCGGTCGCTGCTGCTTACTCCGCTGTTGCTGCTTCTTACGCTCCGAAAGCTGACATACTGCGCGCTCCTAGTCCTACTGTTCGGAATGTTGCAAACCCCGGTGCTTCTGCTGCTTCTGCTGCTTCTCCGAGTGTTGCGCTGCGCCCGATCGCTGCTTTGACATCTGCTCGACCGGCGCCGCCAGATATGGCGTCGCTCTCTCATCAGCTGACTCTGACACGCTCAAAGGCTAAGGTCGTTGACCCTAACTCTCTGCATGCCCAGTCTGCAGTTACAAGAAAGTCTCCTGTTATTAATGCAGTTGGTGGAGTCGAAATGACTACGCTCTCTTCATCTGATGATCGGACTACAATGGGAGCTAAGGCCACCCCGCCTGTTAATGCTGCTGCTGTTGGTGTAATAGATGCTGCTGCTGCTGCTAGAGAATCTGATAAGGGGGATAAAGTTCAGTCGCTCACTTCCTCTACTGCTCCTGCTGGAACTATAGTGAGTAATAAAGCATTTGCTGATGTTGCTGCTGCTGCGCGGGAACTAGATGCTGCTGATCTTACAGCCTTGCCTAATGCTAAAAGCATTAATAGTGTAGGTGTAAAGGAGCGTCGAAAAACAAAAACAAATACTGTAGTTGTTGGTAGCAACACTAGCACTGAGCTTGATGTTGTTGTTCGACTCGGTTGATGCTGAGAGTATCATTAATTATATCTCAAAGCAGGCGAACGTTTCCCCATCGTTAATGACTTGTTATAAATTAGTGAAAAAAGATGCAAATTGTGAGTCATTGACTAGAGTAAGCTTTAAGCTAGGGATCTCTGCTTCAATCTATAACAAGCTTCTAGTCTCGTCACTATGGCCGTCTGATGTGAAAATACGTCCTTTTCGTTTTTTTCAAAAAAACCGGGATCCTCCGAAACTGTCATAGATAATCATGAGTCTATTACTAGCACTAGTAGCATAACTTATCCAAAAAGGCGTAAGTCTTTAAACATGTATTATCAAAATATGTCCGGTATGAGAACAAAAGCTAACGTCGTGTATACTGCTACATCTCATGGCGACTACGACGTAGTTGTTCTTGTCGAAACGTGGCTAACCTCAGACTTCTTTAATGAAGAATTTTTTAATAAAAACGTATACAACGTCTTTCGGAAAGACAGGGATTCCCAACGAACAGGTCTCGTTCGCGGTGGAGGAGTCCTCATAGCTGTTAGGAGACAGTTGCACAGCTCAGTTGTTTCTCTTATCAATTCCGATAGCTTGTTGGATCAACTTTGTGTTGATGTTGGTGCTGATGCAGGTGTACTTCGCATCTGTGTGTCCTATATCCCCCCAAATAGCCCTGATAAGATCTATAGTGATCATGTTGATAATCTTACGCAGTCAAATTTTAACGGGCAGGTGTGCGTCTTAGGAGATTTTAACCTAAGTAAAATCACATGGGATTATCTCCCTGGTGACGATTTTCTTGTACCATCGAATGTTAATAATGCTCATGAAATCAATTTAATTGATAGCTTTTATAGTTTGCAATTAATCCAAGTTAATAACATTGTAAATAAGCTTGAAAAAATCTTGGATCTTATTTTTATTAGTAATGATATAAAGTATAACCTACTTCAATCTGTATGGCCTCTGTCTCCTACTGATAAGCATCATGTACCAGTAATTTTGGAATTAGAATTTTTTGAATATCCATCAATTTCTCTGGATAATGATATCAGATTCAACTATAGCCGTTGTGAGTTTGGTCTGATAAATGATCTCATCTCCAACATAGACTGGCAATCTCTTTTTCATAATCGTAATCTTGGTTGCTGTTTTGAACTATTTAAAAGTAGAATTTTCGATATCTCTAACAAAATCATCCCCAAATTTCCTAAGAGGGGGTTTACAAATTGCCATGGTACACAAAAGGCCTGAAAAAACTCAAAAATTTGCGTAATAAATTTTATAAGCTATATAAAGAAACAGGATCTCTTCAACATAAATCTCGGTACTTGAGCTATACGAATGAATTTAATTGTTTGGATAAGTTTCTTTACAAGAACTATCTGCTAGGGTTTGAGAATAATATTAAATCTAATCCAAAATCATTCTGGACCTACATTCAGTCGAAACGTTCCTCTTCTACTATACCCAAGACAATGTCGTACCAGGGCAAGTCTTCATCTTCGTCCAATGACTGTGCCAATTTATTTGCAGAGTTCTTTAAAGCAAATTTTGTTGTTGATGATTCCTGGCATGATGATTCAATATTAAGAAATTTAAAGTCATCTCTAGATTTCGGTTCGTTAACTCTCAATAAGGATGATATTATTTTAGGTATTCAGAACCTCAAAAATTCCCAGCGCTGTGATGTTCACAATATTTCATCCTTTTTCCTTAAAAAGTCTGTCTCGGCAATTGCTGAACCCCTCTTAATGATTTTCAATTTATCATTAAAAACTGGAAATTTTCTAGATGACTGGAAAGTTAATTTTGTAAACCCTATTTTCAAAAGTGGTAGAAAAAATGAGGTATCTAATTATAGACCAATCTCAAACCTTCCTATAATCTCGAAGTTGTTTGAAAAAACTGTAATTCCCAAGCTATCTTTTGCTGTCAAACACCTGATTTGCCCTTGTCAGCATGGTTTTGTTCCTGGGAGATCCACTGTAACTAATCTCTCTGTTTTCTCAAGCTACTGTGTCTCAGCTTTCATGAATGGTTGTCAAGTTGACTCCATTTATACGGACATATCCAAAGCCTTTGACAGAGTTTCTCATAGCGCGCTATTAGCCAAGTTGCGAGTATTAGGATTTCATTCAACTTTTTTGTCATGGATTGAGTCCTACCTGTTTAAGAGAGTAAATTATGTTGTCATTGACAATGCAAGGTCACTCCCCTATATTGCCACTTCTGGGGTTCCGCAAGGAAGTATACTAGGTCCTCTTTTGTTTGTTATTTTCATTAATGATGTCAGTGTTTGCTTTAAGAACTGCAACTACCTTTTATATGCTGATGATCTGAAAATTTTCTTTAGAATCAAAAGCTTGCTTGATATACAAGTACTTCAAGCTGAGTTAAATAGCTTTTATGACTGGTGTTGCAGAAATAGATTAGCATTAAACACAAATAAATGCTACTCTGTAACCTACACCAAGCAGCAAAATAAAATACTGTCAACTTACTTTCTTTCTGATACCCCTCTAACTAGTGTAGATAGAATACACGACCTTGGCGTCGTTTTTGATTCTGCCTTCTCATTTGTTGAACACCTCAACTTTATCATTCCTAAAGCTTTCTCATCTCCATGTTCCTACCAGAAATCTTAGACGGCACTACACCTTTTATGTTAATGCTTATAAGTCGAATTATGCTTTGAATGATCCAATCACACGGGCTCTAGTTGAATTCAATAAGTTAGCTTTAAATAAGTTTCCTTGTTTAGATTTCTCTCTAAGGCAATTTTCATTTAAAAATGAATTACTCTCTTGTTTTTAAGTAATTTATGTGCACCTACTAAATAAGTACATTTTAATTGTTATCTAGTCTGTAAGGTTGTTAAGCCATAGACTCAATAAATCAATAAATAAATAAATAAATATAAAAATGGAGGCGGTACCACGCCCCTTGTCCAATTGTCTGTCTGTCTTCTGTCTTCTAGTCGAATTGTGCTACGAAAGTGAAAATTTCGTACCAAGTTTCATTGATGTGGACTTACAGTACTGCGTAAATGTTAGGTCATAAAAAATGTGCACGCCCCTTATTCAACGCCGATCAAATCTCAGCAGTAGAATGACACATCTATGAAACGACGGTACAGCAAATGTCAATGCTGTACGACTTACAATTCTGAAGCTTTTCCATATAAAAGAATTGAGTTGTATGGGTGGTGCCACGCCCCCTTGTTAAATACCTGCCCCGTTCCCTCTGTCGAAAGATATGACTAAATAGTAAGTTCGTAGCAAATTTAATTGATGTGTGACATATGGTTCCAAAGTTATTGTCTAAAAATGTATGTATGACTTTTCTTTTTTCCTAAGGGCGCTGTTATGCAGACGGTCAAATGACCGTCGGTCACGATACTTTTTACGCTCTCGTTTTGTTTTTTCTACTCTGTGCCAAAACCCTGTTATGCAGACGGTCATTTGATCGCCGGTCACCAGTACACTAAACAAACGATGAGTGTTGCTACGAACCATTTTTTCCGTCATTAGATACATATTTTCGCGACAAGTGTGCCATTTTGCTCCGAAAACACATGTGTTGTGAATAATTTCACAACGCAACACTGTTTTGATCGCATGATTTGGCATCGAGAGCCTCATCATTTTTGACCGACGCGGTCAAATTTTACTCTCCCGCTCTCTCTCTCAATTTTTCATTTTACATTGAAGCAACAACAACTATCGTGACCGACGGTCATTTGACCGTCTGCATAACAGCGCCCTAAGCCTTCGCGTAGCTATCCGAACGGACCAAGATTCATTTTTATATATATCGATTTTGGCTTCATGGGAGGTGCCACGCGTCTTTGCCCAAATCTCGTTAATTATACCAGTGAAACGACACACCTAAACGGTGGCCCTATACCAAATTTCAATGCTGTCCGACTTATAAATCCGAGGTTTGGACTGAGTATCATTGATGTGAACGCTATAGTTTCAAAGTTACACCGGAATTTTAAAAGTACCACGCCCCTTGTCCAACGCCTATTCAATTTTACCGGTGGACCGACACGTCTACGCTATGTCACTGTAAAAAAATGTCAATGCCGTGCGACTTACAATTCCGTAGCTATTCCACATTAAAAAGTTGGGTTGCATGGGCGGTGTCACGTCCCTTTGTCAAAAACTCACCCCATTCCCCCTGTCGAAGGACACGACTAAATAATAAGTTTGTACCGAGTGTCATTGATGTGAACGTTATAGTTCCAAAGTTACATCAGAATTTAAAAGTGCCACGCCCCTTGTCTAACGCCCATACAATACTACCATTTTGTTACAACTTGTTTTTCGACACTGAGTTCTGTGTCTATATCATCTATGTCGGATAACGCTTGAAGCGGTGTCCAGTAGTTATGTTTATTTGTCAGGCCACCTGAGTAGGACCTGAGGAACTTAGTTGATGATGAAGACATCGTGTCTACACCTTCACGATCTGCTCTTCGCTTCGGAATTCCGACACTTTCTTAATTTGTTGCTCGTAGATAGGCAGAGCACACACGTCATACACGCTCGATTTGCGAACACGAACTGATTATCGGCTTTATTTGTTAACAATTTCTTTCTTTCATTTCTTTCATAATTTTCTCCACTCGTTTTGGTATACTGGAGATAAGCTTACGGCAAGTCTCTGTTGGCATCTCATACCAAGTGTTTTGGTAAAATTTTATAATTGGTTCTTATTTTGAAATTACTTCCTTGCCAATTCTTTGCTTCAATTTTCCCCAAAGATTTTCGATTGGATTCAAATCCGGTGACTGACTTGGCCAGTAAAGCAACGCCACACGACTTTCTTAAATCCATTTTTTGGGCGGCATACTTTTCTCATTGTTGAGACCGCCGACCGCTTCTTTCTCTACATGATATTTTCCAAAATGTCTTTGTACAGAGGCAACATCATGGTATGGGGTTGCCTCCCCCGTGTTTAATGGTTTCTTTTGTAAAGCGCACGTGAAATTCTTTACCCTTTGGGCGTCGAACGTTTCGAGCACTATCAATTCCAATTTTGGTTTCGTCACCCCATAAAATATTTCGCCATATTTTGCACCGTCATGACGGCCGCGGCCGTACTTCAAAGTGCATGCCTAAAAGTATGCTATTCATGCATAGCACAGCACAGTGCCTCATCGCTACATTAATAATACTAATACTTCTTTTTCGATGGACTTCAATGGAAAAAGTTTATAAAGCTTTGATAAAATACTTAATTACTTAAATTTATTAATATCAAATATCGTTCGAATTTTACTTTTAGCACTTCAAGCAAACAAACTTGAAATGGCTAATTAGGAATGGGATAATTTTGAGCAAACTTTAAATTGATTTTTTAAATTCAATAATTAGTTTCGTTTGATTAATAATCCAACGGGATTTGGCCCCAACTCGCGCTGGTCAAATAAAAATGCCAAGCCCAAGAGAAATCGAACGATTTTATACACTTGTATCAGGATATTCCAATGATTACGAATTACATGTTTTTTACATGTTTAAGTTTTCTGGCTCGTCGACGTCCCATTGACCACTTTATTGTCTTTATCAAATTTTAAAAGATTCTTACAAGAATATGCAAAAATATTAAATTATTTTGTATTTAAATACAGTAATATTACTCTATTATTTCACGATTTTCATTTTTGTGTATCGCATCCGTTGCGCTGTTTCCAAAGTTTAACACTTTATCAAAAGCTATTGTACGATTTTACAATTGCATTTGTCTAGTCGTATTGGTCTTGTGGAAGATTTATGTTTTAAAATTAATAGTGATTTGTCTGCCATCTCGGATTGGGCCCTTAATAACGCTTTATATCTAAATGCATCTAAGTCATATGTTTTGCCTATAAGCAATCGGGTAGTACAATCTGACAATATACCCCCTCTTTTCATTAATATAAGTGCACTGAAGCTTACTGACAAAATAAAAAACTTGGGATTCTTGATTAACTCCAAGCTGACTTGCTCTGATCATATAAACAAAGTTGTGAAAAATGTATACGCAATATTGCGTAGACTAAGGATTTCTGCCTCCTTCACTCCGCTTGAGACCAGACGAAAGCTAGCCATGCAGCTTATTGTGCCCCATATAACATACTCAGAGCTGGTTTATAGCAAACTTGACTCCAAGTCGTCACACAAAATTAATGTGACATTTAATAACATTACTCGATATGTATATGGGCTGGGAAAATATGACCATGTCTCGCTGTGGAGGAATAAAATTCTTGGTTGCAGCATCACAAATTACTTGTCAGCAAGAAACTGTGCATTCATATTTAAAATAGTTGAATGGAAAGAGCCGAAATATTTATATGACAAACTTCAAATGCCTAAGTCGGGAAGACATCACAACCTTATCGTTCCAAAGTATGTGTACCTGACCTCTTCTAGACTTTTTTTCATTAACGCAGTAAGACTATGGAACTCTCTTCCGGAGACTTTGAAAGCTGGACTGAATAGAAACAACTATAAAGCGCGAATTTTCGACTATTTCAATAAATTATTGTAATGGGTGTGCCTTTCGATTGCAGATCATCAAAACTTATTTCTCATATCTCTTACTCTTTGCATTGTATCTTAACTCCTATATACTGTACTTTTTCTGTAATAGCCTTAAGTATTAAGTTTGTATTTTTCTTTTTAAGCTCGATGCAACTGGTACTTAATATTAGTTGATGCACTTATAAAAGAACCATGTTCTTAGGTAGTGTAACCTTAATCAACCAATAAATATCAAATGAAATGAACAGCATTTGGCAACATAAAAATGGTGCAATTGTCACTTTAGTCGCACAATGGTAACTCTACGACGAGCTCATTTGCTTGATTGCAAAAAATTCAGCAAAAAGTGAAGGTATACGGAAACACATTTGTTAGAAATAAAAAACGGCAACGTTGGTTTAAATTTCGTGCTTTGGCAATGTTCAGTTCGGTAACATATTTGTATATTCTTTTCGAGTAGCCTTACTTAAAATATGAAAATTAAATTGCTAAAACTTATATTTCAGAAAATAGTAGTACAATCGGCCTGTGGGTAGTACGGTAGTACAGATGATGAAATAGTAGTAAAATACTACTATAGTAGTACGTTCGGCAGCACTGATATGAAGTGTATAGAACAGTGGTCGGCAAAATTGTGCAAACTGAAGCACACGCTACCAACAAACACACATGAAATGAAAGTGCCGCTTCACCTGTGCACACATGGGCGTATCAGAGTAGGGAGCACAGATTGGTATTTGAGCCCCTAAATTTCGAAATTCTATGTTCTGTAAATATATAGAATTCTATGTTCTATTCTATTTGTATTCTATATTATGAGTTTTCAAATGTAGTTATGCCTCCTCTCTAAATTTGTTCCTGGGTACGCCCATGTGTGTGTACATTGACTTGTTGGTGGCTGCCTTGGGTCGCTCAATCATGTTTTATGCGAATTTCTGCAATTAATTGTCGCCAGCAAAGGGACGTCACTTAGCCAGCGCAACCGTTACAGCGAACGTGATTCAAAATAGCGCTAATGATTTCACAATCTTTCAGTCGGAGCCTAAAAACATCGGTATTGAGGCATATATGTACAGTACATTCCGTTTAGCTGCATTTGCAAATTGTAACCCCACATGTGAAAAATTATGGGATTTCATTAAAAAAAATATAGATTCTACGGGCATCTGAAGACAGCCTTGTTAACGATATTTCGATAGAAGTGAAAATAATGTTGTAGCGATGAGGCACTGTGCTGAATGCTTTTCTATGCACGAATGCTTTTCCAAGCATACTTTTAGGCATGCACTTTGAAGTACGGCAAATTTGGTATAATTCGCTTGGTATAGTCCGTTATGGCAAGGATGGTTCGCGAAGGAATGGGCTGTGCGAGAATGGTCGAGCGTTTTCCAATTGGAAGTTGCAAGAAACGTCGGCGCGATAAGAAAACTGGTATAAAAGCAGCAGTGTGCAGCGCAAGGAGTCGAGTCTGTGTTGAGCAAGCAAAGGGGAAACATGCAATAGTAGTAGTGTAAAGTAGAAACAAGTGTAAATTTGTAAATAAAGTGATTGTTGATTTTTGACTGCGGTTGCGCTGAATAAATGAAGTTGTTTTATTTTCAAGCACAATCCAGTATACGAACTTAGAGAAGTAATTTTCGTAACATTTGGTGTCAGAAGTGGGATTGTGCTACTGGAAATAAATTCAAATTGTAAAACGCAGACATGGTTAAACTCAAGCAACTGAAGGTGGACCAGCTGAAGAAGGAGCTGGCCGCCTGGAATTTGCCGACTGCTGGCGGAAAGGTGAAGTTGCAGCTGCGCTTGCGAGAGGCGTGTGAATCACGTGGCATCAATTGGGCTGCGCACGAGTTCGGGACGCAGGAACTAGATTCGTCGGCCAAGGTAGAAGAATCGCCTGCGGGTGCTGCGTCGCTGCAAAGTACGGCTGCAGCGGCTGCGCCACTACAAGCATTGGACATGAGCCAGCTAATGGTTGCAATGAAAGGCATGTTCGAGACTTCCAACCGTGAAATGGCAGCCAAAATGGAAAATGAAAATCGCGAAATGTCGGCGCAAATGGCAGCGAAACTGGAAACTACGAACCGAGAAATGGCCGCGAAACTGGAAACTACGAATCAGGAAATTTCCGCAAAAGTCGAAACTGTGAACCGAGAGATGGCAGAGCGAATGGAAAACAAGCTTCAGGAAAATTCTGCACGCTTGGAACAGAAAGTGGAAGAAATCTCCAACAAGCTCGATGTGAAGGTGGAGCACCTGGGAGCTCAAGTGGAACACTTGGATAAACGAGTCGACGGCCTGGATGATTCTCTGAACAGACGAGTTGACGACCTGGATTAGTCCTTAAACAAACGAGTTGACAGTCTGGAAGATTCGATGCACAGAAAGATAGACGAACGGCTTAGAGAGGTACAGCTGCGAGCAAGGGTGCAGCCAGTTGAGGAAAGTTTTGCCATAGAAGTGCCTACTTATGATGGTACTACGTCATTCGACACATTCAAATTACAATTCGATATGGCTGCTTTGGAGAGTCTGTGGACCGATGTTAGGAAAGGTCGGAGACTGATACTGGCTCTAAGAGGTCCTGCGGCTGAGGTAATAAAAACAGTTCCGGAAGGTTTGAGAGGTGATTACGAGACCGTCATAAATGCACTGGCAGCCAGATACAGTGACGAGCACAACAAAATGCTGTATTATTGCGAGCTGAAGAGCCGTAGAAAAAGAGCCAACGAGGCGCTGCAGACGTATGCGGCAGATATCGAGCGGCTGGTACCACTGTCCTACCCAGAATTCAGCAATGAAGTTTTGGAAAGGCTGAAGATCGAAGCGTTTATCGATGGCATTCTTGACCCGGAGACACGTTTGAGTAGAAGGATGAGAGAGGATGAAGATTGAGGCGTTTATTGAAGGTCTTCATGACCCGGAGACACGTCGCAGTACATTGATGATGATGAAGCCGACATTCCGTGAGACGGTGACAAGCGCATTGACGTATGAGGCGGCTTGGAGGGGAAGTTTTCGACATTCATCTGCGGAAAGGCGTCGAGCCCAATCTGGACGTGTCACGCAAAGCCAGACATTGAGCTCGGAGGCACCAGCGAGGCTGCGGGCAGTGTCATCTAGTCAGTTGCTGGCGATGTGGCAAGCTAGGCCACATATCACGAGACTGCCATTTGCAAGAGAAGCGTTCTGAACAGCAGACGTCGCCAAGATGTGCTGACGCTCTGCCACACCATTCTTGCAACACCGTGCGCAAGCATAATTCGCAAGCCGAAAACAAGGGACAAATTGTGGATGTTCGGTCGGTAAGAGTTCTACAAGAGGAAGATTGGCTTGCGGTAAGGCTACAGAAGGACCAGCGCGAGGATACGGATCTCGCGAAGATCATCAAAGGTAGAGCGCGGAGAGTACGGCCGGACTGGCAGGAGATGGCTGGTGAGAGCCCGATCGCGAAGGCTTACTGGGCACAGTGGCAAAGTCTACGTCTGAAGGATGGCTGCCTATACCGCGAGTGGGAGAGCAGGGATGGCAGGACCAGAAAATCCCTAATGGTGGTCCCAAAAGGCCGGATCGACGACGTCATCAAGGCAAACCATAACGACTCCAGTGAAGGGCACCTAGGCATCGCAAAAACTGTCGCCAAGATAAAAAGGCGGTTCTATTGGGTAGGATGCCAGGAGTCTGTCGCTGAGTGGATCAGAGGCTGTGATCGGTGTTCGGCTGCGAAAGGTCCGAGGAGAAGATCGCGGAGCCGCACTCAACTAGTCGAAAACAGGTTAACAGCGAGCTTTGGTCTACGGGTTAACCCAGAAGGGTTCCAAGAAGGCGATCTGGTAATGCTCAACAACCCGCAGCGGAAGGAAGGTTTGTCTCCAGAAGTTCAAACATCATGGGAAGGACCGTACAAAGTCGTGACAAATATTAATGACGTGGTGTACAGAGTTCAACGCTGTGGCAACAGAAACGCTAGGCTGAAAGTAGTCCATTTGGAGCGCCTGGCGTCTTACTCCGGCGGAGCCTCGGCACTTGTTCGGGACGAACAAGTCTAAGTGGTGCGCAGTGTAGCGATGAGGCACTGTGCTGAATGCTTTTCTATGCACGAATGCTTTTCGAAGCATACTTTTAGGCATGCACTTTGAAGTACGGCAAATTTGGTATAATTCGCTTGGTATAGTCCGATATGGCAAGGATGGTTCGCGAAAAAATGGGCTGTGCGAGAATGGTCGAGCGTTTTCCAATTGGAAGTTGGAAGAAACTTCGGCGCGATAAGAAAACTGGTATAAAAGCAGCAGTGTGCAGCGCAAGGGGTCGAGTCTGTGTTGAGCAAGCAAAGGGGAAACATGCAATAGTAGTAGTGTAAAGTACCCTACAAGACGTGGCTGACCGAAACTCCACTACATCCATAACATTTTTTCAATTTACCAATACATTCGCATGAAATTTGGCCCATATGAGACAAAATATTGCTGTAATATTCTCTTTCAATTAAAATGAAGCAAACTGCACCAGCATGTGTAAGAATGAAACAATAAACGAAGCATTGTGAACTTGTCATCAGAGTGCTTGGAAATTGACCTGCTGAGATGATCGCTTATACCCGCATGTGTAAGAATGAAGCAACAAACGAAGCATTGTGAACTTGTCATCAGAGTGCTTTGAAATTGACCTGCTGAGATGATCGCTTATACACGCATGTGTAAGAAGAAGAAGCACCTGCTGGCAAGAACTCGCATCGGAGTTAATATAATTATTAAGAGCCGGAGGCTGCCGTAGCTACGTAGCTCAGCTGGCTAATGCGTGCGGCGGCGAGTCAAATGCGACGCGTGAATCCAAGTTCAATACTCCGTTGCTTCAAACACCAAAAAAAAGGAAAAACAGAATGAAGGTTAGAATTCGAATGAAAATTTACTTTAAATAATATTATTTGAATATTTAAATAATTCTGCATTTTTTGGGCCATAGCAAGTACCGAAGCGCAAGACCAAGGAAGCCGAGCCAATGATGCCGCGCTAAGCAAAACGCCTTCGATTGCGACAATATGGGATGATGGGATCATCCAAGCAGGACCGCAAATGAATTTTTTTAAATTCAATTTTTTTATATTATTTCATTTAAATTAATTTAAAATAAATTCAGGCAGAAGTAAGAGCAAACGGTTTTTCCAAAACATTTCAATAAAAATCTGCATTTTTTCAATATTGAGTATTGGTCATGAATGACCGATTTATACATCACATTGTGACCAATATTTGCATCAGCATTTCAGCCCGACAGCCCGATTACGAGACATATGTAGGCAATGTTACTCTCAGAGGTGTCGGCCTCGATAGCTCAGCGGGTAGCGCGCTGGCTTCTCATACCGAGCGCTCCAGGTTCGATTCCTGGCTTGGGCTGGAAAAAACATCTACTTCTGTCGCTATCCACAAGAATCGCACAAGTGCGCTCTTGGCAGGCAATGGCAAAACCTCCAAGTGTGAACGAAAAACTGCCAATCGCCGTTCGGATTCGGCGTTAAACTGTAGGTCCCCTCCCTCCCTTTCCCCATCCGCTTGAAATGTGTGCTGTAACATATGTTGGAAAAAACAGTGTTGCATACACAGTTCAAAAACGCGTGAAATATGTGGTATCACAATGGGCCTTTCAGGCCTCCGAGTGTGTCTCTTATAGAGGCAGCCACCGCAACCTAACCTAACCTACTCTCAGAGGTTTGCCATTTCCTGTTGAGAGGACAGCCGCCGGTAGAAAAATTGAAAAAAAAAGTTGTTTTTCTTTTTTTTCCGGTGTTAACGCAACGGAGTATTGAACTTGGATTCGCGCGTTGCATTTGACTCGCGGCCGCACGCATAACCAGCTGAGCTACGTAGCTACGGCAGCCTCCGGCTCTTAATAATTATATTAACTCCGATGCGAGTTCTTGTCAGCAGGTGCTTCTTCTTCTTACACGGCGGCTGCAAGATAGCTATACAAAACTAAATATTTGGAGGTTGGAATACGTATGCGTTAGAGCAGAGCAAAAACACTTTTCTTAATATGCAAAAGGTGTGTGTTAGAGTGAAACAAAAAATCACACGTACACGAGAGTTTCTATCAGTTTTTTCACACCGCCTGTACAAAAATGATGGAAACTTTGTTCGGAGAGCTGACCGAAACTTCGGTCAGGCATGTCGGTCATATGACCGGTCAAATGACCGTCACTGTTCTTGTAGGGTAGTAACAAGTGTAAATTTGTAAATAAAGTGATTGTTGGTTTTTGACTGCGGTTGCGCTGAATAAGTGAAGTTGTTTTATTTTCAAGCACAATCCAGTATACGAACTTAGAGAAGTCATTTTCGTAACAACATAATAAAACGTTCAACTTTGAAAGGCCGTAAAGTCCAGGTCATGGGATGAAGGGACTTGAAAAGTTGATTTTCTATCTGGCTAGTGTATCAATACTACGACAAGAAAAAAGTCAGATTCGCAACTTTTGAATTTGCTCCAATGCGAGCGTTTTTGCCTGTTTTCTCCCAATGTGCATCCCATTGACCACTTTATTGTCTTTATCAAATTTTAAAAGATTCTTACAAGAATATGCAAAAATATGAAGATATTTTGTATTTAAATACAGTAACATTACTCTATTATTTCACGATTTTCATTTTTGGGAATCGCATCCGTTGCGCTGTTTTCAAAGTTTAAAAGCTTATATCATGTAATTACAATACTGTGAAGTATTGTACGAACAGCATTTGGCAACATAAAAAAGGCGCAATCTACGACGAGCTCATTTGCTTGATTGCAAAAAAATCAGCAAAAAGTGAAGCATCGGAAACACATTTGTAAGAAATAAAAAACGGCAACGTTGGTTTAAATTTCGTGCTTTGGCAATGTTCAGTGCAGTAACATATTTGTATATTCTTTTCGAGTAGCCTTACTTAAAATATGAAAATTAAATTGCTAAAACTTATATTTCAGAAAATAGTAGTACAATCGGCCTGTGGGTAGTACGGTAGTACAGATGATGAAATAGTAGTAAAATACTACTAGTTTGTTCGTCGAAGCGCAAGCAGAGAGCAAACAACGAACCAAAGCATCGTCATCGTCGTTTCAACGAAGATGATTCGGGATTCGCTTATGTTTTTGTTGTTGTCGTTTATTGTGTGTATGTTTTTTTGTGTTGCCGATTGGTTTTGCTGCACAAATGGCTGTCATGTCCAGTGTTGCCACTAAGAATTTTTTTCCCTACCAAAATTGGTCCAAAATCAATCTCAGCCTACCAAAATAAATTTGTTAAACAAAAATTTAGTTTCAAACACATAAACATAAATCTATTATTCAAAAACAAAAACAACTAGTTGTAACTCCCGAAATTCGGGTGTAAACCAAAAAAAAAAACTACCATTTCGTTTATGTAACTAAAATGTAATGTATATTTTTTGCATTATAGTACTTCGTGAAATACTACATTCGCCGTTGTGTTTAATTTATTTGCCAATAATTGCACTCTTATATCTAATGATGATCGCACCCGACTTAACGCTACAAACAATTGGCCATGAGTGAAGCAATCCTCTTTTAAAAAGACCGATGTGGTTAATTTTTAATTATAGCAACAAACTTCCTCCCTTCGTTAAAATTTTGTTTCTTCTTTTTGTAGTCGATGTTGCCATTTTTCAAAAAGAACGCTAACTACTTTTTTGTAAGATTTGAGTTGGACTCTTAAGAATAACGTGATCAAAACAAAACATAAGAATGCAAAATTTGGGACATAGCAACACTGGCTAGCATCAAAGAAGAACAAAAGCTAAAGAACAAAAGAAAATCGAAATTTCAGCCTTTCGCCGGCGCAAGAAGAACAACAACAGCATATCATTTTCTCCTCACAATCATCCCCCGCCACGGCGATGTGCTTTCGCAAACTCGCTGCGGTGTACGCAAACAAAGAGCGCAAATAAAACAACGCCCTGCAAGACAGCAACCGGTTATATGACCGTATATATAACCGTTTGAATTCACTGCGCTTTCAGTTACCTCCCTATATGTATAGTTTCTTAAGAGCGGTGGGAAAAAGTAACCGAAAGTCTTGTGTAGGTGTGAGCTTCCATCTCGTTTCCACTCATATAGGTTATAGAAAAGCTAATTATATATTTGTCTCGCTCACTTATTCGTTACCAATTATTTAACTGGTAATATACCCAATGTGGTAACGGTTATACCTACCCCAATAGTAAATGAGTAATAACCGGAATGGAATAACTTGTATTTGTTAAAGAAATTGTATTTTTTTTATTATTTTTTATTAAAAACAAACAAAACAAAACAAAAATCAGTTAAGTAAATCATTAAAAAAAACAAAACAACAAAAATCAGTTCAGTCAATCAGTAAAAAAAAATTATTTACATTTATTTCAAAATTACGGCCGAATGGAACTTTACTTACTTACATACTTGAACTTTTTTTGCTTCTGTCTGTTCCTCGACCGCTCCACGTGATTCCCTTCATTTTTAAAATATACCGGTGCCTTTCCCTATCTGTTCGGTTCCCTGTAGATCCAGACAGGATCTTTTGGGAACCATTTGGTCTTCGCGAGGAAGTTGTGTAGATCTGTGATCTATCTCTAACTATGCGTCAAAAGCGGCATACATAATGTTTCCCGATTACAGAAAAGTAAAAAAAATAACCTAACTCTAAAGAAAGCAAACGCTTTACCTATTCTGTGTTTTCTGCTACTTGAAACGCTGCCACATAAAAAGCAAATACAAATAATTTGTTTAGTTCTATCAGTTGTCATGATATACAAATTTTGGTTTATACGTAGGTGAATGATTTGATTTTAGTCTTCTTTTTCCTTTTTTGATAAATAAGTTTCTGGTTTTGATTTGAATAAAATAAACATATAAATAAAAAAAATACATTCTTACCAAAAACTTATAGTGGTTTTACAAAATTGACGAAATTTGCGTGTACTATGTATGTAATGCGCAGCAATCCAAATATTTATACATTTTCTTTCCACGAATGGCAAATCATTAACGACAGAACCATGTTCATATTTTTCAGTGCATTTTCCAATTTGAGGATTTCGCAGTATTGTTTGTTTAAATGCTAGTTCAGATTAATTATATTTGCAGTAAATATTTGTTAAATTTAATTACCATTTGTAGTAAGTAATAAAACCAAACCAATCTGTCACCCGAAAATATTGAGCGAATACTAAGACTTCTTAAACTAACGGATTGTTTCCACAATTTTTGAAAATTAAATTTGTGTGCAACCCTCGCCCAACCGGCGGCGATCAGCAAATTGCTTTAGAACTCTGGTCAAGCTGTCAGACTTCTAATTTACGAATGGTTCCGCAACAGGCTCGTAAATTTACGCACTTTACGTGGCTTAGGGCGATGTTATGCTGCCGGTCAAATGATCCCGGTCACGGATAAAATTGTTGTTGTTTCAATGTAAAAGAGAAAAATTTCGCTCTCCCAATTTTCTCTTTTACATTGAAGTAACAACAATTTTATCCGTGACCGGAATCATTTGAAAGGCAGCATAACATCGCCCTTACGCGTTTGGGGGAATACCCTCAAATAAATAATAGAGAGCTGCATCGGATAACTTTTTACTGCACATGAGAAGTTTGGTGTCGGATACGTATTCTTCACTTAGGGCGATGTTATGCTGCCGGTCAAATGATCGTCGGTCACGGATAAATTGTTGTTGTTTCAATGTAAAAGAGAAAATTGGGAGAGCGAAATTTTTCTCTTTTACATTGAAACAACAAAAATTTATCCGTGACCGACGATCATTTGACCGGCAGCATAACATCGGCCTTACTCGATCGCGGTCGAGTATGTATACTGCTCTTACTCGCTCTCTCGCTCACGCGTAGAGAAGAGAAGAGAAGCACAGAATTTCGGATAACAACGAGAAGGAAGCCGCGAAAAAGCGGTAGCCGAAAAATCGGAACATGAAAAAATAGGAAGATGTAAAAATAGGAACATGTAAAAATAGGAACATAATAGCAAAACTTCCGCGAGTATGAGGTACCTTCCTACGGAAGCTCGAGTATTTTTGCAGCTTCAAGGTCAACGGCAGACCAGATATTGCTGCTGCTAATGGCGTTGTGGTTGGACTTGGAATGTTTTTGCGATGTTTATGCAGTAAATTGATTTAAAATCTTCAAATATAGTTATATTATTTATTATAGTTATATTATCAATTTTTTAATATTTATTATAATTAAATATTTTTAAATCTATATAAATCAAAATTAAAATATTTATTTATTAGTTATTTTATTTCATGAATGTTGTTGAAATGTTGTTGAAATCAATGAATGTTGTTAATGTGGGAAGGGAAAGGTGATGGAGATGATTTCGTTTAATTATATATCTGAACCGAATGAGTTTGCATGTATGAGAGGCACTCTGTATATTGGTGAAAATTTTTTTTAATCGGTTTAGAAACCCCGGAGTAAAGGAGAGTACTAGTTAAGAGATTTTCGGTTGCTTTTCTATTTTTTTACAATGTTTCGATGCTTCAAAGTCAAGCTCATGATGTCACCCTACGATGGTAAAAGTAAAGAAATAATGGTACCAGCAGAATTTAATTCATTACTACTTTACACTACTACTATTGCATGTTTCCCCTTTGCTTGCTCAACACAGACTCGACTCTTTGCGCTGCACACTGCTGCTTTTATACTTGTTTGGTTTATCGCGCCGATGGTTCTTGCACATTCCATTACCATTCGCGAACCGTCCCTGCCATATCGACCTTATAGCATGCCGGCCGTACTTCAAAGTGCCTGCCTAAAAGTATGCTCGCGTTCATGCATAGCACAGCACAGAGTGCCCCATCGTTACACTGCCGACCACTTAGACTTGTTCCTCCCGAACAAGTTCCGAGGCTCCGCCGGAGCAAGACGCCAAACGCTCTAAATGGACTACTTTCAGCCTAGCGTTTCTGTTGCAGCAGCGTTGAACTCTGTACACCACGTCATTAATCTTTGTCACGACTTTGTACGGTCCTTCACATGATGTTTGAACTTCTGGAGACAAACCTTCCTTCCGCCGCGGGTTGTTGAGCATTACCAGATCGCCTTCTTGGAACCCTTCTGGGTTAGCCTGTAGACCATAGCTCGCTGTTAACCTGTTTTCGACTAGTTGAGTGCGGCTCCGCGATCTTCTCCTCGGCCCTTTCGCAGCCGAACACCGATCACAGCCTCTGAGCCACTCAGCGACAGACTCCTGGCATCCTACCGAATAGAACCGACTTCTTATCTTGGCGACAGTTTTTGCGATGCCTAAGTGCCCTCTACTGGAGTCGTTATGGTTTGCCTCGATGACATCGTCGATCCGGCCTTTCGGGACCACTATTAGGGATTTTCTGGTCTTGCCATCCCTGCTCTCCCACTCGCGGTATAGGCAGCCATCCTGCAGACGTAGACTTTGCCACTGTGCCCAGTAAGCCTTCGCGATCGGGCTCTCACCAGCCATCTCCTGCCAGTCCGGCCGTAATCTCTGCGCTTTGCCTTTGATGATTTTCGCGAGATCCTCATCCTCACGCTGGTCCTTCTGTAGCCTTTCCGCAAGCCAATCTTCCTCTCGCAGAACTCTTACCGACCGAACATCCACAATCTGTCCCTTGTTTTCGACTTGCGAATCATGCCTGCGCTCGGTTTTGCAAGAATGGTATGGCAGTGCGTCAGCCCATCTTGGCGACGTCTGTTGTGCGTAACGCTTCTCTCGCAGATGGCAGTCTCGTGATATGTGGCCTTGCTTGCCACATCGCCAGCAACTGACTCTAGATGACACTGCCCGCAGCCTCGCTGGTGCCTCCGAGCTCAATGTCTGGCTTTGCGTGACACGTCCAGATTGGGCTCGACGCCTTTCCGCAGATGAATGTCGAAAACTTCCCCTCCAGGCCGCCTCATACGTCAATGCGCTTGTCACAGTCTCACCGAATGTCGGCTTCATCATCATTGTTTTTACCTTGGGTGGTGGAAATAAAGTTAGGCGGCGGACTTGGGTTTCAACGGCGGGTTTTATTTTGCGTGCGATCGCTATTAATGTTCCTTAACGACTAATTGTACAAACTGAGCTTAGAACTAAGGGAGTCGGAAAAGGGGAGAACAATTCATTTATGGAAAGGGAAGAAAGTGGGTGAAGGAAGAAGAGGAGATAGCGTGTGTGTGTGTGTGCATGTGGATCGTGTGTGTGTGTGTGTGTGTGCATGTGGATCGTGTGCGTGTGGGAGGGGAAGTGAGCCGCCGACTCAGAGATCGATCAGATTCACTTCGTCGGCGGTCTCAACATCGCGCCCCCCTTGCACGAGTGCAACTTGCAATGCGTGGCCCAACTGTTGCAGCGTAGCAACCGCCGTCTTCAAAAGCTGCTGCGCCGTAACTGCCCGGTGACCCTTGCTGTTGACTCTGTGGGTCGTCGCGGCCGCCTTCTGTCTTGCCGTCTGGCGCGGCGGCTGGCCCTGGCTGCACCGACATGCGGCCTTCGGCGGCTGCGCCTGTGGACGTCTGGGGGTTGTGGTTTGGCGCCGCGCCGGTGGGGCCGGTTGAGGCGCTACTTGGCGTCTAGCCGGTGTTTGGCGCCGCGTTGCTGGTGCTGGGTTGCGTGGTCGTCGTGCCACCCCGACCCGCTGGTGTGCCGGCATGGCCCGGTGCAGCATGGTGTGGTGACCCAGCCCACACTTGTAGCAGCTGGCCGTGGACGAACATTCGCCCGTCGTGTGGGACCTGGCAAAGCAATTGACGCAGTACCGGTTCCGGCGTACTGCGTCGAGCCTCTTCGTCGGCGTCATCGGTCGGAACGCCGAGCAGTAGCGCAAAGGGTGGTGGCGCTCGCAAATCACGCACTGGCGGAGGGCCTCCTTCTTGGACTCAGCGTCTGGAATATAATCATTATTAGCTCTGAGTGATGGTGAAGTTGAAAGTTGTGGAGGAGTGGGAAATGGAGTCTACTTCTACGGCTATGAGGGGGGTAACACGCGAAGTTTCACAATGGACTTGGACGTCAGCGACTCGGATGTGATTATCCGCCCCCCGATAGAGTTTGGTGATACGCCCGAGGCGCCACTCGTGGGGAGGAAGGAGCTCGTCTTTAATGACGACGAGCTGGCCTTCAGAGACTTCCGTCTGGGGGTACTTCCATTTTTGTCGCTTGTGGAGTTCTTTAAGATACTCCTCCCGCCATCGTCTACTGAATTGGTGATGAAGCACCTTCAGTTTTTGCCAGCGATTGGCAAGGGATAGACTCTCCGCGTTAGGTTCAGGGGGTGCCAGCAATGGGGCTCCGCGGAGAAAGTGACCTGGAGTTAAGGCCTGAAGATCGGCGGGGTCTTGTGACATTGGGGAGAGCGGCCGCGAATTAAGGACCGCTTCAATGCGAATGAGGAGAGTTGAAAATTCCTCGGAAGTAAACTTGTGGGTGCCGGCGACTTTGGTCAAGTGAATTTTTAAGCTTTTCACTCCAGCTTCCCAAAGACCGCCCATGTGGGGAGCACTAGGGGGAATAAACTGCCACTCGAGACCATGAGTGACATATTTATTTGCGATGTCGACTGACGTTTCTTTCAGAAATCGCACAAGATCTTTACTCATGGCACGTTGTGCACCAATAAATGTTCTGCCGTTGTCTGACATTATTTTGCTTGGGAGGCCTCGTCGGCCGACGAATCTTGCGAAAGCAGCTCGAAATGCATCAGTGGTGAGATCTGAGCAGAGTTCGAGGTGAATCGCTTTAGTGGAGAAGCAGACGAAGACGCAGACATAGGCTTTGAGAAATGCAGCGCGACGGAGAGTGGATGATTTTACTTGAAAGGGGCCAGCAAAATCGACTCCGGTGATGGAGAACGGTAACGAAAAGGTACACCGCTCGGGAGGAAGAGCGGCCATTATTTGAGACCGTACGCGCTGCTTATAAATGGTGCAGGTCTTGCATTGAAAAATGCATTTCTTGACCTTGATTTTCAGCCGGGGAATATAATATTCTTGCTGAACCATACGGACCATTAACTGTTTCTCTGCATGCAAGAGGATGTTATGCAGAAAGTCCAAGTATAACGTGCAGAGACGAGAGTTATCGGGAATGATAATTGGGTGTCGCTCATTATAAGTAAGACCTGAATGCGCGAGGCGACCATTGACCCTAATAAGCCCTTTTTTTTTGTTTTCACTATTTTCCCCTTTTTTTTTTTTTTTTTTTTTTTTAATTTTTGCTGTGTTGGGGGGAGGGGGTTTTGTATTCTGCGCACTGTCACTTGGGTTTTTTTTGTTTGCACGTCACTGAGTTTTAAAACTGTTCACTGTTTTCACTTTTTGTTCATTTGTTAAACTGGGTTTTTGTTTGTTTGGTTTTGATGTTTTTAAATGTTTTGCGCGGCGCGGGTATCCGGCTCGAAGGACCAATGTTTTTACCTTGGGTGGTGGAAATAAAGTTAGGCGGCGGACTTGGGTTTCAACGGCGGGTTTTATTTTGCGTGCGATTGCTATTAATGTTCCTTAACGACTAATTGTACAAACTGAGCTTAGAACTAAGGGAGTCGGAAAAGGGGAGAACAATTCATTTATGGAAAGGGAAGAAAGTGGGTGAAGGAAGAAGAGGAGATAGCGTGTGTGTGTGTGTGTGTGCATGTGGATCGTGTGTGTGTGTGTGTGTGCATGTGGATCGTGTGCGTGTGGGAGGGGAAGTGAGCCGCCGACTCAGAGATCGATCAGATTCTCTTCGTCGGCGGTCTCAACAATCATCAATGTACTCACACGTGTCTCCGGGTCAAGAATGCCTTCGATAAACGCTTCGATCTCTCTTTGCATCGAATCTTCCAGACTGTCAACTCGTTTGTTTAAGGACTCATCCAGGTCGCCAACTCGTCTGTTCAGAGAATCATCCAGGCCGTCGACTCGTTTATCCAAGTGTTCCACTTGAGCTCCCAGGTGCTCCACCTTCACATTGAGTGTAATAAATATGATTATTTATTATTTTAAAACTATTAAAAAGAATATTTTATTGAAGTTAAGTGTTTGTGTGATGTGTACAGTTTGGATGTCAATGCTTTACTAACTATCGAATATAGATGGCTGTCAGATGGGTCGTTTGACATTTAGTTATATGACAGTACGAACGCACTCATTACACGCATTTTTTTTTTTTTTTTTAATTGGTTAAGATATGAAATTCTGGCTTAACTAATAAGAGTAACTTAATTACTAATGCCGTATCTCTGAGGTCGGCTGACTCGACCACTTCGTGTCGTTGTTAGCTGTGTTTGCACGGAAGGTGCTGATGGTTGTGCTATTTCTGTTTCTGAATCAGATCCTGAAACATTGCTATCAGCGGTATCGTAATCATCCGTTGATGATAAAGACGTGTCATTATCAACCACTGAGAGCTCTGGCTCATTCACTTCATCACTAGCCATACTTCGTCTAGGAATGCTACGTCTAGCACTCATTGATTGCCTAGACGGTGGAGCTATTCGAGTCTCCGGTAAATTTTCATGTGTTGGGTTTTTATTGTTGGCCAACATATCTTGTTCCAGCAACATTTCACTGGCATCGAATCCAGTATTTTTGGTCTTAGCAATAAATCGCCTATTACGCCTGAAATGATAATTGAAACTATCCTTAATTATGTACGACCTTCCATTTACATCACCCACAATTATGCCATAATTCCATTCTTTAGAATTTTTCTTAAAAATTACTTTATCACCAATGTTCAAAGTAGGCAATGATTTGGCGTTTCGATCATAATAATATTTTTGGTTTTCTCTTTTATTTTCAATTTTTTGCTGGATTTCCTCTTCACTGACATTTTTTCTAACCAATAGAGAATTAGACACAGGCAATTTTGATTTTATTAGTCTCCCAAAGAAAAGTTCTGACGGTGTCGATTTCATGCTTGCTACTGGAGTTGTATTATATTCAAGTATTCTGTATTGAAATTGATCGACTTCATTCGCCTCAAGCACCTTTTTAATATATTTTTCGCAATTCCACCTGCTTTTTCGGATAAACCGTTGCTTTGAGGATATTTTGGGCTTGAAAAATTAAATTTTATGTTACATTCCGATGCAAATCGATCAAATTCGGCTGACGAAAATGGAACGTTATCGGATTTCACGTACGTTGGATATCCAATCCGATTGAACACTCCCCGAAGCCCCTCAATGATATGTCCAGATGTTTTATTATTAAGACGATATGACACAAGAAAATTTGAATATGCATCTATTATTGCAATAAAATCGCGACCGGCATACTCGAATATGTCCATTGAGACACGTTCATACGGATACTTTGGTGGTTCTTCCTGTGTTAATGGCTCTTTTTGATTATTCCGTTTGAATTTCTCACATATTGAACATGATTCAACTAAATTTTTTTTTTGTGTATTCATTCCTGGCCAATAATTCCCAAATGTGGCTCATGCAACCATTTGGCGACTCTATTTTGAAGTTCCGTTGGAATGACTAGACGGTGATTGTAAAACAAAAGTTCATTTTCGACATGCAACTCAGGTTTCAGTTTGTGAAACTTTTAACTAACTTCATCAAGCTGATGATATGACGGCCATCCATTTTCTACATACTTGCAAATTCGCTTATACTTTTCATAATTTTTCATGACTTCCCGATAAAAATTATAATTGTCTTCTGTTACAAAAACTTGTTTTGTTATCGAATGAATAATACCCGACAATTCATTATTTTCTTCAATCTCCCGCAGCTGAGCTCTTGACAAGCAGTCAGCGATCAACATGTCTTTGCCCGGTTTGTACACCACTTTCATATTTGGGTATTTTAATAGTGACATGAACATTCGTTGAAGTCGAGCGGTTACATCATCAATGTCACGTTTAACTAGCGTTTCGAGTGGTTTGTGATCACTTTCAACTGTGAATTCACGTCCGTACGGGAAATAATGAAACCTTTGACAGGCAAAAACAATTGCTAGTAATTCTTTTTCAATTTGTGCCCACTTTTGTTCACTTTTGCTCAGTGTTCGTGATGCAAACGCAACTGGGCGACCGTCCTGAATCAAAACACAACCCAATCCATCTTTTGATGCATCCGTTTGTACATTTACCGATTTGTTTGGATCGTAAAAACACCCAGAGAAATTTGGCCGTTACTTAAGTAACATGATGCATGTTACATCCACATGATACAAAAACAACACGCAAAACAAAAACAACTTCAAAAATTTACACGAAATTTTTAACCTGTTAAAATTACATGAATGTTTTTTGGTATTTTTAAAAAGATGTCCTGTCAAATTAACATGAAAATAGTGTTGAAAATTAGAACAACATGAATTTTGGTTGTTTTTACAATAAGTAACTGCCATTTGTCACGTGATTTCTTGCTAATTTTGCACATATTGGCACGCGTCATTCTTGTCGCGCCATTCGTGTCGTATCATTCGGAGGCGTCGGGTTTTGTGATCAGTTTTCTCGAATTTTTTATAAGTGAATTGAAGTGAATTTTTATAAGTACACAAGTGCAAAAATTGAGACTGGTTTGCAAGAAACCGACCAAGAGTCAGATATATTTTTCATTCTTCTTGGCGGTGACCTTAGAGCAGTCGAGACTCGGTTGCAGCGGAGCCCGACCATTCAGCCCGATCACATAAAAGAAATAATTTGTGGGAAAATGAATTTCACAGAAGATATATATGAAAGAATACTAAGTAAAAGTATTTAAGCATTTCAAAGAAAAGTATTTAAGCATTTATTCATAAGCAATATTTATTTGAAAGCAATGTTTTATTTGTTTGTTAAAAAGTAATAGCTGCAACCGTAGAAACTGTAAAGTACTCGATATGTTTTTTCTCTAAATGTCTTTTATGTGTTCATACAAACTAAGTGTATATATTTAAGTTTTCTGTGTATTATTATTATATATGATCTCATGTACCTATTTCGAATGAATAAAATTCCCATTAAAAAAAAATTAAAATAAGTTTTTATTTCATACGGATAAAACGGATAGAACAACAATAGACAATGGTATATTAAACAGAACACCATGTTGGTTTGACACGATGGCATAATGTTATATTAACATTAACCATGTTAATATAACCAGTACTTTCTTGTTAATTATAGTGATAATTCAACTATGCGCGTTGTTAATTTGAACAGACTTTCAACGTTAAATTGACATTCAATATCATTTTAAATCAACAATAACGAATCATGTTAAAACAATGGTTCATGTAAGCTAATTACACGATAGATCGTGTTGAAAAATATTAACCACAAAATTGGTTAAAAATTGGTTAAATTAACACGATTTTTTCTGAGTGTACCGAGCACAGTATCCGAGGAAATTATTTCGAGAAGATTTTGAAATTCTTTTTCATGTTCATCTTTCCATTCAAATTCTGTATCATTCCGTGTCAAATTCCGCAAATTTGCTGTTATTTTCGATAAGTTTGGAATAAACCGAGCAATGTATTTTAACAAACCTAAGAAACGAGCAACTGCAGTCAGTTGGTTTTTTCATTCCGAGAATTGCATCTGTATATTTTGCAAGTGGTCTAATTTCTCCCGATGATATTTTATTTCCCATGAATTTAACTTCTTCTTGCTTATACTGCATTTTTTCCGGATTAAATTTAATATTATTTTGTTTCGCACGCTCAACGACTTTCATTAAAATTTCATCATGCTCCGCGTCATTTTCCGCGATAATTATTATGTCGTCAAAATAGACTAACACGCCTTCTAAATCCCCAAATATTTGAATCATTTTTCTTTGGAACATTACTGGTGCACAATTTAATCCATACGGCACGCGATTGAACTTGTATCGCCCGAATGGAGTCATGAATGTTGTCAATTTTGAGCTTTTTTCATCTAATTCCATGTGCCAAAATGCGCTACTGCGATGGAGTACAGAAAAAATTTTTTTGTTTGCTAGTTTTGACGTGAAGTCATCGATAGTTGGTATTAAAAAATGTTCTCGTTTAATGCATGCATTCAATGGTTTTGGATCTAGACATACTCGCAAACGTCCGCCATTTGCTCTCTCTACTACTTGCAAATTGTTGACCCAATCAGTTGGGTAATCAACAGGTGAAATAATTCCATCTTTTACCATTTGACTCAATTCAACTTGCAATTTATCACGTAATGCCAATGGGATTCTCTTTTTGTAGTGTAAAATCGGCTTGGAGTATTCATGTAAATAAATCGAAAACGTTCCTGGAAATTTTCCTGTTCCGTGAAATAAATCATAATTAATAATTTATAAATATTTATAAATTATAATTAATAATTTTGTTCAATAAATTTATCCTTCTCCTCCGGCAAGCAAGCAATTGAATCGACCCGTTTAATTATGCCCCAATCAATACAAGTGTCTAATCCAAGAATTGGTTCATGATCATTACTAACTACTATAAACTCAGTTAAATACGCGGACTTTGTTTTTTTATCGATGCATTTTAATTTAACTGTACCATAAATTTTTATTTTTTTATTATTATAATCAAATACATTGTATTCATTATGCTCATTCATAATCGAAATATTCAATTTTTTTACAATAAATAATGGTATACAGTTTGCATCAGATCCAGAATCAATTTTGAATGTAACTACGGTATCATTTCCAACGATATAGTCCTTTGTCCATTTCGTTTTCACTGAGTTTAGCCTAAAAATTAATTTACACATCTTATTACTATGATTGCTATTGTAATGCGTGCATTCATCTGTTTCACTAGTGTCAAACGACTCGCCTTGCATGTCACTCCAGTTTACAGTCGATACACTTTTGTGTGCGTTGTTGTTGTTGTTGCTACCAGCGTTGCCACAAGAAAAAATAATTTATAACCAGGAACAAAAATAAAAATAACCAAAATGTAACAAAAATAACCAAAATGTCCATTCGACATAAACAAAATAAATAACTCATACATAAATTTCAAGATTTAAGGAACATTTAAAAGGCTTTTGGCACATATGTATGTATGTTTGACATAAAATAAATAATTAACACGTTCACGCACAGTAAAAATTTCAGTGAGCTGCAAAAATAGACAAGCGATATTATTTGTAATTAGTTGTCAACGTCCGCGAACGTGTTGTTGACTTTTTTAAAACATAGTTATCGATTTAAACAATGCTGCTTTCTTTTTTACGAGAAACAGCAATGGCTATGAGTTGCTATCATCAATCAATATCAATATTATTGCCACTCCCAATAATATTGTGCTAGATTATACATTTGTATCAGCATGCAATATTCTAAAAAAATAACCAACTGGGATCAAAAATCACCAAATAACCAAAACCCATTTTCAAAAATAAAACTAACCATTTTTGGTTAAAAATAACCAAAACGGCAACGCTGGTTGCTACCGTTGCCCCTGTTGTTGTTGCTCGATTTTCCTTTTTGGCGGCACATACGTTGAAAATGACCCACTTTTGAACAGGTACGGCATGTTTGGTTTTTCGCTTTGCACATTCCTATGTTTTGGTGTCCACGAATCACCACAATTGAAGCAAAAACGATTGACAGCATGAACGGCTGGTTCGGGTGACGTCACAATGCTAGCGATGGTCTGCTTGTTGTCCAAAATACTTTTGTTTGCATTGGCTGCCTCATACAATTTGCAAGCAGTGATGCCAACCGTAGGGAAAAGAGGCTACACGTAGGGAAATTCAGCCTTAAATTTGCGATGTAGGGAAAAAAGGACAGATTTTTAATATTTACTTCAACGTAGGGAATTTCTAAAAATCTGAATTTCTCTATATTAAAAAAAATAATAATTTTTCTGTTCGCATATAATTTCTTTTTGTGATTAATGCGTTCAAATTTTTCTTCTTTCTTCATATTTGCTTGAACGCACCCACTGGCTAGCAAGGCTTTTCATGTATTTTGTCTGTGCTTGAACATACACATTTGTCAGCATATTTGCTTAATTTCCATTTTGCCGCGTTTTCGTGTACATTTTTCAATTTATTTTATTTATTAATCAGATTCTGAATTAAGGAGAGAAAATCGTAAGTTTGAAGCAACTTGAAGTTATACTTTTTTTAATTTTCAATACTTAAAATTGTTTATAGAACAATGACCAATTTTTCCGATTCATCTTCTTTTTTGGGAACGGGTTCTACAAAGCGGGCAAAATTTAAGTATCGAAAGTAAAAATTTAATGGCAGCTGGCTGGAAATGGAAGAATTCAAGGAATGGCTTGAAAAAATCGAAACGAATAATTTCAAATGCAAGTGTGCAGCTTGCGACGTTTGATTTCGATGTTTGAAAATATATGTAGGGAAACATGTAGGGAAAATTTATATTTGCGTAAGGAAAAATAGGGATTTTCTTGAGATGCGGTAGGGATTTTTTTCAAAAATTTGTTGGCATCACTGTTTGCACGTTTCAATCACTTGTGCCAACGTTTTGTCTTTCTCATCCAATAATTTCAATTGAAGCTTTTTATCGTACACACCAATTATGATACGGTCGCGTAGCATTCGTTCTTCGTACGATTTGCCACATTCACATGTGAATTCACAACGACGCAACTGTTTACGTAATTCCACTTCAAATTCGGTAAATTTTTGTTTCTCCTTTTGAACACGTGTATTGAATTGAAACGATTCCATCGCATGATTCTTTTGTGGAATACAATGTGCATCGAATTTTTTTAACACTTCATCCAATTTACGTTGTTTGGCCACATACGTTTCAGTTGACGCTGGTGTGCTACCTGATGCAGGTGTCGTTCTTATTGACCGTGATGTACCGAGCAATGAATCCGTTGTGCCATCATTTGGAAATAGCGTATTGTAAATGTCAGCCCCTTGAGTGCCAACGAACCAAATGAATGTCGGTATTTGTGTTGCATCGTCTTCTTTTACTTTTCCACTTGCAATCATATACATCATAAAATTGTGTTTCCATACCGGCCATTCCGTAGATAGATTTGAACAATCTAATTGGCCCGGTACACGTTGATTGTTGTTGTCGCTTGACATAATGCGAAACTAACAAGAAATGCACAAAAATCCAAACAAATCCGACGAAATATTGCGATGAACGTTTTTTCCAGTGAATTACTTATCCCGTTGAATTGTTTTTCTTCCCGATGAATCGATTTCTAGGTTATGGTCTTCGCTAAAATCACATGCACACACAATGCAGCAGCTGACATACGTGATTTTCAATCCAAGAAATTTGTTTCTAAATATAAACTTTCCGGTGTAATTTTCGTCCCATAAATTCAACGATCGATTTAATTCGCTATCCCACTTCTGACACCATGTAATAAATATGATTATTTATTATTTTAAAACTATTAAAAAGAATATTTTATTGAAGTTAAGTGTTTGTGTGATGTGTACACTTTGGATGTCAATGCTTTACTAACTATCGAATATAGATGGCTGTCAGATGGGTCGTTTGACATTTAGTTATATGACAGTACGAACGCACTCATTTTGCGCTTTCGAGTTTTGCTGACACCTACGCCGATATTTCATGGGTCGCTGTTTCCATTCGCGCCGAAATTTCCCGATTCGTAGTTTCTAGTTTCGCTGCCATTTGCGCCGAAATTTCCTGATTCGTGGTTTCCAGTTTCGCTTCCATTTCTCGATTCGTAGTTTCCAGTTTCGCTTCCATTTGCGCTGACATTTCGCGATTTTCACTGTTGGAAGTCTCGAACATGCCTTTCATTTCAACCATTAGCTGGCCCATGTCTAAGCCTAGGCGTATACGGAGACGCAGGCCGCACACGCAGCACAACTCAACGCAGTTTAGTTTTTTGTAAATAACGCAGTACCTTATAACGGCGTATACAGCGACATAGCCGCGTGCGGCGGAGAGACGTGCCTGCGCACAACTGCGTCGCGTTGTAGTTGAAATACAGTTGCCTACGCGCAGCCGACACGTTAGCTTGCAAAAATTGAAGAACTAATTGAAAAAGTGCGTGAACAGCCGATATTACACCCATATTATATTATATAGGTTATATTTCAAAGTCTAATTCAGACAAATAACTCGTATTGCTGGGTTTATGGAATGAATACGGAACACGTGTGCTGGTTTTACGAGATTCGTATACGCAGTTCACATTTTTTCTGCCTCACAAAGTTTAATTTTCGCTGCGCTGTCTTGTGCTGTTTTGCGCGGCCTGCGTCTCCGTATACGCCTAGGCTAATGCTTGTAGTGGCGCAGCCGCTGCAGCCGTACTTTGCAGCGACGCAGCATCCGCAGGCGATTCTTCTACCTTGGCCGACGAATCTAGCTCCTGCGTCCCGAACTCGTCCATAGTCCAATCAATGCCTCGTGATTCACATGCCTCTCGCAAGCGCAGTTGCAACTCCAACTTTCCGCCAGCAGTCGGCAAATTCCAGGCGGCCAGCTCCTTCTTCAGCTGGTCCACCTTCAGCAGCTCGAGTTTAACCATGTCTGCGTTTTTATAATTTTATTTATCTATTTTCAGCAGCACAATCCCACTTCTGACACCAAATGTTACGAAAACGACTAGTTCGTATCTGATTGTGCTTGAAAATAAAACAACTTCATTTATTCAGCGCAAACGCAGTCAAAAACCAACAATCGCTTTATTTACAAATTTACACTTGTTACTACTTTACACTACTACTATTGCATGTTTCCCCTTTGCTTGCTCAACACAGACTCGATTCTTTGCGCTGCACACTGCTGCTTTTATACTTGTTTGGTTTATCGCGCCGATGGTTCTTGCACATTCCATTACCATTCGCGAACCATCCCTGTCATATCGACCTTATAGCATGCCGGCCGTACTTCAAAGTGCATGCCTAAAAGTATGCTCGCGTTCATGCATAGCATTCATGCATAGCACAGCACAGAGTGCCCCAACGTTACAATAAATATACATACAGACGGATTATTATAAAAAAAAACGAATCACCCACCAATTTTCGATTAAAAACTAATCAAAAATACGCAGAAACATTGCAATGATATTGTTCTCCAATGGATTCAGAAACAGAAAGATGCATTTTACAAGCAATGTCTACTTTACTCTCACATACTGGGAAGTCCGGGGGGATTACTTTGAGGAGGACGAAATAGATTTGGAAGAATAAATAACGAATTTTAAAATTATGAACAAAGTCTTACTATTTTTTGCCCACAGTAGTAATTTCAAGTAAATCCTTGTTTATTTTGCTTGCGGTCAAAATGACCGCATTTGGTCTTTCTATGTTATCCACTGATAACACTACTCGACACGAAAAATGCTCCAAAAAATAAAAGTATTTTTTAGACTAATCTTCGGCTGCTGAACATGAAACTGAAAATCAAAAAAATTTTCTTAAGAAGCGTTTTCGAAAAATCTTCGAAAAACACTTTTTCCCCTCTTATTTCAGTTATGAGCACATATCTCGTAAACCAATCATTCAACTAACACAAGTGGCCCGTCGTTCAGAAGGTAATTAACTAACCTTTTCAACGATATATAGATTGTCCAAATCAGATGAGAGAAGTTACTGACGATGAAAAAATGTGAATTTTTCGACCAATTTCAAAAATCATAAATTTTCGAATACTTTTTTTATAGATAAAATAAATGATCTCCTCTGGTTTTAAAATCTAAGATGAAAGATATATTATTTGAGCAAATATTAAGCCTAACATCAATAGAATTGAAAGAAAAATGACAAAGTTTTGATGTACTGAGTGAAAACACCAACTTTACATTTATTACACCACTTGTGTTAGTTGAATGGTTGGTTTACGAGATATGTGCTCATAATTGAAATAAGAGGGGAAAAACGTGTTTTTCGAAGATTTTTCGAAAACGCTTCTTAAGAAAATTTTTTGATTTTCAGTTTCGTGTTCAGCAGCCGAAGATTAGTCTAAAAAATACTTTTGTTTTTAGGAGCACGCGATGAACCCATTTTTTGTCGAGTAGTGTAGTTTGAAAAGTACATATCGGATTTGACTGATTTTTCACACAATCGTACAAACCCATAAAAAGTCACGAAAGTTGATTGAAGAAATATTATAGGAAATGCAGCCATTTTCTTACTTCTTTTTAGTGTTAAAACTTGCTCTGTTGGTCGAGTTATGGTGGATTCTCTGTGTCTCATATAAATATATTTATGTATGTGGTTCTAAGTTAATTAGCGAACCGGCTACAATAGTGCAATGCAAATCGTCAGTGTAGATTTTTACAGCGCATAGTTATATAAAATTTCAATTCCAACAATAAAACTACAACAACAAGTAACAGCGGCGACAAATGATTGTCATAATAAATAATTTCATTCACATAAGAGACAATTTTCATCAATTCTACTAATAATAAATATACGCCACTGTGGTGCCTGCTCTTCCATGACAGGCAAACTCTCCGATTGACAATTTAACCACCCGGCAGCGGAGCGCGGCGAGAGACTTGCGCGTATGGTGTATGCCACTTCGCAGGGAAAAAGTGCGACGCATTTAACTATAAATGCATTAAAATACAAACAAACAACAAACTAAATTCCACTTGTGATGGAACAGTGAATAGGACAGCAGCACTAGCAGCCACACCAGTGGGAGGATCGCAGGTAGATAGCTAACGGTACACTATTTGATTGCGGGGACCAGCAATGTTTCGCAGCGATCGCGTTTGGTGCACTTGAGCCGCAATTATTATTTCATTCACGCACACATATCATTCATAGTCGGATCTGTCCATCTGTTCGGTTAATGCCATTAATCGCAAAAGTCGTATTGCATATACATATATCAGTGGTGAAGAGTGACAATCATAATGAAGTGCGTTGTATCAGTCCCCGAACAGTGTCGTGCAATATTGTGGTTTTTGAAGCTTGGTGCATACCACCGCGGGCAAAAAAACTAAAACTCGTCGAAAATTCGCCGAACTCGCAACAAATAGTCGACATCTCCAAGCCCTGGCCATCGAGACCGAGTAATTAGTGCGTTGGATCACAATTCGAAGGGTCGTCGGTTCAAACCTTGATGTAACCAATACGAAATAACGGAATTTTCTTTTGCCGAGATAGAGGGCCTCAATCGGCAGCGGCAAGTTTCTTGCAAAAAAACGTCGTGCGTTTGGCATGAGATCGTAGGTCACAACATGAAACTCCTCTGCCTAAGGCCCCGTATATGTATATATATATAACTACAATTAAGCACCATACATATATCTATATGCATATATATATAAGGTACTATAGTTATTTCGCTTTTTCATGCGTTTGCAATTGTGAAATGTATTTAAAAGTCGAACAAATTATATTTCCATTTATACCTACGAGGTGAACCAGAAAAAATTTAGAATTTTTAAGGACACATTAAAAAAAAGTAATAGTCTGATTTGACTAAGATAAACTGCAGTTTATTATATATTTCTTAAACTCTAATTCACAAAAAAATTTAATGAAATATAATTAGCGGTTGCATCATTTTTTTATATTTTTCTTAACGTTAGTTAGAGACTGGACAGTACGTTCGGTGACTACTGCATAGGCTTGCTTCCATCGATTTCAGAACTGTATAGTACATCATTTTTGCAAACTTTTTTTATTTTTCTTGGGGTTTGCTTCATTGTAGCCCAATATCTTTCAATAGGCCGAAGTTCCGGGCAGTTGGGCGGATTTGCCTCTTTTGGGACCACCGTGACACAATTTTCTTCATACAATTCCATAGTTGACTTGGAATAGTGGCTTGTCGCTAGGTCTGCCCAAAACAAAATTGTTCCTTTGTGCTGTTCAATAAATGGTAGAAGGCGTTCTCGCAGGCATTCTTCTATATAAATTCTAGAGTTAATTGTTCCTGTCGTAATGAACGCCTTGCTCCGTAGACCACAGGTGCAAATAGCTTGGCAAACCATGAAGCGTTTTGGAAATTTTGTGTATTTCACTTCAGAGTATTTTCTGTGTGTTCCATTCTTATTCTTTGTAGTGAAATAGGCAGGCATTCCCAGGCAACTGCTTGAAGTCCGCCTTACAGTAGGTTTCATCATCGAGAATCACGCAATCGAACTTGGTTACGTAATTGTCATAAAGTTTTCGAGCCCGTGTCTTCGCTATTTTTTCTTTTGCTTCCGACCGGTCAGGCACTTTCTACTGTTTGTAGGTCCTTAATCCTTGACTTCGCTTATATCGCATCACAGTTGATTGCGATGTGCCTGCTGCAGCTTCAACATCTTGAGTCGACCTGTGCTGTCGGATATGTGCTAACAACCTTTTTCAGCACTTCTGGGTTACTTGGACCCTTTTTTCTGCCTGATCCTTCGGTTCTGTAGATGGAGTTTCCCGCGTTGTAGTTGTTTATAACATTATAAACCGTCGCTACGCTCGCTTTGCTTTCCCTTGCAATGCTTAGTCTAGACTTCGTCTTATCAGTCAAGTAAATGTCCAGTATTATCCCTTTGCGACCGTATGTCTGCCCTCAGCCACCAAAGCTTTTTTACCATTCCAGTCGTATGTCTGCTCTCAGCCACCAAAGCTTTTTTACCATTCCAGTCGTATGTCTGCTCTCAGCTACTGTCTGCTACATGTATCTTAAGTTTTGAAAAGAATTAATAAATTTTATTTTTCCTTCACAATCTTGCATACTGTGTATTACTGTTTTTTCAACGAAAATTAATTCCGACCAGCATGACACCCATATATAAAATTAATACGGTCGCAAAGGGTTAATTTGCGGCAGCGTTCTTGTGGGCTGGACATGTTGACTAAAGTAGATCCAAGATGCAATTGACTAACACTACTCGACAAAAAATGGGTTCATCGCGTGCTCCTAAAACCAAAAGTATTTTTTAGACTAATCTTCGGCTACTGAACACGAAACTGAAAATCAAAAAATTTTCATGATAATGATAAAGAAATGGGTATCAAATTAAAGAGGAAAATTGTCTCCTTTTAACTAAATTTTCTATTTTGAACTTTCTTTTTTACTTTCTTAGATTTCAAAACCAGAGGAGATCATTTCTTTTATCTATAAAAAAGTATTCGAAAATTTATGATTTTGGAAAATGGTCGAAAACTTCACTTTTTTACAACTTTCATCGTCAGTAACTTCCCCAAATCTCATCTGATTTGGACAATCTATACATCGTTGGAAAGGTTAGTTAAATACCTGAACGACGGGCCACTTGTGTTAGTCGGATGGTTGGTTTAAGAGATATGTGCTCATAACTGAAATAAGAGGGGAAAAACATGTTTTCGAAGATTTTTCGAAAACGCTTCTTAAGAAAATTTTTTGATTTTCAGTTTCGTGTTCAGCAGCCGAAGATTAGTCTAAAAAAAACTTTTATTTTTAGGAGAATTTTTCGTGTCGAGTAGTGTAATTTAGCAAGAAACTGCAGTATTTATAGATACTTTCACTCGAAAATACCAGGCTCCTAACTCTTGACATTTTCGTATGCTGGACGCGTAAAAATTCTAAAATCTGGTTCACCCCTTATTATAATTTTTGTGCAATCATTATCATTTTTGTACACCTAATTGTAGTTAGGTACTATACCTTACTAATAATGAATACTGATAAGTTATATAACAAATGTATATGAAAAAAATAAATTTTATTCAAAATTCAAATATGAAAATGCCAACCATTACGGTTGCACAACACGAAGCAACGTGACGATGTGGTACGATTTAGCTATACCCCACGACACTCGATTACACGCACGCAAGTGCTTGCCATGGAAATTGAGTTTGCTGCATTATTAAAATAAATTAAAATGCTAATGTGTTATGTCAAGACATTGAAATAGTTTTCTATTTCAATGCGATATTAAGCTGTAATATTAATTGTTTAATTACACTGTGCTTGAAATTTATTCTCAAAAATAGTAACAAGCGGGGCACCTACTGAGCGACTTTTCTATAGGTATACTGCAGTGGCGTATCCAGGATTTCATGAAGGGGGGGGGGGGGAGATATTGGAAGAATTATTCAACATCTTTTTATACTTTTTTCAATATGGTTTACTCTTGTTTCCAACAATTTTTTACGTTTTAAGCTTTGCGTATATTTGTTTTAATTGTTTTTCGCTCAAAGCAAAATCATATACATTAAATTATATATATATCACAGCAGCAAATCATCTACTAAATAATAGTCAAAGGGTGTGTTTCTTTTTGCATATTGAGTTTAAAGTTTGATCAAAACATGGGCTGCATCAGTTCTTGCAAATGCCACGCAAGGCTTGCAATAAGCTCCCTGGTCCAACTGAGAATATGCTAGCCAATTGAATTGACTGAGCCAACTAAATTGAAACCTTAAGCGGCGGTCAGCAAATTTTTCCAATATTGGAAATACTGTGCTACAGTCAGGTTTCCATACATTGGTCATAATTTGCTGTCTGTCCTCTGACGTTAGATTAAGACGCTTCCGCGCAAAGCTCCCAATGTCGTTGCTTAACCCTTTCCGGAAATTTGTACGATATATCGTAAAATTTTTTCCAAGATTTTTTATTTGACAACGAACGCATTTTTATGGAACGGCTTTTTAATTCTTATTAAGTAGGCTGTGTTGTATCAGTCTGTTTAAAAATATAAATCATTATAGCCGTGGCTACACAGTATGAGTGTGTTTTGTAAGCAGCTTTTTGCAAGAATTTGAAAAACCAGCAAATGACGTAGCTTCTGCGGAAGAATTTTTAAATATGTAATACTTTTTGGTAGCAAAAAGGTAAACAATTTCAAAGTTTGAATCTCAGTTGATTTATAGAACTTACAAAATTTAACATTTTTTGCGTCTAAATATTTTTCCCGAGTCTTTAAAACAATTGTACGATATATCGTACAAATGACCACAAGGGTTGCAAAGCTTTGTACGATATATCGTACAAATGGAAGACAAAGGTTGCAAGTTATGGGTTTGGTAATAGAATTTTTGCGATTGCATGCCTGCCCCGCCCATCTGTAAACCACGTGTCTAATAACGGCTATTCGGCAATTTTCGATTAAAAATAAGAATTACTAGACGATTTTGTGTTTTACCGGGTAGACACAGGTTATGTAAGGTTAGACATGCGTACTTGCCACTCCCACTATGATAATAAGAATCGGCTATATTCAGTATTCTTTCTTTCTTTTATATTCTTTCTGTAAAGCTATACGAATTTTAATTGATTCTGTGTTTTATTGAGGGGAAAAGGGCTTTGCAACAACAACAACGGTTGCATAAGGCCGCATAAATGTGACTCAATTGTTCACATATATAATTTATATAAGTTTCGATCAAAATGAAATCACGTTTTTTTTTTTGTTGTTATAATTTATGTTTTCTATCAAAAAAATCAATGAACTGTTCATAAAACTTAAAAAAACGAAACAAAAATTTCACGGAGTTTTACTCCTTTGCGGACCATTGTACGATATATCGTACAAAATTGATTGAGCTGTTATTCTCAACCTAAATGATTTTTTTTGATATTTTGTTGTATTTTATTGCTAAAATGTTCAATGATAGTCGATATTTTGAAAGAAAAATTTGTATCTCAATAAATGCGGAAATTGACCGGAAAGGGTTAAGACAGACGACTGATCGCTCACGCAATGACTAGGAGGCAGAATAATTTCTGCAGCCGCATTTGTTTCTTCTACCGACTTTCTCCTCTTTAGCGCAGATTCCGTAGAGCTATGACCTCGTTTGAAAAAGTTTCTAATGTCCATCCTTTTTTTTGTATTTTTTTCTTTATATTTCTTTGTTTTGATAAAACACTCAAATGAACTTTCACTACTCACAATGATATTTGGAAATCCAATAAGAAAAAGAAAGCATTTTACACAGCTGACTCAGGGTTGCAAACGATTTTCTTTTTCGGCGATGCCAAATTTTGCTGAAGACAAAATGATGTACATTTTTTAAAATATAAAAGAACTACATATTTTTTTAATCGTCCGACCAAGGGGGGATCTATCCCCCTAATCCTCCCCCCCCTGAATACGCCACTGGTATACTGAGTTCAGATCCACCAGGCGTTTGGCTGGATTGGCTCAGTTTAAGAGAAATCCGACTTTGAATTTTGCTCATTTCAGTCGGGTTCGTCGCTTAAGTCTTCGAAAGTTTACATGCTAATTGGTCCTAAATCGTTCTGAATATCGCTTTACTGTCTAAGTTTGTAGATATTTTAACAACCAACAAATTTGCTTAAGACACCAATACAAAAAATACATTAAAACTCTGTTTTCGACAAAAATGTCCCAAAAACCCCACTTTTTCGGCGATTTATTGAAATTTTCCGTCTATGAAAGCCAAACTGTAAGGAATTTCCCTTCCATATCTCAAGAAAAAAACAAAAGACTTTTTCCCACGATTCAATAAAAAAAATTAAACGCCCAATCTTGATTTCAATTCAAATTTGAAGTATATTGTAACGATAAGACAGTTTGTCGCTGTGCAAAGCAACCCTGTCGCTACGCGCCGTGCTATAATTCAATCTGGCAACGACGGCCGCGACAATGATGGCAACTTTTAGTCCAATCTGGCAATGATGGTCGCGATCATCATGGAAACCTTTAGTCCACTCCGGAATGTGCGAGAACGATCTGCGCGATGGCCGGACAGGTATAAAAGACAGCCGGGTGCGGCGCAGCGAGTCAGTCTGATTTTGACTAGTGAAGGTGCCACACGGAGTAATTAAGAAAATAATTAAGTGTAAAGACCGTAAAGTGTGAAAGTTGTGAAATAAAGTGACTGTTGGTTTATTTTATTGACTGCGTTTGAGAAATTAAGTGTGTTTTTATTTTAAATTGCACAATCCAGAGATACGTACTAGCCCACTAGAACTGGTATTCGTAACAATATTCTTTGCAGAACTTTGAAGTATGGAACATATATTTTATTGTTTATTCTGTTTCTTCTTCATCTTCTTGTTGCAAGTTCCAGCAAATGTCCCCTAGGAGAGCGTCGAGCTTCTTGCCACTGTACCAGTGCTCGAGTCTTGCCGTCACCTGATGAAAACGTTCGCCGTGCTCATCGGATTCGGTTGGTGATTGTTCGGCATATTTGTCCATATGGCAATGTAAAAAATGAATTTTCAATGACATTCTTACATTGATATTGTGGAAAGCATCAAGCATGTTTTCAATGTGCATGAGAAAATTTTCGTCGCGATGTATTCCAAGTACATTTTCAATTACTGCTTTGACACAATCCCAAGCCACTAGCTTCAAATCAGACAGACAGGCTTCAAATCGTTGATCCTTCATCAAACGTCGAATATCAGGTCCATTGAGAATGCCTGTGATTAAATTATTCGAAAATAAGTGTTAGATACTACCACAGAACAAACAATATACAGAATGCGCATCTGGTGTAAAGAAAATTTTCTTTGCGGGTTCCAGCGGTAGGGCCCGTTTGTGGATGCGGGGGAAGCAGTAAAGGGTACGAGAACGCACAGAGCGCGAGAGTGTAAAATGAGAAGCTGTGAGAGCGAAAAATCAAATTTTCGGAGAGCAAACAGATAAAAGTATTGAACGCATGCCGGTGTACAAAACAGTAACGCACCATCTATGTGGTTGTTGTTGTTGGCCAACAAAGCGATGTGCCGCATGCATGTTGATGGAGGAAACGCGTATAGGGGAAAGGCGACAGCCTGTGGTTGTTGTTGTTGCTGGCTAACAACTGAAGTTAGAATAAATTTTTGCTTTGGCTGATTTCTGTAAGAAGCTCAGCGACTCACAATACTACGATAAAAAAACCGCCAATTGTGGGAATAAGTCAGGGAATAAGTTTCGTTAAAATAACCAGAGTTTTTTACGATTTTAGGATTTTAAGTTTTCGGGGTTTAGTTACATTTTTCTATTCTGAGGCCCATGAACAATGCTTCCTGAGAAGAACTAAGATCATAAAATCCAAAATTGTGTTTTTATGATCAGGACATGTGGAAAACCATTGTGGTGTAGCATTTTGACATTTAACTTTTATTAAATTGTTTATGCCTACAATTTGTGGCTGTTTTGCAAAAATGCTGCGGAAAATTGAAATAAGTACTTTGCTTATCTCTAATAGAATTTGCGATGGACTAATAAGATTGCCGAAATCTTTGAGAGAGTTAAAGTTTTTGTGAAATATGAAAAGTTCACTAGGAACTGTTAGTACCTCATCTTCTTTTCTCAATTCACCTGCACATGTTTCACAGTTTATTTTGGGAAGTATTTTGTAAACAACATAACCCAAAAAATATCTTAAAGACGCTAAATCAATGGTAAATTCAAAAACAGTTCTGAAAATTATCATTTAATATAAAATCGGCAAGGATGGCTGTATTATTATCCACTTCGAAATCATCGGTTTGACTAGTTTCTTCGTTATGTTCAGGAGCTGAGTCGAGATTTAATACGATATTAGAAAGCGTTTCAAACGTAGTATCATTTAATTCTTCACAATTGCTGTAGGAACTCAAATGCACAATTTTGGCGGCCATTAAGCGTGCTAATATATTATTAATATCAGCCACTGATGGATTTATATTATTACCACCTTTTTGTCGTAGTATAGAAAACATATTTTCAAGTTTGTCTTGGTTTAATGTTCTTGTCATCCAAAAACAAATTTCTGATTTTTTCTCAAAAAGCTCGTCTACTAATAGCAAAACAGCTTTTAGAGCAGTGATGGGCACTAACACAACCACGCATTTTGGCAATGTATGCGTGAAAAACACTGCACAAAATTAAGGCGTAAATTTGTTTAGCTCTAATATTTTAACTTGAAAAATATTGCTAGCGTAAAAATATCAAAACGGACGGACAAATAACGGACAGGTATAACAGGAACTAAAAAAAAGGAAAAGAAAAAAATTTGTATTTCCCATTCAACCTTAAACATTTTCTGATTTACATGAATATTCAGTGTACACAAAAACGTAAATATTCGCAGTATGCGAGCCGCAAACGAGCATGAAGTTGCTTGCATGAAGTGTGACACGACACTGAAGCTGAGCTCGGAACTTCGCTGCTTTGTATTCGTATACACGAGTAAGCGTCGCTGCTACTCGCGAGTAGCAGCGTGCCCTTCTATGTTTTAGAGTAAGTTTCATCCCATCTATGATAGAAAAAATACTTTTTCTTTTTGTCAACAAATGAGATTTCATCCAGGTATTTAAGGAAGAATTTTATGTACTCATGTGATAAGCTGTTGAGTTGAATCGCAGATCTGTAAACATGTTTGGAATATAACGATCCACTGTTTAGGCAATCAAATATTTTGTCAATATTTTTTATAAAGCTGGCCGTAGATAAAGCCAATTCTTTAGAGCAACTTTTGAAACCTATAGTTTCTGCAGTTGCCCTAATAGCAGCTTGAACAGTCCTGCTGAAAATTTGGGTTGCCAGTTTTACTTTCATTTTCTCGAAAGAATTTGGGAAAATGTGTTGGCTGGTTAGTTTAGGACACACTTTTGTTTTTGATTTAAGTTCCATTTCATTCCATTTCCTGAACTACCCTAAAACTAGCAATTCCATTTGGTGTAGCTAAGTCGCATTTGAGCCAGCCATTTCTCAATGATTTAACAAGGTGCGGGAAATCATATATGCAGAACACTTTTCCATCATTATACATGAAAAAAGGCCTTTCCAAAGTTACACTCATATCCGAAAAGCACTTCCTATTGGAAGACCCTTGGTCACAAGTTATAACTTTTACTGTGATGCCAAAACTATTGAGAATTTTTAAATTTTCCAGAATTATATTTTTTAACATAATTGCAGAAAGTCCGTTTTTGGAAACAAAGTAATTTAGTACCAATGACCAGTTAGAAAACATTAATTTGACCATAAAAACTTGGAACTAGCCTCGTAAATATATCTGTAAAAATTTTAAATTTGGATCAACCACGTCGGAAACAATTGCAATAAATTCAAAATTGGAATCAACCACGTCAAAATTTAGACAAATAATTATACTTGGAACTAGCCTTGCAAATATAGGGTGTTTTTTTTAGAGGTATAGAACTTCGAATTGAAATAAAACACAAGAAAATCGTTTTAATGTCCATCAATTTGGCTTTATTGGAAGGATAATTTTATGCCATTAATGTTTAAATATGATTTCGGGCATGTGGCCGCCGCGGCTGGCTCGAATAAAGCCAATTCTACAGGTCCAATTTTCAACCACTTTTTCGAGCATTTGGGGCCGTATGTCGGCAATAACGCCACGAATGTTGGCTTCCAAGTCCCCTAACGTTTCTGGTTTGTTGGCGTAGACGAGCGACTTCACATATCCCCTAAGAAAATAATCCAATGGTGTCAAATCACACGATCTTGGTGGCCAATTGACAGGTCCATTCCGCGAAATTATGCGCTCATCGAATGTTTCCTTCAATAAATCGATTGTGACGTGCGCTGTGTGGCATGTAGCGTCATCTTGTTGGAACCACAACTCATCCACATTCATGCCATCCAATTCGGGAACAAAATAGTCGATTATCATGGCTCTATACCGGTCTCCATTAACGGTAACTGACTCTCCAGCATTATTTCGGAAGAAGTATGGCCCAATGACTCCACCAGCCCATAGAGCACACCAAACAGTCAGTTTTTGTGGATGTAATGGCGTCTCAAGGGTCTCATGTGGATTCTCTTCACTCCAAATGCGGCAATTTTGCTTGTTGACGTAGCCATTCAACCAAAAATGAGCCTCATCACTGAACAAAATTTTGCGATGAAAATCAGCATCGAGATCAATCTCATTTTCGGCCCATACACCAAAATCACGACGCATTGCATGGTCTCGCGGCTTTAATTCTTGCACAAGCTGGATCTTGTAAGGTCGCAAGCCAAGATCTTTGCGCAAAATCTTCCATAAAGTTGATGGAAAAAGCTCCAATTGCTGTGCACGGTGGCGAATCGATTCATTCGGGTCCTCTTCAACATTTTGCTCTACAGCGGCAATTGTTTCTTCGGTGCGCACTGTTCGACGTCTCTGCGGATGCGTATTATCACATAGAGTAAACGTAGTGCGAAAACGACCCATGGTTAACCGAATTAATTGCTCTGATGGACGATTATATCGACCATAAAATGGACGGAGCTTGCGGTAAACTTCGCGAACTGAACCATTTTTTTCGAAATAAATTTGCACGATTTGCAAGCGTTGTTCTTTTGTCAACCTGTTCATGATGAAATGGCAAACCAAACTGAACATAAATGACATTAGAGTTGCCAGATTTGACCACAAATTGCCAGTTTTATCTCTATTCGAAAAACAAACCTCTAAAAAAAACACTCTATATTAAAAAATTCACCGTACGGAAAAATAAGAGGCAAATACCAACTGCCCAACTGCTACGTGCAAGAAAAGCTCCCAGTTCAGTATTCGCATTTCGTCGCCGTAGAAAACGAATGTCGTATGCTCCATTGAATTTAATAGCACATACGACAATCGTTTTCATCGTATCATATGTTCCAAAAAATATCATTAATACACAAAAATATCATGATTCTGTAAATCCTTGAAATAAGGCGAAGCTGTACCAAAACGTCGTCAGTACAGCATTCGATGTTCGGTTTGTCCGAGAGCAAAAACCTTATACGACTTGCGAAAAATGCGCTAATTTTGAGACCCTTGTAATTCGCTCCTCTTTCAGGGTAGCTACCAAAAATTTAATGTCACATAACTATATGTATTTCCTTTTTAAAACAGACTATGTTTTTTGGAAAATTATATACAGAAATTTTTTTAAACCCCATTATATGAAGTCAACTTATAAATATCGGTACTTTTCGTTTATTTTTGTTATATTTGATATTTTCTTTTACAAATTGTTTGCACATGAAGTGCTTTTGTATTTTCTTGCGTAAAAGTAAATGAAGAATAATAAAAAATTGCTATCTTTTATATTTGTGTTGTTTCGTGAGGTTGCTGCTATATAAAGTTGTGGGGTATGTCATACCCCACCACACCAATAACGTAATTTTTTTCCACCACACCAACGCCGGGTTAAATTACGAATATGATCATTGCCAACCGAGATTCGTATTCGTCTTGTCCACCGCTTGCCTCGTGACGCGCTAGAGAAACATGATTTAAGAGGTAACACCACTCAGGGCCGTTTTCTCAACTAACCGATAAAGTGACCTTTAGTTGTCGTGACCTTTAGTTATTCCTCACTTTAAAGTGCCCGATAATTATTTTCGTTTTCTCAACTGCCTGATAAATATAAATTTAACGAGTCTGATTTTTTGGCAACTCTGGTCTACGATGGGCAGCACTTGGCGGCGCAATCAGCTGTTTTTGAAAAATTATAATTATTTTTGAAGGAAAGAAAAAAATGTTGCCTGACAAAATCTTGCTGATGCTTTTACTGCCAAAACGGGCGTGTCGCGACGTTGGAAATCGTTGAGGGTCAGGTTCGACAGCTTGAATCGCAAGTCCAAGCTGGAACTTGCAGCGGAGAAGAGCGAGACGTATCGCACAGGTGGTGGCCCAGCAGTGAAGCAGTGAAATAGTCCAATCGGTTGTTATATATGTTCTATTTGCCGCATTGTGCGACTCCGTACCTTCAAAAGCGTCTTCCAGTGCATGAATATAAAAAACACGCCTATTTTCCATACCGAAAGATCTCAAATTAAAATTTCATTTCAAATTGTAATTTCATTACCAGCTGTTTTTTGTTTGTAAACATGCGACTTCCACTTATAGTTCACTTTAAAGTGTAACAGGCACTCAATCTGACCGGTAAGTTTTATCGGGCCGATAGCTTAACAAGCGTTTGAGAAAACGAAAATGCGTTTATTGGCCCAATAAAGTGAACTTTAAAGTTAAAGGTAAGTTGAGAAAACGGCCTTAAGATTTTAAAAAAAATTAGTTTTTGTCGGTGCCTCAGAGCCATAACAAGATTTCCCATATTTCTCACACTACAACGAAATGCTCTTTTTTCTTTGCTCTTGCAGTTGCAGTTCTTAATTTTATGTCTAATTTAAAAACTAAATCTAAATATTATTGTTTTCCTTGCTGTTTTCTGTAATAATTTCTTCTTTCTTCCAATGTTCTTGTTACTTTAACAAATATGCTTCATTCTACTTTCAATTCACTTTTTTACTAATGGCTGTGAAAGTCCAAGCTTGAAAACTATGTGATATTGGGAATGTTTTTGTTTCGCTCTTACGCATGCATTTGGTGTTAAGTATTTAAATGTAAACTATTTTTGTTACACTTTGTTTTACAAATTGATGGGCACAAAGCCAGTTTTAAGTTAAAATATGCATATATTTTCTTTACATTATTGAACATTGAGTTTTAATAGGTATTGTGTATTATATTCGAAAATGTGCTTTTATAAGAAAGCCGACGTATCTGTTTTGCTCTTACCCAAAAAGTTTGGGAATTTATTTGTCTATGTATTAGTGTTAGCCCAACATTTTTTAAAAGCATCAGTGACTCGGTTATCTCTACCTTGCGGGGTGGTTTAGGGTGTTGTCATATAGCAACAACCACATCGTTCCACCGTAATAATTACTTAAACCTAAAATTTGTTACGCATAATTGAAAATCAAATAATTACGTTATTTACTTTAGCCACAATAATTAAAAAAATGTCTTCAAATTGAAGTTGAAATTAAAAATTCCTTTTTTTCCTCTTTTCAACCCAAATATTCAGGGGTGGCTTTCCATAATAAGATTTCGAGCAAATACGTGTATCGAACTATCATTTTTGCTTTCTGTAACACAAAATGTCGTCTGGTCGCATCCAAGGTATATTAACCAAGGTTTCTATAAGGTTTCTATTCTATAAACCTTGTATATTAACAAGGTACGCCAGGCTGAGAGAGCCGTCAAAATAAGGGGGCCAAATCAGAGTTGCTTTTTGTTAGGAATGACTTGTTGGTTGCATCTTTTAGGACAAATATTATAATTAAAAGAAAATTCTTGTTTTTAGCAACATATAGTTTTAATAGAATGTCACAAAGATAATTTGGTATTAATTGTTATGTTGCTGAATGTCTTATAAATTCACATGCAGTCGAAATGGGCATCATGTGGAAAGATTGCTTATAGTAGACAGTATTATGCAATAATTTGTATGTAACTTAATCAATAGTAGTCAATACCAATTGCAAAAAAATAAAATAATAGTAAGAAACGCAAAAACAAATAGTAAAATATAAAAAATTTTGACATTGACCACATGATGACTGATTTCAATTTCGGGCATTGACTATTCGTCGCCTGACAAAACGATTGTCGTATGAGCTATTAAAGTCAATGGAACTTATTGCATTCGTCTTTTGCGGCGACTTATTGGTAAAAAGAAACGACTCTTCAATTTCAATTTATTTCATTCTTTCATTTGTATTCATTCAACAATCTATTTTTTTGCGTATCAGGCGGGTGTCATGGGCTATATTTCGCGTATATATTTTTGACAATGTTACCCAAATCTGTACACAAAAGTACAGTTGTACAAACAATATCAACACTAATAGTAGGTTCTTTATTCTACAAAAAGAGCAACCGTTCACAAATAAGAGCGTGAAGAGAGACATTTAAAGCTGCCGCTCCCAGCCTGGCGTACCTTGTTAATATACCTTGGTCGCATCGAACGTTCGATAGAAACTGTTCAATAGCACTCTTGCTCTCGTTTTGCCATTTCGTTTTTTATTTAAAATTCTCTTCAACGTTCAACTCTGCTAGACGCCAAAAAAAAATTGGATTCTGGATTCTGGCGTTTGCAGAGTTGTGCAACAAAATAGCGAAAAGGTTGTATAATTGCACATACTGTAGTGCTAAGATATATAATTTTCAACTCGATAAAGCCGTTTTTCGTCTGTCCGTTAAATAAGTAGAACTAATCTGATGCCACAAATTAATAAATTGTGTCTTAGCAATCACAGCCCTAGATGCGACATATTTCGCACCTACATACACTAGTCAGAATAAGTTTGCGTACAGGCAAGTCAAAATTATGTTATGATTAATTTTGACCTCAAAAATGGGTTCTGTTTATAAAAACGTATCCACATTTTTCATATATGCCTTAACTGCTTTTTTTGTTCTGTTTCAGATGAATTAAAATAATACTTTTCCATGTATTCGTATTTATTGACCATATACTCACAAAACGGTGCAGAATAAGTTTGCGTACAAAACTAATAACGGGAATTCCATTGAACAGTAAACGGACTTGTAAATTATTTGGAACCGTATATGTGCTTGGAATTTTATAGAAAGCAATAGAATTCAACAGAAAAAATTAATTCAATTCAATTCAACAGAATTTATTTTCGGAATTATGCCCATACCGATTTATTTTGTAAACAATTATTTTGCAATATTTTTTTTCCTGGACACTAATTAGCAGTTAAAAATGGACGACTACTTGTGAAAAGCAGACGGCAGCCTAAAAAAATCGACTGTACAATTTTCCGAGGATTAATCTGCCCATCTCTGACATAAACAAAACAAACAAACAGCTGATTGATTTGAAAATTATTGCCTACTTTACGGGGTCAAGAAAACAATTGTATTCTATTGCTGCTTGGTTCTTGAATGTTCAAAACATCAATTACAAACTGAGCAGCAACTTTATCGAGCCGGTAACGACTATAGAAGTCCTCGTCATCGATCTCGAAGGAATCGATCCGGCTTTCATATACTTTTCGCCGTCTCAGCACAATGTCGTCGTTCATAATATTGAAATCTCTTTCAAGTTCCTCGAAATGAAACATTTTACTTCGATTTATTTCGTTTTTTGAATTTAGAGTATTTTGACAAAGTGACATTACTGCTCATTTTGACTCATTGCTAACTGGTTTAGCAACAGCTTTTGCTTATTTTAAAGTTAGAGTATATGGTTGACTTAGAGCCTACTTTATTTAAAAGTATACTTTATTGATCTTAAAGTGTACTTTATTTCGACTATGACTATGCGCCAATATCTTCAGAAATGTACACAAATATTTTATAAAACCCAGTAGCAGTGACTTTATAAGAATAGTCCTTAACAAAACATATTTGCCCTACATAACAGCATGTAAGAAGCCCATATTTAGCTTACTTACAAGGCGCACAGAATTGCTTTCGTAAAAGAGTCCATCAAAAAGTCTAGAAAACCGGATTTCCGGGACGAAATGTTGTTATCTATAGAAAGTGGGACGATTCATTATTATCTGATAGTGGTTTGGCATATTTGACATCAAAAGGCATCAACTAATTTGAAGAGGATCCTGTTAATAACAAAAATCTGAAATTAACAGTGAAGCATAGCATATGTGGGGATATGGTATGGGGCTGCATGTCAGGAAAAGGAGTGAGCAGGCTGTTTTTTTTTATTCAGAAATGCTTCCGGGGGTTATTTACATATTGTAAAAGCTTATGTAAGCCAAGGTTTCAAAACTTTGGATCAGATTCCAACATTTATTTTCAACCTTAAGGCGCAATGCATACGATGTGAAGCTATGTTTGCTATTAACAGGCTCAACAAAGTTGAAAAGTTCCTCCCTAGTCACCTAACGTGCATCTAATTGAGTATGTAAGGGGTTTACTTGAACCCTGAGCCCAACAACACTCCATCTAGATATAAAGATATAGTAAGCCAATATAACAATTCAAGGACATTACAAAATAACCGCTGAAAAAACACCGAATTTAATAAAATTTACGCTGAAACTTCTGCAGGGAGTTCAAGCGAGAAAAGCATATTCACAAAGTTATTAATTTTTGGGCAAAACTTAGTTTCAATTAAATTTTAACTACATAAACTTGTCTTGTACCACAGAACAAACAGTATACAGAATGCGCATCTGGTGTAAAGAAAATTGTCTTTGCGGGTTCCAGCGGTAGGACCCGTTTGTCGATGCGGGGGGAAGGGAAGGGGACGAGAACGCACAGAGCGCGAGAGCGTAAACTGAGAAGCTGTGAGAGCGGTGTATGAAACAGTGACGCACCACACACTGTGGTTGTTGTTGTTTGGCAACAAAGCGATGTGCCGCTTGCATGTTGGTGGTGGCTCGTGCTTGCTCTCTGCTTGCTTTTTTACAAACAAGAACAAGAAGTGGACAGGTAAAGTTTGCATAGAAAAATTGATTGAGCGATCGCCAAGGCGCATAAATAAGGTGGTAGCACTACGGAAAAAACTAAAATTCAATGGATTTTATTAGTTCTTTTGGTCTGCTTGTAAAAAAGAAGTTGTAAAAAGTAAAATGGCTACAATGAAAATAAATATATGTTTAAAAATATTGGAGCAACCAATGCGCATTAAGAAAGTAATAATAAGTGGAAAAATATTGTTACAATGTTGTGCCAATAATCAAAGAATCAGTTCTGTTGCTGCAACTACCTATTGAATTTGCCTTGGCGATCGGTTTGCCAAATTAACCACCATTTCAATGTGCACGAGTAAAGCCAAGCTGGCTTGCTGCGGAAAGCAACAACATTGCGTGTTGTTGTCGAAATGAGAATAAAGCACAAATCTATGCGTGCGGTTCCTTTTACATTTTCCTCACTTTTGTTGCTTCCCGCCCGCGTCTGGAATGCAATCGCAAAATTATTTCAGATGCGCCTTCTATCTACTGTTTATTCTGTGCTTGTACGCAAACTTTTTCTGAGGTGAATTCCTAACACATTTTGTTTGTGGCCCTTCTTTTACAATTTGGTCAAGTTTTTGATATTATTAAATTAATGGAATAAAAGAACTAAGTTTCTGTAAGAAATAAAAAATATTTTGTTTTTGAAAAATTACCTTAAGTGACTTATTTTTCATATGAAAAATTACGTACCCCTTGTACGCAAACTTATTCTGACTAGTGTATTTGGATAAGAGCTTTAATGGGCAGTGATATTTATTTATTTTTGTTGTACGTCAAAATTTCATACTTGGCTAGCTGGGCCCCGCGGCTTTGCAGTCTTAACCCATTGTTGACCACGTCAGTTTTTGATTAAAAAAATCAACATGTGCCTAATTACACTGTGCGTGAAATTTGCCCTCAAAAATTTAGACATGGGGGGGACCTACTGGGTGAGTTTTCTATAGGTATACTGAGTTGAGATCCACCAGCCGTTTGGTAAGATTGGCTCTAGTTTATGAGAAATCCGACTTTGAAGTTTGGTAATTGTCGTCAAGTTTGTCGCTTAAGTAGGTCCTAAATCGTTCCGAATATCGCTTTACTGTCTTCGGCAAGTTTGTAGATATTTTAACGACCAACACATTTGCTTAAGACACCAATCCAAAAAAAATACATTTAAACTGTGTAATTGCGATATGTGCATTTTTGAGCGCAGCGCCACGTGGCGTATGAGTGTCATTTAATTATAATTAACACTCATATAATTGACATTTTGTTGCATTAATATTAAGTATTTTCAAAAATGTTGAAGTCAAAAGGCCCATTAAATCATGTGGTTTCACTTTTACTCTAAACAAATTCTTAAGCCTTGATTTATCACGGTAGATTTAGACTTTAAAAAAAGTGTAAAACACGTGTCAAATTATTTCTCACTAAGAATTATATCACCAAGTTTGAAGTCAATGGGCCCATTCATTTATGTTTTTTCACAGTTTCTCGCTACCGCTGACCCCGTCCGATTTTAATATTTGGAAAAATTAAAAACACGTATCGAGTTATTTTACATTTGAAGCACTATCACCAAGTTTGAAGTCAAAAGGCTCAATAAAATTTGTTTCTCCATACATACTTTTAACCCGTCGTTGACCCAGTCCAATTTTTTTTATTTCAATTATTTTTACAATTTTTAAAGTCAAAACGCCCATCGGTTCGTGTTTTTTCGGAATGCCCCTTGTAAACAAACCTTAACCCATTGTTGGCCCAGTTCAATTATGATTTTCGAAAAATTATAAAATACGTGTCGAATTATTTTTGATTTAGAGTATTTTCAGGAAGTTCGAAATCAATATGTCTATTTAATCACGTTTCTTCAAACAACACCTTTACACATGTTTTGCGCCTTTAGACCCCAAATTTCAAAAACCCCGTCTTAGCGGAGGTTCATTCTTCAAGAAGTACCCACAAATTAGAGATTAGCAATGAGTACCGCAATTTTGGATACCACCGCATTAATACTCATTCTTTTTACTACCTACTACCACAGAATAAACAGTATACAGAAGGCGCATCTGAAATAATTTTGCGATTTCATTTCAGACGCGGGCGGGAAGCAGCGAAGATGAGGTAAATGTATATGGAACCGAGAGAGTAAGCGCAAGCGAGCGGAGAGCTGCTTTGCGATCCTCTCTTGCATTCTCGCATTCATTCGATGGATTGGTTTATTCTCATTTCGACAACAACACGCAATGTTGTTGTTTTCCGCAGCAAGCCAGCTTGGCTTTACTCGGGCACTTTGAAATGGTGGTTGTTTTGGCAAAGCGATCGCCAGTCACTTTTTCCTATGCAAATTTTGCCTGTCCGCTTCTTGTTCTTGTTTGTAAAAAAGCAAGCGCAGAGCGAGGACGTGCCGGCGAATTTGTTTATTGTCATTATCAATCGAATCAGCGATTAAGCGATGTGAAAGTGGGAGAGCCGGTAGAAATACATGCACAGAATTTCACTAATATTATTGCAAAATTGCAACCTTGGGGCCTACTAGTAGGCCCCAAGCTTGATCAGGAACGTACTTTTTCCTCCATATAAATTTCTAAAACGGGGTTGCTGTTCTAGTTCATTTCAATTTCCAGTGTTGCTGGTGTGAGTCATTTTTTGTGACCAAAGAAATATTTATTTTTATTTGTATTTTTTTTTGGTGCAATTTCGTAATACGTTTGTATAGAACTAACTATAAAAATATATTATTGCCCAAAAGTGTCAAAAGAACCGTTTGGTATTCTTTTTACTGAATTGGCCCTGTCGTATTCAACGCATTAAGCTTTGTGTTCTTTGGTATATTTTTCAATAATATCTACGTAATGAAACCAAAAAGTTGATATGTTGTGTATTTGATGCAGAAAAAAGCAAATAATTTAAAGGAAACTGGCGGAATTTTAGTTTGCACAATAATCCCTAATATCGGGATAAGAGCGGAAACAGTGAAGAGCTGATCACTGCCAGCACACATAGACTGTGTACGTGAATTGCAAAAAACCCACAAAAATCGGCTTACTCTCCCAGTTTCAATCGCTTAATCGCTGAATCGAATCTTCGAGCTGAATGGTCGTTTTTTTGTTCATGCTGCGCTTAGATTAATTGATATTAAATTTTGCAAATATTTAGACGTGGTTGATCCAAAATAAAAATTTTTATAAATATATTTACAAGGCTAGTTCCAAGTATAATTATTTTTCGCTATTTTTTTGACGTGGTTGATCCAAATTAAAAATATTTATAGATATTTTTACGTAGTTGATCCTTTCTGGTCATTATATTACCTTTGATTTGGCATATTCATTGACTTTATTAGGTTGGGGTTAGGTAAGACAGGCGGCTTGCTGGTTCTCAGCAAGTACACTCGGAGGCCCCAAAGGCCCATTGTGATGCCCGATGAGAGTGTGGCAAGCCCTTGTCATCCTGTATTCGGTGCTGGCTGAAACCAACCTGAGCGTCGAATGAATCTGGCAATATCCTCCAGTGGCGTGGTACAAACCAAGCCCAAATCGCCCAGCACTTTGCCCCCTAGATACCGGTGGCGTATGCTGTGAAGCGCAGGGCATTCGCATAGGAGGTGCTGCACAGATTCAATTTCCTCCTCATCTTCGCAGCTGCGACAGTAGTCTCGATGGGGCAGACCGAGTCTTTCCGCAAAAATGCCGATGGCGCAGTGCCCCGTTAAGACCCCCGTGAGAGTACGAAGTGTTGATTTGCTAAACCGTAAGAGTTGCAGTGTTCTCTTTTGGTCCAGTTTCGGCCACAGCGCGCGTGTGATCCTGCAGTCAGGCCGAAGGCTCCATTGATCATTGGTGCGCTTGATTGCCTTCCTGTCCAGATCAGTGTAAAAGTCCTGAAGTGGCGGGTAGATTCCTGCCACCATGCTCGTATCCGTAAGCTCCGATCCTTTCCGAGCCAGTTCATCCGCTCTTTCATTGCCAGGAATGCCTTTGTGACCAGGCACCCAGCAGAGTGTGATATTGTGGTCCCGGATGCCATACAGAGACTTACGACATTCCATTACTGTCTTCGATTTTACAGTGTGAGAGGCCAGTGCTTTGATTGCCGCCTGGTTGTCTACACAGATGATCAGGTTGGATGGAGGCAAGTCCAGTACTCCGATCATGTGTGCAGCCTGGTTTATGGCGTATACCTCGGCCTGGAAAACACTGCACCGATCAGGTAATTTAAATGACCTGCTTAGTGACAGTGCATCCGAAAAAACCCCCGCACCTGTCCCGCAGTCCATTTTCGAACCGTCGGTGAAAATTGGGATCTCGTACTCCCCTACGGCAGTGTTGGTATCCCAATCCTCTCGGGTTGGAAAGTGAGTTCGATAGGTGTTATTGAAGCAAAGAGTCGGTACCATGTAGTCACATTCAAAGTTCGGGTACCCCTGAACTACCCGTAGTAGTATTGAGGCATGACCCATCGTGTGTGACTTGAAACAGCCCCCAGCACAAAGCCTGAGAGCAGTTCTCGAAGCCGTGCACGTAATGAACGTGTCCAGTGGTAAAAAATTCAGCATAATTTCGAGTCCCGCCTGGGGTGTTGATTTCATGCATCCAGTTATCCCCAGACAGGCAAGTCTTTGTACCCTGGTTAGAAAGTCGAGGTAGGACTTCTTGTCCACAGCCTCCCACCAAACCAAGGCACCGTAGCACAGTATGGGTCTTACTATCGCCGTAAACATCCAGTGTATGATGTGCGGTTGTAGTCCCCATTTTTTGCCGAACATCCTCTTGCAGGAGTAAAGAGCAATTCTCGCTTTTTCCGCCCTGACCTCCAAGTTCCTTTTCCAGGATAATTTAGAGTCAAGGACAACCCCCAAGAATTTTGCCTCCTTGGAAAGGTTTAGAGCTTTTCCGTTCATTTTAGGTGTGGTAAAGCATGGAACCTTGTATCTTCTGGTGAATAGTACGAGTTCGGTCTTTGAAGCGTTGACTCCTAGCCCGTTTTCAACTGCCCATCTCCTAAACTCATTCAACGCCGACTCCATGAGTTCGCTAACTATCGGAAGAAATTTTCCTGTTGTTAGTATAACCACGTCGTCCGCATAGGCTGTAATTCGAATGCCTTTGGATCTCATCCGCAAGAGTATTTGATTAATGACCAGATTCCAAAGCAGGGGCGAGATAACTCCCCCCTGCGGTGTGCCTCTGGTCACACGTTTCCTAGCAGATGTGTTGCCAAGGGTTGAACTGATAACCCTGCACATCAGCATGTTTTTGATCCACAGGTTAACCTTGCAAATTGAACCCGTGTACGCCAGAGCAGTGTAAATGGATTCAATTTTGACGTTGTTAAAAGCTCCCTCCACGTCTAGAAACGCCGCAAGGGCGTACTCTTAATGCGCGAGAGCTTTCTCCACGGTGCCGACTACTTCGTGTAGCGCCGTGTCCACCGACCTACCCTTGCAGTAGGCGTGTTGTGCGCTGCAGAAGTTTTGCTTATTTAGCATACTTCTGATGTAAAGGTCGATTAGTCGTTCTAGGGTTTTCAATAGAAACGATGATAGACTAATCGGCCTGTAGTCCTTGGGGGTTGAGTGATTTGGCTTCCCGACTTTAGGAATAAACACCACTCGTACCTCCCTCCACTCCTCCGGGATGTAGCTCAAGGCTAAACACCCCTTAAAAATCCCTTCTAGCCAAGGAATCACCAAATACTTTGCCTTCTGCAGCATGATAGGATAGATACCATCCGGTCCCGCTGCTTTGTAGGGTTTGAATGAGTCTATCGCCCAAGCTATCTTCTCTTCCGTAATTATGCTGCTGATGAGCCCCTCCGCCTCCAGACTAGAGGGATAGGTATCCATCGGAGTGGTGCTATCCGCATCTATACAGCTCGGGAAGTGTGTGCTCATGAGCAGCTCGAGAGACTCCTTGCTATTGCTTGTAAAGGTGCCATCTGGTCCGGCTAGGAGGCCCGGTGTACTCGCCTCCTTGGCAAGAACCTTCCGAAGCCTGGCAGCCTCGCCCACGCTAGACACTTCTTCACAAAAACTCTCCCAAGAGTCCCTTTTCGCTTTTTTAATCTCCTTTTTGTACTCGTTGAAACTGCGACGATATGCGTCCCAGTCGCCTATACTCCTACTTCTTTTGGCCCTATTAAAGCTTCCTTGTTTCGGTCCGTAGTTGTTTGAGCCCTAAAGACCACCATGCAGAAGCACGTGGTCTTGAGGGTCTACTAAGTGGACACGATTTGATGAAAGCCTCCGTAAGGGCGCCTGAAAGCTGCCTCGTTATCTCCTCCACTCGGGCTGTATCGAAGAGTTCTTTCCATGTTGGTGAAGGTATTAGTCGATTGGTCCACGAGTGGAAGGCGGTCCAGTCTGCTTTCCTGGGGTTTCTACAAGGTGTTGGCCTGTGCCTTTCGAAGTCGATCTGAAACAGTATCCTGTAGTGATCGGAAAAGGAACACTCCGAGGATACGTGCCAGTTCGAAACCCTTAAAGAGTCTGAATCTGAGACAAGCGTTAAGTCAATGACCTGTTCCCTGGTCCTATTAATGAACGTTGGGTGATTCCCTCTGTTACTTATAATAAGTCCAGTAGATAAGATGTACTCAAAAAGAGACTCACCCCTTTTGTTGATATCCGTGCTGCCCCAGACAGTGTGATGGGCATTAGCGTCGCATCCCATAATGACCCCCAGCCCGGTCGACCTGGCTCTGTTGACGAGGCGTCTGAAGGCCGGAGGTGGCGGGTCATCCTGTTCATATGGCATATATGCGGCTGCTATGAGAAAGTGTGAGTTTCCCACACGTTCGCACAACGCCACTGTGAGGTCTCCGTCACAATCCTGAGGTGAGAGAAAAACGTTTATCGACTTGTTGGCCAAAATACATGTTCTCACCTTACCTTCGCTCGGCGGCACGAGAAGAGTATAGGATCTAGACCCTAGACCATGAACCTTACCTTGCCTAAGCCAAGGTTCCTGGATTAGGGCCAGATCCACGTTCTTCTCTGCCATAAAAACCAGCAGGTCCTCGCTGGCGGCCTTAGAGTGATGCAGGTTTATCTGCACCACCCTTAGCTGTCGAGGCTTCACCACTGTTGTTATTCGGGGGGGGGGGCAGGAACATTCTGAGCTGTCCTACCCCGAATCGAACCACACCGTCCCGCTGACGAAGAAGCTGGAGGGACTCTGGACCAATCTTTACCCAGAGATCTTTTCCAGCGCCTTTGTCTCTGGCACGGCCTCGGGTTATAACCCAATCGCTCGCCTTCAGGTCCGAATTTTGGAGCTTCAGCAGGTCGAGAATGTCCTTGTCCTCTATAATTGGAGGAGGAATCCATATCCTGCCAATCGTCCTAACAGGGATGTCCTTCAAGGACACGACATCCAGCTTGGCTCCCGGCCACAGTTCCCCCTGTCCTCGAATACACTCCGTCAGGAATTCTCGGGCCTGGCTGTTGCCGCAGCCAATGACCTTCGTACCCCTGATCCACCGAGCGCCGTCAAACATGCCGATAGCTGGATCGCTTGTGGCCTGGTTCATAGCACTCAGCAGAGCCCGAATGATTTTCTCCTCCAGAATGAGCCAGTTATCAGTCGTCATCTTTCCTTCCGGGTGCTGACGATCAATAACGGCGATCTGGAGTTCGGGAGCCGAGGTCAGACTAGCAGAAGGTTTAAGACGTTTAGTCGATGTTGTTTGCACCGTGTCACCAGACCGCTGGCGCTTGTTCGACATGCCGGCTAACGTTCCACTGTCTGTTGCGGCATCCTTCGAAGTGGATGGTCGCGTGTTAAAAATACCCGCCTTTGGCTGGTTACTAACACTGCCCGAGGGCCTTTCCGCCGCGGATTTCATCCTTTCGGACGAAGTCTTCGCCTCTTCGGAGGCTTTCGACGGCTGTGCCTGTACTGCAGCAGCGTCAAGAGTGGCACCGAGCTCGTACCTACGTACGTAGTAGGTGTGCTTCTTCCGTAGCCTTTTCTCCCTCTGCGATAGCGAGGCTGGGTCACGTGCACTCAGTTTCTTCAAAAAGCGTACTGAGGCTTTGTATCCCGTTCTGCGCTTACGCTCCAGTTCACGCTCCGGGTTCCCACCATCCTCCGTTGAGGTTGACGGTTTGATCTCCTCTGACTGAGCTGCCTCACTGCCGGGATCCGCCGTCGGAGCCGAGTTCCCAGCACGGGATAGCACGGCCACATCCTCGTCATCCGTGGAGTAGAGGCCAAGCCCCGCTAGCATAGGCCCGGCGTCTGACAGCTCAGAGTCAGAAGAAGTGAACCGTTCCTGTCGGCTAAGGACCACCCTACTCTTCCGCTCATCCGTATGCGATGATCTGGTGCTTGGCTGCAATATTTCGGCAGAAGAAGCACACTGCCTGAGGGTTTGCTCAGGCTCGCGATTATCGCCCGGCTTGTAGGTGGACATAAGGCTACCTGGAAGTGAATTCGGAATCACATTTATTATTGTAAATCGCGGGATTGTGGAATGAAAAAAGTGGCATCACCGCGTATGCTGAAAATGGGGAAAACGTATAAAATCTCCTCCTGGCACTAGATGGCGGTGTTCGCTGCTTGTTATCGCGATTAATAAGACTCAAGGCGGTTAGATTTTAAATGCTTTATTAACTAAACGTTACAAATTTCCACACGCGTGCGCTCTGCTCTGCTGCCAGCTTTCAACTCCTCTTTTTCTGCTTTTTGCTTATTCTTCTTACTACGCCAGTGCTGCCAGCGCTCGATGCACGAACCAGTGTCGCCACAGTACCCCCCTTCCAGAGAGCGGCAATTTACAAATTGGCGAGCGCGAACGTTACCCTTTTCTTCTTCGGTCCTGGGTATGTGCGCACAGGGTCGACAATCGATGAAAAGGATGGGCGTGACGTGAGGGCAGGAGCGTCCAGAACTGGCTCTGATGATACTGGAGGTGTAGCGGGTGCGTCCGCTGATGCTTCGATGTACGCTGGCACCAGGCGACTCAAACTCACTGATTCCTCTTTACCGTTGACATCCACTAGGTAATATTCCTTGCTGGGGCGAGCAATAACACGATACGGACCATGTAAGGTGACTGAAGCGGAGGTTTGACCTTGTCAACTCTGATGAAAACGTGCGAACTCTTGGGCAAGTCTTTGAATACAAAGGAGCGACGTTTGTCGTGGCGAGCTGCGGGGGTTGGCTGTACGAGCCGCATTCGTTCTCTATGTTTGTCGAGGAAATATATTGGTTCTGGCAGGCACTCTGTATCGAGGAAAAATTCTCCGGGCATCCGAAGCGATGTACCGTAGAGTAGCTCGGCAGCTGAAGCTCCGATATCTTCCTTCAGTCCTGTTCTGAGTCCGAGGAGCACTATGGGCAAAACTCCGGCCCAGTCGTTGGTCTCGTGGCACATGATAGCAGCTTTCAGCGAGCGGTGCCAACGTTCAATCATTCCATTTGAGGCAGGATGGTAAGCCGTCGTCCTTGTCTTCTTGGAACCTATAAGTTTTGTGAGAGCCCGAAAAATTACGCTTTCAAACTGTGAGCCGCGGTCGGTTGTGACGACGACCGGGGTACCAAAACGAGAAATCCAGGTCGAGACAAATGCGTCTGAAACGGTTTCGGCAGTGATGTCGGAAAGTGGAACGGCTTCCGGCCAGCGAGTAAAGCGGTCGATCATCGTGAGCAGGTAGGAAAAACCGCGCGATGGTGGAAGTGGTCCGACCAAGTCGACGTGCACATGATCGAAGCGAGTGTCAGGAGTAGCAAAATCTCCAGTGGGCGGTTTACAGTGCCTTGAAATTTTGCTTCGCTGACAAGGCAAGCATGAACGAGCCCACCGCGCAACATCCGAAGCCATGCCTGGCCAAATATACCTGGTAGCCATCATTTTCCTCGTGACTCTTCCACTGGGATGAGATGGGCCATGAATGACATCGAAGACACATCTGCGAAGAGGCGCAGGGATATAGCAACGGTGAACCTCTGTTGAAACGTCGTAGTAAAGTGGCACATCTGGATCGTCAATCCTTAACTTAACCAGAGTTAAACTGCTGCCGTCTGTGAGAAGTTTTTGAAGCTCATCATCGGAGTCTTGGGCTGCTTTAAGTTCGCTAGGAGTGATAGCGACTGGAACTTCGATTGCCTGAACCCGTGAGAGAGTGTCCGCTGGAATGTTGTCTTCTCCTGAAACATGAACAATATTAGTAGTGAACTGGCTAATGAAAGATAACTGGCGATCTTCTCGGAGCAATGACGACTTAGCGCTGCGTCTGAATGCATAAATGAGCGGTTTATGATCCGTTTTGATGAGGAGAGGGCGTCCTTCGACCAAGTCGCGGAAATACTTGATGGAGCTATAGATGGCTTGCAGTTCTCTGCCATAAGCTGAGTATTTCTTTTGGGCGTCGCTGAATTTTCTAGAGAAGAAAGCAAGCGGTTCCCAGTTGCCGTTGTGAAGTTGCTCAAGGACTGCTCCTATACCAAAATCAGAGGCGTCGGTGCGAAGAGCCAACTGTGCGTCGTCAAGTGGATGCCTGAGAAGGGCCGCACGGGCAAACTGTTGTTTGGATGCGTTGAAGGCCTCCTCAGTTTCGGAAGTCCATTGCACTGGCCGCCGATCTTTCTTTTTGGCACCGGCGATGCAATTGTGGAGTGGAGCTTGGATTTCTGCAGCATGAGGAGGGTGGGGTCGGTAAAAGTTGACCATACCAAGAAATTGACGAAGCTCGCTGACAGTACTAGGTTTGGGAAAATCCTGAATAGCTTTGACGCGCTCTGGTAGAGGCTCGATTCCCTCTGAAGTGACATGATGGCCCAAATAATCAATTTCTGGAACTCCAAGCACGCATTTGCCCGTGTTAATGGACAAGCCGAAGTCTCGCAGACGCTCGAAAACGATTCTGAGGTGTTTGTAATGCTCCTCAGGACTCTGCGAAAAAACTAAGATATCGTCAATATACTCGAAGACGAAATCCAGTCCTCGAAGGCAAGTGTCGATGTAGCGCTGAAAAGATTGCGCAGCATTGCGAAGGCCAAATGTCATAACATTGAACTCGAAATTTCCGAAAGGAGTGATTATTGCAGTCTTCTTCCTGTCTTCCGGAGCGATGGGAATCTGATGGAATGCGCGATGTAAGTCTAGCTTGGAGAAGATCTTGCATCCGCGCAATGCTGATGAAAAATCATGAAGCCGTGGCACGTTGTAGCGATCTGGAATAGTAATAGCATTAAGATTACGGTAGTCACCACAGAGTCTGAAATCCCCATCTTTCTTAGAAACGATGTGCAGCGGACTAGCCCACTCGCCCTGCGAAGGCTGACACAGACCATTATTAATGTATTGCTGGAACTGTGCTTTAGCGATCTTAATCTTGTGAGGTGGTAGACGGCGAGGACGGTGAGAAACCGGCGGGCCTTGCGTGAGTATGTGATGGTACACACCCCGGTCTGTAACTTTAGACAGTTGCGGAGGCCGTGTTACATCAATGAAGTCCACGAGCAAGTCCTGATACGGTGTGGAACGGTCGATCGTCGTCAACGAGGGCAAGTTGCTGGAGATAAGAGAACCACGGACTGAAATACCTGTTGCTTTGTCGGTGACAATTCTCGCTTGGAGGTCTATGACCAGTCCAAAATGGTAGAGAAAGTCAGCTCCTAGAATCGGCTCGGACACGTCTGCTACGATAAAAGTCCAAGTGAAAGGACGTCGAAAACCCAAATCTAATGTAATGGGGACTTGTCCAAATGTTTCGATGCGTTTGCTATTAGGAGTGTAAAGCGCGATAGCTGCTGGTTCTATGAACCGATTGGTGAACGACTTGGGCACGGCAGAAACGTCCGCCCCAGTGTCGGCTAAGAAAACGTGGTGTGAAATGGAATCTCTGAGAGACAAGCGCTTTTTAGTAAGATCACCCCCGATGGCTTGAGTTCGAGGGCACCCCACTAGTTTTCCTGCTGTGCGGAATCTTCCCAAGAGCATGGCTGCTTGCACTTCCTTGCACGTCTTCCGAAACGACTGTGATAGAAGCAATGCTTGCCGGCAGAAGGAGAGCGGCTACGAAAATTCTGCCCCCCTCTGCTAGGGCTTCTGCCGCGTGGTTCAGAGAATTTCGATTCCAACCTGTCGAGGCGGCTGATGATTGCCTGTAGAGGATCATCAGGTGGAGGAGTAGCTGACACTGAACGTTTACCCGTAACTTGGTAGATGGATGGACGGGCAATTTCCAGCATCTTGTCCGCTTGCGCCGCTAGCTGGTCGAGAGTAGAAGCTGCCCCTATTGTCAGGATGCGACGAATGTCGTCAGGCATCTGCTCAAGAAAAAGAGTGCGGAGCAAAGTTTCGTTGCACTGGCCTGCAGAAAGGTTGCGCAGCTGCTGGAGGTAAACGGTGGGTTTTTCGCCCCCCAGGGGGTGGCCGTGAAGGAGGCGTCGGATGTTGGCTTCCTGCGAAGGAGACAGAGCATTTAGGACACGTTGCTTAAGAGTTTCATACTTATCGTGTTCTGGCGGGTTGATTATCAGGTCCCTGCAGAGCGAAACGAGCTTAGCGTCAGAGTTGCTAGCCACATGTTGAAATTTTGACGCATCAGAGGTGATGTGGAACAATGAAAATTTCAGCTCGGCCATGGCGAAGTAACTTTGGGGGTCCTCATGCCAGAAAGGAGGCAGCTTGACAGTGTTGACGGCTCCCACGATGCTGTCATCGGCTTGGTAAAACTCTGCAAGTCGAGGAGCGCGTGGATGAGGCACCGACGCGCCGTCGTCAGGATTGTCGCTTGTAGTTTCCATATCAATAAGATTTTTGGTTTCTTCTGCTACCTCGCCAGCAAAACTTTTGTTGCACTCTGGTTGTTCTCTTGGCGAATGCAGAACTAACATCACGAAAATGCCAGGAGACAAGTGAGAAGGGCGCCAAATTTATCACGCTTGAACACGTTTGTAAACTTGACGCAATGTGGCAACGAGATTTTTCGCCCCCACTCCCACGGTGACTTCTCGGCTCGTAACGCCACGAATAACGGTACTCGGAAGAAAGTTCGCGAACACAGGAAATTTGGCAACGCTGTATGCCGGCTCTAATTGCAATTGAGCCTGCAGCCTTGAACGACGAAGTCTCTGCGGTAGTACGCAACACTACGCCGTTGACTAATCACGAAAAAAAACGTTAAGATCACGTCGGGGTCACCAATTATCGCGATTAATAAGACTCAAGGCGGTTAGATTTCAAATGCTTTATTAACTAAACGTTACAAATTTCCACACGCGTGCGCTCTGCTCTGCTGCCAGCTTTCAACTCCTCTTTTTCTGCTTTTTGCTTATTCTTCTTACTACGCCAGTGCTGCCAGCGCTCGATGCACGAACCAGTGTCGCCACATTGTCAAGCCAGTCGAAAGAACTGCGGCTAGACACTAGATGGCGCTGTAGGTGGTGAGCGGGAAACTGAAACGTCGGGAAAAAGGTGGTGGCGAGGCCCGTGGATCACCAGAAATGAAGGCCTGCAGCTTTGCCGACTTCTCAAAGAAGTTTCAACCACACACAACCACTGAGTTGCCAGATCTCTCCCTCTCCTGACTTTATTAGTATACGAAAAATGGATCCGGCTCCGAGTAAAAATTTACTACCCCGGGTGGGTAAAAATTTAATAAAGTCAGGGCTTCAATGCTGCATAACATGTTGCCGAAAATCTAGACGGGATGATGAAAAACTTAAAATGTTTAAATTTCCGCCCTATGACTCAGCTATGGGCCAAATTTGGCGAGAAAAATGTAGCATTAAAACTAAAGAATCCACCAAACCATTATTTATATGCGTTAATCACTTCCCAAGTTCTGACATTGGGAAAAAATATTTAAAATCTGGAGGAGTTCCTGTATTTAATTTGGAAAATGTTGAAAAAACATGAGTTTTCAGAGCCCGATTGTTCAACTAAAAAGAAACGAAAAAGTGAGTCCGTAGATGAGTATTGTAATAATTGCGAATCATATGCTAAATCCGTAAATTTTTACATCCGTAAAGTATTACAACATTTTGGCAAAATACAGAAACATTAAAAACCAGAAGAAATTACCAAAAAAGTCAGATGTGCTCCAACGTATCGACTCTTATAATAACGTGAGCAAAGAATCAAAGGTATTTTGTAAGCTTCTTCTTAGTTCCCGTCCTAAAGAATATACGGAAGATATAAAAGATTTGGCTCAAAATATTTATTATGTCTCGCAGTCGACATATTAATTTTTAAGAAATAAACTAAATCTACATTTGCCACATATCTCGACTGTTAATCGATGGGCCCCTGTTAAGTTCCTGCAGCCAGGTTTTAAGAACTCTGCTTTTGAGGTTATAAGAAAACGGTGCTTGGATTTGACCCAGAGCGAAAAGAACCACATGATTCTAATAATGAATGAAATGGTAATTAGAAAGGAATTACGATATAATCCTAAATTAGATTTGGTTGATGGGTATGAAGAAAATGGGGTTGAAAGGACAAGCCAAATAGGAAAACAATTATGTATTTTTATGGTCAAATCAATGTTTTCTAACTGGTCATTGGTACTAAATTACTTTGTTTCCAAAAACGGACTTTCTGCAAATATGTTAAAAAATATAATTCTGGAAAATTTAAAAATTCTTAATAGTTTTGGCATCACAGTAAAAGTTATAACTTGTGACCAAGGGTCTTCCAATAGGAAGTGCTTTTCGGATATGGGTGTAACTTTGGAAAGGCCTTTTTTCATGTATAATGATGGAAAAGTGTTCTGCATATATGATTTCCCGCATCTTGTTAAATCATTGAGAAATGGCTGGCTCAAATGCGACTTAGCTACACCAAATGGAATTGCTAGTTTTAGGGTAGTTCAGGAACTATTTGAAATGGAACTTAAATCAACAACAAAAATGTGTCCTAAACTAACCAGCAACAACACATTTTTCCAAATTCTGTGTTGTTGCAGGACTGTTCAAGCTGCTATTAGTACAACTGCTGAAACTATAGGTTTCAAAAGTTGCTCTAAAGAATTGGCTTTATCTACGGCCAGCTTTATAGAAAATATTGACAAAATATTTGATTGCCTAAACAGTGCATCGTTATATTCCAAAAATTTTTACAGATCTGCGATTCAACTCAACAGCTTATCACATGAGTATATAAAATTCTTCCTTAAATACCTGGATGAAATCTCATTTGTTGACAAAAAGAAAAAAGTATTTTTTCTAGATGGGATGAAACTTACTCTAAAAGCTGTTTTGCTATTAGTAGACGAGCTTTTTGAGAAAAAATCCGAAATTTTTTTTTGATGACAAGGACATTAAACCAAGACAAACTTGAAAATATGTTTTCTATACTACGACAAAAAGGTGGTAATAATATAAATCCATCAGTGGCTGATATTAATAATATATTAGCACGCTTAATGGCCGCCAAAATTGTGCAATTGAGTTCCCACAGCAATTGTGAAGAATTAAATGATACTACGTTTGAAACGCTTTCTAATATCGTATTAAATCTCGACTCAGCTCCTGAACATAACGAAGAAACTAGTCAAACCGGTGATTTCGAAGTGGATAATAATACAGCCATCCTTGCCATCATATTAAATGATAATTTTCAGAACTGTTCTGAATTTACCATTGATTTAGCGTCTTTAAGATATTTTTTGGGTTATGTTGTTTACAAAATACTTCCCAAAATAAACTGTGAAACATGTGCAGGTGAATTGAGAAAAGAAGATGAGGTACTAACAGTTCCTAGTGAACTTTTCATATTTCACAAAAACTTTAACTCTCTCAAAGATTTCGGCAATCTTATTAGTCCATCGCAAATTCTATTAGAAATAAGCAAAGTACACATTTAAATTAACCGCAGCATTTTTCAAACAACAGCCACAAATTGTAGGCATAAAAAATTTAATAAAAGTTAAATGTCAAAATGCTACACCACAATGGTTTTCCACATGTCCTAATCATAAAAACACAATTTTGGATTTTATGATCTTAGTTCTTCTCAGGAAGCATTGTTCATGGGCCTCAGAAAAGAAAAATATAACTAAACCCCGAAAACTTAAAATCCTAAAATCGTAATAAACTCTGGTTATTTTGACCAAACTTATTCCCACAATTGGCGGTTTTTTTTTCCATCACTATGCATGCGGCACATCGCTTTGTTGGCCATCAACAACAACCACATATATGGTGCGTTACTGTTTTGTACACCGGCATGCGTTCAATCACAGAATAAACAGTAATACAGAACGCGCATCTCATACAAATTCCAAAATGTTAAGGGGTCGTAATATTACGACCACTGTTAATTTAACATTACGTCCTCTGCTATTAACATTACAAACAGCACTAGACAGCTTTCGTTTCTGTTATTTCACAGAGCTAAGCACAGCAACAGCACAGAGCTAAGAAGAAAGTAATGATCGCATACAGCTCCGAAGGGAAAATAGCGTCAGGCTGTGGTTGCTGTTGTTGTCGGCCAACAAAACGAAGTGCCACTTGCTTCTTACATACATGGGAAGAAGAGCAATAAGGTATGGTTGTTGTTATTGTTGCCGGCTAGGAATTGAAACATTGAATTTGAATTATTTTTGCTTTGTGGTTCATTCTGCGTGCAGCGCAGTGCGTACATACGCTGTCGGTAGCAATTTTACGACGGAGTGTAGCGTGCAAAAATATATGAGAACGAATGTCAAAAGGGGGTAACTTATCGACTTAAAAAGTCACTACGGTATAAAGATATCACACTATTTTTAATATTGATGATAGTTAAACGATGTGGCACAATCGTTATGTACGAAATATCCTTTAAATGGTGGATGTACGTACATATATCGAAAAAAAGCAAAACAAAAAATGTATTCTGCCGTCATTCGGGATCGTCGTTGCTTACTTACTTTTTTCTCATAGCTTTTTGCTTTACAATAGATATGTACATACATTTGACATGATTAAATGCACAAGTTCGTAATTACGATTCTTCGGAACCTCTCATTTTTTTTAGGTTTGACAAACAAATGTTTGGGCCAAAAAACTGGGGGCCTAGAGTGGGATAAAAGGCGTAGGGATAAAATAATTAATCGCGGCGAGAAGTCATTTACGCCAAAATTAGCGAAACCTTAGAATTCAAGTGCTCATAAGGAGATACAAATTTCTTCACGCAGAAAGTCGATCGCATAATAACATGAAAAAAAAACTTGCTCTTATTAACCGACACACGTCGGGGATTGCCAGCCAATGTCAGCCAGAAACAAAAATTCAAAATTTACAATTTTCATTCGCTGATCAACAACAACAACGATAGCACATCGCCCTTCATTCGCTTCATTGAAAATAACAGTAACTGCTATGGCCGGCATCGAGCGTACGAACTCGCTCTGCACCACTCGGCACTTACCGAAGTTGACAATAACAGAGATCATCGTCGCACGAGAAATTAACAGAGACAAAAGTTCTGTTCAACAAACTCTGTTATCTCCCCCCTGCTGCTTTCGGCCCGCACCTTAAATTCAGATTGCTTCGCTGGTCGACATGCGCATTCTGTATACTGTTTATTCTGTGGTTCAATACTTTTATCTGTTTGCTCTCCGAACATTTGATTTTGCGCTCTCACAGATTCTCATTTTACGCTCTCGCGCTCTGTGCGTTCTCGTCCCCTTTACTGCTTCCCCCGCATCCACAAACGGGTCCTACCGCTGGAACCCGCAAAGAAAATTTTCTTTACACCAGATGCGCATTCTGTATATTGTTTGTTCTGTGCTACTACCAAAGAATATCAAGTACAGTGGCGCACGCAGGATTTTGCTTCGGGGTGGTTTCGTGTAACTTTTTTGAGAACTTCGAAATGGAATAAAATTTAGATGTATGAATCTACAGACTGAGATCCAAAACATGTACAGTATGAAGGTATATCAGTATGAAGTGAGCCTCAAGATACAAATGTCTCGATAGGGAATATTTGTTGTGAACGAGCCTTAATTTTTTTTTGTTTTGTTGCTATGACATCTGTCAAGCATATTTAGTATACATCAAGTCATTGAACAAACAACATCATATTTTTTCATCGTGTTAAAAATGTCGAATTTTGTACCAGATAGTGATGATTTGCGGAAAGCATTAATTTTTTGTTTTCATTTGAAGAAAAGTGCTGCAGAGTCGCATCGAATGCTTTTCGAGGCATATGGTGATCATACTCTATCAAGAGCAACATGCAAAAGATGGTTTCAACGGTTCAGAAATAATGATTTTGATGAAAGAAATGAAGAACGTGGAAGAGCACCAGAAAAGTTTGAAGACGCCGAATTGCAAACGATATTAGATAAAGATGACACTTTGAGCCAAAGCAAATGGCAGAAATGTTAAATGTTGCACAAGGAACAATTTCTGTCCGTTTAAAAGCTATGGGACAAATCCAAAAGTGTGGAAAATGGGTGCCACATGAATTGAATGAAAGGCAGATGGAAAACCGAAAAAACACTTGCGAAATTTTGCTTCAAAGACACGAAAGAAAAGCAATTTTGCATCGAATTGTTACTGGCGAACGGGAGCGAACGGACCTGGCGAAACCGTTAATACTGATCGCTACCGACAACAAATGATCAATTTGAACCATGCATTGATCGAAAAACGACCAGAATGGGCCAGAAGACACGGCAAGGTAATTTTGCTCCATGGCAATGCACCTGCACACAAAGCAAGACCGGTTCAGGATACAATCAAAGCTGGGAGCTGCTACACCACCCGCTGTATTCACCAGACTTGGCTCCTTCCGACTACCATTCGTTTTCATCGATAGGACACGCATTGGTTGAGCAGCACTTCGATTCCTACGAGGAAGTCGAAAATTGGGTGTCTGATTGGTTTGCTTCAAAAGACAAACAATTCTATTGGCGCGCTGTCCACAAATTACCTGAAAATGGACAAAATGTGAAAATGTGTGGCTAGCAATGGCCAATACTTTGAATAAAATGTTTTTTACTTTCCCATTAAAAATTAGTGTTTTATTTTCGCAAAAAAAGGCTCACTTCATACTGAAATACCTGGTATGTTTCCCCTACCTGACATATTTTGGTCCTGAAAGCTCAAAATAGAAAATTTATTTAAAGGAGACTATTTTGCTCTTTTATTTGATACCCATATCTTGCACAACCGCAAATATTTGAAAAAATATTTGAAATGTGTATGTCCTTAAAATTTTAAAGTCCTTTAAAAATCACTTTGGGTCAGAAAATGAAAAACTAAATAAATAAAATTCCAGGTAAATGACCTCTAGTTTCACGCCTATATCAACATTTGGAAGGGTCACGGTGTAATAAATGTAAAGTTGGTGTTTTCACTCAGTGCATCATAACTTTGTCATTTTTCCTTCGATTCCATTGATGGTACGAGTAGGCTTAATATTTGCACAAATAATATATTTTTCATCTTAGGTTTTAAAACCAAAGGAAATAATTTATTTTATCCATAAAAAACATTCAAAAATTTATGATTTTTGAAAATGGTCGAAAAATTCACTTTTTTACAACTTTCATCGTCAGTAATTTCTCCAAATCTCATCTGATTCGGACAATCTGTATATTCTGGAAAAGCTAAGGTATTATCTTCTGACCGACGGACATCTTGTGTTAGTCAGATGGTTCGTTTACGAGATATGTGTTCATAACTGAAACAACAGGGTAAAAACAGGTTTTTCCAAGATTTGAAAACGCTTCTAACAAAATTGTTTTGTTTCAGTTTCGTGTTCAGCGGCCCAAAGTTAGTCTAGAAAACACTTTTTTTAGGTGCATTTTTTGTGTCGAGTCGTGTTATTGATGATTTAACATAGATATATGCGACGGTTTTAAATTAAATTTTTGTACTAACTTAAAAATATTTCGGGGGGGTTTGAACCCCCAAAACCCCCCTGTGTGCGCCACTGATGAAGTAATATAGAACGCGCATGTGGGCACAAAAGTGTTTTCGGCTGTTATGATGCGAGCGGGAAGAGCGAAGCGTAGGCATTTGAGCATGTTAAGTTCATAACATTTTCTGTTAGATTTGTGTAGGACAGAGGTGCCCATGCCCTATGCTCTCGTTGATCATTTGTTTTTGCAAATCCTCTTCAGCATAGGCTGAGGAATCTCATTCCTCATTTGTTTTTGCAAATGATCTTCGGTATAGGCTGAGCATTCTACACCTTTTCAAGTTCGATTTCAGAAAGTGTAAAAGCAATTTCAGAAAACTGAAACTGAATTTACGCTTTCTGAAATTGCTTTACGCTTTCTGAAATTAAATTTATATTTCTGAAATTGAATTTACGCTTTCTGAAATTGCTTTTACGGTTTCTGGAATTGCTTGTACGCTTTCTGAAATTGTTTTTACACTTTCTGAAATCGAACTTGAAAAGGTGTAGTATACTCACACAGCACTCCGCACGCATTGGCGACAGTTATCTTCAACGTAGGTTTTGTTGTTGTCTAGCGAATGAATTTGCTTCAAAACGTGTGCGGCTGTCGATTGAGAAGCACTAGAAAAAATTCGGTGTTTGTTTCGTTTCAACGAAGATGACTTGGGATTCGCTAATGTTTTTGTTGTTGTCGATTATTGTGTGTATGCCTTTTTGGTTTTGCTGCACAAATTGCTGTAATGTCACTATCAATCGAAACTTTGGTGTATGGCTGTTTACTCAGATGCTGCGCTTTGATTGATTTTAAAAACCTGCAACCATTTTGATGACTTAAAAATAAATTTTCAAAAAAGATTTCAAGATTTTAGGTGCATTAAGCAAATGAAAGCCATTTTTTATAGCCCAATGACATGTAGCATTTATGGTCAAAAGCCTGAGCTACAAATGGAGCTATGTGATCTGCAATGCTACTCTGAACTTCAAATATCTAATTTAAAGGGCATTGACTTTTGGAAATCTTTAACACCAAATAAATATCCTTTACTTTACAAAGAAATTTTAAGTTTGTATTCCATGTTTGGTAGCACATATATTTGTGAAAGTGCTTTTTCGAATTTAAAATTAATATAAAGCAAGCACAGAAATAGAATAAGCAACGAACATTTGGAGGCTTTATTAAAATTGTCGACAACTGATATTGATATCAATTTGGATAATTTATTAGAAGGATCATGGAAGAAGAAAGATTAGAATTGTTTTTTTTTAAATAACATTACAGAAAATGAAATTTTTTTTTTTCGGTGTACATACTGAATTCCATTTTTTTGTTTGCATTTTTTTGGGCAACTTTACATGTATTGGTGTTTGCTCTTCCATAAGAAGATTTTGGGCACCCCTGACGTAGGACAACAGCAAAAAGCAATGTTGTTGTTCGCAACGGCTTCGCTCGTGTACATTGGAATAGTGGTTGTTGTGGCGTAGTGATCGCTCAATCATTTTTTGCATGCATGTTTATTGATCTTATTTGCCGAAGCGCAAGCTGAGAGCAAACAACGAACCACAGCATCGTCATCGTTGTTTCAACGAAGATGATTCGGGATTCGCAAATGTTTTTGTTGTTGTCGTTTATTGTGTGTATTAAAGTCCTGCATGAATATATTCATTTTGGTGGCTACACTACTGTACATACTGTACGGGTATTTGGTATTCGAAGAATGTGTACAACGAAACGAATAGAAACGAGAACCAGCGAGCGTCGTTTCTCGTTTCTATTTATATTCGGTGAATAGCGAACACTGCAGTGCTCGTATTCGGTGAGAAGCGAATACTGCAGTGCTCGTATTCGGTAATCGAGAACTTTGCGAAGTATTCGAAGAGCTGTACTCGTATTCATTCGGACCGGTCCGGACCGGCAGAGATGAAGTGAAGTATTCTATTCAAAAGCATTTGAATGTTTTCGAATAGCAAAAATGCATACTCGTGCAGGACTCTTAGTGGAGTGTGTCAGACGGAAGAACATGGTAGTCTTCTTAGACACGACGAGACTACTTCCCCCCCACCCCGTTTTCGAGGGTGCTGAAGACGATGGTGCTGGACAAACTGCTTTTTGGGCGGGGGAAGACCCTCAAAAGGGTTAAAAACCCCCTTATTACGCCCACTATGGTAACAAAACTCATCTATGGAAAGCTTTTGTAAGGCAATATGGGTATCAAACGATTCAGCGTGTCATTGCGGCAAACATAGGCTATAATATAATCGGCCACGCCCACTTTCCGCGCCCACTTAACTAACAAAACGAAGCTACGGTACATGTCGGTAAATCAGTATTAATACCAAATGATTCCGTGTTTCATTGATGTTAAGATAGGATATATAAGATTGACCACGCCCACCTGATATGCCTTTTCGCCACGCCCACTATAATAACAAATCAGCCATGGTATATTTGTCATAGCAATATGGGTGTCAAACGATTCAGCGTGTCATTGCGGCAAACATAGGCTATAATATAATCGACCACGCCCACTTTCCTTGCCCTGATACCATGGCTGATTTGTCATTATAGTGGGCGTGGCGGGAAAACGTATCAGGTGGGCATGGTCAATCTATATCTATCTATAACCTATGTTTAGCCCTATGAAACACAGAATCATTTTACATCGGCAAGAGGCCGACTTACCCGAAGTGTTAGATGGCAAGTGTCCGACATCTACACACATAGCGATCACATGGCTATCCTATTTTCGTTGCTGCCACAGCACTACCCTGGAACCCGCCAACAAAATCAGAAAGTCCAAAAACTCGGCTGGGGCACAAAACAGCTAGACCTGGCAACGCTTAATTATATGCTAGACGAACTGGCGCACAGTGCGGCCAAAAGTCCAAAAAAACAAGTTTCTATTTAGGGTTTTTTCACACCCTTGAGTTGGCTGCAATGATCTTTCAAGAAACTAAAATCGTTCATAGTGATGACTAATTCGTCATGCCCCTTCCTTAGGCTCAGTTGGAATGTGGCCTTCGCTCGAGCGTCACTCTACAGTTAATACACTGAGACCGGTTATACAGGTGAAAAATTGTATGTAATAAAGAAAATCAAATAAGACCAAATGGAATCCACTTCTGAAGGTGAGTAGAACATGTAAAAAAGTACTAATTATCAATTGTTAAGTAGTGAATTAGGGAAAACATAAACAATAGTGTCATTTTTTCACATAATTTAGATAATTAGACTTTTCAAATGATACTGCATTAAAACGCTGCAAAACGCTGCTTTGAAACCTTATTGAAATGATAATTAAATATATTATCTACCAAATAAAACAAGATTCAGCTGCCAAGAGCTGCCTATTCATCTTGTATGCCCTTTTTTCGAAATCAAATTGATAGAGAGCGAGAGAGAAACGAAATATACACATGGTGCGTTTCTCTTTTATCTGAGGCTGCTACCTATAGTTTGGGGAAAACTGTTATACTTGTCCGATAGATAAATGCTTGGACCTAAGAAATCCGAAAACCTTAACTAAATTAGACAAATAGTTTTGCTTGTAGAGCCTGTCAAAGTTGAGCAATTTTTAGAGTGTGAAATAATATCAGCAATTTGCACTTTTTCGGCAAAGCTGAAGTTTTAAAATACGGAAAAGAGCAAATTGATTGAAACTTTTTGCACCAGCATCGATTTTTCTGTGGCCACCTCGCGCAATTTTGTGTTTTCGGGTGCGTGCGTTCGAACAAGTTCGTCAAGATTTTGATAGTGAATCAATTACATGCGATTATAATCGTTGCCAGGGCATGCAAATTTGGATTTTGGCTTCATTTAAGAAGTGGTACAAGCTTGCAACTCCCTAGTAAGTCGACTTTTTTTTTGGCGTATATTGCTGTAAGCTCGAAGTAAAGAGTACTTTTGCTGGATGCGCAGTTCGCACGTACGAAAAACAAGTTGGCTTTCATTTCCGGCAATCAGCTATCATGTATCCTTTGATGTAATGCTTTTGTTTAGCATTTTTCTACGTCTTGCGTCCCTTTGCAACTTGTGTGTAAAAACACTACAAATACGGAAACCACTGTTCTCTGGATTATTATTTGTAATTAAAAATGTTTTGTATATTTTTATGCTCAATAGAAATAAAGATTGTTATAACAATATTCAAAAATATTTCTTTCCTTATAACATAAAAACTCAAACCACGAATTTTCTTCGATTACAATTTTTTCTTCAAAGCATTAGCACAAAATATTTCGGAATATAATTTTTAAAATATTTGTTCTTGTAACTGTAAATGTTGTGAATTTACAAAATCCCTATTTTATAATTAACTTTTATTTACAATAAACAAAAATATATATTTTACATTCTACAATGTATACATACAGATCGTTTTTTTAATTTCTCCATTTTTGGCTGTATTAGGTGTGGCGATATGATGCTATATTGGACCCGCCATCTTGAATTTCGTAATTCTGACAATGGATTCGTAATCAGCGACCCCAAAAACCCCCGAGTACAAGATTTCAGGTCGATCGTTAAAGTTTTCGAGTTTTGGCCGCATCCACGGCATTCGGCCGCACTGTGCGGCAGCATAACATCAGCCTAACTTAGACTCGCTTCAGTGAGCGCAACCAAAGAGCGCAACACATAAAACTACGTTCTCGCTTGTAAAGCAAGCCTTCTGTATGTTTATCATACAAGCAAAAATTTTGTATGGCGGGTTCTAGCATTGGAACCCGCGCTCTGCTCGCACAGATCACGTATGTGGTGAGAGCGTTGCTTCACAAGCGAGAACGTAGTTTTATGTGTTGCGCTCACTGCAGTGAGTCTGCGTTAGCACCAGTGTTGCCAGAAAAAAATTTGGTTTGGAGCTAAAATTGTGAAAAAACGAGCAAAAAAGAGCTAAACAAATTTTTTTGGAGCTAAAAAAAGAGCTAAATTAATTATTTAAGCATTTATCAATATTAATATTTTTTACGTATTATACGTAAATATATTTATTAACTAAACAACAACTTATATATCTGTTCAATAAATATCTGTTAATTTAAAATGAAATAAAATTCACTTTTGCACATTTGTCGGTACAACAAAACTTAAAAAGGCTTACATTTTTTAAAATACTTTGTAGTTTAAATAAAATACAAGTAGTTACAAACATCACAAATAGTTATTACATATTTAAATAAAATATTTCATCTTCCGAAGAAGAATCGTTACTATTACAGTCGTAAATGTTGTTTGCAGTTATAAGTTTAAGAGATCATCATTTATTGCAAAATCATGACAACATTTATTCAGTCTTTTAAGGCCACTTCTTACTGTCAACAGCGAGTTTAACATAAATTAATTAATCTTATTCCTTTGCTTGTGTTTAATAAAGTTCATCATGGAAAATGATCTTTCAACTTCCTTCAGCATTGCTGAGCTGTCCTACCGCTCAACAATGAGAAGAGTAAACACAAAATTTACCAGGTCGTTAAATGGATTTTCATTGACTGAATTCTTGAATTCCCTAACCTCGACCCAAAAATCTAGTGTATTTAAATTCTTCCATATATATAAATATAGTCACGCCATTGAACTTCTATACACGTAATTTCATCAATGGTGAACTTATTTTTTTCATTTTCAAAATGATCAAATATCTGTGGCTTTACAGCTTTTAACGAATTATCAATAGAAAAAAATCATATCAAATATTTTTAAGTGTTTTTATATTATTTGGCAAACGTTGCTTCAATTGCGCAATCAATTTTATAACAAAGTCGCGACATGTTATTTTTTTACGATACTTTTTTTTAAAGGCGATTTTCACGATTTAATTAATCGTGAAAATTGATCAATTAATCATTGAAATATAAAGCTATACTTCTAAATGTTTGAAGCTAAAAAAGAGCTTTAACATTTTCAAAAGAGCTAAAAAAGAGCTAGGAGCTAAAACCAAATTTTTGGAGCAATTTTGAAAAAAAAAAGCTAAATCTAGCTCCAAAAGCACCAAAATGGCAACACTGGTTAGCACACTGCTGCGGCGTGGGATGATTGAGAGGTGAAGACGATGTGCTGTTGTTGTTGTTGTTGTTGCGCTGGCGAAAAGCTGAAATTTTAAAACAATTTATATTTTCTGGCTGGCTTTTGTTCTTCTTCTATAAGCCTGCACGTCGTCGCATATTGCTCGTGAACTCATTGCCGACTGTAGTGTGCGCAAAATCATAGAAAAGAAAATAAAATATGGTTGGCATGGCGACCTTATATGATCGCTACAAGCAATAAAAAACAAATAATAAACAATGGCAACTATAAAGGAAAATGAAAAGAAAGAAAGAACTTTGTTATTAGCCCGCAATAATTTGTAAATTATATAAAATTTTGTTTACGGCCCACATACAATGCTTGCGAAAAAGAACTAAAATAAGAAAATCTACGATTTTAAATTTACTGTCCCAGTATTCGTTACTGAATCATTCTGAATTACAATTCTTACAGTGGTCGGATATATGCACATATATGCCTCAATACCGAGGAAAGATTTTGAAGCAAAACCAATCAACAACACAAAAAAGCATACATACAAAAACTACAAGAACAAAATCATTAGCGCTGTTTTGAATCACGTTCGCTGAAACGGCGATCATTACGCTGGCTAAGTGGCGTCCCTTTGCTGGCGACAAATAAATGCAGAAATTCACACAAAAAATGATTGAGCGACAAAAGCAGCCATCAACAAGTCAATGTACAAATTAATAATTTAGTATATTTGTGTTGGCTCTTTGGAGCTCAACTGTTTTATTCAGAGTTCCTTACAAAACTGATTCTTACAAAATTAATACTTAATTCTAAACCCTACACTCCTCGGCGGCGATGGACGTTGTTGTTGTCTTGGTGTTTTTCGCTGCATTCGCAGCTCGTGCTAAACGACAGCGTTGTTGTTGTTGTTTCAGCCGTTGGAGTTTAGCCGCGTTCGCGGCTCGTGTTGGGTTTCGTATTTCGCGGTCTGAATGCACTGGTGGTCCGTGCATCGACCGCTCACTATACGTGGAGTCAGCATAACGGGTTATTGCAGTTCCCGTGTGCTAACTTGCACTGGTGGTCCGTGCATCGACCGCTCACTATACGTGGAGCCAGCATAACGGGTTATTGCAGTTGCCGTGTGCTAACTCCTCCCTCGCTTAGATGAAGGCTGTCCTCAGTCTTCTTCAGCGCCGTTGCTATAGCTGGTTGGAAGCTGTTTTTTTTCTGCTTTTTCGCCTGGCGTCGCTTTATTAATATGATGATGTAACACATCACAAAAACTGCAGACGTTATAGTACAGTAAATAGGTATATTTTACTAAAAAAAATACTTAATGGCTGAAATTTTGAGGGTGTGTTCGGGGGCATGTTCTGAGTCTAAAACTGAGTTTTCGTATTCGAGGGGGTGGGGGAAGATACTACCCCCTGTTTATTTAGGGGTGAGTTCGATTTAATTCCTTATCTCCGGTGCTATTGCTCGTACCGTCAAGTCCAAGGGATACAATTTGTGGGGAATAAAATTATCTATCTAATGATAATAAAATAGAGGTCATAGGTCGATTAAGTGAATCACAATGGCCGGTCAAAGGTCAAAAGTGAGGGATAGTTTTTCGTTTTTCGTGAATACCGTGAAACCGGTAGGTTTTTTCGCATACTGCTTCAATACCATTTTAAAGTACTTGAAAGTACCTACAAAATGAGTGCTCGAACACTCATCTACTATAAATAGTTTGCCGTCAATCCAACGACCAAGTTGACCGCGCGCGCTGTACGTGCGCGGCTCGCACGTACAGCGCGCGCGGTCAACTTGGTCGTTGGATTGACGGCAAACTATTTATAGTAGATGAGTGTTCGAACACTCATTTTGTAGGTAATTTCAAGTACTTTAAAATGGTATCGAAGCAGTATGCGAAAAAACCTACCGGTTTCACGGTATTCACGAAAAACGAAAAACTATCCCTCACTTTTGACCTTTGACCGGCCATTGTGATTCACCTAATCGACCTATGACCTCGATTTTATTATCATTAGATAGATAATTTTATTCACCACAAATTTGATCCCTCGGACTTGACGGTACGAGCAATAGCACCGGAGATAAGGAATTAAATCGAACTCACCCCTAAATAAACAGGGGGTAGTATCTTCCCCCACCCCCTCGAATACGAAAACTCAGTTTTAGACTCAGGACATGCCCCCGAACACACCCTCAAAATTTCAGCCATTAAGTATTTTTTTTTTAGTAAATGTGATTTATTTGTCTCTATTTACTGTACTATGATATTATGCAACCGACTAGCACTGGTCGAGTTCCTACTTTCGTTTGTAGGTCGTCTATGTACTGCAAGTTTTTTATATTCATTTCGTGAAGGCTTAGAATCTCGTGGTGTCCGGTGATATTTATTAACCCGGCGTCATTGTGGCTACTAAACAGAACTTGGCCGTTGTGGCCGGGTAAATTTTACCCATGTACATTATTGTACACTGAATCAAGCTTATGTCAATATTAGTTTTCTATAATAGGGAAATAGGTAGTTAAATACATTATTAATAAAAATCAAACATTTATTTATCATAAAATGAGCATATTACTCATCAAATTAAATCTTTTTATTCTGCGATAATTTTTTTAGAACATAACTTAAAATGCGTCGGGTATTAGATACCCGGCAACAATGACGCCGGGTTAAGGGCGATGATGGGGTGTCTGGTTTTCTTCTTTGCACGTTGTTTTTGTTCACAAACGTTGTTCCATTGATTTTTATCTCGTCGTCAAATGTTAGTAGATAAGTGCCTGTTATAGTTTTCTCGGAATGGTTGCTTTCTTCGACGATGGCGGTCGTGTCATTAATGATAATAATGCCGTCATCGACTACTGATATGGGATCGAGGTGGTTAGTACGAGTGCTGCAGTGCGCAACCTCTCCAGAAACTAGCTGTTGGACGCATGTTGCACTTTGTAGCTTCTTGCAGAATGTTGACGTTATGGCGGGGCTGCATCTGTTAACTGCGTACACTTGTTTTTTGCAGTCGGCCACGGTGTCGCTGTCGGCCAGATATAGGATTTTGCAGGAGTGAGGGACAGGGAAAATGCTAATTTTCTTACATATAGTTTTGGGTATAGGATACTTAATAATAAAATGTAAAACATGATTATTTTGTAAAACTTTAATAGTGGCTACACTTATTATATCTGCTACGCTAATATTGGTAGAGTGCTCGTTTATTAGATATTTTAGGTCATCGTTATCTAAAATTATCGGACTTATTACATTAATTTTTGCTAAAGTGACTGATGTAATAAGATTTTGTAGTTCAGTTATTATAATTCTGTTCCTGGCTAGCAGGGTTTCGTAAAGGTGGCCAGTGTCGATCATCTCTTGTTTTTTGTTTGCCAAAATTGTATTTACAGTGTTTGTGAGATTGTTAATCTGAATCTGCATTTTTGTATTTATTTCAGTTTGTCAAACTGAATCAAACAATAGATTCTATCAATTGTTTCTGTTTAAATCTGACTTCTTCAAAATTATCGTAATCCGGTGTCCCGGCGACTACCTTTAGTGCTGTGCCTAAGAAATTTAAACTCCTTGTATATGTGTTGGGTGTCCACTTCCAGTATTTAATTCATATGGGTGGTGGGGAATTGTTCCGTCTGCTTACCGGTATCGTCTGCTATTTCGAGATACGATGTCAGATTTGTCGAGTATCTTAGATACCCGTATTCGTCCCATAGGATTACGTCGCCGTCCGACACAGGGATGTAGTCCGAGTGGGAATAGTCGATTATTTTGGTGGTAACCATTGTTGCGGTGAGAAATAGTATTTATAGCAACCTACGAATGAAGAGTAAAAGTGTCATTTACTGTTTACCTTATATTGTCCTTATGGACTACCCTCCCTTTTATAAGAACGGTGGTGCCGAGGTCCCGTTCAATTATTTCCTCTACATATAATGCTGAGAGTTTATTACCTAGCCTTCGATTAACTTTTACCAGGACCTTGTCACCAGCGTTGTTTGTTCGGCTCTCTCTACCTTTGTTGTGAGTCTCTAGGCTGGCTTTTTGAGCGTTTTCAATTCGTTTTTTTATTTTTTCAGTAAGTAGTGGCGAAAAAGGATGGAGTACGTCGATTGGTCTTTTATTGGTCACCGAATGTATTGACTTATTGTATTCGATAGTTGCCAAGAGAATCGAATCATCGGTGTCGTTTAGATTCTTTTCGAGTTTGAGACACCTAGCTATTTCCACTAGGGTACTATGGAATCGTTCGACCTGACCATTCGACGTACTATGTAATGGTGGGGCGTTAGCTATTTCTATATTAAAATGGTTTAAAAGAATTGATTTTATGGTCTGCGAATTCAATGATTTCTCATTGTCGCAGTAAACTGTCTTGGTTCCAGTATAAAAGTTCATGAGTTGTAAAATCTGCGGTTTAATATCAGTTATAGTCCGAGATGCAATTTTTTGGACCACCGCGAATTTGGAAAATTTATCCAAACAAGTTAAAAAAAATTTACCGTCGGTTGAGAATATATCGATATGAAGTATCTCCCCCGGATAGGATGGCGTTTCCGCAATAGCATGTTTTTTTGGGTGCCTCTAATACTTCGCCTTTGAGCACATTTTGCAATTAACAACTATTTCTTTAGCATTTTTCTCCATTTTTGGAAAAAAGTAGTCATTCAAAATTTGTTTGACATTTTCTTGGGCTGCCCTATGCGCCCGATTGTGTTCAGCAACTATAATTTCATTCTGATCCGATACGTCGAATATATCTGTAACTAACTTGTTCGTATGTCGAAGTTTCACTGCTGGGAATAGTTCGGCAAGTCTGCTTTGGATTCGTGCCAGAACTGGTAGGCTGCAGTGAATTGCATTTACTACACCATCATTTATAACCTCTTGAAGGGTTTTCATCAAGAATTCATCTTCGGAAAAAGAAATCACGTGTCTCGTTTTTGTACCGAATATAATAAAAGACCGCTTCGATTGATCCTCGCTTTCTTCTATTATAATTTGGTTTCTAAAACAATTGACGGGTTTTTCTACGGATTCGATGGTATAAGTGAGGGATTCCTCACTATGAATAGTAGCGCAGTCAGAGCTTGCGACTACTTCCATCACGTTCATATTGTAACGATGAGATAGTCTGTAGCTGTGCGAAGCAACCCTGGCGCTACGCGCCGTGCTATAATTCAATCTGGCAACGACGGCCGCGATAATAAGGGAAACTTTTAGTCCAACCTGGCAATGATGGAAACTTTTAGTCCAACCTGGCAATGATGGGAACTTTTAGTCCAACCTGGCAATGATGGCTCGCGATCATCATGGAAACCTTTAGTCCACTCTGGAATGTGCGAGAACGATCTGCGCGATAACCGGACAGGTATAAAAGGCAGCCGGGTACGGCGCAGCGAGTCAGTCTTGGTTTGACAAGTGAAGGTGCCACACGTTGTGGTTAAGCAAATAATTAAGGGTAAAGACAGTAAAGTGTGAAATTGGTGAAATAAAGTGATTGTTGGTTGTTATTGACTGCGTTTGAGAAATTAAGTGTGTTTTTATTCTAAACTGCACAATCCAGAGATACGTACTAGCCCACTGGAACTAGCTTTCTTAACAATATATTGTCTGGACAAGGCATCCGCGACGTGGTTTTCTTTACCTGGTTTATAGTGAATCCTTGGGTTATACTCCTCAATGAGGGCTTTCCATCGCTTTATCTTGGCGTTAGGATTATTGTCTGAGACCGCGAAGGTTAAAGGTTGGTGATCCGTGTAGATGTCCAACTCTTTTACACCGTAAAGGTAATTTCTTAAGCTTTTTAGAGCCCAAACAATTGCCAGAAGTTCTCTTTCGTTTGTTGCAAAATGCTCCTCATTGTCTCTAAGCGTTCTTGATATCATCGTAATGGGTTTTCCTTCTTGAGATAGTACCGCACCTAAACCGCGGGAAGACGCGTCTGTCGTCAGACTAAACGGCTTACTAAAATCTGGGTACATTAGCACAACGACGAAAGTACTTCTCTGAGTGTGTTGGAGGCCTTTAGGCTCTCCGAGCTTAATTCAATTTTTATCTTTTTCGACTGACTGGCACTAACTTTGCCATTATCGCCTTTTAACATATCTGTTAGGGGTTTTGCTATACTGGCGAAATCTTTTATGAAGCACCTTTAGTAGCTCGCGAGACCCAAGAAAGATCGAAGTCCGCGTAGGGTAGTAGATTTTTCGTAGTTTTTTATAGCGTTTACCTTTTCAGGACATGATTTCACGCCTCCTCTTGCTACTATGAAACCCAAATACTCTACCTCAGTTTTGAAGAATTTTGACTTTTCTACTGAGACGCTCATGTTGGCCTCATAAATGTTCTTTAGGACCCAATCCACATCTTTGACATGTTGGTCCATGGTTTTAGAATAAATGATGACATCATCAACATAGACGTGGCAAGTTTTGCCGATTTGCTCTCGAAGAACGTCGTCTATGGCCCTCTGAAAAATGCCCGGGGCATTTTTCAACCCGAATGGTAGACGGCAGAACACTCGTACTTGCCGTTATTTACAGAGAACGCCGTTTTTTCTCTGTCTCTCTCCGCTAACTCAATTTGGTGGAACCCCGACTTGAGGTCCAGTGTAGTGAAATATTCAGCATTTCTCATATTTGACAATATCATTGTAGCGTTCGGCATGGGGTATTTATCGTCAATTGTGTTATTGTTTAGCATTCATTTAAGCATTTCTTCTTATTACCCGATTGGTCTGTGGTCTTCTTATCGACGACCCAAATGGGGTTGTTGTAAGGGGACTTCGATGGTCTAATAATACCGTTCGCTAGAAGATCTTGTATCTCCTTGTTAACGAACTCGGTTACCCCCATTGGGTATGGATAGAGTTTAGAATAGATTGGTTCTTCATTCTTAGTTCGTATAGTGGCAAGAACGTTAGTGTTATAGGGAAGCGATTCGTTGGGGTCCGCGAATACGTCCAACCTTTTCTTTATCATTTTACAGAATTGATCTCTTACTGCAGATGGTATTTCTTCATTTTGGATCTTAACAAAATTAACATCTTTACATTCAAAAAACCGTAATTTTTCTTTTCCGTTGTCATAATTTATTACATTTCTACTCAAATCTATGTTTGCGTTTACTTGGTTCAACAAATCCAGACCAATGATACCGTCGAATGTTGTAAGGTTCGGTAGTATGAAAAAGTCTGTGTTTTTGCCAAACAAGTTTATTTTGCATTTTTCTCTTACCATATTATTACCGTGAATGGACTTAACTACAAAAGGAGTGGATACGGGTGTAATGCCTTTAAATTCTGGCAAAGGCTTGATATAGTTTTTAGATGAACCCTTGTCCACTAGTAACATTAATTCTCTCCCTGCTGTTCCTATTGTTCGCTTAATCCACGGAAGCAGGGACTGCCCCCTAAAAAATTAAGCTCTTCTTCTTCGAAGTCTTCGACAGTTGTTTCCGCATTTTGGTCATATTCTGCTAACTGGGCTTCTTCCTGTTTGGTAGTATTTATTCTTTGCACCTTGGGTCCGGTGTCTCTCTCCGATCTCTCTGCCTGTCGTTTGTTTTGTTGAAATCCTCTATTGAAATTTTGTTGGTTACCGTGCCTGTATTGCTGTGGGCTTGTCCTTTGCGAGAGACCTCGCTGCCAATTTGTGTTCTGGCGCAACCGGGACTCAGATGGGTCGATCTCCATCATCGTAAGTTGGTCACGCGGTGTTTGCTGTCCGTTGTTGTTTCCGGTTCCCCGTGGTCGCCTGTCTGTACTATGAGGGTTCCTTTGTTGTCCCTGGTTTTGCGTCCTGCTTTGATTTTTATTTTGCTCATCACTTCGCGCCGCGTAACTAGTCGCGAATAAATACCGTTCGTGATTTGATTCGACCTCCTGGGCCAATGCCAGAGCACTAGGTAGGTCGTTAGGACGTGCAGCAAAAAGAATGTCGCAAAGTGGTTTCTTCAAACCCGATATGAACACCCTAAGTGCATACGCCCTGTACTTGTTACAAATTGTTGCGGCCATGTCGCCTTCATAAGACATTATTGTCTTATTTGTGAGCAGGGTAAGTTTCTTTTCGACTTCATCGAAGAAGCGTAATACCGTGAGGTTACCCTGTCTTAAGGTGGACAATTGTTGCTCTATTAGATGAACGGGACGTTTGTCTGCGTAAGTAAAATCTAATCTCGCTATAATCGCATTAAAGTTTAATACGGTATTAAAGGATGCTAATACCGCGTCAGCGGAGCCCTTAATTTTATTCCTTATTATGCCAACGGCCTGGAAATGTCTAGAGCTTCCGGGGTAACCGCGGAATACCTCGTAAGCCGTGTGCGCCGCCTGGCGCCACGATACATAGTTATTGACCTGTCCATCAAACTCAGGCAAATACTGTACCAGGTCCAAGGGTTCGTCGCATTTTGCCGCCCCGGAATCTATAACTACAGGTTAGTATGTCACTACAGTACTAGTGTCTGTGCTTAATGACGTCACCTTTGCTGTCAGTTCTCTAATCTGTGCTTCAAAGTCTTGTTTTTGTTTTCTGAGAGCAGCTGATACTGCCGCTTCAACAATAGCTGTTATTTGGTTTGCGTCCATTTTAATATTTGTTTTTGTATTTGTACGTTCCTTGATTTCTTCGTTTCTTACCGTTAACCGCGAAATCCTATCCAGAATCTGCTCTAATTCACTATCACTATCTGCTCTATTCATATGTTTTTTATTCATAAATCCATTTACTCTTTTACGAATTCTAAACTTCTAACTTCTGCTGACACAATTATTTCTTTATTTTACAAAATATGTAGCATAGTTTTTTTTAACGAAAAACAGGATTGTTTCACACTTTACAATTCACAGACAAAATATATTCGCTTTTTCAGAAAAAAAAAATTCACAATTTACAATTCACAGACCAAATATATTCGCTTTTTGCAGAAGAAAAAAAATAGATATCGTTTTTCTAATTCACAAACAAAGATTCTTGAATTTCATTCCTGAAAGGCGTTCAATTTATTAACATATCTTCTTTAAAACACATTAATTTTTTACACTAACGTTTTCTTTATTACTGAGCACTCTACTTACAGTTTTAAGTCTACTCTAAAATTCTCCATTTCCTCGGAAAATTTGGATGCTGCTTTTCTTTTCCTAATTTGGTAGGTGGGTGGTTGGTGTTGCTTTATTCCTTTTTTTGTCGTTCTCCGTTGATGCGCAGGTCCCGTTGTAATCTTTTCAGATTTGACTGGATCTCTTTGGATTTATAATTGTTGTTGTTCAAACACGAGTTCGGACTTGAAAACCACGTTGGGCGCTAATTAATAATTTAGTATATTTGTGTTTTGTGTTGGCTCTTTGGAGCTCAACTGTTTTATTCAGAGTTCCTTACAAAACTGATTCTTACAAAATTAATACTTAATTCTAAACCCTACACTCCTCGACGGCGATGGACGTTGTTGTTGTCTTGGTGTTTTTCGCTGCATTCGCAGCTCGTGCTAAACGGCAGCGTTGTTGTTGTTTCAGCCGTTGGAGTTTAGCCGCGTTCGCGGCTCGTGTTCGGTTTCGTATTTCGCGGTCTGAATGCACTAGTGGTCCGTGCATCGACCGCTCACTATAGGTGGAGTCAGCATAACGGGTTATTGCAGTTCCCGTGTGCTAACTTGCACTGATGGTCCGTGCATCGACCGCTCACTATACGTGGAGTCAGCATAACGGGTTATTGCAGTTCCCGTGTGCTAACTTACACACATGGGCGTACCCAGGAACAAATTTAGAAGGGAGCATAACTACATTTGAAAATTCATAATATAGAATTTGTTGGGTGAGTGTGCTTCAGCTTGCACAGCCAATGAGCGCAAACTAGTGATGGAATTCTTAATACTATTGTACTTTTTTGATTCAATCACAGTTTAAAAAGTACGTTGGTACAAAGGCGTCGCTTTTGGTACACACTGGTCGAGTAACGAAAATAAATATTTGTATTGCCTTTTAGCACTAAAACCAAAAATTTTTGCAAATTGTTTGGCAACCTTAAAAGGAAAATTGGTGACATAGCTTAACATCTCTAAATAGTTATGGATAGTTTTTGTCATATTACCATCTTCAATGCAATCAGAAGATGCACGAATTCACACATTTCTTCCAAGAATTGCATATTTGTTCCACCATTTAGCAAGACATTTTTTGAAAAAAGAAGTAATTGATGGTAAAGATATGTACGACATAAATTTCAATATAAATTATCTGTTGGTGTTGTGCATTGTGGAGTTGGAGTAGATTTGTTAATTGGCTTAGGGGTTATATCTGATGAAGATGTGTTAAAATTTAAAGAAAATTTCTTGAGTTTTTACATAAAGTTTCTTTATTCTTTAAGAAACAGAGTTAACTTTAATAATGAAATATTAAACTTTCAGCCAAAGTTTTCACCCGAGCATGTCTTGCCGGGTAAAACAAATACTGTTGTACCAATTGTTTTCAAGCTTTTTCCAAAAGAGATTAAATATCTCGAAGAAATTAACGATGAGTATAGGTCACTATCGGAATATGAAGAACTAAAGTATTTTAAAACGTTGGAATTACTGAATTTTGGGAAAAAGTTTCTTGCCTAAAAAATGAATCAAACGAGCCTCTTTTCAAAAACAATTTAAGAGTTGTTAAAGGTGTTTTATCTATTCCCCACTCTTCAGCCAGTGAAGAGCGCGTATTCCCTGTACAAAATTTAATCAAAAGAAAACCGAAACCGTTTACAATTAAGCACTGATTCGTCCTAAATACAAACGAAAGATTTCCTAAAAGCCAGTAATAAATGCTATTATGATTTTAAGCTTCCTACTGACTTATCATATGCAAATGTACTTGAAGATAATGAGAATAATTCCTATTTAAAATAAACTACATATATTTTGTAGGGACATAAATATTGTTACAACATTGAACACACCCATTGTAATAGTTGAATTAAACATACCCCGTTATTTCCACATGGTTTATGAAACATACAGCCAGGTTCTAGATTTCACTTTCGAGTGAAATTGAAATGAAATCACTTCATATTCACTTTTTGGTGTTCTACATTTCACATTCACTTTGCTCAATTCCACTTGTTTTTAAAAACGAAGTCCGAATGATTTTGCATGTTCCAGAAACCGAATTCACTAGAAAAAATGTGAATTGAAATCACTTCAGCAGCAGAAAGTGAAAATGATAGAAGTTGTATAAAAATGTAAGTAAGATTTTGTGCAGTTCAGAACAAACATTTATTATTCGCACTACTTTCTTCGGTTGGTATTGCAGCAAGCGGGCCAAACATCTGAAGCGACTTTTAAGAACGCCAATTGTCCTCTCTACGTCGTTCCGCGCAGACGAATGCTTCATGTTGAATGCATGCTGCGGTGTTCCGATTTGTGGATCCCTATACGGTGTCACTAAAAACGGCTCAAGAGGGTAACCAGCATCGCCTAGTAAACAGCTTCTGTGCTCGCCAGATTCGTAGCTGCCTACAAAGTAATCACGAGCTTGGCTAACGCTCCAAATCAATGAATCGTGGCTCGAGCCAGGGCGACGACCAACCACAGCCCTGATCACCATTTGATAATCATATATCTGCAAATGTTTAATTGTTTCTCGGAAATCTACACTTGAAAATTTATACCACTTACAATCATTGCATTTATGCTGAAGTACCCCTTTCTGTTGTAAAAAAGCGTGTGGTCATGATTTGGCATCGTTATACGCTCGTGTGTACCGTCAACACAGCCTATAACGCCCGGAATCTGGAATTTCTGCAAAACATGGCGCTTCGAAAGTTTTCGCTCTCCCTCCGCCATATTTAAATTTATCCATCTCGCGCAAATATGTTTTTCCAGGATTTCAAGGATGTTGTGTACAATTTTCGTAACCGTGCTTCGCCCTAATGCAATGTCGCTGTCTTTTCCTACAGCTTTTTGGAATCCACTTTCTGCCAGTAACCTTAACGTAGCAGCTAGCTGGATATGCGCTGGAATGGAAGATGGCTTCAAGCGGGGAGTTACAACGTCGAGGAGCATTCGGAAGGCATCTTTATTTACTCTGTAGTGCACTGTGAAGCTAAAGAAATCCCATAATTAAAAATCTTGTAGCTTTTAGTGCATTTCAGTCACTTACACAGAGGGTTAGAGTGATCGCGCAAAATCTTCCTTTTAATCTTTTCCTCTGAATAATCATTGTTTGCACCAATAACCACAGCAAATGCACTCATTTTTAAATACAGGAAATTCATCGAGAAGAAAATTATAACGAGTTCAAAATGAACATGTGGAATTGAAATCACTCGGTTTCTAGAACACTAACTACATTTTCACTCGGTTTCAAATTAACTTGCAATTTCACTTTCACTCGGTTTCTGGAACCTGGCGGATAACCTGTAAAGCGTTAGTCTGCACCGGGAATTCTAAATTGTTCTAGCATTCACCATGGAGTGGTCACATAACGAGAACCGTATCGCTGTTATAGCGCTATTTAAGTGCGAAATGAAAAAAGGCGATATTTTCAAAACGCTGCGCCCGCTCGGGATTAGTCGCATGTTCGTCTACCGGTGCATAAAACTGTTTGAGGAGACTGGAGATGTTAAAGACCGCCACCGGTCGGGCCGTCCGCGCACAGTTCGAACACCACAAGTCGTTAAAGCTGTCAAATCAAGAATTCAGCGAAATCCGCTCCGACAACACAAAATCATGGCCCGGCAGATGAATATCTCGCAAAAGTCCATGAGTCGAATTATTAAAAAAGACTTTTCAAACGCCGTACCAGACATTTGTTGACTGCAGCTTTGAAAAAAAAAGAATGGAAAAATGCAAACGTCTTTTGTTGAAGCACGCTGAGAACTTGCACAGAAAAATCTTGTTTACCGATGAAAACATTTTTACCGTGCAGGAAAAATTTAACAAGCAAAATGATAGGGTGTATGCACGGTCATCTAAGGAAGCATCTGAACTGATTCCACGAGTCGAAAAGGGTCATCATCCAGCTTCAGTCATGGTTTGGTGGGGTGTCTCTTACGATGGGGTCACTGACTTGCATTTCTGCGAACAAGGGGTCAAAACATCGGCCACAGTTTACCAAAAACCGTTTTGAAAGATATTGTAAAACCACTTAACTATTCTTTGTTCCAAAACCAGCCGTGGACTTTCCAGCAAGATTTTGCGCTGGCCCATAAAGCTAAAACGAATCAAACCTGGCTCCAAAACAATTTACCAGCATTTATTTCCTCTGAAGAATGGCCCTCTGACAGTCCTGATTTGAACCCGCTCGATTACAAATGTTGGACAGTTTTAGAGGACATGGTTTGCCACAAAAGATACCCCAACATTGATTCTCTTAAGACAGCTTTGATTCGTGCTGTGGCCAATTTTTCGATGGACGAGGTGCGTACGGCTATTGATGATTGGCAAGTCCGACTTAAGTCGTGCGTGAAGGCCAAAGGCGGACATTTCGAATGAATGTTTGCTTTTTGTATACAATATATATCAATAAATATTGTAGCGAAGAAGCACTCCGTGCTGTGCTATGCATGAATAGCATACTTTTAGGCATGCACTTTGAAGTACGGCCGGCATGCTATAATTATGGCAAGAATGGTTCGCGAAAGGTGAGGAGCTGTGCTAGAACAATCGAGATAGAGAGTACAACTACAATGTGCAAGAAACTTCGGCGCGATAAGAAAACTAGTATATTATTATTATTATTATTTATTAGAGCAATATATAATATTACACTAAATTATTAGCACATTAGCTTCTTAGGCCTACGGTGCTTATAGTTAATAAAGTTTATATGTTAAACTATTTACAAGAGATGTTATACATGTTTACACCTATGTGTACAATGATTACAGGCTTTTGATTAGATGAATGTCTTTTATGAAATTATAAATTTTTATTACGTTAGCTGCGGTGATATCTTTTAGGTGTGCGGAGGGTTTAGTAGAGCCGAAATGGGATATTCGTTTAGTGGATAGGTTAGGACAGTTATCAAGGATGTGTAGATGGTTTAGGAGGTTGTTGCAGAAAGGACATAAAGGGGGAGGAGAGGCTAGGAGGAGGTGTTCGTGCGTTAGTTTTGTGTGTCCTATTCTTAACCGGATGAAGAGAGTGGTTTGTGTTTTGGAAAGTGAAGAAGGGAAAATTGATTTTTTACATTCGGGGTTGAAGTTGGTGTAGGGGTGATAGAATTGAGCCCAGGAGTTGCGCTGGAGGTGGGAGAGGTGGTTGCGTACGAGTTTCTGAATATCTTTTGCGATAGGAGGGGCGAAGGAGATTGACGGAGATATTCGGAGATGACATATTCTTGGCTGCTGTGTCGGCATGTTCATTCCCGGGAATGCCTTTGTGGCTAGGAATCCATATGATTTTTATTTTGTTTGGGTTTTTTATTAGGCTATCTCGTATTTGGCAAAGTAGTTGGTTGCTGTTATAGATATTTTCAAGGGCTTGAATAACGGAGTAGCTATCCGTAAAGATGGCGAATCTGCCTTTGGTATTGGAAGCATACTCTAAACTAGTATAAAAGCAGCAGTGTGCAGCGCAGAGAGTCGAGTCTGTGTTGAGCAAGCAAAGGAGAAACATGCAATAGTAGTAGTAAAGTAGTAACAAGTGTAAATTTGTAAATAAAGTGATTGTTGATTTTTGATTGCGTTTGCGCTGAATAAATGAAGTTGTTTTATTTTCAAGCACAATCAAAACGAACTTGGATTTTCGTAACATTTGGTGTCAGAAGTGGGATTGTGCTACTGGAAATAAATTAAAATTGTAAAACGCAGACATGGTTAAACTTGAGCAACTGAAGGTGGACCAGCTGAAGGAGGAGCTGGCCGCCTGGAATTTGCCGACTGCTGGCGGAAAGGTGGAGTTGCAGCTGCGCTTGCGAGAGGCGTGTGAATCACGAGGCATGGATTGGACTGCGCACGAGTTCGGGACGCAGGAGCTAGATTCGTCGGCCAAGGTAGAAGAATCGCCTGCGGGTGCTGCGTCGCTGCAAAGTACGGCTGCAGCGGCTGCGCCACTACAAGCATTGGACTTGAGCCAGCTAATGGTTGCAATGAAAGGCATGGTCGAGACTTTCAACCGTGAAATGGCAGCCAAAATGGAAAATGAAAATCGCGAAATGTCGGCGCAAATGGCAGCGAAACTGGAAACTACGAATCAGGAAATTTCGGCAAAAGTCGAAACTACAAATCAAGAAATAGTAAAAATGGAATCGGCGAACCGAGAAGTAGCAGAGCGAACGGAAACCAAGCTTCAGGAAAATTCTGCGCGCTTGGAGCAGAAAGTGGAAGAAATCTCCAACAAGCTAAATGTGAAGGTGGAGCACCTGGGAGCTCAAGTGGAACACTTGGACAAACGAGTCGACGACCTGGATGATTCCCTGAACAGACGAGTTGACGGTCTGGAGGATTCGGTGAACAGAAAAATCGACGAGCGGCTTAGAGAGGTACAGCTGCGAGCAAGGGTGCAGTCAGTTCAGGAAAGTTTTGCCATAGAAGTGCCTACTTATGATGGTACTACGTCGTTCGACACATTCAAACTACAATTCGATATGGCTGCTTTGGAGAGTCAGTGGACCGATGTTAGGAAAGGTCGGAGACTGATACTGGCTCTAAGAGGTCCTGCGGCTGAGGTAATAAAAACAGTTCCGGAAGGTTTGAGAGGTGATTACGAGACCGTCGTAAGGGCACTGGCAGCCAGATACAGTGACGAGCACAACAAAATGCTAAATTATTGCGAGCTGAAGAGCCGTAGACAAAGAGCCAACGAGGCGCTGCAGACGTATGCGGCAGATATCGAGCGGCTGGTACCACTGTCCTACCCAGAATTCAGCAATGCAATTTTGGAAAGGCTGAAGATTGAAGCGTTTATCGAAAGCATTCGTGACCCGGAGACACGTGTGAGTACATTGATGATGATGAAGCCGACATTCCGTGAGACGGTGACAAGCGCATTGACGTATGAGGCGGCCTGGAGAGGAAGTTTTCGACATTCATCTGCGGAAAGGCGTCGAGCCCAATCTGGACGTGTCACGCAAAGCCAGACAGTGAGCCCAGAGGCATCAGCGAGGCTGCGGGCAGTGTCATCTAGAGTCAGTTGCTGGCGATGTGGCAAGCTAGGCCACATATCACGAGACTGCCATCTGCGAGAGAAGCGTTCTGAACAGCAGACGTCGCCAAGATGTGCTGACGCTCTGCTACACCATTCTTGCACAACCGAGCGCAAGCATAATTCGCAAGCCGAAAACAAGGGACAAATTGTGGATGTTCGGTCGGTAAGAGTTCTACAAGAGGAAGATTGGCTTGCGGTAAGGCTACAGAAGGACCAGCGCGAGGATACGGATCTCGCGAAAATCATCAAAGGCAGAGCGCGGAGAGTACGGCCGGACTGGCAGGAGATGGCTGGTGAGAGCCCGATCGCGAAGGCTTACTGGGCACAGTGGCAAAGTCTACGTCTGAAGGATGGCTGCCTATACCGAGAGTGGGAGAGCAGGGATGGCAGGATCAGAAAATCCATAATAGTGGTCCCAAAAGGTCGGATCGACGATGTCATCAAGACAAACCATAACGATTCCAGTGGAGGGCACCAAGGCATCACAAAAACTGTCGCCAAGATAAGAAGGCGGTTCTATTGGGTAGTATGCCAGGAGTCTGTCGCTGAGTGGATCAGAGGCTGTGATCGGTGTTCGGCTGCGAAAGGGCCGAGGAGAAGATCGCGGAGCCGCACTCAACTAATCGAAAACAGGTTAACAGCGAGCTATGGTCTACGGGCTAACCCAGAAGGGCTCCAAGAAGGCGATCTGGTAATGCTCAACAACCCGCAGCGGAAGGAAGGTTTGTTTCCAGAAGTTCAAACATCATGGGAAGGACCGTACAAAGTCGTGACAAAGATTAATGACGTGGTGTACAGAGTTCAACGCTGCTGCAACAGAAACGCTAGGCTGAAAGTAGTCCAAGTGGCGGGCAGTGTAGCGAAGAAGCACTCTGTGCTGTGCTATGCATGAATAGCATACTTTTAGGCATGCACTTTGAAGTACGGCCGGCATGCTATAATTATGGCAAGGATGGTTCGCGAAAGGTGAGGAGCTGTGCTAGAACAATCGAGATAGAGAGTACAACTAGAATGTGCAAGAAACTTCGGCGCGATAAGAAAACTAGTATAAAAGCAGCAGTGTGCAGCGCAGATAGTCGAGTCTGTGTTGAGCAAGCAAAGGGGAAACATGCAATAGTAGTAGTAAAGTAGTAACAACCAGACGTCTGCATGATTGCACTCAAAAAGTGTCGTGGCTCATTCACTCTTAAATTACCTACTCAATCACTCACATTCGTTTTTGTGATTGTGAATGAATGAGTAATAATTTGCCCTCGAGTGAGAGATTGTACTGTATTCATAAATTGAATGAGTCATTTTATAGTGTACTCAAACAGAAACTGTATTCACTTTATGCTGTGAATACAGCGAAATCAAATGAATGATTCGAATCATTCATATTGAGTAGTGTGCTCAAAATGAAACTAAAAAATGCTTTTCTATCAAGTTCTACCAAGTGAATAAATTGTCAACGAATACCAGCAATGAAAACAAAAACGAAATATACCGTTACTAAATACAAATGATGCTAACTAATGTTGACAACCTTACGAACAAGTGAGTAATGAATATTCACTAAAGAGAATGGTGTGTTATGACTCTCTCTATTTTGTGACTCTTTCTTTTTGTGCACAGCTTTTGCTTTGCCTACAGCAATTACTGTATTCATATTGTAATGACTCTCAGAAAGTGTGCACTCAGCAGAAGTGTAAACACTGTGGGAGAGAAAGTGAATGGAGCCATGCAGATGTCTGGTAACAACCCTGCAGGAAAAGTAACTAATTTTAAACTAATTTATAACTAGCCCTTTTCTGTACAGGACTGATTACAAATTAGTTATTTTGCTTGAAAAGAAGTGATTATTTTAACGTGGCGATGTCCTAGCAGCACATCAATTGTCTACCGCTGCATGACTTCCCAACTAATTTATAACTAGTTGTTTCCAAACCAATTAATAACACTGTGCGTGAAATTTTCCCTCAAAAATTTAGACATGGGGGGGACCTACTGGGTGAGTTTTCTAAAGGTATACTGAGTTGAGATCCACCAGCCGTTTGGTAAGATTGGCTCTAGTTTAAGAGAAATCCGACTTTGAAGTTTGGTAATTTTCGTCAAGTTTGTCGCTTAAGTAGGTCCTAAATCGTTTCGAATATCGCTTTACTTTCTTCGGCAAGTTTGTAGATATTTTAACGATCAACACATTTGCTTAAGACACCAATCCAAAAAAAATACATTTAAACTGTGTAATTGCGATATGTGCATTTTTGAGCGCAGCGCAACGTGGCGTATGAGTGTCAATTATATGAGTGTTAATTATAATTAATATAATCGATATTCGAAACGATTTAGGGCCTACTTAAGCGACAAACTTGACGAAAATTACCAAACTTCAAAGTCGGATTTCTCATAAACTAGAGCCAATCTTACCAAACGGCTGGTGGATCTCAACTCAGTATACCTATAGGAAACTCACCCAGTAGGTCCCCCCATGCCTAAATTTTGGACTTGCACAGTGTAATTAGTCCGCAATCGACTGATTTAAAACTAGTTGTTTTGGGACTAGTTAAAAATTAGTTAGTTTGTAACTGATTTTAAACTAGTCAAATAGTAACCCATTAAAAATAGTAACCCCATTAAATGAATTTTCAAATATACTGAATTCAATTCATAAGATTTATTTTATTAAATTTTTTTGAAAAAATTCTTTTAAATAATATTTACAACTAATAACAAACAAAACAGCAAAAATTTACAACATTTCATAAAAAATAACAGTTCAATTCATTTTACAACAAAAACATATTTTTCTAATAATATTCTAAAAAGGCAAAAACCTTATTTCAGTAAAATTCAAGTAAAAGAAAAAAAGAATACTTCAGCCAATTCACGTAAGGCACTAAGTTTAACGGTGGCAATAGCTGTTTTCAGCTCTTCTATGGGTTCAGCTGCATTTATTTATTGAATCTAGTTAGATGAGGAAGGAATTGTAGAATTAGTTATGGGAATATTATGCACATGTGAATGTGATTTTGTATATGTGTACGTGCATACATACCAAGCAAAACCTTAAAAAATTTGTTGTAGTCCTTCAGGCTTATTTTCCCAAAAATGTACGTCTACAATGAAATTAGCAGCTAGCAGGCTCGCTGAAATTTTCCACGCACAAATGCACGTCTTCACTCGTGCCTTCAGCCGCACGTGTCACTTCCAAGCCGATGTGTCCGTTTTTTTCATTTTGCGGCGAATATTTTTTGATTTTGAGGCATTTATTTTCACTAATTAAATAATTTCTTTTACACACCTCTTTATACTACGCACTTATTTACACTTTTTCACGCGCACGCTTCGACGAATAAACACGATATGGCGTCCTTTTCAGTTGGCAATGTTGCCAACCCATTGGATTCACTTACAAATTCTAAGGATCGCAAACGCGAACCCAGAAAATCTAAATTTTCAAACAATAGGCAACCCTTATTCATCGCGCAGGCACCATTGGCGACTTGTCGTTTGTACGAACAACGCAACGAAGACGGCGCATGCGCTCGTGAACTGTGTAGCAATGCATGATTTTTCAATCAGTTACAAATTAGTTGTCAAATAACTAGTTTAAAATTAGTTACTTTGGCCAACTGACTACTTTTTTCCTGCAGGGAAGTGTAAATTTGTAAATAAAGTGCTGAATAAAGCGCTGAATAAATGAAGTTGTTTTATTTTCAAGCACAATCAAAACGAACTTGTATTTTCGTAACAATATGTAAACAAAAATTAGCCCAAAAACATTCACCACTTTTAATTTTATAGCATAAAACGTGTGTAACAGCATTTATGTCCCTACTAAGTACAGTGTAATCTGGGTGGAGTGAACCCCCGATGGTACGAATACCCCGATAGAGTGAACATCAAAATTTTTACATTGAGTACTCTATAGAGTGAACAATTTTGAATCTCTTTAGAGTGAACACAATTTAAAATAAACTGTAACGACAAATTCAATCACAAAAAGGGGTATTACCGAGGTAGGAAATCAGGTGTATGCTCACATGTGTTTCTAAAAAAATTACACTTTTTATTGTAGACCGCATCTGCGTGGTTTTGTTTGACGTGCGCGAATATTAAACTTTTTCTGTCTATACCAGGGACTTAGGTTAGGTTAGGTTATGGTGGCTGCCTCTATAAGAGACACACTCGGAGGCCTATTATGAGGCCCATTGTGATACCACATATTTCACCCGTTTTTGAAATGTGTATGCAACACTGTCTTTCCAACATATTGTTACGAAATACTAGTTCTAGTGGGCTAGTACGTATCTCTGCATTGCGCAATATAAATAAAAACACACGAAATTTCTCGAACGCAGTCAATGAAAACCAACAGTCACTTTATTTCACACTTTACACTTAATTTGTCTTTGCACTTAATTATTCGCTTAATTATTCCGTGTGGCACCTTCACTAGTCAAACCAAGACTGACTGACTCGCTGCGCCGCACCCGGCTGCCTTTTATACCTGTCCGGCCATCGCGCAGATCGTTCTCGCACATTCCAGAGTGGACTAAAGGTTTCCATGATGATCGCGACCATCATTGCCAGGTTGGACTAAAAGTTTCCATTATCGCGGTCATCATTGCCAGGTTGAATTATGGCACGGCGCGTAGCGACAGGGTTGCTTTGCACAGCGACAGACTGTCTTATCGTTACACTGCCCACCACTTAGACTTGTTCGTCCCGAACAAGTGCCGAGGTTCCGCTGTGATAAGGCGCCAGGCGCTTCAAATGGACTACCTTCAGCTTAGCGCCTTTATTGCTGCATCGTTGAATCCTGTATACCACGTCGTTAATCCTAGTCACGACTTCGTAAGGTCCTTCCCATGACGCTTGAAGTTTCGGAGACAAACCTTTCCTCCGCTGTGGGTTGTAGAGCATTACCAGATCGCCTTCTTGGAACCCTGCTGAGTTGGCCCGTAGATCATATCTGGCTTTCGCCTTATCGCTGACCAGTTTGGTGCGGCTCCTTATAAACTGGTGAATTTCCTCCAGTTCCGCCCGCTTATTGACCACGTAGTCCGTCTTAGCGCCTCCCGTCGTGCTGACTACCCCGAACTTCAAGTCGGCGGGTAACCGCAACTCAGTGCCGAACACTGCTCGGGCTGGAGTGAGTGATGTCGTGTCGTGCGGGGCTGACCTATACGCCATCAGGAACAGGGGGATATGCGTGTCCCAATCCTTTTGATTCCTGCCTACCACTTTCCGCAGGTATTCCTCCAGTGTCCGGTTAAAGCGTTCCACCATGCCGTCGGACTGTGGGTGCAAAGGAGTGGTACGCGTTTTCTTTATTCCCAGCAGCTCACACACTTCCTTGAATACCGCAGACTCGAAATTCCGGCCTTGATCCGAGTGCAACTCCAACGGAACTCCGAACCTGGCTACCCAGTTGTTTACCAGCTTTTCCGAGATCGTAGTGGCCTCCTGGTTAGGAATAGGGTACACTTCGGGCCATTTGCTGAAGTAATCCATTACCACCAGCACATATTTGTTGCCTTGAGTGCTAGTTGGGAATGGGCCGGCGACGTCCATAGCAATCCGTTCGAAGGGCGCTCCCACGTTGTACTGCTGCATGCGGCCTCGAGACCTTCTTGTCGGCCCTTTCGCGGCTGAACATCGGTCGCAGCTCTTAATCCACTCGGCTACAGACTCCTGACATCCTACCCAGTAGAATCGTCTTTTTATTTTGGCGACGGTTTTGGTGATGCCCAGGTGCCCTCCACTGGAGTCGTTATGGTGTGCCTCGATGACCTCGTTGATTCTGCATTTCGGCACTACCATTAGGGAGTTGCTGGTCCGACCATCCGCGCTCTCCCATTCGCGATACAGGCATCCTTCTTTCAGCCGCAGACTTTTCCACTGTGCCCAGTAAGCCTTAGCGATCGGGCTTTCAGCGGCCATCTCCTGCCAGTCTGGACGTGCGCCTTGCTCCTTGCCTTCAATGATTTTTGCAAGATCCGCATCCTCACGCTGGTCCTTTTGTAGCCTCTCCGCAGACCACTCTTCCTCTGGCATAACGCTTACCAACCGGACGTCCACTATCTGTTCTTTGCTTTCGGCTCGCAAGCACGGCCTGCATTTGATTTTGCACGGATGGAGTGGCAGCGCGTCAGCACATCTTGGTGACGCCTGTTCCCCGGAACGCTTCTCTCGCAGATGGTAGTCGCGTGAAATGTGGCCTTGCTTGCCACATCGCCAGCAACTGATTCTAGATGACATTGCCCGCAGCCTCGTTGGTACCTCTGAGCTCACTGGCTGGCTTTGCGTGGCACGTCCAGATTGGACTCGACGCCTTTCCGCAGATGAATGTCGAAAACTTCCCCTCCAGGCAGCTTCATACATCAATGCACTTGTCACCGTCTCGTGGAACGTCGGCTTCATCATCATCAAGGTACTCACACGAGTCTCCGGGTCAAGAATGCCTTCGATAAACGCCTGGATCTTCAGCCTTTCCAAAACTTCCATGCTGAATTCCGGGTAGGTCATTGGTACCAGCCGCTCAATATCTGCCGCATACGTCTGCAGCGCCTCGTTGGCTCTTTGTCTACGGTTCTTCAGCTCGCAGTAATACACCATTTTGTTGTGCTCGTCACTGTATTTGGCTGCCAGCGCCCTTATGACGGTCTCGTAATCACCTCTCAAACTTTCCGGCACTATTTTTATTACCTCAGCCGCAGGACCTCTTAGAGCCAGTATCAGTCTCCGACCTTTCCTGATATCGGTCCACTGATTTTCCAGAGCAGCCATATCGAACTGTAGCTTGAATGTATCGAACGACGTAGTACCATCATAGGTAGGCACTTCTATGGCAAAACTTTCCTCAACAGACCGCACCCTTGCTCGCAGCTGTACCTCTCTAAGCCGCTCGTCGATTTTTCTGTTCACCGAGTCTTCCAGACTATCAACTCGTTTGTTCAGGGAATCATCCAGGTCGTCGACTCGTTTATCCAAGTGCTCTACTCGCGTCTCCAGGTGCTCGACTTTCCCATTAATCCTGTCTGAGATTTCCTCCACTTTCTGCTCCAAGCGCGCAGAATTTTCCTGAAGCTTGACTTCCATTCGCTCTGACACTTGCGCCGATATTTCATGGGTCGCCGTTTCCATTTTCGCTGCCAATTGCGCCGACATTTCGCGATTTTCATTTTCCATTTTGGCTGCCATTTCACGGTTGGAAGTCTCGAACATGCCTTTAAGTTTAACCATTAGCTGGCTCATGTCCAATGCTTGTGGTGGCGCAGCCGCTGCAGCCGTACTTTGCATCGACGCAGCACCCGCAGGCGATTCCTCCACTTTGCCCGACGCTTCTAGCTCCTGCGTTCCGAACTCGTGCGCAGTCCAATCGATGCCTCGTGATTCACACGCCTCTCGCAGGCGCAGCTGCAACTCCACCTTTCCGCCAGCAGTCGGCAAATTCCAGGCAGCCAGCTCCTTCTTCAGCTGGTCTACTTTCAGCAGCTCCAGTTTAACCATGTCTGCGTTTTTGCAATTTTATTTAATTTTTTTTCTTTATTTATTCAGTAGCACAATCCCACTTCTGACACCAAATGTTACGAAATACTAGTTCTAGTGGGCTAGTACGTATCTCTGGATTGCGCAATATAAATAAAAACACACGAAATTTCTCGAACGCAGTCAATGAAAACCAACAGTCACTTTATTTCACACTTTACACTTAATTTGTCTTTGCACTTAATTATTCGCTTAATTATTCCGTGTGGCACCTTCACTAGTCAAACCAAGACTGACTCGCTGCGCCGCACCCGGCTGCCTTTTATACCTGTCCGGCCATCGCGCAGATCGTTCTCGCACATTCCAGAGTGGACTAAAGGTTTCCATGATGATCGCGACCATCATTGCCAGGTTGGACTAAAAGTTTCCATTATCGCGGTCATCATTGCCAAGTTGAATTATGGCACGGCGCGTAGCGACAGGGTTGCTTTGCACAGCGACAGACTGTCTTATCGTTACAATATGTTACAGCACACATTTCAGGGACTTAACTACTAAAAGTTTTTAAGAAAATAATTGCAATGTTACTATTACAATGCAACATAAATTTTATTTGTTGATTTACGTTGCGTAATAACTGTTATGAGAAACAAATATTTTTTTCGTTCTCTTCTGTTGAAGAGAAAAACTCTTAAAAAAGGGTCTTATTTTGGAAGATGCTACCCGAAAGAACTTACATATGTAACCAGTGCAGAAAAAACGGCTCCAGGCAGGAAATAAGAAAAAGCCAGTTACATTTCTTGCGTGCGCTAACGCGGAAAAACCACGCTCTCTCAAATCTTTCAACCTTCCGGTGGACTACCGACTCTCAAAAAGTGCATGGATGACAGCAGAAATTTTTAAAGAATGGTTTCGTAAGTGTTTTGTTCCACAGGTAAGATATATACTCGTAAGTACGTAAGGGTGAACAGAAAAACTCAATCTGGATATAGTGAACAATCTGGATTCTATGAACAGGCCTTGCATTAATTAGTTCACTCCACCCAGAGGAGTATATGTATATGTTTTATTATTCTGAGTGAGCTCGTCAAGTACGGTCGTGTTTCGCCTACGCTAATCATAATGGTCAATTGTGCAAAGTGCAAGCTGCACTGCTCTTCTACGGATTCGGTGCCGTGTGGCACCTGTTTGTCTAAGTGGCATTTCAAATGTGCCAAGATCAGCGATTTAGCCGAGTTACTAAAAACTAAACGCAATTTAATTTTTGGATGTGATTCCTGCATCTCCGCTCCTCGCCCAACTTGTCTTTCCATTGTGCCGTTATTGCTGGACAAGTTGAGTGAATTACGAGGCCTCTGCGATTCTCTCATAAAATGCACTCTGAGCACTTGAGTGTGGACAAACCGACATCGGGCTCATCGACGACCTTGAAGGCCGATCCAGTTGTCACTCGCGCCCGCGCTAAAGCGGCCGACTCCCGTACGCTCATGCCTAAGGTGCCTTCTTGCTCACCGCTGCCAACAAAAGTCGCAAGTAAAACGTTGCGCTCTCAATCGCCTTCTATCATTGTTCCTGCTGTTGCTTCACATGCTGCTTCGTCGCTCCGCTTGCAGAGTTCTGCACAGACTTCGTCTGTGAATGCTGCTGTTGCTGATTACGCAGCGTCGCCGTCCGCCTACACACCGCTTGCTGTTTGCACGAATTCTTCGCCTGTTGCTGTTCATCTATCTGCGCCGCCTGATGCTGAGGAGTGCACGCCGCCTGCTGCTGCTGAGGCGTCGCTGCCGGCTTCGTCTTCTACTAGTGCGCAGCTCGCCATGGGTTGCTCTGCGCCGGCCGCTGTTTTTGATTGTGCAGATGCGCCACCCGCCGCTGTCGATCTTACGTCGACTGCCGTCTGTGCGACTGCGCGGCCCACCGATGTTGATGTTGATGACCTACGCTGCTCGAAGCCGTCGTGCTCTTCGTATGCTGCCCTGCCTGCTGCTAATGCTCATTCGCCCGCTGCTGGACCCCCCGCTAGTGAGTGGCTCACTGTCGGTGTCAACAAACGCTCCAAGTCGAAAGTTGTGGTTGTCGGCTCGAAGGCGAACTCGGGCCTAGATGTCGCTGTGAGTAAAAAATGGTTGCATCTATCATCCTTCCGACCTGTGGTATCAGAGGAGGACCTTCTGAACTATATCGCTAACAGTGCCGGCATCGATAAGCAACATATTTCATTTATTTCATTTATTTCATTAATTAGCCAATGAATACAGTAATAATTCTTAAGGCTAAGTTGAACACATTTTAATTGAGATTTGTACAAACGTAAGAAAAGAGAAAGAGAAAGAAAAAAAAACAAAGTGATGCTACTTATAGAAAAGATTTAATGAATACATGAATTGATTTTTTGAAACTGAGAGATCAATATCAACAAATTTAGAAATTCTATTGAACTCAATTAAGGCTCTGGAGATAGGTGCATTTCGCGCATAAGGAGCCCTAAAAACACCTACATGGAAGAGCTCAGAGCAACGAAGAGCTCTAGGCGGAATATTCAAAAAAATCCTCTCGAGGAGAGTGGGACAGTCAACCACACCACGGAGTACATAAAAAATGAAAGATAAAGACAGGATTGTTCTCCTACTTTGCAAAGATTTTAAGTTAATCAATAGGCAACGCGATTCGTAGCTGGGCATAGGATCAGTAAAGCGTAAATTACGCAATGCAAAGCGAAGGAAAACTTTTTGGATCCTCTCAATCCTAGCCACATGGCACGCAAAATATGGAGACCAGATGAAGGAGGCAAATTCAAGCCTGGAACGAACTAGTGCCGTATACAAAAGCTTTAGCGTGTATGGGTCAGTGAAATCCGAGCTATGACGCCTCACAAAAGCAAGCATGGCATATGACTTAGAGATAACAAAATTAATATGATTAGCAAACGCAAACTTCGAGTCAAAGATTACGCCCAAATCTTTAATTTCATCAACACGCATCAGGGGCGCCATGGAAATGTGATAAGAGGTATCAATGACTTTGTAACGTTTTGAAAAGGTGACTTGAAAACACTTGTTTATATTCAGTGACAATCGATTTTTGATACACCAATTGCTGACATTATCAATATCAATCTGCAGCAATTGGGAATCGTAGGAGTTTCTGATCAATGAGTAGATCTTTAGGTCATCCGCATAAAGCAGAAACTTAGCTGTGGAGAAGCATGTGCAAATATCATTAATGAATAACACAAAAAACAGCGGGCCCAGGATGCTACCTTGCGTCAACCCAGATGAAGCAACGAAAGGTACCGACCTAACATTGTCGACAACGACCACGCACCTACGATTGTGCAAGTACGATGCAATCCAAGTCAGGAAATCTGAGTGGAAACCAATACAGGCTAATTTATTAAGCAGTATAACATGAGAAACCCTATCGAAGGCCTTAGAAAAATCAGTATAAATGGTATCAACCTGGATACCAGATTGAAAAGCAGAAATGCAGTCGTCTGAGAAAACAGCTAGATTCGACACTGTTGATCGTCCCGGAATGAATGATTGCGTGCTTTAAGCTTATCAAGAAAGGAGCTTTGACTGATACACTCAAACGAGTTAATTTCAAAGTTGGAGTCTCGGCTTCCGTCTATGAGAAGCTTCTCATTCCTTCCGTCTGGCCAGTTGAAGTCAGAGTACGGCCATTTCATTTTTTTCAAAAGCCCGCCCAGCAGCCAACGGGCGTATAACCGCCGCCCGGGCTATCTCTGCTAATAATAAGTGCCTTAAAATATATTTTCAAAATGTTTCTGGTCTTCGTACTAAATCGCAAAATTTTCGCATTTGGAATATGATGCTTTTGTTTTGATTGAGACTTGGCTGAATCCAGACTTTTTCAGTGAAGAATTTTTTTACCCGAATCTGTATACTGTCTTTCGCAAAGACAGAGACGCTGCCAAAACTGGCTGTGTGAGAGGGGGCGGTGTACTAATTGCAGTTCGGCGTACTCTCCGCGCGTCACATTGTGCACTTCAAAATGATGACTCGCTTCTCGACCAGCTATGCTTAAAGGTTACGGGCTCTTCCGGCTCTTTGCTTTTGTGCGTCTCCTACATACCGCCTAATAGCAATGAATCTCTGTACAAGGCTCATGTTGATAATATTCATGAGCTATACCTAAGATCTAATGGTGACAATAATCTTTGCGTTCTAGGTGACTTCAACTTAAGCAAAGTTACTTGGTCTGTTATGGCAGATGACTCTTTTCTTACGCCCTGCAATGTTAGTAGTGCTATTGAGATCTATGTAATCGACTCCCTTCTGAGCCTTGATCTACAACAAATCAACGGTGTTGTTAACCAACTTAACCGTATCTTAGATCTTGTCTTCATTAATAATAACACTGCACAACAAAATCAAATTTTTTTAAAAATAACAAGGTTCTGACAACGGATTCTGGTAGAGGGGACCAAAAAAAAATATACGTGTATCGGCGTTTTGAAAGTTTACATCTGAATTTTTTTTTAAGGGGGGTCAAAGTTTTCCCCCTTTTGCACATTCTTATGGTGAATCGGCATACGAAAACCATGTAACCTTACATTTTAGGTATATGATGGGTTCAGCAATTTGATGTAAAATACTACGAAGAATATTTTTGTGGAGCATTTTAACCCTGTAGCTACTATTTTTATGGGTCAATTTGACCCTTTTTTTCTAAAATGCCAAAAATGTCCTGTAAAACAGGACTTTTTAAGGAAAAAATGTACCACGAAAATATTAACCATAAAATTCTACTATAGGTCTCTGAATATATCAAAGCTCAGAAATTAACTTGAACGCCAGAATTAAGCCGAAACTGAAAATGTGTTTAAGTGTTTGTTTCGTACTTATTCAAAATTGGTACTCGAATGTCCTACAAAACATGCACGTGGAATAGCAGATGGAAGCGCAACCAATATTCCCAAAAAACAATGGGAACCGAGAGCTGAAGGGACATTAGGCGAGCAGAATGTTCTCCATCCACCGCTTGTGCCAATAAACAAAATTCTTTTACAACCATTACATATAAAACTTGGTGTGGTAAACAATTTTGTTAAGTGTTTGGATACAAATGGATCGGTATTTAACTTTTTGAAGACATTGTTTCCAAAACTAAGCGAAGCAAAGATAAAATAAGGTATGAATGCTAAAACTTTACTTTTTCATATTGGTTTCATACCAATAAAATTACAAAATTTGGTTTTTCATTACAACAGGTGTTTTTGTTGGTCCAGAGATAAAAACGGGTTATGCGTAGCGCCGAATTCGAAAATTCTGCTTTCACCAAATGAGATCGTCGCATGGAAGAGCATTAAAGGAGTCATTGACAATGTTCTAGGCAAAAATCGTTGTCCTGCTGCTCGAATGCACGTCGACACCATGATGACTGCATTCGAAAAACTAGGTGTTCATACGTCACCAAAAATTCATTTTCTGAATTCTCATATGGATTTCTTGGAACATCAGTTGGCAACAGAATCCGATGAACATGGGGAACGATTTCATCAGACATGTGCCCCATCAGGCGCGGATTCAGAAAAATATTTCGGGGGGTTTCAAAAAGTCATTCTTTAATATTTATAAAATGCCTTTTAATTTGTATGTAGTTTTAAAGTCGATCCTAATATTTCGGGGGTTTCAACCCCCCTGAATACGCCACTGGACCCCATTGAGGAACGGTATAAAGGCAAGCGTATTCATTCTTTTATAGCTGATGTATGCTGGACATTATTTAATAACGGTGTTGAATTGCCAAGAGCTAAATGAAAAATATAATGAATACCTTAAATACCCAAAATTGTTCTCATTTTTCTATTTATATATATTATATCTAGAGCTTTCTTTTATACGGTCACTTATAGTGAAATTTTGCGTTCAACATTTTTCCCATACACACTAACCCTCAAAAATTAAGTTTTGTAGGACATTTTAGTACCAATTTTGATTCAGTACGAAATAAACACTTAAACACATTTTCAGTTTTGGCTTAATTCTGGCGTTCAAGTTAATTTCTGAGCTTTGGTGTATTCAGAGACCTATAGTATTATTTTATGGCGAATATTTTCGTGGTACATTTTTTCCTTAAAAAGTCCTGTTTTGCAGGACATTTTTGGCATTTTAGAAAAAAAGGGTCAAATTGACCCATAAAAATAGTAGCTACAGGGTTAAAATGGTCCACAAGAATATTCTTCGTAGTATTTTACATCAAATTGCTGAACCCATCATATACCTAAAATGTAAGGTTACATGGTTTTCGTATACCGATTCACCATAAGAATGTGCAAAAGGGGGAAAACTTTGACCCCCCCTAAAAAAAAATTCAGATGTAAACTTTCAAAACGCCGATACACGTATATTTTTTTTTGGTCCCCTCTACCAGAATCCGTTGTCAGAACCTTGTTATTTTTTGTGTTGTGCAGTGTTATATATATTATATCTAGAGCTTTCTTTTGTACGGTGACTTATAGTGACATTTTGCGTTCAACAATTTTCCCATACACACTAACCCTCAAAAATCAAGTTTTGTAGGAGATTTTAGTACCAATTTTGAATAAGTGCGAAATAAACACTTAAATACATTTTCAGTTTTGGCCTAATTCTGGCGTTGAAGTTAATTTCTGAGCTTTGATGTATTCAGAGACCTATAGTCGAATTTTATGGCGAATATTTTCGTGGTACATTTTTTCCTTAAAAAGTCCTGTTTTACAGGACATTTTTGGCATTTTAGAAAAAAAGGGTCAAATCGACCCATAAAAATAGTAGCTACAGGGTTAAAATGCTCCACAAAAATATTCTGCGTAGTATTTTACATCAAATTGCTGAACCCATCATATACCTAAAATGTAAGGTTACATGGTTTTCGTATGCCGATTCACCATAAGAATGTGCAAAAGGGGGAAAACTTTGACACCCCCCTAAAAAAAATTCAGATGTAAACTTTCAAAACGCCGATACACGTATATTTTTTTTTGGTCCCCTCTACCAGAATCCGTTGTCAGAACCTTGTTATTTAAAAAAAAATTTGATTTTGTTGTGCAGTGTAATAGAAAAATGAGAACAATTTTGGGTATTTAAGGTATTCATTTTATTTTTCGTTTAGCTCTTGGCAATTCAACACCGTTATCAAATAATGTCCAGCATATGTACATCAGCTATAAAAGATTAAATACCCTTGCCTTTATACCGTTCCTAAATGGGCTCCAGTGGCGGATTCAGGGGGGCGAGTTGGGGGTCGAACCTCCCCGAAATATTAGGATCGACTTTAAAACTACATACAAATTAAAATGCATTTTATAAATATTGTTACGAATACCAGTTCTAGTGGGCTAGTACGTATCTCTGGATTGTGCAATTTAAAATAAAAAACACACTTAATTTCTCAAACGCAGTCAATAACAACCAACAGTCACTTTATTTCACAACTTTCACACTTTACGGTCTTTACACTTAATTATTTTCTCAATTACTCCGTGTGGCACCTTCACTAGTCAAAATCAGACTGACTCGCTGCGCCGCACCCGGCTGTCTTTTATACCTGTCCGGCCATCGCGCAGATCGTTCTCGCACATTCCGGAGTGGACTACAGGTTTCCATGATGATCGCGACCATCATTGCCAGATTGGACTAAAAGTTGCCATCATTGTCGCGGCCGTCGTTGCCAGATTGAATTATAGCACGACGCGTAGCGACAGGGTTGCTTTGTACAGCGACAAACTGTCTTATCGTTACAATATTAAAGAATTAGTTTTTGAAACCCCCCGAGATATTTTTCTGAATCCGCCCCTGATGAGGGCACATGTCTGATGAAATCGTTCCCCATGTTCGTCGGATTCTGTTGCCAACTGATGTTCGAAGTAATCCATATGAGAATTCAGAAAATGCATTTTTGGTGAAATACTAACACCTAGTTTTCCGAATGCACTCAGTCGACGTGCATTCGAGCAGCAGGAGAACGATTTTTGCCTAGAACATTGTCAATGACTCCTTTAATGCTTTTCCATGCGACAAACTCATTTGGTGAAAGCATTTGATCGAATTCGGCGCTACGCATAAGCCTTTTTATGTATCTCAGGACCAACAAAAACACCCGTTGTAATGAAAAAACCAAATTTTGTAAATTTATTGGTATGAAACCAATATGAAAAAGTAAAGTTTTAGCATTCATACCTTCTTTTATCTTTACTTCGTTTAGTTTTGGAAACAATGTCTTCAGAAAGTTAAATGCCGATCCATTTGTATCCAAACACTTAATAAAATTGTTTACCACACCAAGTTTTATGTGTAATGGTGGTAAAAGAATTTTTTTTTTTTGCACAAGCGGTGGATGGAGAATATTATGCTCGCCTAATGTCACTTCAGCTCTCGGCTCCCATTGTTTTTTGGAATATTGGTTGCGCTTCCATCTGCTATTCCACGTGCATGTTTTGTAGGACATTTTAGTACCAATTTTGAATAAGTACGAAACAAACACTTAAACACATTTTCAGTTTCGGCCTAATTCTGGCGTTGAAGTTAATTTCTGAGCTTTGATGTATTCATAGACCTATAGTCGAATTTTATGGCGAATATTTTCGTGGTACATTTTTTCCTTAAAAAGTCCTGTTTTACAGGACATTTTTGGCATTTTAGAAAAAAAGGGTCAAATCGACCCATAAAAATAGTAGCTACAGGGTTAAAATGCTCCATAAAAATATTCTTCGTAGTATTTTACATCAAATTGCTGAACCCATCATATACCTAAAATGTGAGGTTACATGGTTTTCGTATGCCGCTTCACCATAAGAATGTGCAAAAGGGGGAAAACTTTGACCCCCCCTAAAAAAAAATTCAGATGTAAACTTTCAAAACGCCGATACACGTATATTTTTTTTTGGTCCCCTCTACCAGAATCCGTTGTCAGAACCTTGTTATTTTTTTTTGTGTTGTGCAGTGTAATGTGAACTTTTCGCTGTCTGAATGCGCTTTCCCAATCTCTCCATCGGGTTTGCATCATGTAGCTTTAGTAATTTCACTCGAATTCTATGAGTTTCGCTCCGATACCTCAGTTAGCCAATCTCTTGGTTATAACTTTAACTTGTGCAACTTTAACCTCCTTGACCGACTCTTCTCGGAAATTAATTGGGATCCCTTATTTTCTTCCGCTGACGTTTCTAATTGTTTCAATGAATTTAAATTAAAAATTGCGGATATTTGTCGGACAAACATTCCCTTGCTCCCTAAGAAAGTGCATAAACTTCCTTGGTTCACTCCTCGTTTAAAAAGATTGAAAAATTTGCGGAACAAGTTCCACAAAAAGTTTAAAACCACGTGTTCTATACTCTCACAATCAAAAATTTTTATTTTATAAGAGTGAGTTCAATACTCTTAATAGCCGTCTTTACAGAAATTACATCTCAACTTTCGAGGCGAACATCAAGTCTAACCCTAAAGCTTTTTGGCGATTTATTAAATCCAAAAAAGTGAATTCTAGTATTCCCTCTGCACTGTCCTACAACGGCACTACTGCAAACTCTTCCCTTGAAGCAGTTAATCTTTTTGCTCAGTTTTTTAAATCTAACTTCCTCCCTGTAGATCCACTCCAATCCGAAGCACCGATTTATGCTCGAGATACTTTTCTTGACTTTGGTGCTTTGACCTTAAGTACAGAGGATGTGCTGCGTGGTATTTCTTCACTAAAGGCTTCTTCTCAAACAGATGTGGATGGCCTGTCTGCCCTTCTGCTAAAAAAGTGCTCCTTGTCACTGGCATATCCTTTGAAATGCTTGTTTAATAAATCCCTTTCTACGGGTGTTTTTATTAACGCGTGGAAGGTTGCATTTATCACGCCAATTTTTAAATCTGGGAATAAGAATGATGTTAATAACTACAGGCCTATCTCCTAATTGTCAAGTATATCTAAACTGTTTGAATGCATTGTAAAGGAGAAGGTATATTTCGCAGTTAAAAGTCTGATTTGTCTCAATCAGCATGGCTTCGTTCCTGGTCGCTCGACCGTTTCTAATCTCGCGACCTTTGCGCATGACTGTATCTCCGCCTTTAACGCCGGATTTCAAGTTGATACCGTTTACACGGATTTCTCAAAGGCATTTGACAGGGTATCTCATCGCATTCTGGTTCTTAAACTAGCCCAGCTTGGGTTTCACTCCATCTTCCTCGAATGGATCCGATCTTATCTTAGCAATAGGCAATGCATTGTTGCTGTTGATGGCTTTCATTCTGAGCCATTCACTGCTACTTCCGGTGTTCCCCAGGGCAGCATCCTTGGTCCTCTGTTCTTTGTACTCTTTATCAATGATATTAGTAGCTGCTTTTCCAAGAGTAAGTTCCTGCTTTATGCGGATGATCTAAAAATTTACACTGCTGTCCGCAGTCCTTGCGATTCTGACGATCTACAGTCTGATTTGGACAACGTCAACCTGTGGTGCAATAGAAACCAGCTCTCATTAAACCTAAAAAAGTGCTTCTATATGACGTTCTGTAAATCGTCAGCTTTTATCCAGTCCTCATATCATATTGCCAGTACGCCTCTCGAGAGGCTAAGCGTCTTCACAGACCTTGGTGTAATCTTTGACCCCAAGTTGTCGTTTGTTAATCATGTGAACTTCATTATCTCTAAATCCTATTCTTTGCTAGCATTTGTCCGTCGTAATAGTTTCGAATTCTCTGATCCCTACACGCTCAAGCTCCTGTACACTTCTTTTGTTAGATCTCGTCTAGAGTATGCGTCTTTTGTCTGGAATCCATATTATTCTTCTCATTGTAATCGTATTGAACGAATTCAAAAAAACTTCTTGAATTTTGGCCTTCGCTCTCTAAAGTTTTCCAATCCCATTCCTCCGTATCTATCGCGTTGCTCTCTCATAAACCTTAAATCTCTTGAGAGTAGAAGAACCATCCTCTCTTTGGTGTTCGTCCATGAGGTTATTAGTGGTTCTGTTGATTGTCCTTACCTCCTGAGTCTAATTAACTTCAATGTTCCTTCTCGTGTCCTCCGTCACTACGACTTATTTGTCATATCTCCCTGCAGGCCTAATTACGCCTTGAATGCCCCTTTGGTGATAGCGCTGTCCGAATTTAACAAGATCTGTGGTTCTCTTAACCTCGATCTTTCGATCTCCAAACAAGAATTAAAATCACGTCTGAATTACTTTTATAAATAATGCCATTATCTTATTGTTATTCTATTCTTAAGTTATATTCCTATTGTTATTCTATTTTTAAGTTCTTATATTGTTGTCTGCCTAGTCTGTAAGTTCATTTACTGTAGACTTGAAATAAATGAAATTAAATGAAATATACAGTATATGTTTCTTGCTTACATTAGAAGTGAATTTCATGTATTGTTAAACATACATTTTAGTTTCGAATACAACTTTTAAACTGTTTATTAATAAAAATGTTATTAAATTGGACTTTCACTTAATTGGGAGCTTGGATTTTTCATATCAATTTATTGATACAATTTGCTTGAATATGGTACATTCCAAGGTATATTAACAAGGTACGCCAGGCTCAGAGAGCCGTCAAAATAAGGGGGCCAAATCAGAGTTGCTGTTTGTTAGGAGTAAATTGTTGGTTGCATCTTTTAGTATTTGTTCCTCAAACTGTAAAAACTGCGTTTGTGTAGGGCAAATGTTATGATTAAAAGAAAATTCTTGTTTTTAGCAACATATAGTTTTAATAGAATGAAACAAAGATAATTTGGTATTAATTGTTATCGTGTTGCTGAATGTCTTATACATTTTTGCCCATTCAAAAATAAAAATGTAATGTAAATTTCTATGGAAGAGTTTTTGATCATTTTTGTTAATATACTGTACACACAATCACTGTACTGAGTTTGTTTCTGTACTGTATATTTATTTTTATATTGAAGCAATCCTACTTTTAGTTTTTTCTATATTTGACACTGTATTCTAAATTGTGAAAACGAGTTGACGAAACAAAATCGTGCACACCATCGAACGCATAAAACCAAAAATTGTTTATTTACGTAAAATCGTTTTCTCAATTGTTTTTGTTTCAAATTTTTGTTTAAGTTCCTTAGGAACAAGTGCAGAATACCACACCCTCTTAAAAAAAAAAAATTTTTTTTTGGCCGGAAAGAGGGGCATTTTTATAGTCTAACAAACTTAAAATTTTGCTGCGGAAACAATTACAGAGGGCGTGGTCCGCCCCCAAAGTTTCAGTTATATATCCGAATTTCTCAATAAATAACCAACCGATCCTAACAATATAGGTGTCATATGAAAGGTATTTTTCCCCCTTTCGATTGATGTATAACATTAGATATGTTATATCTACCAACAATGAGTTATAAGCAAAAATTTGTTTTTTTTACATAAATTAAAAAAAAAGTGATTTTTTTCTCGAAAAAATACGTTATTAAGCTATTATAAGTTTGTTACCATATTATAGCCTGTGAAATTTCCTTTACAATGAAATATAAAAATGTACAGTTTTATGTTTTTAAGTATTTTTTTTTAATTTTTTCTAACTTGTCTCTTGGTCTTTTCTTGGCAATAAGTTTTTCCCAGGTGGCCGGCCTTCGGCCGGGCGCTAAAAAAATAACCCTCATGGGAGTTACCACCACATGAGGCAACAGTAAGATGTGCACAGTATTTTTTGTTTAAATCCATAGTTCCAAGCCATAGTTTTCTTGGCATTAAGTTTTCCCCAGGTGGCCGGCCTTCGGCCGGGCGCTAAAAAAATAACCCTCATGGGAGTTACCACCACATGAGGCAACAGTAAGATGTGCACAGTATTTTTTGTTTAAATCCATAGTTCCAAGCCATAGTTTTCTTAGCATTAAGTTTTTCCCAGGTGGCCGGCCTTCGGCCGGGCGCTAAAAAAATAACCCTCATGGGAGTTACCACCACATGAGGCAACAGTAAGATGTGCACAGTATTTTTTGTTTAAATCCATAGTTCCAAGCCATAGTTTTCTTGGCATTAAGTTTTTCCCAGGTGGCCGGCCTTCGGCCGGGCGCTAAAAAAATAACCCTCATGGGAGTTACCACCACATGAGGCAACAGTAAGATGTGCACAGTATTTTTTGTTCAAATCCTTTCATTGCAGAATATCGCTCTTAAGCAAAACCTTCATAAGCGCCATATCAATACGGTAAACAGGTGCTTTTACCTCAACTTAAATTAAAATATAAAAGCGAAATAACATAGTTTTTGAATGTTTTATATTTCACTGTAAAGGGAATTTCACAGGCTTTAATATGGTAACAAACTTATAATAGCTATTTTTTCAAGAAAAAAATCAGTTTTTTTTTAATTTATGTAAAAAAAACAAATTTTCGCTTTTAACTCATTGTTGGTAGATATAACATATCTAATGTTATACATCAATCGAGAGGGGGAAAAAATACCTTTCATATGACACCTATATTGTTAGGATCGGTTGGTTATTTATTGAGAAATTCGGATATATAACTGGGACTTTGGGGGCGGACCACGCCCTCTGTGAATGTTTCCGCAGCAAAATTTTAAGTTTGTTAGACTAAGAAAATACTCCTCTTTCCGATAAAAGGAAAAAATATTTTTTTTAAGAGGGTGTGGTATTCTGCATTTAAGCCGAACATACAGTTTCGCACAAATTGCTAACACATGAAATTTCCAATTTCAATTTATTTCATTCTTTCATTTGTATTCATTTCACAATATATTTTATTGCGTATCAGGCGGGTGTCATGGGCTATATTTCGCGTATATGTTTTTTACAATGTTACCCAAATCTGTACACAAAAGTATAGTTGTACAAACAATATTAACACTAATAGTAGCTTCTTTATTCTACAAAAAGAGCAACCGTTCACAAATAAGAGGGTGAAGGGAGACATTTAAAGCTGCCGCTCCCAGCCTGGCGTACCTTGTTAATATACCTTGACATAAAACTACGTTCTCGCTTGTAAAGCAACGCTCTCACCACATAACATACGTGATCTGTGCGAGCAGAGCGCGGGTTCCAATGTTAGAACCCGCCATACAAAATGTTTGCTTGTATGACATGCGCATTCTGTATGTTTATTTTCTTTGCTACTACTCATAAGCATAACATAAGTATCGCAACCAGAGTTGCCGCTCTTGGTCTTTTCGGACCAAAATTGGTCAGATTTTTTTACTTTGGTCCGCTGGTCCGCTTAAACGAATTTCGGTCCGTATTGTGATGTGAATATCTTTTCATTAGTACACAAAATTTATTTAAAAAATAAAATTGTAATTTAAAAATGAATTTAAAATTTTTCATTTGGTCGGTTGGGGTCGGATTTGGTCGGAAGTTTGGTCGGAAAACAATTTTTTAAGTGGCAACACTGATCGCAACCGCACGAGTACAAAACCCGAACGAGTTTGCGATCATCGAATCATTACGAGTATTGCTCAAACGAATATTTTGTATTCGTTCGGATACCACCGCATTGATACTCATTCTATTTACTGCCTATTACCAAAGAATATGAAGTAAAATAGAACCACAGAATAAACAGTAATACAGAACGCGCATCTCATACAAATTCCAAAATGTTAAGGGGTCGTAATATTACGACCACTGTTAATTTAACATTACGTCCTCTGCTATTAACATTACAAACAGCACTAGACAGCTTTCGTTTCTGTTATTTCACAGAACAGACAGCACAGAGATAAGATGAAGTAATGATCGCATGCAGCTCCGAAGGGAAAATAGCGTCAGGCTGTGGTTGCTGTTGTTGTCGGCCAACAAAACGAAGTGCCACTTGCTTCTTACATATATGGGGAGAAGAGCAATAAGGTATGGTTGTTGTTATTGTTGCCGGCTAGGAATTGAAACATTGAATTTGAATTATTTTTGCTTTGTGGTTCATTCTGCGTGCAGCGAAGTGCGTACATACGCTGTCGGTAGAAATTTTACGACGGAGTGTAGCGTGCAAAAATATATGAGAACGAATGTCAAAAGGGGGTAACTTATCGACTTAAAAAGTCACTACGGTATAAAGATATCACACTATTTTTAATATTGATGATAGTTAAACGATGTGGCACAATCGTTATGTACGAAATATCCTTTAAATGGTGGATGTACGTACATATATCGAAAAAAAGCAAAACAAAAAATGTATTCTGCCGTCATTCGGGATCGTCGTTGCTTACTTACTTTTTTCTCATAGCTTTTTGCTTTACAATAGATATGTACATACATTTGACATGATTAAATGCACAAGTTCGTAATTACGATTCTTCGGAACCTCTCATTTTTTTTAGGTTTGACAAACAAATGTTTGGGCCAAAAAACTGGGGGCCTAGAGTGGGATAAAAGGCGTAGGGATAAAATAATTAATCGCGGCGAGAAGTCATTTACGCCAAAATTAGCGAAACCTTAGAATTCAAGTGCTCATAAGGAGATACAAATTTCTTCACGCAGAAAGTCGATCGCATAATAACATGAAAAAAACTTGTTCTTATTAACCGACACACGTCGGGAATTGCCAGCCAATGTCAGCCAGAAACAAAAATTCAAAATTTACAATTTTCATTCGCTGATCAACAACAACAACGATAGCACATCGCCCTTCATTCGCTTCATTGAAAATAACAGTAACTTCTATGGCCGGCATCGAGCGCACGAACTCGCTTTGCACCACTCGGCACTTACCGAAGTTGACAACAACAGAGATCATCGTCGCACGAGAAATTAACAGAGACAAAAGTTCTGTTCAACAAACTCTGCTATCTCCCCCCTGCTGTATACTGTTTATTCTGTGATAGAACGCGCATCTCATACAAGCAAACGCGTTGTATGACGGGTACTGCTGGTAGTACCCTCTGTTAGGCCGATGTTATGCTGCTGGTCACGGGCACCGATCACGGATAAAATTGTTGTTGCTTCAATGTAAAAGAGAAAATTTGGAGAGCGTAATTTTTCTCTTTTACATTGAAACAACAACAATTTATCCGTGACCGGGATCATTTGACCGGCAGCATAACATCGCCCTTATTGACAGCAGAATCCTCTCTTGCTAACAGCAGAATTCTCTGTAACTTCAGCGTAACATGAGAGTAGAAGCAAAGAAAATAAACATACGAAGGCTTTCTTTGCAAGCGAGAACGTAGTTTTATGTGTTGCGCTCTTTGGCTGCGCTCACTGCAGCGAGTCTGCGTTAGCACACTGCTGCGGCGTGGGATCATTGGGAGATGAAGACGATGTGCTGTTGTTGTTGTTGTTGTTGCGCTGGCGTAAAGCTGAAATTGTAAAACAATTTATATTTTCTGGCTGGCTTTTGTTCTTCTTCTATAAGCCTGCACGTCGTCGCATATTGCACCTGAACTCACTGCCGACTGTAGTGTGCTCAAAATCATAGAAAAGAAAATAAAATATGGTCGGCATGGCGACTTATATGATAGCTATGAGCAATAAAAAATAAATAATAATAAGTAATCAATAAAGACAATTAAAAAGGGAAATGAAAAGAAAGGAAGACGTTTTTATTAGCCCGCAACAATTTTTTAACTGTTTTAACTGTTTACGAAAAATGTGCATGTTTTTCAATATTAAATAAAACGCCATGAAATTCCATATTTTCCGACTTTGAGGTCCACTTACCGTGGAATTTTAAAACTTATAAAAATTAATTGCATTGGAAAAGAAGCCGTGCGGTGTTGCTAATGCAACGAGGTGAAAATGATGTCAACCGGTTTATTGGTTTAGAAATAACAATCCCAAACGTGAAAAAGTCAGGGAAAATCCGAAAAAGTGACACGCCCATTTTTTGCGAAAACGGAAACTAAGTTTTAAAAACGGTTTACGGATTTGAAATCAGCGGTCCCTAATTACCCTAGAACTGATGTCAAAACCAGAAAAGCCATTTTGCTGTTGATCAGTGTTATTTCTCATTCGTAGTGCTTTCACCATATTTCAGTCAATAGACCTATTGAAGTATGTTTTTCCATACAATCTTTTAACCCTTAGTTTCCCGTTAGACTTTGATTTTCACAAATGAAAAAGACGTGTCTAATTACACTGTGCGTGAAATTTACCCTCAAAAATTGCAACAAGCGGGCGACCTACTGAGCGACTTTTCTATAGGTATACTGAGTTGAGATCCACCAGGTGTTTGGCTGTATTGGCTCTAGTTTATGAGAAATCCGACTTTGAATTTTGCTCATTTCAGTCGAGTTCGTCGCTTAAGTCTTCGAACGTTTGAATGCTAATTGGTCCTAAATCGTTCTGAATATCGCCTTACCAAAGACAATTAAACAATAAGATGTCTTACGGCCATACAACCGAATGGCATAGGGCGAGCTCGAATTTGCAAAATTTTCATTCAAGCAAGCGTCGGTACAGTGAGAGCGTAATAATATTAACACTCTTTGTTTTGCTCACACTTAAAAAAAAGGAAGTTCCTAATGATGCAAAACATAAACAATAAAAAAACAACAAAGAACTGTGTAGCAAAACCAATCGCCAACACAAAACAGCATACACACAAAAACTACAACAACAAAAAGCATTGGCGGCGATGAAACGACGATCATTGCGCTGGCTAATTGATCTCACTTTGCTGTGGGCAAATCAAGGCGAATTAATAAAGGTGAACGCATAAGGGCAATAACAAAATTCCCATGTATTTTGTTGTTGGGTTTGTGCGACTTGATTGTCAAAATCAACTGATATTTCGTTTCGTCTTAACGCATACAAAACAGAAAAAGTGCGCAGAAGCACAAACAGACAAGTGCGAGTAAATTGGTGAGCAGCAAATGTTCGTCGTTTTATCTGGAATCTAAATATTATTCTTCCCGCAGTGCTCATAGAAATATTAGCTCGTCGAACATCGTGTGCCAGCTCTATTAACGCCGCTAACGATGACAAGGAGGCACCGACACAGCAGTCAATGCCTCCTGGTGAAGACACACATGCTGGTGCGATACTGCCCAGCATCACAAGTTCCGGAACAGACATTCATTTATTCATTCATTCATTACAACATGACGCAATATCATATTTTTCAGATGAGCCAGACAATTTGAGGAATAATAATACGAATAATTCTCGCTTCCCAGCCGATCATGAAGCATCATGCAACAACGCCGCCTCATAAAATTGCAGCCGAGAGATATTTTTCCAGTGTTTAGCTGAAGGTTTTTTTTTTGTTTTTCGAGGAGGAAGCATTATAAGCCTTCAGTTGTGTGCAACTTTAATGCACTAAACCTCCTCGGTGTCTGATTGGCCGTCGTTTTGTCAAGAGGCCGTCCAAAGCACTAAGCTCAAAAATGTTCGTCAAGTCTCGTCAGCGGCGTTGGTGAAATGGCTTGACAGCCTGCCAAGCAGGTTCCAAGCGTTTCATCGTTCAAGAAATCATGAAAAAGTACATGAAAGTACATGAGTACAAGAAAAATAAAAAAGCATTTTCTTTCTTTTTCAGCTTCGTTCTATTCGTCGTCGCTTTGACCATTTTGACAATCAAGTTGCACGGCGAATTCAAAAAAATCAAATCAGCTGGGCTGACAAGGTCACCTTTATTAATTCGCCTTGGGACAAATAAGAACAATGTGTTGCTGTGAGAAATTTGCACAAAAAATTATTGAGAGACCAAAACAACCACCAACACCTCAAAGTACACAGGAGAAGCGGCACTTTCACTTCATGTGTGTTTGTTGGTAGCGTGTGCTTCAGTTCGGACAGTCAATGAGCGCAAACTGAAGCGCTTGCTCTCCTGCTGGTACCGCTTTTTCCCTTTTGTGGCTTCCCCCCGCTCTATGAAGCTCGCAAACAAAAATGTGAATTTTTGAGCTCAGATGCGCCTTCTATACACTTCATATTCTTCTCAGAAGCACCGCATAACATAAGTATCCGCCAAATCGAATCGTTATGAGCACGGTTGCCAACTTTTCTATTTCAGAAAGCACTAAAACCGCAAAAAAAACCGCGTTTTTCCACTCAGAAAGCACTGATGAGCAAAAAAAAAAAAACGGTGGTAGCTGTCCTAATATTCCGTGTACCATACTAGGAAATCTATTGCAGATCAGTGGCAACCGTGACCTAAGTAGCAATTCCACCAAGGAGGATTATTTCGGTTGTCATGTAATATCCAAACAATGATTTTTTAGCCCAACATTCCAGTGTTATATAGGTGTTAAATGAAATATAGTGTTGTATAACACTCCAGTTATTAAGGGGTTATATACGTTTTCATGAGTCAAAAAATCGAAAAAAATTTTATGATTTATTTCGAACAAACATACTTTCAAGAGTTTATGTTCAAAATTTCAAGTCAATCCGAGCAGTAGATCGTAAGTAGCAACTCAATTTGTAGCGCGCTATCTGCCTTGCGATAGGCATCTCGCAAAACTTTAAAGGTGATTTTCTTCAAATGATGTTTTTTGAAAAATGCCTTTGCGGTGACCACGATATCTCAAAAACTACTTGACCAATTCATCTAATTTTTTTTATTCTTTTCCTAGTTACAATACGGAGTACTTGAACGATCATTTTTTCATTTGCAGTATTTGTCTTAACTAATAATTTTTTTAAAATACATTATCGAGACTCAAAAAATCGTTTTTTTTTGCATTATGGTTTCCGTATGAAAAAAAAGTTTTTTTTTAGAAATTTTTCGTTCAAGTACTCGGCGCTGTAGTAAACAACTGTAAATTTTTTGTCTTTTTGATTACAGTTGAGTTGTTGGCATTCAAACGTGGTCACCGCCAGACTCTGCAGAAAAAACGCGCATCAGGACAAGAGCTACAACTTTTACAATTTTCAATATTTTTTCATATTCGACCACTCTTTTTTTTCGTAAGAATATGTACTATGTATACCTGTTATGCGAGTTTCTAATAAATTATTTCAAATAGCCCAAAAAAATCACAAATATGCCCTAAGTTTCCTGTACCAAAACGTATATAACCCCTTAAGAAAAAACTTACATTTTTTTCCAAGCATGAATTAGTTTTGGTGTCTTTGAAATAAAAAAAATCACTAAAAAACGCACCAAGCACCAAACTCAATATTTTCCGCGTTTTGATTTTCAAAAAGCACTAAATTTAGTGCGAAAAGCACTAAGTTGGCAACAGTGATTATGAGTATTGCTGACACGAATACTTTGTATCCGTCGGTATTCGTTGTTTGCAGTGAGTGGAAGCAATGAATACAAGTATACATAATGCACCATTCGCGAAGCGTATGAAGTAGGTATACGCATTTGGAAGAAATGTTGGCGGCATGGATTTTGCCAGCTCAACTGCTGCTAATATTCTAAGCAATTAAATACATATATGATGATTGAATCAATTGTCGATAATTGGACCCACATCAATGAACAAAGTTAAATATCTTTGCATGTCGATATAGCATTAAATTTATTATTTGAAAAAATAATTTTTTGGAAAAAATAAACAAAATTGGGTATATCCTAAAAAATGCCTGTCATTTCTTTTCTTAACCCATTCGAGACCGATTGCACACCGTGTGTGCAATGGATTTCCGAGGCTATAAGACAGCCTGCACACCGTGTGTGCAATAACAGTAATGTGCAATTATCAGTTATTCTGCCTAAACTAGTCGTCGAAATAAGATTTTTCTGGAACTAATGAAATCTGTAAAGTACAGGAAAACAAAATTTGGCATTGGTTTTACTGTGTACCAAAAAATCTAAAAATTATCTGAAGCCTTTCTTACATGAACAATACAAAGAAAAAAATCATTTCGCTCCTGGGGACCTTTGCATAGTTCGTTTGGATCATCGGCACCACCGCATAGCCGAAGTGAAATGAAGATGCGATAGTTTGCACTCGTTTAGTATTGCAAGCTGATGATTCGTTCGTTCGGATTACTAGTATTCGGAATCAATGCTTCGTTTGCGGTTGGGATACATACTCATATCCGTTTTTTTGAGTAGTGGCACATATTCGCACCGCATTTTACTCGAATACTTATTCAGCCCTGTTCCAGAATCCGATTCGGAATCGGATTCGAATCGAAATTAAATCCGATTCCGATTTGTAGAGGTGTTCTGGAATCCGAACGGAATTGTCACATTCGAAGTTTATTTCGAATCCGATTGTTAGCAAATCAAACAAACCTTCAATCAGCTGTTGGCTTGAAATGTTCAAATGAAAAAGTCAGTTGTAAAATTTTGTGAGATTTTTAATTTTATTAAATGAGTTCGGTTATTTTATTGGCAGTATTGCTTGAGAACGAGCAGTCCGCCGTTGAAAAAGTGAAGCGCAGAATTTTGCGAGACCAGAGCAATCCGATGGAATTGCCAGATTCTTCGTAACTAGTACAAGTTATTTCAGTTATGTTCAATGTTTCCTATTTAAAGTTTATTGCTCAGTACCGCCTTAACAAAGTAGCATTCAACATGATCTTGACCGAAGTGAAACCGTTTTTCCGGCAATCCTCCATCCCGCCAGAATTGAAATTGGCGACGGCTTTGCGATTTCTTGCCGATGGAGGCTATCAACGATCGGTAGAAAAGGCAACCGCCTCTTCCATTTCGGAAAGTTTGTGCTTCTTAAAAGGTCCACCGCTGGTCGCTAAAGCTTCTCTTCTATTATGTGCCAGCTTCCTTCTTACCTCACTTTTTCAATCAACCCAGGTCTATGATTGAAAAAAATGTTACAAAATGAATTGATTTAATTTACTTCTCACCTTTTTCCACTCCGTTACACTTTTTGTTGGTGGTCCTTGCCCGTTCAGCAACTGCGTTAAATGCTTCCACTTATTTTCAAATTCGACTTTGTCGCCTTTGCAGAAACCTTTCACGATGTCCGCATTCTCCTCCATAAAAACCAAGAGCATTTTGCTCTGGTCAGCAGTCTTATGCTTTCCCCTGATCAAACATTAATTTATTAGTTTTATTAAACACGATGTTTAATTTATTTGCATACATTTTCGTTGTTTGCTTTCGTTTTGCTGCTTTGCGATTTCAATTCCACCAGCTTTTTGTTTAACGGAATATTTTTGACAACAATTTCCGACAATCGGAATGCAGAACACCAAATTTCCGATTCAAATTCTTTCGAACTTAATCGGATTTGAGAACAGGGTTGCATCGGAAAATATTTCCGATAATCGGAATGTAGAACACCGACGGTCGGAATCAAATCCATTTCCGATCCGATTCGGATTCTGGAACAGGGCTGATTGAGTCATACAAATATGACCGCATGCAGATCTCTGCTACAGATCAAATTTCATGTTTGTAGCCTCAGCGGTTTGGGCTGAGCGATGATAAATCAGTCAATCAATCAGTCAGTTAGTCAGGATAAATAATCTATGTACATAAAAATGGAAGCGGTACCACGCCCCCTTGTCCAATGCTCACAACTTTCTTCTAGTCGAATTGTGCTACTAAGTGGAGAACTCGTACCAAGTTTGTTGGGTCATAAAAAATATGCCACGCCCTTGTCCAACGCCGATCAAATCTCACCAGTAGAATGAAACAACTATTAGACGACGCACACTGGGGTAATTCATGCTGATTTTGGCGATCAATTCACCCGGACTATTTACACATGAAAAAAGTATTAGGTTTAGTTAATTATACATAAAGAAATAAAAAGAAATGTATTTGAACATACTTTAGTGGATTTTTTTTTTATTTATGACCAAAAATGCAAAATTGTTGCAAAAGGGTATTATACAGAATTCCTCGCTTATTTATTAATTACTGTCGGAATCATCATCATATTCACCTACGCTTTCACCTTCGCATCCATCGGTATCATCATCATCATCATTGTTCATATCATCGCGTTCTTCTTCCGCAATTATCAACAAATCCAATGCTTCCCTTGGCATGCGCGTAACTGCTTTATGCAGCAATTTCGTTTCTGTCGATATAATGGGATCAGAACTTACAAGCAGTCTATTTAGAACGTCTTCGTTGTTTTTTTCTCGGCTACTTTTTCGAGAAAAATATTCCCTGAAATCCTTAAAATCTTTATTTCTCGCTTCCTGCGCTTCTTCAGATAATTCACCGATTGGCAACAAGGCGTGAGTCATGACCTCTGGTCCATGAATTAAATATTTATGTACGAAAGATTTGGCACAATTTAAGGCAAAGAGTTGGTCATTATGTCATAAAGACTTTGACGGGTATACCAAAAAACATTTGGATTAGTTCCTACATGAAAAAAATCACCTTTTTTGAAAAATTAGTCATTTACAGTTACCGTTTACCGAATTAGTTTAATCACAGAATAAACAGTATACAGAATGCGCATGTCGACCAGCGAAGCAATCTGAATTTAAGGTGCGGGCCGAAAGCAGCAGGGGGGAGATAACAGAGTTTGTTGAACAGAACTTTTGTCTCTGTTAATTTCTCGTGCGACGATGATCTCTGTTATTGTCAACTTCGGTAAGTGCCGAGTGGTGCAGAGCGAGTTCGTGCGCTCGATGCCGGCCATAGAAGTTACTGTTATTTTCAATGAAGCGAATGAAGGGCGATGTGCTATCGTTGTTGTTGTTAATCAGCGAATGAAAATTGTAAATTTTGAAATTTTGTTTCTGGCTGACATTGGCTGGCAATTCCCGACGTGTGTCGGTTAATAAGAACAAGTTTTTTTCATGTTATGATATTATGCGATCGACTTTCTGCGTGAAGAAATTTGTATCTCCTTATGAGCACTTGAATTCTAAGGTTTCGCTAATTTTGGCGTAAATGACTTCTCGCCGCGATTAATTATTTTATCCCTACGCCTTTTATCCCACTCTAGGCCCCCAGTTTTTTGGCCCAAACATTTGTTTGTCAAACCTAAAAAAAAAATGAGAGGTTCCGAAGAATCGTAATTACGAATTTGTGCATTTAATCATGTCGAATGTATGTACATATCTATTGTAAAGCAAAAAGCTATGAGAAAAAAGTAAGTAAGCAACGACGATCCCGAATGACGGCAGAATACATTTTTTGTTTTGCTTTTTTTCAATATATGTACGTACATCCACCATTTAAGGGATATTTCGTACATAACGATTGTGCCACATCGTTTAACTATCATCAATATTAAAAATAGTGTGATATCTTTATACCGTAGTGACTTTTTAAGTCGATGAGTTACCCCCTTTTGACATTCGTTCTCATATATTTTTGCACGCTACACTCCGTCGTAAAATTTCTACCGACAGCGTATGTACGCACTGCGCTGCACGCAGAATGAACCACAAAGCAAAAAGAATTCAAATTCAATGTTTCAATTCCTAGCCGGCAACAATAACAACAACCATACCTTATTGCTCTTCTTCCCATGTATGTAAGAAGCAAGTGGCACTTCGTTTTGTTGGCCGACAACAACAGCAACCACAGCCTGACGCTATTTTCCCTTCGGAGCTGTATGCGATCATTACTTTCTTCTTAGCTCTGTGCTGTTGCTGTGCTTAGCTCTGTGAAATAACAGAAACGAAAGCTGTCTAGTGCTGTTTGTAATGTTAATAGCAGAGGACGTAATGTTAAATTAACAGTGGTCGTAATATTACGACCCCTTAACATTTTGGAATTTGTATGAGATGCGCGTTCTGTATTACTGTTTATTCTGTGGTTTAATGCACATCACTGCGGTTATTTCAATCAATTACACATAAGTAATGCAAACAATAACAATGCCCAATACTGCAACTTCTGACAAATAAGGTCGGTTGACCTAGTTTTGCACACACTCTACAACAAAGACAAATGAAAGAATCCAAGATATCAAAATTGTATTTGGTTCTGCATCATTTGAGACGATTTTGTATTGTGTTTCATAAATATCTTAAACACCAAAAATATTTAGCTTACGCGATATCCCGCCTAATATGCTGGCTAATATAAATCTAATATGCCGGCTCCCCGTAAAGTAGGGTAAAATGCATAAAGCATTACTAAAAACCATACATTGAACAACAACAAAACTAACATAAAATGTTTCATTTCTTGCTTATCTTATATTTTTTGCATTTACATTTATTTCTTGACTATATTTTCACGGACCGCGTGCATATTTTGCCAAGAGTTCACATACAAAAATCGAAATGCTGCAAAAGTGCGCAACATAGCGCAACTTTTTTTTTCATAGAAAGTTGCTAGAATATCCACAGATTACGATTATGGCAATATTTTAGGTGAACATCACTGAACAAACAACTATATGTCTATGAATAGGGTCAAAATAAGGCAATTTTTAAGCTTTTTTTTTAAAAAATAACAAAAATATTTACGAACACTTAAAACAAAAAAAAAATTAGTATTTTAATACTTAAATACCTGAACAAGAAGCCTCCATCATCACTTTTTTGCTACTTTAAAAACTTGCTAAAGAAATTTGATTTGAATAATTGGAAAAATCACGTTTCACGCTGCGCGTACGACAAATGAAAAGAAATGTCAACTTTCAGAGTGGATTGCAGGAATACGGTAAATTATTTTACAACAATTCTTTTACCTAGTAATGCGGAATTCTATCTACTTTAACCCGGTACCAAAAAAAGATCAGTATCTTTAATTTTAAATTTTGAATTAATAGCCACTTTACTTATATAAGGACTGTATCGAAAAGAAAGTGCACACTTTGTTTGAAGTATAACTTTAATGGAAATTTTTTTGATCAGATTTTTTGTTTTAACATTTGTTCCATATACTTTAAGGACTATAAATTTTTGTTTTAATAACTAATTTCTTTTTCAAATAAATTTATATCTAATTTTTGTTTGACCCTCTTCATTCGATTTTTTACAGATGCTTGCGTTATGGTTTTTGTTGCTTTTCTCCATTTTTTTTTTAATTCCTGAAGATTTTTAGCTTCTTGTAAATCTTTTATAAGGTTTATTTTGGATATTGCCCAGTAGCGGTCTATTGGACGTAGTTCTGGTGCATTTGGCGGATTCTAATTTTTTTCCACATATTTGATGCTATTTGCTCTTAGAACCTCTATAGTGGCCTGGGCGTAATGTGCGGTTGCTAAATCCGGCCAGAAAAGTGCAGATGCAGTATCCTTCTTATAAAAAGGAATAAGGCGTTTTTTTAGGCACCCCTTCTTATAAATTTCTGCATTTATAGTGCCTTTTGTAAAACATGAAGAAGATTTTAAACCGCAAGAGCAAGTAGCCTGCCATACTAGCACTTTCTCTCCAATCTTTTCCAATTCGATTGCACGCACTGAGTCATCTACAGTATCACCTTTGCGTTTAGTATAAAATTGTGGTCCTGGCAGTGACTTTGAGTTCATTTTTACATATGTCTCGCCATCCATAATGATGAACGAAACTTTTTCCTTGCAGAGACGAGTGTATAGTTTTCTGCATCGCGTTTTGCCAGCCACTTCTTATTTTTCGTTTTGTTTTGGTATTTTTCGTTTTTTATATGTTTTTATGTTATTCCTCTGCTTCACTCTTTGCACCATCGCCACACACGTTCTAACCCGTTTAGCTAAATCTCTGATGGACACGCACTTGTTTTCGTCAATCAATTGCTTCAGTTTTTCTTCCATTTTTGGGTCTTTAGGACCCTTTTCACGGCCACTTTTTGTTAGGTCGTTGATAGTGCAATGTTCACCATACTTAAGAATAATATTTTTAACGGAGTTTATGGACACGCGATGTCGTTTGGCTGATTTTCTGTGCGACGCACCTGTTTCAGTGCACCAACTGTACACAATTTTTTATCGGACGTCTAACTCGATACGCGTCATTTTCGTAATAGAAAAATATATGAAACGAAATTTGTATGAAATCAGTATTTCAAGACCTACTCTATTTCACGGCATTTCTAGAATTTTCAAAAAAATTATATACTGCGAGAAAATTACGTTACAAAGTGTGCACTTTCTTTTCGATACAGTCCTTATTACCCCAGTGTGCGACGCACAGTGTAACGAGTATGGACAAAAGTCGATATTTGCAAAGTCGAAAATGTAAAAATCCAAGTATGAGGTTCTGTTAACAATATACTGGCTTAGACAAATCTAAAATATTGTAAAAAAATATGTATGGTATAACTGTAGGAGTTATCAGTGCTCAAAGTTAGCATTCCCTTTGCTTCAATTTCATTTCATTTAAAGCGTATTTTGTACTCCAAGTTTGAAATTCGATAATTTTGACCACAATCGATAAACTTGCCGAAATTATTTGCAGAACAATGTTTGACTGTTTTTTTAAACTGGTAATACTATAACCTGCGTTCAATAATTTCACATCTGCTTTTTCCCGTTAAAAAACGGACAGCGAAATTTCAAGTTAAAAAAAGTGTTAAAGTCAGATTTCAGAGACGATTAAAAAAAATCACTTCTTATCACTTTTTTCTTTTTTTCATATTTTGTGCACGCAAGTATGTAGATTTCTATATAAAAATTTCAGCTGCTTTGGCTTGCTTTTCCTGAAGTTATACTACTTTTTCAGTGACTACTCGAGTTCAAATTCGAACAATTCTTGATGCTTGGCTGCAAGCGAAGTCAAATAAAAAAGAGAGCATTCTTCCTAGCGTGAAACAATTTCTTGAGCAACAGTTTGACCTCTGCATTTCAGAAAAAACGAGTGAGGAGTTAAGGTTTGTGTTGCTCAAAATTGGAACTTGCTGGACTAAATGTGGTCGGCAAAGAAAACGCTTAGAGACTATATACAAGCACAGAATAAACAGTAATACAGAACGCGCATCTCATACAAATTCCAAAATGTTAAGGGGTCGTAATATTACGACCACTGTTAATTTAACATTACGTCCTCTGCTATTAACATTACAAACAGCACTAGACAGCTTTCGTTTCTGTTATTTCACAGAGCTAAGCACAGCAACAGCACAGAGCTAAGAAGAAAGTAATGATCGCATACAGCTCCGAAGGGAAAATAGTTGTTGGTTGTTGTTATTGTTGCCGGCTAGGAATTGAAACATTGAATTTGAATTCTTTTTGCTTTGTGGTTCATTCTGCGTGCAGCGCAGTGCGTACATACGCTGTCGGTAGCAATTTTACGATGGAGTGTAGCGTGCAAAAATATATGAGAACGAATGTCAAAAGGGGGTAACTTATCGACTTAAAAAGTCACTACGGTATAAAGATATCACACTATTTTTAATATTGATGATAGTTAAACGATGTGGCACAATCGTTATGTACGAAATATCCTTTAAATGGTGGATGTACGTACATATATTGAAAAAAAGCAAAACAAAAAATGTATTCTGCCGTCATTCGGGATCGTCGTTGCTTACTTACTTTTTTCTCATAGCTTTTTGCTTTACAATAGATATGTACATACATTCGACATGATTAAATGCACAAATTCGTAATTACGATTCTTCGGAACCTCTCATTTTTTTTTAGGTTTGACAAACAAATGTTTGGGCCAAAAAACTGGGGGCCTAGAGTGGGATAAAAGGCGTAGGGATAAAATAATTAATCGCGGCGAGAAGTCATTTACGCCAAAATTAGCGAAACCTTAGAATTCAAGTGCTCATAAGGAGATACAAATTTCTTCACGCAGAAAGTCGATCGCATAATATCATAACATGAAAAAAACTTGTTCTTATTAACCGACACACGTCGGGAATTGCCAGCCAATGTCAGCCAGAAACAAAATTTCAAAATTTACAATTTTCATTCGCTGATTAACAACAACAACGATAGCACATCGCCCTTCATTCGCTTCATTGAAAATAACAGTAACTTCTATGGCCGGCATCGAGCGCACGAACTCGCTCTGCACCACTCGGCACTTACCGAAGTTGACAATAACAGAGATCATCGTCGCACGAGAAATTAACAGAGACAAAAGTTCTGTTCAACAAACTCTGTTATCTCCCCCCTGCTGCTTTCGGCCCGCACCATAAATTCAGATTGCTTCGCTGGTCGACATGCGCATTTTGTATACTGTTTATTCTGTGATACAAGTCATGGCTCAGCACTTTTTTCGAGCTCGAGTCACACATAAGCCTAGTAAGTCCTAATATATTTTTTTTAAACGTGAGGTAATTTTTTTTTTAATTAAGGAGCCAAGCACAAGCAGAGGCATGGGAAGACCAAGTGTTTCATACGAAGATGGATGTGAGAAAACGAAAAAACGAAAAGTCGATGAGCTTATTGCTTCTAAGCCCTCCGAACAAATTAATAGAGCTGCTGCTATAATTAACAACCAAACTGACTCCACATCTATCTGCCTCAATAGAGCTTTAGCTTTATTTATTGATATGGACCTCTCCGTGCGCAAGTATAATATGATGAGGTCGGTCGTCAACTCTATACACAAAAATTGTTTCCCATCATATTATGCCTTGCAAAAATCAAAAGTCATTAATCCCCCATAATATAGTAGTTAGTGAAACATCGGTTGAAGTTAATTTGCAAGACTTGTTAAATAGAACAGCACAAAGTCTTTTGGAGACTTTTAAGTGCGGAAACCAAAATGATATAATTCTAGAATGTAAGTGGGGTTTTGATGGCAGCTCGGGCCATAGTATGTACAAACAGAAATTCGAAGATGCCAGTTGTAGCGACGAATTTATGTTCGTCGTAGCTTGCGTGCCTCTTAGGTTTTTAGATTCAGATGGGGTTATTTGGGAAAATAAAAAACACTCTTCAGCCCGATTTTGTCGACCAATTAAACTCCTTTTTATAAAAGAAACAGCAAGTCTTATTAAAGAAGTCGAAAGCCAAATGAGTGCTGAAATACAAAAATTGACTTCATTTTGTTACAGAAACATAAATGTGCATTTTAGAATGCAGTTGACGATGGTAGACGGGGCTGTAATAAATGTACTTTCAGATACCAACAGTTGCGCTTCGTGCTACATATGTGGAGCAAAGCCGAAGGAGATGAATTCAAGCAGTATATCTCAGAGAAATACCAAACCAGAATTTTTCAAATTTGGGCTCTCAACTCTTCATACAAAAATAAAATGTTTCGAGTGTTTGCTCCACATTTCTTATCGCCTTTCTTTGAAAATGTGGAAAGTGTATGGAGAAGAAAATAAAAAAATTCTTTTGGACACTAAAACTACAATTCAATCAAAATTCAAAAAAGAACTAGGTTTAATTGTAGACTACGTTAAGACGGGATACGGTACATCAAATGATGGGAATACCGCCAGACGTTTCTTTGAAAACATTGATGTATCGTCCAAAATAACCAATATTGATAGAAATTTAATAAACAATTTTTCTTTAATTTTAAAAGTTATTTCGTGTGGAAAAAATATAAATTTAGACAACTTCACAGACCTCCTAAATGAGACAACTAATTTATATAGAACGTTATATCCAGTAGCGGCTTAATGGGGGGGGGGGGGGGAGGGGCGGACCGCCCCGGGCCCCTGAGAGAAGCTTGTATATAAAAATTTCAAGTTTTTCAAAACTGAAACTTGTAAAAAACTATTTGGCCTCCACAATGGTTGATGAAAAACTAAATTGTTTGTCACTTTTATCAATTGAAAGAGACACAGTATCGACAATTGACTTTGAAATTGCAATAACAAATTCAGTTCAATAAAAGCAAGAAAACATCCTTTCTAAATAACAATTGTTTGCAAATTTTCAAAAAATGTTCCCTCGAAGATTGCAATATTTAATTTTTAACAATCTTAGAGTTTGCTTGTAAACTAGTGCGAATTACGCAATTCCTTTGTAGAAGTCAAACAAATTTACAGTTAATAGGGGTACCGGTTAATTCGTGCGGTTTTCTAACAGATGGCGTAACTTGATTGTGAACAGTGATTCACCTTTCCAAATATGTGTTGGAAAGCTATTGTCATATAGTTTCAGAATCAGTATGTGCCATTTAGCTGAAGCGTAAACAACAATACTTTTTGGTGTATGGTGTGCATGCTCTAGCTGAGCGTACGTGCCAGAAGTGGTTTGCACGGTTCAAAAGTGGCAATTTTGACTTGGAGGACGATGAACGGCCCGGACAGCCAAAAAAGTTTGACCAGCTGGGTGTGATCTATTATGAGCTGTTGCAACCGAATGAAACGATCACAGGGGAAGTCTACCGACGACAATTGATGCGTTTGAGCCGAGCACTGCGCGAAAAACGGCCGGAATATGAACAAAGGCACGGCAAGGTAATTTTGCAACATGACAATACTCGGCCACATGTTGCACAGGTCGTCAAAACCTACCTTGAAACGCTCAAATGGGATGTCCTACCCCACCCACCGTATAGTCCAGACTTTGCGCCATCCGATTACTATCTCTTCCGATCAATGCAACATGGCCTGGCTGACCAGCACTTCTCCAATTATGAAGAAGTCAAAAATTGGATCGATTCGTGGATAGCGGAAAAGCCGGCCGAATTTTTCAGAAAGGGTATTCGTGAATTGCCAGAAAAATGGGAAAAAGTTATAGCTAGTGATGGACAATACTTTGAATATTAAATTTGTAACCATTTTTTCACAATAAAGCTTCAATTTTCCAAAAAAAAACCGCACGAATTAACCGGTACCCCTATTATTATTATTATTATAATTATTGGTTGGATAACAACACATCGTCCCGGAAATCCGGTTTTCTTCTTTGATAGACTCTTTTACGAAAGCAATTCTATGCTCCTTGTAAGTAAGCTAAATATGGGCTGCTTACATGCTGTTATGTAGGTTAGGTTAGGTTAGGGTGGCAGCTGAAGAGCTCACGTAGGCCATACTGCGGCCCGTTGTGATACCACGCGAAGGACGTGGCCGCCCTTCAGGATTGCACACCCCCCCGGGTGTTGGGCAGGAGCCATGCCGATTCCGCAATGAATCGGGCGATGCGGCCGATGCTGGGTCCTGTAAGGTCGGCCAAATTGCTGAAGAACGGCGCTCCCAGCACCCGGAGTCGTCTCCTCGCTAGTGCTGGGCAGTGACACATCAGGTGCTCAACGCTCTCCTCCTCGCTCTCATCATCGCAGCTGCGGCAATGGTCATTGAAGAGGAGGCCGAGTCTCCTGGCGTGTGCGCCGTTCGTCCAGTGTCCCGTTAGCACAGAAACTGTGGAATAGATGGAATTCCGCTTTGGTCGCAGTAATTCGCGTGTTCTGCCCTGGTTAAGCGACGGCCAGGTTTCCCTAGAGATCCTACAGAGGTTCTCCTCCGCCCAGAGTCGATTAGCCAGGCGGAGATAAGCCTGCCTGACCATCAACTTGACGGTCGCAAGGGGGATGCTACATTGTGTAGTAGGTGCTGGAAGTAGAGTGCCTTTTCTGGCCAACTCGTCTGCCACGCAGTTGCCAGTGATGCCACTATGCCCCGGGACCCAACTCAGGTGAACCCTGGCATGCTCCGATATGTCATTCACAGCGGCCCGGCACTCTGCAACCAGTTTAGAAGAGGTATATGTACCTATCAATGATTTGATTGCTGCCTGGCTATCTGAGAAGATACATATAGCCGAGGGAATGGGGGGTTGCGATTGCAACCGCTCCACTGCCAGCAGTATTGCCATGGTCTCCGCTTGGAAGACGCTACAGTGGTCAGGGAGACGAGCCGAGAAACTGGCCCCCCAATTGATCGCAGAAAACTCCACATCCGACCCTATTCTCAAGTTTAGAGCCGTCTGTGAAGATTTCAACAGCGGTTGGCAAGGAGCGACGGCCTTCCGTCCAGTCGCTCTTGCTAGGGATCCCTATAGTGAACTTACGCTCAAAGCTAGGGGGAAGGACTGTATAGTCAATGTGAGTCGGGGTTGGAAGGTCCAGCCCGAGGATTCTAGAGTGGCCTTGGTCCGCTCGTGCCCAACTGCATATGGCATTTAGCCGTACAGCGGCAATCTTGGCGGCCTGCCTGACTAGCAGGGTCGAAGGGACCCAGTTAAGGAAAGCAAAAAGCGCCTTAGTAGGCGTGGAACGGATGGCGCTAGTTATGAGAGTGGCAGCAAGTCTCCTGACCCTGTCGAGCTGCTTCAGGTTAACCCGGCTATCCGCCGCAGGCCACCAGACAACCGCTCCGTAGAGTAGGATAGGCTCAACCACTGCTTCATAAAGCCAGGAAACGACGCGTGGCTGGAGCCCCCATCTGGCACCCACCGCCCGTTTGCAGCAGTAGATGGCTCTGGAGGCTCTTTTCGCCCTTTCCGCGACGTTCGCGCTCCAGGTAAGCCTAGAGTCTAATATGAGCCCTAGGTATTTCACCTCCTTGCTCAGTTTGAGCGGGGTTCCATTTAGGGCTGGGTGTCTGAAAGACGGGACTTTGTACTTCCTTGTGAAGAGAACAAGATCCGTCTTTTCCGGATTGGCCATAAGGCCGCAGGAGCTGCTCCATGAGGAGAGGATGTCCAAGAAGTGATTCATCCGTTCGGAGAGCACACTTGGAAATTTGCCGGCTATGGCCATTGCAACATCGTCGGCGTAGGCGACGACCCTGCAGCCAACAGCCGCTAACTTGACAAGCAGTCTGTTCAGGGTTAGATTCCACAGGAGTGGCGACAGAACGCCCCCCTGGGGGGTTCCCCTTATGACTGACCTGCGAAGACACGCCGTCCCTAACGTAGAGTTTACGCAACGGCTGCTAAGAAGGGCGCTGATGAAATCTATCAATTTACTGCCAACGCCAAGTTCCGAAAGAGCCACCCCTATCGCTAGAGGGCAGACATTATTAAATGCGCCCTCAATGTCTACAAAAGACACCAGGGTGTACTCTTTGTATGTTAGCGACCTGTCTATATAGTCGACCAGGGAGTGCAACGCAGATTCAACTGACCTACCCCTTGTGTAGGCATGTTGCGACTCCGAAAGAAGAGCTGGGTCTATAAGGCTCCTAATATGGACGTCGAGTATCCTCTCGAGGGTCTTTAGGAGAAATGATGACAGACTTATTGGCCTGAAATCCTTTGCCTTGACGTGCGAGGTCTTGCCGGCCTTGGGAATGAAGACGACATCCACCTCCCGCCATGGGAGGGGGATGTATCCCCATTCCAAGCACGCCTTAAAGATCGCAACGAGCCATGGCACCGTCGATTCCGTGGTTTGCTGCAGCTCAGCTGGAATGACGCCATCCGGTCCCGGAGATTTAAAAGTCTCGAAGGAGTTAATGGCCCACGTGACCATGGTGTAATCGATGCGGACGTCCGTTAAGGACCAAGAATGTGGTTCCCCGGAACTGCCGCTTCGGCAGAGGTGGGGGTACTCCCCGGAAAGTGCGCGTCAACTAACACTTCCAGGGTTTCCCCGCTGGACTCCGCCCAGTCACCGTTTGCCTTCTGAATGGTGGTGGGAATGGACGGAGAGCTACTGAGAATCTTGCGGAGCCGGCCGATGTCCGAGACACTTTCGATACCGCCGCAAAAGGATTCCCATGATTCCCTCTTTGCCCGCCTGACCTCCTGCTTGAAGGCTTTGAGGTCGGATCTATACGCGTCCCAGGTGTTATCCCTCTTGGCCGCGTTGAAAGAGCGTCTGCATGCACACCGCAACCTAGCGATTTCGGCGCTCCACCAAGGTGGTTTTGGCTTGCCGCGGTAAATCCTAGGCTTGCAAGCAGCAGACGAAGCACGACTAAGTGAATTAGTTAAAGTGGCCACCGCGGTCTCGATGTCTCCTGGACACAGGAGCCGCGGGGGAGATAAGGTTAGACTAGAAGATAGGGACAAACGGAAAATCTCCCAATTTGTCCTACGCTTATTGCGGAAGGGGGGTCTGGCCGGTGTACTCAGGTCCAAACGGAAACTGATGTACCGGTGGTCGGAGAAGGAACACTCCTCCAAAACCCGCCAGTCCCTGACCAGATGCCCAGAGAGCGCGTTGGTCAGTGTGACGTCCAGAACCTCCCTCCGAGCAGCGGTAAGGAATGTTGGTTCCCTCCCTCTATTAGCAATGCCTAGGTTAGTATTCAATATGAATTGAAAAAGCGACTCACCTCGTTCGTTCTGGTCGCTGCTACCCCAGGCATCGTGGTGTGCGTTGGCGTCCGCTCCGATAATGAGCGGAATGCCTCGCTCGTTGGCTGCTGCGGTTACCTCCCTCAGTGGCCCGTAAGGAGGTGTAGGCCCGTGGTCGTGTGCCATATAGCTGGATACAATCAAGTAGACCCGGGAGTGTATCTCAGCAGCTATGGGCACGCAATCCCCGTCGCAGTACCTAGGAAGAAGAGAGGCATTAATGGAGTCTCTAATGAGGGTGCAGGCCCTGATTTTACCTGCGCCGTGATGGGATACCGTTCTGTATCCGTTGAGGCTGAGCCCTCGAACCCGATTCTCAAAGATCCATGGCTCTTGGACTAGCACGACGTCCTCCCTGCTAGATGCCAGACGGAGGAGAAGGGCAGCCGAAGCCGCCTTAGAGTGGTGGAGATTAATTTGGAGTATCCCCACCATCTCTAGGAGCGTCGACCACCGTGACGTCGCCATCCTCTCTCCCGACGAAAATGTCGTCAAGGTCGGACAGCGAGATATTTTCGTCGTCAGGATCACCTTCGGTCCTTACCTCAAGGCCTTCGAAAAAGTCGCCGATCATTTCCGAGGCGGAGACGACACTGTCGGCGCCGTCCTCGGAGGCGGTGTCACGGGCGAGGGGCACCGCAGAAGGCCCCGGTGTTACCCCTAGTGGGTTCTGCGGGTCGGAGTGGGACTGGTCACCTCGGTATACCCGCAATGTGACCGAGTCGAAGCCGTAGCTGACGACACCCCCGGTGGCGGCAAGTGGCTGGAGGGATTCCTTGTTGAGGATTATCATCACCTCCCTTAGAGAGCCACGCGGTTCGCTGACCCAAGCAACCTTCCAGTTTTGGGTGGGGATTCCGGATTGCCGGTCCGGAGGTATCGTAGAATTGCTGCTGGGTCCGATGGTTCAGCCGGAACCCAGGTTTTGGAGCGCGGTCTGCTAGGGATTTCATCCCGGGGCACCGCGCGCAGGTTGGCACCTGGCCATACTTCTCCCAGCTTGCTTACTGCCAGACGGAACAAGTCCGCAGAGCGCTGGTCGGAGCAAGCCATCAGCTTCACATGGCCTTGGTGCCAGCCTGCGTCCCTACACTTGGGAGGTGGGCCTGGGTTTGCCGCCAGAACCTCATCATAGACGGACAGTAGGGCCGACCTAACTGTCCACCATTTCTCCACAGAGATCGCTCCGTCCGCGTTGTTAGCGTCAACGAGAGCATACACCAGGCTACCCTTGGTGACGTCGCTGAAGGTCCGACCAGATGTCGGAGTCGGTACCGCAAGCCTCGGCCTCTTACTGGCCTGAGCCACTTGCGGGGGCTGCTGCTGCTCCCGCGACCTCTGTCGCTTGGAGGCGAATTGAAGGGCATGGGGCGAGGTGTTCTTGGTCCTGATGTTTTGCCTCGCCCATTCTAAGGAGGCTTTGTCTCTCTCCGAGAGTTCACCCGGAGGAATCTTTTCCAGCCTGTGCAGGACCTTGTAGGCTGTCTTCCTGATCCTGTAGGCCCGCGTAGAGGGGGCGACATTAGAGCTAGCGCCTGAAGGAGGGGCGGCGCTGCGAGAGGCTACAGGGGCAGGCTGAACTGGGCTTTTCGCCGAAGGTCTGCCGCCCTGAGCAAGTGCGGGCTTTTGGGGCAAAACGCGGTCGCCCGGCGGTTTTTGCCTGGTAGCGGTCGCGTTGCCCGAAGAAGATGGGTGGCCCATGGTACCGACCTGCTGCTGCCTAGCTATAGGAGCCCTAGCTGCAGTGGCGGGTTTCCGCTCCCTTTGCGGGTTAAGCGGGCGTGTCCCCTGGGGGATCGACGTGCGCCCCCCTCTCAGGCTAGGCGCGCGCGCCCCCTGTGGGTTGGGCGTGTTTTTTGAATTTTTGTAATTCATGGCTGTTGGGTCCCCACTCGTGGCCGCTATCGCCGCCCGATTGCGTAGTCACTATAGGATCCCATGGTTATCTTTGCAAGCAGTGAGGCCATGCGAAGGGTTGGCAGCTGCCCTTATGGGGTCAGCTGCTCAGAGCCAGATCCAGTGCAAGTCAGGAGTGGAACTCAACTGACGCCTACGCCACCAACTTAACGGCGACGGGCATTGAACGAACCACGAGGCCTGCCAGGGTTGTAACGGGACGGAGGAAGCCGTGGCATTAGCCTGGAAGCCATTTGCCACTGGGAGTCACTCCAGTGTACTCAGGTAACAGAATACCACGACCACCAGCCCAAAGCAAACATAGTCCAGATAGAAATTGGGAGAGGTCCGGAGACGAAAGCATGGTCGTGCCAATCGATACGTATATCGGGGGGGGGGTCAGGCTGTTATGTAGGGGAAATATGTTTTTTTTCAGGACTTTTTTATAAAGTCACTGCTACTGGGTTTTATAAAATATTTCTGTACATTTCTGAAGATTTAGATAACACTACTCGACACGAAAAATGCACCTAAAAATAAAAGTGTTTTCTAGACTAGAATAGAATAAAATTTAGATGTATGAATCTACAGACTGAAATTCAAATCATGTATGTTTTCCCTACCTGAAAAAAAATTGGTCCTGAAACTTCAAAATTGAAAATTTAGTTAAAAGGAGACAATTTTTGTCTTTCATTTGATACCCATATCTTCATCATTGAACAACCGCATATATTTAAAAAAAATATTTGAAATGTGTGTCTTTAAAATTTAAAAATTTTTTAAAAAAGACTTTGGGCCTGAAAACTGACTATGCCAGATCGCTATAAATGATCTCTAGTTTCACGTCTATATCAAAATTTGGATGGGTCTCGGCAAAAAAAATTGTTTCGCACGGTGTAATAAATTTAAAGTTGGTGTTTTCACTCACTGCATCATAACTTTGTCATTTTTCTTTCAATTCTATTGATGTTAGGCTTAATATTTGCTAAAATAGTATATTTTAGATTTTAAGACCAGAGGAGATAATTTATTTTTTCTATAAAAAAATATTTGAAAATTTATGATTTTTTAAATTGGCCGAAAAATTCACTTTGTTACAACTTTCACCGGTAACTTCCCCAAATATCATCTGATTTGGACAATTTATATATCACTAAAAAGGCTAAGGTATTATCTTCTGAACGATGGACAGCTCGTGTTAATCGGATAATTCTTTTAGGAGATATGTGCTAATAACTGAAACAACAGGAAAAAACTCGTTTTTCAAAGATTTTTCGAAAACGCTTCTTCAAAAATTTTTTTTCTTTTCAGTTTCGTGTTCAGCGGCCAAAGTTAGTCTAGAAAACACTTTTATCTTTAGGTGCACGCGATGATGCACTGATCGAAAAACAATCTAATCCTCCTGTTCGGGTAGCTTAAAAAAATGGCCAGATCGTAGTAACGAAGCAAGATTTTCTGTTTTTTTTTTCGAGATTTAAGATGGCTTTTTGAAATGACGAATTTGCTTTCCCAAAATTTTTCTTAATTTCACGAAAGTTTTTATCAAATTTGGAAAGATTTAGTAATTTTATCCATTTTTCATTTTTTCTCTGGGATTCTATTGCTTTACAATTTCAAGCACATATACGTTTCAAAATAATTTGCAAGTCCATTTACTGTTCAATGGAATACAAATTTTCAAAAAAAAAAAGTAAAAAGCATGACCGGAAATTCCAGTTATTAGTTTTGTACGCAAACTTATTCTGCACCGTTTTGTGGGGGCCCCCTCAGCCGTCGCCGCCCCGGGCCCCCGAATACCTTAAGCCGCCACTGGTTATATCCATGGTATTACAGGCCTGTGACAGTGCACAAGCTTTTAATACACGGTGCAGATATAATAAGATATTCTTCAAGTCCAATTGGAACACTGTCGGAAGAAGCACTCGAGTGTTCACATAAAATAATAAGAAATAATAGATTAAAACATACAAGAAAAATAAGTAGGATACTCTGCAACAAGGACTTGTTTAACTCCTTATTGTTGCAATCCGAACCGTTGCTGGAAGTATATAGACAAAAAGGGAAACTAAAAAAAAAGTATGGAAATGAAATAGAAATTTTGAGAAAAAAAGAGAAGATACCGATGAAAATTTAGTTGTACCCCTTGATATTAGCTTTAGTGATGATGATGATGATGATGAAAATTCCTTTAGTGAATAATTTATATTTTGTATATATTTTGTATTAATTTCTTGTATATATATTTTGTTTTTAATTGTATGTATTTTAAAATATGACTTCAAACATGTCAATATTGAATTAAACTCTTGGTAATCCGAAATTGTATGTTTAATTTTTCGATTGATACAGTTTTTTGGTATTTTTAATACGATAAGCATTCAGGGCACTAAACAATTTAAATTGCAATATCATTGCACAGGTACTTAGTCAAACACATTGCAAATATTTTATAAATTGTCGACTTACCACCACGTTATTATATTTATACATTTTACTATTTTCTTTAAACTGTTATATGAAGGGTGGGCATGACAATGGACCGATTTGAATGAAATTTGTTTGTGAAATTTGAATTGTGTGGATGGTACTTTTAAAGAAAACATCATGTGTACCAAATTTTAAGGTCCTACACTAATATTAGCGGCTTTCACAAAGGTTTGTAATTTCAGGTTGTATGGGAGGTGGGCGTGTCTCTTGTTTGATTTTTCTATAACTTTACAAAAAAATTGTTCATGTAAAATAAAGCATGTGTGCAAAATTTCATTACTCTAGGACAACTATTTCGACTTTTGTCCAATCGTTATATGAACTCGTTACACTGTGCGACGGTACAACAACTTTCAATGCTGTGTGGCTAACGATTCCAAAGCTCTTCCATATAAAATATTTTAGTTGTATGGGCGGTGCCACGCCCACTTGTACAAAACCGACCCTATTCCCAATTCTCTAAGTTTGTACCGAGTGTCGTTGATGTGAATGCTATAGTTCAAAAGTTACACCGGAATTTAAAAATTGCCACACCCCTTGTCCAACGCCCATTAAATTTTACCGTTGGAACGACACGTTTACGCCATGACACTGTACTAAATTTCAATGCTGTCCGACTTATAATACCGAAGATATACCATATTAAAAATTTAGGTTGTATGGGAGGTGCCACGCCCACCTGTCGTACAAACATGTTATATCGCTATAAACCACCGTATTGACATCTACTCTCACACACAAAAAAAATGTTCCCGAAAGAATGAACCGTTTTCGCGAACACTGGCTACACACAAAATATTAAGTTTTTTTAATATACTTAGTAGGGACATAAATATTGTTACAACATTGAACACACCCATTGTAATAGTTGAATTGAACATACCCCGTTATTTCCACATGGTTTATGAAACCACAGAATAAATAGTATACAGAAGGCGCATCTGAAATAATTTTGCGATTTCATTTCAGACGCGGGCGGGAAGCAGCAAAGATGAGGAAAATGTATATGGAACCGAGAGAGTAAGCGCAAGCGAGCGGAGAGCTGCTTTGCGATCCTCTCTTGCATTATCGCATTCATTCGATGGATTGGTTTATTCTCATTTCGACAACAACACGCAATGTTGTTGTTTTCCGCAGCAAGCCAGCTTGGCTTTACTCGGGCACTTTGAAATGGTGGTTGTTTTGGCAAAGCGATCGCCAGTCACTTTTTCCTATGCAAATTTTGCCTGTCCGCTTCTTGTTCTTGTTTGTAAAAAAGCAAGCGCAGAGCGAGCACGTGCCGGCGAATTTGTTTATTGTCATTATCAATCGAATCTTCGAGCTGAATGGTCGTTTTTTGTTCATGCTGCGCTTAGATTAATTGATATTAAATTTTGCAAATATTTAGACGTGGTTGATACAAAATAAAAATTTGTACAAATATATTTACAAGGCTAGTTCCAAGTATAATTATTTGTCTAAATTTTGACGTGGTTGATTCCAATTTTGAATTTATTGCAATTGTTTTCGACGTGGTTGATCCAAATTTAAAATTTTTACAGATATATTTACGAGGCTAGTTCCAAGTTTTTATGGTCAAATTAATGTTTTCTAACTGGTCATTGGTACTAAATTACTTTGTTTCCAAAAACGGACTTTCTGCAATTATGTTAAAAAATATAATTCTGGAAAATTTAAAAATTCTTAATAGTTTTGGCATCACAGTAAAAGTTATAACTTGTGACCAAGGGTCTTCCAATAGGAAGTGCTTTTCGGATATGGGTGTAACTTTGGAAAGGCCTTTTTTCATGTATAATGATGGAAAAGTGTTCTGCATATATGATTTCCCGCACCTTGTTAAATCATTGAGAAATGGCTGGCTCAAATGCTAGCTACACCAAATGGAATTGCAAGTTTTAGGGTAGTTCAGGTACTATTTGAAATGGAACTTAAATCAACAACAAAAATGTGTCCTAAACTAACCAGCCAACACATTTTCCCAAATTCTTTCGAGAAAATGAAAGTAAAACTGGCAACCCAAATTTTCAGCAAGACTGTTCAAGCTGCTATTAGGACAACTGCTGAAACTATAGGTTTCAAAAGTTGCTCTAAAGAATTGGCTTTATCTACGGACAGCTTTATAGAAAATATTGACAAAATATTTGATTGCCTATACAGTGGATCGTTATATTCCAAAAATTTTTACAGATCTGCGATTCAACTCAACAGCTTATCACATGAGTACAGGTATTATTCTTCCTTAAATACCTGGATGAAATCTCATTTGTTGACAAAAAGAAAAAAAGTATGTTTTCTAGATGGGATGAAACCATGATACAATAATAGAGGTAGTGTATTCCGGGAGAAAGGCAGAATGACAATGCCTTATACAGAGTGTGGCTTATAATGAGGGGGAAATTTTCACAAATAGGGGAAAATTCGTACTTTAAAATGCCCTGTAAGTGATAAGACAATATAAGTTATGGACCTTTAGATGGTCATATTGTGATTAAAAAAATAACAGTTTTAACGCCTAGATGGATATTTATTTAGTGATAATTTTTTGTTTAAATTTTTTATGCGGAAATACATCCGACTTTTGAAAAACAATCGTTTTACGGAATCTTCTAGCTCTACCGACTGACTAAGAATTTGCAATTTGTCTAATAAATTAGGGGCTGTAGAAACTTCAGCCCCATTGATGTCTTCAAAAATTTGTTCTTTGTTCAAGAATGACATAAAAATTAGGATACTACAAAACAAAAATCCATTTCGCTTACTCTGTTTGGGTGGATTGGTCAATTTTGGAAGGTCTCCCCTCCTCCTCGTCATCCACCCACGACAGCGCCATCGGCAATGCGTCGTTGATTAGCCGTTTTCTTTGTCTTTTCTTTGTCTTTTGGCAAAAATGGAGTTCGCACACGCGAATTTTCTCTAAGCGTAACTCCACACGCATCGCTCCAATGTTTTCTTTTAGTTGCACATTGTGGCACATGAAACACACACATGTTTTTGTTTGCCCACGATTTATGGCACAGCGTGCAGCTTGACTTTGGTATTTTTCGAAAGATCTTAACGGAAAATATTTTTTCGTGTGCCTATCAATTCATTTGCACGTAAGCAAACAAAAAAGAAGCAACATTATTTTTAATTTGAAATTCACTAAGGCATCGAGTTGACAGTTTTTGGGGGAGCGCCTATTGGGAATACACTACCTCTATTATTGTATCATGGGATGAAACTTACTCTAAAAGCTGTTTTGCTATTAGTAGACGAGCTTTTTGAGAAAAAATCCGAAATTTTTTTTTTTGATGACAAGGACATTAAACCAAGACAAACTTGAAAATATGTTTTCTATACTACGACAAAAAGGTGGTAATAATATAAATCCATCAGTGGCTGATATTAATAATATATTAGCACGCTTAATGGCCGCCAAAATTGTGCAATTGAGTTCCCACAGCAATTGTGAAGAATTAAATGATACTACGTTTGAAACGCTTTCTAATATCGTATTAAATCTCGACTCAGCTCCTGAACATAACGAAGAAACTAGTCAAACCGATGATTTCGAAGTGGATAATAATACAGCCATCCTTGCCGATTTTATATTAAATGATAATTTTCAGAACTGTTCTTGAATTTACCATTGATTTAGCGTCTTTAAGATATTTTTTGGGTTATGTTGTTTACAAAATACTTCCCAAAATAAACTGTGAAACATGTGCAGGTGAATTGAGAAAAGAAGATGAGGTACTAACAGTTCCAAGTGAACTTTTCATATTTCACAAAAACTTTAACTCTCTCAAAGATTTCGGCAATCTTATTAGTCCATCGCAAATTCTATTAGAAATAAGCAAAGTACACATTTAAATTAACCGCAGCATTTTTCAAAAACAGCCACAAATTGTAGGCATAAAAAATTTAATAAAAGTTAAATGTCAAAATGCTACACCACAATGGTTTTCCACATGTCCTAATCATAAAAACACAATTTTGGATTTTATGATCTTAGTTCTTCTCAGGAAGCATTGTTCATGGGCCTCTGAAAAGAAAAATGTAACTAAACCCCGAAAACTTAAAATCCTAAAATCGTAAAAAACTGGTTATTTTGACCAAACTTATTCCCTGACTTATTCCCACAATTGGCGGTTTTTTTAATCGTAGTATTGTGAGTCGCTGAGCTCCTTACAGAAATCAGCCAAAGCAAAAATTTATTCTAACTTCAGTTGTTAGCCAGCAACAACAACAACCACAGGCTGTCGCCTTTCCCCTGTACGCGTTTCCTCCATCAACATGCATGCGGCACGTCGCTTTGTTGGCCAACAACAACAACCACATAGATGGTGCGTTACTGTTTTGTACACCGGCATGCGTTCAATACTTTTATCTGTTTGCTCTCCGAACATTTGATTTTGCGCTCTCACAGATTCTCATTTTACGCTCTCGCGCTCTGTGCGTTCTCGTCCCCTTTACTGCTTGCCCCCGCATCCACGAACGGGCCCTACCGCTGGAACCCGCAAAGAAAATTTTCTTTACACCAGATGCGCATTCTGTATATTGTTTGTTCTGTGATGAAACATAACCTGTAAATCGTTAGTCTGCACCGGGAATTCTAAATTGTTCTAGCTTTCACCATGGAGTGATCAGATAACGAGAACCGTATCGCTGTTATAGCGCTATTTAAGTGTGAAATGAAAAAAGGTGATATTTTCAAAACGCTCCGCCCGCTCGGGATTAGTCGCATGTTTGTCTACCGTTGCATAAAGCTGTTTGAGGAGACTAGAGATGTTAAAGACCGCCACCGGTCGGGCCGTCCGCGCACAGTTCGAACACCACAAGTCGTTAAAGCTGTCAAATCAAGAATTCAGCGCAATCCGCTCCGAAAACAGAAAATCATGGCCCGGGAGATGAATATCTCGCAAAAGTCCATGAGTCGAATTATTAAAAAAGACTTGGGGCTTTCAAACGCCGTACCGGACATTTGTTGACTGCAGCTTTGAAAAAAAAAAGAATGGAAAAATGCAAACGTCTTTCGGTGAAGCACGCTGAGATCTTGCACAGAAAAATCTTGTTTACCGATGAAAAAATTTTTACCGTGCAGGAAAAATTTAACAAGCAAAATGATAGGGTGTATGCAAGGTCATCTAAGGAAGCATCTGAACTGATTCCACGAGTCGAAAAGGGTCATCACCCAGCTTCAGTCATGGTTTGTTGGAGTGTCTCTTACATGGGGTCACTGACTTGCATTTCTGCGAACAAGGGGTCAAAACATCGGCCACAGTTTACCAAGAAACCGTTTTGAAAGCTGATGTAAAACCACTTAACCATTCTTTGTCGGCCTCGATAGCTCAGCGGGTAGCTCGCTGGCTTCTCATACCGAGCGCCCCGGGTTCGATTCCTGGCTTGGGCTGGAAAAAACACTCATCTACTTCTGTCGCTATCCACATGAAGGGAATGAGAATTACAAGAATCGCACAAGTGCGCTCTTGGCAGGCAATGGCAAAACCTCCAAGTGTGAAAGAAAAACTGCCCATCGCCGTTCGGATTCGGCGTTAAACTGTAGGTCCGCTCCCCTCCCCTCCCTTTCCCCATCCGTTTGAAATGTGTGGTGTATCACATGTTGAAAAAAACAGTGTTGCATACGCATTTCAAACGGGTGGAATCTGTGGTATCACAACGGGCCCATTAAGAGGCCTAAGTGTGTCTCATACAGAGGCAGCCACCTCAACCTACCCTAACCTAACATTCTTTGTTTCAAAACCAGCCGTGGACTTTCCAGCAAGCTAAAACGACTCAAACTTGGCTCCAAAACAATTTACCAGCATTTATTTCCTCTGAAGAATGGCCATCTGGCAGTCCTGATTTGAACCCGCTAGATTACAAATTGTGGACAGTTTTAGAGGACGTGGTTTGCCACAAAAGATACCCCAACATTGATTCTCTTAAGACAGCTTTGATTCGTGCTGTGGCCAATTTTCCGATGGACGAGGTGCGTGCGGCTATTGATGATTGGCCAGTCCGACTTAAGTCGTGCGTGAAGGCCAAAGGCGGACATTTCGAATGAATGTTTGCTTTTTGTATACAATATATATCAATAAATATGTAAAAAATTAGCCCAAAAACATTAATTACTTTTAATTTTATAGCATAAAACGTGTGTAACAGTATTTATGTCCCTACTAAGTATATAGACTAGCTGGGCCCTGCAGCTTTGCACGCAAGCTCTCCTGTTTCCCCCGAAACGAATTCGTAACCCATTGTTGACCCCATCAGATTTTGATTAAAAAAAAACCTGTCCAACTATCTTTGATTTCGACATTTCACATTTACTCCAAACAAATTCTTAACCCTTGGCTTACCATGGTAGATTTCGATTTTCAAAAAAATTAAAAGCACGTTTTTATTATTTCCCGATTGTACTGCTTTTGATTAGTTTAAAGTCAGAACGCCCAATAAATCGTGTTTCTCTATACAAATTGTTACCCCATTGTTGACCCCGTTAGATTTTGATTTTCAAAAAAGTGAAAAACACGTGTCAAATTATTTGTCACTAAGAGTACTTTCAAAAGACTAAAAAAATTTGTTTCTCCATACGTACTTTTAACCCGTCGTTGATCCAGTTAGATTTTAAAAGTAATGAGAAACACTTGTCTAATTTTATTTATTTCAATTATTTTTACATTTGTGAAGTCAGTAGGCCCATCGGTTCGTGTTGTTTGTTTCGGAGTCTCTCCGTAAATAAACCTTAACCCATAGTTCGGCCAGTTAAATTTTGATTTTGTTTAGTTGAGTTTTGATCTAGAATATTTTCAGGAAGTTCGAAATCAATATGTCTATTAAATCCAGTTTCTTCAGAGAACACCTTAACACATGTTTTACTCCTTTACACCCCCGAATTTCAAAAAATCCCGTCTTAGCGGAGGTTCAGTTTTCAAGATGTACCTATTGTTTAATGTTTGTAGCTTCAGCGGTTTGGGCTGGGCGATTATAAATCAATCAATCAGTCAGTCAGCCAGGATAAATAACCTATGTATAAAAAATGCAGGCTACCACGCCCCTCGTCTAATGCTCACAACTTTCTTCTAGTCGAATTGTGCTACTAAGTGGAAAATTCGTACAAACTTTCATTGTTTCTCCATACAAATTGTTAACCCATTGTTGACCCCGTTAGATTTTGATTTTGAATGTTGGGTCATAAAAAATGTGCCACATCCCTTGTCAAACGCCCATCAAATCTCATCAGTAGAATGATACATCTATGAGACGACGGTACACCAACTTTCAATGCTGTGCGGCTAACGATTCCGAGGAGATTCCATATTAAAGAATTGAGTTGTATGGGCGGTGCCACGCCTCTTGTACAGAATCCACCTTATTCCCCCTGCTGAAGGACACGACTTAATCGTAAATTTGTACCGATTGTCATTCATGTGAATGCTATAGTTCCACCGGAATTTAAAAAGTGCCACACCCCTTGTCCAACGCCCATCAAATTTTACCGCTGGAACGAACGTCTACGCCATGACGGTGTACCAAATTTCAATGCTGTCCGACCTATAATTCTGAAGATATTTTTTTTAATAAGTTTACTAACTTTGATACTGCTTCATGCTTTGATATATTTTGCAATGATCTATATGACGCTTGTTGCAGATGGGTTCCTTTGGTCAAACCAAAAGTTTACAAGTTACCCTGGTACACTAAAGAATTGAAAAAGTTGAAGAATTTAAGAAATAAATTTTACAATCGCTTCAAGACGTCAAATGACGCAAATGATAAAAACGTATTCCTAAACTACTCAAAGGAATTCGCTGTTCTCGACAGATTTTTGTTTAACCCTCGGATGGACTTTGTCGTCTGGCCAGACGAAATGGTTCAAAAAAATAAAAAAATCACAGATTCATCTCCTTTTTACAGTGTATTTGTGGGTAACTAAGTAAGTATATATGAACATAATTTGTATATATATATACTTACATACGTTGCCTACCATATAAACATAATAAACTTCATCTGTCATTGCGCTTTGCCTTTGTCAAAAGCCTCACCCAGATTTCGTCTGGCCAGACGACAAAGTGCAAATGTGTAGTAACTAATTACTGCCCATCGAAGGGTTAATAATTACATCTTAAACTTTGAATCTAGTATTAAAAGCAACCCAAAAGCCTTTTGGCTGTTTATTCAATCCAAAAAATCGCATTCGGACATTCCTTCGTTAATGGCTTATAATGGAGTTTCTTCGAACTCTACGCTTGGTATCGCAAACCTATTTGCTAATTTCTTCATGTCAAATTTCGCAGCGGATTCAGAGTCAATTGACAGCTCCATATTAGACAATATTCACTCGTCGTTTGAGTTTGGATCTTTGAAAATCACTGAAGGTGACGTTATGGCAGGTATCATAAAACTAAAGCTTTCGGCTAAGGCTGATAGTGATGGCTTCTCTTCTCTGTTTTTTAAAAACTGTGCTTCTACAATTTGTAAGCCTCTGTGTCATATTTTTAATCTCTCTTTGTCTTCTGGTGACTTCATTGGAAGATGGAAAATTGCGCATATTACTCCAGTGTTTAAAAATGGGAGCAAAAATGATATTTCAAACTATCGCCCAATTTCGAAACTTTCAACCGTGTCAAAATTGTTTGAAGTAATTGTGAAGGAATACTTAGTTTTTCCTCTCTCTAGAATTATTTCCCCTAATAAGCATGGATTCATCGCTGGCCGGTCCACTGTAACTAACCTAGCTGTTTTCACTGAATACTGCTTCTCAGCTTTTGAAGAGAGACTTCATGTTGACACTATTTACACTGATTTCTCGAAAGCTTTTGACAAAGTGTCACACAAACTTCTTATTTTGAAATTGGAAAGGCTTGGTTTTCATTCTTCTTTTTTGAAATGGATACACTCTTACTTATGTGGTAGACTTTGCCATGTTGTTGTGGATAGCATAAAGTCGAAGTCTTTTGCTGCCACATCTGGGGTTTCCCAAGGAAGCATCCTTGGGCCGTTATTTTTTCTGTTTTTCATAAACGATATCGAGTCTTGCTTTCGCAACACAAATTTCCTGTTGTATGCAGATGATCTTAAAATCTTTCTTAGAACTCGCTGTGTTAGTGATGTGGCGCGTATTCAAACTGACTTGGATAGTTTGAATATCTGGTGCCTTAAAAATCACTTAGCTCTTAATGTTAAAAAATGCTCTCACATAACCTTTTCTAGATTGAATAATAATATTCACACTTTATTTTCCATTGCAAATAATCGCCTTAAAGATGTTAATGAGATATCAGACTTGGGAGTACTGCTCGACTCCAAATTGACGTTTGTCAATCACCTAAATAATATTATCCCTAAAGCATATGCTATGCTAGCCTTTATACGTCGAAACTGCTCTGATTTTAAGGACCCCTATACATACAAGCTTTTATACTCTGCTTTCGTGAGGTCTAGGCTAGAATACGCTGCTTTTATTTGGAATCCGTTCTATGCTGTTCATATTAATCGCCTCGAAAGAGTACAGAAGAAATTTCTAAAATTTGCCCTATTCTCACTAAACTTTCACGAACCGATTCCTTCGTATAAGTCACGTTGCTTACTTATAAATTTGAAATCATTAGAATCGAGGCGCATGGTAAATTCATTATTATTCGTCTATGACGTCATTTGTGGCAGTACCAAGTGCCCTGCTTTACTTAGTCTTATAAACTTCTTTGTCCCAATCAGAACTACTCGCACAAATAAATTATTTGTAGTAAAGCATTACAAGTCGAACTATGCTTATAATCAACCGCTTGCTAGATCATTAATGCAATTTAATAATTTGGCTTGCAGCAATGATGTCGATTTTTCCATTTCAAAACCAAAGTTTAAAGAATTAATTAATATGTTTTATACTTAGTCCAATTGTTAGTCTAATTCTTAAGTAATGTTACATTTTGTTTATTTTCTAGCCTGTAGATATTTTGTATTTCGATTGGCTTAAATAAATAAATAAATAGATATTCCATATTAAAGAATTAAGTTGTATGGACGGTGCCACGCCTCCTTGTTTAAAATCCACCTTATTCTCCCTGCCGAAGGACACAACCAAATCGTTAGTTTGTACTGAGTGTCATTGATGTGAATGCTATAGTTCAAAAGTTACACCGGCATTAAAAAAGTGCCACGCCCCTTATTCAACGCCCATTAAATTTAACCGGTGGAACGACACGTACAAAATGGCAATGCTGTGCGACTTATAATTCCGAAGCTATTCCATATTAAAAAATGGAAATGTATGGGCGGTGCCACGCCCCTTGTCCAAAATCCACCCTATTCCCCCTGCCGAAGGACACGACCAAATCGTTAGTTTGTACCGAGTGCCATTGATGTGAATGCTATAGTTCAAAAGCTACACCCGAATTTATAAAGTGCCATGCCCCTTGTCTAAAGCGTATTAAATTTTATCGAATGAGACGCTTACGCCATGACACTGTACTAAATTTCAATGCTGAGCGACTTATAATTTCGAAGCTATGCCATATTAAAGAATTGAGATGTATGGGCGGTGCCACGCCCCTTTGTCCAAAATCCACCCTATTCACCCTGCCGAAGGACATGACCAAATCGTTAGTTTGTACCAAGTGTCGTTGATGTGAATGCTATAGTTCAAAAGTAACACCGGAATTAAAAAAGTGCCATGCCCCTCGTTCAACGCCCATTAAATTTTACCGGTCGAATGACACGCTTACGCCATGACACTGTACTAAATTTTAATGCTGTCCGACTTATAATTCCGAAGATATATCATATTAAAAATTTATGTTGTATGGGAGGTGCCACGCCCACCTGCCGTACAAACATGTAACATCGTTATAAACCACCGCATTTACAGCTTCTATCACACACGAAAAAAATTTTGCCGAAAGAATGAACCGTTTTCGCAAACACTGGCTACACACAGAATTTTGAGTTTTTTTATATATACCTACTAGCTGACCCGGCGAACTTCGTCCCGCACGACATTTGTTGTTTTTTTATAATGAAATACGCGAGATGACGAATCAATGGCGATGCAAATTGACGAAGAAACCCAACTAAAGGAAGAGGAGGGAGCTACTGATTAACGCAATCGAGGCCCTCAAATAAGCAATGTTGCTGCTAAGTTTCAGTAAAGAAATGGATAGCGCTTGAACCAAATTTAAATTATATTGGCAGGGCCACGGCCCCTTATTCAATATCCGCACAATGCCCTCTGTCGAAGGAGAAAATGGTAGGTTCGTACTAAGTGTCATTGCTGAGCGACTTATAGTTCAGCGCAATATTTGGGTCACAAAAATGTGCCACGCCCCTTGTCCAACGCCCATCAAATCGACGGGTACTAAATTTCAGTGTTGTACGACTTACAATTTCAAAGATATTCTATATTAAATATTTGGCTTGTATGGGCGGTGCCACGCCCCCTTGTTCAATACCCGTACCATTCCCTCTGTCGAAAGAGAAAATGGTAGGTTCGTACTTAGTTTCATTGCTGCGAGATTTATAGTTCAGCGGATTAATTGGGTCACAAAAAATGTGCCACGCCCCTTGTCCACCGCCCATTAAATCTGACCAGTAGAATGACTCATCTATGGGACGACACTGTACTAAATTTCAATGCTGTGCACCTTACAATTTCGAAGATATTCTATATTAAAGATTTGGCTTGTATGGGTGGTGCCACGCCCCCCTGTCCAATACCCGCCTCATTCCCTTTGTCGAAAGATATGAATAAATGGTAGGTTCGTACTTAATTTCATTGCTGTGCGACTTAAAGTTCAGCAAAATATTTGGGTCACAAAAAATGTGCCACGCCCCTTGTCCACCGCCCATCAAATCCTACCAGTTGAATGACTCATCTATGTGACGACACTATATTAAATTTCAATGCTGTGCACCTTACAATTTTGAAGATATTATATATTAAAGATTTGGCTTGTATGGGTGGTGCCACGCCCCCCCGTCCAATACCCGCCTCATTCCGTCTGTCGAAAGATATGAATAAATGGTAGGTTCGTACTTAGTTTCATTGCTGTGCGACCTATAGTTCAGCGGAATATTTGGGTCACAAAAACTGTGCCACGCCCCTTGTCCAACGCCCACCAAATCTTACCAGTAGAATGACTCATCTATGGGACGACGGGGTACTAAATTTCAGTGTTGTACGACTTACAATTTCAAAGATATTCTCTATTAAAAATTTGGCTTGTATGGGCGGTGCCACGCCTCCTTGTTTAATACCGTCATCATTCCCTCTGCCGAAAGATATGAATAAATGGTAGGTTCGTACTTAGTTTCATTCATGTGCGACTAACAGTTCGAAAATTATGCGGATAGTTTGTGCCCAACAAATGTGCCACGCCCCTTGTCCAACGCCCATTAAATTTTAACAGTAGAATTACACTTCTATGGGAGGATGTCAAACCAAATTTCAATGCTGTGCGACTTACAATTCCGAAGCTATTCCATATAAAAGATTTTAGTTGTATGGGCGGAGCCACGCCCTCTTGTTAAATACCCGCCCCATTCCCTCTGTCGAAAGATATAACTAAATGGTAGGTTCGTACCAAGTTTCATTGATGTGCAACTTACAGTTCTGCTGAAATGTTGGGTCATAAAAAATGTGCCACGCCCCTTGTTCAACGCCCATCGAAATTTAACAGTAGAATGACACGTCTATGAAACGACGGTGCACCAAATTTCAATGCTGTGCGACTTACAATGCCGAAGCTATTCCATTTAAAAGATTTGAGTTGTATGGGCGGTGCCACACCCCTTTGTTCAATACCCATCCCATTCCCTCTATTGAAGGATATGATCAAATAGAAAGTTTGTACCAAATTTAATTGATGTGTGACTTATGGTTCCAAAGTTATTGTCTAAAAATTTATTCTTGTGGTGCCACGCCCCGTTTCCCCGACTTTTTTTTTTTATAAACCTTCACGTAACAATTTCGAACAAACCTGCCGAAGGAAGTATCCAAGTTGGTCCAGTCGTTTTCAAGTTATAAGGATACATAGGGACTTTGCGACTTTGCTTTATATATGTGGTGATATATAAGACTAGCCCTTTGGGCCCTGCGGCTTTGCACGCAAGCTCTCCTGTTTCCCCCGATACGAATTCTTAACCCATTGTTGAGCCCATCAGATTTTGATTTAAAAAAAAACCTGTCCAACTATCTTTGATTTCGACATTTCACATTTACTCCAAACAAATTCTTAACCCTTGGCTTACCATGGTAGATTTCGATTTTCAAAAAAATTAAAAGCACGTTTTTATTATTTCCCGATTGAACTGCTTTTGATAAGTTTGAAGTCAGAACGCCCGATAAATCTTGTTTCTCCATACAAATTGTTAACCCATTGTTGACCCCGTTAGATTTTGATTTTCAAAAAAGTGAAAAACACGTGTCAAATTATTTCTCACAAAGAGTACTTTCCCCAAGTTTGATGTCAATGGACCTATTAATTCCTATTTTTCATTTCACAGTTTCTCCATAACAACTTTTAACCCGTCGCTGACCCCGTCCAATTTTAATATTCGGAAAAATTACGTATCGAGTTATTTTACATTTGAAGTACTTTCACAAAGTTTGAAGTCAAAAGGGCTCAGCAAAATTTCTTTCTCCATACATATTTAACCCGTCGTTGATCCAGTTAGATTTCGATTTTGAAAATAATGAGAAACACGTGTCTAATTTTATTTATTTCAATTATTTTTACAATTGTTGAAGTCAATAGGCCCATCGGTTCGTGTTGTTTGTTTCGGAGTCTTTCCGTAAATAAACCTTAATGGGTTAAGGGTTCGGCCAGTTAAATTTTGATTTTCGAAAAATCATAAAATACGTGTCGAATTAAATCACGTTTCTCCATACAACACTTTAACCCAGGTTTTGCCTTTTTAGACCCCGAATTTCAAAAAATCCCGTCTTGGCGAAGGTTAATTCTTCAAGATGTACCTACAGTCCAAAATTCATGTTTGTAGCTTCAGCGGTTTGGGCTGGGCGATTATAAATCAACCAATCAATCAGTCAGTCAGTCAGGATAAACAATCTATGTATAAAAAAATGGAGGCGGTACCACGCCCCCGTGTCAAAAACCCACCCCATTCATCCTGTCGTAGGACACGACCAAATCGTTAGTTTGTACCGAGTGTCATTGATGTGAACGCTCTAGTTCCAGAGTTACACCGGAATTTAAAAAGTGCCACGCCCCCTGTCCAACGCCCATTAAATTTTACCGGTGCAACGACATGTTTACGCCATGACACTGTACCAAATTTCAATGGTGTACGACTTATAATTCTGAAGATATTCCATATTAAAAAGTTGGGTTGTATGGGCGGTGCCACGCCCCCTTGTCAAAAACCCACCCTATTCTCCCTGTCGAAGGACACGACCAAATCGTTAGTTTGTACCGAGTGTCATTGATGTGAACGCTCTAGTTCCAAAGTTACACCGGAATTTAAAAAGTGCCACGCCCAGTGCCCTTGTCCAACGCCCATTAAATTTTACCGGTGGAACGACATGTTTACGCCATGACACTGTAATAAATTTCAATGCTGTCCGACTTATAATTCCGAAGATATACCATATTACAAATTTAGGTTGTATGGGAGGTGCCACGCCCACCTGTCGTACAAACATGCCATATTGCTATAAACCACCGTATTGACATCTACTATCACACACAAAAAAATGTTGCCGAAAGAATGAGCCGTTTTCGCGAACACCGGCTACACACAAAAAGTTTTTTTTTATATATGGACTAGCTCAAGGTTTATTGAATATAAGGTTACGACATCCGAGACATATAATTTGACAGCGGCACTCATGACGTCACTGAAATTATGCCAATATGTCAAATTTTTTGTAGGAATAGTGGGACGAACAGCGAACTAAACTACAAAAAAATTAAAATTCGTGAAATTTTTTTTTTTATATTAATGTTTTATTTATATTTATTATATTTTAATATTAAGTTCAAAAAATTTCTGGCGCTGATCACTTCTATAAGGATGAAGTCAACCTTGCCTCGTTTCATGCTGAGCCACACCATAAGGATAGGGATTAGCCGGTGGGTGCATCTGCCGTTACCTGCGTTGTCCCATCGCGTTTGCCACTTTGAGATGCTGTTATCCCTTTTAAACTCTGCAGTTGGCTTGGTGCACGACGCTGCATTCGTGCGCCAGTAGATCCAGCGATTGCTGTTTGGGACTAGACACATTCCATAAAGCCATTAAGTTCCTGTTGTTTTGCGCACATTTGCCCACTGCACAACGCATTCTGACAGAAATTTGTGTTTTCTATTTAGGAAAAAAACACGTTTTCACACCTAATTTGTACAGGAAATGCACTTTAATACATACGTTTTTTGGGCGAAAATCACTCTTTGAGGGTAAAATTATAATATTCAGTAAAACTCGCGAAAAATTCAAAAGAAACCGTCGGCCAATCAAAATTTGCTGTTCAAATCGTTTCTAAATAGAGCTGCCGAGTGACATTTTTTGAAATTTCTAACTAGGTGCAAAAAGTTCTTGTTCTGTGTGAAATTGGACTTTCCTTCAGAGTATTTGCATAGATTAAGATACTTATCAAACAATTTGGTATCAGAACAGATTTAATTGACCATATATTACGATAATTGACTACGTTTAGAACTAAAATTTTTTGATGGTGGGATGGTAACTCTAGCAATGGGCACGCGTGACGTCAGCTCTCGGATGTCGTAATCTTGTATTCTTTCATTCATGGACTAGCTGACCCAGCGAACTTCGTCTCGCACAACTTGATCTCCATTACAAAAACAAAGAATATGTTTTGAAAAAAGTGACACAGCTGATAATAAAGTCGATCAGTGGCGTACCTAGAAAATTGAGCGCCCGGGGCAAAAAAAAATTCGCCGCCCCCCCCCCTCCCGCCCCCTCGTTTTATATGATCCCCATACATACAAACTACGTAAATCGAGTCCTGTTATAATTTTGCAGATAATTTTTTACAATTTTAATGCTTTATTTCCTTATTTACGCAAATTTGCGTACATATTCTTACGTCACTGACGGCAGGCGTCGTTTGACATTATGGATTACGAGGCGGCAGTCATTAGAACTAATTTCTCTGCGGTGTTTTGTTATGAACAACATAACGTTTCAGGCTTGTTACAGGCTTGTTGCGTATGGAATATATTTATCTCTTCGGAATGTTGCAGTTTTCTTTCGTTTTTCCTATCACTAATAATATAATAAGATGATTTATCTGGATATTTCCCGGTTTCAGATAAACCTTACTAGAAACGAAACAAAATGAAGAGAAACAAACCCAGTGGTGCCCAGTTTCGAAAAATGAAAATGCAAAAACTGCAGAGTTCTACGAAGTCTAAAAACTTTATGGAAGCTTTCGTCGAAAAAGGCACGACTGCACAAAATCCTGTTTTTTCAAGTGAGGACTCGACATCAGCTGAGGAAACTGATATTGAGTACGATAAGAATGCAGATGAAGTCAGTAAGAATAGCGAAGAAAAATCAGAAAAACATTCATTAAATGTCATTGGAACCAGCGATGAACTTGATATTCACTCAAATCATCCGGAAGAAGATATTGCTTTCCGTAATCCTGAGCTCATTTTGCCGCCCCCAAATCGTTGCGCCCGGGGCGACCGCCCCCCCCCGCCCCCCCCTAGGTACGCCACTGAAGTCGATGTTGAAGTAGCCGACGCAGCTGATAATTCGTCAAGTCGGTTAGTTACATTGCTGTGCGACTTATAGTTCTGCGGAATATTTGGGTCACAACAAATTTTACACGCCCCTTGTCCAACGCCCATCAAATCTTACCAGCAGAATGACTCATCTTTGGGACGACGGGATACTAAATTTCAGTGTCGTACGACTTACAATTTCAAACAAGATTTGGCTTGTATGGGTGGTGCCACGCCCCCTCGTCCAATTCTTGCCCCATTCCCTTCCCATCAAATCTTATCATTAGAATGACTCATCTATGGGACGACGGGGTACTAAATTTCAGTGTTGTACAACTTACAATTTGGAATATATTCCATTATTAAGATCTGGCTCGTATGGGTGGTGTCACGCCCCCTCGTCCAATACTTGCCCCATTCCCTCTGTCGAAATATATGAATAAATGGTAGGTTCGTACTAAGTTTCATTGCTGAGCGACTTATAGTTCAGCAAAATATTTGAGTCACAAAAAATGTGCCACGCCCCTTGTCCAACGCCCATCAAATCTTATCAGTAGAATGACTCATCTATGGGACGACGGGATACAAAATTTCAGTGTTGTACAACTTACAATTTGGAAGATATTCCATTATTAAGATCTGGCTCGTATGGGTGGTGCCACGCCCCCTCGTCCAATACTTGCTCCATTCCCTCTGTCGAAATATATGAATAAATGGTAGGTTCGTACTAAGTTTCATTGCTGAGCGACTTATAGTTCAGCAAAATATTTGGGTCACAAAAAATGTGCCACGCCCCTTGTCCAACGCCCATCAAATCTTATCAGTAGAATGACTCATCTATGGGACGGCGGGATACAAAATTTCAGTGTTGTACAACTTATAATTTGGAAGATATTCCATTATTAAGATCTGGCTCGTATGGGTGGTGCCACGCCCCCTGAAAAATAGATAGTAGCCGATTCTCAGACCTACTGAATATGCATACAAAACTTCATAAAAATCGGTCAAGCCGTTTCGGAGGAGTATGGTAACAAACACTGTGACACGAGAATTTTATATATAAGACTAGCTGACCCAGCAAACGTTTTTTTGCCATATAAATTATTTCTAGGGAATTTCTAGTGTAGAAAAAATAACTAACTTAAGGGGGTCTTACCACAGACAATTAAACTATAAGATGTCTTACGTTCATACAAATCAGTGGCGCTTCAAAAATTTGCCGTGGCTTTTTCAATAAAGCCACGTGAGAGTGGTTTTTACAGCAGCGCCACATCCGGAGAGCAACGATGAGCCACGCAAGCAACTCTCTCTGCGCAACGATGAAGCCACGCAAGCAACTCTCTCTGCTTGCAGCCGGCAGAGATATGAATATGCGTGTGTAGCGCACACGGGACGGGAACATTTGGGGATTCAAACCCCCTCAAATACAAAAATTAGTAGTGAAATATCCCTCCAAAAAGAAGTCCTGCCTGCGCCACTGACTTCAACGCATGTAAAGTGAGCACACACAATTTTGCTTTTGCTTGGCAGTGATCAAAGCCGTTGTGCTTTGTGTGAGCAAAACAAAGAGCGTTAATATTATTACGCTCTCACTGTACCGACGCTTGCTTGCTCTCGATAATGAAAATTTTGCAAATTCGAGCTCGCCCTATGCCATTCGGTTGTATGGCCGTAAGACATCTTATTGTTTAATTGTCTTTGGTCTTACTATGTAATACCTCATTTCCGAGCGCTATATTCAAAAATTGATTACTAGAAAACTACTAATGATTTCGGGAAGCAGTTTTTTGTAATGTTATCATTCCTTATTGAACTTTAAATAGTTTTTTTTGGTTTTACATAAAAATGACGTATGTGTGTAAGGATGTAGTATTTGAGTGAAAGAGGCATAGAGCGCTGTGAACGATGAAGGAATATAAAAATAACAAAACACCAAACATTATTTTTTTTAATTTTCCAAAAAGAATCTATCTATCTATCTATCTATCTATCTATCTATCTATCTATCTATCTATCTATCTATCTATCTATCTATCTATCTATCTATCTATCTATCTATCTATCTATCTATCTATCTATCTAGAGATCCAGTTGAAGCGTTAAAGTGAACGGACGTGTTTGAAATCGGCTCCGCGAAAAATTAATTTCCTTCATTCAAACAAATTCGCAAAAATCTTTAAGTGCGCAAAAATTATCGCAGAAAGTGCCGGGAATCGATTGGTGCAAAATTCTATATGCAATGCAGTGCAGAATTAATGAATTCCATAAAATCAAATATGTCGTGAAATAATTTTGTGACGGTTGAATTTCAAATATTTTATTGGACGCGATAGAACAGCTGATTTGCTTAAAATCTGACACTTGGTTTGTGCCACTGCTTAATATTAACGGTTTTCCAGGCAAAACACTGTTATAAAGTGTCCTGGTGTGTCGGTGAACGTATTCGCAACAATCGGTGCGCACGCGCCAACAGCTGTTTGTGAACATTCCAGTGGTGCCAAGTTACGATTTCGGTTTTCCAAATTACACTTTCGCTACTATCCGCTTGGTGGCTCATATCCAACGCGTAGCTGTCTATTTGCCATATTGAGTCCTGTGATTGGCCAATGACAATTCAGGATGAAATCGCCAACAGAAATCATCAATGCTATTGAAAACATTTCGCAAGAAATAAAAAAGCAGCTCAAAGAATCAGGTAATATAAAACGCGAAATAAAAAATGCCATCGCCGAAAAAGTCGTACAATTAGAGACACTCATCCCGTCGATTGAAGCACTTCAACTGAACAATGCTACTGCGTGCGCAACTGCAGACTCAACTGCTAATATGCGAGTTGTGGTCCGTGAAGAATTAGCTGCTTTCAGAGATTCATTACATGCCAACACTTCGTCAGAATCACCAAAAATAAGCTATGCTAATGTAGTTAAGGCTAAAAAAGTCTCACAAAATGCTACCGCTAAACCTGCCATCATACTCGGCGCGAAACAAGATGTCAATGCCAAGCACACTGACATCCTCAACGCATTTCGAAAGGGCGTCACATTCAGAGACACAAGCTACGCTCCAGCAAAAATTCTACCGGTATCGAACAACAAAGTGCGTGTGGAATTTGACTCTGTAGAACAGCGCGACGCTACAATGCGTAAACTCTCAGAGGTTTCTACTCTCAAAGCCGAAAATGCTAGAAATAGGCGACCTTTAGTTATTTTAAAAGGTATCTCAAAAGATATTCCAATAAATGAACTAGTCAACATAATTAAAATTCAAAACGCTAGTATTGGTGCAGAGTCAAAGCAGGCCGACGATATTGTTTTTCGCTTTAGTCGTAAGAATCGAAGGAACCCAGAGGTTGTCTACAGTGCTGTTTTGGAGGTTTCTCCAAATGTTCGCAACGCAATGGTGGCGCTTGGCCGCATTAACGTGGATTTTCAACGCGTAGACGTATCTGACTTCAGCGCCTTCGTTCAATGCTTCAGATGTCTTCAGTTCGGACATACTAAAAACAAGTGCAGCGCAACAATAACTCCATGCTCGCATTGTGCAAGCAAAGACCACCAGTACGCTAACTGCCCGGACAAGAGTAATGAGGCTAAGCGTAAATGCTTTAATTGTGCTATGCGAAACGAGAAAACCAGTACTAAGGTAGACGATAAGCATTCTGCGACAAGCGTTCAGCATTGCCCCCAGATTAAATCCATGCAGCAGCGAATCAACTCACGTACTCAATATGGTTGTTAAGCCGCTCAATTTTATTCAAGTCAACGCGCATCACTGTTATGTAACGCACAACGCAATTCTTCAATATTTAACTTCAAATACTGTTGACATTGCACTTATATCTGAGCCGTACACTGGTAATGCTCAAACGGTTCGCGCAGCTAATGGGTTCTCAATATTTCAATTCCCAATGCCAAATCGGAAAATCAAGGCTTGCATCCTGATAAAAGAAGCGATAGGCGCAGCGATTGGAATTTCACAGTTATCTACCCCAAATCTGAGCGTGGTCAAACTACTCATAGGTCAGCGTTCACTGTACATTGCTAGCGCGTATGTAGAGCCAGACATTGATCAATTTGATACGTTAGGCGCAGTAAACACATTCCTCTGTAGCACATCATCTGCACTAAAGATTATTGGTGGAGATTTTAACGGCTGGCACGCATCATGGGGATCAGAGAAAAACAACAATCGTGGAGTTGCTTTGGCAAACATTATAGCAGCTAACGCAATGGTAGTTTGCAACAGGGGGAAAACCGCAACCTTCAATGCAGTGCGACATGGTGTTCAGGCCTGTTCAATCGTCGATATCACTAAGATCTCAGAGAATCTTGCGCAGCGCGTTGTCGGCTGGACTGTGAATGTTCGGGCCATCCAAAACTCAGACCATAGCGCAATAACATTCAAACTTGAGAATTGCACTAAAGTCACTCCTGCTAAGCGCACCTCAACTTATTTTTACAACAACAAAACAGCTAATTAGAAGAGGTTCGAAAATGCCTTAAATGAACGTCTTCAGCAATCTGGCGTCCTAAACACCGATTTCGTCAACATCACAGCACATAACTTAGATAATGTCGTTCAAGTCCTTACTGAAGACATCAGATATGCATGTTCAGCGTCAATGAAGTTGCGCGGAGAAGCTAAACCATACAACCCTTGGTGGAGTGATGAGCTTCAAGATCTCAAACAAAAATGCGTTCGACTACACCATAAGCTAAACAATTTGCGAAGACTTCAGAAGCCCACAGAAGCCACTGCGCAAGAGCATGCAAATGCTAAGCGCACATATGCTAAAGCACTGAGGAAAGCATCTACCGAAAATTTTCGCGAGTTCTGCAACCAGCAAGGAAAAGAGAATGTTTGGTCTCTCACTAACCGGCTCATTAAGGATGCGCCATCACAACGCCCTCCAGTAACACTTCAGTGCAGGGGATCGTTCTCCGAAACGAGTGCGGGGACCGCTGAAGCTCTGTTGCGGCATTTCTACCCCGATGACACAGATGACTACACCCTTCGTCAGCACAACCTGCGCAACAGCGTTAAAATCGGCCTTGGAATACCCGACGACGAGGAGTTCACAGAAGACGAAGTGCTGGAAGCTTTGATGACAATGAGCCCCAACAAAGCCCCAGGTCTTGACAGTCTCACATCGGATATATGCCTAGTTTTTGCAAAGAAGCATTCCAAGTTTCTGACTGCTCTTTACAATACATGTCTTCGAATAGGCCATTTTCCAAAACCTTGGAAAGGCGCGTATGTAAAACTTTTGCCTAAGGCGAATAAGATAGAGGCGAATGAGTTAGGATCCTACAGACCTATAGGGCTTCTACCTGTGTTTGGAAAGTTACTGGAGAAACTATTTACAAAGCGTTTAGCCTACCATGCAGAGCTGCACCAGCTATGGTCACCGAAGCAGTTTGGTTTCAAGGAGCAGGTTTCTACTGTCGACGCACTGCGAAACGCCATAGAATACATTGAAGGGCAAAAACGTAAAAAGCGTCAAGTCATATGCATTTCTCTTGACATCAAAGCTGCATTCGACAATGCCTGGTGGCCAGCTCTTCTTAATCAGTTAGAACGTATCCGCACCCCATCAAACATCTACAAACTCATCAGCAGTTACCTCAAAGATCGCACAGTTACCCTTGACTATGCCGACGCAACCGCAACAAAGAAAATTACCAGAGGGTGTATTCAGGGTTCAGTGTGTGGTCCTACTTTCTGGAACACAATTCTAGATGAGCTGCTGTCAATGCCACTACCGGAAGGTTGCGAAATTCAAGCTTTTGCAGACGATGTTCTTGTAATAGTCAGCGCAAAAACAGTACAAGAACTTCAGCGGCACGCCAACGAAGCTTTGCGCAAAATACATAAATGGGGCGTCGATGTGAAATTGACATTCAGCGATGCCAAAACCCATGCTATGGCATTTACTCTTAAAGCCAAACGTGCTGAAATAAATTTAAATAGTACTCGTTTAGCTTTTGAAAAAGAAATAAAACTTCTCGGTGTAGTAATTGACGAACGTCTGAAGTTTACAAACCACGCGCAGTACGTGATCGCGAAAGTTCAGCGAATATTCACCAATTTGTGTAAATTCGTAAGACCCACATGGGGCGTTCATCCCGAGAACGTCCTTACTATCTATAGGCAAGTTGTTGAACCGACTATAACGTACGCTGCAGAAATATGGGGTAAAGCCATTAAATTTTACTACATTCGGCGACTTCTGCGATCTTTTCAAAGAAGCTTTGCTATACGAGCTATCAGAGCGTTCCACACGGTGTCAGCTACATCAGCGCTGGCGCTTGCAGGGTTCCTGCTTTTGCATCTGAAAATCAAGGAAGCTATGCAGGTGGGAGATGTGAAAGCCACCGGAGTATATCCACCACTTTCCGATGCTATTACGCTACAGCAACGCGTTCCACTAAAACAGCAACTACATCCAGCCAAACGCCAAACTATAAGCTATGATAGCATTGAGTCACAACAACAAGCTGACTCCATTTCTGGTGTCAGCTCAACACATATATACACCGATGGAAGTAAATTTGAAACTGGTGAATGTGGATCTGCGTTCGTTGTTCGTCTTTCAGATGGTAGTTGGCAGCCGCACAAGTTCAGCTTACATCGTACCTGTACTGTCTACCAGGCCGAAGCTTTCGCCATTGACTCAGCAATGACATGGGCTCAAAGCGAGCTAAAAACGAGGAAGCTCTGCTTATTCAGCGATAGCCGCTCGTGCCTTGAAGCCATACAGGACCGGAGCAATTCCACGCCACTCATTGCTTCCATTCATCGGCATCTGCACATGCTTCGCCAAAAACAACATATAATCAAATTCTTTTGGGTTGAATCTCACATTGGCATCGAAGGGAACGAGTCCGCAGATCAACATGCAAAAGACGCTGCACGCCATAGTGTTGACTTATTATACACCGAGTTCCCACTAAGTTACACCAAACGGCAAGTACACTCTGAAGCACTCGAAGCGTGGCAACAAGAATATCTTGAGGACACAACAGGCAGTGATACGAAGACTTTTTTCCAACGATCGACGATGCCAAACTATAGAGAAAACCTTGGAATTTCGTTTGAGATGACTCAGGTTTTAACCGGCCACGGCTTCAATAAAGCATACCTACACCGCTTCCATATCATAGATAAAGACTCCTGCCCATGCGATCAACGGACGCCGCAAACTATGCAACACCTTCTCCATGACTGTCCACGGTACGATCGTGCAAGAGAGCGGCACAAAACATTCTGCGAGCAGTATCAAGCATCACCATTCGATGTCAAGGCCATTGCAAACCATGCTACGCTTGCAACATCATTTTCAGAATTTGTTAAAGTTATCATAAGTAATATAAAAGCTTTTAATAATCTACCATGAATCATAACATTAATTCCTCAATGAATTCATATTTAATTTTAAGAAGTCTTAAAATTTTTAAAGTTTCTAATAATCATAAGTAATATTAAAGCTTTTAATAATCTACCATAAATCATAACTTTAATTCCTCAATGAATTCATATTTAATTTTAAGAAGTCTTAAAACTTTTAAAGTTTCTACCACTTTAATTTTGTAAAATATAATTTCATTCTATTGCGAATTAAAAATTTAAATTATTTGTAAACTTAACTCGCTTGTATCCATTCGCAGGCATTTATATGATAGTATTATTATTTTGTCCTTCTTTTCCAAAGTTATTACAATAAGAATTGAACATAATTTGTAATCTAGTCCTTACTCATAGTAACATACTATATATTGTAAACATAGTACATAACACCAAAGAAGAAAGAAGAAAATAATATATTACTCGAAGCGCGGATTAGCGTGTAGAGACAAAGGAAAAAAATCTATCTATCTATCTATCTATCGATCTATCTATCTATCTATCTATCTATCTATCTATCTATCTATCTATCTATCTATCTATCTATCTATCTATCTATCTATCTATCTATCTATCTATCTATCTATCTATCTATCTATCTATCTATCTATCTATCTATCTATCTATCTATCTATCTATCTATCTATCTATCTATCTATCTATCTATCTATCTATCTTTTTTTTTTTTTTTTTTGTTTTTTTTTTTATTGAGGGGGAAAGCATCGAAAGCCACCCAGTCAGTGTGAGACTTTAACCCACTAAAACCCCCTCACTGTCCGACGATTAATCCCCCCTGGGATACCGGTAGGTAATTACGTCAAGGAGGTCGTTATGAGCATCACTGCTCAAGCGTCTGTCAGTCTGTCAATTTGTCAGTCAGTAGTCATCGTTACATGGTAGTGCTCGTGGCGGGCCCACCGTTCTTCTTTCTTCCTCTCTCGCTCTATGTCTCGGAGCCTCAACATAACGCACGTCGCAAACTTGCACGCTGCGTCCCATTTATGTTTCGATGCGCACATTTCGGTCACCAGCGTCGACGTTGTCGGCGGCCTGCTAAATGATCTTGCAAGTTCCGCTCGCGCATTTTCAAAGCGAATGCAGTGGAAGAGAACGTGCTCAGCATCCTCTTGCTCTCCGTGGCAGATGGGGCAAAGTGGGGTATCCGCCAAACCGAATCGATGTAGGTAGTACAGAAAGCACCCATGTCCGCTCAGTAGTTGCGTCAGATGGAAGTCCAAGTCTCCATGCTTACGTTGCATCCATACCTCTAATCGGGGGATTAACCTGTATGTCCAGCGCCCCTTATTGGTTTGCTCCCATCTTTGTTGCCACTCGTTAAGTGAACGCCTTCGCTGCTCTAATCTCTCCTGTTGCGTCGGTTTTACACCTTGCCTTGTGTACAGTCGCTGCATCTCACAAGCACGGATGTCCAAGGGCATCTTACCCGCTAAGACACAGGTTGCCTCTTCGGACACAGTCCGGTATGCACAAGCCACTCGTAGCGCGCCAAGTCTGTATACCTGTCTCGCTCCCCGTAGCTGGCTGTTTCGTATTCCTGCCCATATGGGTGCAGCATACAGAATAATTGAGTCCACGACTGTGGAGAGCAGTTTCCTCCTGGCGCCCTGTGGGCCTCCAATATTAGGGAGTATACGAGTGAGCGCATTGTGTACAGCTCTGGCCTTAGTACTAACTGCCGTTAGGTGGTCTCGAAAGTTCATGCGCGAGTCGATGATGACCCCAAGATATTTGATGGCCGGCTTTGATTGGATGTCGTGTCCACCGACATTGACCGTCATGTGTTCTTTCCGTCTTCGCGCACTCAGCAGCACTGCCTCCGTCTTTTGTGCTGCCAGTTCTAACTCTGCGATGTTCAGCCAGCGCTGTATTCTAGCCACCGCGTCGTTGCATGTCAGCTCCACGTCTCTCTAGTACATAACACCAAAGAAGAAAGAAGAAAATAATATATTACTCGAAGCGCGGATTAGCGTGTAGAGACAAAGGAAAAAAAATCTATCTATCTATCTATCTATCTATCTATCTATCTATCTATCTATCTATCTATCTATCTATCTATCTATCTATCTATCTATCTATCTATCTATCTATCTATCTATCTGTCTATCTATCTATCTATCTATCCACGCCCCTTGTCCAACGCCCATCAAATCTTATCATTAGAATGACTCATCTATGGGACGACAGGGTACTATATTTCAGTGTTGTACAACTTACAATTTGGAAGATATTCCATTATTAAGATCTGGCTCGTATGGGTGGTGCCACGCCCCCTCGTCCAATACTTGCCCCATTCCCTCTGTCGAAATATATGAATAAATGGTTGGTTCGTACTAAGTTTCATTGCTGAGCGACTTATAGTTCAGCAAAATATTTGAGTCACAAAAAATGTGCCGCGCACCTTGTCCAACGCCCATCAAATCTTATCAGTAGAATGACTCATCTATGGGAACGGGATACAAAATTTCAGTGTTGTACAACTTACAATTTGGAAGATATTCCATTATTAAGATCTGGCTCGTATGGGTGGTGCCACGCCCCCTGAAAAATAGATAGTAGCCGATTCTCAGACCTACTGAATATGCATATAAAATTTCAAAAAAATCGGTCAAGCCGTTTCGGAGGAGTATGGTAACAAACACTGTGACACGAGAATTTTATATATAAGACAAAAAATGTGCCACGCCCCTTGTCCAACGCCCATCAAATCTTATCAGTAGAATGACTCATCTATGGGAACGGGATACAAAATTTGAGTGTTGTACAACTTACAATTTGGAAGATATTCCATTATTAACCCTCTACTGCCCATACGGCCTTAAGGCACGGTTCACAAAAACCTAGAAAAGTCCACATAAATATTCATTTTTTTTAATGACATTTTTAGGGCATGTTTTAGATAAATTAAGTTGTCATTTCTTTAATGTTGCAAGGCTGCAAGCATCACATGTTTCCCAATATTATCAGTTGAAAGTTGAAAGTGGACCGTGCCTTAAGGCCGTATGGGGCAGTAGAGGGTTAAGATCTGGCTCGTATGGGTGGTGCCACGCCCCCTGAAAAATAGATAGTAGCCGATTTTCAGACCTACTGAATATGCATATATAATTTCAAAAAAATTGGTCAAGCCGTTTCGGAGGAGTATGGTAACAAACACTGTGACACGAGAATTTTATATATAAAGATTATTGTAAACAATATAGTATACCTAATTCGAATGCTATACTAAATTTTTTCTTTGTATTCGCTCAATTTTCAGTACATCGGCAGTAATTGTACTTAAGCTTAAAGCACCGCGTTGCCAACAATTATGTACTTGACACCTGTCACGCTAATATATGCGAATGTCAACAACAGTAACAGCAGCGGTACAACGAAAAACCTTGCACTTTGTGATTGTTTTGAAAAAAAAACAACAGTTAGCTGTAGCAATCACACAGCTGAATGACTTCTAAGCCACTGAAAATTTTTGGCGGTCGCAGATGAAGCACCATTATTTACCGATAGATTACTACGCGAACAACGGTATCATTAGCGCCAAGACAAACATTAGTATACACAATACACGCACATTCCGACCAGTTAAAAATTGGGATTGCAGATTGTATTAGAAGAGAACGGAATCTTTCCTGCATTATTCTTTACTCAACAAACAGCAACATTAAACGAAGCAAACCATGTACACGTCACAAACGGAAAAACGGTGCTCCAAAATGATATACGTGGTCCCGCAGAATGCGGAGGCCGATGTTATATCGAACGAACGAGTTGACAGCGGTTTATGTTTTCTACTTAGTGGTAAGTATACAAAAGCAATACTTTTGAATTGAATTGCTGGTTCTTGCACTGCGATCAGCCATCGTTTTATTGAGTTTGAGTTGGAACACAGAATAAACAGTATACAGAAGGCGCATCTGAAATAATTTTGCGATTTCATTTCAGACGCGGGCGGGAAGCAACAAAAGTGAGGAAAATGTAAAGGGAACCGCACGCATAGATTTGTGCTTTATTCTCATTTCGACAACAACACGCAATGTTGTTGCTTTCCGCAGCAAGCCAGCTTGGCTTTACTCGTGCACATTGAAATGGTGGTTGATTTGGCAAACCGATCGCCAAGGCAAATTCAATAGGTAGTTGCAGCAACAGAACTGATTCTTTGATTATTGGCACAACATTGTAACAGTTTTCCACTTATTATCACTTTCTTAATGCGCATTGGTTGTTCCAATATTTTTAAACATATATTTATTTTCATTGTAGCCATTTTATTTTTTACAACTTCTTTTTTACAAGCAGACCAAAAGAACTAATAAAATCCATTGAATTTTAGTTTTTTCCGTAGTGCTACCACCTTATTTATGCGCCTTGGCGATCGCTCAATCAATTTTTCTATGCAAACTTTACCTGTCCACTTCTTGTTCTTGTTTGTAAAAAAGCAAGCAGAGAGCAAGCACGAGCCACCACCAACATGCAAGCGGCACATCGCTTTGTTGCCAAACAACAACAACCACAGTGTGTGGTGCGTCACTGTTTCATACACCGCTCTCACAGCTTCTCAGTTTAAGCTCTCGCGGTCTGTGCGTTCTCGTCCCCTTTACTGCTTCCCCCTGCATCCACAAACGAGTCCTACCGCTGGAACCCGCAAAGAAAATTTTCTTTACACCAGATGCGCATTCTGTATACTGTTTGTTCTGTGGTTGGAACAACCCTAATTAGAAAAATACGCAATTGTGGTGCGCTGATCGTGTACACTAGTCAGAATAAGTTTTCGTACAAGGGGTACATAGTTTTTTCATATGGAAAATAAATCACTTAAAGTAATTTTTCAAAAACAAAATATTTTTTATTTTTTCCATAAATTTAGTTCCTTTATTCTATTAAGATAATACTAGTTGTAACTCCCGAAATTCGGGTGTAATCAAAAAACTACCATTTGGTTTATGTTATTAAAATTTAATGTATATTTTTTGCATTATATGTAGTACTTCTTGAAATACTACATTCGCCGTCTGCGTTACCATGTAAAAAAAAAAAAACCAATTTTGGTTAAATTTAACCAAAACGGCAACGCTGACTCTAACTAAATTTTTGTAAGATTTGAGTTGGACTCTTAAGAATAACGTGATCAAAACATAACATAAAAATTCAAAATTTGGGACATAGCAACCACTGTTGCCAACTTAGTGCTTTTCGCACTAATTTTAGTGATTTTTGAAAATTTTCTGAAATAGAAAAGTTGGCAACCGTGCTCTCACCACATGCGTGTGTGGAACGTGTGGGTTCCATGCACGATTTTGTTTGTTTGCTTATTCCTATCTTCTCGCTCAAGCGCACAGATTTCTGATTGGATTTAATAAACGTAAAGAGCAATGCTGTTTCCAATAGGGAAATTAATGCAACTTTCGATGCAAATATCTCCAGGTAGGTTTTATCCGTCCTGTTCAATGGAATACAAATTTTCCAAAAAAAATAAAAAGCATAACCGGAAATTCCCGTTATTAGTTTTGTACGCAAACTTATTCTGCACCGTTTTGTGAGTATATTGTAAATAAATACGAATATATGGAAAATTATTATTGTAATTCATCTAAAACAGAACAAAAAGTGCAGTTAAGGTATATATGAATAATGTGGATAAGTTTTGGTAAACAGAGAACCCATTTTTGAGGTCAAAATTGATGATAACATAATTTTGACTTGCCTGTACGCAAACTTATTCTGACTAGTGTATATAGATCGTTCTATCGACTCAAATAAAGATTTTATACATTTCTCTAAATTGTATGTGTTTTGTTTTAAATCAAATCCGAAGGCTCTAAAGAAATCACCCTTTATATAGGTTAGGTTAGGTTAAAGTGGCTGCCTAGGCACGGGACTTGCCGAAAGACACACTTAGGCCACGAAAAGGGCCCGTTGTGATACCACAAAGAGGGAATGATCTGTCTTACTGCAAGTTAAGTGCCTATACAAGCCATTTGGTCTTGTGGATAAAACCTAGCAAGTCCCTAATGTTGACTGATCTAAGGTCGTCCAGATTGTCGAAGTAAGTAGAGCCCAAGGCTTTCCACCTTCGTATAGAGAGAGCCGGACAGTGACAGAGGAGGTGAATAATGGATTCTTCCTCCTCCTCATTCTGACAACTTCGGCAAAAGTCCCGACTGTCAATACCTAGTCTGTAGGCATGACGACCAAATGTACAATGTCCCGTCAGAATCGAGACGATCGTACTGATGTGTTGTCTACTGAGAGAGACAAGAATTCTAGTACGCCCGGGGTTTAAAGTGGGCCATAGTTGTTTAGTGATTGAGCAAGTGCTCTCCTCCTGCCATCGCTTGTTGGCTATGCCGAGGAAAGAAGAGCGAATTTTGAGTTTACATGTAGCGAGAGGGATACCTACTGTAATATTAATGTTGTCATCTGGAAGGGTGGTGCCACGTCTAGCGAGCTCATCGGCAATGCAATTTTCCCTAATATCACTGTGGCCCGGTACCCAAGTCAGAGTGATGTTGTACTCGCACCCTAGCTCATTGAGCAGGGATCGGCAGAGAGAGACCACTTTTGATGTGGTGAAGGCCTTCTTGAGGGCTTTGATAGCTGCCTGACTGTCCGTGAAAATCCTAACGGTATCACCAGGTAGGTTGTGCTGTTTTAGCAAAGACAGGGCTTTAAAAATTGCAAGTACTTCCGCTTGGAAGACACTGCAGAAGTTTGGAAGGCGACAACAGTCTTCCATAGGAGGGTCAACACACAAAACACCACACCCCACCCTGCCATCCAACTTGGAGCCGTCTGTAAAGAAGCAAACTCCAGTTCTGGACACCGTGTCTTGTACCCACTCCAATCTTTGGGGTATGTGGGTTGAGAATTTGGTGCCAAAGAGGTATGACGGTAGGGAGTGATCAATGTTGTTGGGAAGGTCGGTTACTTTACCCAGGATACGGCAATGTCCGAAATCAGTGCGCGCCCATCCCCAGATAGAGTTCAATCTTACTGCGGAGAGGGTTGCAGCTTGTTTCCCGTAAAGATCGACGGGGAGAAGGTGGAGCAGGGTATAGAGCCCCTTGGATGGTGTTGATCGCATGGCGCCGGTTATAATAAGCGCCGCCGACCGTTGGACCGAGTCCAATGGCTTCTGATGGACCCTCTTATCTAGGGCCGTCCACCATACTACCGCTCCATAGAAGAGAATAGGCCTGATCACTGAAATAAAAATCCAGTACAATATACGTGGGTGCAAGCCCCATTTTTTGCCAACTGCTCTTTTACAGGAATACAATGCTACTGTAGCCTTGCGAACCCTATCCAGTATGTTCGCTTTCCAGCTGAGTTTTCTGTCCAGCAATATACCAAGATACTTGGCCTGCGATTTAATACTTAAAACTGTACCGAAGGATTAACCCCCAGACCGTTCTGATTACACCAGGATACGAGTAGGTTGAGGGCACCTTGAAGAAGATCGACCAGTGTCGGAAGATTCTTCCCTGATACCGCAATCGCTACATCGTCCGCATAAGCAACCACATTGCACCCTGTCTTGTTTAGTTGCAGAAGTAGTTCATTAAGTGCCAAGTTCCAAAGGAGGGGGGAGAGGACACCACCTTGTGGGGTACCCCTGCTTACCCACCTTTTAACAGAGGAGGCCCCTAGTGAAGAGTTGATAACCCTATTGGTTAAGAGTTTTTGGACTACGTCGACCAGCGGTTTCCGTAGCTCCATATTGGCTAGTGAGCCTGTAATGGCCGACGGAATAATGTTATTGAAAGCGCCCTCAATATCAAGAAAAGTCACCAGAGTGAATTCCTTGTAAAGTAGGGAGTATTCAATTTGTTGCACAAGTGCGTGAAGAGCCGTCTCTACGGATTTACCCTTCGTATAAGCGTGCTGATTAGGGGATAGTAGATGACCAACTTTTTCCCTAATGTAGATATCGATGAGCCTTTCTAGGGTTTTAAGGAGAAAAGAGGACAGACTAATCGGTCTGTGATCTTTTGCTTTGGAGTGCGAGGATTTCCCAGCCTTGGGAATAAAGATCACGTTGACTTCAGTCCATTCGGATGGGATGTAAGCCAAATGGAAAATGGCTAAGTAGATTTCCAAGAGCCATGGTACCACCAGACTTGATGTGTTTTGCAGATCAGCTGGGATAATACCATCAGGGCCTGGAGATTTAAAGGGCAGAAAACTTTCTATAGCCCAGTGTAGTTTTTCACTACTAACTATGTCCTGACCACTGGTATTAAGTGGTAAACAGGGTGAGTTATTTGTGCCCTGAGCCCCAGCATCAAAGAAGCTGTTGCCCGGAAAATGAGTGTCTATTAGGAGCTCAATGGTTTCCTGACTAGACGATGTCCAGCTACCGTCTTCCCTTTGTAGGAAGCCCGGAACTGACGGACAGGAAGCGAGGATCTTACGCAGGCGACTAGCCTCTGAGTTGCTGCCTATGTCCTGGCAGAACTGTCTCCATGAGGTGCGCTTTGCTGATCTCACCGCTTTTTTGAAGAGTCTAAGTTTATCTTTGTACTCAGACCAGTTATTTGTCGTTTTGGCACGATTGAAGAGTCTACGGCAGTCCCTTCTCAGTGCAGCCACCTCAGGAGTCCACCACCTGGGCTTAGTTTTACCCCAGGGGACTCTCGCAGAGCAGGACTCTGCAGTGGCTACCTTAAAGGCAGTGGTAAGGGAAGATACCGCTTCATCAAGCTGCTGAGTGGATCCAATTAAAGGAGGGCCGTCAGCTGGAAGAGATCTAGTGAAAACTGTTCTGAACTTGTCCCAGTCAGTACGTCTTCTGTTCCAGTAGGGAGTGACCTGAGGGCTTTCAACTTCTATACAGAAGTCTATGTACCTATGGTCGGAAAAAGAGTGCTCATTTGAGACCTTCCACCCCCTGAGAAAATTATTGGCATATGTATTTGCCAGAGAAATGTCAAGAACCTCTCTACGAATAGAGGTAATGAAAGTGGGCTCATGTCGAGTATTAGCAATACTTAGATTGGTACTAATTATGAACTCAAAAAGTGACTCACCTCGCGGGTTAATGTCGGAGCTACCCCAGATGGTGTGATGCGCATTGGCGTCAGCTCCGATGACCAGTGGCATCCTACTGCTCCTCGCTGCCTCCACTAACCTTCTCAGGGGTCGCGGTGGAGGGTCCTCAGGGTGGTCATGGGCCATGTATGTCGATGTGACCCACAACGTGAACCCCGGAAGTTCCACTGCAGCAGCTACATTGTCTGCGTCACTGAAACTGTTGAGAAGAAACGCATTAATATTTTTCTTAATGAGGATACAGGATCTGCTGTTACCTCCAACATTGGCATGCAGAATCCTGTACCCTGGTAAATTAAGACCGCGAATGCGCCCGTGGCAGACCCAAGGTTCTTGCACGAGCGCTATCTCCTCTCCTTTGTTTGACAGGCGGAGGAGAAGTGCGGCAGATGCCGCTTTGGAGTGGTGCAGGTTAATCTGCACGACTCTCATGATCACCGGATGGTGGGTCCGACAGTGCGATAATTGTGTTGTCGGCGTCATCGGAGTGGGGTGACAGCAGCAGTTCGTCCTCGGAGGGTCCGCCGAACAGGTCCCGGACCATACACGACGTAGACTCCTCAGACGTGATGCTTTCTGTTTCCTCCACTTCTGATACCTCCATGGCCTGAGTGACAGTTACCACGTTGATATCTTGTCGGTAAACGCGCAAGATCAAGTGGGAGAAACAAAAGTTTATCTCGCCCTTTCTAGCAGCCAGGGGGGCTAAGGATTCCTCGTTTAGGATAATAGTAACCTGACGCGAGTTACCTACGACCTCTCCCAGCTTTGCTACTCTCCAGTCAGCAGTGGATAGGTCAGGGTTGCCAAGCCTGTTCAACTGAAGGATGGTCCCTGGGTCCGAATAGATGGCCGGAACCCAAGCTCTAGAGCGAGGACGATTCGGGATTTTGTCCTTGGTCACGGCTTCAAGTCGTGCACCAGGCCAGACCTCACCAATGCCTGCGATTGCCAGCGTATACAGCTCGGCAGAGCGCTGATCAGCACACGAGGTCAGTTTAATGCGGCTCTGGAACCAACCGGAGTCGCGGCAGCAGGGTGGTGGACCAGGATGTTTGGCCAGCACATCAATGTAGGCTGGCCAGAGTTTCTGCTCAACCAGAGCCCAATTTTTTGGCAAAATAGAACCGTCGGTGCTGCTGCGATCGATAACCGCCAAGGTGAGATTATCTTTCGCAGCGTCACTAAAGGAGCGAAAGCTACGATTGTAGACCGTAGAGGTCTGAGAGGTCCTGGCGCGTTTAGCCGCAGCCGGAGATTCCTCCATTGATCGCTGCCGTTTAGAAACCAGTTTATTGGTCTCATGTTCAGCGATCACGGAATTGGCCCAATCACGGGAGGCCTTATCCTTATCCGTGAGGGCGTCCTCTCTAACGGCGTTTAGCCTTTCAAGGATCTTATAGGCCGCTCTCCTGTCGCGGTACGCTAGCGTCGAAGCGCTGACAGCGCGCGCTGAAGAGGGCTTAGCCAAAGTAAGTTGCTGTTTTGCTACAGCTTGGCTATGCGAGGGCTTTGCACCTGTCGACACAGCCTGGCCATGCGAGGGCTTTGCGCCTGTCAACACGGCCTGTTTTTGCTGCACAGCCCCCTTAACTGGATTAGCTGACCGGGGGTGAGCACGCTGTCCTGATTTGCTCAAGGACGGCGCCCTACCCGAAAAGTTGCTGCGGCTAGCACTGGGCGTTGAACCCTTACCTGCCCCCCGTAGAAAGGGGCGGATACCAGAGTTGGGCTGAGCCGAAGGCCCAGCACCACCCCTAGACACAGCCACACCAGCACGTCTTTGGGCAGGGGGGCTTGAAAGGATGACAGCGCCAAATTTGCCGTCAACAGAGTCAGCATTGTTTATAGAGGCCGCGCATTGCTGCAAGCCAGCAAGCTTCGAAAAGGCGGAGGTGGCGCTACGCTCCGCTGCACCACAAGTCCCGGGATTATTTTTACCCCCCTGTGGCATCACCACGAGTATCGAAAAACGTGCAAGTACTTATCTGCAAAAAATGGCGTCAAGCTGCCACTGGAGCCCCAGATCACGTTCGGCAGTCTCCACTCCTGTCGGTGAACAGCAGCGGCGGGCCGCAGCCCGGAGCAGCACCCGGAAATCAGCCAGTCGCGATCACAGCAAGGCAGCACAACACGGAGAAGCAGCAGTGGAAGAAAAACTGCAAAAAACCGGCACAACAACGGCAGGAGAAGAAGAAGCAGCAGCAGCCAGCGCCAGCTTCAGACACAAGCTCCGAAAAATTGCACCACAGCCACTCCAGTACGCAAAGGCGATGATGCTTGGCTCCAGAAAGAGAAGCTGGTGGTCAAAAACCACAATCGCACAATAGAATACGCGAGAATCAGTCAAAAAAATTCAAAAACACAGAAAAATTTGCCCTTTATATAATATATAGAGAATATCAATTAAACTTGGCACGAGCTTACCATATACTAGCGTTCTTCGTCTAGAAAAATAGGGTGAGCATTCGACAAGAGAGCGTGGCACCGCCCAAACAACGCCAATCTTTAATATTGCATAACGTCGGAATTATAAGTCGGACAGCATTGAAACTGGTAGTTTTGGGAGTTGCCGCTTGGATTATATGGCGTTCAAACTGACTCATTTAAACTAGAGCATGATTCGAGCGAAATATTGGCGCATATTTCACAAACCACGGCAACATACTCAACTTCGTCCAAATATTAGACGCCTTGTATTCAGATGCCATAAAAAGGCGATGAATGGAATGGAAGCAGTGCGAGCAAAACGATTATTTTTATTAATTTCAAAATTTTCAAATTTTCAATTTATGTTTGGTTTTGTTTTGATGAAATTACAGCTGAATTTGTAGGGATGTTTTTTCTGGTGTGTGTTTAGTGTGTGCGCTGTGTTTAGTTGACAAAAAAGCCTTTTCATAGAAAGCTTTCGGATGCAACCCTGCGTTAAACTCGTTTCAAAACATGTTAAATGGTTTAACACGTTTAATTTCCAACAACAATTGCATGTGAATAAACAGGTTTTCGAACTGGTTTCGTTCATTTAACTTGTTTAAGCACATTAAACACGTTTAAGTCGTCAGTTTCAACGCCATATTACTTTCTATAAAGAGTTTTCACGGCAAACCTATTGTTTGACAACTGCGCCATGCGTAAATAACTGTTTTTCATTCCGAGTGATTGTGTGCATACCTTATGATCAAAAAAGAATTAAAAAAAAACGTATTTTTTTAATAAATTTCTTTACTAGATACCCCCGTCAAAATACTCTCCTCCTGCGTCAATACACGCATGCCAACGTTTGATTCAATTTTCCATACATTTTGTATAGGCCGCCAAAGGTATGGCCTTCAGCTCACGCAGCGAATTCTCTTTTATGGCCTCTATGGTCTCAAAACGCGTTCCCCGCAATGGCAATTTGAGTTTGGGAAATAGAAAAAAGTCGCACGGGGCCATGTCTGGACTCTATGGTGCTTGGCTGATGACATTGGTTGAATTTTTGGCCAAAAATTCCGAAATAATCAAGGCCGTAAGAGATGGCGCATTATCGTGGTGTAAAATCCATGTATTGTTCTTCCACAAATCGGGTCTTTTTTTGCGAATGGCTTCACGCAAACAACGCATAACGCCTAAATAGTATTCTTTACTGACCGTTTGGCCCTCCGGAAGGAATTCGTAGTGCACCACACCACGAATATCGAAGAAAACCGTCAGCAAAACTTTGATTTTGGACCGACTTTGGCGCTCTCTCTTCGGTTTTGGCTCATTTTCGAAGCACCATTCGGACGTTTGTTGTTTGGTCGGCGTATCAAATTCATAAACCCATGTTTCGTCACCAGTAATGATGCGTTCGATGAATTTTGGGTCGCTGTCTGCGTTGGAAATAATTTCTTTGGCCACATCAACACGACGCACAGCCACATCAAAAATCGCCACACAACAATTTTTCGACTTCTTCGTATAGACGCCAATCGAATACTAATCTTACGATATGCGTCAAAATTTGACAGAACACCAATAAAAGTATTGCCAACCGATTGGATAAGCGCGGCAATTCAAAATTCAAAATTCCCCAAAATTTTTGATCATAAGGTATGTCAATAAAAGATAGTGGATTTTAAGAATAGAATAGTACGAAGTTAACCAAGTCGTCTAGTATCTGATAAAATGTCGGGCTTAGAATAGATTTTCCTTCGATCACCATTGGTCCCCTATAGCATTGTGTGGGGTCTAGATCAACTATTCAGCGTTCTTTTTAGCACACTTACGAACGCAGTAAACTGTGTAATTTCTAACTGATATTATTTATAGATAACTAAATTTGAATTGTTGAACTGAATTTATTTTTCTTTTCACTTTCAGCTAAAGTACCCGCGCGCTTAGTACTTTATTTTCTTTCCTGGTCTGGTTTTTTGGTCTCATTTATGATGCGTAATGACATTAATTTTGCATTGGTTGCCATGACAAGCTCGAATGATGACTCGAAAATGCCAAATCTAACAGAATCATCTTCAAATGACATAAGTTTCAACATAGCACCGAATGCAATTACGACACAGTTTCCTTTAATGGAAAACATCACTGCTGCGGGGCATGCAAGCACAGTTACTCGCGCGTTTACTGGTGCAAGTAATGCCACATTGTCGGTAGTAAATTTAATTTGCTTAATTTACTAAATTCAATCAATATTCAACTAATGCAATGAATTATCGAATATACGAATATTTTTCATTCTTATATTTTATTGCAGTCCTACAACAGTGATATGTATCAATTTGACTGGTCGTCGACGGTGAAATCGGTAATTGTGAGTTCATTTTATTGGTGCTATGTGCTGTCACAAGTTATTGGCGGTATTGCTACGCAATATTTCGGCACGAAGCAGGTTTTCGGCTGGTCTCAGTTCGCCACTGCTGTATGTAGTTTATGCATTCCGGCTGCTGCTGATCTCCATTATGCGGCTGTGATAATTTTACGCTCCATACAAGGTTTCGCTTCAGGACTCACATGGCCGGCCATGTATGCCATAGTCGGATACTGGATACCACTGGCAGAGCGGTCGCGTTTCATGTCCAGCTTTCAGGGCTTTAGCATTGGCATTGGCCTGACGTATCCATTGTGCGGATTTCTTATTGACAATTTCGGTTGGCGCTATGTTTTTTATACTACCGGCACGCTGGGATTATTATGGTGCATATTATGGTATTTTCTGGCTTTTAATACACCCAAACAGCATCCACGTATTTCTACTGAAGAGCTGGAGTACATTGAGGTGAGTGTCAGCTCAGAGATTAAGGAATCGCTAGGCATGAAAGTGCCCTGGAAAGCGATTCTCACGTCAAAGCCGACCTGGGCCATTGGAATTACCACATTTGGACGCATCTGGATTCATTACATTTTCATTGTGTGCGGACCGAACTTTATGAAGAATATGCTAAAATTCAAATACAAAGCGAATGGCTTCCTGTCTGGTATGCCCTTCATATGCTCGTACGTGTCGTCGGTATTCTTTTGCTATGTGGCCGATAAATTGATGTTGAACAATTGGATGAGCTTGACAAATGTGCGGAAACTATTTACTGCACTGTCACAGGTGGTGCCGGGCATTCTGATCTACTTGATCGGCTATATTGATGAGAATATTATTTTATTGCTGGTGATCTGGTTTATAGCGGTCACATTCATTACTGCATCATATGCCGGTGCTATGGCCAATATTGTGGACATTGCGCCAAATCTGGCTGGACCAGTTTTGGCTTTCTGCCAAACTATACATATGTCAGCGTCGTTCTTATCGCCGCTGGTATCCGGCGTTATTGTCAGTAACGAGGTAGGTGCTTTAAAATGCCATGACCTAAATTGTCTATTCTAATGCACAATCACTAACTAGAAAATCTACTTTTTTCCGATTATGTTTCTAGAATTCAATTGAGCAATGGCGCACTGTGTTTGGAACGTCCTCTGCAATTACCATAGTCACTTATGTCGTATATCAGTTTTACGGAACGGCGAAAATACAAAGCTGGAACTACGCACAGCCGCGAAATGGGGGTTTATCTGAGGAGGAGAGTCAAATACTTAAAAAACAAGAAGATGCCATTCCTAAAGACGAACGTTAGGACAACGTTTACTACGTATACAGTGTGGTGTGCGTCAGGATGAACGGGTTATATGCGGCAAGGTCTAATAAGAGTTCGAGGGGGCAGCATCTTGGCATGGCTCACATTGTATACAAACTTCATTGTTAAATATTTTACTTCATTAGAAAAAATCTGTTGATTTAATATATGAGGGGCTTAAATTCATAACATCAATAAAATACACCAATATTTTTGCTTATGAAAAGTGTTTAGCAGTGCGTTTCAATATGATCTTATCTAAATGGTTATGATAATATAATATTATTAATATATATAAGTCGAAAAACACGTTTTGCACGCAAAATATATATGTACTACAGCACATAAGTGGGGGATGTTAATTTTTTAACTTCAGGTGTTTATAAATACACGTTGCGCTCAAAATAATTTTGCATATCCGATTTAACTTTTGAAACCAACCGGTGGTTACACGAATCAGTTTGTTTTCAGTTCTGTATAAATCTGTTATGTGGCCACGTTTTTCATAACTCGTGCAGAATTGTTACAATGAATCTAAACCCTTCATATTAAAATAGAAACATTAACACCTATTTTATTTCTATAATAGATTGTTATGTAATTAGCATTTTATATCATATCCTTAATTATAGTTGATACCAACGAGTAGTTGTGTGTATTACGTATTTAAAGCCAAAGTGGACTTGAGATTTACTTTTTTAATTCATAAATTGAAAATGCTTTATGTACTATTTATTTGAGCCATGTAAGCGTATTAAAAAACACAACAGCAGGAAATTTCTGTATGAAGGTAGTCTCTTTTCAAATATGTATTATGTATTATTTTTTGTTCCATTAATATATTCATTTGCCCGGAACTTACGCATCCTTTTGTGGTTTTTTGCAACTAAAACTTGCACTCATTTTGAATGCAAGAAGAGGCTTAGAATTACATCCGTGCTAATGCTGTGGATGTCTTTGTTCACTGGTACCGCGTCAAAAGTGTCTCGAGTGCATTTAACTTTAAAAACAACGAAAGTAGTTCTAACAAAAAAAAACACCTTTTAGGTAAATTTGTGATCGTGTGTACGTACGTACATGAATATTGCGAGTAAAGGATATATGTCATTGTTTCGCAAACCGTTTTTGTTATTTTGATTTACTTTTACACTGATGGGAAATGAACAATTCATTATCGATGGCATCGCTTTAGCAATGTCGGTCCGTTTGTGTTGACAGGCGCCATAGTAATCGAAGTAATTGAATTATTGTTGATTATGTTGGGTCTTTATTCTCGACTAAATTTTGCGTTTCTTGTGGTACATTAAACCAAATATTTCAAATATATATTTGTTCTTCCATAGCTTGCATTAAAGGCTTATCGTTTTCTTTTTGGACATTTACTGCCAGTGGCGTACCTAGAAAATTGAGCGCCCGGGGCAAAAAAAATTCGCCGCCCCCCCCCTCCCGCCCCCTCGTTTTATATGATCCCCATACATACAAACTACGTAAATCGAGTCCTGTTATAATTTTGCAGATAATTTTTTACAATTTTAATGCTTTATTTCCTTATTTACGCAAATTTGCGTACATATTCTTACGTCACTGACGATATTTTCTCGTGGCCACAACATTGTGATACATTACGGTGTAATAAAAATATGAAAAGTGCTTTGCCGATGATTTGAGTTTTAAAACATGCGCGCGCTTCGCGACCAATCACATTCGTAGAACTCAGCGACCGCAGCACTACGGTGGTAACGCTATGAGTTCCTATCTTTGTGCATTTAAGAGTCACTTGTCAGTTCGCTCCACTTTGCTCCATGCTCTTGACCCATCTTTCCGTCTATCGTTTTTTATACATAACCTCAAATAACAAATCGCGAATACGCGAATTTGCAGCAATTAAATCGAGAAAAGTTAACTTTTGAGTTTTTTCAATGTTATAAAGAAAAAGTTTGAGTTTTCAATGTTTCGAGAGTATGAAAATAGGATCGAAGTTTCATTTTTCATCAAAAATTCATATAAAATGTCAACGTCATCTTTTTCATAAATGTAAAACACAATTTAATTGTAATAAAAAAATTTTTAATAAAAAAAATTTTTGTGTATTATTTCTCAATTTTGAGGAACAGCGGAGCTCATTTTGCCGCCCCCAAATCGTTGCGCCCGGGGCGACCGCCCCCCCCGCCCCCCCCCTAGGTACGCCACTGTTTACTGCCCTTCTTAGCAAAATCTTTGCATGACTCTAAAATAGGAACAGCGAAATAAGACGTGTGAACTCTGAACCTCCGCTGTAGTTAGCCAGTTAATGCCATTCGACTCAGCCCGCTTGCATTAAAAATTAAAAAATTGTTTACTGCACTTGTGTAGTGAACGCACTTTCGATGACTGTTAAGTTGGGTGCTTCTGCATCAGATCTTAGCGCAGATTCAAGACAAATCGAGTACGCGAAACTGTTTGTACCTGCTTTGTATTGTAATTCGTTGAGGATTTCTGTCAGTGATTAAGTGATTGGAAACTGGCAGAGGAAGTCTGATGAAATCTACAATACACACATAAAATGCACCAATACTCTCACATAACAGCTGATATTCCCGCCCCACAGCTGATAATCATGCCCCACAGCTGATATTCCTGACCCCATACAAACTGCAAATGGAGGGTTGTTGTGTTGGTCAATTTCAAAATGGAGGTTGGTTGCGTTGGTCAATTTTCATGTGTGAGGGTTATCGTTGTGGTTAATTTTTAATTGCATAGAACATTTATTTATTTTTTGCACAGAATTCTGTGATACGTTTATAGAAAAATGAATATACAATTCTATTATTGCTTACAAATGTAATAAAATTGTTTGAATATGTCCCAACATGTCATCATTTAAGTTTTCATTGACTCCTTACAAAAAATCACCCCTGTGTCTAGAACAGTGCATTTTACACCAAAAGCATCACTGATTTGATGTTTTATTTGTAAAGAAACAGCGCGGGAAGCGATCAGAGAAGTTGAACTTTCGAAAATTTGCGTTTTATTAATATACATTCATTCTTTTCGGATAAAAATCATAACAACACATCAAGCAAGTGCATCCAGCAATGCCACGCCAGCGAAATTGTGTCCGGGAGTGCTTGGAAGCACGCAATTTTTACTGGGCTCCGGCTGGACACCTATGACGGTCACCAGGGTGCCGTCTGGTGTTTGGACGTCGACTGGACTACGTCGAAGCTGATATTCGGCGCTGGTGATATGACCACCAAGATTTGGGATGTAGAGTTTGGTACTGTAATCGCGTCCATACCGGCCAAGTCGTCGGTGCGCACCTGCAATTTCAGTCACTCTGGCAATCAGGCAGCTTATTCGACGGACAAGGCTATGGGTCAGAATTCGGAACTGTTTGTGATTAATGTGCGCACCGCTGACTCCAGTATAGCGGAGCATGATCCCATTCTGCGCATACCCATGTTGCAGTCAAAGATCACGTCAATGCTGTGGGGTCCACTGGATGAGACCATCATCACTGGTGTGTATAAATTGTTGAATGTAGTGGAAAATATGTACTAAAGTTTATTTTTGTAGGTCATAATAATGGACAAATTTCTATCCGGGACATACGTAAGGGCGGCAGAGAGATCAATTCGGTAAACGACCACACAGCCGGCATCAATGATATGCAACTGAACAAGGACAGCACCATGTTTGTCACGGCCTTAAAGGAGACTTCGGCAAAGTTGTTCGACTCTGAGTCTCTGATGTGTGTGTGTATCACATCTCCGCATGCTGCTGCGGAGCAGAGAACGGGTGTGTGTCACCACTGTACCTAGTCATTGTTGTTAAACCGGTTTTTCTATTATTTTCCGCAGATTCAGGTGGCCATTAAGTGCCTTTGCCATGAGCGAATGCAGTCAAATCCAATAGAGTTTTTAAAGGACGCTTTGTGAGTTCGCTATGCAGATATGCAATTACATGCGTTATTTGGAAAACAAAAGATTAATTCACAGATGAAGACGAAGGTGCAATGTGCTTCTAAATGGAGTGGTTTGCAAAATGGTTGGGATGAATACAAATTACTGCTTATATTCTATTTTAGACATCTCACAGTGGCGCATCTGGAAGGGCATCCCAGTTCGAATCGGTAAAAATTTATTATACAAAGATACTTAATTTGCTAATTCGCTGCCGATTGGTGCTGTTCTGTTTAGCATTAGCACTGGAGAGCAATCTGCAGGTCCCCATATCCAACTAACTTTTGTATTTATCCAAAAGCGTGTGAAGAGTAACGTAAAGTATAAAACAAACCTGGCGATGTTTGGAAATAAGACAAATAACAAAATATATGTCAGAACCAGAAGAAATCGACAAAGGCATTTTAACAAAAAACTTCTGTATAGAACGTTATAGCGCTCGAGGGTTATTTGTTGTATTTCCCAAGTGCTGCGTGTGCCAAAAAGAATTTCAAGCTCCTTACACGAATAATATACAGAACAGTCAATTATAATGGAATTAATGCTAAAATGGATGGAAGAATGGAATATATGCTAAAATGTGTTCAATGTTCAATTCTTCAACAAGCACTGATTTCGGTCGCCCAATTGCCAACTCCTCGATTTCATCAGTTCGCATGCCAGCCAACTCCTGTCTAGCTTACAAGGAGTTGCTGCAGCCAGCATGGCTGCCAATTGTGCAGCATTGGGTGCACATAATAACATAACAAAGTTTATAAGATGTATGCATTTTTTATTGAAATAATTGACAATTGTGAAAATAATAACATGCATCGAGAAAATGTATGCATTTTCTATTGAAATGATTGAAAATTATGAAAATAATAACATGCATCGTATTAATACGCCTTTTTCTAAAATAATACGAAAGACAAGCTACCTCTAAATTGCAACTTTGCGCTTTGTTCTACCTTCAACGCGACCACACTGTTGAACCTTAACAGCCAATCACTGACCCAGTAGACGACGCCATGACACCTCACACAGATTGTGTATGTGAAATATAAAAAAATGGTAAAAAATCGCTTCCCCTGTCACTTTCCAATCACGTTATAACTGTTTCTGTGTTAGAAGTGGGGAAATTAGGTAAATAAAAGTGAAGTGGCTGTAGTGTGTGGTATACAAGGCGTATTAATAAGGTGATAGCACTACGGCAACAACAAAAATTCAATGTATTTTGTTAGTGCTTTTGGGCATGCTCATTGCCAAAATTAGCTGACAAAATGAAGTTAAAAAAACACATGTCAATCAGAAGCCACAGCAAGTAATCAAAAAGCAAATAATCAAAAAAATAAAAAAGTTTAATCCGCAGCGGTGTTGCTAGTATCTATTGAATTTACCATTGAGGTACAGTGGACGTCCAATATAACGAATCTTATGTTGTACCCCCAACTTGTTAAATCGAAAAATTCGTTAAATCGATCGAAATTTTTTTTGTTTTAAGCCATCCTTCTTAAAGAAATAAGTCCCACATATTCAGTTTTTAACCTTCTACCTGTCCCTTGGGTCTATTTGACCCCAGGCGGAATTAAAAAACGGCTGAGCGGTTTTTGGCACTCGTCTACTTGTGTTACTTAGTGTTAATCGCGTTTACAACCCAATAACAAATCGAGAAAAGCATTTTTCGGGGCTTTCCCCTTTTCTTTTGTGATTTATGTGTAACATTTCTTCATGTTTTGTCAGTAAATTATATAACAGTTTGATTGGGGTCATCCTGACCCAAAAGGACAGCGAACGCAATTTTGAGCAAAGGACAGATAGAAGGTTAAACAAATATCTTGTTTTATTCCAGCATTTTCAAAATACAAATGTGGCTATGTGTGTACAGTGAAAAAGGCTTCGATGCGCGATTGGCTCCTTACCGCAAGTAAACTTTTCTGTATGGCAATTTCTGTTGATTGATTATTGAAATTTTAATTTTTAAAAGAAAAAAGCCGACGGAACGCAAAACAAATCCTGTGATAATGATCAGCAATGCATACAAACAGAATTTGAAAATGTTGGTAACTTGACATAAATTGTAAAGTTTTAACTAGAGTCCGACCGATACCAAATTTTTTGGCCGATGCCGATTAATCGGCCGGAAGGGCGAAAATCGGCCGATGCCGATGCCGATTACATAGAAAAAATAACACGAATGCATTCAATCAAAAACACAGTCTAATTTATAAAATAACAAAAGGAACTATTACATATTGTTTGTAATATTCATCACAAAATGACAAAAAAAACGAGAAAAGAAATAATTAAAAACTAAATAAAATTACAAGATAATTCAGAATTCTAATACATTAACATGTATCAAAAAAAAGTAATATATCTCATTTATTCAACTGAGAGACAAACAAAAATATTAAAAAAATATATACATAAAATATATATATAATATTTATCGTAAATATTGCATACAAATTCAGTTTTTTCTTCAAATTAAAATTACGATTTTTATATTAAAATTTGTACTCTCAAATTGCGACCCGTTGTACAACTGGAGTGGGAAGAAGTCAGAAAACAAATTTGGAAAAACTAAAAGGACTGCTTAAAAAAAATGCTTCCAATTAAAAACGAAGGATAAGATTGTAAAACTAAATGCCCTTTCTTCTGATATGCACATTAATAGACAAACTGCATAGACATTTCGAGAAAATCTGTGTTTTTAAGACTACCTAGTTTTTATAAAAAACATTTCTAGGAAACATTTATATTAAACAGTATCTAAAAATACATTACTGAAAAGGGGTATAAGAACCCGTTGGTACAAAAAATTAAAACAAAACAATGAAAGCAGGAAAATAGGCCGATATGCCATCGACCAAAAACGGCCGATACCGATGCCGATTCTTTTTTTTTTGGCCGATGCCGATACCAATTTTATTGGCCGATACTAGCCGATGCCGATTAATCGGTCGGACTCTAGTTTGAAAAAACCAAGGCACATTAATACGGTAGTGGTGGCAACACAGCTGATTAAACTTTTTTCTTCTGATTTTCTTTTGATTTCTTCGGATTTTCTTTTGATTTTTCGCGAATGGGCATGCTAATTGTCAAAATGGAAGAAATGGCCGCTCACCGCTGTGGGTTTTGATTTGATTTTGACAATGAGCATGCCCAAAAGCACTAACAAAATACATGGGGATTTTTTTTGCAGTAGTGCCATCACCTTATTAATACACCTTGGTTTTATCGTAACAAAAACAATTGAGGTACCGTTCACTTAACGAAACCAAACATTCATTGCTATTGTAAAGAATGTGAATGGTCAAATAAAAACCATTCGAAGGGTGAAAAACAACATAAATATTCGTTATATCGAATAGCAAATCTCACTTTTTCAATGGAAAAAATTTGGCCGTACGTTAAATCGAAAATTCGTTATATGGAAAGTTCGTTATACTGGACGTCCACTCTATATGTAAGGTAGTCAAGATCGACTGAAACACAGAGCGTATGCCATCGTTATATGTAAAGTAATTGTGATGCAATCGTTCTAAATTGTAATGACACTAAATTTATTGTGTACTCAAAAAACAAGAGATCGCTGAAAGTTTAAGTACAAACAATTTGATCCTTTTTTTTTATTTTTCTAACATGTATTTGTACGGCAGCCGCCGTGGCTCAGTTGGTTAGTGCGTTGGACCGCGAGTCGAAGGCAGCAACCTCAGGTTCAAATACTGCCTGTAATAACATCTAAAAAAAAAATAACGGGAAAACTCGTTTTCTCTTTCGGTGGCTGCCCTCTCAGCTGGAAATGGCAAACCTCTGAGAGTAAAAAATGCTTATGAAAAAGCTCCCAACCTGCCGTTCGGAACCGGCATAAAACTGTAGGTCCCTTCCACCCGCGTACAAATTCACACGCACAACACGGGTGGTTGCGGGAAGCTAGGCCTTAGTCTCGCGTAAGCGGGCTGTCGTGCCAGTCAATTATTAAAATTATTATTAACATGTATTTGTTATAGACATTTCCATATGTAAGACTACGATTACAACACTTTGTTTAGTGTCTAAATAAACCAGTATTGCTTTGCGATTTCGTAACTGAAAATTGTGTGATTAAGAACTAAATTGTTTAACTGTAATAATGGTTCAATAAACAGACAGTTTAGGCACCTATACCATGTATGTACATGATACGATTAACAAGGTAGTCTAAGTATGGAGGGCCACGGTTCTCATTGGTCAAATGTTCTCATGGGTGGTTTGCTGCAGTTTAAATTTAGGACCAAAAAGAAGAAGAAAACCGCCAGGGTGTCACCAGTTGTCGTCAAATGTTCTCATTGCTCAAATGTTCTCATGGGTGGTTTGCTGCAGTTTAAATTTAGGACCAAAAAGAAGAAGAAAACCGCCAGGGTGTCACCAGTATCAAACAGTTACATTTTGAAACCGAAAATTTGCTAACCAAATAGTTACATATACCTGTTTTTATATGTCATATTTAAAACTTACATTTTGAATAGAACATTGCTTATAATATTTGTTTTTTGTGAAAAAAATACTACGAACTCCTACTTGCAACCATGCTTTTTGGGAGACGCAAATTTATTCTGCCAAATTCAAACTGGCGCACCGTTGGCGTACGTAAACAAACAACTTTGGAGGAGGCTTTCCTTCCTTGTTTAATGTATCATGTGTACGTATATATGTGTTGTGCGTATTGCCTCCAATAGGGTCGAAACCAGGGGCGGATTCAGAAAAATATTTCGGGGGGGGTTTTAAAAAGTAATTCTTTAATATTTATAAAATGCCTTTTAATTTGTATGTAGTTTTAAAGTCGATCCTAATATTTCGGCGGGTTTCAACCCCCAAACCCCCCCTGAATCCGCCACTGGTCGAAACGATGACGAAATTGCCAATTTGACGTCATTATTTTCAATTGAAATATTTCAATAAAATTGTTTAGTGAATGTGAAATTTTACAAAACCAAAATTTTTCAAAACTAAAAACCAATGTGAGTGCGCCTATACATACGCAACACGTTTAAAATTTCATTTTTATTTCATTTCAAGTTTATTAAGTCTACAGTGTACAAGACCTTACGCACTAAGAAAAAAAAATGAACAGACAAATAAATAAATACAACGGCTTAAAACTAGTCAACTTAGTTAAATGAAAATTCTTAAATTAAGCCCGACTTAAAGAAAAGTCAATAAAATTAGTAGAGCTAAGTTGAGGTCTAAAAGCGCCTTATTAATTGGTTATATAACAACAACAACCTTAGAAAGTCTTTGATTTCTGATCATGTATTGTTTAGGGATTTTAATAGTTTTTATACAATAAAATTGCTTGTCATGTTTAATATAAAAACCACTAAAAACATTCATAAGCAAACATTTCTTCTATAGCTTAGGTTGCTGCACGTACAAAAGGATTCAAAATTTTGTTTTGTGTAAAGGAAGCAGTTCGAAAATTATTGGAATGGCCAAAAACTACATATATTTAACAAAAATGCGTAGCACGGCAGCATCTTTGAGGAGACAAATTTTCTTACTTAGCACAGTGATTCGGTTTCATATAAATAATGGGCAAACAAATTAATTTTACGAATAAATATTTTCCATTTTTTCGACATTCAAAAGTATAAATTTTTTAAGGACTATATATCAAGTGCCAATTGCTTGCGTATATATCAGTTTAAAAATAGAAAAAACCAAAAAAGTAATGTGCGATTTAGTTTTTTTTTTAAGATTTTACTAATACTACTTTATTACTATTACTATTCTTTTTAAAGATATTTAAAGCATTTGACTAATAAATCAAATCAAAAATGTATTTATACCTATTGCGACGATACTGTACGTTGTCGCTATGCAAGGCACTGGAATGCTTTTACTTGGCATGCTTTTAGGCTTGTACTTTTAGAATACGACCGACTTACGTTGGCATACTTTTAGGGGCACGATAATTTCGCTAGAACATTCGCAAAGATGACTCGTGATGATATTGGACATGTTGAGTCCAATTAGAATGTGCGAGAACGATCTGCGCGACAAGCAAACAAGTATAAAAGGCGGACGGGTACAGCGCAGAGGGAAGAGTTTGGTTTTAGCAAGCAAAGGTGCAACACGGAGTAGTCCATCCCATAAGTAACAAGTGTAGAAACAGAAAAGTGCAAAATTGTAAATAAAGTGACTGCTGGTTGTTAACTGTGTTTAAGAATTGTAGTGTGTTTTATGTATTTGGAAGCACAATCCAGAGAGACGAATACGCCTGCAGAACTAACTTTCGTAACAATATATTATTTAAAATTTAACTGATTGTTTTTTTGGGAACAAAGCATCTCTCCAAAAATGCAAAACTTATCAATGTCGCTAACAAAAAATGTCTTGAAAGCCTATGGAACGAATAGCTGTGCTCCAAAAACACCTTTGCAATATGTCCTGTGGACATTTTTGGACAATGAAAATTACTGATTGCGAACTTTCCTGCTTGTCCTTTTTTAGTTAATCTAGAATCTAATCGATTAAAGTTTGCTTAATATAAAAATTTAATATATATATGTTAAAGATAATATTTTACAGAAGACTTTTTGTTTAGTTTTCTCTGCATAGGCGCAATATAATTGCGAGATTTTTGCTATCTTCACATTATTAACGGTTACACATTTGGGAGAGGTAGTTTCATTTTTCGTTTTTTCATTTCGTTTTTTGGACTAATGATAATTTGCACAGCCACTGTTATAAGCGATTTAAGTATTGCAATGGCACTTACTTTACTGCCATTACCAGGTTATGGCCTGCCGCAGAAGCTCTCTTCAGACGTCTCTGCTTTGCGCGCGCCTTCTCAAGTTGGTCACACCAATTGATGATAGGGTGTCCTCAACTTGGTCCTTCCACCGGAGACACGGTCTCATTCTTCGCCGTCGACCCCCAACTACCGCGTCGAACACCTTTTTCGCCAAGCCAGCGTAGTCGCTGGATGTTAATTCGCTACGTTATACCCATGTCTTCATAAAGCTCGTTGTTGGTTCGTATATCTACGATATTCGTCGCTAATACGGACAGGACCGAAGAGTTTGCGAAGTATGTACCTTCCTCTCGAACACCCCAAGAGCCGCTAATTCGCTACGCGACAGAGTCCATGCGTCTGCGCCATAAAGGAGCACGGGCAGAATAAGCGTCCTATAGAGTGCGCCCTGTAGAGTAATCCTTCGCTTTATCTCCAGGCTGACATCATTGCTACTGTTTATGGCGGTGCCAAGGTAGACGATCATTCCTTGACAACTATAAAAGAATACCTGCGTGTAGATAGCATACACGAGGTCTGTTGAAAAAGTATTGCGAATTTTGAATTTCCGCGGGTTACGTATATTCGTTTTTTTTGTGGCGTTATGTTTGTATTCATATCCCTCACCTATGCCGACAAGTTCGGCCATTTTGAATGTTCAGTTAATTTTTGACAGCTGTTTTGCTGGGACGTGTTTTGACTCGTCGTCGATTTTTGCCTATTCCAAAAAATGGATCAAAGAATCAAATTTTATGTGAAAAATAAAATTAAGTGCGTGGACGCATTGCGAATGTTGGCATATGGTGAAGCTACCTTGGACCGAAGCAATGTTTATCGGTGGTACAAAATGTTCTCAGTGGGCCGAGAAGATATGAACGACGAGGAGGGTGCCGGGCTTTTGCATCATGATAACGACCCTGCTCACACATCGTTGCTTGTACGCGAATTTTTGGCCAAAAGCAACACACTAATGATGCCGCAGCCACCGTATTCTTCAGACCTGGCCCCCTGTGACTTTTTCTTGATCTCGAAACTGAAGAGGCCGATGAAAGGAGGACGCTACGCTAAGATTGAGGAGATAAAGACGGCATCGAAGGACAAGATCACAAAAAATGATTTTGTGAAGTGCTTCGAGGATTGGAAAAAACCTTGGCACAAGTGTATAATATCTGATGGGGATTACTTTGAAAAAGACAAAATATATATTCATGAATAAATAACAAATTTTTGAAATAACACAAAATTCGCGATACTTTTTGAACAGACCTTGTACATACTTCGTCTTGCCCTCAACTACCATCACACCCATTGGCAGATTCTCTTTCGATTGCCGCAAAGGCAGCGGTGACATCTCGCTTGTTACGCCCAATGACGTCAATGTCATCGGCGTAGGCAACGAGCTGGACACTTTTGTTGAGGATTGTGCCATTGCGATGTACACCGGCCTTGACGGTTGCCGGAATACTCTCCATGGTGAAGTTGAAGAGGTCCCATGACAAATGAACGTCGGATGTCATCATGCGAAAAAAGCGCATAGTAGCCCAACTTTCTACTTTTCGACGCTTTGCTTGCGTCGTTCAAACAGGCCAGCTGATTGCGATAATGGGTGGTAAATTTATATTTGGTTCTAAATGTTATCGGTAAATAACATTTTCTCTTGCATAGTTTCTTTAAATTTTGGTGCTAATAAAAGGTTTCAAACAAAGCAGATATTAGCTAAAGCAAAGTTTAAAAATATTTCAGTGAATAAAATGCGTTCAGTTAAATTATTACGCCAAAATCGCATAATAGTTATCGATTAAAGTCACCCACCGAGTGTCATATTTATTTATTTGTATTTATTTTTTGCGTAATTTGATTTTGTACCCAAAATCGTCTCGCGCTGCCCAGAAGTTGTTGCTAAGAACTTGCAGCACAAGCAATTATGCAAACAAAGTCGATGAATTCAATAAATTCATTAAAATCAGCAATTTCCTTCTCCATTGTCGTCAAGTTGTTTTGTCTTCACGCCACAAAATGTTACTGTCAGCTGATAAGACTATGCTTCAAAAGCGAGTAGCTCAACGCGTAGCTCAATGTAGTGAATGCGTCGAAAGCAAAACAAGTGAAACAAGCGTCGCTGCAACCAAAGCGAGTTATGGCGTTGCACAATAAGGAAGTTTAACACTTTTAAAACTTTATGTGATGCAATACTTTAAAAATAATTTTAAAATAAAATGATAATTTGACAGAGCAGTTTTAATAGAATTTTGGTAAAATTTTCAGGTCAGTTTGGTTGGAAACATTTTTCGGTTGTGGCGACTCTGGTTGTGAAAATCCATCCGTTCGAAAAGTGCATGCACTGTTTTTTCTCACAACTGGTGTATAACTTATAACACACATTTTAAACGAATGGGGAAAGGAATAGGAGTAATCCTTATAATTATTATTTTTATTCAAATAATGCTAAATATAGGGTAGGTTGAAATCTGGCATTCCAGAGGCCCTTCTTCTTCTTTCCTTTTTAATCGCAAAAAGCACAGCTATTGCACAGCACAGTTGCTGCATTTGCAAAAAATAACCAAGAAAAGAAGTGCGACGTCTTATTGCAGCGGCAAAATTGCTTAGTGTTTATAATTAAGTGCCCTGCACCCAACCCAAATACAGAAAAATGACACTACTCCAAATATAAAAATTTTAAGTAGATAGACTGAGCGTTTTATCCACTGTGAGACCATCGCACATATTTGACACCTCTTTGGGTAACCTAGGCGCAGTGGAAGCCGGAGTCGTAAAAATACTCACCTTGTATGGGGGCCCCACTCTTAACCCTCCGATAACCTACAATTTTTTAAACGGCCAAAGCCCAACAAGGTCCCCAGGGACCTCTTTTGTAATATTGCATATAAGTCGTGTAATTGTGTAATGTAGTGTTACATAATGTCTGTAGATGTGTTTGGAAAGCCAAAAGGCTAAGCTTCGTGTATATTTTTTATTAAACATATATGTATTTTTTACTACAGACAGATAGGCAAAAACGTATACAATACAAAATAATTGCTTTAAAAAACGCCATAGGTCCCTATGGACCTTGTTAGGCATCGGCGGGTTAAGGGTTGTAGGCTGCTGTTAAGTATGTTCGAAAAAAGTATTTGAAAAGTGATATTATCGGTGGTCGATTCTGCATTTTAACCCTTTAGAAGATTTTCCTTGCTTACCCAATGTTTTTTCTCTTGCATTTTTCATCAAACATTACATGCTGAGCGGTTCGATTTAAACAATTTTTACTTTGATTCTGCATTTATTATACGAGTAAAATGTGTGCTTTTGTTTGGTGCTGAAGAAGCATTGCCGCCAGCCAGGCGAGCGAAAGTACATTTTGGGCATTTCTGCTGACTGTCGGCCTTCTGTGCTGACGTTAAATTTTTCGCCAATGTTTGACTTTCGGCGATCGTTCTGGTTAGTTTGACGTATGTATACGGCTCTAGTAGAACTCAGCGGACGATGCATTGGCACAGTACAGTGGCCTCGAAACTAGCGGCAATCCTCTGGCTAATACGCATTGCCGTCGAAGGACTTGTGGAAGAAGATGGCCGCGTCATTGAGTTTGACTCGTTCGATGAGTACAAGGTGAGTGCGCACCGGACTTAAGATTTTTTTTCGATGCAGCGTTCACCGAAAATTACATTGCACAAGAATATCGGTCGTAGGACAATAAGTTGTCGGCGGCGGAGTAAGAAAGTGCCACTAAGTACGCGTTATTAATACTAAATAAATCTTAAAACAATTAGCCATAGGCAACTTTTATATGAAGCAGTGGCGGATTCAGGGTGAAGGGTTGGGGGTTGAAACCCCCCGAAATGTTAGGATCGACTTTAAAACTACATACAAATTAAAAGGCATTTTTTGGCATTTTATGAATATTAAAGAATTACTTTTTGAAACCCCCCGAAATATTTGTCTGAATCCGCCCCTGATATGAAGCATTGGCCTTTATTATCGTTAGAAGAGATTACGAACTAATCGCGCTTAGTTAATTTGATCAAATCGATTCGCCTATTTATTTACTCACTCTTTATATCAACTGCTTTTGAAATGTGACGGCAAAAGACCTATAAAGAGGGGAAATAAGAGATTGATATATTCTAAAAAAGCTCGATAGCGGAGAAAATGAATCAGTTCGTGGTTGGAAACGCGCGGAAACTTTGAAAAGGCACACGTGTGTTTAAGATTGGGGTGCTTTGCTACTTAATGCGGTAGTTGCCACATGTTTTAGTTTATTTAAGTCAGAAAGTATTAATGTGCGCCTGGGCAACAACGTTTTTCTGCGTTTTGCGGTTAAATGTTTCCACTTCCATGAACCGACTCCACCGTACATCTCCCACTTACTTACTTAACTGGCCATAACAACCCGTTACCGGGTTACGGCCTGCGGCAAAAGCTCTCTCCAGGCTCTCTCTCCTCTCAAGTATATTAATCTGAAAACAGTTTAACATAGGAGATAGATTTTATATCTATGTTCTAATTTTGACATTATCAGTGGTGTCGTGGCTTGTCCTATTTTTTCACTGTCCCTGCAAAAGCTCTTCGTCATTTCGATGTATTTTATGTTGGGTTCGAAATGAACTACGCTAGAGGATTAAATAATTCCTATATCAAAGAATACTTCAGTCGACTTTTCTTCATCAAAAGCGGAATATTGTCTACAATTGATCTATTTACTCTTACTATCACTAATAATTAGGTAAATTGTTAGTGCTTACTTGGTTCTCCTAGTCTGTAAGGAGGTGTGTTCATACAAGTTATAGTCTCTAGAGTAAATATTCTTTCGAATAAAAAATGTACGACCTCTTAAAAAATTGTCAGTTTTTCACGAGAAAAGTCAATTAATAATAAAAAATTTAAATCAGGGAAAAATGCTAAAGCAAGACTTGGAAATGTAGGGAAAGCATTTCTTTAGATTAAAAAAAGAGAAAATATTGAATTGAAAATTTGAGTCAATATAGTTTCTTTAGATTAAAAAAAAAGAAAATATTGAATTGAAAATTTGAGTCAATATAGTTTGAAGTATAGTAGTATAGTACCACAGAACAAACAATATACAGAATGAGCATCTGGTGTAAAGAAAATTTTCTTTGCGGGTTCCAGCGGTAGGACCCGTTTGTGGATGCGGGGGGAAGCAGTAAAGGGGACGAGAACGCACAGAGCGCGAGAGCGTAAAATGAGAAGCTGTGAGAGCGCAAAATCAAATGTTCGGAGAGCAAACAGATAAATGTATTGAACGTATGCCGGTGTACAAAACAGTAACGCACCATATATGTGGTTGTTGTTGTTGGCCAACAAAGCGACGTGCCGCATGCATGTTGATGGAGGAAACGCGTACAGGGGAAAGGCGACAGCCTGTGGGTTTTGTTGTCGCTGGCTAACAACTGAAGTTAGAATACATTTTTGCTTTGGCTGATTTCTTTAAGGAGCTCAACGACTCACAATACTACGATAAAAAAAACCGCCAATTGTGGGAATAAGTTTGGTCAAAATAACCAGAGTTTATTACGATTTTAGGATTTTAAGTTTTCGGGGTTTAGTTACATTTTTCTTTTCTGAGGCCCATGAACAATGCTTTCTGAGAAGAACTAAGATCATAAAATCCAAAATTGTGTTTTTATGATTAGGACATATGGAAAACCATTGTGGTGTAGCATTTTGACATTTAACTTTTATTGAATTTTTTATGCCTACAATTTGTGGCTGTTTTTGAAAAATGCTGCGGTTAATTTAAATGTGTACTTTGCTTATTTCTAATAGAATTTGCGATGGACTAATAAGATTGCCGAAATCTTTGAGAGAGTTAAAGTTTTTGTGAAATATGAAAAGTTCACTAGGAACTGTTAGTACCTCATCTTCTTTTCTCAATTCACCTGCACATGTTTCACAGTTTATTTTGGGAAGTATTTTGTAAACAACATAACCCAAAAAATACCTTAAAGACGCTAAATCAATGGTAAATTCAGAACAGTTCTGAAAATTATCATTTAATATGATGGCAAGGATGGCTGTATTATTATCCACTTCGAAATCACCGGTTTGACTAGTTTCTTCGTTATGTTCAGGAGCTGAGTCGAGATTTAATACGATATTAGAAAGCGTTTCAAACGTAGTATCATTTAATTCTTCACAATTGCTGTGGGAACTCAATTGCACAATTTTGGCGGCCATTAAGCGTGCTAAAATATTATTAATATCAGCCACTGAGGGGTTTATATTATTCCCACCTTTTTGTCGTAGTATAGAAAACATATTTTCAAGTTTGTCTTGGTTTAATGTCCTTGTCATAAAAAAAAAAAATTTCAAATTTTTTCTCAAAAAGCTCGTCTACTAATGGCAAAACAGCTTTTAGAGTAAGTTTTATCCCATTTAGAAAAAATACTTTTTTCTTTTTGTCAACAAATTAGATTTCATCCAGGTATTTAAGGAAGAATTTTATAACTCATGTGATAAGGTGTTGAGTTGAATCGCAGATCTGTAAAAATTTTTGGAATATAACGATCCACTGTTTAGGCAATCAAATATTTTGTCAATATTTTCTATAAAGCTGGCCGTAGTTAAAGCCAATTCTTTAGAGCAACTTTTGAAACCTATGGTTTCAGCAGTTGTCCTAATAGCAGCTTGAACAGTCTTGCTGAAAATTTGGGTTGCCAGTTTTACTTTCATTTTCTCGAAAGAATTTGGGAAAATGTGTTGGCTGGTTAGTTTAGGACACATTTTTGTTGTTGATTTAAGTTCCATTTCAAATAGTTCCTGAACTACCCTAAAACTAGCAATTCCATTTGGTGAAGCTAAGTCGCATTTGAGCCAGCCATTTCTCAATGATTTAACAAGGTGCGGGAAATCATATATGCAGAACACTTGTCCATCATTATACATGAAAAATGGCCTTTCCAAAGTTACACCCATATCCGAAAAGCACTTCCTATTGGAAGACCCTTGGTCACAAGTTATAACTTTTACTGTGATGCCAAAACTATTAAGAATTTTTAAATTTTCCAGAATTATATTTTTTAACATATTTGCAGAAAGTCCGTTTTTGGAAACAAAGTAATTTAGTACCAATGACCAGTTAGAAAACATTGATTTGACCATAAAAACACATAATTGTTTTCCTATTTGGCTTGTCCTTTCAACTCCATTTTCTTCATACCCATCAACCAAATCTAATTTAGGATTATATCGTAATTCCTTTCTAATTGCCATTTCATCCATTAATAGAATCATGTTGTTTTTTTCGCTCTGGGTCAAATCCAAGCACCGTTTTCTTATAACCTCAAAAGCAGAGTTCTTAAAACCTGGCTGCAGGAACTTAACAGGGGCCCATCGATTAACAGTCGAGATATGTGGCAAATGTAGATTTAGTTTATTTCTTAAAAATTAATATGTCGACTGCGAGACATAATAAATATTTTGAGCCAAATCTTTTATATCTTCCGTATATTCTTTAGGACGGGAACTAAGAAGAAGCTTACAAAATACCTTTGATTCTTTGCTCACGTTATTATAAGAGTCGATACGTTGGAGCACATCTGACTTTTTTGGTAATTTCTTCTGGTTTTTAATGTTTCTGTATTTTGCCAAAATGTTGTAATACTTCTTCCTGTAAAAATTTACGGATTTAGCATATGATTCGCAATTATTACAATACCCATCTACGGACTCACTTTTTCGTTTCTTTTTAGTTGAACAATCGGGCTCTGAAAACTCATAAGTTTCTTCAACATTTTCCAAATTAAATACAGGAACTCCTCCAGATTTTAAATATTTTTTCCCAATGTCAGAACTTGGGAAGTGATTAACACATATAAATAATGGTTTGGTGGATTCTTTAGTTTTAATGCTACATTTTTCTCGCCAAATTTGGGCCATAGCTGAGTCATAGGGCGGAAATTTAAACATTTTAAGTTTTTCATCATCCCGTCTAGATTTTCGGCAACATGTTATGCAGCATTGAAGCCCTGACTTTATTAAATTTTTACCCACCCGGGGTAGTAAATTTTTACTCGGAGCCGGATCCATTTTTCGTATACTAATAAAGTCAATGAATATGCCAAATCAAAGGTAATATAATGACCAGAAAGGATCAACTACGTCAAAATATCTGTAAATATTTTTAATTTAGATCAACCACGTCAAAAAAATAGCGAAAAATTCAAAATTGGAATCAACCACGTCAAAATTTAGACAAATAATTATACTTGGAACTAGCCTCGTAAATATATCTGTAAAAATTTTAAATTTGGATCAACCACGTCGAAAACAATTGCAAAAAATTCAAAATTGGAATCAACCACGTCAAAATTTAGACAAATAATTATACTTGGAACTAGCCTTGTAAATATATTTGTAAACATTTTTAGTTTGGATCAACCACGTCTAAATATTTGCAAAATTTAATATAAATTAATCTAAGCGCAGCATGAACAAAAAAACGACCATTCAGCTCGAAGATTCGATTCAGCGATTAAGCGATGTGAAACTGGGAGAGTAAGCCGATTTTTGTGCGTTTTTTGCAATTCACGTACACAGTCTGTGTGTGCTGGCAGTGATCAGCTTGGGGCCTACTAGTAGGCCCCAAGGTTGCAATTTTGCAATAATATTAGTGAAATTCTGTGCATGTATTTCTACCGGCTCTCCCACTTTCACATCGCTTAATCGCTGATTCGATTGATAATGACAATAAACAAATTCGCCGGCACGTGCTCGCTCTGCGCTTTCTTTTTTACAAACAAGAACAAGAAGACAGGCAAAATTTGCATAGGAAAAAGTGACTGGCGATCGCTTTGCCAAAACAACCACCATTTCAAACCATGCGGAAAACAACAACATTGCGTGTTGTTGTCGAAATGAGAATAAACCAATCCATCGAATGAATGCGAGAATGCAAGAGAGGATCGCAAAGCAGCTCTCCGCTCGCTTGCGCTTACTCTCTCGGTTCCATATACATTTACCTCATCTTTGCTGCTTCCCGCCCGCGTCTGAAATGAAATCGCAAAATTATTTCAGATGCGCCTTCTGTATACTGTTTATTCTGTGATAGTACTTACGTGAACTGATCTTCTTGCAATTTGTACAGCTTGATATTGACAATCAGACGTTTGTCATAGGGAATATTTTGTTGGTATTGTGCAAGACGCGTGGCACCTGCCGTACAATAAACATTTGATACCGAGTTGCTTGGAAACCATAAGTCAGTCAGCATGGAAAGAGACAACTTACAATTATCTTTTTCCTTTTTTATTTAAAATTCAAAAATTTTATAACTCTAATAAATAAATAATAACAAATACAAATATATAAATTCAATAAAATTGTTATTATAATTATTTGTTAATTTTTATTATTTTGTTTTTTACAAAATCAACAGTTCGTTTTCTAGATCGAAATCGGTCGGATTTTGGTATATGTTGAATAGTAAATACAGTACATTCCGTTTAGCTGCCTATTCGCTTAGGTGCATTTTCTGCTTAGCTGCATTATTTGGCCAAAATACTACTTTGTAAACCGAATTTTCTTTGAAAATTTCACATTTAGTTGCATTTCACTTAGCTGCACTATTCCGTTTAACAGCCCTGTTTTTGAGCAAGTTTAGCAGCACTTGAAAATTTCAAAAAGTTTTTTTGGAAAATAGTATCGAAACAAATTTCCACATTTTTGAAATGGAGGCAATAGTTGTGAAATTGTCAAAAAAGAAATATTCGCAGGGTAAAATTACCGATTATTTTACATAAAAGCATATCAGTAAGAATATGTATATAAATATTTTCATTATATCCAGTGTATACATACATATTAGGTATGCATAAGCATCTATAAGATAGCGGTTAATTTGCTAATCAAAATTTGTTCAGTCTTACACTGGTGTAATCTTTTCAAGAATTCAATAGATTCGTTCATGCAAAATTTTGATATATATAATATATCAATATTGATATAATATATATATACAGTTACTCACAAAATTGAGTATACACTGTGATATTAAGAAGAAAAAGCTACATTTGGCGAGAGTTGGGTTTTTTACCTTAAAATTTTTAATGCATATTAATAGATACTAATGTTATTAATGTTAAGGTCACATCCAACATAAATGCATCAACATTACAAGCGGAATACAAAGATATTACTTTAAACGTTAAAATATACCTATTATAATACCACAAAATTGAATACACACTTGCAGAACATCAGATTACGTCGCCGTTTTTTTCACAACATAACCATTGAAATGGATATCAAAAAATTACGAGGTGTTTTTCAAGTGTTCAAAAAGCGTCTCAGTTTTTTATGTGCGTTATTTGTGCAATGGCAGGCCCAAGGAAGGAAACTTCAATACAAATAAGAGAGCTGGTTATAAAATTGTGCTGCGAAGGTAAATCTTACCGGCAAATTGGCAAAATTATTAGCAGACCTCATTGCACAGTGCAAAAAATTATAAACAAATGGAGATACGAAGGTACATTACAAAATTCAAAGGGTAGAGGCAGAAAAAAATTGTTGTCAGCTTACGATGAGCGCAATATAGTGCGAAAAGTGCAAATTAACCCGAAAATAAGTGTACCCAAACTGACCGCAGAGGTGTCTAAGACAATCAATAAACCGATATCCGTTGAAACAGTTCGTCGTGTGCTGCGAAAGAACAATCTGCATGGACGTATAGCTCGGAAAAAGCCTTATATTTCTGCGGTAAATAAAAAGAAGCGTTTGGAATTTGCAAGAGCTCACCTCTATAAGCCTCAAAGCTTCTGGCAGAGTGTTATGTTTACCGACGAGACGAAGATTAATCTTTGGGGCTCAGACGAGAAGCAAATTTTTTGGAAAAAGCCTAATACTGAGCTTAGAACTAAGAATTTAGTGACTACGATAAAACACGGTGGTGGCTCAGTTATGTTGTGGGATCTATGGCGTCTTCTGGTGTCGAAACCATTGAGTTTATTGAAACGAAAATGAACAAAGAGGTTTATTTGAATATCCTTAGACGCAATTTATGCTCAAGTTCGCAAAAACTCAATCTTCCGCCAGTGTTTTGGTTCCAACAGGATAACGATCCTAAACACACTGCACATATAGTGAGAGAATGGCTCCTATATAATTCACCCAAGCAACTCAAGACACCACCGCAATCATCAGACATGAACCCAATCGAGCATTTATGGGGTGAAATAAAATCAAAACTTAAAACTGTTAGTCCACGAAACAAAACAGGCTTACAAAGGCAGATAAGGAAGATATGGGATGAAATACCACCAGCTTTTACAAAAAATTTGGTGGATTCGATGCCTCGACGAATGCGAGCAGTAATTGATGCAATGGGCGGCCCTACAGCATATTAAATCGTAAAATTTTATTTTTTTTTACATATTAAACTTAATTGCAATGAAATGTATACTTAATTTAGTGACATTATTATAGGTTTGTTTTAATTTTTTATGTAATATCTTTGAATTCTGTTTGTAATGTTGATAAATTTATGTTGGTTATGACTTTGTAACATTAGTATCTATAACTATGCATTAAAAATTTTGAATTAAAACACTTAGTTGGGGCTAAATGTGTTTTTTTTCTTTCAAAATCGGAGTGTATACTCAATTGTGTGAGTAACTGTATATAATATATATTTTGATATTTTTATATAGGTGCGCCAAGGATCTACTTTAAAAAAAATTTTGCTGTTTCCAAAAAATTTTCTAGATATTCCGCTTAGCTGCATTTTTCGCTTAAGTGCCCCAAATCATGTGCATCGAAGGTGAATGCAGCTAAACGGAATGTACTGTACAATTAAGAAAACATTTCATTCTTTTGTATCTGCAGAATACGATCAACAAAAGCTATACGCATACGTATGATGAATTTCGTAGTCGACTGGCCTTTGAGGAGAATCGCGACGTGGTGCGGGAACATAATAAGCTTTACAAGGCGGGCTCTAGCAGCTACCGTTTGCGCACTAATGTTATGGCTGATCTGGTAAGCACTGTTTTATGTTTTTGGTCACAGAGCCTGGAAAACTTCATGCCGAAAAACGAAAACTTTCGCCTCAGCAAGTACTCAAGAAATCCGTTAAGGTGAACTAAAAATTACGTCATCAACTGATTTTCAAAACACATTGATGTGCTCAGTGGCGCACAGAGGATTTCAGGGGGGGGCTTGCATACAACTTTGGCTTTGCTTTTAAAGTAAGCAAAAAGAGTGAATTTTGAAAGAATGATGGAAATTGATAAACTGTTTCGATAGAATGCGACATGCTATTCGTTATTTTTTTCGAATTTCTACTTCCCAGAACAACGACTCTTACTTGAAAGCGTTTCTTCGGTTGTTGCGCAGCAAACGTTTCGGCGACGGCGTCGATTTGGATTCGGAAGTAGTCGGTTCGCCACTAATGCAGAAAACGCCGGAAGCAGTTGATTGGCGCGCGAAAGGATTTAAAACCGAACCGGATAATCAGCGAACTTGCGGCTCTTGCTATGCTTTCGCGATTGCTGAGAGTATCGAGGGGCAGGTATTTAAGCGTACCGGGCACATACTAAACTTGAGGTAGGCCAACGTGACTGCTGCTGCCTACTACATTTACGTACATATCGCACACTAAATACAAAAGATTCACAACCCCAAATTTTCCAAAGTCGATTACAGTACACATCTCTAATTACATACAAAATTCTATTCTTATCACTATCTTCTTTAACAGGAAAAATTCGGTATATATATGTTGGTTTTTATGTAAATTGCGTTGCTTCTGCAGAAGCAACAGTTTTTTTCTCTGTTGAAAATGTGTGATTTTTGAATTGCGACTCTTTTGTATTTAGTGCGCGATATAGTCAGTGGCGTACGCAGGGGGGTTTTCAAGGGTTCAAACCCAAATATCTAAATATCCAAGCCAAAATCTGTTTGCTATTGAATGAATAAGTCTGTAATTTAGTTTAAAACATTACAAAAATTTGTTTTGTCATCGAAGATTTAAGTTGATACGGTATCCAGTGTCAAACCAACGACTTTCGTTTCAGTTGCGAGACGAGGACGGTGGGCCAGCAGGTTGTGGGGGTAAGAGGCAACCGCCCGTAGCCTGGCCGGTGTCTCGAAACCTTTGGTCTGGCTCGGTATTCCCGCTTTCCGGTTGGATTCGGCGTATTTTTGCAAGATCATACCGAGAGCTCCCCATCCATGCTGTCTCGCTCTGGTCACCGTCTCCTTTGATGTCAGCGTGCACATCACCAACGCACTGCGACGTGTTTCATTCTCTCGAGAAAATCAGCGCTGATTTTCGGGTAGCACAACTGTACAGCTGCGTGTACACTGTAGAGAAAATTCGGCAGAGCTCTATCTACTCTCGAACTCTCGTCTATCAAATGTGTTTACACTATAGAGGATCTCTACTAGAGATTTGACTCTACGTAGAGTTTGATGAACTCTATACGACGATGAACTCTATTCGACGTATACACTATGACAATTTTTTCTCTCGGCTAGAGCTCTAGAGCAAAATTGTATGAAAATTTTTTTAATTCTTGCGAACGAAATTCGGAAAAATGAGTGCGCGCCAGAAGCAAGCAGCAGCTGCGGTTATAGCTTATTTGAAGAAGAATTAAAAAAAAGCATCAGGAATGTTGGGTGCGAAATTGGATCGCGAAACGGCAAAGTGCGGGTGTTTATCGGGAGCTACTTGGTGACTAGCCGCCGTAGCTCAGCTGGATAGTGCGTAGGGCCGCGAGTCAAATGCGTCGCTCGAACCCAGGTTCAAGACTCCGTTGCTGCTAACACCGAAAAAAAGAAAAACAACAATTTTTCTTTCGGCGGCTGTCCTCTCAGCAGGAAATGACAAACCTCTGAGAGTAAAATTGGCTATGAAATAGCTCCCAACTCGCCGTTCGGAATCGGCATAAAACTGTAGGTCCCTTCCAACCCTGTACAAATTCGCACAATTCGGCTGTCGTACCAATCAATTATTATTAATTATTACTTGGTGAATTATAAAATAGTGATGCAGCGGCGTATACCAATTTTTTGCAAATGTCATACACAAATTTTAAAGCATTGCTACAAATAGTGGCCCCGGTAATTGCAAAAAAAGACACACATTTTTGTGACCTTGCGATTTCTTGCCACAGGTGAATACATACATAGTACATATTTTTGAAAGATTTCTAAATTTAATGCGTTTTTTTGTAGTTCGCGAAACGAAGTCAATACCGCCAATTCACAGAGGGAACTATGGGAATACGTTCGCAAAAGCAAAATACGTTCAAAATATCTTTAAAGAATATTTTTTCAGCTTAGGAGGGGAAATTCCATGGCAATACACGCGTATTTAGACTCTTTGTTTATATGCCTTGTTTCTGTTACATATATGCATTTAAATAGGTAATAAAATAAATTACTTATACTGTATACATGTGTATAACTAAATTTGAAATCGTGTTACAGGACTGCCCAGCTTTTGATAAAAAATTGAAAGCAGTGAAAACCTCCCAACGGGAAACATACAACGCGCCAGAACCAGATCCACTTTTCTTTTGTTTGATTTTTCTTATTTCGCCGTTATATTGGCACCGCAGATTGTGCCACTTTTCGGCCACTTCTTTTACGCCAATGTTCAATTTTTCGGCAATTTCCAACGATATCTAAAGTCTTTTTTATTCATGTAATTTAACAATTATTTACATATATGTAAACGTTAAAATTAACGTTAAAGTTTTTGAAATAAAATTTTCAAAGGGTCAAACTGGTTAATAAGGGAAAACAATGTAATGGGCCCGAACGACATTTACCGGTTTGCGTAGAGTCCACTGGAGCTATCCCAGAAATCGGTACTTGACTCGTACATCGATATCAGTTGAAATGTTTTATCCTTTGTCAAAATCCCGCCATTACTTTCGCTTCGTTGCTTCTTCGGCGCTGATGCCATTGCGTTATTTATTATTGTTTGTTTGGTGGATATTTCGATGCTCTTTTCAGTTGAAATCACATTTTCAAAAAGATTCATAAATCGTGAAATTATGTACTATGCATTCATATAAACAAAAAAACCTGCATGCGAGAGTTCTAAACTCTATTGAACTTGTTTAGAGCTAGAGCTCTCGTAAAGCCAATGAAAAAAGTGTCTACACTACGAAAAACTCTCGACTAAAAAATCTCGGCTAGAGACTGTGACGAGCTCTCGTGGAGAGCTCTACTGACTGTCTAGACTTCTCTAGGCGAGATTTTTCTCTAGCTCTCGGTATTTTTCTCTACAGTGTACACGTAGCTTACGAATCGCTCAGTGTCTACTGCATTTGTCTGTAGCGCCTCGTTGGCTCTTTGCCTACGGTTCTTCAGCTCGCTAGCGCCCTCATGACGGCCTCGTGATCTCCTCTCAAACATTCTGGAATTTATTTTATTACCTAAGCCGCAGGACCTCTAAAAGCCAGTGCCAATATCCGATCTTTCCTTACATCGGCCCACTGATTCTCCAGAGCAGCTAGACCGAATTGTTGCTTTAAGGTGTCGAACGGCTTACTATCATCATAAGTAGGCACTTCTGTTCTGGCAGAACTTTCCTGAACTGGCGGCAACCATTCTCGCGGCTGTATTTCCTAAAGGTTAGGTTAGAGTGGCAGCCTCCTACGTAAAAAGCTAACTTAAACGTAACTTATGGCTCACTGGCTATATTCCTGATATTCAGAGGTGATAGTCGGGTTAGACTAATGAAAAAGCTGAGCCGAGAAACTTATGTCTTCTTCTGGCTAATGAGGGATATTGACACAACAGGTGGAGAACGGTCTCCTCGGTCTCTGTCTTTCCGCATGCGTGAGAACCGAGACCGTTGTGCTTATTGAGTGACGGCTGAGGTTAAGCTTGTTGGTCCGTTTCATGTTCTAGGCTGGCCAAATCAGTCTGGAGATATTACAAGTCTATTCCTCAGACCACAATTCGTTTACTTCGTTTTGAAATAATTGTTTGAGCATTCATTTGACCGATGCAAGTGGGGCCTCCACTGAGAGAAAGGACGAGGCCTCGGCGAGCAACGTACGCGCTCGGGTGAGTTCGTCCGCCTCGCTTCGTACTTCCTGAAGCCGCTCGTTGATTTTCCTGCTCAGCGAATCATCCAGGTAAATTCGTTTATTCCAGTTGTCCACCTGCGTCTCCAGGTGCTCAACTTTCACATCAGCATATCGGAAATTTTTTTTTCCGAATTTTTCTGGAGCTTGGTTTCCACTCGCCCTGCCATCTCTCGGTTCGCCGTTTCCACTTCCGCTTTCATTTTCGCTGCCATTGCTCGATTCGCCGACAATCCACCTGACAACGTCGCACAGTGTCGCGATCCCATATAAGCCGTGGCCAAAAATACTTACCGTTGTCCTATTTCGATGAAACTTGGTGAGATTGTTTTGTGGTGGAAGTTAAGAAATTTACAAAAAATCATTAAAATTGGACCACTGCCACGCCCACCTCCCATACGAAAGGAACTGTAATATTGAAATAACTCTTAATATTAGTGATAGAATTATGAAATTTTGTATTTGAGCTTAAAATAATGACATAAAAGCTCACACTAAAAATGGGCGGTCTGCCACGCCCAATTTGAAAAATATACGTATTTTACTACAACTAAAACTGTATTTTTAGAAGGCTGTTTGCGATACTCGTTCCACGATGTAATTTTAATTGGTAAGCTTTCTAAAACCTTAAAGTGGGCGTGGCAGCTGGAGCATATATATAAAGTGGCCAAAACTTTTCCTTTATGAATTCATGTTTAATTTTAATTTATCAGCTTGTGATACCATATTTTGGTATTAATGTTTAGATTTTTAAAGGGGGCGTAGCATTCTGCCTACTTTTGATGATACGAACAATGTGCCAACCTTGTCCTTTGTAAAGCTCATCATTTCAGCAGCTGCTTTGCCGCAACTTTCATTGAACGTCGGCAGCCATACTTCGAAAAAATCAAAATTTTTGACTGTAGGTGCCACTGCAAAAAGTAAATGTTTAGGTGGGGACGCAAACTTTGCTTTTGTTCATGATTAACATCAACGCCCGTCTTATCTTTAAATAAATTTATAAGAAAATCAAGTTTTGTTGGCCGCTTTCTGGATTCAGCTTTACGCCACACTTCGAAGAAATCACGTATTTTTAGTAGAGGCGTCACTAGAAAAATGCGAATAACAACCAAATAGGCACTTAAAGGTAAAAAATTACTCCGGATTATGTTAATACATACTTTTTTGAGTAATTTAGGGTTGGAACTAAAAAAGTGTTTTTTGACTTTTGAAACTTTTTTCCACCAAACTTTTGGTTCTTTGTTAGAAGAAAACCGAAAAAAGTAATTTTTCAATGTAACGGGATTTCACAGTTATTTCAAAGCACAAACCAAAAAATAGTACTGCCAAACAGGAAAAATTCCAAAGTTTTATTTAATATATAACATGACTATATTAGTACATAAATTATATTTTTATTTGATTTTTCATTCAGCATAAAGAATTACCCACAAACTTGGAACGAATGCGTATTTTTTAACATCAACTTGGAGGCTACATAAAAATGGAACGGAGTAGGATATTGAAGATCGGATAACGGATTTTTCTTAGTTGAGATATTATCTGTCGATTTTCATATTCATTTTAGTCATTTTGTAACATTGATTTTTACCATTTTTGGCCACACTCGCGACACTGTGCATCGCGGAGGTTTCCTGGAACATGCCTTTCACTGCCACAAGCAGCTGGCTTATGTCCACCCCTTGCAGCGACGCAGCCGTATTTTGCGGCGACGCACAGTGGCTGATTCTGCCGACGCACTATGGCCCGGTTTTCCATTTCCATTGCAAAAATCATAACTTCTGAACCAATAAATATATTTAAAAAATTTAAACTGCATCTAAAAGTGTAATATCTAAGCTTTAAAATGGGCAAAAAACAGGGTGCCACAGTAACAGGGGGCCTTAAAATTCGTTGCCAAAGTTAAGATTTAGTAAAACTTCATACTACAATGAAATTACTTATTTGTTTGCATTAAAAAATTATTTTTTTATATATTTTTTCTAATAATTTATTGATAATTTATTGATTCATACGTAATTTTTTACAAAAAAAAAATTTTTTTTTAAAGTTCGATTTTTTCAAAATCGCTATCTACGCTGGAAGGAATGTCTAATAATGAAATCATTTCTAAGCTATAAGTATCTGTAAATTCTTTTTGTGATCTTACAGATTTCATAGATGAAATAACTGGATCAGAAGAGACTGCTAACATATTGAAAAGGTCTTCATTTTGTCTAGTTCGTGATATTTTGCAAGTGTTCATACATCTATACCTTTTGTAGTCCTTATTTTTGCATTCTTGAGCTTCTTCAGACAATTCCCCTATTGGTAAGCACTGGTATTCTATTAAATCCTTTCCATGTGCTAAAATTTTATGTACCGTAGGAGTAAGTTTCTTCTCAGGATACTTCTGAAGCAGCAGTTCGGCAGTTTTGGATGCATATTCACCAAATTTAGGTCCATTAACCATCTCCTTGCAATTCAAAATATTCAAAATTACTCCCAATCTTCGCACAATATCTTTATCAACTCCAGTTATTCGAGCAGTCACTTCATCGTTTTCAAAAAACCTGCGTGAAGAGTTGCCATCATTTGTATTCCCATACCCATACTTTGGAGAGTCTACTTTCAGCCCAAGCTCTTTGAAGAATACATCTTGAATTATTTTTTTCCTGATATTCTGCTTTTCTTTGGGTGTTGCGTTGTCCTCGAAAACTTCCCCATGTCGTGGTAGCATATATGCCAACTTCAAGACAAATTCCATACATCTTATCCGTGCATGCAAAGGAGATATTCCATACTCATAATTATGTTCGTCACTTGTTGATTCATCCAATTTTTGGAAGTCTTTTTGATTTTTTTTACAGATTGCACATTTCATTGTCGATGAAGTATTAGTTAATTGATTTAAAACTTTCCCGTCGATCATAGTCAGGAGAAAATCATACTTTATAGTAATAGATTTCCCTTCGTCGATTTCAAGTACTGTTGGTTTTAATTCGGCAATTTGTTTTTTACATCACTGACTGTGGCTTTTATGAGTTCCGAAGACTCCTTCGCATATTTAAACAATATCGGACGGCACAATTTAACTGATGAAGGCCGTGGGTTTTCCCAATATTCTGAAGCCTCACCTTTTAGTCGTAGGGGAACAACAGAAGCCATAAACATATTAGCATCTGTAACAGTTGTATCGTCCGTATTTATTGTTACTTGCTAACCAATGTTATGCTTTCTGGAAGAGATTTCAACTTGTCTTCAGAGAAAGTCTCCAAGAGTTGTCTAGAAGTATGTTCCATCAGGTCTTTGAGGTTCACTTCGGCTGATACTTCGGTAATTTTGGGATTAAGAGGTACTGCTTCCTTCTTGGCTTGAGTTATGTGTCCGTATCCAGGAAGAAGATTGGAATTATGTTGTAATAATGACTCACGCAGCATTATATATTTTCCCTTCGACAATCCAAGATCCATAAACAGCGCCAAAGCCTCCTCAGAAGTGAATTGTCGAGGCAATGCATTTTGTGGAGTGGGAATACTATTTTTTATCCTCATGATTCGCTTTGGACTTGCTAACCCAACTGCTTCTGTTATATGAGCCTTAATCTTTTCTTCGTCCTTTTTGTATTTCATGGACAATGCTTCAGAAAGATGACCCGTGGCGATATCTTGAGTAGCATCTAACAACTTCCTTTTCCTTGTGAAGGTCGAACACTCGGCTATAGTTTTTGTTGGTCTCCCTCTAGTTCGGTCGGTTGATGTATGGGGCTGCTCTTCGTCAAATCTACTAACATCTGTTAGCCACTTTTCATACTTTTTTTCAAATGTTTTCGCGCAACGATTCGCGGCTTGCCAATTGGTTTTAGTTTTGGTGTAAATAAAATGAAGTTGGCTTGTCATGTCCTCGTATTCTTCTATGTTATGTATTTTAGTACTTAATTCTTTCAAAATAGCCGCAACGAAGTCTTGCCCAGTTTGTGAAGCTCTAAACACCTCAAGTAATTTGGAATTTGCTAGAGACATTACACTCGTAATGTACACTCGTATCACTCAATAAGATTTACTGCGAATTACAGAACTTTTCACTTAAAGCGAACTTCGAGGGACTGGGCAAAATGGTTCGTTTTAACCGAAAGTACGCTTCAAAAGGGGTCCGCAATAAGCGAAAACATAAAGCGCGTACTTGAAATTGGTTCGTTTTAAGCGGGTTCGTTATAAACGAAACGCACTGTATATTTGAAAATACTATTCACGGCTAATTCAAGCTTCAGAATACTTGCGATAAGCTTTACACTCGTATGACTCAATAAAAATATACTGCCAATTATATTTAAAAATACTATTCACGGCTAATTCAAGCTGCACAGAATACTTGCGATAAGCTTTACACTCGTATGACTCAATAAAAAATATACTGCGAATTATAATTAAAAATACTATTCACGGCTAATTCAAGCTGCACAGAATACTTGCGATAAGCTTTAACCCTAGTTAGATAACGTTATTTTTTTGTACTGAAAAGATAACGATACGTCTGAGAGACGTATGCTGGTTTATATCCTTTTAAAAGTGTTGTTGGAAGGAATATTGATAATTTTCTTATTGAGATCATTTATTTAATAAATTTCTGTTAACATTAAATAATTTTTGAAGTAAAATAATGTTTGTTTAGTAAAATAAAAATAAAATTCCATTTGATTTAAAAATTCATCACAAAATTGCTGATCTTCTCTGAAGGACTCCAATTTGCCTACTAAAGTTAAAAAAAGAAGTTTACTTTGTACTTCATTTAGATAACAGTATCTGTTGTAAGTTATATAAACCAAAAAAATCAATTCCAAGAGTATTATATGCAAGAGTTACAAACTACAATTTTTTGGTCTCCACATACAGGTACACCACACTTGACGCACTTAATTTTTGACATACGTCATATTTTTGAAGGACAAAACCCACAGTATTTCATCTGTTTGTGAAAGGCTGATCTTCCATAACGCTTTGAATAACATCTTCCAGTATTTTATTTTCTGTTTCGCTGACATTTTCCGAAGAATCTGAGTCTTTAAAAACATTTTGCAAAACACCTCCAATTTGTGTGTCATTTAAACCACGCTTACATGTCATCGTTTTTAACAAATTTTAACTTAAAAAGTAACGAGCCACCTTAGAATTCAACAGAAAATTTAAAAAAACTAACACACAAAAATGCCAAAACTTACACAAAAGATAACGATATGTCTCTCAGACGTACGCTATGTTAATATCTCAGAAACAATTGCACTCACAGCAAAAAAACAACCACCACCGACAAGACGTAGCTAACGGCTGAGATAACTGAAAGTGAGAATTTTCTCTCTTGACGATTGAGAGAGAGAAAGCAAAAAATTCAAAAGGCGTACGTCTCGCAGACGTACCTTATCTAAGCAGGGTTAAAGTCAAAGAACGACTGTGACAAGACAACGAAATATAGGTTTATCAGGCATGTGCTACAAATAGTTTTCGGAAACAAATCGCACTGAAAACGTGATGGGATTTCCCTTTAACGATTTGAAGCAGGTAGCTGCATCTAAGAGAATTTGCCGTTTTTTCAGCGTTTTTGTTCAAATATTGAATATGACTAAGCTGTTCGTGGAAATGTAAGTATTATGATGGAAAAAATATTGTTTTAAGCTGTAAAAACCATGGGACGTGGAATTTCAGAGGAAACTCTGCCTAGGAACAAATCTTCCTTCAGTATATGGAGCGCCACCCAAATATTGCGAAAAAATTCACAGCTGCTTGTTAGGAAACACTTTTCTAAATAAAATAAGCAAAACATGGATAGCAAATGTATTATGCCATTCGTAACCAAAAAATATAACTTTATATACAAATGCCAGCAACACAAAATGGGTTTTTGACCGAACTAAATGTGCGTGATTTTTCGTATACCTGCGTGTTTTTCGACCCGAGGTTGCTTCACTTTTATTGCTCTGGAAAGTAAAGCGGCAAAAAGCGGCAGCTGAGTTTTGGAAGTTAGGTAAATAATTAAATAGCAAATAACCTCCCTCAATTTCGCGGAGGTCTTTTTTGGTCTTTTTTTTTTATTTTCGATCAAAGTTGAAAAAAAGGTCGAAATATAGACTTTTCGAGCAATCGGTAGATCGAACAACTTTTAAAACAAAATAAACATTTTTTATTTTTTTTATATTAACAATTAACGTATCTTTTAGAAGAAACCAACAAGTTACCGATTGGTGGCTTCATTTACATACAAATCAATCTTAAAGAGGAAAAAAAAACAAAAAATACAAATTTTTCTCGATGTGGAAAAATTGTCAACTTTGAGCGGCTCTACCTCCCAAACTACTAATCTGAATTTAATGAAAGTTACATATTCGTAATCCCTGGAAAATTGCGTGTATTCATTTTATCGAACGCTTTCATGAAATTTTTGATTTTTGCAACGTTTTACCGACCGTTGGGCCATAGTGCGTCGTCAGTTCCCACCTCTGGAGGGTGCGTTAACTTTGATAATTTTCTTATTGAGATCATTTATTTAATAAATTTCTTTTAACATTAAATAATCTTTGAAGTAAAAGAATGTTTGTTTAGTAAAATAAAAATAAAATTAAAATTGACGATTGAGCGAGAGAGAGCAAAAAATTCAAAAGGCAGGGTTAATCAGTAGCTCTTCCTTTAGTTGGATTTCTTCGCCAATTAGCATCACCATAGATTCACCATTTCGCGCATTTCATTATTAAAATAAAAATGTGCGAGACGAAGTTCCCCGGGTCAGCTAGTTTATGTATATTTTTTGTTTATGCTTAAATTAAAAAAATTATATTTTTTTCTTCAACCCCCAGCCCACAACAAATTGTCGACTGTAGCATATCACATGGCAATCAGGGTTGCACGGGCGGCTCACTGCGCAATACATTGAAGTACCTGCAGGATACCGGCGGCCTGATGCGTTCCAAGGACTACAAATACATGTCAAAGGTAACCGGAACCACACTGGCACATAATCATAGTAGCGCAGAAAAGCCGGCTCTAGTTAGCAAAAGACTAAAAAGATAAAGTCTACTTAATTTTGCAGTTACCATAGTCAGTTTAGAACATGCTTCTACGTAGCAGCGACTTTATGACACAGCAAACGAATCCAACGGCAACTCTACAAAAACTAGCGGTGGGGAGTTCCAAATGAGAATTTATTTTCGGAATTTTGTCAATACCGATTTATTTTGTAATCAATTATTTTGCAATATTTGCATTAGCAGACGGCAGCGTAAAAAAATTTAATACACAATTTTCCGAGGGTTAATCTGTCCATCTCTGACATAGACAAAACATAAAGAAACAGCTGATTGATTTGAAAATGGTTGGTTACTTTACGGGGCAAAGGGAACAATTGTATTCAAGTTTGGTATAAGTTACCAATATTACTTTAATAAACATTTCTTCCAAGGATTCTTTAAGTGTAGAGCACTTGCATATTTATCGGTACCGGAAGGCCTTTATTGCTGCTTGGTTCTTGAATGTTCAGTCACTGTCATCTTTCAAAATATTAATTTTTTTTAATTTCTTCAAAGCGAAACATTTCACTTCGTCTTTTTCCTTTTTACACAAAAAAACAATCTCTACGAACTAATAATTTTATAAAAGTGACATTTCTGCTCATTTTGACTCATTGCTAACAGGTTTAGCAACAGTTTTTTTTTTGTTTTTTTTGTTTTTTTTAAACACGAACAAACGCGAAGGGGATGACCCCAATTAATGCGAAGCATTGCGTTGGTTAAGGAAGGATATAAAGGTTAGGAGATAGGGTTATGAGTGAAGTGGCTTTTGCTTGTTTTAAAGTTAAACTATACTTTAAGCGTTAAAATATGCTCTTACTCGACTATGATTGACTTAAAGCCCACTTTATTTAAAAGTATACTTTATTGATCTTAAAGTGTACTTTATTTCGACTATGATTATGCGCCGTTATCTTCAAATGGGCTTGTTTGCTTGTTCTCATTTGCAGAAGGGAAAATGTCAGTTCTTTAAAGAGTTAGCCGTGGTTAACGTAACATCGTGGGCGATATTGCCGGCCAAGGACGAGCAGGCCATCGAGGCGGCCGTTGCACACATTGGTCCCGTAGCTGTTTCCATTAATGCCACTCCGAAGACATTTCAACTTTATAGGTATTGATGTGATAAGCTTTATATTAGCAAAAGCCCCGACTGTGTATCGCTGTTCAAGAACTTGCTCTTAGTTTTAAATAACTGATAACTTTTCTTAACTATTGTAGCGATGGTGTCTACGACGATGACACCTGCTCGGCGGCTTCCGTGAATCACGCCATGCTCGTGATCGGCTATACCAAAGATTATTGGATTTTGAAGAATTGGTGGGGTGAGATGTGGGGCGAGGACGGCTACATGCGCTTGCGGAAGGGTAAAAACCTATGCGGTATTGCCAATTATGCCGCCTATGCGGTGGTTTAATGAAGTCATGTATCAAGCCTTATCATGTCATCAAGTGTAATTTCTTAATATGCAAAAAGGACATAAGTGTGAAATATGCAATAATACAATAATTTGTAGATACAATTCACAACACTAAAAGAAATTTAAATTTAAATATAATTATCAAATTTAATTGGGTTAACTTCATTTCATAGTTTCATTCCCTTCATTCAATTTTTTCTTAAAATTTAATTATCTGTCGTGTGAAAGATGCGGGAGATGCGGGGATGCGGCTTTGACGCCGCGTACGAGTATGTCGGTCAAAACCGGTCGAAATGTTCTTAGATTAGATTAAGTATGGGAGTCGAGCAACAACTGCCGGAGACACTGCGTCCAATAAGAACTATTGTGTCGAATCCCCGATTCCTTATTGGAGCCGTTCATCTCCCCAATACTGTCCAGGAACTCCTTGATTTTTCGGTCAAAACCGGTCGAAATGTTCTTAGATTAGATTAAGTATGGGAGTCGAGCAACAACTGCCGGAGACACTGCGTCCAATAAGAACTATTGTGTCGAATCCCCGATTCCTTATTGGAGCCGTTCATCTCCCCAATACTGTCCAGGAACTCCTTGATTTTTCCGAGATCGATTCCAGACAGTTCTTTCGTCTGTATGAGTTCCCTTCCCAATATACGCTTTCTTGCGTGTAAAAGGGCGGAGCATTCAGTTATAATGTGCACGGATGTTTCTTCATCTTCCATGCTGAATCTGCATAGTTCGCTATATGTGATTCCACCGTGCGACAGCATTTTTCACACCGGGAAAATCCATCTGCGCATGAAACTAGAGACCAAACATAGTAATACTGCGTACTCAGTTTTTAATTTCTACATCCTTTGTCCTTTTAAAAGGACTTCAAAGTTTTGAAGGGGATAAAAAAGAAAAAAATGTAAAAAATACTTAACCTCGTTAGAATATGGCGATATGTATATCAAAAGAAAGAGGAAAGGCTCAAGAATATAAATAAAATTGATTTTTTATCTATTTGTAAAAAAGGATATGAAAAAGGTCCTTTGAAAATTTTAGTCCTTTATATCCTTAGGTTAGGTTAGGTAGGGAAGGGTGTGTGCGGCAGGACCGCACTTCCACTCGGAGGCCAGGATGGCCCATTGTGAATCCCTTCTTATTGTGTTCTGGAGCTGACCAATAGTCTCAATCAAGGGGAAACCAGTTCGACCTCTTAATGAAGGAGAGCAGATTCGAGATTTCGACTTTCGCCGCGCAAGCCAGGTCTGTTAGGAACCTTGACCCCAAGGTGCGGAGTCGGCGTTCCTGCAGAGCCGGGCAGTGGCACAGGAAGTGTTGTATCGTTTCTACTTCTTCTTCATCTCCACAGCTACGGCAGACATCACCGGACGAGAGGCGCCATTTGGTAAGCATAGATCCAATAGCGCAATGTCCGGTGATGACTCCAACGAGCTGCCGAATGGAGGTACGACTCAGGGACAGTACGAATCGTGTTTTCGTCAGGGAGAGGGAGGGCCACAGTGTCCGGCAGGTGCCGCAATCGGTCCTGGTACGCCACGACGACTCAATTTCCTTTTTGGTCAACCTGTCAATATACATGTACAGGGCAGATATCGGAGGAAACACAGAGGTATCCACTTCGGTGGCAGGCAAGGCAACCCCCTTTTTTGCCATCTCGTCCGCTGCTTCGTTCCCAGCCACTCCTGAGTGTCCCGGAACCCAACAGAGAGTGACCTGGTGGTGCCCAATGCCTTGAAGTGCGGTGCGACACCTCTGCACTACCTTTGATTTCACAACAACTGATTCCAGCGCTTTAAGTGCCGCCTGGCTATCCACGAAAATTGTGACATCTGTGGGTGGTAGCCCACTGCCACGGATAAGTTCGGCAGCCTTCCAAATTGCATAGATCTCTGCTTGGAAAATACTGCAGAGGTCCGGCAGTCTGAATGACATGTGGGTCTGCAGTACATCGGAGTAGAGACCAGCTCCAGTACCCTCCTCCATTTTTGAGCCATCGGTGAAAACGGTGATGGAGGCGTCTCTCGTCGCACCTGTCAGCTCCCATTCCTCCCTTGTGGGATATGAGGCTAGTGCGTGCGTGTCAAAATCCAGGTATGGGATCAGATAGTCCGTGCGGGAATCCAACTGATATCCGATATCTGGTTTCGCGAATAGATTTAGAATTTCAGAATGTCCATAAGCGTGTTGCCTCCACAAGTTGGCCTCCCTCAGTCTGAGAGCGCCTTTAGCGGCGCAACATTTAATGAACTGTTCAATGGGATGGAGGTGCAAGATCACATCCAGCCCAGCCTGGGGGGTGCTTTTGACAGTGCCTGCTATTCCCATAGCCGCTAGTCTCTGCACCTTCGTCAGTTGCGTTACCAGGGTCTTGGTGCCCGTAGCCGGCCACCAGACAATGGCTCCGTAACTTAAGATCGGCCGTATAATCGCAGTATACATCCAGTGAACGATAGTCGGCTTCAATCCCCACTTTTTCCCGAAAGCCCTTTTACAAATGTAAAAAGCATTCAGGCTCTTTTTCACCCGCTCTTCCACATTGCGCTTCCAAGAGAGCTTGGAGTCGAGTATGGTGCCGAGGTATTTTGCCTCGGGTGATAGGGTGAGAGTAGTTTCGCCGAGTTTAGGCAGCCTAAACTTCGGTATTTTGTATTTCCGGGTGAACAGTACCAAGACAGTCTTCGAGGGATTAACCCCTAGACCATTCAGCTCTGCCCACCTGGAAAGTTCCTTTAGAGCAGACTCCATGAGATCGCTGATTGTGGACAGGAATCGTCCAGGGATCAGAATAGTGACGTCGTCTGCATAACTAGTAGCATAACTACTCGCAGCCTCCTGGTTTCGAAGATCTCGAGGATGCTATTCACTACAAGGAGCCACAGCAGAGGCGAAAGAACACCCCCTTGTGGTGTGCCTCTTGTAGTTAATTTCCTCACTGAGCACAGGCCTAGGTTAGAGTGGACCCTTCTGCTGCTGAGCATGTCACTGGTCCACTTTACCACCTTCTCATGAACTTCGAACTTTCTAAGTGCATTGATTATAGCCTCCAAGGTAACGTTATTGAAGGCCCCCTCGATATCGAGGAAAGCGGCTAACGTATACTCCTTGACGTTTAGCGATCTTTCGATCGTCTGAACAGCCTCATGCAGGGCGCTGTCAACAGTCCTCTGGACTATGCCCTGGACTATGCCACTTCTCTAATATAGACGTCTACCAGCCGTTCAAGAGTCTTAAGTAAGAACGATGAAAGGCTGATCGGTCTGTAATCTTTTGCTGATAGGTGGTTCACTTTCCCCGCTTTGGGAATGAACACCACCCTAACCTCCTTCCAGTCACGCGGGACATATCCTTGTTGGAGAGATCCACGAAAGATTCTCGTCAGGACCCCGACCACCGCCTCCTTAGACCATTGTAGCATAGCAGGAATGACACCATCAGGGCCCGGGGATTTATACGGGCTGAAAGAGTCAACTGCCCATGCTACCTTGGCTTCGCTAATTATCCTCTGAACTAGACCATCCGGTCGCGATGTTTGTTGCCTATGTGACGTGGTCGCCTCAGCAACATCCGTGCATCCAGGAAAGTGAGTGTTCATGAGGATCTCAAGAAGTTCCTCCCTCGACTCCGTCCATGATCCATCAGATTTCCTGATGCTGGCAGGAGTGTGTGAAACCCCAGCGAGCACCTTACGGAGTCTGGCGGCCTCGTTAACATTGTCGAGGGATTCACAGTAATTTCTCCAATCGTCCCGCTTGGCTGCCCTAGTAGTTTTCTTAAACTTATTAAAGCTAGCCTTGTAGGCTCCCCAGTCTTCCTCAGTTCGGCTAAGTTTAGCCTTGTTGAAGAGACGCCTAGTATCTGTCCTAAGTTGTCTTAGCTCTGGGGTCCACCAAACTGCGTTGGTTTTCCGCGGAGCTCGACTTTTTGGACACGATTTCTTGAAAGAATTGTTAAGAACTTTCGTTAAAAGACTAACTGACCTGTCAATGTTGTTTCTTTCAAAGATAGCTGTCGCCTTGCGCGACGCCAGTTTTTCGGAAACTAATGCACTGTGTAGAAATCTATTCGTCGCGGAGCGGTGTAAATAAGAGACGGTTGGTATCGGGTTATGGGTGTTCGGTCTTTATTGGTCGAGTGTCGAATAAAGAGTAATACAAAGAATACAATAAACATTAAACGATACAAACGGCCGAAGCCGGGGAGCAGAAAATAGGGGGAAACAGGAGTACAAAGGGAAAAGGAAAGGAAGGGATTAGAGGTGGGATCGACAGATCACTTAAGACAGCACTCATTTAGCCATCGCGGCCGCCATTGCATATTGCAATAAAATTATGCCGCGGGCCAGACGGGCGTGGATTCCGGGATGCAGCTTTTACGGGTGCGGGGGGGCCGTCCATCAACGCCTCGTCCTCGGGGAAGTGCTGCTGCAGCGGTTGGTGCGTCGTCACCGATCTGCAATGAGATGAGATGTCAGTTACTCGGAAATAAAGGTTTTGAGGCTGACATCATGGGAATGAGAAAACGGCTAAGCTGCGGGATTCGCTTAAGCTACAGCCGGGAGAATATGGGAAAATACATATAAAAATTGGCTGCATTGCCATTTCTTTAGGGGGAGGGAGAATTTCGAGCGGGTTCGAAAGCGATTTGTAAACTAAGCCAACGCCGCTCGGGATAATTGGGTGCACGTGGGGCTCGAGAGAAGCCGTAGAACCGAGCGAGAATGTCGGTTTGCTCTTCGAGAGGGTGGTGGCAGTCAACCGCTCTTTGATCCGGGATTGGAACTGTGTGAGCATGACCGTTTGGCTCAGCATCGAAGAATTGCTGGAGCCGTTCCACCCAAGAGGGAGATCTTATAGATCTTGGAGTTTATACCCGATCAGTCTGACGTCTGCGGGATTTGCAGCGCTTAGGGCAGGTCGCAATGGAATGAAGACCGACCTCTTCTCGGACCCGGGATGGAGGGGGTGCAATGAGGAATTGCGAGGGATTGCAATTTCCGTCAGTTGCTGTCAATTTGGGCCGTTTTGGTCGAACCCTTTTGGGAGACCTCATTAGAGTCGAAAGCCATCCTGCGGGGTCGAAACGGTTGGCAACGAAGGGGGGAATTCGCCGGTTTGGGTATGAGTTTGCAGGAGTGGTGGGATCAGAGTGATTTTCCATTATTTCCTGGGGTGGAAACCCTACGGGATTGAGGGCGGCAATCACTTGTGAAATGGCTTTCTTTAGGGCGGGAAGGTTATTTCGAAGGGCGGGACCAGTATGCATATGGCGATTTCGTACCTCAGTGGCACATGTCAAATGCGATGGAGGGGGTACTGGACCGCTTAATACCCAACCGAATACTGTATGCTGAGCCAGTAAGCTGCCACATACATTTCGGTGGATACCTTCGAGCATGATCTGCGGGATGAGATCACTGCCAATCACTATATCGATCTGCGCTGTCTCGAAGGGGTTTGGATCAGCGAGATCTAGCATGGCAAAATTTTGCAAATTGGGAGGGTTTATATTGGAAGGTGGGAGCAATTTCGTAAGCTCTTGGAGCACGATAGCTTGCACGGGGAGTTTCGTGTTCGTTTGGGGGACTGCCAATGTCAAGAAGCATGTATGATTGGCATTTTGCACAATCTGACCGCCCATGCCCGAGATTTGGAAGGGTGATTTCTCGATTGGCAATTTGAGGCGTTTCTGGACCTTCGAGGATATGAAGGTACGCTGAGAGGCTTGGTCGATCAACGCTCGAACTTTGAACAACTTTCCTGCGTGCTCAATAGACACCAGTGCCGTAGGCAGAAGGGATTGGGTGCCATTATTGGAGTGAAGGGCTTGTACTTTGGGCGTACTTTGCCTGGAAGATGTGCGGGGTTGCGCATCCGAAAGAGGGGAATGGGTTGCGGAGTTGTTGTGCGTTCGATTTGGAGCTGTTGCGACCTGTGGTTGGGTCGAATGTGACCGATTAGGAGATTGAGAGGGTTGCGCATTGCCTGTGGGGAAATGAAGCAGGGAATGATGCTTCCTTTGGCAATATACGCACGTAAAAGTGCTTGTACAATCCTCAAGAAGATGAGATGTAGCAAGACAATTTACGCAGAGATTGTGCTTCTTAACGTATTTTAATCGACTCTGGGGGGTGAGTTTTTTGAAGCTCTGGCAAGTCCGTATGGGATGGTTTGCGTTGCAGAGTTTGCACGCGAAGTCCCTTTTCACTTGAGTGTGATAGTTTAGGGATTTGTGTGGCCGATTTGGGAGGACATTGGAAGTAGAGGGTTGAGGTTTCGGCTTAGCGGGGCGAATGTTTTGCAGCCGTTCAAGTACCTCGTATCTGCCGGTCAGGAACTCATCCATTTGCGACCAGGGTTGAAGATCCTTCCGGGATGTCAAAGATTGCTCCCATAGAGCAAGTGTCTCTTGGGGCAATTTGGTACAACATATGTAAACCAATAGCGGATCCCAATTGTCAGTGTCTACGGCCTGAGTCTTTAGAACAGACAGACAATTGTTTATTGTGTTTTGGATCCGCTGTAGCGCCTCACTATTTTCAGTGTGGGCAGGAGCGATATTCAAAAGGGATCGGATTTGAGTATCCACGAGTATGCGTTTATTTTCGTAACGGGATTTTAGAGCTTCCCATGCGAGTCCAAAATTCTCATCGGTTAATGCATATTGCTTAACAATAGCACCGGCTTTACCTTGCGTCTTGTATCGGAGGTGATACAATTTTTGGGCTGGAGTGAGCTGGGGGTGGTTTATGTATACTGCCGTAAACATGTCCCGGAAGGACGGCCATTGCTCATAGCCCCCGAAAAATGTTTCGGTATCACAAGGTGGAACTTGTAGGCAAATGTAGGGGGTATTTTCTGGTTCAAGGGGTCGAACCGGTTCCATATGCGCAGCGGGCTGGGGGGACTGAGTTTGGAGCATCTCAATGATGTCCAACATCTGAGCCATGCACAACTCGTACTGGTCTGTGCAGGCGTCAATCTTTTGCCTAGCCGACTCTTTGAAACCGTCGGGCTGGCTATTGTCTTCAGCAATGAAGACTGCCTCATGTGCGCACAAAAGCCTCTCCCATTGGGCTTGCAAATTTTTTTGCTTAATTTGGACCAGGGATTTGGTCCAATCCTCAATGGGAGCCGATGAAAATTTTGTGCATAATTGCACGAGTCTATCGGACTCGAAAATAAATTTTGCAACACTAGGATCGGTTGCTTTGGGACTAGAGAGTTTGGAGCGAGTGTTTGGTAGCTCCCGAGTGACAGGAACTGTCAAACGTGCACTGGCTGACTTTGTGTGTCTGGAGGAAGGAGTCTCCATTGTGATACTTTGTCGTTTAGGGGATGGCTCAACAGGCATTTTGCTTAGAAAAGCTTAAAAAGGGTTTGAAAATCGATTGGCAATAAATAGTAGGGTTATGGGGAATAGACCTTAGTCTTACCGCGTCCGCGCGAACGATAATTTAGTATGGGAAAGGGTACACAATAGTGTAAAAAATTGTCAATACGAGTTTGTATTCCTGTTGAGTGTAAACGTTTACAAACGTGTATGTGAAAGTGTAGGGAAATATGTATATATATGTGAAACAAGTAAATTTTTTGTAAATGGGAATGGGTAATAAATAGAAATGTGTATGTATGTGGGAATTGGGAATGTACGTTAAATTATTATAATATAACAAATGTGTAGTCAAATATGTATTAAATGTGTTTTTATTTGTGAAAAAAGTGAATTTATTTGTATGTAAATGTGAATGTGAATGTGTGTGAATATACACGTATGTATGGGTTTTTTTTTTTTTTTTTTTTTTTTTGTTATAGAGATGGAAAGCATCAAAAGCCGAGGACCCCGTCAGTGTGGGACTTCAACCGCACTAAAACCATCCCTCTCAAGTCCGAATTATCCCCCTGGTACGACCGTCAGGCATTTCGTCAGGAGGCGGGGTTGAGCGTATAGCTCGAACTCTGTTAAGGTTTGTTTGTCTGCTTGTTATTCGTCGTGGTCTGTTGTCACGGTTTAGTCATCGTTCGTTACAACTTACCCCTCAACTGGCCTCTGCGCCTGTGGGAGCTGTTCCCGCTCGCGTCTTCGCCTGGCTTGCTCGAGGATGCGGAGTTCCTTCATGACCTCGGCGGCCATACAGCAACCCGCGCTCCATGCTACGTCGCTCGCTGTCATGAGGGCAACCAGGTTCTCTGTGGTGGCTGTGGAGCCCAGTGCCTCGTGGAGTCTCTGACGCTGGCCCTCGAAGCGGGGGCATGCAAAGAAGGCGTGTTCTGCGTCCTCTGGGGTGCCGCATAGTTCGCACAGGGGATCAGGCTCGAATCCGAAGCGGTGTAGGTAGGCTTTAAAGCAGCCGTGCCCGCTGATTATTTGGGTGAGGAAGAAATCCACTTCGCCTCGCTTCCTGCTGAGCCACATTTTCAGATCAGGGATTAGCCGGTAAGTCCACCTGCCGTTAACTGCATTGTCCCAGCGCGTTTGCCACTGTGATATGGATTCGCCTCTTGATGTGTTTTTGGAAGCGGCACTGGTGCTCGGCTCCCCTCTACGCTTGGATTGTTGCAGCACGCTGCGCTCGTGCGCCAGTAGGTCCAGTGGCAGAAGCCCCGCGATGATGGGTATGTGTATAAATATGTGCGTATATATATGTGTATATGATTATTTTTATTAGTGTGTTAATGTGAGTTAAAAAGTGTGAGATTAATTTTGAGTACAAAAATTTTTGTGTGCGAGTGGGCGATATTTGTCCCACTGTATGCACTTGGTGTGGCAGCAGATGTGCAGTGTATGAGTATGAGTATAAGTATGTGTATGCACGATTGAAAATTTTCCAAGTTGAAGAAAAATTTCAATGTACAGTGAAAGTGAGCTCTTTGTCCCACTGTATCCGCTTTGTGCTTTATTGTTTACTTATATGCACTTGGGCCAAGCAGCGGGATTGCGTGCTGCCAAGTGCGTGCGAATATAGCACAAAGAAAAATGCGGGAGTATGTGCAAAGTGGGCGCAAAGAATGTATACAGCAGCTGGGCTGTCTGCTGCTGGTCTTGTGTGCAGAGAAAGAGAGGAGAAATGTGTAGTTGGATGCTGGCTGCAGCGAGAATTTTTGCTGCTTTGCCAGCAGTGATCGCACAAAGGAAAATGTGAAATGCGTGCAAGAGTGTGGAAGATCAACAGCTGGTGTGCTTGCTGCTGATCCGAAATATGCACAAAGCAAATGAGGGGATATTAGTGCAAATTAGAAACTTAGTGGGAAGCAGGCTGCAGCGGGAGTTTTTGCCGCTTTGCCTGCGTAGGTAGCACGAAGGAAAATGTGCAGACAAAAAAAAAGCAAAAGCACAAAATTATGTGCAGTAGCGGGATTGCTTACTGCAATAATTGCACAGTGGCGGGGTACCAGTATATAATTTTTAACTGGATTTTTAGGGAATGGGTATATATATTTTTTCAATTATATGTATTTTTGTTAGTGTATGTGTATGTAGTGTGTTAATTTTTAATAAAAATGTTTGGGCTTATCTTAAGGGGCCCAGTGCCCGAGAATGGGGATCTCCTCTATAGCTTTGTGTCCGCTGCTATGTTGTGCTGCTTTGCTTGCTGTTGTTGTTTGCCGTCTTCCTCACTGTCTTATTTTGCTCGGTGTTGTGGGTGTGTGTTTTGTGTTTATGTTCTTCTGTAGTCCGCGTTTTTGTGCACAACACTGCACTATATTTCGTTGCTTGTAATTTTTCGTATGAAATAATTTGTTTTAGTTTGTGTATTGTAAATATTTTTTGCACTGTTTTCAATTTGTTTGTCACTTCCTTTTTTTTTTTTTTGTTTGTTCACTGCGCCATTTTGTTCCACTTTTGGTAATTGTTGATTGTTGTAACTATGTTTTTTTTTTGTTGTGTTTTTTCACTTTTTCGATTGTTTTGTATATGAAATTATTTTATAGTTAGTTTTTGTTTTTAAATTCACTTTATTATAGTCGCGGATTCGCGATGGCTCGAAGGACCATGTAGAAATCTATTCGTCGCGGAGCGGTGTAAATAAGAGACGGTTGGTATCGGGTTATGGGTGTTCGGTCTTTATTGGTCGAGTGTCGAATAAAGAGTAATACAAAGAATACAATAAACATTAAACGATACAAATGGCCGAAGCCGGGGAGCAGAAAATAGGGGGAAACAGGAGTACAAAGGAAAAAGGAAAGGAAGGGATTAGAGGTGGGATCGACAGATCACTTAAGACAGCACTCATTTAGCCACACTGAATTTAGGCCAGTTAGTCTTTCTCGGATTCCTATAGGCTGGTGGACTCCCCACCTCCATAGCCACGGAAAACACTATCCGGTTGTGGTCCGAAAACGAACATTCCGTTAGTACCCTCCAGTCGGCTACGGAGATAGTACTCGAGTCGGTAACCAAGGTTATATCTATAACTTCTTCCCTAACCCTGTTATGGAAAGTTGGCGTATTGCCCCTATTACATAGCATAAGGTTAGAGTTGAGAAGAAACTCAAAAATGGACTCACCCCTGCTGTTGGTGCCGGAACTTCCCCACTGAAGATGATGAGCGTTGGCGTCACACCCGATGATGAGATCAAGTCTCTGTGATCGGGCGTGAGCAACCAGGTCCCGGACCTCCTTCGGCGGTGGCTCCTCACCTTCGAAAGGCATGTATGCGGACGAGAGGATGAGGTCAAGCCCCTCCCTTCGCTCGCATGCAGCCACACACAAGTCACCAGTGCTGTATTGAGATAAAAGAAACAGATTAATGTGCTTTCTATATACAATACAGGCTCTTATCTTACCTTCACCACGCGAATGAAGTACTCTGAATTGACTTGACCCCAATCCACAAACCTTGTCTCTGACGAGCCAGGGTTCCTGGACAAGGGCCAAGTCAACTTCCTCCTCCTCCAGGAATTGCATAAGATCGTGGGTGGCGGCTTTAGAGTGGTGCAGGTTTATCTGCACCACCTTCAGCCTTTCCCTGTGTGGCGCGCTCCTTCAACGTGTCCACATCCTCCATGACTGGAGTAGGGACCCACAGTGTGACGATAGGTCGGAGGGGCAATCGGTCGCGAGGTATGACCTCGAGTTTTGCCCCCTGCCAGAGAGGCTCAAGACCGCCGATTGTGCGCACCAGGAAGTCAAGTGACTGCCTGTTGCCACACCCGACGATCTTTACGCCCCTCTGCCAGCCAGCGCCGTCGAAGTCGATCTCGCCGTCCGCCGCCACGAGCATCGCTCGCAGAATGCGCGCCTCAACAGAGAGCCAGTTTTCCGGACGAATTTTCCCATCGGGATCGCTCCGGTCCACTACTGCAATCTGCAGCTCTTGTGGAGAGGAGAAGCTGGCTGAGGGTTTCAGCTTTTTCCCCTCCCCTGTAGGCTGATCGTCCCCCGATCTACCCCTTTTGACAGCCTTTTCCGGTGGAAGTGGGCTTTGTCGAGGTGGATGGCTTCTGATCCGCTTTCCGTACTGCCGAGGCAGCCGTGGCACGGTTCCCAGGCTTCGCCGCCCCTGCTCTGTCCGGTCGTACAGCTGTAGCGGCCGTGGCCATGGCCCTAGAACCAGGCTTTGCCGCCGTTGCTGTATTGGTCGACTGTTCAGCAGTGGCACCGTCTCCAGGCGTTGCTGCAGTGATCGAAGTCCTAGCACCGGAAGCCGCAGCCTGCTTCTTTTCGAATTTAGCCACGATCTTCTGGTGCTTCTTGACCAGTTCCTTCTCCTTGTCAGACAAGGATTCAGGCTCTTTATTAATTTTCCGGAGAAACGCAAGCGAGCGCCGGTAGCCATTTCTGGCTTTCTTCGCAGCACTGATCGTCTTGCGATCCCCCGCCGATGAAGTTCCAGGAGTGGGACCAGTGGCCGCAGGTTCGTCCCCCTCCTCCAGGAGTGCCGCCTCCGCCTCAGAGTCCACCGACCCGGCTTTGCTACTTTGCGAGAGAATCATTGATTCTCCCTCTATAGCCGCGTCGAGTCGAAGGCCCTGAAGCTGAGGCCTACCCCCGAAAGCAAGGGGCTAGCCTGTGCGGTGGTCTCCTGCGCCTTTTGCCTGCTTAAAGCGGGTTTTGGCGCCTCCTGCTTCCCAGTAACATTAGTAGACCGTACAGCCTGGGGTCCCGCTGCACAGCCTAAAAAAATCCTTAAAAATATATAGCATTTTCTTGAAAAGTAAGTAAGTTAAAACCCAAAATCTCCTTGATCACGTGTCAAAATTTCATTACTCTAACTTTATTGGTTCGTAAGTTATTTAAAAAAAGGCGGAAGCTGCAATTCTAAGGAAGTACAAAAATTTTAATTTATTTGAGAATCAGTATTTTAAATCATAAAAAGATACAAAATACAAAAAGATACAACACCACCGTGTTGGACCATTTATGGTTAGCCCGATTTGTGAATTCCTGTTTGACACAATGTCTATAATGAGCTTTGTTGACACCTTTGATCGATTCAGTTCCAAAAGGTCATCTTGCGGCCCCCTCCTTGCCAATCTATCCGCCTCCTCATTACCATCGTGCCCACAGTGTGCAGGGACCCAGTGTATTGTCACTCGGTTGTTCTTTGAAATGTCTTGGAGAATATTTGCTGTCTCCCAGACCAGTTTGGAGTCAAACGTCGTCGAACTCAGAGCCTTTATTGCAGCCTGACTGTCGTACATTATGTTTTTCCTCGAAATGTTCTTACTTGTTGCAGCTTTAAAACTTGTTCCCACCATCTTCGATTGGCGGTGGAAACTACGGAATGCAAACTGGTTTAAATAAAACGCGCACTCGTTGGGAAAAAGCCATCAGCTCAAAAAACCCAATTTATTTTCCGTACTACATGCACACGCACATCTTGCACCGATTAAACAACTTGCACCAAAAATGGACATCTTGCCCGCTTCACGCTCACTGCACGACTGACTACTTCGGCCAGAGACGATCGTCCCTGTGCGAACAACTCAATCGCACAGGAGATCGTCCCTGTACGAAACAGTGCCAGCGAAAACTAACGGTTTTCCTTCAATACAATCAGCTTGCACCAACAATCAATAACAATAAAATTAACAATCAACTTAATTCTAATCTTAGCACTCTAGTCACTCCGGCTCCACATTGGCAGGCTCCACCGGCAACATGCATACTTTCTGCACGGGTCTGGTCAATCTGCTTGTCTGGGTCTCAATCTCCACGGATCGTACAAAATTGTCCTTGCTCAGAATTAACTTGCACACTCTGCCTAGCGCCCACTGCGCTGGCGGAAAGTTCTCTGCCTTAATGAGAACTAGCTGGCCCACTCTCAAATTCTCTCTCTCTCTGCGCCATTTCTTGCGCTCCTGCAAACAACTTAAATAATCAACTTGCCATCTAGTCTGGCGCTCTTTCCAAAGCTTAATGCCCTCCGTGTTTGGTTGCTCATCCAATGCAAAGGGGGCTGGTAGCACCAGCGGCTCTCCAACAAGAAAATGCCCCGGTGTCAATGCTTGCACATCCGTCGGATCGTCTGATATCGGATACAATGGCCGTGAATTCAGAATCGCTTCTACTTGCACCAATAACGTCGCAAGCTGGTCCTGTGCCAGCGTTCTCTGGCCCACGACTCTCGTTAAATGATACTTCCTGGACTTCACAGCTGCTTCGTAAATTCCACTCAAATGCTCTAGCACCTCTTGCTCCCTCCAATAGTCAATTGCTCTCTTGATCATCCTATCTGCACCAACAAACGTCGTCGCGTTGTCACTGTACATGCGCTCACATCTTCCACGTCTTCCGATAAATCTCTCATAGCACGCAATGAATGATTGAGTAGTTAGATCTAGCACCATATCAATATGAATAGCTCGGGTCTTCAGGCACACAAATATCGCGATCCAGCATTTGCTTTTCGCTACGTAATCATCTCGCACCCTCAAATGGACATTGAATGGCCCCGCATAGTCTAAACCAGAATGTAAAAAAGGCTTGCCCACTTGCACTCGATCGGCTGGTAAATTTGCCATCAACTGTTGCTCCAGCTTGTAGCTGTAACGCACGCACACCACACATTTGTGTAAAAATCTTCTGAGCTCGTCCCTTATCCGAGGAATCCAATATTTCTGCCGAATATACTGGGTCATAACTTGCACTGCTCCATGTTTGGTTTGTCTATGCGCATAGTCAATTATCAAATATGCTAACCTTGAACCCTTCGCAATGATAACCTGATGCCTCATTTCATATTCTTTTTCTGCATTTATTAACCTGCCCCCGACTCTTATCAATCCATTTTTGTCCAAGATTGGACGTAATGGCTCTAGCTTACTTCGTTCTGGCAACCGATTTTCTTTCCGCATCATCGCTAGCTCTTTATAAAAATCTTGCTCCTGTGATTCTTTTACCAAATATTCCATCGCACGCGATCTTTCTTCATTACTTGGAAGTGGTATTCTTGCATTCTTGCTCCTTGGCCTACGACCTACTCGCGATCTTCTAGCTCTCTCTTTTTTCGCATATCTCACCCTTAAGGCATCTATAAAACGCTTGCAATATACCAAAATATTTAATATTTTCTCCAACTTGCCCTCATACTGTGTGAGTGGGACGACCACACCGCCTCCCCCCATTTTTGGCACAAAAATACTCAATGGCCCCTCGCACACTTTTACTACATTTACTTTGATTTCTATCGAATATTTCTCCTTCACTGGCTCAAACTTGTCAGATGGCCACTGCTCCTTTGCTTGCTCAAACTTATCAGCTGGCCATTGCTCCTTTGGTTTAGATAACCAGGCTGGACCTTGCAACCAAAATTTGTTGTCCACCAATTCACTTGCTTTCAAACCCCTACTCGCCAAATCTGCTGGGTTATCTGCTGTGCTCACATGTTTCCATCTACTTGCCCCAACGCTCTGTTGTATCGCTGCAACACGATTACCAACAAAGGTCTTCAACTCTCTTGGCTGCTTGCCTAGCCAATACAACACCACAAACGAATCTGTCCACAATGTACAGCTAACATCGCTCCATTCCATTGACTGTCTAGCACTCTTTCCCAATCTAGCTAACAACTCGCACGCTGACAATTCTAGTCTCGGTATCGTCAACTTGTTAACTGGCGCCACTTTCGTCTTGGATACTAGCAAATTACATGCTATTGCCCCATTTTCACGTTCTATTCTCACATAGATAACAGCACCATACGCCTTCTCAGAGGCGTCAGCAAATCCATGCACTTCTAACCTTGCATTATTTCTTGCACCAATCCATCTTGGGATCTTAAAGTTTTCTAGCTCCTTAATCTGGCCCCAATAATCTCTAAATTTGTCTTCTAGTTCCTTTGGCAATTTTTCGTCCCATGCCACTTTCAAGCGCCATAAGTCCTGTATAATAATCTTGCCCACGACCGTTACTGGAGAAATATATCCATTTGGGTCAAACAGCTGCAGCACTCGACTTGCAATCAGACGCTTTGTAACTGGCTCCCTTATAACTGGTGTTTTCACAATGAATGTGTACTTGTCTTGCGCCACTAGCCATACTAGCCCAAGCACCTTTTAGCTGCTTCATCGAACTGCATCATCTCTTCCTTTTCATTTGAATGCATTTCCTCCCTGAACGACCTACTGTTCGACTTCCATTTACGAAGCTCAAACCCTGCCCCAATCAAAATCCGCCCCATTTGTTTTGCCAACGTAATGGCATCTTGCTCGCTGCTAGCACCAGATACGCAGTCATCCATGTACATGTCATTTATGATTGCATTCGCAGCTTCAGGATATTTCTCCTCTGCATCTCTTGCACACTGTATAACGGCTCGCACCGAATTATGTGCTGATGACGTCATGCCATAGGTGACCACAGTCAGCCAATATTCTCGCAATGGGGTTTGCCTATTCTCGCGCCAAAATATTCTTTGCAAATCCCACTGGTGTCTAGCAATCCGCACCTGCCGGAACATCATTTTGATATCCGAAGAGAAAGCGACTTTATGCCTTCTAAAACGCATAATTATTTCATGCAAATCCCTTTGCAACTTTTCGCCTAGCAACTGCACCTCATTTAACGATATGCCTTTAGTAGTACGACAACTAGCGTCGAATACCACGCGGAACTTTTTGGTAACACAATGATGTGGTATATAATAAACTAATGCACCTGGTCTAGCATGCTCACTAACTAGCTCCATGTGCCCAAGCCCCTCATATTCTCTCATAAATTCAATGTAGGACATTCTGAGTTCTGGTTCCCTTTCCAATCGCTTCTCCAAATATAAGAAGCGACGCAACGCAATCTATCTTGAGCTCCCAATGTCATTAACTGTTTTCAATGGTATGGTAACAACAAATCTGCCGTCGCTGGCTCTGCGATATGTATTAATAAAATTGTTTTCCACTAGCTCCTCCTCTGGCGTTCTCATTACATGCTCTTTGATTTGATCAAGCTCCCAAAACTTCTTAAACAACTTGTCAAGCTCCTCATTATTCTCGCACTCAATCATAGACACTAGCTCACCTGTTTGCTCGTTGACTTTCTGCGCATGCTCTCCAAAAACGACCATACCTAGCACCGTTTCCATTAACGTCATGTTATTCAATTTATTCGGCATAATACTGATGACAATCCTTGCCACGAAACTTGCACCTAGTAAGACATGCACACTTTTCGGTTGCCAGTAATCCGGATCTGCAAGCGGATCTGGTAAACCATCTTGTGCCATCATCCGTATACTACCGGATGGTAATACTGGCCCCCACTGGCTCTCTTTTGGCAGAACCCACAGCTCTGCCTCTAGCTCACATGCCGCTGCAAACCATGGCTTTATTTTTATGTTCGCCTTCTTGCCCACTTGCATTGGCACACCGTCAATGCCCACCATCTTCTGCGCCATAGGTTGCGTGGATACGCGATATTTTCGCTGTAATGCGAACGTCATCAAATTGACCTGTGCTCCCGTATCCAGCAATGCACGCACCGGCCCATACCTGCACCCATCGTCTACAATTCCGACCATGGCCGTCGGTAACAACGTCATAGTCGGATTTGCATTAATATTAGCACCGGCTGAATACTGTTCAAACCATTTATCCTTTATTTCTTGCTCAAGCTTCGATCGTTTTTCGTCTGGTTCGCTTAAGTTTACTGGCACACCTTGCCCTCGCTCCCCGCCTCTCACTCTGGCCCCTTTCTGACGTCGGTATACTTTGCGTTTCTGCTTTGGTAGATTCTTGCCCTCAATCCAGGCTTGCACGCTGTTTGCCTGCTTCGGTGGTTCGCGGCTTGGACACAGCGCGCTGTTGTGCTTTGGCCTACCTGGGCACTTCCAGCAATCGCATTGATAACAATTGTCCGCTCCATGACCCTTCTTGAAACAATTCGGACACAAATTGCGCCTGGAAATATAGTCTTTGCGCGCCTTTAATGACAGAGCCATAAACTCCGGACAATGATACAACATGTGATACCCGGCACACACCTCACAAGTCATTGTCCGCGGATCTGGCACTCGCGATATCGAAGCCCGCCCTTGTACCATTCTAGCGCCAGCAACAGCACCTGTAGCTTTTGGCTGTCTAGCTCTCTCTGGCACCACAACCACAGACTCCATGCGCCTGCGATTATCCGCTTTATTGGCCAGCGCGATCGCCTGCCTGTCAATAAAAGACAGCATTTGATCCACTGTCGGGGTGTCACTCTCCCGGGCTAGCTCCCATTGCCTGGCTGTCTCGCTATCTAGCCGCTCGTGTAGCATGTGCACCATGAAGAAGTCCCAGTGCTCCACTGGCAAACCCTGCGCCTGCAGCTGCCGTCGCACCTCATGAGTTACATTTGACATGCGCCGCAAATCGTTGGCCTTCGGCTGACCCCTCAGCTCTGGGAGCCTTATAAAATTTCGCAAATGCTCGCGCCCGATCAGGTAGCTCTGGTCGTGCATTTGGTTCAGACGCTCCCATGCCTGCGTGTAGTTCTCCGCAGAAAATTGCCATTGCCCAAACGTGAGCTTAGCATGCCCCACCAACGAGCTCGCTAAATACAAGAATTTGTACGCCGGGTCCACGCCCGCATTTTCATGCACCGCAGCTTGAACCGGTCGCGAAACCCTGGCCATTTGGTTGGTGCTCCATCGAACTCGCCCCACGTGTTCTTTATGTCGTTCTGCTGCACTGGCATCTCCACCTGCACCCTGATCTCTGGCTCATTTTGTACTTGCACCTGTCTTGGCTCCAATTGATTGATTCTGGCGTTGAACAAAGCGTGCGCCTCAAAATACTCTTCCTCAACCCGCACCAGCGTGGCTTGCTCCAGCTGCCCCCTCTGCTCCCTGGGCGTCGCGCCGATTACCTTCTCGTAGGCGTCATTATATTTCGCCCAAACTACTTCTAGGTTGGTACGGCGTACCTTCGCTTGCTCCAGCGTGACGTCCTCAAACTCTGGCCCCTTTACGAAGCACAGTGTGCGCCTGATTGTCGCCGCCAACGTCTCCAATTTATTGCATGCTGCCATTTCACTGCAATAGAAACCAAGCACCAAGGATTAGCGCAAAGTCCAAATCATTAACTGTTCTTGCCACTGCATAGTCATTTCTTGCGCGCAACGCACACTGTGTAATAACAACAGGCTTCAACCTGTCACTAAGCATAATTTTCTGTTCCGAATTCATTCATGGCACTCTGACTAGCACACTGCTTGCAATCGTTTTTATTCCGCATTCATTCTTGGAATTCCTGGCACTCTGCATAGCGCACTACTTGCAAACGGTTTTGTTCCAAATTCATTCTTGGAATTCCTGGCACTCTGACTAGCACACTTCTTCCAAACGTTTTGTTTCGAATTTATTCTTGGAATTCTGACTAGCACACTGCTTGCAAGCGTTCTTGCTCTCTCTTTTCTAGCTCTCTTTTCATTTTCTTATTCTTGCTATTCTGGCTCTCTTTTCATTTTCTTATTCTTGCTATTCTGGCTCTCTTTTCATTTTCTTATTCTTGCTGCTCTAGCTCTCTTTTCATTTTCTTATTCTTGCAGCTCTAGCTCAGATATCAATCTAGCACCCTTCGATTCCAAGAATAACGGCACCATCACATCACCAGCTGAGCAATAACGGGACCGCAATTACGCGCGTCCCCTACGCACACACTCGCACCACCAGCTCAGCAATACCGGGACCGCAATTACGCGCGTCCCTCGCGCACATACTTGCACCACCGAAACCATATGCCCTGCAGGCACATGTTTCCAAAGTTTTCTCCTTGCACCACAACAACCACTATGTGGCCACTTGCGCTGACCAAACGCATGCACCAAACAAACATTAACTAGCACACGATAAACAAACTCTCCATGCACAACAACAACAATGAGCTTTCACTCGCACCAAACGCATGCGCCACGCAAGCACCTGACTGGCACACGAACGAAATTTTCGTGTACAATAACAACAATAAGCCTGCTCGCACCAAACGCGTGCGCCACGCAAGTACCTGACTGTACACAAACGAAATTTTCATGTACAACAACAACAACAAGCCTACTCGCACCAAATGCGCGCGCCACGCAATCACCTGACTGGCACACAAACGAAATTTCCTTGCACAACAACAACAATAAACTCGCTAGCACCAAACGCGTGCGCCAAGCAGGCACACAAATGAAATTTCCTTGCACAACAACAACAATAAACTCGCTAGCACCAAATGCGTGCGCCAAGCAGACACACAAATGAAATTTCCTTGCACAACAACAACAATAAACTCGCTAGCACCAAAACGCGTGCGCCAAGCAGGCACACAAATGAAATTTCCTTGCACAACAACAACAATAAACTCGGTCGCACCAACGCGTGCGCCAAGCAAGCACACGAACGAAATCTCCTCGCACAACAACAATGATAAACTCGCTAGCACCAAAACGCGTGTGCCGAGCAGGCACACAAACGAAATTTCCGAGCACAACAACAACAATAAACTCGGTCGCACCAACGCGTGCGCCAAGCAAGCACACAACTGGCACACAAACGAAATTTCTTTGCACAACAACAACAATATGCTTACTTGCACCAAACAAGCACTCAACTGAAACGATTCCTTCATGCACTACAACAATAGCACATTTGTATTCCAGAACGGATCACCCGCACCACGCTCCTAGTGGACTGTAGCTCACCGATTGCTGCTGCTTCTTTTCACCAATCCACAAATTAACAGACAATTCACTTAACGATGCTTTTGCCTCTACAATTGCACAGCAATCGGCGACTCGCTCCTTTTTTCCTCTTTCTCGTTCCTTGCGCCTTGTTCTCGCGCCAAAATATTGCGCTTGTCTCGCTCTTCACGCACCACCTCAGCTCCTTCTAGCACACATTCCACGCGAGAGCCCTTCGCACAACGCTGCTCGCTGGAAATGTCCCGTTTCTTTCGCCTGCTCATCCGATTTTTCGCGCACAAAGGAATCGAAAAAAATGGGCGCTCCATAGGTCGCTAATATCTGGCTCGACACGTACCACAATGTTCCCACCATCTTCGATTGGCGGTGGAAACTACGGAATGCAAACTGGTTTAAATAAAACGCGCACTCGTTGGGAAAAAGCCATCAGCTCAAAAAACCCAATTTATTTTCCGTACTACATGCACACGCACATCTTGCACCGATTAAACAACTTGCACCAAAAATGGACGTCTTGCCCGCTTCACGCTCACTGCACGACTGACTACTTCGGCCAGAGACGATCGTCCCTGTGCGAACAACTCAATCGCACAGGAGATCGTCCCTGTACGAAACAAAACTAAAACTAAGTACAAATCCTAATCGCGACTGGCTGCACTCTCTGAGCAGTATATCATTTTAAAATTGGGATGTGGTGAGCAGACACTTTGCACTAAATTCATAGTGCACAATGCTTTTCATTACACCGTGCGACAAAAATCAAAAAATTTCAAAACGCACGAAAAAATCGATATACTTGCGAAACTAGAGGCCAAATGTAGTAAAACTGCGTGTTTAGTTTTTCTCTCTGACGTCAGGATTTTTTTAAAGGACTTGGAAATTCCAGGGACATGTTTGTTTTAAAAAAATTATTTTTAAAATTGAGCGCATTGTACAATAACAATATGGATATCAAATGAAAGAGAAAAATCCTTAGAATCTTAGAAAATTTAATGTTTTGGTGCAAAAGGACGAAGAGGTATTGAAAATGTCCTTCTAAAACTTTATCCTTGAATATCCTTGGGAATTTCCAATCATTTTTTTTGAAAAAATATATCTTAAGGACTAATATTTACACTACTATATCCTTGAATTTCGTCCTTCTAACTTTATTAGTTTAAGATATAAAAGATATTTTTTCAATACATTTTTTCAAATTTTCAAACGAATAATACGATAATTTTTAATTTCAACACGACACAGAAAGTGCTTTAAAATTTAAATTTTTAAATATTTTAAATATAAATTGTATTTTACTTAAACAAATACAATGAATTGTGAGTTCCCCTATAGGGTTTTTCATCATGAGCCGAAAAAGTAAATAAAGAAAAAAAATTAATTACAATTTGAATTTTGATGAAACTTTATTATCAAAATAATATTTGGTTTGTGCCATTAGTAATGGAATATGACATCATTCAAATGACCGCCACGAGCAGCATGGCACACCTCGATTCTTTTTAGGGATTCTTTTATGCGTTTAGGTAATTTTCCATGACTTTTTTACATATAGCAGTCTGTAAGGCCCAAGAACTGCACGTATGTTGTCCCTCAAATGCTCCAGAGTCTGCGGATTGTCTGCATAGACTTGGTCTTTCGCGTAGCCCCAAAGAAAAAAGTCCAAAGGGTTCAGATCGCACGATCTTGACGGCCAATTGGCATCACAAAAACGCGAAATTATGCGTTCATCGAACCTGATTCGCCATTCTGTCATGTTCGGTCGTGTTGTGTGGCATGTAGCGCCTGTTGAAACCACATCTCCTCCACATCCATATCTTCGATCGCTGGCCAGAAATACTCGGTTATCATACGGCCATAACGTTCAGAATTGACGGTAACGCCGGGGAAGCGATAAATTCGGGTCATCTTCAACACTGGCAGCTACAGCAGCAATATTTTCGGCCGAACGAGCAGGGCGATTACGTATTGGCCTCTGTACATCTTGTACAGAACCAGTTCGTTCGAATTTCGCCAATAAATCCGAAATTGTTGACAAAACCGGCCTTCCGTGACGTCCGAAATCCTTCAGTAGTGCGCGAAAAGTGGTGCTCACATTTTCACCATTTTTGTAGTGAATTTTCACTATGTTTACATGTTGAGCGATGCTAAATCGGCCCATTTTCATAAATGGCAAACACTAAACTACAATATTAACACAATGCAACGACAGATGACAGCTGCGGTTGTCGAACGCAGGGCTGTCAAAGTTTTCGGTTCGAAATGAAAAACCCTGTACATTTTGAACACTATTGAAAGAAAGAGTCGATCACAATACGAATCAATAGAAAAGCAAACGAACGACAATGTTAAAATGTTTGGTTATAACTACGTATCGGATTTATATGCACACAAAATATTGTAACGATGAGGCACTCTGTGCTGCTTTTCCAAGCATACTTTTAGGCATGCACTTTGGAGTACGGCAAACTTGCTATAATTCCGATATGGCGAGGATGATTCGCGAAGGTGATGAGCTGTGCTAGAACAATCGAGATAGAGAGTACAACTAGAATGTGCAAGAAACATCGGTGCGATAAGAAAACAAGTATAAAAAGCAGCAGTGTGCAGCGCAGAGGGTCGAGTCTTAGTTGAATAAGCAAAGTATGTAGTAACAAGTGTAGATACAAGCAAAGTGTAAATCTGTAAATAAAGTGATTGTTGGTTTTTGACTGCGTTTGCGCTGAATAATTGAGTGGTTTTATTTTTCAAGCACAATCCAAAACGAACTTAGAGAAGTCATTTTCGTAACATTTGGTGTCAGCAGTGGGATTGTGCTACTGGAAATAAATTAAAATTGTAAAACGCAGACATGGTTAAACTCGAGCAACTGAAGGTGGAACAGCTGAAGAAGGAGCTGGCCGCCTGGAATTTGCCGACTGCTGGCGGAAAGGTGGAGTTGCAGCTGCGCTTGCGAGAGGCGTGTGAATCACGTGGCATCGATTGGGCTGCGCACGAGTTCGGGACGCAGGAGCTAGATTCGTCGGCCAAGGTAGAAGAATCGCCTGCGGGTGCTGCGTCGCTGCAAAGTACGGCTGCAGCGGCTGCGCCACTACAAGCATTGGACATGAGCCAGCTAATGGTTGCAATGAAGAGCATGTTTGAGACTTCCAACCGTGAAATGGCAGCCAAAATGGAAAATGAATATCGCGAAATGTCGGCGCAAATGGCCGCGAAACTGGAGATTTCGACAAAAGTCGAAACTGCGAACCGAGAGATGGCAGAGCGAATAGAAAACAAGCTTCAGGAAAATTCTGCACGCTTGGAACAGAAAGTGGAAGAAATCTCCAACAAGCTCAATGTGAAGGTGGAGCACCTGGGAGCTCAAGTGGAATACTTGGATAAACGAGTCGACGGCCTGGATGATTCTCTGAACAGACGAGTTGACGACCTGGATGATTCCTTGAACAAACGAGTCGACAGGCTGGAGGATTCGGTGAACAGAAAAGTCGACGAGCGGCTTAGAGAGGTACAGCCACGAGAATGTTTGCCGCCGGTTCCGGAAAGTTTTGCCACCCGAACAGAAGTGCCTACTTATGATGGTGCTACGCCGTTCGATACATTTAAACTGCAATTCGACTTGGCTGCTTTGGAAAATCAGTGGACCGATATCAGGAAAGGTCGCAGATTGGCTCTGGCGCTAAAAGGTCCTGCGGCTGAGGTAATTAAATCGGTTCCAGAATGTTCGAGAAGTGATTACGAGGCTGTCATGAGAGCGTTAGTAGCGAAGTACAGCAACGAGCACAACAGAACGCTGTACTACTGTGAGCTGAAGAACCGCAGGCAAAGAGCCAGCGAGGCGCTGCAGACATATGCAGCAGACATTGAGCGGCTCGTACAGTTGTGCTACCCGAAATTCGGCGCTGATGATCTCGAGAGGATGAAGATTGAGTCGTTTATTGAAGGTCTTCATGACCCGGAGACACGTCGCAGTGCGTTGATGATGGGCAAGCCGACATTTAAGGAGACGGTGACCAGCGCAATGACATATGAGGCGACAAGGATTGGAGGCACTCGGTATGTACCTGCAAGGATACGTCAAATCCAGCCCGACAGCGACATTCCGATCCAGGCCATAAGCTCTGAGACACAGGGCAGACCACGGTTGGTTTCCTCTAAAATTGTTTGCTGGACATGCGGCAAGCAGGGTCACATAGCACGGGACTGCCGTCAATGAGAGAGGCGTTCCCGTTCTCGATCGCAATCGCCTGAAGCTGATCCCCACAACCTGCTGCCCCACCGTCCTTGTCTCGCAGTTGAAACGACAACCCAGCAGCTTGACGATTGAAGGAAAGATAGATGGAAAGTTGTTCGTATTGACACTGGATACTGGAGCGTCATATTCGATCATAAAAAGGAAGCTTCTGAAGAACTGGGAACCACTGCATGGCATACAGCTGAGGACTGCGACTGGCGAGCGTGCGCCGGTAAGAGGGAAAGTAACAAAAACAATTGCTATCGGCACCAGCAGCCTGGAACATGAGTTCATCGTCGCGGATATAATGGACGACGTGATTATCGGCGTGGATTTCATAGCCGTATGAGCGAAGCGTGGCGGCAAGGAAAGTTGTCTCGTGTCAACACCAGAAGATACCAGCGGATTCCGAGGCGATTGTGTGGGCAAAGATGGACGAGGACGATGGGACAAGTCGGCTGTGGGTTGTAGAAGCGCCAAAACAAGGTTACGACAACATAATTATCGGACGTACATTAGTGGAACCCAAAAATGGCAAGATACCAGTCAGGATGCTCAACCCATTGAACACACCCAGATATGTCGGAAAAGATGCGGTCATTGGCGAGTGTAGAGAGGCTGAAGCAGTTGTCAATTGCGAAAGCAGTCCACCCGGAGGAAGTAAGAAAAGCGGTTCTAACATGGACGCCATACCGCAGGAGAACCAGTGGAGTAGCGAATTGACAGTCGAGCAGAAACAGAAGGCGCGGTCACTCCTACAGCACTATGGGTCAATATTTGCAGCAGAAGCGGCCGGAAGAACAGCCATAGTGAAGCACAACATCGACACCGGAAGTGCGAAACCGATCCGCCAACCGCCAAGACGAGTTCCTCTGGCCAAGAGGGAAGAGGTAGCAACTTTAATCGAAAACATGGCTAAAGAAAAGGTCATAGAGCCCTCGTCAGGCCCTTGGTGTTCGCCAGTCGTGCTAGTCAAGAAAAAGGATGGCAGTACCCGGTTGTGTGTGGACTATCGGAAGCTCAATGACGTAACCAAAAAGGACAGTTATCAATTACCTCGATTCGATGACACCCTGGACACACGGTCAGGCACACAGTGGTTTGCCACGCTCGACTTACGCAGCGGCTATTGGCAGGTGGAGCTTGCAGACAAGGACAAGGAGAAACGGCTTTCAGTGTTGGCGATGGTTTGTGGCAGTTCACCGTCATGCCGTTTGAACTCTGCAACGCACCAGCGACATTCGGGCGGCTAATGGAACGTGTGCTAAAAGGGTTACATTGGCGGACGTGTCTGGTCTACCTAGACGACATAATCGTGATGGGTAAAAGCTTTGACGACCACCTGGGAAAGCTGAAGGAGGTATTCGAGCGAATACAAAAAGCCGGGCTTAAACTCAACCCAAAGAAGTGCTCGCTGTTTCAAAAGGAGGTCAAGTATTTGGGTCACACGGTTTCCGCCCGCGGAGTACATACGGATGAAGTCAAAATCACGGCGGTGAAGGAGTGGCCCCGACCACGCAATCTACACAAACTCCGCAGTTTCCTGGGCCTGTGCACATACTACCGAAGATTCGTTCCTGGATTTGCGAACATAGCTGCACAAACTGACGAAAAAAAATCAAGCCTTCGCGTGGGGCGAAGAGCAGGAGCAGGCTTTTGCACGACTGAAGGAAAAACTGTGCACTGCTCCAATTCTGGCCTTCCCCGTGCCTGGAGATATGTTTGTGCTGGATACAGATGCAAGTGGGCATAGTATTGGCGGTGTGCTATTACAGATAATAAATGGTCAGGAACAAGTGATAGCATACTACAACAAAATTTTGTCGAAACCTGAACGCAACTACTGTGTGACACGAAGAGAGCTGCTGGCAGTATTGGAATGCGTGAAACACTTCCCCAAATACCTGTATGGGCAAAAGTTTCGCCTGCGCACAGATCATGCTGCATTGAAATGGCTCCTGAGCTTTAGAGATCCACGATAGAGCATCGCAAGGGTAGCAGTCATGGAAATGCCGATGCCTTGTCACGCCGTCCGTGTAAACCCGAATGCAGGCGTTGTTCGTGAGCCGAAGGCAAAGAGCAGATAGTGGACGTACGATTGGTCAGCGTTATGCCAGAGGAAGAGTGGTCTGCGGAGAGGATACAAAAGGACCAGCGCAAGGATACGGATCTTGCTAAAATCGTCGAAGGCAAAGAGCAAGGCGCACGTTCGGACTGGCAGGGGATGGCCGGTGAGAGCCCGATCGCGAAGGCTTACTGGGCACAGTGGCAAAGTCTGCGGCTGTCTGATGGCTGCCTATACCGCGAGTGGGAGAGTGAGGATGGCCGGACCAGCAATTCCCTAATTGTAGTCCCGAAATGCAGGATCAACGAGGTGATCGAAGCATTCCATAACGACTCCAGCGGAGTGCACCTAGGCATCACAAAACTGTCGCCAAAATTAAAAGACGATTCTACTGGGTAGGATGCCAGGAGCCTGTCGCCGATTGGATTAAGAGCTGTGATCGATGTTCGGCTGCGAAAGGGCCGACAAGAAGATCTCGGGGCCGCATGCAGCAGTACAATGTGGGAGCGCCCTTCGAGCGAATTGCCATGGACGTCGCCGGCCCATTCCCACTTAGCACTCAAGGCAACAAATATGTGCTGGTGATAATGGACTATTTTAGCAAATGGCCCGAAGTGTATCCTATCCCCAACCAGGAGGCAACCACGGTCACGGAAATGCTGGTAAACAACTGGGTGGCCAGATTTGGAGCTCCGCTGGAGTTGCACTCGGATCAAGGCCGGAATTTCGAGTCTGTGGTATTCAAGGAAGTGTGTGAGCTGCTGGGAATAAGGAAAACTCGCACCTGTCCTTTGCATCCCCAGTCCGACGGCATGGTGGAACGATTCAATCGGACGCTGGAAGAATATCTGCGGAAAGTGGTAGGCAGGAATCAAAAGGATTGGGACACGCATATCCCACTGTTCCTGATGGCGTATAGGTCAGCCCCGCACGATACGACATCACTCACTCCAGCCCGAGCAGTGTTCGGCACGGAGCTGAGGTTGCCTGCTGACTTGAAGTTCGGAGTGGTCAGCACGACGGAAGGCGCTAGGACTGATTACGCAGGCAATAAGCGGTCGGAGCTGGAAGAAATCCACCAGTTTATAAGGGACCGTATCCAACTGGTCAGCGATAAGATGAAAGCCAGATATGATCTACGGGCTAACACAGCGGGGTTCCAAGAAGGCGATCTGGTAATACTTTACAACCCGCAGCGTAGGAAAGGTTTGTCTCCAAAACTTCAAACGTCATGGGAAGGACCGTACAAGGTCGTGACCAGGATTAATGACGTGGTGTACAGGGTTCAACGCTGCGGCAACAGAAACGCCAGGTTGAAAGTAGTCCATTTGGAGCGCCTGGCGTCTTACTCCGGCGGAGCCTCGGCACTTGTTCGGGACGAACAAGTCTAAGTGGTGGGCAGTGTAACGATGAGGCACTGTGTGCTGCTTTTCCAAGCATACTTTTAGGCATGCACTTTGGAGTACGGCAAACTTGCTGTGCTAGAACAATCGAGATAGAGAGTACAACTAGAATGTGCAAGAAACATCGGCGCGATAAGAAAACAAGTATAAAAAGCAGCAGTGTACAGCGCAGAGGGTCGAGTCTTAGTTGAATAAGCAAAGTAGTAACAAGTGTAGATACAAGCAAAGTGTAAATCTGTAAATAAATTGATTGTTGGTTTTTGACTGCGTTTGCGCTGAATAATTGAGTGGTTTTATTTTTCAAGCACAATTCAAAACGAACTTAGAGAAGTCATTTTCGTAACAATATGCACGAAATATGCAGACATATGCACTCCATCCAGGTCGAACCGCTGAAGCTACAAACATGAAATTTGCAGTATGGGTACATCTTGAAAAATGAACCTTCGTTAAAAATGGATTTTTTGAAATTCGGGGTCTAAAAGGGCAAAACATGGGTTAAGGTGTTGTATGAAAAAAGTTGATTTAATGAACCTATTGATTTCAAATTTGGTGAAAACACTTCAAATAAAAAATAATTCGACACGTATTTTTCAATTTTTCGAAAATCAAAACTTAACGGGGTCAACCAAGGGTTAAGGTTCGTATACGGAAAGACTACGAAAAAAACATGAACCGATAGGCCTATTGACTTAAAAATTGGTGAAAACATTAGAAATAAAAAATAAACACATATTTCTTTACTTTTGTGAAAATCTAAATTTAACGAGGTAAACCAAGGGTTAAATGTTTGTATGGAGAAACAAAATTGTTTGGCCTGTTTGACTTCAAACTTGGTAAAAGTACTTCAAATGCGAAATAATCAAACACTTGTTTCTCAGTTTTTTAAAATCGAAATCAAGCGACTAAACTAAGGGTTAAATGTTTGTATGGATAAGCATGATTTAATGGGGTTTTTGTCTTCAAACTTAGTTAAAGTGCACTAACTGATAAATAAAACGAAACGTGTTTTTTATTTTTTCGAAAATCGAAATCTGACAGTGGTGTCGTGCGAGTTATGTATACTCTTCCGTATGCCCAACCGGATCTCCATGCCATAGTAAATAAATATGTCCACAGTCAATAAACTCGGCTCAGAACGAACTCGACACTGTGAGTTCAACGTTCAACGAAAAAGTTAACGACCAGGCAGAACCAACATCAGCGTTATGATCGCTGAGTTGCTTATGCTTGGCCAGCAGAAATCCGCCGAGTGAGCCAACGGTCAATGAGTTCGTTTTCTGCCGAGTTATCAAGTTTTGTATGGAAACTATTATTATTGATTGGCACTTGGATGTGCCACAAGAAATTTTGTAAACGCAGTCTGAAGACCGAGCTGAAAGAATAAAGTTAAGTGTAGAAAAATTCTCTGGCTTTTATTTTAAACGTAATTGGCGCAGTCGGGAAACCAATATTAACCCTCTAACGGGAATGACCGTCTACAGACGGTCATTACATTTTGCTCAATTACAGCGCTAAAAAGTAATTTTTGTTTTCAAAATTTTTAAAATTATGTAGCTATGTTCTGCAGCTTTCAGGCTGTGTCCTTAAATCCGGACCAGTGGCGTATTCAGGGGGGGCGGGATTAGGGGGATAGATCCCCCCTTGGTCGGCTATGATTTTCAGACAAGGTTTGGTAAATTGGCTGTATTGAGATAAGAAGTCAGCATGAAGATTTTTCTTTCGGTAATGTTGCTCTACGCAAAATCTTTAGCTTTACTAAACTCAAATCTTAGTCTTCAAGAAAAATTCGGCGCTTGTACTTTTTGTTTTGATTCCAGCTGGGATCAAAAGCGATTATTTTTTCGCTTGACGGTATAGTTAGTGAACAACCAAATGGTCTAAAGTGTCAACTACTTCTTTTGACTTTTTGTAAAACGATATAACTTCAGGTAATTTTTTTCACCAACATATCCTGGTTATGATGAGAAGTGCTCAAAGGGGCATCTTCGGCGAAAACCCAGCAATTGTTTACTTAGTGTGTCCTTTTCATAGGACGAACATAGCAGTTGTCACTAAACCCACTTTTTTCATATATCTCTTATTGGTGTTAACGAGGTTCATTCTTGATTACAACCGTTACGTTCTGGCGAGCGGTTTTGTCACCGACAGAACGAAAAATTGGTCTGGCTGTTGTGTAACTCTACAGATTATCAAGAGATTATGATGAAGTCTCTTTTTCTAACTTGCACAAATTGCTCAGCATTTTAGCTACTCTGCCGGTATCTACAGCAACATCAGAGCGATCATTTTCAACACTGAAACGCCTGAAAACTTATTTTCGGAACAGCATTGGACAGGTACTTAATAAGGGTGTGATATAAAAATAAAACACTTTTTTTAATTTGTTGTTTTTTTTTATTTCAATCAAGGAACGCCTGAATGGTTTATATGGCGTTCAAACTGACGACTTAAACGTGTTTAATGTGCTTAAACAAGTTAAATGAACAAAACCAGTTCGAAAACCTGTTTATTCACATGCAACTGTTGTTTTAAATTAAACGTGTTAAACCATTTAACCCTTGTGTGCGCACCCACTTGAAACCTCATAGTTGAACCCCCATGGTCTGGCCAGACCATGGTGCAAAAAAGAGGATATTCGAGGATAGTGCTAGTTAATATAATTTTTTTATATTTTTGTTAATGAGTTTATATATATCTGAGTATGTATGAGTTTGTATGTGTATGTTTGTGTGTGTAAGCCTGTAAAAAAAAAATAGTAAGTGTGAACACAATAATTTCTCTTGCTTGCTTACTTCTTATTTAGGTAAAAAGGTAAAAATATACTTCATTTATAAAATACATGCCGAATTTCAAGATCCATAAATACATTTTGAAATTAAAAATATACGACAGTAAGGAAAAAAAAATAAAAAAAATTTAAAAACGTAAAATTCGTCGTTTATGGATATGCTTCAACTGCTTGAATGCAGTGGTTGCAACGATATAATGCAGACTAATGACTCAAACACATTGAGATTTTACATTGGACACATACAAATCGTGTTTTAAGATATATCTATTATTATTTCTGGCAATTATGCTTTGAAGTCGAAAAGGTAGCTGATTAATACAGAACACTGGGAATAAATAAGAAAAGGCTATAAATAACAAAAAAGATCTTCTATTGGCCACTTAGTTCCATCTGTCCAAGAAACAAAAACATTCCGTTCAAGCATAATACGAGTATGCTCAACATGTAATTGTTCATGCTGAACTGGTCGGATATCGCCTTCGTCATCGCTATCTCCACGTTGAAATATCATATTTTCCATCAGCATCGAAGCTTCGGTTTGTTCAGGGTCCAAAAGATAATTTGCAGCACCGTTATTATTACCTCCAGCAGCAAACGAATCCTCCATAAACTTTAGAAAGTGCAGATGGTTCATTAAATCATCCCACAGAACTACGTATTCATTCAATGAGCCAATTGCGAGAATTATTTGCCTGTGCAATTTGTATGCTTCCGAGTAAAACTTTAGTGATAAGTATTCAACATTTAAGTTGAGCTTATTCAAACTATTTAATTAATGACTTAGACAGAATAAATAAATAAATAAATATCTTAATTCTGTTGCTCCAAAGCATTGGTTTTCGCTACTGCTTAGACTATTTTTTTAGAGAAATCGTCCTCTCTGATTTAACTCCAGCGTTGAAGTTAAAAAATAATGTACACCTTATCCTCAAAATAGCATTTGCTTCCTTTCTCTGTCACAGAAAACATACAATCCAATTGATAAAAAATTAGACACGACAACAGCACAAATACTTCCTTCGCTTCAGAAATTTAATTGAATTGTCACCAAAAACACGGATATAACCACAAATACAATGGATAAATATTAATTTTAACTATGTTCACACATTCTTTTCCAACAAAAATTATAATTTACTAACCCAAAAGAAAATAAAGGCCAAAGTGAATGAAAATCACTTGGACCACGTAAATTTTGCGCCAACTAACTTATGTCACAATTAACGGAATGGCACGGAAAAAGGGCTCCAAATCAGGTCAGATGGAAAAGTCTAGTTGAAGCCCTATGCTCCGTAGGGGACTGGATAAAGAACAAACGAAAAAAAATATTTATAAACAACTCTGACAATAATTACGTCGAAAATAACAAAAAAAACTGAAAATAACTGGCAAATTTGTATGAAAATACACCATGGTCTGGCCAGACGATGGGGGGTTCAACTAAGGTATAAATACGTTTTGCACGATTCTCGCCTTGTTTTTGTGAAAATTTTGTTCATGTATTGGTTTTTGTGCTTAGAAAGGATCAGTTGAGGATATCATGAAATATGAACCCGATAGCTTTACTACAACCTTACTAAAAGTGGACCCAAAGTTCAATATGGTCTGGCCAGATCTGGGTGCGCACACAAAGGTTAACATGTTTTGAGACGAGTTTAGTGCAGGGTTGTATCCGAAAGCTTTCTATGAAAAAGCTTTTTTACCAATGAAACACAACTATTAATGTATGAAACACATCCCTTAAAATTCAACTGTCATTTCATCAAAACAAAACCAAAGAAAAATTGAAAATTTTAAAAATTTGGAATGAATGAAAAAAATTGTTTTGCTCGCACTACTTTCATTCCATTCATCGCCTTTTTATGGCATCTGAATACAAGGCGTCTAATATTTGGACGAAGGTGAGTATTTTGCCGTGGATTGTGAAATATGCGCCAATATTTCGCTCGAATCATGCTCGCAGCACTTCAGTTCACAAAAATATTTATTTGTTGTTTGTAAATAAACAGCTGTCAAATTGAACCTCATTGAGCAGTCTGGACGGTCGTCTTCAACAAAAAGCTCTTTTTACTTAACCCTTTCGCTATTTTGTTGCCATATGGCAACATGCTACTTTGTGAAAGTCTGCATCCTCTATGGTTGCAAGAATAGATTTTTTTGTTGGTCTTTAGAATAGCTTGAAGTTTTAGGAAAAATACGAAATTAATAAACTGAGTATTAAAGTTTAAAGAAGAGAAGTATACACGTGTTTTTAATAGTATATCTTGACATAGTAGAGGAAGAAGAAGCAGAAAAAATTAGAGAACCTTTTTGATTTGACGTTTTCTTTCAATTTAGATACATTTATTTTTTAATTTTGGCTGAAATAAATGAAAAAATATTCAAATTTTCGTTATGCGTACAAAATTTAATGTTTTCGTAATTATTACAGCCACAACGATGTGGTTGCTCTTATAGAAAAACACTCTAAAATACAGGGTCCAAGTATAAAAATTAAACATTTTTGTATGGAATGTTGGTAATATAACCACATAGAAGTTTAAGACGTAAAATTTAAAATTTTATCTTTCCCCAGTAAAAACCTGTAGCGAAAGGGAAAACCTGTAGTTTAAATGAGTCAGTTTGAACGCCATATTAGCAATGTTGGCAGTACACATGATGAACGGCAGAAAAAGTGATCGATAAAATGTGTACTAAGCAACGAAGGCTTGATTTTATTTTGTAATATACTATTAATTACAAAAATTAGATTTTTATATAATTTCATGTATGTGATTTTGCTTTGAGAAAAAGCAATTAAAACAAATAAACGCAAAGCTTAAGGCGTAAAAAATTGTTGAAAAAAAGCGTAAACCATGTTGAAAAAAGTATAAAAATATGTTGAATAATTCTTCCAATATCCTCCTCCCCTTCATGAAATCCTGGATACGCCACTGATCTGGACTATTATAAATCCTTTGCTCTTTAGAGACATCCAAACATGAAAAATTGATTTTTTTCCTGCGAAAATTATCTTAAAAATTTCCCACTTTTCCGCGATTTTTTAAAATAATTTGAGCTGTTGGATTTAAATAAAAAAATTATTAGCTGATAAGAAATTTAATGTGTTTTTATTATAAAATAACATTTCAACCAAAATAGTAAATTTGCTATGCTTAGTCAACAGAAAACCAATGACCGTCTGTAAACGGTCATTCCGGTTAGCGGGAACTTTTTTTGTGCGGTATGGCATATGTGCACTACTGCGAAAGATTGGATTTATATTGTATACGTTCATTGCGTTTGTATAATAGTGAACCAAATAGAGGTGGCGGTAGAAATGGGCGAATGGGATATCCCTCCTATTTCACCCCTCCCAACGAAAAATAATGTACTGATTTTTTGGTAAAGAGTGTTTTAGTTAAAACCTGGCAGTATTATGAGGAGTTTAGGGAGCAATTATGACCCTCTCCCCCACATCAGTTCCAGGTCTTCGCATTTTTCTCGCTCTCTCATCTCAATATAGCGGCAGAAGAATTTGAAAATGAAATTGATGACTGCTTGAAGCAATTGGCTGATTCAAGTGATGTCTTCATAAGTGAAATAAATACGTCACTTAACATCAGCAATATTAGTGCACAAAACAGTGAACTTGTACGATCGACATATGCTTCTAACGAGACAGCAGCAGCAGTTTCAGCTCCTATAAAGTCATCAAAACTTCTTAAGCCACCAAAGAAGCCTCCATCTAAATTACCGGAAGTCGAAGCCAGTGGTATCCAATATATTACAGGACTGGATAATTTTATTGAGAAATGTGAGTGTTGCATCATCTCCTACGTAATGATTAAAAACTGAATTTGAATCATTACAACCATGATTTTCTAATTGTTTTTCAGCTGTACAAGATATCGACATAAAATCGATATAAAAAAATTTTACACAAATTACTTGGAGGAAAAGAGGGATGCAACGACATGTTAACTAAATCGCATTCCTTGGAAATAACCAGCTACCACGTTCTTTTAAATCTTTGAAAACACCGATCGATTTCTTCAACTATTTCTTGACAGACGACATTATCGATTTGATAGTTGTTGAAACAAATCGAGCAACTATACAGGCGGATGTGAACACTAGTTTCAAGGTGAACAAAGTGCAAATTCGCCAATATATTGGGATTCTGTTCTACATGTCGCTTTATCGGTATCAGACATGGGGGTTTTGCACTAAAATCCACTACCACTACCACTAGAGGTCTGCTGGGAAATTTTCCACTACCACTAAATACATTTTAGTGGTAGTTGAATTTTTTCCACTAATCACTGATCTTTATTTAGTGGTAGTGCAATTTTCTTCCACTAATTTTTTTTTAGTGGTACTTTTTACCACTACCACTAAATAAAATTCAGTGATAGTTGAAAATTCCTCCACTATCACTAATTCTTTTCCACTAATGTTACATCGCTAACGGTTATAACCAAACATTTCAACATTTTCGTTCATTTGCTTTTCCATTGGTTCGTATCGTGATCGACTCTCTCGTAGAAGGAATCTCACTGATGACAATTTTGAACGTCTAGTCTTGATGAAAGCAAATAAGTTGTTTAAATAAAACATATATTTTTGCGCATATCGTTGTTAGTGGTTTATTTAATGGTAATGGATGTCTTTGTTTAGTGCACTATGCTTTTCACTACCACTAAATAAATTTAGTGGTAGCTGAATTTTTTCCACTAATCACTGATCTTTATTTAGTGGTAGTGCAATTTTCTTCCACTAATTTTTTTTTAGTGGTACTTTTTACCACTACCACTAAATAAAATTCAGTGATTAGTGAAAAAAATTCAGCTACCACTAAATTTATTTAGTGGTAGTGAAAAGCATAGTGAACTATGAATTTAGTGCAAAACCCCCATGTCTGATCGGTATCCGCGGCTAGAAAGCTGTTGGAGTAAAAATGCTTTTCAACCAATCAGCAACACAATGAGCAGTAAACAATTTAAAAAAATTAAACAATTTATAAGTTTTGCGAATGAGGAAAATCGAGTACGGAAAGGGCAAACTGGTTATGATCCCCTGTTTAGAATCAGATTCATTTCGGACAAACTAAACGAAAGATTTGATTCCATTCCAAAAACTTCTCGTTTATGCGTGGATGAGCAGATGTGCGCAACGAAGATGAGTCATCACCTGCGTCAATACATGCCAAACAAACCGCACAAATGGGGAATTAAATTCTTCGTGCTTTGCGACTCAATGGGGTTTTCATATCGGTTTGAGATTTATAATGGGGCTGGTGATAATGTGGTGCTTCCTGGCTCAGCCGACCTAGGAGCTGCAGCTAACGTAGTCGTGCGGCTTTCACAAACAATTTCCAACAATATAAATCACATAATTTATTTCGATAATCTATACACGTCGATTCCTCTGTTGGTATATCTCCGTGCGCGCGGTATATATTCATTGGGTACTATTCGATCAAATAGAATACCTCAGTGCAAGTTTTCTTCGGATAAGCAATTGACCAAGGCTGATCGTGGATATTACGAGGAATACACTGGATCAGCATACGGTGTCGAAGTTTCAACCGTTTTGTGGAAGGACACCAAGGTAGTTCGCTTAGCTTCTACTTATGTTGGTATTCAACAATTTGCACAAGCAGCAACATCGTCACAAGCCGGTACAATACCTCGGTATGACCGAAGGAAGAAAGAATATGTAGATGTACAATGCCCAAACATAATTAAGGAATACAACGCCCATATGGGAGGTGTGGATTTGATGGACGGCTTGATTGGCAGATATCATATCCGGTTGAAGACACGTAACTGTTCGCTGCGAATCTTTTATCATTTGTTATATCATATATGATTATGACGACGTGCCATATTACATATATTATATCGACGTGCCAATGAAGGTGAAAAAGAAACATTCAAGTTACCAGATTTCCATGAAGCTGTAGCTGCAAGCCTTTGCAAATACAAGAATGTTTCTGTTGGCAGGCCATCTACATTATCTGCAAAACATACTTTATCTGAAGTCGGAACAAAAGCTAAGATACCGTGTGACGACGAGCGATACGATGGCTATGAACATTATCCAGGAATGACAGATTCAAAGGGTAAAAGGCGCTGCAAATACTGTAAGAAATCAGATACTCAAGTATACTGCTTGAAGTGTAAGCTGAATTTATGCCTCACAGCAGTAAAAAATTGCTTTTTTGATTTTCATAACGACAAATGAAAAGTCACATACACATACGTATATATATATAAATGTAGGATCCGCAACTCGAATGGATTGAAACTCAATTGAACTGAACAATTTAACTGAACACTTTATTTAGTGATAATTTGTACACAGAGCTGCGTAGTGGCAGCACGTCCGTTCGCTTGAAGCTTTTCGTCACGAATCCATGTTCTTATCCTTCTTCTCTTCGTTTGTCCGTTTCTATTCCAAAAGGTCCGTCCGCTTCTTGTCATCTTTATGTCTGTCAGAGTTGTACTCGAAAGGTCTGTCCGCTCCTAATTGTCAGAGTTGTAATCAGAACGTCCGTCCGCTTCTTGTTGTCCTACGTCCGTTTGTCACCCCTACATTCGGCCCTCCTGACGACACATTCGACCCGAATGCTGGACACCATATTTTCATATTCTCCGCAACCGTCGATGTTGCTGTAGGCCCTTCTACCTCTCCGAGTTTTTGTACGTCGTAACGTCCATGGGGTAGTTTCCGAACGACCTTGTATGGTCCAAGATATTTCCTCTTCAACTTCATATTTGTGCCAAATTGGGTACGCTTGATGGCCACCACGTCGTTGACATCATACGAAACTTCCTCTTTCCGATTTTGGTCAAACCCCCGTCGATTGTCCTCTTGAATTTTGCAAATACTTTGCCTTGCCACTTCTCGCTCTTCGTCGCGCTCCGAATTCAAGGATTCGATTGCGTCCTTCTCTAAGATCTCGTTGAACTCTAATGCTTCTGGAAGCCTCATATCACAACCAGTCAATATCCTGAAGGGTGACAATTTCGTGCTCCTGGGTGGCGAATTATTGATGAACTGCTGCACTTTCCCAACGTATTTGTACCAGTGAGCCGGATAATCGTGTGATAACTTCGCTAGCATTGGCACTACAATGCGGTGCATCCGCTCCACCTGTCCATTGCCTCTCGGCACCCCCGTCGTTATGAGTAAATGCTGAAATCGATTGTCTTCACAATACCCCTCGAAAGTATGTGAAGTAAACGCCGATCCTCGGTCCGTAATCATCCTTCTCGGATTCCCAAATGTTACCGCTAGCTTCGTAAGTCGATCTATGACCGCATCAGCTCCCGTATCCTTAGTGGGATATAGCCATACGAATTTGGAGAAACCATCAACCACCACCAAGATGTAGTTGTATTGCTTCCCCGTCGCTGTCATCGGACCTACGTGGTCTATGTGAAATGTTACTAAAGGTCGGTCTTCTTTGTCAATTGGGGATAAATACCCATCCTTCTTACCACTTTTAGAGTTTATTACCAGGCATGCGACACAACTATTCACAACTTTTGCAACTTTTGATTCCAGTTGGGGTATATAAAAGGTTTTCTCGACGCAATCTTTGGTTTTCTTAATGGAAAAGTGACCTTGCCGATGCGCGATTTCGATTATTTCATTTTCCAACTGGGCTGGTACTACAATTAGGTGCTTGGCTGCGTCCTTATGTAGTATGTCGTGTTGCAGGTAAAAGTCTTCATAGTCGGCGACTTCCAAAACCTTCCGAACTGCCTTCGTCCACTCGTCCTTCAGTTGTGCTTCTCTCAACCGATGTCTCAGAGAGTCTTCCATGATCATGCACGAAAGCCGACTGAGAGCATCCACGTGTCTCATCTGTGATCCCCGACGGTGCTCGATTGTGTAGTCATACTTTTGAAGGAACATGGCCCAGCGAGCTACACGTAATGGTACATCCTTTTTCTTCATTGTCATCGCGAATGCGTTGCAATCAGTCACCAGCTTAAATTTTGATCCCAACACATAAACGCGCCACTTCTTGAGTGCTTCGACTATGGCCAACACCTCTAGCTCATAGGAATGATATTTGCTTTCGGCAGGTGAGGTTTTCCGGCTCATAAATTGCACCGGGTGGAAACACTGGTCCACGGAGTCCTTTTGAAGAAGGATAGCTCCATACCCGTGCATCGACGCGTCCGTATGTATTTCCGTTTCCGCCTTAGGGTTAAACAACGCAAGAGTTGGTGCTCGAATAAGTGCTGCTTTAAGATGTTGGAACGCGATCAACTGCTCATCTCCTATTCCGAACTCTGTATCCTTCCTCAAAATATCCGATAAAGGTTTTGCAATGAGCGCGAAATTCTGTATGAACCTGCGAAAGTAAGACATCAGCCCGAGGAATCTCTGTAGTGCTTTCTTGTTTTGCGGCAACGGAAAATTTTGTACCGCTCGCGTTTTGCAATCACTTGGTCGGATGGTTTGGTTTTCAATTACATAACCAAGAAACTCGACCCGTCTTTTCAAAAATTGGCATTTGGACCACTTTATCCGTAGCCCCTTCTTCGCAGCCAGCTGCAGCACCTTCTTTAATTTTTGTAGCCCTTCCTCCTCGTCGCGCGATGGGATGATCAAATCATCCATGTAAGCAACTATCGTCCCGTCTCCGATGTACTCCCTTAACACCGTGTGGATATATCGACAAAACACCGCTGGGGAATTGCATAAGCCAAAAGGTACATACTGGAACTCAAACTGGCCATTATGCGTAACGAACGCGGTATATCTCTTCGAGTCGTCTTCCAGTGGCACATGAAAGAACCCGTTCGCCAAATCCAGTGTCGTAAAGACCTTTGCCCCTTGAAGCCTTTCGAGTGCGTCATCAATCAGAGTCATTGGGAAATTGTCTCGTATAATTTTCAGGTTCAACCTGCGATAATCGCAGCAAAGTCGCTTAGTGCCATCCTTTTTTGATACTAGCACTACTGGCGACGCGTAATTTGACGTACTCGGCCGCACTATGCCCTCATCTTGCCACTGCGCTACTTGTCTATCAATGATCTGCTGCTCTTCATATGACACCCTTCTTGGTCGCTGATACACGGGCATATCGTCGACAAGAACAATTTTCATTTTCACTAATGGACACTCATCTTTCACTGGTTCGTACCGCTCTATCATGGCTCTGACCTCCGCCGACACATCTTTAATGAGATGGGCCAAGTCATAATTCAGCCCTCCACCATCCACGTTGAAACACTGCAACATATCTTCAGATTTACCGCCACTGCTAATTGCTTCCGCGCTTTCCTCGTCCTGCTCTGGGTTAATGCCCTTCTTCCTCAGCCTGATGCCCTCCTCCTGAACTATCATATCAAAATGTTTGAGAATACAATTCCCAACAATTGCATCATAGTAAATGTCCTGTCTTTTGACAATATGGAAGGTCAGACTGCACTCCATTCCGTTTAATTTGACTGAAGTCTCGAAACTCCCCATTGTAGTAATTTTCGATGTCCCAATGCCATATAGATCACGCCGGTCTGAGGACAGCCTATAAGAGTTATCTAGCTTGCCATAAACGTCGCTTCGCATTAGACACAAACTGCACCCAGTGTCGATCAATCCTGAAAACTCGTAACTGCCTAGTTTAACTTTTATGAATTTCAGGCTGGGACTGAGATCATCGTCAATTGAACTAACTTGATTTCGCTCCTGTTTACCCGTCTACGTCACGACACTTATACTCTTTGCGTGGGCAGTATTTTGCAATATGTGAGTCCTCGCCGCAGTTGTAACATTTCCTATCATTAACAGGCGTGTCTGTACAATTGTTTTCCTTTTTAACCTCAACATTTGCCGCTCGCCCCTTGAAATGATCTGGTTTCGGCTTTTGACGTATTTTGTCGTAAATTTTCAGCTGATCTTTTAGCTCTGCCACTGTTTTGGCTTGGTATAACACTGCTTTGTTAACTTTTGCATCGGGAATGCCTTCTATAAAATATTGCAGCAAACTTTCCTCGTCCAAGCCTATCGATTTCCCTAATTCCATCAGTGCGTACAAATATTCACGATGTGATTCGCTCTGCCTTTTCTGTCTATTCTTTAACATCTTGTGCACATCTGCTGTCGATAACTTGGCGCCAAACTCTTTAATGAGAGCTGACTTCAATAAGTTCCAATCCCGAAGACCGGTCTGACTGCGCATAAATAATTTCGCAGCACCGCGTAAAAGTTGTTTGGCGTAAATGAATTTTTGCACCTCATTCCAATTAACTGTCTCGGCATTTTCTTCCAACTGCTCTATCCATTTGTGTATGTCTGCTTCATCGGTTCCATCGAACGTAGCAAGACTTTCTTCGATATCCCTGAACGTAAACTGGACTCTTGTATCCCATCTTGCCTCACGCTGCCCGTTCTGTGCCACATCAACCTCTTCATACACCGATTGCTCTGATTCGTCTTCAGCTGCGTCCTCATCGTCATCAATTAGGCCGAAGCGCAGGAGTAGTCGTTCCCTAAGTTCCTGTTTACGTCCACCTACAGTCAACCCCAACTCCCTCAATTTGTCCTTCAAATCCGTCACTGTCATCCTCAAAATAGTGTTCGCGTCCATGCTATCCCAATATTTTCAAAAATATCTTATATTTAAAAGTTACAAACGTTAAAAACACAAGCGCTACCGTCCGTAGCTCGCCAATACACACGTTTGTGCACCGCCGTCTGCAGTGCCAAACACACCCACGCTACCGTCCGTAGCTCGCCAATACACACGTTTGTGCACCGCCGTCTGCAGCACCAAACACAACAACGCTACCGTCCGTAGCTCGTCTATACACACGTTTGTGCACCGCCGTCTGCAGCACCAAACACAACAACGCTACCGTCCGTAGCTCGTCTATACACACGTTTGTGCGCCGCCATCTGCAGCACCAAACACAACAACGCTACCGTCCGTAGCTCGTCAATACACACGTTTGTGCGCCGCCGTCTGCAGCACCAAACACAACAACGCTACCGTCCGTAGCTCGTCAATACACACGTTTGTGCGCCGCCGTCTGCAGCACCAAACACAACAACGCTACCGTCCGTAGCTCGTCTATACACACGTTTGTGCACCGCCGTCTGCAACACCAAACACAACAACGCTTCAGTTCTCCTTCTCCTACCTTCTTACTGCTTCTGATCGCTGCTTCTCTGCTTTCGCTCGCCTCTGTGTTTTCAACTTCGCCCGCTGCTTCGCTGCTTACTCTCGCTACGTCTGCTGTTACGCTGGCTGCGGCGCCGACTCTAGCCGCGTCTGCTGTTACGCACTTAAAGGTGCTTGCAGCCGACCGCTACTGCGCCTCGCTCCTACGCTGACTGATCGACGCTCGGATGGCGTGACCCAGTTCGTACCGTTATCGTACGGCTTTTATTTGGCACTCGGTTCCTCCTGGCGTGTACAGTTTTTTGGTTTTTCTCGAAAAGTGCACCACTCTGCGTTCACCAATTGTCACTTTTGCTAACAGCTCAAGATGATTTCGGACTTCGTTGAGTTCTTAATGATTTTTGTTTATTACATATGTGTCTCATTTTCACTTCACAAATTTCAATTTCACAATGTTTGAATTCGCAGCACGAGAGGCAGGCAATCCCGGACGAGCCCCCAATTTGTAGGATCCGCAACTCGAATGGATTGAAACTCAATTGAACTGAACGATTTAACTGAACACTTTATTTAGTGATAATTTGTACACAGAGCTGCGTAGTGGCAGCACGTCCGTTCGCTTGAAGCTTTTCGTCACGAATCCATGTTCTTATCCTTCTTCTCTTCGTTTGTCCGTTTCTATTCCAAAAGGTCCGTCCGCTTCTTGTCATCTTTATGTCTGTCAGAGTTGTACTCGAAAGGTCTGTCCGCTCCTAATTGTCAGAGTTGTAATCAGAACGTCCGTCCGCTTCTTGTTGTCCTACGTCCGTTTGTCACCCCTACATAAATATGTAATTTTGTAACTGCAAAATATTTAATTTATTCTATTTGAACTATTTTTTACCATTGGATTACATTTGTTAAGACAAAAAGTGAATAAACTCAATTTCGTTTGCTACTCAGTATATGAGCAACAGTATGACTTTTTTCCCGCTAACGGGAATGACCGTCTGTAGACGGTCATTCTTTTTTGCATCTGGTGGCCAAACCGTTAACGGTATTGTAAAAATAAGTTCAGATTCGTGTTTCTTGTGGTCAAATTAACCAAATTTGATATTTTAATTTATTCTATACCCCGTTTTTCTGTTTGGTGCGTTAGAGGGTTAAGTCTTAAGACTAATATTGTAAATCGCTCTCAAAAAGCATTACGATAATTTGAATATAAACTGTACTTAGTCATAAGACAAGTCAGTACTAATCGGAAAAAATAAATAAATAAATTGTGACTACAATAAAACTGTCCGAAGACAGGTAAAAATAACAATTTATACAAAAAGTGAAGTTCGGAGCAACGAACAACGCAAAACAAGAACCCGTTCGGAAACGTTCATGAAAAAACAAACAAATAAGTTCGACAAAGAAACATTAATATGAACGAGGAAGCAGCCCACCAGATGCAAGCGGCAATTGTCCGCCAGGAGGAAATTATCACCCAACTAAGACAACAACTGCAGCAGCAACAGCAGCAGCAACAGCCGCAGCAACAGCAACTATGGCTGACAAAAAAGGATATAACACCGTGCGACAAAAATCAAAAAATTTCAAAACACACGAAAAAATCGGTATACTCGCGAAACTAGGGGCCAAATGTAGTAAAACTGCGTTTTTAGTTTTTCTCTCTGACGTCAGGATTTTTTTTAAAGGCCTTTGAAATTCCAAGGACATGTTTATTTAAAAAAATTATTTTAAAAATCACAGTCACCGACTATCACTCGCGGTTAACAGGTCGTGTTCTCTGCGCGCTCAGTTGTTATTTATCAAATTTACCGTTTACCCAATTCGCTTTACCCTTCATCACCCGTGTGCATATACTCTGATTGTTAAGATAAAACGATCAATTACAATGGCCCCAGGGCCGCCAGATATAAACCATAACAGGTTTGCACTCCTGTCGGAGCAACCAAGGAAAAAATTTAAAACACACAAATCTGAAACCTTCGACGAATTCCCTCAATTACCCTCAAAGCAACTCCCGAACCCCAAATATATCGTCATTGAAGCCACTGACAGTAACAAACCACTCTCCCATTACTCCTGCTTTGCAGTTGATAAAGCTCTTAAGCAAATAAGTAAAGACATAATAAATACAACCGATTTGAGAAGTGGCAATTTACTCCTGTTGGTGAAAAATAGTGATGTTGCAGAAAAATTTATATCCACAAAAGAACTAAACGGTGTATGCGCTATTAGTGCAAAATATCACCCAAACCTCAACTTCACTAAAGGCACAATTTTCGCTCCGTTTCTCAACTCAGTATCAGAAGAAGAAATAATAGAAAACCTGAGCCAACAAGGCGTCTCAGCGGCCTACAAGTACAACAAAGTCATAAATGGTCAAGCTCAGCCAAGCGGGGTAATCCTACTCTCCTTTAACCGGTACAATCTGCCTGAACAAATCACAATCGCATGGAGAAAAGTCGTTGTTAGGCAATATTTTCCGACTCCGATGAGGTGCAAAAATTGTCAACGCCTTGGCCACACCGCAAAACACTGCAAAAGCCCACCAACATGTGTCACCTGTAATCTGCCCCCGCACTCTCCCGAAAACTGCACTCGCACACAATGTGCTAACTGCGCTGCTGAACACCCAGCAACATCAAAAGACTGTGAAAAGTTTAAACAAGCCAAAGAAATACTAAAAACAAAAACAATACACAAATGTTCTTTGCGCCAAGCAATAAACATTCTTAAACAACAACAACAAACAACCTCCACATCATCATATTCCTCCATCCTACAACAGGAAAAGCCTACAACCACTAACCCTACAACAACTAATATAATCATCAGCAAAACAGAAAATAAAACCTCAACCAATATTCCCACCAACAACATAAACGCAGAAACATTAAACAAAGCGCGTAAAGAAAACTCACACACGTATACTCCAAAAACTGCAGCATTGCCCCAAACAAGCAAAGAGTATAACTGTTCATTTACACCAACTCGCATACTAAATTCCAACACATCACCTGTCACATTCGGCGACACCACCTCAAGCTCCAGTCTCTCTCTTCTCTCCGATGATATTTACAATATTGACGAAAATGACCCAAGAAAAACACTCGCTGGAAGTAATGCGCGTCAGTAACGCAATGACTTGTCTCATCGTTAACTGCACGCTCCCCCACATACGCAAAACTCTCCCCATTTACTTTTTTTTCCGCTCTCTTAATGTTCAACATCATTCAATGGAATATCAATGGCTTTTTTAACAACTACAGCGAAATGGAAATTATTATAAAAGAGCACCACCCACACATTGTCTCTTTACAAGAGACACATCTCAAATACAATTTTATACCAAACATACCGGTCAATTACTGTGGTTATTTTTCGAATCTATCTCACATTAATACAAACAAACAAGGAATTGGCGTACTCGTTAAGAAAAGCATTCCGCACAGACACATACCTATACAATCAAACATTGCCACGATTATTATTGAAATAAAACTCGACTTCAAATTTCACATCATCTCCCTCTACATCCCGCCACAACAGGCAGTCACATCTCATGACATCACATCGATCCTCAATCAATTTAGCACACCTTTAATCATTATTGGAGATTTCAATGCGTGGAGCCCCCTTTGGGGATCTGCACACTCCAACCCAAGAGGGAAAATCTTAGAAGATATAATTTTAAGTAACAATTTAACAGTCCTCAACGATAACAAACCGACACACCTCTCCACCCACCAAACCTTCACCCATATCGATTTGTCGATTTGTTCTGCTTCTATTACTCCGAAATTGGAATGTACAACACTAGGCGACTTGCACGGCAGCGACCATTATCCTCCACTTACAAAACTTACAACCCAAACAAACACTAAATACGTACCCAAACCAAAATTCAAAACTGGTGAAGCCAACTGGGATCAGTTCCAAAAATTCGTCTCCAATTTCGTCGAAAAATCTCCACCTACTAATAATATTAACAAAGAAACGGCCGGCATTACTAAAGCAATTCGACATGCTGCACATTTATCGATACCGCAAACATCCAGACCCTCCATCAAAAGCGGTACACCATGGTGGAACCCCCAGTTAACCACACTTCGGGAAAACAAACAAAACCTTTGGGCTAAATACAAACACACTCGCACGATTAACAACCTAATCGCTTATAAAAAAGACAACGTCCAATTTAGACAAGCATCAAAACAAGCTAAAAGAAAATCATTCGAAAAACTTACGGAGTCTATCACGCCCTTATCCAACCCCAAAAAAATCTGGTCCTATATCAAACGGCTTTCAGGCAGCTTCAAAACCAACCAAATACAGCAAATAGACACACCAACATCCACGTTGTTCCAACCCAAAGATATTGCCAACTACCTGGGCTCAACCTGGTCAATATACTCGTCCAACCAAAACTTTCCAAAAGGTTTCACCACAAACAAAAATTCCACTCTAAATGCTTGCTACCAACCAAACACCTCCCAAAAGGCAGCTAGAATCGAAAGCGAAATTTCGCTACGGGCGCTGTTATGCAGACGGTCAAATGACCGTCGGTCACGATACTTTTTACGCTCTCGTTTTGTTTTTTCTACTCTGTGCCAAAACCCTGTTATGCAGACGTTCATTTGATCGCCCGTCACCAGTACACTAAACAAACGATGAGGGTTGCTGCGAACCATTTTTTCCGTCATTAGATACATATTTTCGCGACAAGTGTGCCATTTTGCTCCGAAAACACATGTGTTGTGAATAATTTCACAACGCAACACTGTTTTGATCGCATGATTTGGCATCGAGTGCCTCATCATTTTTGACCGACGCGGTCAAATTTTACTCTCCTGCTCTCTATCTCAATTTTTCATTTTACATTGAAGCAACAACAACTATCGTGAGCGACGGTCATTTGACCGTCTGCATAACAGCGCCCTACCAGAATATGAAGCAGCTGTTGCATCAACAAAAGGCAAAACGCCCGGAGAAGACAAAATTTCGTACCCCATAATAAAAAATCTTCTGTCAAACCTTAAGAAGAGATTAATAGGCCTTTACAACAAAATATTAAATCAAGGAATATATCCGCAGATATGGAAACAAGCTTTAGTCGTACCAATACCAAAACCCAACAAAGACCTATCTCTCTACTTCCCTGTATGAGCAAAATACTCGACAAAATAGTCGCAAAGCGCATTATGTGGTTCGCACAGAGATACAACTTAATAAGCACAAACCAAGTCGCTTACAAAAGAGGTCAAGGAACGATAAACGCACTTCTCCACCTCGAATACTACATGACGACTGCTCTATCCACAAAAAACCATATTTCAGTACTCAGCTTGGATTTTGAAAAAGCATTTGACAGGGTTGGAGCTCACGTCGTTTTACACCAGCTCTCAAAGTGGAAAGTTGGGAAAAAGATATACAATTACGTAAAAGCTTTTTTAACTAATCGAAAATTCAAAGTAATTGTCAATAACACTAATTCAAATACCTATAATTTGTATAACGGCATCCCACAGGGATCGCCCTTGTCAGTAACACTCTTCATTATAGCATTTAACGAGGTCTCAGAAATATTAAATAAAGTTACTAAAATTGAACACATCATTTACGCGGACGACGTCTTCATATTCAGCAAAAACAAAGATTTAGATGATGTCAAAGAAAAATTTTGCAACGTTCTAGACAAAATCTCACAATGGTCCATGAACTCAGGTGCCAGCATATCATACGAAAAATGTAAAACCCTTCATATATGTAAAAAAATAAACTGTAACTTCAGAAATTTAGTGTACACAAATGTAAACATAGCACATGTAGATACGTTAAAAATTCTAGGCATAATATTCGATAAAAAACTTACCTTTAAGCATCAATGTGAACACGTTAGAAAGAGTACAGCCTCCAGGTTAAACCTAATAAAATACTTTTCTTCAAAACATAGCCACATACATATCTCTGCCCTAATCAATATAACCCGATCCTTAATCCTTGCAAAAATTGACTACGGCCTCGCCATCTATGGTCACTGCGCCAAAACTCACATTAAGAGAATCAGCGCACCTTACCATGCAGCGGTCCGCCGCAGCATTCGAGCTTTTCCAACCTCGCCAACCATATGTATTCTATCTGAAGCCGGACTTCCAACCATCGAAGAGAGGATACAAGAAAATACAATGCGCCTTATACCAAAGCTCCTATACAATAACAACAACACGTTATTCACGATCGCACGCAAAACCACAACACACAAGCGCAGTTTACGTCAGAAGTCAACCGTATCCAGATGTCTCGAATACGCCAAACAAATTGGTCTTTCCAGTTTACCACAAAAACTACCGATAGTAAAAGCACCACCCTGGAAACTTTCACTTGACTCTTACCTACTAGAAATCCGCAAAAACTCTAAACGCACAACACCCGCCGCAACCTACCAACAACTCTTCCTTCATACAAAAGCAAAAATGGCCACGAATCAATGGGAATTCATTTACACAGACGGGTCAAAAACAGCCGAAAGCACCTCATTTGCTGTTGTCGATGACCACGGCAACACCATATCAATCGGGCTCCTACAACCGTTTTGTTCAATTTTCACTGCTGAAGCCACAGCAATCTTAAAAGCAACACAACACGCAGCCGCTACAAAAAAGAAATTCGTAATCTGCACAGACAGCAACTCCGTAGTCGATGCAATTTTAACCGAAACAAACAACTCCTGGTTAGTGAATCTCATACGGGAATGAAACAGCAGATAAACAAGCCAAGAACTCAACGCTGCAACCACTTCATACATTCGAATACGTGGAGAAACACGACATACTTCGATTGGGAATGAACTTCTTAAAAACTACAAGAATTGACGCTTGGAAAAATACCCAACACCGGTACACTACCATCAACCCAACTCGCTTTAAACCGCAATACCCAGCAAAAGCATCCCGCAACTCACTACAAGCTTTCGTGCGACTTCGGATCGGTCACTGTAAATTTTCCCACTTACACCTGCTTACAGGGGAAAACAAACCAAATTGTCATTTCTGCAATGAAACAGCCATAACCACTGACCACATTTTAAACGACTGCAAATATCTCGACACAGCACGCAAAAAATGTTTCCCCAATAATCATCCTTCCCAACTCCTCAAAAACACAGATGATAAAACCATTGAACTATTTATAAACTTCCTTACATCTGCAAATATTTTACACTTAGTTTAATACATTTTCTCTTATAACAAAAAAAGGCAATTTACCAATGAGTCGAAGGCCCTGGCAGCCAGTACTCTTTCTCGTGTAAAATTATAATTGTATTATAATTTTTCTGATTTAAAAAAATAAATAAATATTTTAAAAATCGAGCGCATTGTAGAATAACAATATGGGTATCAAATGAAAGAGAAAAATCCTTACAATCTTAGAAAATTTAATGTTTTGGTGCAAAAGGACGAAGAGGCATTGAAAATGTCCTTTTAAAACTTTATCGTTGAATATCCTTGAAAATTTCCAATAATTTTTTTTTGAAAAAAATATATCTTAAGGACTAATAAGTAAACTACCACATCCTCGAATTTCGTCCTTCTAACTTTATTAGTTTAGGATATAAAAAATTTAATATTTCTCATTATAAAACAAAGATATTGTAACGATAAGACAGTTTGTCGCTGTGCAAAGCAACCCTGTCGCTACGCGCCGTGCTATAATTCGACCTGGCAATGATGGCAACTTCTAGTCCAACCTGGCAATGATGGCAACTTTTAGTCCAATCTGGCAATGATGGTCGCGATCATCATGGAAATCTTTAGTCCACTCCGGAATGTGCGAGAACGATCTGCGCGATGGCCGGACAGGTATAAAAGACAGCCGGGTGCGGCGCAGCGAGTCAGTCTTGGTTTGACTAGTGAAGGTGCCACACGGAATAATTAAGTGCAAAGACAAATTAAGTGTAAAGTGTGAAATTTGTGAAATAAAGTGACTGTTGGTTTTCATTGACTGCGTTTGAGAAATTTAGTGTGTTTTTATTTATATTGCGCAATCCAGAGATACGTACTAGCCCACTAGAATTAGTATTTCGTAACAGTTGGTGTCAGAAGTGGGATTGTGCTACTGAATAAATAAAGAAAAAAAATTAAATAAAATTGCAAAAACGCAGACATGGTTAAACTCGAGCAACTGAAGGTGGACCAGCTGAAAAAGGAGCTGGCTGCCTGGAATTTGCCGACTGCTGGCGGAAAGGTGGAGTTGCAGCTGCGCTTGCGAGAGGCGTGTGAATCGCGAGGCATCGATTGGGCTGCACACGAGTTCGGAACGCAGGAGCAGGAGGCGTCGGCCAAAGTGGAGGAATCGCCTGCGGGTGCTGCGTCGATGCAAAGTACGGCTGCAGCGGCTGCGCCACCACAAGCAATGGACATGAGCCAGCTTATGGTTGCAATGAGAGGCATATTTGAGGAAACTTCTGCGAAACTGGAAATTACCAATCAGGAAATTTCGGCGCGAATGGAAACGGCGACCCATGAAATATCGGCGCAAGTATCAGCAAAACTGGAAAATGCGAATCGGGAGTTGTCCAGCAAGCTTCAGGAAAATTCTGCGCGCTTGGAGCAGAAAGTGGAGGAAATCTCGGACAGGATTAATGGGAAAGTCGAGCACCTGGAGACGCGGGTAGAGCACTTGGATAAACGAGTCGACGACCTGGATGATTCCCTGAACAAACGAGTTGATAGTCTGGAAGACTCGATGAACAGAAAAATGGACGAGCGGCTTAGGGAGGTACAGCCGCGAGAATGGTTGCCGCCGGTTCCGGAAAGTGTTGCCACCCGAGCAGAAGTGCCTACTTATGATGGGACTACGCCGTTCGATACATTCAAGCTGCAATTCGACCTGGCTGCTCTGGAAAATCAGTGGACCGATGTAAGGAAAGGTCGGAGATTAGCGCTGGCGCTTAAAGGTCCTGCGGCTGAGGTAATAAAATCAGTTCCAGAATGTTTAAGAAGTGAGTACGAGACCGTCATAAGGGCGTTGGCAGCGAAGTACAGCGACGAGCACAACAGAACGCTGTACTACTGTGAGCTGAAGAACCGCAGGCAAAGAGCCAACGAGGCGCTGCAGACATATGCAGCAGACATTGAGCGGCTCGCACAGTTGTGCTACCCAAAATTCGGCGCTGAGGATCTCGAGAGGATGAAGATCGAGGCGTTTATTGAAGGTCTTCATGATCCGGAAACACGTCGCAGTGCGTTGATGATGGGCAAGCCGACATTTAAGGAGACGGTGACCAGCGCGATGACATACGAGGCGACATGGATTGGGAGCACTCGGTATGCACCTGCAAGGATACGCCAAATCCAGCCAGACAGCAACATTCCGATCCAGGCCATAAGCTCTGAGACACCGGGCAGGCCACGGGTGGTCTCCACTAAAGTTGTTTGCTGGGTATGTGGCAAGCAGGGTCACATATCACGAGACTGCCGCCAACGAAAGAGGCGTTCCCGTTCTCGATCGCAATCGCCTGAAGCGAGGAATGCTGACAATCGAGGCTCAGCCAACAAGCGCAGGGCTGAGGACGAGGAGCCGTTAAACTAAAAAGGGTCAGCCCAAAGGGGCGTGAGCTGATCCCCACAACCTGCTGCGCCACCGTCCTTGTCTCGCAGTTGAAACGACAACCCAGCAGCTTGACGATTGAGGGAAAGATAGATGGAAAGTTGTTCGTGTTGACACTGGATACTGGAGCGTCATATTCGATCATAAAAAGGAAGCTTCTGAAGAACTGGGAACCACTGCATGGCATACAGCTGAGGACTGCGACTGGCGAGCGTGCGCCGGTAAGAGGGAAAGTAACAAAAACAATTGCTATCGGCACCAGCAGCCTGGAGCATGAGTTCATCGTCGCGGATATAATGGACGAAGTGATTATCGGCGTGGATTTCATGATTAGGCACGGTTTTACGCTGGACCTGAAAGAAAATATGCTGAGGTATGCCAATGTTGAATTCCCCCTGCACACCGGCTATGAGCGAAGCGTGGCGGTAAGGAAAGTTGTCTCGTGTCAACTCCGGAGGATACCAGCGAATTCCGAGGCGGTTGTGTGGGCAAAGGTGGACGAGGACGATGGGACAAGTCGGCTGTGGGTCGTAGAAGCACCGAAACAAGGACACGACAACATCATCATCGGACGTACATTAGTGGAACCTAAGAATGGCAGAATACCAGTCAGAATACTGAACCCCCTGAATGCACCCAGATATGTCGGGAAAGATGAGGTAATTGGCGAGTGTAGGGAAGCCGTAGCAGTGGTCAATTGCGAGAGTAGCCCACCCGGAGGAAATAAGAAGAGCGGTTTTAACATGGACGTCATACCGCAGGAGAATCAGTGGAACAGCGAATTGACGGCCAATCAGAAACAGAAGGCGAGGTCACTCCTGCAGCACTATGGGTCAATATTTGCGGCAGAAGCAGGCGGAAGAACAGCCATAGTGAAGCACAACATCGACACCGGAAGCGCAAAACCGATCCGCCAACCGCCAAGACGAGTTCCTCTGGCCAAGTGGGAGGAGGTCACAAAGTTGATCGAAAACATGCGGAAAGAAAAGGTCATAGAGCCTTCTTCGGGCCCCTGGTGCTCGCCGGTCGTGCTGGTCAAGAAAAAGGATGGCAGTACCCGGTTTTGTGTGGACTATCGGAAACTCAATGATGTGACCAAGAAGGACAGTTATCCACTACCTCGGATCGATGACACCCTGGACACACTGTCAGGCACGCAGTGGTTCTCCACGCTCGACTTACGCAGCGGCTATTGGCAGGTAGAGCTTGCAGACAAAGACAAGGAGAAAACGGCTTTCAGTGTTGGCGATGGTTTGTGGCAGTTCACTGTCATGCCGTTTGGACTCTGCAACGCCCCAGCAACATTCGAGCGGCTAATGGAACGGGTGCTAAAAGGGCTGCATTGGCGGACGTGTCTGGTGTACCTCGACGACATAATCGTGATGGGTAAAAGCTTCGACGACCACCTGGGAAAGCTAAAGGAGGTATTCGAGCGGATACAAAAAGCCGGGCTTAAACTCAACCCAAAGAAGTGCTCGCTGTTCCAAAAAGAGGTCAAGTATCTGGGTCATACGGTTTCCGCCCGCGGAGTACATACGGATGAAGGCAAAATCACGGCGGTGAAGGAGTGGCCCCGGCCACGCAATCTACACGAACTCCGCAGTTTCCTGGGCCTGTGCACATACTACCGCCGATTTGTTCCGGGATTCGCGAACATAGCCAGCAGCTTGCACAAACTGACGAAAAAGAGCCAAGCTTTCGAGTGAAACGAAGAGCAGGAGCAGGCTTTTGCACGTCTGAAGGAAAAACTGTGCACTGCTCCAATTCTGGCCTTCCCCGTGCCTGGAGAGATGTTTGTGCTGGATACGGATGCGAGCGGGCATAGTATTGGCGGCGTGCTATCACAGATAATAGACGGCCAAGAACAAGTGATAGCATACCACAGTAGGATTCTGTCCAAACCGGAACGCAACTACTGTGTGACACGGAGAGAACTGCTGGCGGTATTGGACTGCGTAAAACACTTCCACAAATATCTGTATGGACAAAGGTTTCGCCTGCGCACAGATCATGCGGCATTGAGATGGCTCCTGAACTTTAAGGATCCTGAAGGCCAATTGGCGCGGTGGATCGAGCGACTGCAGAGCTACGACTACACGATAGAGCATCGAAAGGGCAGTAGCCATGGCAATGCCGATGCCTTGTCACGCCGTCCGTGCAAAGTCGAATGCAGGGCGTGCTCGCGAGCCGAAAGCAAAGAACAGATAGTGGATGTCCGGTTGGTGAGCGTTATGCCAGAGGAAGAGTGGTCTGCGGAGAGGCTACAAAAGGACCAGCGTGAGGATGCGGATCTTGCAAAAATCGTCGAAGGCAAAGAGCAAGGCGCACGTCCAGACTGGCAGGAGATGGCCGGTGAAAGCCCGATCGCCAAGGCTTACTGGGCACAGTGGAAAAGTCTGCGGCTGAAGGAAGGATGCCTGTACCGCGAATGGGAGAGCGCGGATGGACGGACCAGCAACTCCCTAATGGTAGTGCCGAAATGCAGAATCAACGAGGTCATCCAGGCATACCATAACGACTCCAGTGGAGGGCACCTAGGCATCACCAAAACCGTCGCCAAAATAAAAAGACGATTCTACTGGGTAGGATGTCAGGAGTCTGTAGCCGAGTGGATTAAGAGCTGCGACCGATGTTCAGCCGCGAAAGGGCCGACAAGAAGGTCTCGAGGCCGCATGCAGCAGTACAACGTGGGAGCGCCCTTCGAACGGATTGCTATGGACGTCGCCGGCCCATTCCCAACTAGCACTCAAGGCAACAAATATGTGCTGGTGGTAATGGATTACTTCAGCAAATGGCCCGAAGTGTACCCTATTCCTAACCAGGAGGCCACTACGATCTCGGAAAAGCTGGTAAACAATTGGGTAGCCAGGTTCGGAGTTCCGTTGGAGTTGCACTCGGATCAAGGCCGGAATTTCGAGTCTGCGGTATTCAAGGAAGTGTGTGAGCTGCTGGGAATAAAGAAAACGCGTACCACTCCTTTGCACCCACAGTCCGACGGCATGGTGGAACGCTTTAACCGGACACTGGAGGAATACCTGCGGAAAGTGGTAGGCAGGAATCAAAAGGATTGGGACACGCATATCCCCCTGTTCCTGATGGCGTATAGGTCAGCCCCGCACGACACGACATCACTCACTCCAGCCCGAGCAGTGTTCGGCACTGAGTTGCGGTTACCCGCCGACTTGAAGTTCGGGGTAGTCAGCACGACGGGAGGCGCTAAGACGGACTACGTGGCCAATAAGCGGGCGGAACTGGAGGATATTCACCAGTTTATAAGGAGCCGCACCAAACTGGTCAGCGATAAGGCGAAAGCCAGATATGATCTACGGGCCAACTCAGCAGGGTTCCAAGAAGGCGATCTGGTAATGCTCTACAACCCGCAGCGGAGGAAAGGTTTGTCTCCGAAACTTCAAGCGTCATGGGAAGGACCTTACGAAGTCGTGACTAGGATAAACGACGTGGTATACAGGATTCAACGTTGCAGCAATAAAGGCGCTAAGCTGAAGGTAGTCCATTTGCAGCGCCTGGCGCCTTATCACAGCGGAACCTCGGCACTTGTTCGGGACGAACAAGTCTAAGTGGTGGGCAGTGTAACGATAAGACAGTTTGTCGCTGTGCAAAGCAACCCTGTCGCTACGCGCCGTGCTATAATTCGACCTGGCAATGATGGCAACTTCTAGTCCAACCTGGCAATGATGGCAACTTTTAGTCCAATCTGGCAATGATGGTCGCGATCATCATGGAAATCTTTAGTCCACTCCGGAATGTGCGAGAACGATCTGCGCGATGGCCGGACAGGTATAAAAGACAGCCGGGTGCGGCGCAGCGAGTCAGTCTTGGTTTGACTAGTGAAGGTGCCACACGGAATAATTAAGTGCAAAGACAAATTAAGTGTAAAGTGTGAAATTTGTGATATAAAGTGACTGTTGGTTTTCATTGACTGCGTTTGAGAAATTTAGTGTGTTTTTATTTATATTGCGCAGTTCAGAGATACGTACTAGCCCACTAGAATTAGTATTTCGTAACAATATATTGCACCGTACGACAAATATACAATTTTTAATAAACTCATGTATAGATCGTAATACTGCTATAACTAGAGGTTAAATGCAATAACTCTGCAATTTTAGAATTGCCTTTGAATTGTCTTTTCACAAGAAATTGAAAACTAAGAAATAGAGCTTTCTTCAATAAAACTCATCCAAGAGTAGGAGGATTATTGCGCGATACTGCATCCCAATGTTATGTTTTACCGTGTCGCAAAAATAGCACGACTACGCGGAGTGTTCAGTGCGACGCTCGAACCCAGGTTCAAGACTCCGTTGCTGCTAACACCGAAAAAAGAAAAACAACAATTTTTCTTTCGGCGGCTGTCCTCTCAGCAGGAAATGGAGAGTAAAATTGCCTATGAAAAAGATCCCAACTCGCCGTTCGGAATCGGCATAAAACTGTAGGTCCCTTCCAACCTTGTAAAAAATTCGCACGCACAACATGGATGGTTGCGGGTAGCTAGGCCTTAGTCGCGATATCGGGCGGGTTTATTACGAAATATTTTTCGTAGCACTTTTTCAACAATTTCGTTATATTTCGCGACTTCTTTATGCTTACGAATAAGCCACAAACTACACAAAATTTAATCCGATTCGGGCACCGCATTTTTGCTTCTTACTCCGTCGATACGATTTTGCTTATCGGCGATAAATTGTCTCGCCTACTCGTGCTTACCTTATTTTAAATATGTTGTTAACGGAATTTAAATATGTTGTTGGTCGCTGTGCCGTGACACCTACCAAAAACATAAACGGCAAAGTAAACGCATACATTTGTCTTAAACAATTTGTTTCAAAATAAATCATTTATAAAATGTATTTCAAATGCATTTTAAATGATTTTTGTTAATTTTTTATTAAATTATGAGCACTAGTCTTCACAGTAAGTACGTATCCTCATGCATTCGTTTTGCTACTCTTGGATGAGTTTTATTGAAGAAAGCTCTATTTCTTAGTTTTCAATGTCTTGTGAAAAGAAATACTTAGGTTCAAAGGAAATTCTAAAATTGCAGAGTTATTGCATTTAACCTCTAGTTATAGCAGTATTACGATTTATACATGAGTTTATTTAAAATTGTATATTTGTCGTACGGTGCAATATATCTTTGTTTCATAATGAGAAATATTAAATTTTGTATATCCTAAACTAATAAAGTTAGAAGGACGAAATTCGAGGATGTGGTAGTGTACTTATTAGTCCTTAAGATATATTTTTTTCAAAAAAAACGATTGGAAATTTTCAAGGATATTCAACGATAAAGTTTTAAAAGGACATTTTCAATACCTCTTCGTCCTTTTGCACCGAAACATTAAATTTTCTAAGATTGTAAGGATTTTTCTCTTTCATTTGATACCCATATTGTTATTCTACAATGCGCTCAATTTTTAAAATAATTTTTTTAAATAAACATGTCCTTGGAATTTCAAAGGCCTTTAAAAAAAATCCTGACGTCAGAGAGAAAAACTAAAAACGCAGTTTTACTACATTTGGCCCCTAGTTTCGCGAGTATATAGATTTTTTCGTGTGTAAAATTTGTTGTCGCACGGTGTAATACAACAGTTCAGGCAACTGAGACCACTGGACGATCAACACGACGTATTGTCATTCATCAACTCGGTCGAGGCGGTGATGGCACTTTGCGCCGATGACGAACAGTTAATGAAGTTCGGCATCGGGATAGTCACGAACGAGAAATTCACAGGGCAAGCCGCAAACTACGTGAAGCAACTGGGAGTGAACCCAACCTGGAACAACGTAAAACAACAATTAAAGGAACAAATGCGACCGAGGACTACATACGAAGACGTCTTCAACAAGTGCAGATATGTCGGAGTAAGCAGTTTAACCCTTTTAGTGCCGGGCGAAAAAGAGGTGCGTATGCGAGAATAACCGGCCGAATTTCACAGTTTTACTAGGGTTTGGAAAAATGCTCATAAAAACCAAACGAGAAACAATATTTACATGATTAACAAAGCAGTATACTAGGCATGAAATAGAGAATGAATAGAATTTTCGAAATCCTGTATTTCGAAATTGTTGGTTTGTCAAAAACAACAATGTTTGACACAAGCGGAAAACAACGGCAATAACAAAAATGAGGCTTTCTAACTGCAACTGAGACGAAATATACTGTTCACAACAACGATCGAGGAGACAATAACTGATCCTACGTCTCGCTGCGGCAATGCAACGTTATTTCGCAAGAGTCTTCAAACAGTTGTTTACATAACACGCTGCCGAAAAGTTCCGATAACATAAACGTCCACAAAGAGTTAAAACAAAACACTATTTTTTTTATTCTCTCGTAATGAAATTAGATCATTTATAACGTATTACAAAATTATTTTGAGATAGAGTTGTCCCGCAATGCGAATAGTAAAGCGCTACAAGGCGCGGGGCGATATATCGGCTCTGGCACTTCTCGCTAGTGCAGCAAGAGCCGATATATCGGCCTCCGGCACTAAAAGGGTTAAGAGATCTTTTTAAAATATTCCAACAAGCGAAACATGAAATAAACCAAATATTCATGTTCGACTAAGCAAGGCCACTAATCTACACACCGGAAAGGGTAGACAAGGACCTTCTAAACATTATGGTAGATAAGATAGATACGCCACATCGACCAGAAGCACAATAAATGACACTTTAACCAAATACACTCAACTAAAGGCACTAAATCACTGGTCGGCAAAGCTTACTCATATGAGCAGTACGCTCAGCACACGCATTCTTACGCTCTTTCAATCAGTCGTTGTTCAGACCAGTGATGTTAACTGTAGGGAATATTCCCTACATGTAGGGAATTTTAGCGAAAATTGTGTGCGTAGGGGAAAAAGGACAGATTTTTTTAAATTCACTAAATGTAGGGAATTTTCAAACAACCCTGGTTACAGGGTAAAAAAAAAATTGTTTTTTTAAGATGTGGCAGCATAACAAAATATGGCTTGGCTTCTTGTTATCGACAGTTTGGCAACACTAGAAAGATAGCATTCGACCCAGTGTTGCCAGATCAGGAGATTTCCTCCTAGATTTAGGGGAATCACGGCCTTTTAGGAGAATTTTTATGAGGAAAAATTGTTTAGGAGAAAGCTTAGGAGATTTATATTTTATGTTAGGGGATTTTTCGGATCCTTAGTGGATTTTTGGGAGATTTTTGGATAACGAAATATGATGTATTGGGAACACTGGCAACAAAATATATTTTGGCAACTACATATTTCAATAGTCAAAGCACTCTATTGTGTTAACAATTTTTTATTTATTTATTTATTTAAGTCTATGAATAAACAATTCTTACAGACTAGTAACAATAAATATTTAGAAAGTTCATTTAAAAGATTCAGCTAAATTCCTTAAAACTAAGCTTTTAGGAAGCGCGCGATCGAGTTCGGGGATAGTATTTAAATTGCATAGAGCTCTAGCAATTGGCGCATTTTTAATGTAATCGAATTTGCAGAACCCAACATTAAAATAACTAAAATGCCTGAGTGTGCGAGACGGTACAGTGAATGAGATCCTTTGCAACAGCTCGGGACAGTCGACAGCTTGTAAGCTTACAAAATGGTCTGATCGTATATCCCACCAAATAGTTCTGACGCTATTTACAAATCACATGTTGACAACATTTTTTCCATTTGTGCCAAGATTGGTGATGAGCTTTGTGTGTTGGGAGACTTCAATCTGAGCAGCATTACTTGGAGCAACATCGGTAACTCTTTTGAGCTTACTCCCTCTAATGTAATTTCTTTCAATGAGATTTATGTACGTCATTGACAGCTTTACAAGCTTTGGCTTGTCACAGATTAATAGATTTTCCAACAAGCTAAATCGAATACTAGACTTGATCTACATTTCAAGCAACATAAATGGTAAGGTGATCGAGTGCGACTGTCCTTTTTCGCCTGTTTGCTTACATCACGTTCCGTTAATAGTAGAGCTTGAATTCTATGAATTCTTTACAGTTTCGACTATATCACACACTACCTCTTTTAATTACAATCTTTGTGATTTTGATGCGTTGGATAATGTGCTTCGTGAAGTCGATTGGGTAGAGTTACTCTCTAGTTCTGTGGTTGCTGACTGTTATCCCTACTTTACACAAAAAAGTTCATAAACTACCGTGGGTTACTAAGGAATTACAACATCTAAAAAATTTAAGAAACAAATATTATAAAAAGTACAAAGCAACAAGGAGTCTTTTCTACTTTTGCAACTACCAGTCCCATCTTAAGAGTTACAATAAACTCGCCAAGTTGTTGTACAGGAACTATATCCGCAATTACGAAGTCGGTATCAAGAGCAACCCTAAAGCCTTTTGGAGCTTTATTAAGTCAAAAAAATCAATTTCGGATATTCCATCTTCCGTATTCTTTAAGGAGAAATCCGCAAAAACTATGGAAGATGCCGCAAATATTTTCGCTGAATTCTTCAGCTCGAATTTTGTTTCTGATTTGGGAATTGAGGTGACTGACTGTCACTTTTCAGACTCACCCATTTCGTTTGGCTCATTGACCCTAACTGCCGAAGATATTGAAACGGGCATCGCCAATCTTAGTTTCTCGACTCACACGGATGCAGATGGCCTTTCTGCTGTGTTACTGAAGAAATGTTCCTCTCTTATAAACCCGCTATTAATAATATTTAACAAATCTCTATCGTCTGGAGTTTTTATTGACGATTGGAAGAAAGCGTCGATAACTCCTATCTTCAAGAGTGGTAACAAGAACGATGTCTCAAACTATCGGCCAATTTCGAAACTGACCTCAGTTTCTAAGCTTTTCGAATGCATAGTCAAAGAAAAGTTAAGTTTTTGCGTCAAGAGCATAATCTCTCCACTCCAGCATGGTTTCGTCAAAGGCAGATCGACTATGTACATCTAATCTTACAGTATTCACAGAAGATTGCCTCTCCGCCTTACAGGATGGCAACCAAGTAGACACAGTCTGTACGGACTTCGCTAAAGCGTTTGACAGAGTATCTCACGGAATTTTGATCTCGAAATTAACCCGCATGGGCTTTCATTCAAAATTTCTCGAATGGTTGAAATCATACCTATCCAATAGGCATTGTTCCGTCGTTCTTGACAACATCTCGTCACGGCCCTTTGTTGCCACTTCTGGCGTCCCCCAGGGGAGCATTCTTGGTCCTTTGTTGTTTGTATTATTTATTAACGACATTGGATCTTGTTTTTCGTCTGCCAAATTCCTGCTATATGCTGACGATCTTAAAATTTATGCTGTTATTCATAATGTGTTGGACTCTGTTGCCTTACAATCGGACCTCGGCAATGTTCAGTCTTGGTGCAATGATAATCACCTCTTCTTAAATGTTAGCAAATGCTTTCATGTAACTTTTACTAGGAAAAGGAATCCCCTACAACTGTCGTATTCGATCTCTGGCTCCGTGCTACAATCGGTTAATGAAATTAAAGACCTAGGTGTTTTCTTCGATACCAAACTAAGTTTTGCAACTCATATCAGTTGTATTGTTTCTAAATCTTATGCCATGTGGGGTTTCGTTCGACGGAATAGTACTGCCTTCTCGGATCCGTATACAATCAAATTACTTTACACAACCTTTGTCATGCGTGGTGGCAGGCATGGTCCCCATTGACCTGCTGGCGGAAGAGGCGTTTTTGAAGTACGCGGAGCGTGGCAAACCTCCAGAATGCTTTGACTACGAGAAGCAAACACTGGAGAACTGGCAAGGACGCTGGAACTGTTCCAGTAAGGGGCGATGAACTCGCGCTCTTATAGCCGATCTGCAGCAGTGGACAAGCAGGACACATGGGCTGGTAAATCACCACCTAACGCAAGTCCTCACAGGGCACGGTTGTTTCAAGGCCTACCTGTATCGTTGTGGGTTTGAAGACGACCCGTACTGCGGCGTATGCAACGGAAAAGTCGAAGACGCGGAGCACGTCGTGTTCGAGTGTACTAGATACAACGGACAACGACGCCGTTTGACCACACAGCTGGGATGTGTGCCCACAGTGCAGACGCTTATTAGCGAAATGCTTAAATCGGCCTCAAATTGGAGTGCAGCGGATGAGTATGCAGCGAGTATCATGGCGACGCAACGACAAGTCGAGAGAGAGAGGCGCGCGCAGACGCGGGTTAGGACGGAGCCAGTCTAGGCAGGAGTCCCCCCTGTGTTGTAATGCCGGGAGGCGGGTGCCACAGGGGTCGAACGCGGGGGGTGGTTTTTATGCGGTAAAAATCCGTAATGCTGGTGCTGGAGCATTGGTATCTTACGAAGATTTTCCACCTCCGTCAGAAAACAAAAACAAAAAAAAAAAAAAAACACAACCTTTGTCAGGTCTAGATTGGAATATGCCGCGCTAATATGGAGACAATATCACGCCTCTTTCATAAACCGAATTGAACGCATCCAGAAAGTCTTCATTCGGTTCGCTTTGCGTTCGCTGAACTTCAGTGATCCCATGCCATCCTACAGCCAGCGATTAAGCGATGTGAAACTGGGAGAGCCGGTAGAAATACATGCACAGAATTTCACTAATATTATTGCAAAATTGCAACCTTGGGGCCCACTAGTAGCTTGATCAGGAACGTACTTTTTCCTCCATATAAATTTCTAAAACGGGGTTGCTGTTCTAGTTCATTTCAATTTCCAGTGTTGCTGGTGTGAGTCATTTTTTGTGACCGAAGAAATATTTATTTTTATTTGTATTTTTTTTGGTGCAATTTCGTAATACGTTTGTATAGAACTAACTATAAAAATATATTATTGCCCAAAAGTGTCAAAAAAACCGTTTGGTATTCTTTTTATTGAATTAAATTAAGGTTTTATAAGCTGCATAAAAAAAAACAGTCCTGCGTTCGAACTCTAGCATTTAGCACCAAAAGCATACCTGTTCTGATCTGATCGTCAACCCTGTGTTAGAGATTCGCTAAATCAAGAAATGCGAAATAAAAAGGACGGCAAGTGACATATTCAATGCATTTAGCTTTGTGTTCTTTGGTCTATTTATCAATAATATTTACATAATGAAACCAAAAAAAGTTGATATGTTGTGTATTTGATGCAGAATATTAATGAGAAAATACTTTAAAAAGCAAATAATTGAAAGGAAACTGGCGGAATTTTAGTTTGCACAATAATTCCTAATATCGGGATAAGAGCGGAAACAGTGAAGAGCTGATCACTGCCAGCACACACAGACTGTGTACGTGAATTGCAAAAAACGCACAAAAATCGGCTTACTCTCCCAGTTTCACATCGCTTAATCGCTGCTACAGCTCTCGTTGTCTTCTATTGAAGTTAAAGTCACTACATGCTAGGCGTTCACTTCTTGCATGTTCTTTTGTAGTCAGCCTTATAAGTGGGTCTATTGATTGCCCGGATCTTTTAGCAAGAATAGCCTTTAATGTCCCTAAACGGAGTCTGCGGAGGGTGGATACCTTTCATTTAGATGTCCCCAGGACAAATTATGCAAGAAATGCACCTCTATCTAGGGCCCTTTCGGAATTAAACAATGTTAAAGATTTTGATGTGTCACTTCTGAAAGGTTTGTTGTTAAATAGTTTAAGTAACTTATAGTTTTTAATAATTATTATATCCCATAGTCAGTAAGGACATTTGTTCATTGGCTAAATAAATAAATAAATAAATAAAATGTAAGCTCGTTCTACCTCGTTTTCACTTATTGCTGTCACAATGAAATCGCGCCAAAAATTGCACTTTTTATTTAATTAATTTGTTATATGTTTTGTTTTTGTTAAGTTTTCGTTGTTAAAAAAGGCTGCATTATAAAAAATTATATGTATATATTTTTATTTTTTATGAGAAGTTTAATTCCTTTAAAATGACGGAAATTAAAAAAAAAAATTGGGAGATTTTTTTAACTTTTGGGAGGAAATGCAGTATTTTTTTAAGAATTAGGAGAAAGTCATTTCAGGTGTCTGGCAACACTGATGCGACCGTTAGCGCCATTCGCTCTTGAACCGTCGTCCAGGGCAGACATTTTCTATCTGTTTTTAATCAAGAGCAGCCGAACGACTAATTGCCACTTGAGGAAATATATCTTGGTCCAGAGTGCGATGAACTGCTAGGTACCCTTCCGAGAGCCATGGCAACAAAAATCAGAACGGATTGTCTGCAATTTTATATAACTGCTTTAAAGGAGATACAGCGCAGGTTACCATTAAAAAGTGAAATATTTAAAGAAATGGCTTTTTTTACCCCAGAAGTTGCGTTGGGGGGATAAAAATAGCATTTCATTTAATAACATATGTAATAAAGTGAGTTTGAGTCCTGCAGATATTGTGCAGGAATGGAGAACTTTTGAATTCAATTTTTCTGACAAAGATAAAGAAGATTTATGTAAACTAGATGTGCAAAAATTTTTGAGTCAAATTAGTCAAACTAAGAATTTTAATGATAAAATATTGTTTCCCAATTTGTCAAAGTTGGCCAAATATGTTTTGGCACTACCACATTCCAATGCAGACTCTGAAAGAATATTTTCAATAGTGACAGACGTTCGAACAAAAAAGGAACAAATTAAGCCATGAAAATTTGACTTCAATTTGTATAATTCGCTCTTACTTAGAAGACGAAGATATCACCTGTGTAAATTTTTAATGTAATTTTTGTACTGATTTTTTTTAATGTGATGAAATGGTATCTCAGTGCAAAGCACAATTTTTTATGTTGTTATGTTTCCATGTTTTAAATGGTATCTCAGTACAAAGCACAACTTTGTTTTGTTGTTTTCATGTTCCAAATGAATTAAAAGAAGAATTAATAAATGTTATGGTTTTTACTTTTGCGACTTTTATTCACAAAAAATTAAAAAACTTAATTATTACAAAATACTTGGAAAATAAGTGTAGGGAATTTCGTAGGGAAAAGTGCTGGACAGCGTAGGGAAGGGATTTTTTTAAAGTCGCGTAGGGATTTTCCAAAAAAAGTTAACATCACTGGTTCAGACAGCAACGAAGCAACACGTGTAGTGGCTGCGTTGATATTTGTCTTGTGTACGCTGCAAGAAATTTTATGTATGAAAAAAAAATATATGCTTTTGTTGTTGTAGTTTTTGTGTGTATGCTTTTTTGAATGAATGAGTATAAAAATTACTCTGCGCTCACTAACACCATCTCATTGTCAATTTTGCCGACCCCTGCACTAGATCAGGGGTCGGCAAAATTGACAATGAGATGGTGTTAGTGAGCGCAGAGTAATTTTTCTACACTGTATAAAATTAAACCGAAAAGCGAATAAGAATCCAATCACCAACACAAAAAAGCATACACACAAAAACTACAACAAAAAAAGCATCTATTTTTTTCATACATACAATTTCTTGCAGCGTACACAAGACAAAAATCAACGCAGCCACTATACGTGTTGCTTCGTTGCTGTCTGAACAACGACTGATTGTAAGAGCGTAAGAATGCGTGTGCTGAGCGTACTGCTCATATGAGTAAACTTTGCCGACCAGTGCACTAGATCATAGAAGGGCACGCTGCTACTCGCGAGCACGGTTGCCACAATTGGTAACTTTCTACCAAAATTGGTAACTTTTAAACTGTTTGGTAACTTTATTTTCATTTTGGTAACTTTTGAAATCAAAAATTGATTTGAAGTAATAGACAAGAATATTTGCTTTTTTTAATTATAAATTTATATCACACCTTGTTATATAAATTAAATACGCAGCACTGGCAACAGTGCCTTCAGCCCGGTTCAATGGCAGCATTGTTGGCCACACTTCTACAAAACTATCGATTATTTAATCGAATTGAAATGTAGAAAATTTGAATTCTACCATCTCACATTTAAATTTCAACATTTCAAATTGCAACATTTTATGTTTATAATCGTTTATGTTGTAAAAATAAAATGTTGCGGCAATCCTTTCAAATTTAGTGTTTCTTTTAATCTAGCGGTTTATACATGCATGTACTGCTATTATTTTGACCGTAGGTGTACATGTGATGAGTTTACTTTTAAAGTGAACTATTTTTTGTACCTTTATTATAAAATGCATTGTTTTGTATATATTTTTTTTTTCAATAAAAAAATTTGTAACTTGTGGTAACTTTTGGTAACTTTATATAAAAGATTTTGGTAGAAAAAATTTTTGGCGAGTGGCAACTATGCTCGCGAGTAGCAGCGACGCTTACTCGCGTATACGACAGTGTTGCCGTTTTGGTCCAATTGGACCAAAATTGGTAGCTTCGTTTCATAAATTTAAGCTTTGGTAGGTTGGTTGGTTTGTTGTGAATTTCAAGGCATTTTGGTAGGCAACACACTGCATTAGTAAATTTTCTATTAATTTGTTTATGATTTTAAAATGACTCTGTAGCTTGTGAAAAATTGTACATGCAAAAGTTCAAACATTTCAGCTTTCGATATGCATTTATGTGCCAACCCTGTGTTTGATGAAGGATGTATAAAAGAAAAAAACAAAATGTCAGAAATTGTGCTGAATTTAAGTTCGCGTTGAGCTTTAAACTTATCATATTGTCTTTTTATAACATATACAAATACAGTGGACGTTCAATATAACGAATCTTATGTTGTATTTTGTATGTTGAAATTTTTTTTGTTTTAAACCATCTTTTTAAAGAAATAAGTCTCACATATTCAGTTTTTAACCTTCTGCCTGTCCCTTGGGGTCTATTTGACCCCAGGCGGAATTAAAAAACGGTTCAGCGGTCGTCTACTTGTGTTATTTAGTGTTAATCGCACTTAATAATAATAATTAATTGACTGGCACGACAGCCCGATACCGCGACTAAGGCCTAGCTACCCGCAACCATCCGTGTTGTGTGTGCGAATTTTTACAAGGTTGGAAGGGACCTACAGTTTTATGCCGATTCCGAACGCCGAGTTGGGAGCTTTTTCATAGGCAAATTTACTCTCAGAGGTTTGCCATTTCCTGAAAATCTTTTGTGGTGGAAAATCTTTTGTGGTTTATGTGTAACATTTCTTTATGTTTTGTCAGTAAATTATATAACCGTTTGATTGGGGTCATCCTGACCCCAAAGGATAGCGATCGCAATTTTGAGCAAAGGACAGACAGAAGGTTACACAAATCTTGATTTATTCCAGCGTTTTCAAAATACAAATATGGCTATGTGTGTACAGTGAAAAAGTCTTCGATGAGCGATTGCCTCTTAACCGCAAGTAAACTTTTCTGTATGGCAATTTCTCTTGATTAATTATTGAAATTTTAATTTTTAAAAGAAAAAAGCCGACCGAACGCAAAACAAGTCCTGTGAAAATGATCAGCAATGCATACAAACAGAAAAATGAAAATGTTGTTGTTATTGCAAAGAATGTAAATGCTCAAATAAATACAATTCGAAGAGTGAAAAACAACATAAATATTCGTTATATCGAATAGCAAATTTCACTTTTGTTCGTAATATAGAACCATCAATGGAAAAAATGTGGCCGTACGTTAAATCGAAAATTCGTTAAATGGAAAGTTCGTTATACTGGAGGTCCACTGTAGTTAAAAGAAAAAAATTTTAAGAGCGTTTTTCTCAAAGCTTCAGTTTAAATTCAGCAGATTTTCGAGGCTTTTATTCATTCTGTAAAAAGGAGCTGTGCAAGAAGACGAATCATGGACAGGTATATTAATTTATTTGCTCTATTTTTTTAAGTTGAAAATTCATTACAGTGATCAAAATGCTAAAAAAAATGCTAAATGCCTAAACAATTTATTTTGGTAGGCTGAGATTGATTTTGGACCAATTTTGGTAGGAAAAAAAATTTATTTCGCAGCTTCAGTGTCGTCAGTGATAACGTGATACGAAACTGGGAGGGGAAGCGATTTTTTGACCATTTTTTGCATTTCACATACACAATCTGTGTGAATAGGCCTGTTTGGGAACTTTTCCAGTACAAAAAAATCCAGTAAAAAATATTAATGCAAAAGGCAAATGGTTCATTGCGCTCAATCTGCGATTTTTCCTTTTCAGCTGCAGCAGGATAAGCTTAGCAAGACGGTTGTGGGTCAGCAGACTTGCGAACGCACACTTTCTTTGCTGTTTCCATTTGTCTACAAATTCGTACAAATTATTCGTTCCCAAACAGACCTATTGGCTGTTAAGGTTCAACAGTGTGGTCGCGTTGAAGTTAGAACAAAGCGCAAAGTTGCAATTTAGAGGCAGCTTGTCTTTCGTATTATTTTAGAAAAAGGCGTATTAATACGATGCATGTTATTATTTTCATAATTGTCAACTATTTCAATAAAAAATGCATACATTTTCTAAACTTTCATTTCATTTATTAGGAATATTAATAACATTAGGTGCAGTAAGAACTAAGTCTTTTAATTACACTTCAATCTGAATTAAATTTCTCCAATTAAACTTAAAACTATCAATAACAAAATTAAATTAAATAATAAACTTAGAACTATCAATTAAAAATTAAATATAATAATAACAAAGTAGCTAAATGCATATAACATAATATTATAGATAATAGAAAATAGAATCTAGAATATAATATTTATATATAGTAAAAAAGGAGGAAAAGTAGAGGTTAAATGGGAATAAAGAAGAAGAAGGCGCGCCTTGCAATCATCATACATAGCATACTTAAGCACTCTGCAATCAGAGTGCTCTAAAATACTCATAAAGTTTAGTCCTATAGTTGCCTCTGCTTAGCCCAGCCCTTGTAATTTCAGGAACTGAGTTCCAGACTCTGACGGCGTTGACGAAAAAAAGTCGAGATGTTGCTAAAAAATTGTACACCGGGACAATTAAATTGTGATGTCTCCGGGACTTAGAAGCTACGAGCTTTTTGTATAAATAAAGAGGAGTCTTCCATTCTAAAAGTTTGTAGACAAAGATACAATTTTTGGCGAATAGGTAATTGTCTATACTACACCCAAGTACTTTATCCTGCCAGGGAGAAATATGCTCATATCTTTTAAGCCCGTATACATATCGTGTAGCATTATTAAAGGCTACATTAATTTTATGTAGTGATTTAGAGTCAAGCTTACTGTACACCACTTCAGAGTAGGCAATAAGGGGCACAATTAGTTGTATAACTAATTTGCGTCTGGTTTCCAAGGGTGTGGATCGAGCTGAAAATCTCAATTTACGCAGCGTAGCATATACCTTCCTCACGACCCCATTAATATGGTCACAGCAACTTAAGTTTGAGTTGACAATAAATCCTAAGTTCTTAATTTTGTCCGTAAAAGTAAGCACACTTGAGCCTAAATACAACTTAGGGATGTTGTCAACGTGTATTGCACTGTGACAAATCGGTAAGACGTAGGACTTAGACGCATTCAAACACAAGTGATTGGCAGCTGCCCACACAGAAATTGCAGACAAATCACTGTTCATTTTGAAACATAAATCCTCAACGAGACCAATACGACTAGACAGATACATTTGTATATCATCTGCATAAGCATGGACATTTACATACTGGCACACTGAAAATACATCATTAACAAAAAGACTAAACAGAAGTGGACCAAGGACAGATCCTTGAGGAACACCAGAACATACCAGTCGGGACTGAGACATTGAATTGTTGGACATAACTTTTTGCGTCCGTCCCTCAAGATAGCTTGCTATAAGCTTCGCCGAGCTATCACTGAAACCAAAGAAGCGTACTAGTTTTGCACATAAGAGGTTATGGTCTACCGAGTCAAAAGCTTTAGAAAAATCAAGCATGCAAAGAATTGTTAAGTCATCATTGTCAAACTTAATTCTAATGTCGTCAAGTATCTTTACCATGGCAGTGGAGCAGCTGTGTCTAGGTCGAAAGCCAGATTGTAGAGGGGAGAGAAGGTTGTGCTTTTGCAAGAATGCAGATATTTGCATCGCCATCAAATTCTCGCACACCTTAGAGAATGCTGGCAGTATACTAATGGGCCTGTAGCAGGGGCGTAGCCAGAACTTGGTCATGGGGGGGGTTTTAAAAAATGTTTTTGCCAGTTTAGTATTACATGTTTTTTAAAGTAAAGTGCACTTTCCAAATAGGGCATTTTGTTGTGGCTTATGTGACTTAATGTATTAAAAACTAAATTTTTCCCCTGATTTTTAGTAAAAATTTCATGAAATTTGGTGGACTGAAAGCGAAGTTATTGCATCTGAAGTGGAAGTATGTTTGTGTCATCGTACAAAAATGTGAATCGAACAAAGATCCAATATTAACTATTGTTTTAAAAATGTTTAAACTTTAACCGAAGCATTTAAATTGATGGACCAAGTTTATGGTGATTTTTGTTTATACCGTGGTGGAGTTCATAAGTGGTAAAAGCGATTTAAAAACGATTGTGAGAACATAAATGATGACCAAAGTGTTAGCCAACTGAATCTGCGATCACCGTAGATCAAAACTGGGCGGTAATTCATAAAAGATAAGCCAAAATCTTCATTGAAATTCTTGAAATTGGATTTAATCTTCGCTTTACTTATACCCACCCGGGTGATCTTTTTAATATTCATGTTTAATATCTGCACAAATTTTAAGGTAATTTTCAATAACATGAAAAAATATTTTTTTGAAATTTTGTTCATGTTTAAACTTGAATTTTGTCATTTTTTATACAAATGTACCTGGGTGATCCCAGGCGCTTTCGCTACCATTTTGATTAAAACTCACGATACATTTTTTTTTGCGTACCTCATTATGTGTTCAATAAACCCTCTGGAAAGAAATCTTCTAATATTTTCCATAGTCTCAAAATAAGTCATTAAAGTTAGGTTTTTTTCGAAATACGAACTATCGCCAGAGGAAGATACTAAATACTGAAGTATGAAAAAAATGTATAAATTATTATATATTTATTGTGAGTTTTACTCAAAATAGCGGCGGAAGTGCCTGGGATCATCTTTAGTAAGGCGAAGGTTAAGCATCTCAATAGCATAAATTTATTGCATTTTAACTGAACATTTGGCTATCGAAGGATGCCATCCCATCTATTGACACTTGTTTTGACTGTTTTTTTGTTTACTAAAAGTAGAATTTCAACCATCAACCACTCCTCGTTTTCACATGATGTGGCACCGTTCGAATTTCACCTTTTCAAAGAATGCATTTGCCGATGAAAAAAAGCGTTTTGAGAACGTAGAAACCATCCAAAAGGCTTGTACCGACATCCTGAAGGACATTCCGGTCGACAAACTAAACTACTCTTTAGACATGTTTTTAGAACATGCAAATCGCTGCATTAAGCCTAACGTGACTATTAAAAAAACAAATTAGTTTCGGTAAAAAAAGGGTTTTGTTAATATTCTTTTAAATATTTAAAGATGAAAAGACCTTTTTGCTAATGTGGGAACGTACATACGATGCATAGTGATTGAAAATGTTGACAAATTATAGGCTATGGGGGGGGTTCTGACACCCTAAACCCCCCCCTTGGCTACGCCCCTGGCCTGTAGTCACCAGGACAGGAGGCATTTGACTTTTTAGCAACCGGCAGGACAACCGCTTTTTTCCACGCAGACGGGAAGCTAGAACTTGCAAAGCAATGATTTATTATGTGGGTAAGTGGACCAATTATAAACTGTACAATAGGCTTAACAAATTTTAAGGAGATTCCATCCTCACCCACCGCGTTTGATTTAATATCCATTATAGATTTCAACACATCAGCCTCACAAACAGTCACGAATTGGAATTTCCCTATAACACGATCACAGGACGGCAAATGTTGTGGCAAAACAGTAGAACTTGCTTTATTACTAACACTAATGAAGAAATCATTTAACACATTAGGATCCAACTCACACCCAGAGTTTTCCTTGCCATGAACCTTTAGATTCTTTAGATTTCGCCACAGTTTTCTAGATGGAAGAGAAGGGTCCAGCTTGGAATTGAAGTACCAACGCTTAGCTTGTCTAATGATAGTCGTTGCAGTGTTGCGGGCAGCTTTATAGTCAGACCATAAGACATCAGACCTAGTCTTTCGCCACTTGTGGCATGCTGCATTCAGCATAGCTTTAACTAAATATTAGCGACGCGCAAAATTATCGCACAAAAGGGAATGCAGAAGATGATTCTCAACAAAAAAAAAACAAACTGTATTACAACTCTCGGACTCGCCAGCCCATAGCTGCAGTCAATGCTATGCAAACCTCCCTTCTTTTTCCGTTTCAATATTTTACAACAACAATTAAAGGTAAGTATGGTCACAGAACAAACAATATAGCGTGAGAGCGTAGAATGAGAAGCTGTGAGAGCGCAAAATCAAATGTTCGGAGAGCAAACAGATGAAAGTATTGATCGCATGCCGGTGTACAAAACAGTAACGCACCATCTATGTGGTTGTTGTTGTTGGCCAACAAAGCGACGTGGCGCATGCATGTTGATGGAGGAAACGCGTACAGGGGAAAGGCGACAGCCTGTGGTTGTTGTTGTCGCCGGCTAACAACTGAAGTTAGAATAAATTTTTGCTTTGGCTGATTTCTGTAAGGAGCTCAGCGACTCACAATACTACGATAAAAAACCGCCAATTGTGGGAATAAGTCAGGGAATAAGTTTGGTCAAAATAACCAGAGTTTATTACGATTTTAGAATTTTAAGTTTTCGGGGTTTAGTTACATTTTTCTTTTCTGAGGCCCATGAACAATGCTTCCTGAGAAGAACTAAGATCATAAAATCCAAAATTGTGTTTTTATGATCAGGACATGTGGAAAACCATTGTGGTGTAGCATTTTGACATTTAACTTTTATTAAATTTTTTATGCCTACAATTTGGGCTGTTTTGCAAAAATGCTGCGCTAAATTTAAATGTGTACTTTGCTTATCTGTAATAGAATTTGCGATGGACTAATAAGATTGCCGAAATCTTTGAGAGAGTTAAAGTTTTTGTGAAATATGAAAAGTTTACTAGGAACTGTTAGTACCTCATCTTCTTTTCTCAATTCACCTGCACATGTTTCACAGTTTATTTTGGGAAGTATTTTGTAAACAACATAACCCAAAAAATATCTTAAAGACGCTAAATCAATGGTAAATTCAGAACAGTTCTGAAAATTATCATTTAATATGAAATTGGCAAGGATGGCTGTATTATTATCCACTTCGAAATCATCGGTTTGACTAGTTTCTTCGTTATGTTCAGGAACTGAGTCGAGATTTAATACGATATTAGAAAGCGTTTCAAACGTAGTATCATTTAATTCTTCACAAAGGCTGTGGGAACTCAATTGCACAATTTTGGCGGCCATTAAGCGTGCTAATATATTGTTACTAAAATCTCACGTTTTCCAAGGTTCGTTTGGATTGTGTTTGAAAATAAAACAACTTCATTTATTCAGCGCAAACGCAGTCAAAAATCAACAATCACTTTATTTACAAATTTACACTTGTTACTACTTTGCACTACTACTATTGCATGTTTCCCCTTTGCTTGCTCAACACAGACTCGACTCTCTGCGCTGCACACTGCTGCTTTTATACTGGTTTTCTTATCGCGCCGAAGTTTCTTGCACATTCTAGTTGTGCTCTCTATCTCGATTGTTCTAGCAAAGTCCATCACCTTTCGCGAACCATCCTCGCCATAACGGAATTATAGCAAGTTTGGCGTACTCCAAAGTGCATGCCTAAAAGTATGCTATGCATTCATGCATAGCACAGCACAAAGTGCTTCATCGCTACACTGCCCACTACTTAGACTTGTTCGTCCCGAACAAGTGCCGAGGCTCCGCCGGAGTAAGACGCCAGGCGCTCCAAATGGACGACTTTCAACCAGGCGTTTCTGTTGCCGCAGCGTTGAACCCTGTACACCACGTCATTAATCCTGGTCACGACCTTGTACGGTCCTTCCCATGACGTTTGAAGTTTTGGAGACAAACCTTTCCTCCGCTGCGGGTTGTAAAGCATTACCAGATCACCTTCTTGGAACCCCGCTGTGTTAGCCCGTAAATAATATCTGGCTTTCATCTTATCGCTGACCAGTTGGATACGATCCCTTATAAACTGGTGGATTTCTTCCAGCTCCGACCGCGTATTGACTGCGTAATCAGTCTTAGCGCCTTCCGTCGTGCTGACCACTCCGAACTTCAAGTCAGCAGGCAACCTCAGCTCCGTGCCGAACACTGCTCGGGCTGGAGTGAGTGATGTCGTATCGTGCGGGGCTGACCTATACGCCATCAAGAACAGCGGAATATGCGTGTCCCAATCCTTTTAATTTCTGCCTACTACTTTCCGCAGATATTCTTCCAGCGTCCGATTGAATCGTTCCACCATGCCGTCGAACTGGGGATGCAAAGGACAGGTGCGAGTTTTCCTTATTCCTAGTAGCTTACACACTTCCTTGAATACCACAGACTCGAAATTCCGGCCTTGATCCGAGTGCAACTCCAGCGGAGCTCCAAATCTGGCCACCAAGTTGTTTACCAGCATTTCCGCGACCGTGGTGGCCTCTTGGTTAGGAATAGGATACACTTCGGGCCATTTACTAAAATAGTCCATTACCACCAGCACATATTTGTTGCCTTGAGTGCTAAGTGGGAATGGGCCGGCGACGTCCATGGTAATTCGCTCGAAGGGCGCTCCCACGTTGTACTGCTGCATGCGGCCCCGAGATCTTCTTGTCGGCCCTTTCGCAGCCGAACATCGTTCACAGCTCTTAATCCAATCGGCTACAGACTCCTGGCGTCCTACCCAGTAGAATCGTCTTTTAATTTTGGCGACAGTTTTTGTGATGCCGCTGGAGTCGTTGTGGTATGCTTCGATCACCTCGTTGATCCTGCATCTCTACACTCGCCAATGACCGCATCTTTTCCGACATATCTGGGTGTGTTCAATGGGTTGAGCATCCTGACTGGTATCTTGCCATTTTTGGGTTCCACTAATGTACGTCCGATAATTATGTTGTCGTATCCTTGTTTTGGCGATTCTACAACCCACAGCCGACTTGTCCCATCGTCCTCGTCCATCTTTGCCCACACAATCGCCTCGGAATCCGCTGGTATCTTCTGGTGTTGACACGAGACAACTTTCCTTGCCGCCACGCTTCGCTCATACGGCTATGAAATCCACGCCGATAATCACGTCGTCCATTATATCCGCGACGATGAACTCATGTTCCAGGCTGCTGGTGCCGATAGCAATTGTTTTTGTTACTTTCCCTCTTACCGGCGCACGCTCGCCAGTCGCAGTCCTCAGCTGTATGCCATGCAGTGGTTCCCAGTTCTTCAGAAGCTTCCTTTTTATGATCGAATATGACGCTCCAGTATCCAGTGTCAACACGAACAACTTTCCATCTATCTTTCCTTCAATCGTCAAGCTGCTGGGTTGTCGTTTCAACTGCGAGACAAGGACGGTGGGGCAGCAGGTTGTGGGGATCAGCTCACGCCCCTTTGGGCTGACCCGTTTTAGTTTAACGACTCGTCGTCCTCAGCACTGCGCTTGTTGGCTGAGCCTCGATTGTCAGTATTCCTTGCTTCAGGCGATTGCGATCGAGAACGGGAATGCCTCTTTCGTTGGCGGTAGTCTCGTGCTATGTGACCCTGCTTGCCGCATGTCCAGCACACAATTTTAGAGGAAACCAACCGTGGTCTGACCTGTGTCTCAGAGCTTATGGCCTGGATCGGAATGTCGCTGTCGGGCTGGATTTGGCGTATCCTTGCAGGTACATACCGAGTGCTCCCGATCCATGTCGCCTCATATGTCATCGCGCTGGTCACCGTCTCCCTAAATGTCGGCTTGCCCATCATCAACGCACTGCGACGAGTCTCCGGATCATTAAGACCTTCAATAAAAGCCTCAATCTTCATCCTCTCGAGATCATCAGCGCCGAAAGACGGGTAGCACAACTGTGCGAGCCGCTCAATGTCTGCTGCATATGTCTGCAGCGCCTCGTTGGCTCTTTGCCTGCGGTTGTTCAGCTCACAGTAGTACAGCGTATGGTTGTGCTCGTCGCTGTACTTCGCTGCCAACGCTCTCATGACAGCCTCGTAATCACTTCGCGAACATTCTGGAACCGATTTAATTACCTCAGCCGCAGGACCTTTTAGCGCCAGAGCTAATCTGCGACCTTTCCTGATATCGGTCCACTGATTTTCCAAAGCAGCCAAGTCGAATTGCAGTTTAAATGTATCGAACGGCGTAGCACCATCATATGGTAAGTAGGCACTTCTGTTCGGGTGGCAAAACTTTCCGGAACCGGCGGCAAACATTCTCGTGGCTGTATCTCTCTAAGCCGTTCGTCGACTTTTCTGTTCACCGAATCCTCCAGCCTGTCGACTCGTTTGTTCAAGGAATCATCCAGGTCGTCAACACGCCTGTTCAGGGAATCATCCAGGCCGTCGACTCGTTTATCCAAGTGTTCCACTTGAGCTCCCAGGTGCTCCACCTTCACATTTAGCTTGTTGGAGATTTCTTCCACTTTCTGCTCCAAACGCGCAGAATTTTCCTTCAGCTTGGTGGACAGCTCGCAATTTGCGCTTTCGAGTTTCGCTGATACTTGCGCCGATATTTCATGGGTCGCCGTTTCCATTCGCGCCGAAATTTCCTGATTGGTAATTTCCAGTTTCGCTGCCATTTGCGCCGAAAGTTTCTGATTCGTGGTTTCCAGTTTCGCTTCCATTTGCGCCGACATTTCGCGATTTTCATTTTGGCTGCCATTTCACGGTTGGAAGTCTCGAACATGCCTTTAAGTGCAACCATTAGCTGGCTCATGTCCAATGCTTGAAGTGGCGCAGCCGCTGCAGCCGTACTTTGCAGCGACGCAGCACCCGCAGGCGATTACTCCACATTGGCCGACGCTTCTTGCGTCCCAAACTCGTGTGCAGCCCAATCGATGCCTCGTGATTCGCACGCCTCTCGCAAGCGCAGCTGCAACTCCACCTTTCCGCCAGCAGTCGGCAAATTCCAGGCAGCCAGCTCCTTCTTCAGCTGGTCCACCTTCAGCAGCTCGAATTTAACCATGTCTGCGTTTTTATACTTTTTTTATTTATTTAATTTCAGTAGCACAATCCCACTTCTGACACCAAATGTTACGAAAATCTCAAGTTTTCCAAGGTTCGTTTGGATTGTGTTTGAAAATAAAACAACTTCATTTATTCAGCGCAAACGCAGTCAAAAATCAACAATCACTTTATTTACAAATTTACACTTGTTACTACTTTACACTACTACTATTGCATGTTTCCCCTTTGCTTGCTCAACACAGACTCGACTCTCTGCGCTGCACACTGCTGCTTTAACACTGGTTTTCTTATCGCGCCGAAGTTTCTTGCACATTCTAGTTGTGCTCTCTATCTCGATTGTTCTAGCAAAGTCCATCACCTTTCGCGAACCATCCTCGCCATAACGGAATTATAGCAAGTTTGGCGTACTCCAAAGTGCATGCCTAAAAGTATGCTATGCATTCATGCATAGCACAGCACAAAGTGCTTCATCGCTACAATATTATTAATATCAGCCACTGATGGATTTATATTATTACCACCTTTTTGTCGTAGTATAAAAAACATATTTTCAAGCTTGTCTCGAAAAAAAAAATTCGGATTTTTTCTTAAAAAGCTCGTCTACTAATAGCAAAACAGCTTTTAGAGTAAGTTTCATCGCATCTAGAAAAAAGACTTTTTTCTTTTTGTCAACAAATGAGATTTCATCCAGGTATTTAAGGAAGAATTTTATATACTCATGTGATAAGCTGTTGAGTTGAATCGCAGATCTGTAAAAATTTTTGGAATATAACGATCCACTATTTAGGCAATCAAATATTTTGTCAATATTTTCTATAAAGCTGTCCGTAGATAAAGCCAATTCTTTAGAGCAACTTTTGAAACCTATAGTTTCAGCAGTTGTCCTAATAGCAGCTTGAACAGTCCTGCTGAAAATTTGGGTTGCCAGTTTTACTTTCATTTTCTCGAAAGAATTTGGAAAAATGTGTTGGCTGGTTAGTTTACGACACATTTTTGTTGTTGATTTAAGTTCCATTTCAAATAGTTCCTGAACTACCCTAAAACTAGCAATTCCATTTGGTGAAGCTAAGTCGCATTTGAGCCAGCCATTTCTCAATGATTTAACAAGGTGCGGGAAATCATATATGCAGAACACTTTTCCATCATTATACATGAAAAAAGGCCTTTCCAAACTTACACCCATATCCGAAAAGCACTTCCTATTGGAAGACCCTTGGTCACAAGTTATAACTTTTACTGTGATGCCAAAACTATTAAGAATTTTTAAATTTTCCAGAATTATATTTTTTAACATATTTGCAGAAAGTCCGTTTTTGTAATTGTAACAAAGTAATTTAGTACCATAAAAACACATAATTGTTTTCCTATTTAGCTTGTCCTTTCAACCCCATTTTCTTCATACCCATCAACCAAATCTAATTTAGGATTATATCGTAATTCCTTTCTAATTGCCATTTCATCCATTAATAGAATCATGTTGTTTTTTTCGCTCTGGGTCAAATCCAAGCACCGTTTTCTTATAACCTCAAAAGCAGAGTTCTTAAAACCTGGCTGCAGGAACTTAACAGGGCCCATCGATTAACAGTAGAGATATGTGGCGAATGTAGATTTAGTTTATTTCTTAAAAATTGATATGTCGACTGCGAGACATAATAAATATTTTTAGCCAAATCTTTTATATCTTCCGTATATTCTTTAGGACGGGAACTAAGAAGAAGCTTACAAAATACGTTTGATTCTTTGCTCACGTTATTATAAGAGTCGATACGTTGGAGCACATCTGACTTTTTTGGTAATTTCTTCTGGTTTTAAATGTTTCTGTATTTTGCCAAAATGTTGTAATACTTCTTCTTGTAAAAATTTACGGATTTAGCATATGATTCGCAATTATTACAATACCCATCTACGGACTCACTTTTTCGTTTCTTTTTAGTTGAACAATCAGGCTCTGAAAACTCATAAGTTTCTTCAACATTTTCCAAATTAAATACAGGAACTGCTCCAGATTTTAAATATTTCTTCCCAATGTCAGAACTTGAGAAGGTTTGATGTATTCTTGGTTTGGTGTATTCTTTAGTTTTAATGCTACATTTTTCTCGCCAAGTTTGGCCCATAGCTGAGTCATAGGGCGGAAATTTAAACATTTTAAGTTTTTCATCATCCCGTCTATATTTTCGGCAACATGTTATGCAGCATTGAAGCCCTGACTTTAGTAAATGTTTACCCACACGGGGTAGTAAATTTTTACTCGGAGCCGGATCCATTTTTCGTATACTAGTAAACTCAATGAATATGCCAAATCAAAGGTAATATAATGACCAGAAAGGATCAACTACGTCAAAATATCTGTAAAAATTTTTAATTTGGATCAACCACGCCAAAAAAATAGCAAAAAATTCAAAATTGGAATCAACCACGTCAAAATTTAGACAAATAATTATACTTGGAACTAGCCTCGTAAATATATCTGTAAAAATTTTAAATTTGGAATCAACCACGTCAAAATTTAGACAAATAATTATACTTGGAACTAGCCTCGTAAATATATCTGTAAAAATTTTTAATTTGGATCAACCACGTCGAAAACAATTGCAAAAAATTCAAAATTGGAATCAACCACGTCAAAATTTAGACAAATAATTATACTTGGAACTAGCCTTGTAAATATATTTGTAAACATTTTTAGTTTGGATCAACCACGTCTAAATATTTGCAAAATTTAATATCAATTAATCTAAGCGCAGCATGAACAAAAAAAACGACCATTCAGCTCGAAGATTCGATTGATAATGACAATAAACAAATTCGCCGGCACGTGCTCGCTCTGCGTTTGCTTTTTTACAAACAAGAACAAGAAGCGGACAGGCAAAATTTGCATAGGAAAAAGTGACTGGCGATCGCTTTGCCAAAACAACCACCATTTCAAAGTGCCTGAGTACAGCCAAGCTGGCTTGCTGCGGAAAACAACAACATTGCATGTTGTTGTCGAAATGAGAATAAAGGCTGCGGCCCATAGAATCCGTTGCGTCAAAGTGTTCAACTGACAACTAATAGTATAAACAGAACCAAATCGTCGGCCGAATTTATTCGCACCGAAAAATGACGCAGCGCGTCAGTCGTCGTGAATAACGCACAGTGAAACATAATGGGTGCGAAATTCGCATCAGCTGTGTACAAAAATTATTCCTACAAACACACGATAGGTCAAGGGGCAACTTCCTCAATTAGCAGCTCCGTCCTGCCCATTTCCTAAAACATACGAAAGGGAAAGACAAAATTGATTATTTGGCACAATTTTTTATTAAAATTTGAAGCACCTTTGCACTTTGCAACCTTAAAGTAGCACAAATCACAAAATTTTTGCAGAATTTTTCGTTTGTTTACATTTTCGATTTTCACCTCTGACAGCTGCACAGCTGATTGGTTCGCACGACGACTGCGACCAAATTAGCATTTGTTCTATCGTCGGACGACTGGTCGTCGGCCGACTATCGCAGTCGTCGTCGTTGTGGGCAATCACATGCACTGCTGTGTGTTTTAATTTTGACAGCGTACGTTCGGTGCGTAAAAATCGGCCGACGACTTGATTCTGTTTATACTATAAGTTGAATGTGTGAAATTGTATGTGGTGTGACCCATACGCAACGGATACGTTGACGTAACGCACAAAGTTGAGCAACTTTCAACTTTTGCCGTACGTTGAATACTTTGACAAATAACGGTTGATTGTTTTCTGTTTCTCCCCAGCGAACAATAAGACAAACGCGTTTGGAAACAAATTGCTTGTAAGCAAATTAGCAAACGTTTTCCAAACTTATAAACCGTAAATGTTTCCCAAACTTATTTTCAATGAATTAATAAACATTTTCCAAACTTACATGCGCAAGTGTTTTCCAAATTTATTCCAAACTTTCCCAATGTTTAATAGGCAAACACATTTGGAAACAATTTGCTTGAAAGCGAGTTGGCAAACATTTTCCAAGCTTACAAATCGCAAACGTTTTCCAAACATTTTGCAAACCTTTACTCGAGTAACGGTAATTTGATCAATTTTGAATAAATTTACATCAAGGCATGCGTTGCGTTTAGAGGCTTAATGGGCCAGTTACTCATGACATAACTTAGTTTTACTTGTCAGCTAGCACGACCTGGCATACCCGAAAGCTGTACAACTAGTTACCCGAGACATAGAACATAAACTTAGAACTTAACCGTAAACTTAGAAATCTGTTTCGTTTTGGTTTCTAAGTTTATGTTTACGGAAAACGCAAAAAATGTTGCCACTCTCTTCGGAATGAATTAAAAAGTAAACAAATGAAAATAATTTGTAAAATATACAAAATGGATTGCAATTTTTATTAGTTTCGTAAATATATTAATAATTTTAGTAGTTGGATGCTCAAACATTTAATAATTGCAAGTAAAAAAATGTCGCGAAAAGTTTGAATTTGATTGTTCACGAGATGGAGAAATCGAAGTGGCAATATTGTTTGTTTTATTTTCCTTTTGTCAAAAAGGAAAATCAGCTGATTTTTAAGTTTATGTTTACGGAAATAAAGTTTTGAGTAATCGCTCAAATTTTCTAAGTTTATGTTTATGGTTAAGTTTATGTTCTGTGTCATGAGAAACTGGCCCATAAAAATTCAAACGAAAATTGTAAGTTCATTGATTTTTCAATGAAATTTCTCATTTGTTGTCGTGCGTTTCCAGTGTGAGGACCTCAGCTCAGTCAGAGTAAGTATACAATAAATTAATAATTTATCTTTGTTTAATTCTTAGCGAAATTAATTAAAGTTGGTTGGAAGCCAGTCAAACTTCGTAACGAACTGTTGGAAGAGGATTTTTACAGACAAAGTGGCTGAACACTTTTCTTGGCAAGGCACCGAAGTCAAGAAAAGCATACAGAATTTCAGCACAGCCGTTGCTATAAGTACGGCAATTTGTAAAATTGTTTAAAACTATTTATTAATAACAGTTTTCCTTTACAGATGCAGCCGGTGCTAAACATATTGATGAGGATGCTTATGTTCGTGGCACCAAGGCATTTTTTCAATTTGCCAAAAATAGGCAATTACAACAGGCAAACAAAAGTCTGAAAAATAAAATTAATTAAAAAATTTAGGAATGTTTTTTAATTGCTACACCGCGAACAATTTGCATTTAGAATAAACTTCCCAGCGAACAATTTGCATTTGGAATAAACTTACTGCAAGCTTACACACGCAAGCATTTTATTTAGAATAAGCTTGCGATATGTTTGAAAAATGTTTGGATCCAATTTTAAGGCAAACGGAATCGACCCTTATTGACAAGCTCATTCCAAATGTGATGCAAGCTTGGTGCAAATTTATTCCAATTTATACTCAGTGAACAATTTGCATTTGGAATAAACTTACTACAAGCTTGCATCACATTAGGAATGAGCTTGTCTAATAAGTTTATTATAAGCTTATAATAAACGTTTACAAAATGTTTGGATTAGGTTTGTCTAAAACGTTTGCATTAAGTTTGTAGAAATAAGTTTTTCAGCAAGGGTCAATTCCGTTTGCATAACAATTGAATCCAAACATTTTTCAAACATTTCGCAAGCTTATTCCAAATAAAATGCTTGCGTGTATAAGCTTGCAGTAAGTTTATTCCAAATGGAAATTGTTCGCTGGGTCTTTTCTGTTTTCTGTCATTTAAATTGTATTCGTTCGAAGCAGAAATTTGATTTGTTTTAAATTTTTGTTTGTTTGTTTAAATGTTTGAAGAAAAGTTAATAGAAGCGGTGCAGCAGCATGTCTGCCTATTTGACAAGGCAAGTCAAGCGTATAGGAATAAGATTTTGAAAGAAAAAGCTTGGCTTTCCGTGGCGGTTGCTGCTGGCGCGACAGGTAAGCGCCATAGATTTATTTCTTTTTTATATTATTGTATTTATAATTAATTTAATTACATATTTACAGTAGAACAATGCCAGAGTCGGTGGAGGTCTCTCCGTGACCGGTTCGTCAAAGAAGCCTCAATAAAGCCAAAGTCGGGAAGTGGACTGGAGTCGCAGAGCTCCAGTTGGAAATTTTTTGAGGCAATGTCCTTTTTACAACGACACGTTGCACCCCGAAGGTAAGGATTTCTTAGTCATAATGTAATTTTTTTTATATACAAGTTGTAATTTTAATTGCAGAACGTTATCAAATCTGCAATGGTCTCCAGATGAGGTAAGCACAGAGATCAGTTTCTCGATGGAAGAGGAATGTGCTTCAACTTCAAGCCGATTTGTCGACGGTGGAAATGGTGGAGAAGTAACTCCCACTAGCGCAAGCAGCACACACAAAGGCAGAAAACGTCAAAGAGAGAAGGATGACGCTAGTAAGCAGTTCACTTTCCTGTGTGGTGCTGTAAGCCAGCTAATTGAAGAAAGGAAGCAGGTTTCTACCAAAAGCCGCAATGAGGAGTTGTTGAAGGTACTGGATGGCTACCTACACAAATATTCTGAGGAGGAGCAAGACAGACTGAAGATACGCATCCTTAATATGGTATGTCAGGGGCGTAGCCAAGGGAGGGGTTTAGGGTGTCAGAACCCCCCCCCCCATAGCCTATAATTTGTCAACATTTTCAATCACTATGCATCGTATGTACGTTCCCACATTAGCAAAAGGTCTTTTCATCTTTAAATATTTAAAAGAATATTAACAAAACCCTTTTTGTACCGAAACTAATTTTTTTTTTTAATAGTCACGTTTAGGCTTAATGCAGCGATTTGCATGTTCTAAAAACATGTCTAAAGAGTAGTTTAGTTCGTCGACCGGAATGTCCTTCAGGATGTCGGTACAAGCCTTTTGGATGGTTTCTACGTTCTCAACACGCTTTTTTTTATCGTCAAATGCATTCTTTGAAAAGGTGAAATTCGCACGGTGCCACATCATGTGAAAACAAAAAAACAGTCAAAACAAGTGTCAATAGATGGGATGGCATCCTTCGATAGCCAAATGTTCAGTTAAAATGCAATAAATTTATGCTATTGAGATGCTTAACCTTCGCCTTACTAAAGATGATCCCAGGCACTTCCGCTGCTATTTTGAGTAAACTCACAATAAATATATAATAATTTATAAATTTGTTTCATACTTCAGTATTTAGTATCTTTCTCTGGCGATAGTTCGTATTTCGAAAAAAACCTAACTTTAATGATTTATTTTGAGACTATGAAAATATTAGAAGATTTCTTTCTAGAGGGTTTATTGAACACATAATGAGGTACGCAAAAAAAATTTATCGTGAGTTTTAATCAAAATGGTAGCGAAAGCGCCTGGGATTACCCAGGTACATTTGTATAAAAAATGACAAAATTCAAGTTTAAACATGAACAAAATTTCAAAAAAACTATGTTTTCTTGTTATTGAAAATTACCTTAAAATTTGTGGAGATATTAAACATGAATATTAAAAAGATCACCCGGGTGGGTATAAGTAAGGCGAAGGTTAAATCCAATTTCAAGAATTTCAATGAAGATTTTGGCTAATCTTTTATGGATTACCGCCCAATTTTGATCTACGGTTATCGCGGATTCAGTTGGCTAACACGTTGGTCATCATTTATGTTCTGACAATCGTTTTTAAATCGCTTTTACCACTTATGAACTCCACCACGGTATAAACAAAAATCACCATAAACTTAGTTCATCAATTTAAATGCTTCGGTTAAAGTTTAAACATTTTTAAAACAATAGTTAATATTGGATCTGTGTTCGATGCACATTTTTGTACGATGACACAAACATACTTCCACTTCAGATGCAATAACTTCAGAATTTCATGAAATTTTTACTAAAAATCAGGGAAAAAATTTAGTTTTTAATGCATTAAGTCACATAAGCCACAACCAAATGCCCTATTTGGAAAGTGCGCTTGACTTTAAAAAACATGTAATACTAAACTGGCAAACAAATATTTTAAAACCCCCCCCATGACCAAGTTCTGGCTACGACCCTGTGGTATGCCCAGAGTAATGTGCTCCTTTTGGTTGTTTTTACCATTTAATCAGATCTCTGTTAGATCACAATCCGATCTCATTCTTCGTTTTTGTTAATATAGTTAAAAGGCTGAATAAAACCACTCTTTTGTTCAATGTAAAATATATTTTCTTATTTGTTTGTATCTGAATAAATGGGATGGGTTTGGACATAATTCATCAGCTGATCCCTTAAATTAAACGCACTTTTCGATGCATTGTTTGATGCAATAGGCCTGAATCTTTGTAAAGGAGTAGAGACTTCTTGATGCCACAAACCTTTTATGAGGTTGTCACCTTGGTATTGGTCCACGTATTCTGCCGGGCAATAACTACCATCGTGTATTTTGCAAAATTGTGTAGTAAAACCGTAGCTTTCACAACTCTTTCGGCAGATGATGGGCTCATTTGTAAAGGCGAAAGAAAAACCCTCCAGGGGGCATCTAAAATGCCGAAGGCATTTTCTATTACACGACGAGCCCGTGATAATCGCTTGTTGAATAATTCGCGTGCAGGTGATAAGTTGGATCCTAAATGAAATAGAAAACGTTTGAGAAAACTGATATCAGCTATTTATGGGCTTGCACAAACCTGGATAGGGTCGCATTAAATACGGTTTTAATGGAAACGCTGCATCACCAACCAAAAAATAAGGAAATTTCACATTGCTGTCTGGTAGTGCATCATCTGCCGGCAGTCCCAATTGTCCATTCAATAAGCGCTGTCCGAAACCCGAATTCCACAAGACCCCACCGTCACTTTGTGAGCCATAAGCTCCAATTTCAATGCAGGTGAATGTGTAATTGGCATCACATACTGCTAGCAGAACAATAGAATAATTTCCTTTATAATTATAAAATTGCGAACCCGAATTGGCTGGACAAGTTATGTTAATGTGTTTGCCGTCAATGGCACCAACACAGTTTGGAAAATTCCACATGCTGTTGGAGTCGTGCGCAATTCTACTCCATTCGTTGTGTTTGGAATAGATAAATATGTAGAACCAAGTGTGTCCCAAAGCACATCACAAGTCTCTCTTATGATTCGTTTCAGTGTTGTGAGTCCCATTTTGAAAGATGAAGAGAACATTTGTTTACTTCCCCCGTGAGCCAAGTACCTTTAAAAATATTTGTTTAAACAACATTGTAAAGCAATAATATATAAACAACTTACGCAAGAGTTAGAAAAAGTCGGCATTTCGGTGAAATTGATGGCCTGTTGGAATGCTTTGTCAAACCATCTTTAACCAAATTGAACAGCAAATTAAAATTTTCTTTGCTCATTCGAACAGTCTTTTTAAATTGTTCGGAATCATTGTTGAACATTTCTTCAAAGCTGGAGGCAAAAAATCCGCGTATGTCGCGATTTTGGTACAACGGCCGTACCCAAAATCTTCGTTTATTTTGTATGATTTTTAGCAGATCATACGCTTCATGCAACAATAAAACCATTATGACCAACTCAAGGACGTCGTCAATTTCCATTTTTTTTTTTAATGTTTGCCAAAGCTCAAAAAATAACACAATTTTCGTTTACTCACACACAGAATATATTTTTTATCCGTTGACAACGTATTCATTGGGTCGAGTCTCTCCGTCATTCCGTCGCTGTCAGTTGAACACTTTGACGCAACGGATGCAACAGATTCTATGGGCCCGCAGCCTTAAACCAATCCATCGAATGAATGCGAGAATACAAGAGAGGATCGCAAAGCAGCTCTCCGCTCGCTTGCGCTTACTCTCTCGGTTCCATATACATTTTCCTCATCTTTGTTGCTTCCCGCCCGCGTCTGAAATGAAATCGCAAAATTATTTCAGATGCGCCTTCTGTATATTGTTTATTCTGTGGTATGGTTCAACTAACAGGTAAGTATGTAAGTATGTATATCACTTAAATATTAATTAAGTAATCGATAAATATTTTTAGGTAAAAATTTAGGTCGAATATTAAAGGTAAGTAAATAGAAATTAAGTAAATATTTTTCTAGGTTAGTTTTTCGGTAAGTATCGCGGTAAGTATTTGTAATCCATTCTTTCTTGCTCTTTTTATTTTCCAAATTTTACATTATTTTCATTTCGTTTTACTTGGCTTTCTTTTTAGCGTTTTCGCAATTTGTTGCAGGAATTCTTTCGTCTGCTTTAGTTTTCTTTCATTCTTCTGTCTTTAAATTTTACTTTATTCTAATTTCGCGTTAATTTCTTTTTCTTTTCAGTTTTCTCTTCGCAAATTGTAGCAGGAATTACGTCATCTGCTTAACCCTAGAAAGGTAATCATATTTTACATACGTTGTTGGTAATCTTCGTCGAATCGACGAAGTCGTATTCAACTCCGATTTTTGGAAGTATTAGAAATCGTATAAACTCCAACTTCAGTATATAATTATACTTAGACATTTCTTTGTAAATAATTCGCACCGTATATATTTTTAAAAATTATTTGTGTATTTTTCAATAATTTACATTTATTTAGGTACATTTATTTTTGGGATCGGAATGATTATCAGAAATTAAAAAAATAATTAAAATTAAAATAAAGTGAAGAACAATACATAGCTTCTTCATGAAGACAGAAACACAATTATAATTCCTTAAAAACTAATGAAAAGCAAAAAAATCAATAAATATAACTAATTTTTTACAATTCATATTAACTATTTAACTAACTTACTTGCACACTAATAACCTAACTAACTAATTAACTTAACTAATTACTAATTAATTAATTAACCAATTCCAAAAAAAAATTTTCAATTAATTCTTCCGATAACCCCGAATTCCGAGACATTTCGAAATACTGAAATTCAATGAATGGTACTCGTATTCAGTTGCAAAAAGTCACGTTAATGGTATTCTTCGTCGTTTCGACGAGCCTAGTTTTGTTTTTCTATAAAAAAAGAAAACTTACGCTGCGCTCGTGCTGCAAAACCTTGTATATCGCGAAAGCACATCGCCAACTGAGATCACACGAAAAGAGAAAGCAATCAGATCGGAGAATAAGGAGAAATTTGAAGAAATGTATGTGGTGTTCGTCGAATCGACGAAGATTACCTTTCTAGGGTTAATCTTCTTTTCTATCAATTCAACTGTCAATCATTATTTTTCTTAATTTTTATTATTTTTTCCAAATATTTTTCAGTTTTTGCTTTATTTATAAAAATAGCAAAGCAAATTTCGCATTCGTAAAAAGAAAAAACAAAAGTTCCAAATGACATTGGCTGTTCTACAACAACAGCGCAATGCAAACCCCGTTTGCTGCAAATTGCAACAACAACAATAGAAATAATGCAGCGCAGTGAAGCTGCGAAGCGAAACGATTGGAGGTAGAAATGCGAATACGCATTGCCCACTGCAAAAATCATCTGCTGACCGCTTATGCAGAGTGCACGCGTATAAGCCTAGGCGTATACGGAGACGCAGGCCGCACACGCAGCACAACTCAACGCAGTTTAGTTTTTGTAAATAACGCAGTACCGTATAACGGCGTATACAGCGACATAGCCGCGTGCGGCGGAGAGACGTGCCTGCGCACAACTGCGTCGCGTTGTAGTTGAAATACAGTTTCCTACGCGCAGCCGACACATTAGCTTGCAAAAATTGAAGAACTAATTGAAAAAGTGCGTGAACAGCCGATATTACACCCATATTATATAGGTTCTATTTCAAAGTCTAATTCAGACAAATAACTCGTATTGCTGGGTTTATGGAATGAATACGGAACACGTGTGCTGGTTTTACGAGATTCGTATACGCAGTTCACATATTTTCTGCCTCACAAAGTTTAATTTTCGCTGTGCTGGCTAAGCCTAGGCGTATACGGAGACGCAGGCCGCGCAACACAGCACAACTCAACGCAGTTTAGTTTTTTGTAAATAACGCAGTACCGTATAACGGCGTATACAACGACATAGCCGCGTGCGGCGGAGAGACGTGCCTGCGCACAACTGCGTCGCGTTGTAGTGGAAATACAGTTTCCTACGCGCAGCCGACACGTTAGCTTGCAAAAATTTAAGAACTACAGTGTAATCTGGGTGGAGTGAACTAATTAATGCAAGGCCAGTTCATAGAATCCAGATTGTTCACTATATCCAGATCGAGTTTTTCTGTTCACCATTACGTACTTACGAGTATACCTTATGATCAAAAAAGAACGGTAATTTGGAATTTATTTTCTCAACGTTGGGAATACTTTTATTGGTGTTCTGTCAAATTTTGACGCATATTGTAAGATTAGTATTCGATTGGCGTCTATACGAAGAAGTCGAAAAATTGATGTGTGGCGATTTTTATAATGGATGAAGAATTGGAACAACACGCGTGCCAAAAATGTTGTGTTAAAAACTAACTCTCGTGTGCCGATTCGTTGAAAATGTAACAAAAGGCGTATGGTGAAGCGTGTATGTCGAAAACACGAGCATACGAATGGTATAAAGGGTTCAAAGGCGGCCGAGAGAGCCTAGAGCACGATGACATCCCTGGACGGCCATCAACGTCCGTTACCGAAGAAAAAATCGAATCGTCGAAGCAAATCGTGTTGGAAAATCGTTGTGTATCGATTAGAGAGATTGCTGTGTTGTTGAGCATCTCATTTGGATCAGCTGAACACATTTTAACTGATATTTTGGGCATGAAACGCGTCGCTTCTCGGCTGGTGCCAAAAAAGCTGAATTTCATTTAAAAACAGCCTTGATTATTTCGGAATTTTTGGTCAATGTCGGAATTTCGACCAATGTCATCAGCCAAGCACCATACAGTCCAGACATGGCCCCGTGTGACTTTTTTCTATTTCCTAAACTCAAATTGCCATTGCGGGGAACGCGTTTTGAGACCATAGAAGCGATAAAAGAGATTTCGCTGCGTAAGCTGAATGCCATACCTTTGGCGGCCTATAAAAAATGTATGGAAAATTGGATCAAACGTTGGCATACATTTATTGACGCAGGAGGAGAGTATTTTGAAGGGGATAATAAAGAAATTTATTAAAAATTGAAATTTTGCCTTTCTTTTTTTAAATTCCCCTGTGGAAGAAAACACTTTTGAAACCATTCTTTAAAAATTTCTGCTGTCATCCATGCATTTTTTGAATGTCGGTAGTCCACCGGAATGTTGAAAGATTTAAAAGAGCGTGGTTTGTCGAGTTGCGTTTGCGCATACAAGAATTGTAACTCTGGCTTTTTCTAATTTCCTGCCTGGAGCCGTTTTTCTGCACTGGTTACTGATTACAAGTTCTTTCGGGTAGCATCTTCAAAAATAGTCCACTCTCGTCCGCGTTGTAAATTTGGCTTTTATAAATTTGTACCTCACAAATCGTACTATTGAGCTTTTGTTTAAACGGTTCAGCCGGGCTATCTGAAGACAATTTCTCGCCCCACACTTTTAACAGACGAATTCCACAGCGTGATTTAAATCCGGCTAGCCATCCACAACTGGCGTTAAAACCGCCTTCCTTTTCATTAATATCATATGGAATTTCTTTGCTTTTTCTTTTAACATATTTCCACTGACAGGAAAATGTTTCTGGCGCTGCCGCACAAACCAATTGTACAATGCCTTTTTTAAGAGTTGTTCTCTTCAACAGCCCGAAATTCTGGTTGGCAGTAACTTGAAGTTACAGAAGTAATTTATTTTAAATTGTGTTCACTCTAAAGAGATTCAGAATTGTTCACTCTATAGAGTACTCAATGTAAAAATTTTGATGTTCACTCTATCGGGGTGTTCGTAGCATCGGGGGTTCACTCCACCCAGATTACACTGTAATTGAAAAAGTGCGTGAACAGCCGATATTACACCCATATTATATTGTATAGGTTCTATTTTAAAGTCTAATTCAGACAAATAATAGTATAAACAGAACCAAATCGTCGGCCGAATTTATTCGCACCGAAAAATGACGCAGCGCGTCAGTCGTCGTGAATAACGCACAGTGAAACATAATGGGTGCGAAATTCGCATCAGCTGTGTACAAAAATTATTCCTGCAAACAGCAAACAGAAAATTAACAGCTCCGTCCTGCCCATTTTCTAAAACATACGAAAGGGAAAGACAAAATTGATTATTTGGCACAATTTTTTATTAAAATTTGAAGCACTAACACTTTGCAATCTTAAAGTAGCACAAATCACAACATTTTTGCAGAATTTTTCGTTTGTTTACATTTTCGATTTTCACCTCTGACAGCTGCACAGCTGATTGGTTCGCACGACGACTGCGACCAAATTAGAATTTTTTCTATCGTCGGACGACTGGTCGTCGGACGACTATCGCAGTCGTCGTCGTTGTGGGCAATCCCATGCACTGCTGTGTGTTTTAATTTTGACAGCGTACGTTCGGTGCGTGAAAATCGGCCGACGACTTGATTCTGTTTATACTATAACTCGTATTGCTGGGTTTATGGAATGAATACGGAACACGTGTACTGGTTTTACGAGATTCGTATACGCAGTTCACATTTTTTCTGCCTCACAAAGTTTAATTTTCGCTGGGCTGTCTTGTGCGGTTTTGCGCGGCCTGCGTCTCCATATACGCCTAGGCTTAGAGTTCCACTACTCTCTCTCGCAACACTTATAGTTGTTAGTGTACAAGTTTTAAGGTTTTACTCACATGCATCTCGTCGCGAAGAAGGGCCCTTAATCGTGGTTGATGCTCACTTTTCTCGTTCGTTCCTGCTGGACTGTGAAATTGTTGTTGTTAATATGCTGCTTTTTTGGCGTTCACATAAACGCTCTTGAAGGTCATTTCTTAATCTACATGAATAGTTTTTTTTCTTTTGACTTATGCTACAAGAATTGAATTTGCTTTTCACTATTTACATGATTGACAAAATTTGTTTCTAACAAGCCTGACTTAAATTAGTCTAATTTGAATTTGAATTTACAGTTCAACAATTAAATTTGAAAAAATGTTGCGGGTGAGTATAAAAATGTTGCTGGTAGGTAAAATTTTGAGGTAAGTATAATTTCAGGTAAGTATTCGTTCGACTTTTAAGTTTTGAGCTGCTGGTCATGGTTTTTCGTTGCAGGTGCTGGTTTCTGGTGTTTGCTGGTTTTGTGGCTGCAATTCTTCCGTCGTCCGCTCTTTTTGCGCTTTCCGTCTGTCCGTGCTTTTTTTCTTCAGTGGTACTGGTGATTTCTGCGGAGTGCTGATCTTTTGGAGTGGTGATGCTGCTGGGCCTTAGATGGGCTGCTCAAAGATGGGCTGTTCCTCGTGCAAAAGTGTAATCTCTGCTGCTTCTCGGGCAAATCCAAAATTCTCTGCGGTTTTCTCGTTCAACATAAAAAAAAAAATTTCTGCGGCCTCGGTTTTTCGCTGCTCGATTTGTGGGAGCGGTGCTCCACCGATATATGCAAACTGATGATGTTGTTCCTTGGCCGCGTAAGTCTCTTTATGTAGAAATTGGATTTCACTTCCAATCTGTCTAGCCCTATCTAAATGTATCCTAAACGATAGCAAAACTTACCAGTTTTATAAAAATTTTCTTGGCTGATTTTAACACAGATGATCCTGGACTTTCCCACTAAATACCTCGCACCACTGCCGGCTTTGCGGCTATCACACACTACACACTTCACTGAATTTAAAATTTCGACTTGCACTCACACTTGCACTATTTAACTGAGGTCTGCTCGAGACCGAGTCGGATGATAGAAAGACAGATCATTCGATCGTGACTTTCTGGCTGACCTTTTGCTCGTCAGCCTACGACGGTCGCTGAGTTCGACAGTCGTTTGAAACGGTTGCCTATCCTGACTGGTCATCGGTTACAAGTACTAAAATGTTGCGGAAACATTGTTGCCGAGATATCATATCTGCAACATTTCTATGTTTATGTTGATCAGTGCATTACAATTCAAATTAAAAGAAGACAATTTTTGTTCAGCGCGAAATCGAATATTACAAAATACAACAAATAACCCTCGAGCGCTATAACTTTTTATACAGAAGCTTTTTGTTAACAATGCTAAAACCCCCGCGTTATGAATAAAAATGCCTTTGTCGATTTCTTCTGGTTCTGCCATATATTTTATTATTGATCTTACTTCCAAACATCGCCAGGTTCGTTTTATATTTTTCGTTACTCTTCGTTACGCTTTTGGATAAATACAAAAGTTGGTTGGATATGGGGACCTGCAGATTGCTCTCCAGTGCTAATGCTAAACAGAACAGCACCAATCGCCAGCGAATTAGCAAATGAAGTATCTTTTTATAATCAATTTTTACCGATTCGAACTGGGAAGCCCTTCCAGATGCGCCACTGTTAGATATCTACAATAGAATATAAACAGTATTTTGTATTCATCGCAACCATTTTGCAAACCACTCCACTCAGAAGCACATTGCAGCTTCGTCTTCACCTGTGAATTAATCTGTTGTTTTCCAAATAACGCATGCCATTGCATATCTGCATAGCGAACTCACAACGCGTCGGTATGGTGAGGAAGCTCATGCGCAAACCCGCATCTTTAAGACATTCCAGCAGCGAACGCAAATGAGCTAACTCGGTAACCAGCATCAGGGAGTCCGTTGCTAACATTACGCCGTACAGCCGAACAATATTCTCGTGCTCGATGGAATGCATAATGGCAGCCTCCTTTAAAAACTCCATTGGATTTGACTGCATTCGCTCACGGCAGAGGCACTTAAGGGGGTCCTCTACTCTCGCGGTTTCGAAAAATCGATTTTTTTTTTTGCATAATTTCAATCTATATGTATCTGAGAATACGCCACAGAAAGGATTCCGTGAAAATCACATTTCTTTGCATGTTGCTGGGAACCGAAAGGTACCCGTCCCAATCAAGTTATACAACGTAATTTATCTTTAAACGCGTTTTCCCGAAAGTAGTGTTTTTTTGGCTGCCGAGTAAGACTTTTTATAAAAGTATTAGTCCGATTTCGATAATTTTTTTTTTAAATTGTTCAGAAAACATACCGCTATGTTTTCCCGAGTACGATTTTCAAAATTTTATTTTGTTCCGTTTTTATAGCGCCTAATAGGTCAAAAAAAGAGGTGAAAATTGGAATTTTTTACAAATTGTTGCATAACTTTTACACAGTGCAAAATAAAAAATTCTGTCTCGGGAAAACATAGTCAACGTTACTATGATTGGAACGAATATCAAATTTCTGATTTGAGATCACCCCATTGGCCACAACTTTGCTTAAGCGGGACCATTGCAGTTTTAAAATCCATGTCATCAATGACATTTCAAGGTCGCGGGAGTTTTTTTTCCTCTTCAAAAATGAAAATTTAAAGTCAAAACATGTATTTCTAAAAATTAAAAAAAAAAGTTTTAATTGTATGCAGTAGATCTTTCGTAATTAATTCCCCAAATAACAGCTCAATTTCTTGCCTGAAGAGTAGAGGACCCCCTTAATGGCCACCTGAATCTGCGGAAAAAAATATAAAAACCGGTTTAACAACAGTGACTAGGTACAGTGGTGACACACACTCGTTCTCTGCTCCGAAGCAGCATGCGGAGATGTGATACACACACACATCAGAGACTCAAAGTCGAAAAACTTTGCCGAAGTCTCCTTTAAGGCCGTGACAAACATGGTGCTGCCCTTGTTCAGTTGCATATCATTGATGCCGGCTGTGTGGTCGTTTACCGAATTGATCTCTCTGCCACCCTTGCGTATGTCCCTGATCGAAATTTGTCCATTATCATGACCTACAAAAATACACTTTAGTACATATTTTTCACTACATTCAACAATTTATACACCAGTGATGATGGTCTCATCCAGTGGACCCCACAGCATTGGCGTGATCGTGCGCACATCAATCACAAACAGTTCCGAACTCTGACCCATAGCCTTGTCCGTCGAATAAGCTGCCTAATTGCCAGAGTAACTGAAATTGCAGGTGCGCACCGACGACTTGGCCGGTATGGACGCGATTACAGTACCAAACTTTACATCCCAAATCTTGGTGGTCATATCACCAGCGCCGAATATCAGCATCGACGTAGTTCAGTCGACGTCCAAACACCAGACGGCACCCTGGTGACCGTCATAGGTGTCCAGCCGGAGCCCAGTAAAAATTTCGTGCTTCCAAGCACTTCCGGAAGTGCTTTCGCTGGCGTCGCATTGCTGGATGCACTTGCTTGATGTGTTATTATGATTTTTATCTGAAAAGAATGAATGTACGTTAATAAAATGCAAATTTTCTAAAGTTAAACTTGGGATGTAACGCAGGTCGCCTCCTCGCGGTGCATCCTGGGTAACGTCAAATGACCTGCCTGACCCCCCCCGACATACGTATCGGTTGTCACGACCCTGCTTTCGTCTCCGGACCTCTCTCACCTCTATTTGGACTATGTTTGCTTTGGGCCGGTGGTCGTGGTATTCTGTTACCTGAGTACACTGGAGTGACACCCAGTGGAAATGGCTTCCAGGCTAATGCCTGGTTGGCAGTCACTATCCCAGCATCGGAGCTGCTGAAGGAAGCCTCCAGGATACGGGAGTTTAACAGTAGCGGAGACTACGATCTATCATCGTTCATAAGGGAAGTGGACCAAATTCTTCCCTTATTCGAAGGCAACCCAACGATGAGGGAATTCGCTCTAAGGAGGTACGTCGTCACGAAAATCCAAGGAGCAGCCCTCAACGTGATACGACCACTAGGAGCAGAAGCGGACTGGACGAGCATCAAGGACGAGCTTGTGCGAAACTTTGGAGTGAAGGAAGGGTACCACACCTTGTACCACCAGGCAATAAACTTGAGGAATCACAATGTAAGTGACTATTTTAATAAATTAAGGGACATACTAGATAAGCTTAATATTAAGTACGAATTCGATAGAAATAAGCCTGTAGAATTCTCGCCGATCTCAAACGAATCGGTTATTCTTAAAACCTTTTTAAATGGTATTAGCCCTAATTTGGCTAGTATCATTCACAGTAGGCAAATAAAAAAATTAAGAGAAGCTTATTATTTGCTTCAGGATACAGGTATGCTAAGGGAATATGACGTAGGAAATAATAGTAAACGAACGAATTCGAACAATAAAAGAAACTTCGAAAATAGAAATACAAACTTCCAACCTAGATACGAGCAATATACACAAATGTATACTCCTCCTCCAGTACAAAACTTTCGACCGAATTTCTCCGGACAATTCCGACAAAACCCCCGAAACACTGGAAACTTTAGACATAATTCACAACAGTTCAGGTGGAACCAATCCAATCAAAGCCGATTCCAACCTCCAACGCCCATGGAAGTTGATCACATCGAGGGAAGAAATGAGGATAATTTTTCAGTATCAGGCCCACAATATGACTTACCGATAGTAGAGTTAACAGTAGGACATAAAAAAATTAAATGTTTGATAGACACGGGATCGTCGACGTCACTGTTAGACACAAATCTACTAACACAATACAGACGAACCAAACTAAGACAACCAATAACTTTTAAAACGCTTAATGGAATCGTTGCTATAAATGAAGAGATAGTAACACCATTGCCAATTGAATTTAATGAATTTAACAACATTTAAAAACAAAAGTTTTGATGGCTTAATTGGACAAAATCTACTGAAACCATTAGCCGCAATTATTAACATGGAAGAAAATTATATTAAAATTAATGGAATTAAGACAAATTTTCTAAATTCATGTTCATATAAATATCATCAAATCCAGGCCTTAGAAGCATCGGATAAAAATGTAATTTATGAAAAATTAGAACAGGAAGATTTGAATAATCTTGAAAAACAAAAGCTAAAAAACTTAGTATCCAAAAACTACGATTTGTTTTACGAAGAAGGCCAAGACCTTACTCATACTCACGAAGTACAGCATGAAATTGTTACAACAATTGATAGGCCAGTTTATTCGAAAATTTATAGATATCCTCAAATTCACGAAGAGGAAATTAACAGGCAAATTAAAGAAATGTTACAGCAAGGAATAATAAAAGAAAGTGTTTCACCTTTTAATTCACCAATATGGGTTGTACCGAAGAAAGCTGACAACTCAGGAAAGAAAAAATGGAGAATTGTAGTCGATTACAGAGCACTAAATGAAATAACTGTTAGTGATAAATTCCCAATACCAAATATAGACAGTATACTAGAAAAATTAGGACGTGCTCAATATTTTACAACTCTAGACCTTGCAAAAGGATTCCATCAAATCCTGGTTAAAGAATGCGATCAGAAGAAAACAGCGTTTTCCACACCAATGGGTCACTATGAGTTTGTAAGAATGCCATTTGGACTAAAAAATGCTCCCGCAACTTTCCAAAGACTTATGAATTCAGTGCTTAGGGAATATATAAATAAAATCTGCGTTGTATATTTAGATGACATACTTATATTCAGTAGCACCATAGAGGAACATGAAAAAAGTATACAATTAATTTTCAATAAACTCAGGGAAAATAATCTTAAAATACAAATTGACAAATGCAAATTTTTCGCCAAAACCACAGAATATTTAGGCCATATTTTAACTATTAATGGATTCAAACCAAACCCAAATAAAATAGATACAATTCAAAAGCTGAAACTTCCAGAAACTCCCAAACAAATAAAATCATTCTTAGGCGCCACGGGGTATTATAGGAAATTTATTAAGGATTATGCTAAAATAGCTTACGGTATGACAAAGTATTTGAAAAAAGGTGTAAAAATAAACAAAAATGAGCCACAGTATCTTGATGCTTTTCATAAACTTAAAAGAGTACTAACCGATCATCCTATTTTAAGATATCCGGATTTTAACAAAAAATTCAAAGTCACAACAGATGCAAGTGATTTCGCAATAGGGGCAGTATTAAGCCAAGATGAACATCCAGTCTGCTACGCAAGTAGAACCCTAAATGAGCATGAGAAAAGATACTCGGCAACTGAAAAGGAACTGTTAGCTATAGTTTGGGCAGTCAATTATTTTAGACCTTACGTCTATGGAAGAAGATTTGATCTACTTACTGATCATTTGCCATTGAAATGGCTTCAAACAAAATATAAAGGGAAGGATATTAACCCAAGGTTACAACGTTGGCTTTTGAAACTCGGTGAATACGATATCAACATTGAGTAAATTAAAGGTAAAGAAAATACCTTAGCCGACTTTCTGAGCAGACTTAATAGTGATACTGGTGATATTTGCTTAGTGAATCACACTTCTCAAGAAGGTGAGGACAATTATAGTACAATGGCAACTATCCATTCCCAAGAAGAAGAAGACGACGACCACTTCCAAATTTTAGATACTGCCGTTAATCGATTCAAAACGTAAATTATTTTATGCGAACACAAAATAACAGAAAGCGAGGTAATAGAAAATAAACGAAAAATCTATATCAGCCAAGATGATATTAATAGCGGTTACATGGTAGACATATTTCGCAAACATCTGAAAGGTGGTAAAATCGGAATATTTTCGGAACTTTCCGATAGAGAGTACAATTTAGTTCAGTCAAAATTGATAGAACTCTATAGGAAAAGTATGCAGTTCTACAAATGTACTTATCACGCAAAAGATGTGAATGATGCAGATGAGGCATATCGCTATATCTTCAAGTACCACAAGAACGAAACTGGACATGCCGGGATAAACGAAAATTACCTCGGACTAAGCCTAGGCGTATACGGAGACGCAGGCCGCACACGCAGCACAACTCAACGCAGTTTAGTTTTTTGTAAATAACGCAGTACCGTACGATATACTGCGTATACTCGTATAACGGCGTATACAGCGACATAGCCGCGTGCGGCGGAGAGACGTGCCTGCGCACAACTGCGTCGCGTTGTAGTTGAAATACAGTTTCCTACGCGCAGCCGACACGTTATCAGGTGTACAACTTTGCTTCCGCCGTTTTCCGATAGGTGGCTGTACCGGCTGAGGCTGGTTGAAATACATAGATGGTAATGCCTTTAAAGTGAGTGTGGACAGTGCCTAACGAATTGTCATCGCCGTTTCAGTGACAGTTGTTCTTGTTTTCGTATTATTCACGCTCGAAAATGTCCGTTTATGTGCCCAATTCTCGCCATTTGCGGGAAGTTTTACTTTTCTGTTACAATTCGCAAAAAAATGCAGCTGAAGCGCATCGAATGCTCTCAGAAACTTACGGTGATGCTGCTCTGAGTGAAAGAACGTGTCGGGAGTGGTTTCAACGTTTTAAAAATGGTGATTTCGATGTCGAAGACAAACATGGTGGTGGAAGAGAAAAAACCTTCAAAGATGAACAACTAGAAGCATTGCTTGATGAAGATTCGTGCCAAACCCAAGAAGAGCTTGCCGAATCGTTGGGAGTGAGTCAGCAAGCCATTTAAAAACGTCTCAAGGCCCTGGGCATGATTCAGAAAGAAGGAAACTGGGTGCCGTACGAGTTGAAACCGAGGGACATCGAGCGCCGTCTATTTGTATGTGAGCAACTGCTTCAAAGACAAAATCGTAAGGGGTTTTTACATCGAATCGTAACCGGTGATGAAAAGTGGGTTCGATACGATAATCCTAAACGCAGAAAATCATGGGGAAAGCCCGGGCATGCTTCTTCGTCGACGGCAAAACCGAATATTCACGGCGCCAAGGTTATGATTTGTATTTGGTGGGATCAGCTCGGTGTGATTTACTACGAGCTCTTAAAACCGGGTGAAACCATCACAGGAGATCGCTACCGAACGCAACTGATGCGCCTTAGTCGCGCGCTAAAAGAAAAGCGGCCACAATATCAAGAGCGACATGACAAAGTCATCCTCCAACACGACAATGCTCGGCCTCACGTCGCAAAAGTGGTCAAAAAGTACCTGGAAACGCTGAAATGGGAAGTCTTGCCCCACCCGCCGTATTCCCCAGATGTCGCCCCTTCTGACTTCCACCTATTCCGTTCGATGGCACACGGCCTGGCAGATCAACATTTTCAATCCTTCGAAGAATTGGAAAAATGGATTGCTTCATGGATAGCGTCAAAAGAGGACTCCTTTTTTCGAGCCGGGATCCGAAAATTGCCGGAAAGATGGGAGAAAGTTGTCGCTAGCGACGGACAATACTTTGAATAATACATCTGTAAGCACTTTTTCGCAATAAAGCTTTTAATTTTGGAAAAAAACGGCGGAAGCAAAGCTGTACACCTGATAGCTTGCAAAAATTTAAGAACTAATTGAAAAAGTGCGTGAACAGCCGATATTACACCCATATTATATTGTATAGGTTCTATTTTAAAGTCTAATTCAGACAAATAACTCGTATTGCTGGGTTTATGGAATGAATACGGAACACGTGTGCTGGTTTTACGAGATTCGTATACGCAGTTCACATATTTTCTGCCTCACAAAGTTTAATTTTCGCTGTGCCGCCTTGTGCTGTGTTGCGCGGCCTGCGTCTCCGTATACGCCTAGGCTTAAAAAGATAATTTTTATTAAAAACCTGAAACAATTAATACAAAAGTTTATTAACAACTGTGACGTATGCAATAAAGCAAAATATGACAGAAGCCCGATCAAACCGAAACTGAATTACACAGAAACACCGAACAACACTAATGAGATTGTTCACATTGACACGTTCACTATTTCAAAACATAACTTCATTACTTTTATAGATAAATTTTCAAAATTTGCTACAGCATTGCCTTTAGAAGACAGGAATAGCCTAACATTGGTAGAAAAACTAAGACTGTACTTTTCTATAAAGGGTAAACCGAGAAAAATCATCGCGGACAATGAATTTAATTGCACAAACGTGAAACATTTTCTAAGCTCAGAAAATATTGAAATCCATTTCACCAAACCCAATAGCCACACTGGTAATTCGGATATAGAAAGATTCCACAACACAATAGGAGAAATAATGAGAATTGCTAACCTTGAAGATAAAGAATTATCAACACAGGAGAAAATGCAAAAATATAGAATATTATAATAAATCATTTCATTCAACACTTAGAGCTAGACCAATAGATATTGCAAACGGCAAAGTAGAAAAGGATGTTATATATAATAGGCTAAAATGCGCAAAAGAAAGAACAATAAATAGAATTAACATAAATAGGGAAGAATATACAGACAATCGCAAGGAAGGCTACGTAAAAAATTACAAAGCATTACGGCATAAAACCGAACCTAGATTTAGAAAACTTAAACTAGAAAATGTACACCCAGTCAACATTAAAAAACCAACAAAATTTTTAGATGAAATGGATATTGTTGGGTCTAACAATGGCTCTGCTGCTTCCAGTAGAAATTAGAAATAATAGAAATAATATCACAGAGGTTGCAGTAATTGATGAAGAAACACTATTGTTAAATAATTTTAAAGATGTTAAATTATATCAAAATTGTTATAACAGAAAAATAATATTACGCGGTAATTACATAATTCACTACCATAACTGTTCAATGAAAATAATGGAATATTCGTACTCAAATACGAAGAGTTTCTTTCAACAGAGATTTTATTTTCCAAATGTCGAAATACAAAACTTTTCACAAAAATTAACATTTGATGAAATTGTACTTAGAAACATCGAAAACCTTAAAGAGATCAAAGAGTTGCAATACCACAAAAAAGTTATATATTCTACACTTATGATAATTTTAATCACTGTTACCATCATAACAATAATAATTTTGTTGAAGAAACAGAACAAAATGAAAATAGAATTTGTAAACAAAACCCGGGAGTATTTTGAGTTAAAGAAGGGAGAAGTTACGTCACAGGCAATGTCCAGCGATAAGATTCGATCCTCGACATTGCCAGCTCCTAAACAAACAGATAACGTGGCAATAAATTGGGCAACATAAATAAATATAACCCGAGAAGTCCAGATGTTGTAAACCATCCAAGCAATCCTAAAACAACTTGGCTAAATGAGTGCTGTGGTCGTTCAGTGATCTGTCGATCCCACCTTTAATCCCTTCCTTTCCTTATCCTCTTGTACTGATGTTCCCCCTATTTATGCTCCCCGGCTTCGTCCGTTTGTCTCGTTCAATGTTTTATGTACTCTTTGTTACTCGTCATTCTATAGTCGAAGAATAAAGATCCCAAACCCTAAACACGAAACCCCCTTCGTTTTATTTACACCGCTCCGCCGCGCTCGATTAAACATGGTCCTTCGAGCCATTCGCGAATGAGCCGCGAATATTTTACGAACAAATAACAATTAAAAATCAAAGTGACAATTTACAAGTGTAAAGTGACAACAAATAAAAAAAAAATTACAATTAAACAAAACCAAACACAAAGGTGACTAAAGTGAAAAACACAAAAAAAACACAAAGAGTGACAACGCAACAAACAGTGAAACAACCCAAAAGTGCGACGGCGTAAACCGTACACAAATTTCAAAATTAAAAACAAAAAATAAAGAAAAAATCAGCAAAACCAAGACAGTGCAGTGTTGTGCACAAAAACACACAGTGTTACATATAAACACGTAACAACAACAAACACACTCAACAAACACAACACAGCAAGCACACAGCAAGACGCAAAGTAGAAAAGGGCAGCAACAACAGCAAGCAGCACAACATATCAGCGCACAAACGGCGGACACAACCACATAGAGGAGATCCCCATACTCGGGCACTGGGCCCCCTTAAGATAAGCCCACAATTTTTACTAAAAATTAACATATACACCTTACACATACACTAACATAAACCACATATTTAAAAAAAATATATATTATATACCCATTCCCAAAAAAAACCCTCAAAATCCAGTTTAAAAATTATATACTGGTGCCCCGCCACTGTCCGCTTTTCGTGTACAATTCTCTGTACATATACAAAATAACGCAGTGCAGTAAGCATTCCCGCTACTGCACATAATTTTGCGCTTTTTGTTTGCACATTCTCCTTTGTGCTACCTACGCAGGCAAAGCAGCAAAAACTCCCGCTGCAGCCTGCTTCCCACTTTTTTTTCTAATTTGCACACATTCCCCCAAATTTTGCTTTGTGCATATTTCAGATCAGCAGCAAGCACTCCAGCTGCTGATCTCCCAATCTTTAACTTACACCCATTTTCGCATTTCCCTTGGTGCGATCACTCTCCCACTTGTGTACATTTTCGCGTTTCGCTTTGTGCGATATACGCACGCACAAGCAGCAAGCACTCCCGCTGCTGCCTCCAAGTGCAATTACATTTTCATACTTCTGCCTAAGCATTTCCTCTTTCGCTAGCAGAAGTAAACAAAGCATATACAGTGGGACGAGTTACTGTTTTTTCGCAGCACATTTAAAAATTTCTTGGACTTGGAAAATTTTTAATAGTGCTGCTCATATTCATACACTACACATCTGCTGCCACCCCAAGTGCATACAGTGGGACAAATATCGCCCACTCGCACACAAAAATTTTTGTACTCAAAATTCATTTCACACTTTTTTACTTACATTAACACACTACACACATATACACATATATATTTACACATATATATTTATACATACACATATTTATACACACACATATTTATACACATACACATACATACGTGTATATTCACACATATTCACATTCACATACAAATAAATTCACTTTTTCACAAATAAAGACATATTTTCACACACATTTGACTACACATTTATATTATATTTATATTCTAGTACATACATTCCCCATTCTTTTACATACATTCCTCACTCACATTTACCAAAAATTTGCTTATTTCCCATATACACATTTCTGTATATTACCCATACACACATATTTCACATTTACACACACGGGTGTAACCCCCTTTTTTTTTGCTCGACAAAAATACAAATTCGTTTAAACGAATTTTCCCATTCCCAACTCTTCCCATTCTCAAATATCGTTCGCGCGGACGCGGTTAGACTACACGTCTACTTTCCAATACTCTTTACTTATATTTATTCAAACTTTTTACTCTTTGTCGAGCTTTTTTACACAAAATGCCTGCTGAGCGATCCCCTAAACGCCAGCTTGTCACAATGGAGACTCCTTCCTCCAGAAACACAAAGTCAGCCAATGCACGTTTGACAGTTCCTGTCACTCGGGAGCCACCAAACACTCGCTCCAAACTTTCTAGTCCCAAAGCAACCGATCCCAGTGTTGCCAAATTTACTTTCGAGTCCGATAGACTCGTGCAATTATGCACAAAATTTTCATCGGCTCCCATTGAGGATTTGACCAAATCTCTGGTCGAAATTAAGCAAAAAAATTTGCAAGCCCAATGGGAGAGGCTTATGCGCGCACATGAGGCAGTCTTCATTGCTGAAGACAACAGCCAGCCCGACGGTTTCAAAGAGTCGGCTAGGCAAAAAATCGACGCCTGCACAGACCAATACGAGTTGTGCATGGCTCAGATGTTGGACATCATTGAGATGCTCCAAACTCAGTCCCCCCAGCCCGCTGCGCATATGGAACCGGTTCGACCCCTTGAACCAGAAAATACCCCCTACATTTGCCTACAAGTTCCACCTTGTGGTACCGAAACATTTTTCGGGGGCTATGAGCAGTGGCCGTACTTCCGGGACATGTTTACGGCAGTATACATAAACCACCCCCAGCTCACTCCAGCCCAAAAACTGTATCACCTCCGATACAAGACGCAAGGTAAAGCCGGTGCTATTGTAAAGCAATATGCATTAACCGATGAGAATTTCGGACTCGCGTGGGAAGCTTTAAAATCACGCTTCGAAAACAAACGCATACTCATTGATACACAAATTAGATCCCTCCTGAATATCGCTCCTGCCCACTCCGAAAATAGGGAGGCACTTCAGCGGATCCAGAGTACTATAAAGAATTGTCTGTCTGTTCTCAATTCTCAGGCCGTAGACACTGACAATTGGGATCCGCTCTTGGTTTACATATGTTGTACCAAATTGCCCCAAGAGACACTTGCTCTATGGGAGCAATCATTGACATCCCGGAAGAATCTGCCACCCTGGTCGCAAATGGATGAGTTCCTGACCGGCAGATACGAGGTTCTTGAACGGCTGCAAAGCATTCGGCCCGCTATGCCGAAACCTCAACCCTCTACTTCCAATGTCCTCCCAAATCGGCCACACAAATCCCTTAATTATCACACTCAAGTGAAAAGGGACTTCGCTTGCAAACTCTGCAACGCAAACCATCCCATACGGACTTGCCAGAGCTTCAAAAGACTCACCCCCCAGAGTCGATTAAAATATGTTAAGAAGCACAATCTCTGCGTAAATTGTCTTGCTACTTCGCACCTTGTTGAGAATTGTACAAGCAATTTTACGTGCGTATATTGCCAAAGGAAACATCATTCCATGCTTCATTTCCCCAAAGGCAATGCGCAACCCTCTCAATCGCTGAATCGATCACATTCGACCACTCCACATGTCGCAACAGCTCCAGAACGAACGCACAACAACTCCGCTACTCATTCCCCACTTTCGGATGCGCAACCCCGCACATCTTCCAGGCAAAGTACGCCCCAAGTACAAGCCTTACACTCCAATAATGGCACCCAATCCCTTCTGCCTACGGCACTGGTGTCTATTGAGCACGCAGGAAAGTTGTTTAAGGTTCGAGCGTTGATCGACCAAGCCTCTCAGCGTACCTTCATTTCCTCGAAGGTCCAGAAACGCCTCAAATTGCCAATCGAGAAATCCCCCTTCCAAATCTCGGGCATGGGCGGTCAGATTGTGCAAAATGCCAATCATACATGCTTCTTGACATTGGCAGTCCCCCAAACGAGCACGAAACTCCCCGTGCAAGCAATCGTTCTCCAAGAGCTTACGAAATTGCTCCCATCTTCCAATATAAACCCTCCCAATTTGCAAAATTCTGCCATGCTAGATCTCGCTGATCCAAACCCCTTCGAGACAGCGCAGATAGATATAGTGATTGGCAGTGATCTCATCCCGCAGATCATGCTCGAAGGTATCCACCGGAATGTATGTGGCAGCTTACTTGCTCAGCATACAGTATTCGGTTGGGTATTAAGCGGTTCAGTACCCCCTTCTTCGCATTTGACATGTGCCACAGACGTACCAAGTCGCCATATGCATACTGGACCCGCCCTTCGAAATAACCTTCCCGCCCTAAAGAAAGCCCTTTCACAAGTGATTGCCGCCCTCAATCCCGTAGGGTTTCCACCCCAAGAAATAATGGAAAGTCACTCTGAACCCACCACTCCTGCAAATTCATTCTTAAACCGGCAAATTCTCCCCTTCGTTGCCAACCGTTTCGACCCCGCAGGATGGCTTTCGCCTTTAATGAGACAGAGAAAAAGGGTTCGACAAGAGCGTTGCTTGACGCCACTCGTTCCACACCCCCAACAACTGACGGAAATTGCATTCCCCCGCAGTTCCTCATTGCACCTTTCCCATCCCGGGTCCGAAAAGAGGACAGTTGCCACTCCAGTGCGACTTGCTCCAAGCGCTGCAAATCCCGCAGACGTCGGACTGATCGGGTATAAACTCCAAGATCTATAAGATCTCCCTCTTGGGTGGAACGGCTCCAGCAATTCTTCGATGCTGAGCCAAACGGTCCTGCTCAAACAGTTCCAATTCCGGATCAAAGAGCGGTTGACTGCCACCACCCTCTCGAAGAGCAAACCGACATCTTCGATCGGTTCCCTTGCTTCTCTCGAGCCCTGCGAATAGGTGCATATACACTTCAAAAATTGCCCCACGCTTGGAAAAAGTAAATGGCAACTTGACCAATTTTTAAATTTATAAATCTCCATACTCCCCCGGCTGTAGCTTAAGCGAGCTCCGCAGCTAAGCCGATTTCCCATACCCACGATGTCAGCCTCAAAATTTGTATGTCCAATTAACTGACATCCACCTTCTTTGCAGATCGTACGGTAGCCGACCATCGCAGCAGCTGCCTTCGAGTTTACCCCGCATGGCCGATAGGGATCCAAGCATCCGCAGTGTCTACCATCCCTCAAACAGGTCATCGGCGCACCCCTAAGCGCACCCGCAGCCAGCCAGCCGTGAGCCGTACCACCACCAGCCAGACGTCAGCCGCATCACGGCAACCCTCCCCCCCGGCTACTTCGTTAATTGCACTCTGCAATGGCGGCCGCGATGGCTAAATGAGTGCTGTGGTCGTTCAGTGATCTGTCGATCCCACCTTTAATCCCTTCCTTTCCTTATCCTCTTGTACTGATGTTCCCCCTATTTATGCTCCCCGGCTTCGTCCGTTTGTCTCGTTCAATGTTTCATGTACTCTTTGTTACTCGTCATTCTATAGTCGAAGAATAAAGATCCCAAACCCTAAACACGAAACCCCCTTCGTTTTATTTACACCGCTCCGCCGCGCTCGATTAAACACAACTGATAAGAATTGTTTGGATGAGTCGTAAAAGAAGGGACTGCATGAAATAGAGATAAGAAAAATATCTTAAGATAAACAAAAATGTAAACTAGTATTTAAGAGGATATTTTTGAACAATAAAGCAGAACATATTTAGACTCCGAAGAGTTCAGTTGTTTCTCATAAAAACGTAATTCGCGCGGTGCCCCGGGACGAGATCCCCAGCAGACCGCGCTCCAAGACCTGGGTTCCGGCTGAACCATCAGACCCAGCAGCAATTTTGCACTACTTCCGGACCGGCAATCCGGAGCTCCCCACTCAGAACTGGAAGGTTGCGTGGGTCAGCGAACCGCGTGGCTCTCTGAGGGAAGTCATGATCATCCTTAACAAGGAATCCCTCAAGCCACTTGCCGCTACCGGAGGAGTTGTCAGCTACGGCTTTGACTCGGTCACACTCGGGTTTACCGAGGTGACCAGTCCCCCTCCGATCCGCAGAACCTACTAGGGGTAATACCGGGGCCTTCTGCGGCGCCCCCTGTCCGTGACACCACTTCCGAAGACGGCGCCGACAGTGTTGTCTCCGCTTCGGCAATGATCAGTGACTTTTTCAAAGGCCTTGAGGTGAGGACCAATTGCGATCCCGAGGACGAGAACATCTCGCTGTCCGACCTGGACGATATATTCGCTGGGAAGGAGGACGGCGATGTCACGGTAGTCGACGCTCCTGGGGATGGTGGGGATACTTCAAATTAATCTCCACCACTCCAAGGCGGCTTCGGCTGCCCTTCTCCTCCGCTTGGCATCCAGCAGGGAGGACGTCGTGCTAGTCCAAGAGCCTTGGATCGTTGATGATCGGGTTCGAGGGCTCAGCCTCAACGGGTACAGGACTGTATCCCACCACGGCGCAGGTAAAATTAGGGCCTGCACCCTCATTAGAGACACCATTAATGCCTCCCTTCTTCCTAGGTACTGCGACGGGGATTGCGTGGCCATAGCTGCTGAGATACACTCCCGGATCTACTGGATCGTATCCAGCTATATGGCACACGACCACGGGCCTACACCTCCTTACGGGCCACTGAGGGAGGTGACTGCAGCAGCCAGCGAGCGATGCATTCCGCTTATCATCGGTGCGGACGCCAACGCACACCACGATGCCTGGGGAAGCAGCGACCAAAACGAACGGGGTGAGTCGCTTTTTCAATTTATATTGAATACTAACCTAGGCATTGCAAACAGAGGTAGGGAACCAACATTTCTTACCGCTACTCGGAGGGAGGTTCTGGACGTCACACTGACCAACGCACTCTCTGGACACCTGGTCAGGGACTGGCGGGTTTTGGAGGAGTGCTCCTTCTCCGACCACCAGTACATCAGTTTCCGTTTGGATCTGAGTACACCGGCCAGACCCCCCTTCCGCAATAAGCGTAGGACAAATTGGGAGATTTTCCGTTTGTCCCTATCTTCTAGTTTGTCCTTATCTTCCCCGCGGCTCCTGTGTCCTGGAGACATTGAGACCGCGGTGGCCACATTAACTGATTCACTCAGTCGTGCTTCGTCTGCTGCTTGTAAGCCTAGGACATACCGGGGCAAGACAAAACCACCTTGGTAATCTAGCGATTTCGGCGTGCATGCAGACGCTCTTTCAACGCGGCCAAGAGGAATAACACCTGGAACGCGTACAGATCTGACCTCAGAGCCTTTAAGCAGGAGGTCAGGCGGGCAAAGAGGGAATCGTGGGAATCCTTTTGCGGCGGTATCGAAAAAGTCTCTGACATCGGCCGACTCCGCAAGATTCTCAGCAGCTCCCCGTCCATTCCCACCAACATTCAGAAGGCAAGCAGTGACTGGAAGGAGTCCTGTGGGGAAACCCTAGAAGTGTTAGTAGACGCGCACTTTCCGGGGAGTACCCCCCTTTCTGCCGAAGCGGTAATTCCGGAGGAATCACACTCATGGTCCTTAACGGACGTCCGCATTGATAACACCATGGTTACGTGGGCTATTAACTCCTTCGAGGCTTTCAAATCTCCGGGACCTGACGGCGTCATTCCAGCTGAATTACAGCAAACCACGGAATCGACGGTGCCGTGGCTCGTTGCGATCTTCAGGGCATGCTTGGAATGGTGTTACATCCCCCTCCCATGGCGGGAGGTGGATGTCGTCTTCATTCCCAAGGCCGGGAAGACCTCGCACGTCAAGGCAAAGGACTTCAGGCCAATAAGCCTGACATCGTTTCTCCTGAAGACTCTCGAGAGGATACTCGACGTCATATATGTAATACTTCTATATTGGCACTAAGCTCAAGGTACATTCGCCAACATCACAGTACAGCAATAGTGAAATATGAGCGAGAAAGCATATAAACGAATGTACCTTGACATATGTCAAAAGTCAGGTGCGGTGAAAATTTACTGGAAATAAATAAAAATTTGTCGAAATTGACTGAAAAGCCTACCTTTTTCTTCAACCGCCCCTGGAGCAGTTTGTCAGTTGTTCATGTGTAGAAGTGCACATGTATACACGCATAGAAATACATTCGCAAAATTTCGTGTTTTCTGTCTCATCGCTTGTCTCCCTTTGATTTCCGAATGAAAACACATTGTGAAGATAGGTTAGTGCCAATATAGAAGTATTACATATATGCTCGACGTCCATATTAGGAGCCTTATTGACCCAGTTCTTCTCTCTGAATCGCAACATGCCTACACAAGGGGTAGGTCGGTTGAATCTGCGTTGCACTCTCTAGTCGACTACATAGACAAGTCGCTAACATACAAGGAGTACACCCTAGTGTCTTTTATAGTGTAGTGGTACCTTAAGGGGGTATTACGATTTTTGAAATTTTTTTTTTCGATTTTTTTGTTATTGTTTCATTCTATTCGTATATGCGTCTAGAATTCGTCCCCCGAATATCAGATCGATCCGTACATTAGAAAAAAAGTTATTGATATATATATTGTTATATGTATGCGTGAAAAAGAAGCGAACGCAGGACGCGCGCTCATTTAAACGCGTTTTTCTCGAAATCATGTTTTTGAAATCGGTTCCCGCTCGGGAGAAAAACTGTAAAGTGCAATCGGCCTAATTTTTTTTTCTACTTATTTTTAAATACAATATCTAGTGCCTGACGAGAGCTTTTTTTTTTTACTTCGTATTTTTTTTTCTACACGACTTTTCGTCCCAAAAAAACGACCATTTTTCGTATGTTTTTTTTAAAGTGCTGCCATTTTGTTACATTTAAAGTTAGAAAAGTTTCCTCTCGTCAGGCACTAGATATTGTACTTATCTTTCAAAAACACTTTGATTTTTTGATTTCAGATATGCAGAATTGCTGATCTAGCTGGAACCGCAACTGATTTGCCGACTGGGATGTCCACTTCAGCGCCCTCTATAAATTACACTTTAAATGAAAATGTCAAAAAAAAAATTTTTTTGTACTCTTGAAGTTTGATACTACGATGTGTAAAAAGATTTGAATAAAAAAAGTTTTTCAGTTTCTCAAAAAAAAAAGTTGAAAATTCATTGAAAATCGCCCAAAAAAATCGTAATACCCTCTTAATAACTCATGCTACACTCGAGCACAAATGTGCCAAAGTGTCAAATAGCACCGCGCGCACGACACAAGCGACACTCAAGTGGCTAAGCCAGCGGCGTGCCATCCGACACCACTGACCGCAGTGCAGTGTCCCACATATGGAACATGCACTGATCCGCACTCTGTGTGATGTCACCTACCGCAGGGCAATAGCACTTGAGGAAAAGTGCTGCATCGACCGAAAGGGTCCCGTGACGCTGATTGGTCACTCTTCCGCGGCATTGGAAAATCGGGCGAGCATTGGAAATGCTCAGCGGTATAACAGTTATGTTTTTTAGTATATAAGACCTTGTTTTTCCAAAATAAAATCAGCTTCTTGACAAGAGACAACTCGTGCGTTTCTTTTTGTTACAAGCTCAAAACGTCGGCTCTTTAGCCACTAGCAATTGGCGCGGCTCGCCTTCATAATAAGCTAACCCGGACTCCACTGACTGCACACTTTAACATAGTAGATCATACACTTTCCACCACATGGCGATCCTGCCCAACTTCGACCACATCTTCTGAAACACAGATTACAGTAACACCAATCCTGCCAGAACAACTTTAACTTCTGACTATTCTACACTAAACACCTTTACACCGATCCCCTGATGACAACACAGGAAGAGATCGACGGGATATTTGAAAAGTGGGTCCGTCTAGCGGCTGAGGAATACGTTCCAGAAGCCACAACACCACAAGAAACATACCCGGTATACACACCAACAAACAAAACAGCAGGCCCGCAACCCCTGTCCCTGAAAAAGTACAGAGCCAGGCAGAGTCAGCGACGCCCTAACACACCAAAACCACAAACCAAAAGCACCAGAAGACCAAGAGCAGGCCGGAAGGTAAAGGAAAGGCAACAACGAGCAGACCTATACAGAGTACTGGCCATCACCACAGATAAAACCATAAAAAACAACCTACTAAAACAACTGCATGGGGACCACAAAAAGCAAGGAGGAAGTGATTGTTGCCACAAGCAACGCAGCGAGCAGCAGCAGCAGCAGCGCCATCAACCGGGAGCAAAACCAAAACCTTCTGTATATAATAAGCTTAATGGTAATCATCTTGATAATTTTAGAACTTAACTACTATAAGCGCTACGTTAAGAAACAATTAGCAAAAAGAACAATTACCACAGTCTAAAATAAAATATGTAAACACAAAAAACAAAAATTAATTAATTAATTATTTTGTAAGAAAGAATTATATCATATTACTTTTTATTAAATAAAGAAGAAAATAAAGGGAATACAGTTAAAAATACAATATCTCACACGAATAAACAAAACAAATTTATGAAAATGGACAGAAAACAGAAATACAAACCAAAAACAGAAACAGTATTAAAGCTTGAAGAAACAGACGAACAAGCAAAACTAGAGTTTTTAGTAAAACTCTGGAAGATAATAGGAATGCCAAAAACACCAACAATAGAGGACGTTAGAAATCATACGACACTGGAAGAAGAAACAGTCCGCATGCTCAACATGTTTAATCTTCGATTCTAAATGGAAGACATCCTTGACGAGTTAAACAGAATACAAACAAACTTAAGAAAAACACCGAACAGAACATACACTCAGGAGACATTAACAACAAAACAACAAACTGTATTCGCTTTAAAAACACGGTTTCAAGAACTAGTAACAGAATACACAAACGACGAACACACAGCGGGCATAAAAATAGCCTTCAACAAAACATACGAAAATATCGTAAAAATACTTAAACAGTAAAAGATCGACAACAATACAGAACAAAAACACTCGACAGTAACCATGGCTTCATTCAATATAGAAACGGCGATGAAAGCCATTCCGAATTTCACAGGCAACTACAGAGACCTAGACACATTCACAAAAATAACGGAATTAATCCACAAAAAACTGGACGCGACTGGCAAAACCGAGCTACTAGAATTCGTATTTTACGCCAAATTAAGCCTTACAACTAGAACAGCAATCGGTAACAATATACCAAAAACGTTTGAGGAACTAACCACGCTACTGAATGAACGATACAAGAGCACAAACACGATTCCCCAGCTCCAGAGTCAACTGTCATACTTTGTCCAGAGGAATCTCGACATAACCACGTATAAGAACAAAATACTTAACTTAATAGCGGAACTGAACAAACTACAAATAGCCCAAGCTAGTTCCGAACTAACCACGATCGAGCGAAACATAATAACAAAAATTAATGAACAATACAGCCTCACTGTATTCCAAAATGGACTCAATGACGAATACAAACAAACTATTTTCGCAGCAACAATGCCAACAACTTTTAACCAAGCAGTCGAATTGGCCTTAGAACTAGAAAAGGACAATAAACAAACTCAGGCAAGAGTGATGTTTATCAACAGGAACAGCAACAACCGAAATAACAACCAAAATAGAACAAACAACAGAAATTTTAACCAACAATACAACAACAGATACCAAAATAACAACAATGCTAGAAACAACAACAACTACAGGAACAACAACCAACAAGCTAACTACAATCCCAGAAACACTCAAAATAACTATCAAACGAATTCTCGCAACTCATACAACAACGGCAGACCAAACAGTCATACTGCCAACACAGATTTCAATAACAGAAATCAAAACCAAAGGAACTATAACCAAAACAGCAGAAACTACAACCAAAATCGAAGATATAACAAAAATGCGAACCAAAACCAAAATTTCAACAACCATGGTCGCCCCACACACATCAATTATATTCAGGAAAACTCGGGCGACCCGGAGGAAGACAATCAAATTCCTCCGGGGGAGCAGTAACAAATGAGCAAAGAATTTACCTAATATCAGAAAATTTAACAAACTATGTCACACTGAAATGCAACCAATTCAGTAAACCTTTAACATTCCTCATTGATACCGGAGCAGACATATCACTGTGTAAAACAAACAACGATGACAACCTTGAGATCAACACAGAAAACACATGTAAACTAACAGGAATATCCACACAAAAAATAGACTCACTGGGAACATTAAAACTGACATTCCCACTACAAAAAACCAAGACAGAATTGAACTTCCACATGGTCAATGAAGATTTCCCAATCGTAACAAATGGAATCATAGGAAGAGACTTTTTACTCAAATACATGTGCAAAATATACTACGAAACCCTCACGCTAACAATGATAATAAATGAAGAAGAACACATACATATTTCCTATAGCAACCAAACCACCGCCACACACCTCACACACAATACCGCCAAGATGTGATGTAATACTACCTATTAGCATGAATATTCAAGAAGACAGTGTAATACTAAACCAAGAACTTGCAAACGGAGTATTTTTGGCAAATTCCATCGCACCAGCAAAAGGCAAATGCCACGTAAAAATAATCAATACAACAGATAAAACAATAACCGTAAAAAACATCCGACCAAAAATAGAAAATTTGTCTAATTATAAGTACAATAATGAAAACAAACTACAGCACCAAAAATGCAGACAATGAACGATTCAGAAAACTAATATCAACACTCAAGCTAGACAACCTAGATGCACAAACAGAGACAGAACTTAAAACCATTTTCCAAAAATATCAAGCAGTTTTCCACCTAGAAGGAGAAGAAATTACAACAAATAATTTCTACACTCAACAACTTAACCGAGAAGACTCCACACCCGTATATATAAAAAACTACAGATTACCACAAACTCAGCAGGAGGAGATAAAGAACCAAGTACAAAAATTAATACCATAGACAGCGATATCATAGAGCCATCAACTAGCCCATATAACGCACCCCTACTACTAGTACCGAAAAAAAGCGAAGACAATACAAAAAAATGGCGATTAGTCGTAGATTAGAGAAAACTGAACGACAAAATAATCAATGATAAATTCCCGCTTACACGACTAGAAGATGTTCTTGATATACTTGGCAGAGCGAAATACTTCTCAACTTTAGACATGACCAGCTCTTTCCATCAAATACCCTTGGAACAAGATTCAAGACCACCCACAGCATTTTCCACACAAGATGGACACTACCAATTTAAAAGACTACCTTTTGGTCTCAAGATATCCTCAAACAGTTTTCAACGAATGCTCACTCTAGCACTAAGTGGACTCAGCTCAGAAGCCTTCCTCTATGTTGACGATATAATAGTATTTGGATGTTCATTAAAACACCACAACGAAAATCTGATTAAAGTTTTCGACCGACTACAACAATACAACTTAAAACTAAATGCAAGCAAATGCCAATTTTTAAAACCAGAAGTCATCTACTTAGGACATTTAATCACAGATAAAGGCATCAGAACAGATCCAACAAAATGCGAAGCAGTACTAAAATATCCAACACCAACGAATGCTGATGAAGTACGTCGATTTGTAGCTTTTTGCAACTACTACAGACGCTTCATACCAGAATTCGCATCAATAGTAAAATGTCTTAACTCTCTCCTTAAGAAAGGCACACCTTTCATTTGGTCAGACGAGTGCAAGACAGCCTTCGAAACACTAAAACAGAAGTTAACAAATACACCAATATTACAATATCCAGATTTCAACAAAACCTTCATATTAACAACAGACGCTTCAGACTTCGCCCTAGGAGCAGTATTATCCCAAGGAGAAATTGGACATAACCTTCCCATTTCATATGCAAGCAAATCACTACAGAAACACGATATCAATAAACCAATAATAGAAAAGGAGCTTTTAGCAATACATTGGGGAATAAACTACTTCAGACCGTACCTCTACGGAAGAAAATTCATTGTAGTCACAGACCACAGACCACTGGTATCTCTGTTCTCACACAAAAATCCATCATCGAAAATGACAAGAATCAGACTAGACTTATCTGATTACGACTTTGAAATCATATACAAACAAGGAAAAATCAACACAAATGCAGATGCCTTATCACCAGGGACCCAAAATAACAGTTATGCATTTTTAAAAATTCGAAAACGTTGCCCATTTTTAAGAGATATTTATAAATGTTGGACAATAACTATTATGAGGGGAAAAATACTTTTTTCGCCATTTCGTAACTATTATTCGTGACAAATATTTTTTTCTGTTGCCTAATAACTATTATCAGCAAGAAATATTTTTTCCATTGCTCGGTAACGTTTATTTTTTGAAAAATATTTTTTCCGTCATCGCATAACTGTTATGAGAGAAAAATATTTTTTCCGTCATCGCATAACTGTTATGAGAGAAAAATATTTTTTACGTTGCTCGGTAACGTTTATTTTGTGAGAAATATTTTTTACGTTGCCAGTAACTATTGTGAATGGGACATATTTTTTTTACGTTGACTGATAACTATTATTTTGCAATATATATTTTTTACGTTGAAAATACCGGCACACAAAAGAAAGAGATGTCTGATCGGTGAATGCGACTATAAATTTTCTATGGAATTAGGTTCGCTGATCATGAATTTGATGCCAGACTAACACCATCACCCATTACTTTTGGAAAAATCGCAAATCTAAAATCGAATCAATGATTAAATTTTGTATTGTGTGGGTGGTGGGTGCCAGCCCCTTGTCCAGTACCCGTCCCGGTAGAAGGCGTAAGACTTAGGGAAGTCCTTAAATGCGGTGGATACCCAAGTCTGACATCGAATTTATGATCAGCGAACCTATTTCCATAGAAAAAGTATAGTCGCAGTCACCGATCAGACATCTGTTTCCTTTGTGTGCCGATATTTTCAACGTAAAAAATATATATTGCAAAATAATAGTTATCAGTCAACGTAAAAAAAATATGTCCCATTCACAATAGTTACTGGCAACGTAAAAAATATTTCTCACAAAATAAACGTTACCGAGCAACGTAAAAAATATTTCTCACAAAATAAACGATACCGAGCAACGTAAAAAATATTTCTCACAAAATAAACGTTACCGAGCAACGTAAAAAATATTTTTCTCTCATAACAGTTATGCGATGACGGAAAAATATTTTTCAAAAAAAAACGTTACCGAGCAACGTAAAAAATATTTTTTGCTGATAATAGTTATTAGGCAACAGAAAAAGATATTTGTCACGAATAATAGTTATACATAGATGTAAAAATAATTATTTCAAAATAATAATTATAAGTAACAATTAAAATATTTGTTACAGTGAAACAGTTATTTTCCAACTTTTTTCCTATAAACGTTATAACTGTTATGTCCCTGCTTATCACGCATCAAAATTGACAGCGACACACTAAAGGCAATGATCCCAACACAGGAAAATTACATAAACGACGCCAAACAAAAGGAAATACTGGCAATTACAAGGAGCAAGGCAGCAACAGCAAAAGCAAAAGAAAATAGCATGCACAATGAAGAAAATGAAAATATTAATTATGGTACCAAGACACGCGACAATAGGAAGGACATATCTCAAGAGCCTGCGCAACTCTACATATGGGAATGTACCTCTATGAACGACGTGAAGAACATGAGAAGATTAAATTTTGAAATAAAAGAAAAGCATCGGCCGATGATACATATTGACAATTATGAAGTGCACGTAACTTGTAGCGATGACCCTTTGAATCTAGATTCAATGTTGGAGAAACTACACAGTTCACTTAAGAACCTGCATATAAAGGAGCTAGCCCTTTGCAGAGAAAATTTTAAGTTTGAAAATATCACAATGAATGCATTCAAGGAAAGATATAACGAAATAAATAAAGATAAATGCTCGCCTACAAAAATACTTATATACAACGCTCCACGAAATGTTCAAAGCAAATTACAACAATACAAACTAATTGATGAATATCATAACGCCAGCACCGCCGGACATTTAGGAATTCGAAAAACGATTCTAAAATTAAAACAACGATACACATGGAAGAACATGAGACAAATGGTAAAAGAGTTCGTTAACAATTGCCTGACCTGCTGCAAGAATAAAACAATTAGGCACACGAAAGAAAAACTGGTCAAAACAGACACGCCAGCAACAAGCTTCGAAACTATTACAATTGACACAGTCGGACCATTAAGGGCCAATTTTTCAGTGCGAGTTTAAACGCAGTTCAAACGTAGTTTCCTTGAACTTGGTTTAAATATAAACTCAGTTTAAACGAGAAAGCAGTTTTTCAGTGCTAGTTTAACTGGAGCAAATATTTGTCATTTGGGTGTGGCAATACCGGCAATATTTTTATCTAGCTAATAATTTTCCTTTGTTTTGATTGTCATTCGTATATAAATTCTTTGCGCTCAAATAATTATAATAATAATAATAAATAAATAATAAGCAAACGGAGTCCAAATTTTTCGTCTCGGGAAATCGAATGTCTTCTTGCACTTGTGAAAAAAACAAACAAGTGCTCGAGAGCAAGAAGACAGACCGCGTGAGTGACGAGGAAAAACAAACGAAATGGAAAGAAATTGAGGACGATTTCGATTCAAAATTTGTTGATAAGTTCCGGTGCACGAAAACGTTGCGCACAAAGTATAAGAATCTAAAAAAAAAGTGCAAAAAAAGGATTTCGCTCACGACAGGCAAGAGCTGGCCAAAACAAAAAATAAATGAACTGTCAGAAGCTGTTGACAGTTTAAACTTAGTTTAACCGTGCAGGGTTGGGCGTTTAAACTGAGTTTAAACTTCAGTCAAGTTTGACTGAAAAATTCGATTTTGCGTTTAAACTAAGTTTAAACTAGAAACTGAGTTAAACTCGCACTGAAAAATTGGCCCTAAGAGTATCAAATGGATTCCGCTACATATTAACCATGCAATGCGATCTGACAAAATTTGTTATCGCACACCCAATAGAAACCAAGGACGCAAAAACAACAGCGAAAACGCTTGTAGAACAGTTCATTCTCAAGTACGGTTGTTTTAAAACATTGAAATCCGACCGAGGCACCGAGTTCACAAATGAGCTAATGCATAACATATGCCAATTACTTGACGTGCGACAAATTTTTTCGACACCCTACCATCATCAAACAATAGGAGCACTCGAACGTAACCACAGAACACTGCACGAATACTTACTAGCGTTTACAACTGAACACGAATGGGACAAATGGGTACCATATTTCACTTTCGCGTATAATACGACACCACATGTCGAAACGCGGTACTCTCCATACGAGTTAGTCTTCGGAAAATTACCGTCACTACCAAGTGACAAAATACACGACAACAAACAAATTTATGACCTTGACAATTACGCCAACAAACTAAAAGTTAGGCTGCAAACATCCATAGATAAGGCTAGGCATATGATAGAAATAGCTAAACATAAGAGACAAAGTAATTATGATAAAAATATCAATAATACACAGTTAAGAATAGGAGATTTAGTTTTTGTTAAATTAGAATCAAGTAAAAAATTACAAAGTACTTACCACGGACCGTACAAGATTATAGATAGAAATGGAGTAAACTCCACACTAGACATAAACGGTAAATATAAGGTATTACATAATAATAATCTTAAGAAATTTCTAGGAGATAATGACTTAGCAAGCAACATCTAAAAATTGTACAAAATAAAGAGTAAACATAAAATACATATTACACTAAGACCACAAAACAAATATTGACTCTATCTATAATTACTATAAGCTCAATAATGTTAGCTAAGCATTTCCAAATCCACCTCCGAAAACCCCGACCGCTATCTTAAAAAATTATTCCAAGTAATAATTTTTCGCTTAAGGGCAATGGTGTAGTGGTACCACGTAGCCACTTATGCCAACCTTAATAACTCATGCTACACTCGAGCACAAATGTGCCAAAGTGTCAAATAGCAGCGCGCGAGTTAAGGAATGTATTCCTTATCGCATAGACGCACCAAAATTCAAAAACCAAAACATCATATCAGTCAGCAACAAACAATATTCTTATATGCAAACAAATAGAACAAACGAAACTAACCCAAAATATCCTTATCTGTCAGCACACTAAACTAACTAATAACATCTGCTACCTGCTAGCAGGCAAAACCAATACCGAAAGAAAATGTATTAGGTATCGTAAGTAACATTAAGAGTAACAAGTATTCAGTTTAAGATCAGACTCAATAAACGCAGCACGCATGTGCTGAACAAAAACACAAACACCGTGTGTCGTTTGTTAACTGGGGGCTCAAGCCGGTCCTTAAGCCATTTTTATCCTGCGGTGATGAAAAAAAGATAAAATAAAATTAAAAAATTCCACGGGAAGTAGGACTTCCAGCACTAGTGTTTGAGAAAAGTGCTTAAATAATAAACAAAAAAACGCCAAGGTATAAGTCCTGAGAAAGCGGATAATACCTTTGGAACAATTAACAGATCCTGGAATATTGGACAGTTAATTTATCAGCAAGGTTTTGATAACCTAAGCAGAAACTTCGATCCATCACGAAGCGGACGGACATCGAAGATATCAGGAGTTCTCGACGGTTACAAAGGACATATATTTAGCAGAAAAAACAAAAATGGCAGCAAGAGTGACAAAAATGGAGCAGCGAATGGCCCAACTTACCGCACAAATCACTACGATGATCGCGGCTATGCAAGAAAAGCAGAATAATTTTACACAACGATTGGAATCAGTGGAACGACACAATTCTCCACAGGCAACAACAATAAGTGAACACGAAGACGTTCAATTGAATATTAGTGATCCTAGGGAAATTGATCTCGATTTATATAAATCCTTGCCAAACTTCGACGGCAATAAAAACCAATACAGATCATGGAGGTCACAAGCATGGACTTTCATGGAGGCTATTAAAAACTATAGTCAACATCCCAGATACTATAGCGCCCTGGGAATCGTGAGGACAAAGATCACAGGACCCGCCGCTGATATCCTTACGAATCATAACACAAAAATGAATTTCTATGCGATTATCAGTCGGTTGGATTACACCTTTGCGGATCAACGGCCCTTATACGTTTTGCTGGATGAGATGAAGAAGATCGTGCAAGGCAGGAAAACACTTGCAGAATTTCACAGCGAGGTGTCCAAAGCACTCAATTTGGCACTATCAAAAATTGAGATGTCCGCGGAACAAAACAATGAAGCAATGAAGGACTATGCCAACCAGGAAGCAGTTAGAACTTTTATCCTCGGACTAAATTCCAAATTTACTAGTGGAACATTATACAGCAACAATCCGACAAATTTGGAATCTGCATATGCGATAGCCTGCACAATTCACCATGACAACCTGAATCATCAGTTCGAGATACAATCAACTCCAGTGAGATTCAACAACGGTCCAGGATACGGACAACGCTTTAACGATAATTGTAATGCCCATTCACACCGAGAGGACAGGCAACCAACATATCAACCAAGAAGTTTCAACAATGAACCAGAGCAACAGCAACCTGCACCAATCCCAATGGACGTGGATAGTTCCAGACAGGTTGTACAGACAACTAGGAACAATAACGCTATAAATGGTAACTATAGCAATTCAAATAATATGTATAAAAGAGATAGGGTTCATAGTAATCAGAATGTGGCTACACAAAATAAAATTCAAAGAATAAATCAGAGTAAACACGAAGATTTAGAATCTGTCAACTCTTCTAACTATGAATCAGGCAGTACCTTTTTAAAGCGAATAAACGGGCTGCCCTGCATTCAAACAAAGTGTGGCCTAACAGGCACACCCGTTACTTTGTTAGTGGACACGGGATCCACCAATAACTATATTAATATAAAATGTGAAATTGGAAAATCAATTAAAATTAAACCGTTTAAAACTTTACATGGCTACTCAGTCATATATTCTAAAAAAATTATTACAATGTATGGTCAGAATATTACATTTTTTGAAATTAATGAACTAAGCGAATATGATATGATTCTTGGTGAACAAGGATTACGCCAAATGAAGGCAGAAATAAACTTGTTTGACTATAGCTTGAGATACAAGAAGTTTCCAAGAGTCAAACCAGAGATAAATTATACTGTTGATAGTGAAAAGTTAAAAGACCAGGTAGATGAATTTATAATAAGCAATAATTATATCAGTGAAACATTGCCTGAACCGGAAGATCCGATGTATTCAAAACAATATCCACATCCCACATTTGATCAGGAATTTGTTAAGAAAGATTTTGAGAAACCGTTAAATGACAGGAAAATCCAACCAAGCAAAAGCCTATGTATTTCACCTATACGGACTTTACCAAAAAAGGGCACCGATGACCAAGGTAGACCGAACAGACGGATGGTTGATGATTTCTTGGAAATTAACGCTCATACGACTACTGACAAACATCCTATTCCACAAAAAAGTTCACTAAATAATGTTATTACAAATGTTAAACAGTCACTTAATTCATTTAAAAATCAAATTATATTACTACAGGATAACGAAAGAAACGAAGTAGTTACCCAAACAATATTTCCCGGTCGATTTAGACATACAATATTTTTTAAAGACAAACCAGACTTGTTAATTAAACTAAAAGACGTTATTAGACCAAACGTTACTAACGCACTGAAAATAACTAAGGAACTAGTTTTTCATTTAGAAGATGAAATTATTACTACTTTCCCAAATTGTACATTTGTACTCGCCGAAAATCAAATGACGGACGTTACTTCTATTAAGGAACAAAAAGAAATAGTTACGCAGGTACATACACGTGCACATAAAAACTACAAAAATAATACACAAGAAATATTATTGACTAATTTTTGGCCCAACATTAAGGAAATGTGTAAACAGGAGGCAATATGTTGTGAAATATGTCTACAACATAGGTACGAAAGACAACCAAACAAGCAACCTCTAGAAAATACACCGCAATTAGGAGATATAATATACAACAAAGCAACTAAGCAACACAATAAACAAAAAGTGGAAGAAGATCGTGGGGACACGATTTTAACAGTGAGAGGGAGAACAATGCATAAGAACAACATACGAAAACAAAACAAAACATGCAACTCACAGGAACAGATTTCATAATCTCGTCGATATTTGCACTTGGACTTTCCGGAAGTACACACCCAACCAAAAAATGTTTACCTACTAACCAGACGACATGTATACATATACCACGGTTTAGTTTATATTTACCTAATAAAGAGGACAGTACTTAACGAATGTATCAAAAATAAAAAAAATACATAGGAAAATAAATTCAATAACTTAAAAAATATTTGAAACTTAAGACCTTCAATCGATATCTGAGGAATTAAAATTTACAAAAGTAGAGGCAATCACAAACACAATTAACTTTACGAGAATAGGAAATTTCTTTTCTGGAACACTTAATCTTAAAAATACAGACGAAGTAATTCAAGTATTCAATAATCAATCATATCAAATTCCAGTAAAAAATATATTCAAATATTCCGATGTCCATGTGTGTATCTTTAAGAGTGAAATTTTTACAATCAACAAATATCGAATAATAATAAATAGATGTCAAATGTATATTTTAACCCCACTAGCTATTAAACAACTACTACCTACTATTTAAACACGCAAACTTTGAATTTAAACAAAAAATTGCTTAATGCAACAACGAATTCATTAATTTATCAAATTGTCAAAATTATTTGAGAACAAATATTTTTATACAAGGACCAACAGATAAACGGAACAGTACCTTGTTATTAAACATGTTCAATATAATATTACTCAAGAAATAATATGTATAATATCTAATAATAATAAATATATAAAATATAAATATCATAGAAGACAATGAACACACTATACATAAAATGGACAGAAAATAAATGGTCCATAAATGGTTTAATTACAATACAATTACAGTACTACAGTAGATAATAAGATATATGCAAATCATGAGCAAGAAACAAAATGTAATCCATGCTCATCAAAACGAACAAGTACAAGTGTTAGAGATTTTAAGATTTGAATCTAATTATAAGTTACAAACATACAAGAGATGTACAAATTTCTTATTCCAATTTAGAAACATCTTTGAAAGTGCACTCTATGTATACATAATTCTAGCTATCGTAACATTAATTTTAATTATATATTCATATATAATTACATCAATTCATATATACGTATTCATATATATTAATCGTAATTATATATTCATGTGTAAATGTATATGCATATATCGAAAGTTGTTAGAAACCATCAAAAACTGTAGGAATTTCAAAAAAGGATACAAAACCGAACTGCAGCGATTTCAAGCGTAGATGTTTCGAAATGAGGACATTTCATTTTAAAGCAGAAGAGAGTTAAGGAATGTATTCCTTATCGCATAGACGCACCAAAATTCAAAAACCAAAACATCATATCAGTCAGCAACAAACAATATTCTTATATGCAAACAAATAGAACAAACGAAACTAACCCAAAATATCCTTATCTGTCAGCACACTAAACTAACTAATAACATCTGCTACCTGCTAGCAGGCAAAACCAATACCGAAAGAAAATGTATTAGGTATCGTAAGTAACATTAAGAGTAACAAGTATTCAGTTTAAGATCAGACTCAATAAACGCAGCACGCATGTGCTGAACAAAAACACAAACACCGTGTGTCGTTTGTTAACTCGCGCACGACACAAGCGACACTCAAGTGGCTAAGCCAGCGGCGTGCCATCCGACACCACTGACCACAGTGCAGTGTCCCACATATGGAACATGCACTGATCGGCACTCTGTGTGATGTCACCTACCGCAGGGCAATAGCACTTGAGGAAAAGTGCTGCATCGACCGAAAGGGTCCCGTGACGCTGATTGGTCACTCTTCCGCGGCATTGGCATTGCTCAGCGGTATAACAGTTATGTTTTTGAAGTGCAACTTCTTTACGCACGCTTGACTTGGGGAGTAAGCTGGCGAACGCGTTACGAAAAGTGTGATCGGGCGAGGCGAACGGGAGTTGAGTGGTTTACGCACGCTTGACTTGCGGAGTAAGCTGGCGAACGCGTGACGTAAGCGTTACATGAAAACATAAAATAAATTTAAATATTTGTAGAAAATTAATATATGTATATGTATATACATGTATATATTGTACACACACATATATCTATATATATAAAAACTAGCTGGGCCCCGCGGCTTCGCACGCAAGCTCTCTTGTTTCACCCGATACAAATTCTGAACCCATTGTTAAAAGTTATTGTCTAAACATGTATTCTTGTGGTGCCACGCCCCGTTTTCCCGACTTTTCTTTTTTCCTAAACCTTCACGTAACAATTTCAAACAAACCCGCCGAAGGAAGTATCCACGTTGGTCCAGTCGTTTTCAAGTTTATATATGGGGCATTCCACCTCAAGTGTTCCCACCTCAAAAACGAAACATTTCCGATTTTGATGATATTTGGTAGAGTTGTTGTACTATCAGAGTACATTGATTGTGGAAAAGGAGGGGCGGATTTATGCACGGGTTGCAGTGATACAGGGGCTTGAATTTTCGCCCTTTATTTCGGACGTCGATTTTAATTAAATTCTCAGTCCAAAAAGCTGTTGCTAACGAAAAAACAACATGCACGTATCTTTCAGTATTTTTTCCGTACTTTCCAAAAAAAAATATATAAACAATTTTTTATGGAATTTAATATTTATATAAATATAATATTTATATAATATAATATATAAAATATTTAATATTTAAACTTTGTTAATAACATTTTTTCAACAAGAGCCTGTTGGGATTTTTTTCAGAGTTAGCTTATAATACAGTTCATTTCCTCCCCTACAAAAGTGTATATGGTATTTTATGGGCAAAGTTGAGTTTCTTGTTTTTTTGAAGCACCAAACCCAACGCGTTTACCGCGCCCGATGCGCGACTCAGCCGTGGTACATTTTACTTGTTAGAAGAAGTTAAAATGCTTGGGTTTGGAGCCTCAAAAAGAGAAGAAATTCAACTTTGCCCATAAAATACTATATATACTTTTTTGTAGGGGAGGGAATGAACCGTATTATAAGGTAAGTTTGAAAAAAATCCCAACAGGCTCTTGTTAAAAAAATGTTATTAACAAAGTTTAAATTTAAAAAAATGTTATTAAATTTCATGGAAAATTGTTTATATATTTTTTTTTGGAAAGTACGGAAAAAATACATAAGGATACGTGTTCTTTGCTTTCCATTATCAACAAATCTTCGGACTTACAATTTTAAATAAAATTAAAAATGTTTCGTTTTTGAGGTGGGAACACTTGAGGTGGAATGCCCCATATGTATATAAAAATGAATCGTGGTCCGTTCGGCTGCTTAAAACTTGAAAACGACTGGACCAACTTGAATACTTCCTTCGGCGGGTTTGTTTGAAATTGTTACGTGAAGGTTTAGGAAAAAAGAAAAGTCGGGAAAACGGGGCGTGGCACCACAAGAATACATTTTTAGACAATAACTTTGGAACCATAAGTCGTACATCAATGAAACTTGGTATGAACCTACCATTTAGTCCTATATTTCGACAGAGGGAATGGGGCGGGTATTTAACAAGGGGGCGTGACTCCGCCCATACAACTCAAATCTTTTAAATGGAATAGCTTCAGAATTGTAAGCCGCACAGCATTGAAAATTGGTGTACCGTCGTCTCATAGATGTGTCATTCTACTGTTAAAATTTGATGGGCTTTGGACAAGGGGCGTGGCACATTTGTTTGATCCAAACTATCCGCATAATTTTGAAACTGTTAGTCTTACATCAATGAAACTTAGTACGAACCCACCATTTTGTCATATCTTTTTACAGAGAGAATGGGGGGCGTATTTAACAAGGGGGCGTGGCACCGCTCATAAAACTCAAATCTTTTATGTGGAATAGCTTCGGAATTGTGAGCTGCACAGCATTGAAATTTAATATGACATCGTCCCATAGAAGTGTCTTTCTACTGTTAAAATTTTATGGGCGTTGGATAAGGGGCGTGGCACATTTTTTATGACCCAATATTTCAGCAGAACTGTAAGTCGTACATCAATGAAACTTGGTATGAACCTACCATTTAGTCCTATCTTTCGGCAGAGGGAATGAGGCGGGTATTTAACAAGAGGGCGTGGCTTCGCCCATACAACTAAAATCTTTTATATGGAATATCTTCAGAATCGTAAGTCGCACAGCATTGAAATTTGGTATGACGTCCTCCCACAGAAGTGTCATTCTACTGTGAAATTTTTATGGCGGTTGGACAAGGGGCGTGGCACATTTATTTGACCCAAACTATCCGCATAATTTTGAAACTGTTCGTCGCACATCAATGAAACTTAGTACGAATTTACCATTTAGTCATATCTTTCCACAGAGGGAATGGGGCGGGTATTTCACAAGAGGGCGTGGCTCCGCCCATACAACTCAAATCTTTTATATGAAATAGCTTCGGAGTTGTAAGCCGCACAGCATTAAAGTTTGGTGTACCGTTGTTTTATAGATGTGTCATTCTACTGATGGGATTTGATCGGCGTTGGTCAAGGGGCGTGGCACATTTTTTATGATCCAACAGTTATGCAGTACACACACACACATCAGTGAAACTTGGTACGAACTGTCCACTTAGTAGCACAATTCGACTAGAAGAAAGTTGTGAGCATTGCACAAGGGGGCGTGGTACCGCCTCCATTTTTATATACATAGATTGTTTGTCCTGACTGCCTGACTGACTGATTGATTGATTGATTCATCATCGTTCAGCCCAAACCGCTGAAGCTACAAACATGAAATTTGAACTGTATGTACATCTCGAAAAATGAACCTCCGCTAAGAGGGATTTTTTGAAATTCGGGGTGTAAAGGGGTAAAACATGTGTTAAGGTGTTGTATGAAGAAAAGTGATTTAAGAGACATATTGATTTCGAACTTCCTGAAAATACTCTAAATCAAAAATAATTCTACACTTTTTTTATAATTTTTCGAAAATCAAAATTTATCTGGACAATGGGTTAAGATTTGTTTAAGGGTAGACTCGAAAAAAACATGAACCGATAGGCCTATTGACTTCAAAAATTGTAAAAATACTTGAAATAAAAAAAATTGGACACGCGTTGCTCATTATTTTCAAAATCGAAATCTAACTGGATCAATGACGGGTTAAAAGTATGTATGGAGAAACACGTATGAAAGTACTTCAAATGTAAAATAACTCGATACGTGTTTTTCATTTTTTCCGAATATTAAAAACGGACGGGGTCAGCGACCGGTTAAAAGTTTGTATGGCGAAACTTTAAAAAAACATGAATTAATGGGGCCACTGACTTCAAACTTTGTGAAAGTACTCTTAGTGAAAAATAATTTGACACGTCTTTTTCACTTTTGTGAAAACCAAAAGCTAACGGGGTCAATAATGGGTTAACAGTTTGAATGGAGAAACACGATTTATTGGTACTTTTGACTTCAAACTTAGACAAAAAGCACTTCTATCGGGAAATAATTAAAATGTACTTTTCATTTTTTGGAAAATCGAAATCTACCGTGATAAACTTAGGGTTAAGAATTTGTTTAGGGTAAATGTGAAAACTCATGATTTAAAAGGCTTTTGAATTCAAAATTTTTGGAAATACTTGACATCAAAGATAATAGACATATGTTTTTTTAAAATCAAAATCTAACGGGGTCAACAATAGGGTGGGTCGATTCCGGACTTTTTTCGATTCGAGATTTCTAATAGTGCGGAAAAGTTGCCTTAGTACTTCGTGATTCCAATGCAATTTTTTGTTTTGAGATCGGACTGCATCTTCAACCCCAACTCCGGCCTTGAAATTTCGGAAATTTGCCTAAAATCGTGAAATTGCCTACCTAGCGCCTGAAATACGCCTCTCATGGCAAAATGTATAAAAGAAAAGTTGTTTGTCGCATCATTAGCTACCGAAATGGTATTATGATCATGGCCGTAGGACGAACCGTTCCCGAGATACGAGCGAAAAGGCGGCGCGCCGCAGCGCAAGGTAAAAATCGGCTTGCGGCCACACTTCTCCCTGAATGCGCCCACAATGACGCCGGCGCTGCGGAAATATGTTCTGTGCTTCACGCGTCGGGTCGGACCGGCCGGGCCGCTCCCCCCGTCCCGTCTCGCTCTTCCCCCATCTCTCTCCCCTCCCCGCCAGACACTAGACTAGACTCCCGCTGCGCGCCGGGCGCCACCAGCTTGCTCCGTCGTGTATTCCCCTGCGCCATACGACACGTTCGGACAGGTCCCCACACAAAGATTCTTTCATCGAGTTCCTTCACTCTTGTCGTTGATTTCGCCGAGTGCTATCACTTACATTTTCTGAACAGAACACAAAACTCAACATGTCTGTATCTAAATTTAAATTTAGACAGAAATGTCCTGTGTTTGGCATATATCCGTACGATCTCACTGAGTCCCAGCTACCCAGTTACCAGGATGTTCTTTTGTATTATCAGTTTGAAAGATTTCGTATAGGGCGACTCCGAGGTGACAACTATGAACCTAGGAGTAAAGAGGTTTCAGAAATAGTTGCAAAAATGGTTGAAAATATTTTCAAAAAGTCATCTATTCCGATAGTCTCACACACCAGAGTTCTACAAATGCTCACCACAGTCAGAAAGTTGGCCCTTGACCGTCTTCTGGCAGCCAGAGAAGCAGAGACTGACACTGTAAATGGATGGGTTAGATGTAATAAAGTGCCAAAGCTGAATTTCAAAGCTAATAATTATTACGATATGATTAACTGGAAGACCTTGACTGTTCCACCAGTTCTTCGTTCAGTTTCTAACGAAGAGCTCATAAAAGGGTTGTCGGGAGACACTGCAGAGATATGGAAATTTAGTGAATTCCCCTCTCACACCGTGGCAGTCGAGAGAACCGTCAAACTGGTGACAGAGGCATCTTCTAAAGTTATTGGCCCCCAGTCTCGTGATCGTTTTATACGCTCTACACTGAAATCTAGGCAACAACTGCCAAAGTTTAGTACAAAATCTGATTTTATCAATAAATTTGATACAGATTCAGACTAAAACAAGCCTGACATATGGTTGGTTGGTTGGGTTGGGCTTGGGAGGAACCCGAAGTGCAGCCACCTCCACGTGGTGGGTTCTGGGTAACCAACACAGGTTAGCTGAGAGCTGCAACAATTTTCACCTTGCGCTGCGGCGCGCCGCCTTTTCGCTCGTATCTCGGGAACGGTTCGTCCTACGGCCATGATCATAATACCATTTCGGTAGCTAATGCGACAAACAACTTTTCTTTTATACATTTTGCCATGAGAGGCGAATTTCAGGCGCTAGGTAGGCAATTTCACGATTTTAGGCAAATTTCCGAAATTTCAAGGCCGGAGTTGGGGTTGAAGATGCAGTCCGATCTCAAAACAAAAAATTGCATTGGAATTAGGAAGTACTAAGGCAACTTTTCCGCACTATTAGAAATCTCGAATCAAAAAAAGGCCGGAATCGACCCACCCTAGTCAACAATGGGTTCAGAATTTGTATCGGATGAAACAAGAGAGCTTGCGTGCGAAGCCGCGGGGCCCAGCTAGTATACATATACATACAGATGGAGCGAAAGAAGTTTCACTTCAGTCGTGTGGTCATAAGCACACTCGTTTTTTAGTATATAAGACCTTGTTTTTCCAAAATAAAATCAGCTTCTTGACAAGAGACAACTCGTGCGTTTCTTTTTGTTACAAGCTCAAAACGTCGGCTCTTTAGCCACTAGCAATTGGCGCGGCTCGCCTTCATAATAAGCCAACCCGGACTCCACTGACTGCACACTTTAACATAGTAGATCATACACTTTCCACCACAATAGACATAGAGGGCGCATTTAATAATGTCTGCCCTCTTGCGATAGGGGTGGCTCTTTCGGATCTCGGCGTTGATAGTAAATTGGTAGACTTCATCGGCGCCCTTCTTAGCAGCCGTTGTATTAACTCCACGTTGGGGACGGCGCATCTTCGCAAGTCAGTCACCAGGGGAACCCCCCAGGGGGGCGTTCTGTCGCCACTCCTGTGGAATCTTACCCTGAACAGATTGCTTGTCAACCTAGCGGCTGTTGGCTGCAAGGTTGTTGCCTATGCCGACGATGTTGCAATGGCCATAGCTGGCAAATTTCCGAGTGTGCTCTCTGAGCGGATGAATCACTTCCTGGACATCCTCTCCTCATGGAGCAACTCCTGTGGCCTTACGGCCAACCCGGAAAAGACGGATCTTGTTCTTTTCACAAGGAGATATAAGGTCCCGTCTTTCAGACTTCCCGCCCTAAATGGAACCCCGCTCAAATTGAGTAAGGAGGTGAAATACCTGGGGCTCATACTAGACTCCAGGCTAACCTGGAGCGTAAACATTGCTGAAAGGGCGAAACGAGCCTCCAGGGCCATCTACTGTTGTAAACGGGCAGTGGGTGCAAGATGGGGGCTCCAGCCTCGCGTTGTTACGTGGCTTTACGAGGCAGTGGTAGAGCCTATCCTCCTCTACGGCGCTGTTGTATGGTGGCCTGCGGCGGCTAGCCGAGCAAACCTGAAACAGCTCGACAGAGTCAGGAGACTTGCTGCCACTCTCATAACAGGGGCCATCTGTTCTACGCCTACCAAGGCGCTTTTGGCCATGCTCAATTGGGTCCCCTCGACCCTACTAGTAAGGCAGTCCGCCAAAATTGCCGCTGTACGCTTGAATGCCATACGCAGTTGGGCACGGGCGGACTTAGGCCACTCTAGAATCCTCGGGCTGGATCTTCCAACCCCGACACATATCGACTACACAGTCCTTCCCCCTATCTTCGAGCATAAGTTCACTATAGGGATCCCCAGCAGGAGCGACTGGTAAGAGGACTGTCGCTCACTGCCAAACGCCGTCGAAATCTTCACAGACGGCTCTAAACTTGAAAATAGAGTCGGGTGTGGGGTTTTCTGCGACCAATTGGGGGCCAGCATTATTGCTCGGCTCCCGGACCACTGTAGCGTCTTCCAAGCGGAGACCATGGTCATATTGCTGGCAGTGGATCGGTTGCGATCGCAACCCCCTATTCCCTCGGCTATATGTATTTTCTCGGATAGCCAGGCTGCAATCAAATCCTTGAAGGGTACATATACCTCTTCCAAACTGGTAGCAAAGTGCCGGGCCGCTCTGAATGACTTAGCGGAGCATGCCAGGGTTCACCTGAGCTGGGTCCCTGGGCATATCGGCATCTCTGGCAACTGCGTGGCGGACGAGTTGGCCAGAAAAGGCACTCTACTTCCAGCACCTACTACGCAATTTAGCATCCCCCTTGCGACCGTCAAATTGATGGTCAGGCAGGCGTATCTCCGCCTGGCTAATCGACTCTGGGCGGAGGAGAGCCTCTGCAGGATCTCCAGAGAAACCTGGCCGTCGCTTAACCATGGCAGAACACGCGAATTACTGCGACTAAAGCGGAATTCCATCTACTCCACAGTTTCTGTGCTGACGGGACACTGGACGAACGGCGAACACGCCAGGAGACTCGGACTCCCCTTCAACGACCATTGTCGCAGCTGCGACGATGCGGGCGAGGAGGAGAGCGTTGAGCACCTGCCCAGCACCTGGGTACAGGGCACCTGCCCAGCACTAGCGAGGAGACGACTCCGGGTGCTGGGAGCGCCGTTCTTCAGCGGTCTGGCCGACCTTACAGGACCCAGCATCGGCCGCATCGCCCGATTCATTACGGAATCGGGATGGCTCCTGCCTGACACCCGGGGGGGGTGTGTAAGCCTGAAGGGCGGCCACGTTCTTCACGTGGGACCACAACGGGCCGTATTATGGCCTAAGTGAGCTCTTCTAGCTGCCACCCTAACCTAACCTAACCTAAAGTTCAACTTCTCTCTGATTGCTTTCCGCGCTGTTTGTTTACAAATTAAACACCAAATCATCGCAGTTCAGAGATGCTTTTGGTGAAAAATGTAATGAGTAATGAAATGTTTGTAATGAGTCAATGAAAACTTAAATATTGATATGTTAGAGACATATTCAAACAATTTTATTACATTTGTAAGCAATAATAGAATTTTATATTCATTTTTCTATAACGTATCACAGAATTCTGTGCAAAAAATTAACACATGAAAATTGACCAGCACAACAACCCTCCATTTTGAATTGACCAACACAACAACCCTCCATTTTCAGTTTGTATGGGGGACTATCAGCTGTGGGGACTAAGTATCAGCTGTTATGTGAAAGTATTGGTGCATTTTATGTGTGTATTGTCGGTTTTTTCACACTTCTCCTCCGAGTTACCAATCGCTTATCGCTGGTGTCGTGTCAGACTTCATGCAAGCAACTTCAAGCTCGTTTGCGGCTCGCATACTGCGAATATTTACGTTTTTGTGTACACTGAGTATTCATGTAAATCAGAAAATGTTTAAGGTTGAATGGGAAATACAAATTTTTTTTCTTTTCCTTTTTTTTAGTTCCTGTTATACCTGTCCGTTATTTGTCCGTCCGGCTTTGATATTTTTACGCTAGCAATATTTTTCAAGTTAAAATATTAGAGCTAAGAAAATTTACGCCTTAATTTTGAGCAGTGTTTTTCACGCATACATTGCCAAAATGCGTGGTTGTGTTAGTGCCCATCACTGCACTAGATGATCCTAGGGCAATCAACAGTAGATGCAGAGCCACACCACCATCAAACACTAAGGCCGATGTTATGCTGCCGGTCAAATGATCGTCGGTCACGGATAAATTGTTTTTGTTTCAATGTAAAAGAGAAAATTGGGAGAGCGAAATTTTTCTCTTTTACATTGAAACAACAACAATTTATCCGTGACCGACGATCATTTGACCCGCAGCATGACATCGCCCTAACAAAAACCTCAGATACAATAACAACAACAAAGAAACAGTATTCAAGATAATAGCAACAATAACAACCAACAAGCAAAAACTAACTATCAGGCGACCTACAATAGGCAACACGGAGCAAGCTATAACGAGAATCAACAACAACACCAATATCAAACCTCAACAAACAACTGCAAGGAAAATAGCACAGTTGTACGAAGCCACCCAAATGACACTACCAACACCATACAAACGCGCTCAAAGGCTAAGGTCAATGACCCTCGATTGCACTTGCTACCCGTTATACGTAAGAGTATTGTGCCTACTTCTCCCGCGCTCTCGTTCTCCGCTGGCAAGAACAACGCTAAAAATGCACTTAGTACTCGCTCTTCCCAGCATGCTTCAAAGGCTGCTGCACCTAAACCTAATGCACAATTGAGTCCCGCACGACTCGAATCTAGCACATCATGCTCATCTGTGTCATCTGTGGTGATTGCTGATAATGCTGATGCTGAGACGGTTCTAACGCATGATACAACAACAGGTGTTTCTCCCGCTCTCTCGCTTACTGGAACTGCTGCTGCTCCTGTTGTTAGCATCTCTATGCCTACATCGTACGCTGATGCTGCTGCTGGTTGTCTGCTTGATGCTCATGATCTAAGTATAGGGTGTTTTTTTTAGAGGTTTGTTTTTCGAATAGAGATAAAACTGGCATTTTGTGGTCAAATCTGGCAACTCTAATGTCATTTATGTTCAGTTTGGTTTGCCATTTCATCATGAACAGGTTGACAAAAGAACAACGCTTGCAGATCGTGCAAATTTATTTCGAAAATAATGGTTCAGTTCGCGAAGTTTACCGCAAGCTCCGTCCATTTTATGGTCGACATAATCGTCCATCAGAGCAATTAATTCGGTTAACCGGATTTCGGTTTTCGCACTACGTTTACTCTATGTGATAATACGCATCCGCAGAGACGTCGAACAGTGCGCACCGAAGAAACAATTGCCGCTGTAGAGCAAAATGTTGAAGAGGACCCGAATGAATCGATTCGCCACCGTGCACAGCAATTGGAGCTTTGTCCATCAACTTTATGGAAGATTTTGCGCAACATGAATGTGGATGAGTTGTGGTTCCAACAAGACGGCGCTACATGCCACACAGCGCACGTCACAATCGATTTATTGAAGGAAACATTCGATGAGCGCATAATTTCGCGGAATGGACCTGTCAATTGGCCACCAAGATCGTGTGATTTGACACCATTGGATTATTTTCTTTGGGGATATGTGAAGTCGCTCGTCTACGCCAACAAACCAGAAACGTTAGGGGACTTGGAAGCCAACATTCGTGGCGTTATTGCCGACATACGGCCCCAAATGCTCGAAAAAGTGGTTGAAAATTGGACCTGTAGAATTGGCTTTATTCGAGCCAGCCGCGGCGGCCACATGCCCGAAATCATATTTAAACATTAATGGCATAAAATTATCCTTCCAATAAAGCCAAATTGATGGACATTAAAACGATTTTCTTGTGTTTTATTTCAATTCGAAGTTCTATACCTCTAAAAAAAACACCCGATACAAGTGCTTCTCCCGCTCCCTCGTTTGCTGGAACTGCTGCTGTTCCTGCTGATTCCTGCCATATGCCTATATCATACGCTGTTGCTGCTGCTGCTGTTGGTCCGCTTGGTGCTAATGCTCCGCTGCTCCCTGGAAGTCATGGTGATGCTGGCATACTTAGAAAACAGAGCTCGCACTCGGTTGTTGTTGGTAGCAAATCTAGTGCTGAGCTGGATGTAATCGTTCGTCTGAAGTGGCTGCATCTGTCTTCTTTTAAGCCATCGGTTACTACTGACAACATTATCGACTACATCGCTAAACATGCGAGTATTGAGCGAACGCAAATTTCTTGTTTTAAGCTTATTAAGAAAGATACGGCTCCTGACTCTTTGAAAAGAGTGAATTTCAAATTGGGGATTGCGTCGGCGCATTACAATAAATTACTCAATTCTGCGCTCTGGCCGTCCGACGTGAGAGTCCGGCTTTTCCGTTTTTTTCGGAAGCTAGAAGGCGCAGCATCAACCCCATAGTTGCTAATTCTGCTGATGGAATTCCTGTGTTGCCTGCACCGAATTCGACCAGCGGCTCATTAAAAATCTACTATCAGAATGCCTCGGGGCTGCGGACTAAATCCAGCTCAATTTTTATAACTACTGCACAATTGGACTACGATATTCTTGTTATCACCGAAACATGGCTTAATGTGGATTTTTTTGATGAGGAATTCTTCGATTTAAACCTATACCATGTTTTTCGTAAGGATCGTGATCTGCTAAAACTGGATGTAGGCGTGGTGGTGGAGTCCTTATAGCAGTTAAACGTTTGTTTTGTGCCTCACTTATTGAGTTGACTAATACTGACTCGCTTTTGGATCAACTGTGCGTCACTGTCCGTGGGTCTGTGGAGTCGCTGCTTATTTGTGTTTCCTACATTCCTCCGAATAGCTCATTCAACCTTTATAAAGCGCATGTAGATAATGTACATGACCTAGCTATGAATCGCTCTGTCAAAGATCATTTATGCGTGCTAGGAGACTTCAACTTAAGCAAATTGTATTGGAGCTTCATTAACGATGAAACTTGCCTAACTCCCTCTCATGTATGTAGTGATATTGAATTGTACGTTGTAGACTCCTTGTTAGACCTTGATCTTATGCAAGTTAATGGGTGCTTAAATAAGCTGGGCAGGTTATTGGACTTAGTTTTTATAAGTAATAATCTTTGCTTTTCAGTAAATGAAGCAGCTTTTCCAATTTCTTCATCTGATATTCATTATATACAGCTCTCAATTTGCCTAAAATTTTATAAATGTTTGCCTCTTGGAGTTGCACGCACTGAACTTCGCAGGTTTAACTATAAGTTGTGCGACTTTGATCTCATAAGTGGCTTAATAAATGATATCGATTGGGATACTGAGTTTCAGTGTCTCAAGGTTAATGGCTGTTTCGAATTTTTCAAAAATAAACTAGCTGAAATTTGTAATGAAAACATTCCGTGTATTAGGGATAAAATTTATAAATTACCATGGCATACACATGAGCTTAAAAGGCTTAAAAATCTAAGAAATAAGTTTTATAAAAAATATGTATCAACAAGTAGCATTGTTCACTTTACTAATTATAAGTACTATATGAAAGAATTTAATATTCTCGACAAGTCTCTCTATAAAAGATATATGTTGAGGTTTGAAACTAATATTAAAAACAACCCCAAGGAGTTTTGGCGTTATGTTAATTCGAAAAAGAAAAGCTCTAATATTCCTACCTCGATGTTTTTGGGGACGAACATCTCTAATAGTGCTCTTGAAACCGCTAACCTTTTTTCTGAATTGTTTGAATCAAACTTTGAAAAAGGTAATGATTGTTCTTCTGCTATCATACAAATGAAACTTTTCATTCCTTTGACTTTGGGTCGTTGACCTTGTCTGAGGATGATGTAGTTTTAGGCATCTCGAATTTAAAATTAACGAAGAAACCGGATCTTGACGGGATTTCCTCGTTTCTTCTTAAAAAATGCTGCAACGCAATTGCTAAGCCGCTGCAGGTAATATTTAATAAGTCCCTTGAGTCTGGGATTTTCATAGATGCCTGGAAGAAGTAATTTATAATCCCAATCTTTAAATCTGGAAATAAAAACAATGTTGCGAATTACAGACCAATAACGAAGCTAACGACGACTAGTAAACTCTTTGAGTGCACTGTCAACTCCAAAATATCTTTTGTAGTAAAACGCTTAGTCTCGCCATCTCAGCACGGGTTTGTCGCGGGTCGTTCGACTATAACAAACCTTACACTGTTTTCCGAGTATTGCATATCTGCCTTTCAGGAAGGATATCAAGTTGATGCGATTTACACCGACTTTTCGAAAGCGTTTGATAAGGTGTCGCACGCGGTTTTGATCAAAAAATTATCAAATTTGGGGTTGCACTCTAGTATGCTATCGTGGTTTATATCCTATCTTAAAAATAGAGAAAGTTTTGTTAGTATTGAAAATGTCCACTCTCGGCCATTTGTAGCGACTTCTGGTGTACCACAAGGCAGTATCCTTGGTCCACTGTTGTTCATTCTGTTTATCAATGATATCTCATACGCCGTCAGAAATTCTCAGTGCCTTTTGTTTGCCGATGACTTAAAACTTTACACTAAAGTTAAGGATTTTTCCCTCCAAGGGTTCCCTTAAGGGTTCCCTCCAAGATGAATCCTGCAGACTTCGCGACAAAGTCGTCCACGCGAAACAATTCTGAAATTTGGTTTTCAGGACCTGAATTTTTATTGTCTCACGCCAACAGCTGGCCACAATGTGAAATGGTCGAGTCAGACAGTACTGGTGATACCGAGCTTAAGCGCCGAGTATTAGTCATCGAAAAATCCGTTGCTCCTCCAAAACCGAACGTGGAATACTTTTCCAATTGGAGACGCTTATACCGAGCCGTCGCCACATTCATCTTGTACATCGAAAGACTCAAAGCCGCTACAACTTCGAGAGAGAAAAGTGTTACCTTTGAAATGCTGCAGAGAGCTCAACAATTTCTTTGGAAATACGCTCAATCTGAAGAGTACGATGAAGAGCTTAATCGACTCAAGCAAGGTAAACCAATCGGAAAAAGTAGCAGATTGATTACGTTGAATGTATACTTAGATCAAAATTGCATCATAAGGAGCAGAGGTAGGGAAGAGTACCTAAGCAACCACGGCGACGTTATTGTGCTACCTCATTCCCATCATGTGACCCAACTTCTGGTGCGCTCAATTCATGAAGACTTTCATCATCAGATGCATGAAGCTATAATCAACAGGATAAGAAGCCGATACTATATTTCTCGGTTGCGAGTCTTATATAGAAAGGTGCGCCGAATGTGCCAGTATTGTAAGAACAAAAACGTCAAGCCACAAATACCGCAAATGGCCGCTCTACCGCCCGCAAGATTAGCCGCCTTCGAAAGGCCGTTTACTTACGCCGGCATCGACTTTTTCGGGCCACTTTACGTGGCCGTAGGCAGACGACGCGAAAAAAGATGGGGCGTGATTTTCACGTGTCTAACCATTCGAGCTGTACGCATTGAAGTGGTGCATAGCCTGGATACAAGTTCGTGCATCATGGCAATCCGCAACTTTATATCGCGACGCGGGTCGCCCAGAGAAATATACACGGACAATGGGACGAACTTTAAGGCTGCTGAAAAAATCCTCTGTGACGAATCGAAACATGTTAACATTCCTTCGACGTCTCGATCGTTCGACGACATAAAATGGAAATTTAATCCACCTGCAGCGCCTCACATGGGCGGTGCATGGGAGAGGCTTGTAAGGTCCATCAAAACAGTGTTGTATGCAATCTGCCCTTCACTGCACTTTAACGACGAAAGTCTTCGAAGCGCCCTACATGAAGTCGAATTCATTATAAACTCTCGTCCGCTCACATTCGTTTCTGTCGAGTCAATTGACGACGAAGCGATTACCCCGAACCATTTATTGATTGGGTCATCCGATGGCTATAAGCCCATATGTAACGAAAATGTGGACTTACGACAACGCTGGTACCAAACTCAAAGGTTTGCCGATCAGTTTTGGCGGCGATGGCTTAAAGAGTATGTACCGATAATATCAAGGCGAAGCAAGTGGTTTGCAAAGCAACCTCCGGTAAAAGTCGGAGATGTCGTTGTAATTGTGGACCAAGAGCTCCCACGAAATCGCTGGCCTAAAGGCATCGTGGTCGACACATTGATGGCAAAGGATGGTCAGGTTCGAAGTGTGACGGTAAAAACGGCGTCGCACACTGTGTAATTTTGCATATCTAGCGGAACTTTATTCAAAAATTCGAATGTAAAAAAAAAAAAAAATTTAATAATTCAAAATTAGCTAACACATTGAGGGATTCGATTCTCGTAGTATTTTCTGTTTGGCAAAATCACATCGCGAACGATCATCTTGAATGTGCAGCTATTTGTATAAAAGAAAATTGTTGAAATTTGTGAGTCACTTGTGATTTAGATGTAATTCGAGATTATCACGGCGAACGCGCATATACAAACTCTGTTATTAGCTATCAGCACCTTTTTCGCCACCTTATCAGGTAAACTTGAATATCGTTATGTATATTATTAGTGGTTACAGAGCAATTTATTCGGACATATAAAAATTTTTCAAATGTTGTGATTTTGCTTTGAGATTACAAAGTGTATCCGCGTGTATCCGATTTAAAATGTCTCTTAATAACTGCTTTGGTTCATGTTTTTGAAGATTCAGTTAAATTTGGCTGCCCATATTTGCCCCACTCATACAAAATTTTTTTTTTTCCTTGGTCTCTCCACGCTACCCGCGCTTTGAGTGATATATTACAATTTCATTGATTACAGTGAGTGATTCAATTGATTGAACATTATTAATAATTGATTAATAATTGATTAAACATTAAAATAGTAATTCTGTATCGAAATAATATTGCCTGCGAACTCATACTAAGTTATGTAGCAATATAAGTATATGTTTGTACTTAGTGTTAAACTGTAGTGGTATGCCACATTGCCCTGTATTTATATTGTAAGAATCCTGTGTAGTAAGAATATCACATTCTGTATTTATATTGCAAGAACCCTGTATTCATGTTCACAAAAAGGCCTTAAACATAACTGTAAATGTTTGGCTGATGCAATCGTCAACATAAGCTTGCGTTTATATTGTAACTGATGTTCGATGATGATGCTGTCAGCGGCAGCGAGATCACAATAAAATTGACTGCGAAAGCGAGCGGAGGTGTTTTCCTTGTGTTGCGTCTATAGTTATTTATATATTGATTCAATAGGAGAGCGTATGATGAAAAGAAAATACATTTTTGAGATATGGCATAAAAGCAGTAAAGGGGAACGAGATAGCCGTATTTTAAGTTTGCTCATGCAAAATTATATGTTAGATGCGGACAGTCCACCCAGAGAACTGAAGACGTACGTCAGTAGTCTTAATGCCAAAATATCGTTGAAATGGGAACAAAGCAAGAGAACTTTGTCCAAATTTTGGGCTAACCATGGAGCATGGTTGGAAGAAGAGATGACGTTGCCGCCTAAGTTTCTCGCCATGTTGCCATCTGCTGATTGCTCAACACAATCAGAGCGTAAAAAATCGGCCTCAAAAGCCATTTGATGAATGCGCTACAAAGGTGAAGAAAAGAAAAATCAAAGAGTTTGTGTGCACTAAAACTCAGTCAGAACTAAAGCTCGCTGCTGAAGTTGCTCTGAGATCAGAAGGAAAAAGAGATGCAGCGAACATTGTAAAAGAACTAGCTACTGCTTCACCTTCACGGGCTACTGCGATAAAAAAAGCGAGAACAGTTTTGAACGCCCCGAAACCGAAGCTCACAGCAGAAGCGGCTTTGGGACTAATAGTCAATGCCCATTTGACCGTGCACCAGTATAACACGATGAGACAGCAGCTGAAGGGTATAAACTTAAACGTTTATCCATCCTACAATCTTGAAGGCAAAAGAAGAATGTTACCCACCACAAGACGCAATCAATGTATCTGACGTATCTGCTGAAATTCAATTGCAGTCTTTGCTTGATCTTACAGTACAACGAATCTGCACATTACAAGAAGAAGTTTTTAAAGAGCTCCCCTCGCTAATAGCTGGCTCTAAGTCACTGCGACTTATTTCGAAATGGGGTTGTGACGGCAGTTGGGCACAAAGTCGTTATAAACAAAAACTGAAGGAAAACAACGCAGAATACAGTGACGAGCACTTGTTTTCTGTAATGCTTGTTCCTATTCGTTTAATCGAGGAACGGACAAAAAGTGTTATATGGCAAAATCCTCGTCCAAACTCGACCAGGTTTTGTAGACTTGTACGGTACGTTTTTAAAAAAGAAACCAAGGATGTTATCAAGACTGAGACATCCCAAATGCAACGTCAAATATCAAACTTAAGTTCCACTAAGTTGAAAATAAATAACTCTGTGGTGGAGTGCCACCATGAACTCCTATTTACTATGATTGACGGCAAAATTTGCAGCACTTTGTCACAGTATGATTCTTCCCAAAAGTGTTTCATTTGTGGAGCTACTCCCACGGAAATGAATGATACACTTAGCACAAGACTTGAAAACGAAGAAATGTATACTTTTGGTATATCACCCCTGCATTCATGGATACGCGCTTTCGAATTTTTGCTTCATATTGCGTATAAGTTGGAAATAAAGAAATGGCAAGCCAGATCAACGGATGATAAGAATTCAGTAACCAGAAAAAAATCAATCATACAAAGCAAATTTCGAAAAGAAATGGGTCTGCTGGTTGACATGCCAAAGCTGTCGGCAGGTAACACAAATGACGGTAATACGGCCCGCAGGTTTTTTCGAAATTCCGAACAAACAGCTGCGATTACGGGGCTAGATGTTGACTTAGTATATCGCTTTCGTGTCATACTAGAGACTTTATCTAGCGATCAAGAAATTGATTCGGGAAAGTTTGCGGCGTATGCGGAAGAAACAAAGAGGAAATATTTGCAGTTGTATCCTTGGTATTACCTGCCTACCAGCATCCACAAAATTTTAGTTCACGCTAAAAATATCATCGAAGCGTGTATACTTCCCCTAGGCCAGTTATCAGAAGAGGCTCAGGAAGCAAGCAACAAAGAATACAGACGCTTCCGTGAAAATTTCAGCCGTAAGACCTCAAGAAAAGACACAAACACGGACGTATTAAACAGATTTTTGATTTCTTCCGATCCGTTGATATCCAGCATAAAAGCATCGCATCATCATCGCAAACACCGAACTCTTCCTCGAGAAACCATAATGCTACTGAAGGCTTCAGAAATTAACGAATGTAGCAGCTCAGATGAGGAAGAAAAAGAAGATATTGACAACGATATGTACGATGATATGGAAGATAGTTTTTAAACATGTATGTGCCACGCCTTTTGTCCAACGCCCATTAAATCTTACCAGTAGAATGACTCATCTATAGGACGACGCCATACTAAATTTCAATGCTGTGCACCTTACAATGTCGAAGATATTCCATTATTAAGGTTCGGCTTGTATGGATGGTGCCGCGCCCCCTCGTCCAATACTCGCCAAATTCGCCCTGTCGAAGGACATGACTTAATAGTAACTTCTTAGTGAATTTCATTGATGTTTGACTAATGGTTCCAAAGTTATCGTCTGAAAATGTTCAGAATTTACGGCAATATGGCAGGGATTTTCCGACTTTTCCAATAGATTTTCCGGAAATTTCTTTTCGCACGAACCTGAACTGACTCAATACTAATTCAACAAAAAAAACTCCATGGAAATCGGCCGGTCGGTTTGAGCGTGATGTGCTTACACACATACATCCACTTTCTTTTATATATATAGATGGCAACCCTACTTGAAAGTAGGCGGACCATGCCCATATTCATACCAGTTCTCAGGTGAAACACCAGCAGTATCTGTACAAAATTTCACCACGATATCGTTACGCATTCAAGAGTTATTAATTTAGTTCCGCTAGATTGACCATTTCACACAGTGTGCGTCGAGTACCTTTCGACGCCCGGTAGCTAAGGTGGCAGTCTTGGACGTCGGCAGGACTGACGGTAAACACAACGCATCGAGTTTGTTTACGGGTGAGGGGATGTTGCCGCCGTCGACAACAGCTGAGCAGTGCTCTCTTTAGGAGTTTTAGTCGGCCAGTCAGTCAGTCGTTAAAGGAGACACGGAGCGAACGCACGATTAAATTTTAAAGCGACTCGATCGCCATAAATACTTGTAACATAACTTAAATAAATTTGGTTTTTCACGAATTGTAATCGATCGCTAAATAAACGTGCGAGCCACGCTTGCGGCGCAGCCAACATTTAATTTATCTCACTTAAACAACTCTGTTATTAGCTATCAGCACCTTTTTCGCCACCTTATCAGGTAAACTTGAATATCGTTATGTATATTATTAGTGGTTACAGAGCAATTTATTCGGACATATAAAAATTTTTCAAATGTTGTGATTTTGCTTTGAGATTACAAAGTGTATCCGCGTGTATCCGATTTAAAATGTCTCTTAATAACTGCTTTGGTTCATGTTTTTGAAGATTCAGTTAAATTTGGCTGCCCATATTTGCCCCACTCATACAAAATTTTTTTTTTTCCTTGGTCTCTCCACGCTACCCGCGCTTTGAGTGATATATTACAATTTCATTGATTACAGTGAGTGATTCAATTGATTGAACATTATTAATAATTGATTAATAATTGATTAAACATTAAAATAGTAATTCTGTATCGAAATAATATTGCCTGCGAACTCATACTAAGTTATGTAGCAATATAAGTATATGTTTGTACTTAGTGTTAAACTGTAGTGGTATGCCACATTGCCCTGTATTTATATTGTAAGAATCCTGTGTAGTAAGAATATCACATTCTGTATTTATATTGCAAGAACCCTGTATTCATGTTCACAAAAAGGCCTTAAACATAACTGTAAATGTTTGGCTGATGCAATCGTCAACATAAGCTTGCGTTTATATTGTAACTGATGTTCGATGATGATGCTGTCAGCGGCAGCGAGATCACAATAAAATTGACTGCGAAAGCGAGCGGAGGTGTTTTCCTTGTGTTGCGTCTATAGTTATTTATATATTGATTCAATAGGAGAGCGTATGATGAAAAGAAAATACATTTTTGAGATATGGCATAAAAGCAGTAAAGGGGAACGAGATAGCCGTATTTTAAGTTTGCTCATGCAAAATTATATGTTAGATGCGGACAGTCCACCCAGAGAACTGAAGACGTACGTCAGTAGTCTTAATGCCAAAATATCGTTGAAATGGGAACAAAGCAAGAGAACTTTGTCCAAATTTTGGGCTAACCATGGAGCATGGTTGGAAGAAGAGATGACGTTGCCGCCTAAGTTTCTCGCCATGTTGCCATCTGCTGATTGCTCAACACAATCAGAGCGTAAAAAATCGGCCTCAAAAGCCATTTGATGAATGCGCTACAAAGGTGAAGAAAAGAAAAATCAAAGAGTTTGTGTGCACTAAAACTCAGTCAGAACTAAAGCTCGCTGCTGAAGTTGCTCTGAGATCAGAAGGAAAAAGAGATGCAGCGAACATTGTAAAAGAACTAGCTACTGCTTCACCTTCACGGGCTACTGCGATAAAAAAAGCGAGAACAGTTTTGAACGCCCCGAAACCGAAGCTCACAGCAGAAGCGGCTTTGGGACTAATAGTCAATGCCCATTTGACCGTGCACCAGTATAACACGATGAGACAGCAGCTGAAGGGTATAAACTTAAACGTTTATCCATCCTACAATCTTGAAGGCAAAAGAAGAATGTTACCCACCACAAGACGCAATCAATGTATCTGACGTATCTGCTGAAATTCAATTGCAGTCTTTGCTTGATCTTACAGTACAACGAATCTGCACATTACAAGAAGAAGTTTTTAAAGAGCTCCCCTCGCTAATAGCTGGCTCTAAGTCACTGCGACTTATTTCGAAATGGGGTTGTGACGGCAGTTGGGCACAAAGTCGTTATAAACAAAAACTGAAGGAAAACAACGCAGAATACAGTGACGAGCACTTGTTTTCTGTAATGCTTGTTCCTATTCGTTTAATCGAGGAACGGACAAAAAGTGTTATATGGCAAAATCCTCGTCCAAACTCGACCAGGTTTTGTAGACTTGTACGGTACGTTTTTAAAAAAGAAACCAAGGATGTTATCAAGACTGAGACATCCCAAATGCAACGTCAAATATCAAACTTAAGTTCCACTAAGTTGAAAATAAATAACTCTGTGGTGGAGTGCCACCATGAACTCCTATTTACTATGATTGACGGCAAAATTTGCAGCACTTTGTCACAGTATGATTCTTCCCAAAAGTGTTTCATTTGTGGAGCTACTCCCACGGAAATGAATGATACACTTAGCACAAGACTTGAAAACGAAGAAATGTATACTTTTGGTATATCACCCCTGCATTCATGGATACGCGCTTTCGAATTTTTGCTTCATATTGCGTATAAGTTGGAAATAAAGAAATGGCAAGCCAGATCAACGGATGATAAGAATTCAGTAACCAGAAAAAAATCAATCATACAAAGCAAATTTCGAAAAGAAATGGGTCTGCTGGTTGACATGCCAAAGCTGTCGGCAGGTAACACAAATGACGGTAATACGGCCCGCAGGTTTTTTCGAAATTCCGAACAAACAGCTGCGATTACGGGGCTAGATGTTGACTTAGTATATCGCTTTCGTGTCATACTAGAGACTTTATCTAGCGATCAAGAAATTGATTCGGGAAAGTTTGCGGCGTATGCGGAAGAAACAAAGAGGAAATATTTGCAGTTGTATCCTTGGTATTACCTGCCTACCAGCATCCACAAAATTTTAGTTCACGCTAAAAATATCATCGAAGCGTGTATACTTCCCCTAGGCCAGTTATCAGAAGAGGCTCAGGAAGCAAGCAACAAAGAATACAGACGCTTCCGTGAAAATTTCAGCCGTAAGACCTCAAGAAAAGACACAAACACGGACGTATTAAACAGATTTTTGATTTCTTCCGATCCGTTGATATCCAGCATAAAAGCATCGCATCATCATCGCAAACACCGAACTCTTCCTCGAGAAACCATAATGCTACTGAAGGCTTCAGAAATTAACGAATGTAGCAGCTCAGATGAGGAAGAAAAAGAAGATATTGACAACGATATGTACGATGATATGGAAGATAGTTTTTAAACATGTATGTGCCACGCCTTTTGTCCAACGCCCATTAAATCTTACCAGTAGAATGACTCATCTATAGGACGACGCCATACTAAATTTCAATGCTGTGCACCTTACAATGTCGAAGATATTCCATTATTAAGGTTCGGCTTGTATGGATGGTGCCGCGCCCCCTCGTCCAATACTCGCCAAATTCGCCCTGTCGAAGGACATGACTTAATAGTAACTTCTTAGTGAATTTCATTGATGTTTGACTAATGGTTCCAAAGTTATCGTCTGAAAATGTTCAGAATTTACGGCAATATGGCAGGGATTTTCCGACTTTTCCAATAGATTTTCCGGAAATTTCTTTTCGCACGAACCTGAACTGACTCAATACTAATTCAACAAAAAAAACTCCATGGAAATCGGCCGGTCGGTTTGAGCGTGATGTGCTTACACACATACATCCACTTTCTTTTATATATATAGATGGCAACCTTACTTGAAAGTAGGCGGACCATGCCCATATTCATACCAGTTCTCAGGTGAAACACCAGCAGTATCTGTACAAAATTTCACCACGATATCGTTACGCATTCAAGAGTTATTAATTTAGTTCCGCTAGATTGACCATTTCACACAGTGTGCGTCGAGTACCTTTCGACGCCCGGTAGCTAAGGTGGCAGTCTTGGACGTCGGCAGGACTGACGGTAAACACAACGCATCGAGTTTGTTTACGGGTGAGGGGATGTTGCCGCCGTCGACAACAGCTGAGCAGTGCTCTCTTTAGGAGTTTTAGTCGGCCAGTCAGTCAGTCGTTAAAGGAGACACGGAGCGAACGCACGATTAAATTTTAAAGCGACTCGATCGCCATAAATACTTGTAACATAACTTAAATAAATTTGGTTTTTCACGAATTGTAATCGATCGCTAAATAAACGTGCGAGCCACGCTTGCGGCGCAGCCAACATTTAATTTATCTCACTTAAACAATGAAGAACATCAGGCAACCCTAAGGCTGCTTACTGAGTTTGAAGATTTATTTTTTAAAGAGGGGGATCTGCTATCGTGCACAAATGAAGTGCAACATGAAATAATAACCACGAATGATAGGCCTTTGTATTCTAAAATCTATAGATATCCGCCAGTACATGAGGAAGAAATAGAACGCCAAATAAAAGACATGTTAAAGCAACAAATAATAATAGAAAGCAACTCGCCGTATAATAGCCCACTCTGGATCGTAGAGAAGAAGGTAGACAACCCGGAAATAAAAAATATAGGATTGTTATTGATTACACTGCACAACAAAATCAATTTTTTTTAAATAACAAGGTTCTGACAACGGATTCTGGTAGAGGGGGCCAAAAAAAAATATACGTGTATCGGTGTTTTGAAAGCTTACGTCTGAATTTTTTTTAGAGGGGGTCAAAGTTTTCCCCTTTTTGCACATTCTTATGGTGAATCGGCATACGAAAACCATGTAACCTCACATTTTAGGTATGTGATGTGTTCAGCAATTTGATGTAAAATACTACTGAGAACATTTTTGTGGAGCATTTTAACCCTGTAGCTCCTATTTGTATGGGTCAATTTGACCCTTTCATCTAAAATGCCAAAAATGTCCTGTAAAACAGGACTTTTTAAGGACAAAATGTACCACGAAAATATTCGCCATAAAATTCTACTATAGGTCTCTGAATACACCAAAGCTCAGAAATTAACTTGAACCCCAAGATTTAACACAAAATGAAAATGTGTTTATTTCGTACTTATTCAAAATTGGTACTAAAATGTCCTACAAAACTTGATTTTTGAGAGTTAGTGTGTATGGGAAAAATGTTGAACGCAAAATTTCACTATAAGTCACTGTACAAAAGAAAGCTCTAGATATAATGTTATTTTTTTTTTGTGTTGTACAGTGTTATTAAAAAAAACTATTTAGAGTACCTTGAGCTATGAAAACATTTTTACTCTATGCAATTTTATATTTTTTTATGTACTGAGTTTATGTGAATTGCCACCTCAAATTGTGCCGTTTTTATGAAAACAATAAATAAATTGGCAGAACAGTTACTTAATTGCGATTTCTTCTTTTAGTTCTTATAGACTATATTTTACAATAAATATTTCAGTAAAACTATTTTCACTGAATCAATTTTTTAAAGAAAATGTAACAAAATCCAAGCAGATTTAGGTGAGTTTATGGGAACCAGTGCACTTCGAAAAAAAAATCTTCTTTTTTAGTATAATAACACTGTACAACAGCATTTCTGCAACAGAGTAAGGACCGTACATTTCTGAAAGAGGACGTCGCACAGTGATCCGAAGTGGGACAAAAATAGAAAAATTTTATGTCATCGATTTCAAAGAAATTGGTGTCATTTGAAAGATAATACTTTCATTAAGCAAGATATCAAATTATTTCTTAATCGGGTAAATTTTGAGAGAGTTATAGCATTTACAAGTTGATCAAAATCTAGAAAAATTGTTTCATGATAAAATGCAGTTTTGAGCGTCAACAATTGAAAACGTAACCAAAACATTATTTTCGCTTCAATCGGAGAAAATGTTACTGCTATGCACTTATAAGAGTCTAAAAAATTATTTCATGAGCAATTTTGAAAAAAAGTTAAATAAAAACGGGGTTGTACGTTATTTAAACAAAACATTTTTTTTTATTAAAAACTATAAAAACTATATATTTTTGTAGATCGCAAATGTCGAATTGCGCATTATTACACCTATTTTTTTACGTAATCCTATAGAATGGACTTTCTTCTTTTGGATCAATAAAAAAAATTCTGCGATTTCCTGCGATCTTGGAATATAATAGAATTTTTGTAAACTACTCTAACTAAAAAAATTGGATTTTTGTACCCTACGTTGAGGTGCCCACCGATACATTCACTTTGGTATGGAGTTTGTAACGCCCAGAAAGTGATGTAACTGGAAAGAAATAGTATAGTAGCACAGTCGCTATTAAAAATGGGCATGGTCCACCCACTAAAGGCAGAGTTGCCGTACCGAACTCTTTCATAAAATATGATAATTTCTATATTAACAAAGCCAATGTCACAAATTAGTAACGTTTTTATAAAAAAAATGGGGTTTGCTTACCCATTTAACCCGTTTAGAGCCATATTATCCTACTTTTGTTTTCATTATTATGAAATGGTTTGCTAAAATGTGACTTAATACTAATATTTTCTGAGAATAAGAAGGAAAGTTAAGGAAGGCAATTTTGTTAAAATTACGGTGCATTATTTACACTTGTTTACAATAAAGAAGGAACCTATGGGAGAAAACTATTTGTAAAATAGTTGTATTTCAATTGAAATGTTTGTGTGGGATTAAAAACATCATTCTTGATGATAGCGAAACTGAATAAACTTTTTAAAAAATGGCAATTATTTTCTTTAATCCTGGAAATTTTACTATAGCATTGCATCTTCATAGCTGAGTCATCTCTATGTTAAGTTCTACGGAAATAAAAACTAAAAAGCTTTCTTTCAAACAACTTCATCGCCCTCTTTCCACCTTTTAAAGGTCGAATATAGAAAAACGCTGAAATACGTATGAATTTATTTTTCTTTAAGTATATACTTTTAGTATATACACAATTTTAAAACAATCCGACCAAAAAACAATATCCGTCCATATAAGTCTCACTACCCCGTTTCCGGCCTGTCAAGGTCGAATTTTTTAAAATCGCTTTATTTTTAAAGGTTGAATTTTTAAAATACAACTATTGACCAAATTTCATCATTATAGTTCCAGCGGTTTGGGCTCGGTAGTGGCATACTTGGTTATATATATTCGATTTTTTTTAAAACTATATATTTTTTTGGAAAACAAACATCATTTTTGAAGTCAGTAGCCCCAAATAATTCGGATTGCAAATTTTCAACGAATTTAGAGCACTCCTTCTATTTTTGTCCCAATTTTGTATGGAGTCGAAACACTGTGCGTCGTATAGATAATTTTTGCCGAACAAAGTAATAGTCCCGCACGTCTGAGTTTTTTGTAATTTGCACATAAAGGTTAAAGGGGTCCCTATAGACCTTTAAACGGAAAGTATGAAAACTTGAAGAGCTACAGCTTTGATGTTTAGGACAAGATTGTTTGCATTAAAAATGTGAATACTTTTTGTATGCACCTGAAAACCCTGCCCCTTTCCTTACCCCCTTTTTTATATTTTTCGGAAAATTTTTTCATAAAAAGCTTGTATTGAGTAAAATATTGCAAAATATACTATATTGTCTCTTTGGAAAATATACCTCATTCAAAATTAAGGGGGTTTTCAAACAACAAAACTTTCTAAAAACCTCCCCCAAAAAATAAAAAGCCCTAAACACGAAACCTTCATATAATACTTTTTTCATAAATTGCCAGTTCTGCTTGAGATGTTGAGAAAAATGTTGAATATAAAAAAACAAATATTTTCCATTGGTTTCCAAACAATTAAACCCTAAGAAGTCCCATCCTTATAAAATAAACAATTTTTATGATTTCAAAAAAGACTAATAAGTTCGTATTGCTTTTCATTATATCAATGTGAAAATGTCTCTTAAGCCACATATGCTTCACTTCAATATAAATATTAAACATTTTCAATCACTATGCTTGGTATGTAAGTTAAGGCACAATCTTATAAAATCATTTTTTCCTTTTTTCAAGTGCTCAATTCTTAGAATTGAGCAATGCTTTCGTTTCAATTGTTTTTCCTGCATTTTAAGCAAATAGCTTATCTCGGGCAACGGCACCCATTTCTTGAAATCAATGCCTTCATTTCCAATTGTTTACCAATGGTTAAATTCTGCAGTTCAACAGCACTTAATTCCTGGAATCAAGCCGCGCTCAAAACAATTGCGGCGCACGCTTATTCGCTACAGCGCCGTCGCAGTCAAAAAGGCGAAAATGCTGACAACGCGAAAAGCATGCATAGTGCCGGCCAGCGGTCATTGCCGCCGTTACGCACAGTTTTAGTCTCCATTCCTCCTTCAACCGAGCCGGATGAAAATCTCCGGTTTGGTTCCGGTAAACTCAATTTTAAAATAACGAAGTTCTTATCAATAAACACATAAAAATTCAACTACTCAATTTTAAAATAACGAAGTTTTATTATCAAACCCGTAAAACTCAACTCAACTGGCGCCCGGGCTAAAGGGAAGTATTGGTCGGAAGGAAGGCAGATTACGCGGCAGTAGTACAAAAAGTGCCACTACCAAAAAAGTGCCACAAGTAGCTGAAAAAGTGTAAACATACAAAAACTGCCACTACCAAAAAGTGCCACAAGTAGCTGAAAAAGTTTAAACACACAAACAGTGCCACGCAGAACTCCGATCGTACCAGTAATTAACCGGCTGACCACCACGGAAAGAGGCCCCCGAGTAGTATAACAACAAAAAGGAGCTCCAATCTGCCGGAGCAGTCACCTGGAGGTACAGACATCTAGAGTAACGCACAGCAACCTACAGCATTCCACGAAAACCCAACTGACAGAAATCTAGAAGTAACGCACAGCAACCTACAGCATTCCACAACAAGACGCAACAACCAGTATTTACGGCCGGAAGGATGAAGATCGAGGATATGGTGACTCAAATAGTTTTGTAAGGATAAACAATATTTTATTTAATAATTAAGGTTTTATAATTGGAAAAAAAAGAAAAAAAGTGGACAACTACAAAGAGAAAAAATTTGTTTTTCGCAAAAAGGAAAAATAATACTTCCGCTAATAAACGAAAAATTGAATAATTTATTATTTAAGCTATTACTATTTATAAGAGAGAATTGAATAATATTTAAAACAAATAAACCAACGGCTTGTACAGCCCCTAACAGGAAATTAAAACTAATATAACTTATAACTTCCAGTATAAAAGAGCATCCTTTCCTAGAAGGGATAATAATAACAATATTAATAATTGACTGGCCCGACAGCCCGATTACGAGACTAGCTACCCGCAACCATCCGTGTTGTGCGTGCGAATTTGTACAAGGTTGGAAGGGACCTACAATTTTATGCCATTTTTGGGAACCAACACAACCACCCTGAGCCTAACCCCAACCCACCCAACCCTGTACCTACTCTACAACTCGCACAGGACTTAGCAAACCTAATTCGTAGCGTGGTAACCCAATTACTAAACACAGACGGACGAGAAATAATTCGTGACATTATTAGTACGGATTCGAATCAAATCCCGATCATAGTCGACCAGGCCATAGACGAAAGACATCGGGACAATCTAAACGATATTGAAAAATCCCAGATGTAGTTAAATCACTTAGAGAATTTTCCGGAAATCCTGGCGAATTTAATTCCTGTAAAAAAGTGTTGAGCGTATTTTGAGAATTTATGAGCCAACTATAGGCACTCCTAGGTATTTTTGTTCAGTGTTTGTTGGGCTATTACAAATGCATAAAAGTTTGTTCTCGGAACCCAATGAAATACTGACCTACACTACAAAAGTAGTGGCAGAGATTCGCACTAATTCTGACACCCCCGTATATTCGAAAAGTTACCCATACCACTAAGCTAATCAACACATAGAGGTGTCACGCAGTACAAAATTTTCGGTCACGCAAATATAGCACAGTAGGTCCCATACGTACTTCGGCTATACGAAGTTTTGTCGCTGGCTTCGGCAAACTTCAATTTTCGAAGATCACCTTCATTCTCTGTTGGGGTGTTCGACAAGGAACATCAATTGCGAGCTGTGCTGTGCTGATTGGCACGAGATGGAGCGCCGCGGCGTACCGTTTGCAAATTCGAATATAGCCATGTATGGCCCACTCGCCACAGCAAATTAGCAAATTAAGTATCAAGTTTAAGCTCGGTCTCACGGTTTGTCACGTACGTTTCCAAGAGACCGAGCAGAGCAACAAGAAGATCTTCTTGTTTGCTTTGCGAATGCAAAAGTGCCGACGCTGCATTTAGACAGACCGAACGGAGCAGCAATAGAATCCTCTTGTTTACTTTGAGAATGCAAAAGTGCTAACACTACATTTAGGCAGACCAAGCGAAGAGGCACCAAGATCTTTTATGCACATTAGCTATAAGCAACATTTTTGAAAAATAAAGTTCCAGTTTTTGATCACCACTCAACCGTGTAACAGATCTGGCGACGAGGAAAACCGGCACAAAATTAACGAAGAAGTTAAAACCGGCACAAAATTAACAAAAAAGTTAAAAGTGACACAAAATTAACGAAGAAGTTAAAACCGGCACAAAATTAACGAAGAAGTTAAAACTGGCATAAAATTAACAAAGAAGTTAAAAAGTTACCAAAAAATTAACGAAGGAATTAAACATAAAAAAAAAATAAAAATTTAAAAATAAAGACAAATAATCAACCGCTTCGGCGATAAAAGTGGAACGACAAATAAACGAACGAAATTAAATCAAGTGAAAGCGAAAATAGCAAAAGAAAAACAAACAAAAAAAACAGTTGCAAAACAACAAAATTTGAAGAAGTAAACAGTTAACAGCAGCAATATTACAAACGTTTAAAATTTTTGCAACCAGGCCGAAAGTGTAAAAGGCAAAAGCAATCAAACAACAAAGACAACAAAACACCCAAATACAACGATTGATATTTTAAAAATAAAGCAAAAGCACATAGGAACAACAAAAACTTAAATGTACTACCATACAAAACCAACAAACTGCGTATAAAATTGGAAACAAACAATAATAAGAAATATCGAAAGCGATCTGGTGGAACGTGTGTGCGACTATCACCTTTGTGCATCTTACGGATTTTGAAACGCAACGCAGCGCTGATCACAAGATGCCAACGTCAGGAATTGCAGCAGAAAGCAGCCCGGAGCACCAAAATAGAGTTTAACGCTGATCACAAGACGCCAACGACAGGAAATTCAGCAGAAAGCAGCCGGAGCACCATAATAGAATTTAAGTAAGCACATTACATAAAAAACTAAAAATCTCTAGTAAATACTTACATAAAATATTAAGTTATACAAATAAATACAATAAGAAAAAAAAATAAAATAAATAAGCATGGATCAAACAAAAATAAGTAACTTTAACCTAATGGTAAATTGCATAGGTGCAACACAAACTTTCGATGGTAGCGATCCCAATCATTTACCCGATTTTTTATCACAGATTGAAGCACTTTTACCTAGTACAAGCTGGGCCCCGCGGCTTCGCACGCAAGGTCTCTTGTTTCACCCGATACAAATTCATAACCCATTGTTGACCCCGTTAGATTTTGATTTAAATAAAACATATGTCTATTATCTTTGATGTCAAGTATTTCCAAAAATTTTGAATTCAAAAGCCCTTTAAATCATGAGTTTTCCATTTACCCTAAACAAATTCTTAACCCTTAGTTTATCACGGTAGATTTTGATTTTCCAAAAAATGAAAAGTACATTTTAATTATTTCCCGATAGAAGTGCTTTTTGTCTAAGTTTGAAGTCAAAAGACCAATAAATCGTGTTTCTCCATACAAACTGTTAACCCATTGTTGACCCCGTTAGCTTTTGATTTTCAAAAAAGTGAAAAACTCGTGTCAAATTATTTCTCACTAAGAGTATTTTCACAAAGTTTGAAGTCAGTGGCCCCATTAATTCATGTTTTTTTAAAGTTTCGCCATACAAACTTTTAACCGGTCGCTGACCCCGTCCGATTTTAATATTCGGAAAAAATGAAAAACACGTATCGAGTTATTTTACATTTGAAGTACTTTCACAAAGTTTGAAGTCAAAAGGCTCAAAAAAATGTGTTTCTCCATATGTACATACTTTTAACCCGTCATTGATCCAGTTAGATTTCGATTTGGAAAATAATGAGAAACGCGAGTCCAATTTTTTTTATTTCAAGTATTTTTACAATTTTTGAAGTCAATAGGCCTATCAATTCATGTTTTTTTCGAGTCTACCCTTAAACAAATCTTAACCCATTGTTGGTCCAGATAAATTTTGATTTTCGAAAAATTATAAAATACGTGTCGAATTATTTTTGATTTAGAGTATTTTCAGGAAGTTCGAAATCAATATGTCTCTTAAATCACTTTTCTTCATACAAAACCTTAACACATGTTTTGCCCCTTTACACACCGAATTTCAAAAAACCCCATCTTAGCGGAGGTTCATTTTTCAAGATGTACCTACAGTTCAAATTTCATATTTGTAGCTTCAGCGGTTTGGGCTGAGCGATGATGAATCAATCAATCAATCAATCAGTCAGTCAGTCAGGACAAACAATCTATGTATATGAAAATGGAGGCGGTACCACGCCCTCTTGTCCAATGCTCACAAATTTCTTCTAGTCGAATTGTGTTACTAAGTGGAAAGTTCGTACCAAGTTTTATTGATGTGTGTGTGTGTACTGCATAACTGTTGGATCATACAAAATGTGCCACGCCCCTTGACCAACGCCGATCAAATCTCATCAGTAGAATGACACATCTATGAAACAACGGTACACCAAATTTCAATGCTGTGCGGCTTGCAACTCCGAAGCTATTCCATATAAAAGATTTGAGTTGTATGGGCGGAGCCACGCCCTCTTGTTAAATACCCACCCCATTCCCTCTGTCGAAAGATATGACTAAATGGTAGGTTCGTACTAAGATTCATTGATGTGCGACTAACAGTTCCAAAATTATGCGGATAGTTTGGGTCAAACAAATGTGCCACGCCCTTGTCCAACGCTCATAAAATTTTAACAGTAGAATAACACATCTATGAGGGACGGTACACTTACTTTCAATGCTGTGCGGCATACAACTCCGAAGCTATTCCATTTAAAAGAAATGAGTTGTATGGGCGGTGCCACACCCCCTTGTTAAATACCAACCCTATTCCCTCTGCCGAAAGATATGATTAACTGGTAGGTTCATACCAAGTTTCATTGATGTACGACTTACAGTTCTGCTGCATAAAAAATGTGCCACGCCCCTTGTTCAACGCCCATAAAATTTTAACAGTAGAATGACACATCTATAAAACGACGGTACACCAAATTTCAATATTGTGCGACTTACAATTCCGAAGCTATTCCATTTAGAAGATTTGAGTTGTATGGGCGGTGCCACACCCCTTTGTTCAATACCCACCTTATTCCCTCTATTGAAGGACATTATTAAATACTAAGTTTGTACCAAATTGAATTGATGTGTGACTTATGGTTCCAAAGTTATTGTCTAAAAATGTATTCTTGTGGTGCCACGCCCCGTTTTCCCGACTTTTCTTTTTTTATAACCCTTCACGTAACAATTTCAAACAAACCCGCGGAAGTAAGTATCCAAGTTGGTCCAGTCGTTTTCAAGTTATAAGCAGTCGAACGGACCACGTTTCATTTTTATATATATAGATTAACCCTCTAGCAGGCCAATTTTGTATTGCTGTAAAAAAATTACAGTTGGTTAATTTCGTCATGAGAAAGACGAAAATGATATTGTAACGATAAGACAGTTTGTCGCTGTGCAAAGCAACCCTGTCGCTACGCGCCGTGCTATAATTCGACCTGGCAATGATGGCAACTTCTAGTCCAACCTGGCAATGATGGCAACTTTTAGTACAATCTGGCAATGATGGTCGCGATCATCATGGAAACCGTTAGTCCACTCCGGAATGTGCGAGAACCAGTGCTGCCGAACGTACTACTATAGTAGTATTTTACTACTATTTCATCATCTGTACTACCGTACTACCCACAGACCGATTGTACTACTATTTTCTGAAATATAAGTTTTAGCAAATTAATTTTCATATTTTAAGTAAGGCTACTCGAAAAGAATATACAAATATGTTACCGAACTGAACACTGTCAAAGCACGAAATTTAAACCAACGCACAGTGATTCGACTCCATACAACCGCGGGACAAAATTAGAAGGAGTGGTCCGTTCTTCATAAAATTTGGTATACTATTTAATCATGGTCTGCTGAAGTGAAATCTCCATTTTGTTTTTCTTAAACTTTTGTAGTTTGGCAATGCCTGAGACTTAAATTTGCAATTTTCGTCATTTTTGGTGAGCTATAGCACAAAGTGTGGTGGCTAGATTTTTCAGATTTTACATTTAATCGGTACCTTCAACATTGGTAATTGCTAAGAGTAACATAAATTGTCCATAAGTAACATAAGGGTCCTAACCCTTTAGTTTTGCAATAAAAATGATAATGAAAATGATATGTTTTGCATTTTTGCAGTTTTCTCAATTTTTCATGCTGATTGCATACTTTTAGGGATAAATTAAATAAATTTTGTCGAAAAATAGGTGAACATACTTTCACATACTTTTTAGATATTTTCCTCTAAGTTTTGCTAATTTTCAGATTTTTAATTTGGAATAATATTTTAAATTAAAAGTGAAGTAAAAGCTTCAGCTTTGTAAATTTTGAGAAAATATTAAAAGCGAAAATGGCCACATTATTTCTTAATCTATATTGAAAGTTTTAGCAACTTCTTGATAATCATGTATTTAAAAAATTCGATACTCGATAGACTAAAAAACAGAAAATATGTGTTTACAATTTTTTGTGAAAAAAGTTCCGACTTTGAGCAGCTCTTGCAATTGCACTAATTATTTTTTCGCACAGATTTTTTGGGGTTTTCTTAGTTGGAGTTTTACCTTTCAAATGACATCAAAATTGTTAAATTCTGAGACTATAAATTTTTGGAATTTTGTCTATGGAACGAATCACTGTGCAACGTTGCCGTTTTTTATTTCTAACAAATGTGTTAGCGTATGCTTCACTTTTTGCTGAATTTTTTGCAATCAAGCAAATGAGCGCGTCGTAGAGTTACCGTTGTGCGACTAAAGTGACAATTGCACCTTTTTATGTTGCCAAATGCTGTTCGTACAATAACTTTTGATAAAGTGTTAAACTTTGGAAACAGCGCAACGGATGCGATACCCAAAAATGAAATCGTGAAATAATAGAGTAATATTACTGTATTTAAATACAAAATAACTTAATATTTTTGCATATTCTTATGATATAAGAATCTTTTAAAATTTGATAAAGACAATAAAGTGGTCAATGTGACGTCGACGAGTCAGAAAACTTAAACATGTAAAAAACATGTAAATCGTAATCATTGGAATATCCTGATACAAGTGTATAAAATCGTTCGATTTCTCTTGGGCTTAGCATTTTTATTTGACCAGCGCAAATTGGGGCCAAATCCCGTTGGATTGTTAATCAAAACAAACTAATTGTTGAATTTAAAAAATCAATTTAAATTTTGCTCAAAATGGTCCCATTCCATTTCAAGTTTGTTTGCTTGAAGTGCTAAAAGTAAAATTCGAACGATATTTGATATTAATATATTTAAGTAACTAACCCTTCGATGGGCGGTAATTAGTTACTACACATTCGCACTTTGTCGTCTGGTCAGACGAAATCTGGGTGAGACTTTTGACAAAGGCAAAGCGCAATGACAGATGAAGTTTATTATGTTTATATGGTAGGCAACGTATGTAATTATATGTATATATATACAAATTATGTTCATATATACTTACTTAGTTACCCACAAATACACTGTAAAAAGGAGATGAATCTGTGATTACTTTTTTTTTTTGAACCATTTCGTCTGGCCAGACGACAAAGTCCATCCGAGGGTTAAGTATTTTATCAAAGCTTTATAAACTTTTTCCATTGAAGTCCATCAAAAAAGAAGTATTAGTATTATTAAGTATTATTAAATCTGTGGTCAAAAACGATAATCGCTTAGGTCGACTTAAGACATCATTGAGTTAAGGCTGCTTGGAAAGTATAAATCCAAAAAATCCAAATTCCGCTCTAGAAGCGGAATGGATGGCATTGCTAAATTTGGAACTTGAGTCAAGTTTTCAAAAAAAACGGTATTCATGAATTTATTACCATGTTTATACGACGGTCCCAGTCAATTCGCATTGACTCGATACGCTTTCGACTGCAGAAGGTTTGCAAAGTATGCTTTTATATTTTGGTTTTTCCTATTTTTTGACGTCTGAATGAAAATTACCTGTTAGTGTTGCTTGTTTTTTAGTTGAAAATGCTCAAAAACTGAGTGTACATCACCTGTATTGAGTCGATGCGTATTGACTGAAAGCGACTTGAGCTGTCGTATAAACGGGGTATATGTTTCCGCTCCTTCGGCAGTTCATTGGTACTGTAATTGCGTTTCCGCATAGTAGTCCGAAGTAAATTTAATTAAAGATTAGAAAATAAACTGTTTACTAAAGGCTACTCTCCACTCGATTTAACTTCGAAAAGTTTATTAGGGGAAAATTTTGCGGAAAAATGGGAGCCACCAAAAAGATTACTATTAGTACCTTTATAATAAAAACATGTAAAATTTGCTTATATACATTCTTGTAACTGAATTACATTGTTTCTTTCACTTTTGTATAAATAAAATTGTTAATGTGTTTTGAATCTTAGTATCTGATTTAGTAGTTGATGAATCCTTGCGATTTTTTACACTGTTAAGAAAATATGCATGTGTACTACTCAAAGTCGATAAATACTACCCAAAAATTATAATTTATACTACTGAAGAAAAATTGAAAACGGCAGCACTGGCGAGAACGATCTGCGCGATGGCCGGACAGGTATAAAAGACAGCCGGGTGCGGCGCAGCGAGTCAGTCTGATTTTGACTAGTGAAGGTGCCACACGGAGTAATTGAGCGAATAATTAAGTGTAAAGACAGTAAAGTGTAAACCTGTGAAATAAAGTGATTGTTGGTTTATTTTATTGACTGCGGTTGAGGAACTAAGTGTGTTTTATTTTCAAATTACGCAATCCAGAGATACGTACTAGCCCACTAGAATTAGTATTTCGTAACATTTGGTGTCAGAAGTGGGATTGTGCTACTGAATAAATAAAGAAAAAAAATTAATTAAAATTGCAAAAACGCAGACATGGTTAAACTCGAGCAACTTAAGGTGGACCAGCTGAAAAAGGAGCTGGCTGCCTGGAATTTGCCGACTGCTGGCGGAAAGGTGGAGTTGCAGCTGCGCTTGCGAGAGGCGTGTGAATCGCGAGGCATCGATTGGGCTGCGCACGAGTTCGGAACGCAGGAGCTAGAGGCGTCGGGTAAAGTGGAGTAATCGCCTGCGGGTGCTGCGTCGATGCAAAGTACGGCTGCAACGGCTGCGCCACCACAAGCAATGGACATGAGCCAGCTTATGGTTGCAATGAAAAGCATGTTTCAGGAAACTTCTGCGAAAATCGAGAATGTCAACCGTGAAATGGCAGCGAAAATGGAAACGGCGACCCATGAAATATCGGCGCAAGTGTCAGAGCGAATGGAAGTCAAGCTTCAGGAAAATTCTGCGCGCTTGGAGCAGAAAGTGGAGGAAATCTCAGACAGGATTAATGGGAAAGTCGAGCACCTGGAGACGCGAGTAGAGCACTTGGATAAACGAGTCGACGACCTGGATGATTCCCTGAACAAACGAGTTGATAGTCTGGAAGACTCGATGAACAGAAAAATGGACGAGCGGCTTAGGGAGGTACAGCCGCGAGAATGGTTGCCGCCGGTTCCGGAAAGTGTTGCCACCCGAGCAGAAGTGCCTACTTATGATGGGACTACGCCGTTCGATACATTCAAGCTGCAATTCGACCTGGCTGCTCTGGAAAATCAGTGGACCGATGTAAGGAAAGGTCGGAGATTGGCGCTGGCTCTTAAAGGTGCTGCGGCTGAGGTAATAAAATCAGTTCCAGAATGTTTACGAAGTGAGTACGAGACCGTCATAAGGGCGCTGGCAGCCAAATACAGCGACGAGCACAACAGAACGCTGTACTACTGTGAGCTGAAGAATCGCAGGCAAAGGGCCAACGAGGCGCTGCAGGCATATGCAGCAGACATTGAGCGGCTCGTACAGCTGTGCTACCCGTCCTTCGGCGCTGATGATCTCGAGAGGATGAAGATTGAGGCGTTTATTGAAGGACTTCATGATCCGGAGACACGTCGCAGTGCGTTGATGATGGGCAAGCCGACATTTAGGGAGACGGTGACCAGCGCGATGACATACGAGGCGACATGGATTGGGAGCACTCGGTATGCACCTGCAAGGATACGCCAGATCCAGCCGGACAACGACATTGCGATCCAGGCAACAAGCTCTGAGCCACCGGGCAGGCCACGGGTGGTCTCCTCTAAAGTTGTTTGCTGGGTATGTGGCAAGCAGGGCCACATATCACGAGACTGCCGCCAACGAAAGAGGCGTTCCCGTTCTCGATCGCAATCGCCTGAAGCGAGGAATACTGACAATCGAGGCTCAGCCAACAAGCGCAGAGCTGAGGACGGCGAGTCGTTAAACTAAAAAGGGTCAGCCCAAAGGGGCGTGAGCTGATCCCCACAACCTGCTGCCCCACCGTCCTTGTCTCGCAGTTGAAACGACAACCCAGCAGCTTGACGATTGAGGGAAAGATAGATGGAAAGTTGTTCGTGTTGACACTGGATACTGGAGCGTCATATTCGATCATAAAAAGGAAGCTTCTGAAGAAGTGGGAACCGCTGCATGGCATACAGCTGCGGACTGCGACTGGCGAGCACGCCGGTAAGAGGGAAAGTTACAAAAACGATTACTATCGGCACCAGCAGCCTGGAACATGAGTTCATCGTCGCGGATATAATGGACGACGTGATTATCGGCGTGGATTTCATGATTAGGCACGGTTTTACGCTGGACCTGAAGGAAAATGTGCTGAGATATGCCAACGTTGAATTCCCGCTGCACACCGGCTATGAGCGAAGCGTGGCGGTAAGGAAGGTTGTATCGTGTCAACACAGGAGGATACCAGCGAACTCCGTGGCGATTGTGTGGGCAAAGGTGGACGAGGACGATGGGACGAGTCGGCTGTGGGTTGTAGAAGCACCGAATCAAGGACACGACAACATCATCATCGGACGTACATTAGTGGAACCTAAGAATGGCAGAATACCAGTCAGAATACTGAACCCCCTGAATGCACCCAGATATGTCGGGAAAGATGAGGTAATTGGCGAGTGTAAGGAAGCTGTAGCAGTGGTCAATTGCGAGAATAGCCCGCCTGGAAATAATAAGAAGAGCGGTTTTAACATGGACGCCATACCGCAGGAGAACCAGTGGAGCAGCGAGTTGACGGCCAAGCAGAAACAGAAGGCGAGGTCACTCCTGCAGCACTATGGGTCAATATTTGCGGCAGAAGCAGGCGGAAGAACAGCCATAGTGAAGCACAACATCGACACCGGAAGTGCAAAACCGATTCGCCAACCACCAAGACGAGTTCCTCTGGCCAAGAGGGAAGAGGTCACAAATTTGATCGAAAACATGCGGAAAGAAAAGGTCATAGAGCCTTCTTCGGGCCCCTGGTGCTCGCCGGTCGTGCTAGTCAAGAAAAAGGATGGCAGTACCCGGTTTTGTGTGGACTATCGGAAGCTCAATGATGTGACCAAGAAGGACAGTTATCCACTACCGCGGATCGATGACACCCTGGACACGCTGTCAGGCACGCAGTGGTTCTCCACGCTCGACTTACGCAGCGGCTATTGGCAGGTAGAGCTTGCAGACAAAGACAAGGAGAAAACGGCTTTCAGTGTTGGCGATGGTTTATGGCAGTTCACTGTCATGCCGTTTGGACTCTGCAACGCCCCAGCAACATTCGAGCGGCTAATGGAACGGGTGCTAAAAGGGCTGCATTGGCGGACGTGTCTGGTGTACCTCGACGACATAATCGTGATGGGTAATAGCTTCGACGACCACCTGGGAAAGCTAAAGGAGGTATTCGAGCGGATACAAAAAGCCGGGCTTAAACTCAACCCAAAGAAGTGCTCGCTGTTCCAAAAAGAGGTCAAGTATCTGGGTCATACGGTTTCCGCCCTCGGAGTACATACGGATGAAGGCAAAATCACGGCGGTGAAGGAGTGGCCCCGGCCACGCAATCTACACGAACTCCGCAGTTTCCTGGGCCTGTGCACATACTACCGCCGATTTGTTCCGGGATTCGCGAACATAGCCAGCAGCTTGCACAAACTGACGAAAAAGAGCCAAGCTTTCGAGTGGAACGAAGAGCAGGAGCAGGCTTTTGCACGTCTGAAGGAAAAACTGTGCACTGCTCCAATTCTGGCCTTCCCCGTGCCTGGAGAGATGTTTGTGCTGGATACGGATGCGAGCGGGCATAGTATTGGCGGTGTGCTATCACAGATAATAGACGGCCAAGAACAAGTGATAGCATACTACAGTAGGATTCTGTCGAAACCGGAACGCAACTACTGTGTGACACGGAGAGAACTGCTGGCGGTATTGGACTGCGTAAAACACTTCCACAAATATCTGTATGGACAAAGGTTTCGCCTGCGCACAGATCATGCGGCATTGAGATGGCTCCTGAACTTTAAGGATCCTGAAGGCCAATTGGCGCGGTGGATCGAGCGACTGCAGAGCTACGACTACACGATAGAGCATCGGAAGGGCAGTAGCCATGGCAATGCCGATGCCTTGTCACGCCGTCCGTGCAAAGTCGAATGCAGGGCGTGCTCGCGAGCCGAAAGCAAAGAACAGATAGTGGACGTCCGGTTGGTGAGCGTTATGCCAGAGGAAGAGTGGTCTGCGGAGAGGCTACAAAAGGACCAGCGTGAGGATGCGGATCTTGCAAAAATCGTCGAAGGTAAGGAGCAAGGCGCACGTCCAGACTGGCAGGAGATGGCCGGTGAAAGCCCGATCGCTAAGGCTTACTGGGCACAGTGGAAAAGTCTGCGGCTGAAAGAAGGATGCCTGTACCGCGAATGGGAGAGCGCGGATGGTCGGACCAGCAACTCCCTAATGGTAGTGCCGAAATGCAGAATCAACGAGGTCATCCAGGCATACCATAACGACTCCAGTGGAGGGCACCTAGGCATCACCAAAACCGTCGCCAAAATAAAAAGACGATTCTACTGGGTAGGATGTCAGGAGTCTGTAGCCGAGTGGATTAAGAGCTGCGACCGATGTTCAGCAGCGAAAGGGCCAACAAGAAGATCTCGAGGCCGCATGCAGCAGTACAACGTGGGAGCGCCCTTCGAGCGGATTGCTATGGACGTCGCCGGCCCATTCCCAACTAGTACTCAAGGCAACAAATATGTGCTGGTGGTAATGGATTACTTCAGCAAATGGCCCGAAGTGTACCCAATTCCTAACCAGGAGGCCACTACGATCTCGGAAAAGCTGGTAAACAACTGGGTAGCCAGGTTCGGAGTTCCGTTGGAGTTGCACTCAGATCAAGGCCGGAATTTCGAGTCTGCGGTATTCAAGGAAGTGTGTGAGCTGCTGGGCATAAAGAAAACGCGTACCACCCCTTTGCACCCACAGTCCGACGGCATGGTGGAACGCTTTAACCGGACACTGGAGGAATACCTGCGGAAAGTGGTAGGCAGGAATCAAAAGGATTGGGACACGCATATCCCCTTGTTCCTAATGGCGTATAGGTCAGCCCCGCACGACACGACATCACTCACTCCAGCCCGAGCAGTATTCGGCACAGAATTACGGTTACCCGCTGACTTGAAGTTCGGGGTAGTCAGCACGACGGTAGGCGCTAAGACGGACTACGTGGCCAATAAGCGGGCGGAACTGGAGGAGATTCACCAGTTTATAAGGAGCCGCACCAAACTGGTCAGCGATAAGGCGAAAGCCAGATATGATCTACGGGCCAACTCAGCAGGGTTCCAAGAAGGCGATCTGGTAATGCTCTACAACCCGCAGCGGAGGAAAGGTTTGTCTCCGAAACTTCAAGCGTCATGGGAAGGACCTTACGAAGTCGTGACTAGGATAAACGACGTGGTATACAGGATTCGACGTTGCAGCAATAAAGGCGCTAAGCTGAAGGTAGTCCATTTGCAGCGCCTGGCGCCTTATCACAGCGGAACCTCGGCACTTGTTCGGGACGAACAAGTCTAAGTGGTGGGCAGTGTAACGATAAGACAGTTTGTCGCTGTGCAAAGCAACCCTGTCGCTACGCGCCGTGCTATAATTCGACCTGGCAATGATGGCAACTTCTAGTCCAACCTGGCAATGATGGCAACTTTTAGTACAATCTGGCAATGATGGTCGCGATCATCATGGAAACCTTTAGTCCACTCCGGAATGTGCGAGAACGATCTGCGCGATGGCCGGACAGGTATAAAAGACAGCCGGGTGCGGCGCAGCGAGTCAGTCTGATTTTGACTAGTGAAGGTGCCACACGGAGTAATTGAGCGAATAGTTAAGTGTAAAGACAGTAAAGTGTAAACCTGTGAAATAAAGTGATTGTTGGTTTATTTTATTGACTGCGGTTGAGGAACTAAGTGTGTTTTATTTTCAAATTACGCAATCCAGAGATACGTACTAGCCCACTAGAATTAGTATTTCGTAACAATATTAACTTTTGTCTCAGGCGAATAGTTTCGTCGCTAGGTGTGTTTAAAGGTAGCCCGCCACCAGGCGGGGCTGCCGAAAATACAGCATATTCAGGTGCATAGACGCAAGTGATGAGAAGGTAGGAAAATCAAAAGAAGTGATGGTAAATGTTTGACAATGTTATTTATTTTTTTGTGAAAAGTAAAAAACAGTCTTTGGTGTTGCTGAAACACAAATATAAGTTGCATTTAAGGGGGTCCTACCATGTAAACGCCGTTTTTCGAGGCGTTTTTTTGGGATCTTGCAGAAGGAAAAGTATTCAATATTTTCCAATGCGGTTTTTTTTTACATTTTTATTGGTCCTTTTAGTATAAAAAAAATCGAAGTTTAAGAAATAAGTGTTATGCTGTAGCCACAGCACCCCTGCGAAATAAGGCCTTCCAAAAGTATGTGGGTTGATGGTACACACGATTTTGCAAAAACTGTTCGTCTGAAACACAAAAGGAAAGGTTTTTTACAATCTGCAGACTTGCCGCTATCGTACGGTAATAATTCACATAATTATCTTTACAATTGTCAAAATTGCGGATCATGAAAAAAAAAATCTCATTTTTCGGTTTTTTAAGCAGATAAAAATAATTTTTTTATTATTTGTCGTTGTACCGAACGATAGCGACAACATTTACACACATTTAAAAAAAAATTATCAAAATCCGTCCACTTTAGAGTATTATAATCTCTAAGACAAAGTAAATACATCCTAAGCATCTCAGTTCAAGCTATAAACAAAGTTGACTTAAACCGGCAAGACCGCCTGCAGGCGCTGTGCAACATGACGTAAAACGGCAACCCCGCCTGCAGGCGGTCTTGCTTTAGGGGGTGGCTGTAGGTCTCCCAATGATAATTCTCATAAACAAAATCAATTATATACAAATACAAATATTGGTTTGCTTACTGAAATTTTCTGCAGCTTCAATCTCCAAGATTTATTAGTCTTTTTATTAAATGAAAAACTCATACTCGCGAAAATAATTATTTTCGTCCGAATTCGCCAAATTCTCACTTCAAATGGGTTTAAAACCAAAAGTAGCTCACTTATGGTCACAAAATTTATACCGTTAGTTAAAGGGAACTTTTCCAAATCATTATCAGCCATATTTAAATAAATAAAGTTCGTCGCCTACTCAGCAAACGCATTTTGGTGTACCCCGCCTGGAGGCGGGCTTGCCCGCTAGAGGGTTAATTAATGTATTCGATGCCGTTAATCAAAAAATTCTCTTCGGTTACATTAAAAACAAATGCGTTGGGCGCACAAGGGAAGCCATCCATAGGTATGGCATAGTTTCGGACTGGAATACGTTGCGGACAATTTTAATTAAACATTACGGAGAAAGGGAGACATCGTTCGAACTAATGGACAAACTTAAAACGTGCAGACTAGACGGGACGATTGAAAACTACCATCACAAAATTAACAAAATAATAAACAGACTAAATAACAGAATCTTAACACATAAGGACGACACCTATACTACCATAGAAGTGGGAAGAATTGCACTTAACGTTTTTAAGTCACATTTACCGGAACCTACAAAAACAATGATCTTCGCCAGAGCACCCGAAACACTGGAGGAAGCCTTTAAAATAATATCAGAAGCACGTCATCTGCATTATACACATTTCGGACAAGTGAAACGCAACTAAGTTAACGAACCCCCGAGGGTGAACTTCAGCGACAATTTCAGAAATAACAACAGGTATAATAATTATGGAAATAATTACAACAGAAATAATAATGAGCATAACAATTACAGAAATATCAATGATAATAACAACAACAGGAACAACGATAACGCAAATAACTATAACGGGTACCGAAACCCGAACACTCACTGGCAAGGCAACCGGGAAACAACCAGAACAACACCAGTTCAAGGCAATATGAGCAGGGCGCTTATTCAGGAATGTCTAGAATGCAAACGGACAGAACCAGAAACTCCAACCCAAACCAACACGTAACCCCTATGGAAGTGTGTAATTCAAATGTAAATTTTTGCGTGGGCGACCAAGAAACTTACCCTATATAAAGATTAACAATCATGTTAGGACTTTGTACTTTATTGTTGACAGCGGAGCAGAATTTAGTTTAATAAACACAAAAATGTGTAACCCACGATGGCAGCAAAATGTTAATGTTTCTATTAGAATTTTGGGGGAAGACGTCAAAGTTCAGAAACTTTGTAAATTCCCCATTTTTACAGAATTTAATATGGAAAACTACAATTGCGAGTTCCTAGAATGCGACCTTAACAACGGGTACGATGGTCTAATAGGTAACAACATTTTACACGATCTTAATTGTATTATCGACTATCCCAGAAGGCAACTAATAACAGATAGGTCTGTTTTAACCCTATACTTAAACAAGACAGAAGAGATCTATGATGAATTGGCATATCGGGAGAATGCTATTGAAATCCTCACTAATGAAAAAAATGAACTAGACGTGGCAAAGATAACATACGGCGACAATTTAAACACAAAAGATATAAAGGCAGTTAACCACATTCCTAAAAGATACAAACAGATTTTTTACCGCGAAGGTGACAATTTTTCAACCACAAATGACGTGAAACATAAAATTAACACCACAAATGACATTCCCGTTTTTTCAAAACTATACAGATACCCGGAAATCCATAAAGAAGAGGTAGATAGACAAATCAGCGAAATGCTACAACAAGGAATTATCAGAGAGTCAAATAGCCCCTATAATAAAAAACTATAAATAAAAACTCCAGTTGAACTCTCTTACAGTTCGGACGTGTCTGTTTACGCTCCCGCTTATTTATTCTATTTTTCATCATACATGGCATTCTGTGCTAATTGTTCGGCACCGCTCACTCCGGATTCTGGAACTATATCAAAAATTCAGGAGGCGTTGGCTGACATTGATCGCATTAAAGTATTCCTTTCATCTTTAATTAATTCGGCTAATATTAACCCTTTACGGCTCAAGATCACCAATCTTAATGAAACCTGGTTGGATTGAAAGCTTTTTGAGAATAAAAAAACATTTGTTCCACGAGTTTTCAAAATTTTTATTATAAAGTGGATAAGTGGAGAAAAAGCGGTTTGTGACATTTATGTTACATTGAGCTATAACGAGTACAAAACTTTAATATTCATTAACATTTCAAAGAACTCTGTTTTACTTTTAAAGTTTCAATGTTTTATGAAGTGTGGAAAATTTTAAAGCAATTATTGTGTTTATTATAGCATAAGGCCACTCTACACTTTTCACATAAAGTTTGCGAGACCCCTACGCATCCAGGGAGCTTGCACCGAATCCATTTTTCTGCCCATACCGGCCAATGTCCGATTTGATCATGTCTTATCGCAATCGGTGGAGTACTCTGCGCTGGCCCCTTATGTTTTTTAGCTTGGAGCTCGCGTGATTTCCATATTCGAAGGAATTATTGAATGCGTGGCGCCATGAGCGTCATACCATACACTCCTACATTCAGTCATATCCTACACTGCTACACGAAGAAATTGAATAAAACATTCCTAAGATTTGCATTCATCTGTTTTGTATTAATTTTTAATTTTTCTGATCATTAAAACGGTTTGTAACAGAAATGTCACATTGCGCGGCACACAGCAAAAGTTGCCTTTGTTCCGCAATGTGATAGAAATGTTACAAACAGTAATTTCTTGATTTCACAAAAACTATCAAATTTTTTTAATGAATTCGAGCACATTATTTAAAGAGAAAGTATTCACCTGTTGTAACGCACAAAAATAGTAATGAAAAATCACTTTGAAATATTTTTTTTATAAATTCAAGCTTCACGAAAATGCACTGTGATAACACTCACGATTTCTGAACACTAAATGAAAAATTTTACATTTTAACTGAACGGTTTCTATGTAGTATTTTTATATTACATGCACTACCGTATATAGGAGATGAACAAAAAACAAAAACAGAGTTTACTTGTTAACATTGCATTTTATTGCTATTTTAGTGGTTTGTTACAGATATGTCACACGGTGCCGTAAAGGGTTAATAGCTCGCCGCTTGTTGTTGGTACCAATGTCGTGACTCGCTCTAAAGCCAAAGCGCTGGATGTTGTTGGTGCAATTGCTTCCAAGGCGCCAAGGGGCTCTCAATTGCGCGCTGATGCTGTTGTTGGAAACGTAGATGGCATCCGCTCTACCGTTATTCGTGATGATGGAAAGGCTGCCGCTGCCGTCAACTCGACCAGGGCTGCTCTCTCTTATGCTGAGATAGCTACGCCTGTTGTTGCTGTTTCTTCTGCCACTCGTTCGTCAGCGGCTGTCGTTTCAAGTGCTGCTTGTTCGCTGTCAGCTGTTGCTTGCTCGCCGCTAGTTGCAATCGCCGCTGTTCCAACTGCCAGTCGTTCATCATCAGCTACTGCTGCTTCCAATGCTGCTTGCTCCCTCTCATCCGCTGCTCGCCCGCCGACTAGTACTGCCGTCGCAGGTTCCATTGCCGACCGTCCGTTTTCTGCTGCTACTGCTTCTTCCGTGGCTTGCTCGCCTGTAGTTGCTGCCGCTGCTGTTTCGTCACCTGCTCTCGCTGCCGCTGTCGCTCATTCCATTCCCACTGCTGTTTCTGCATCTGCACCGAATACTGCACAGTGGACTACTGTGGGGAAATTTAAACGTCAAAAACTATTCATTGTGGGTACGAATTCGACCCTGGATTTGGAAGTTGCGATCAGACATAAGTGGCTGCATTTATCTTCTTTTTTACCTTCCGTTAATGAGGAGAATATAATGGACTATGTGGCAACATGGTTGGATTGGATAAAAGCACTTTGGCCTGTTATAAATTAGTCAAGAAGGATACTGTAATGAACAAATCACGAGATTTGTGAATTATTAACGAACGGAATAGATTCACGTCACCAAATGCAACTCTGTAACACACATGGGCATTGGCAACGCTGATCTATTACAACTCGGCAAAGGCTAGAAAAAGGAAAAAGAAGCCGAAAAACAGGAAGCTCGTGGAAGTATCGCCTGATCAGCAGAGGAGAACGGTCGTAAATCGCAACCAGAGAGTGGAAGTGCATCAGCAGACGGGAGGCAGCGTGGTGTTAGCCAGGCGAGGCTCGAAAAACGTGCCCAAATTGTGAGGCAGGAAGGAGTGGCGGAACCGGCCACGACGTGCAGCGGGTGCTGTACCCGAGGGGCAGCGAAACACGCAGGCAGCCACCCCTACGGTCGACTCGACACCAAAGCCCCGCGTCGACATAATTAATTCGCGCAGGCATCAATGGCGTCGCCAATTCGCTAAGCACCCACATCATCCACGGCGAAGTTAACGGAGGCGCAGGTGCGGTGTTCCACGGCGCACCAACAGCAACGACACTGCCGGCGCTCCAACGGCCTGCAAGAGCACGACGTCGACCTACTGCTGTCATCCAGTGGTACAGCCGCCATCAGGGCGCGGGAACTCGTGGTTGAGCATCAACTCGACGCCAGTAGCGCGAACGATCTTCCAAGCCACGCCTTGCACCACTCCAGCCTGGCGCCGCCCAGCACGTGCCCCTCGTGCGAGCACTGTAAGACAATTTGTAAGCAGCCACTCCTCACGAGTAGAGCTGCGACATCGACCGAAAAACATCGATGTTTTAAACATCGATGTTATGCAGAAGGAGGTATCGATGTTGACAAAACATCGGCTAAAAAACATCGATGTTCAAAACATCGATGTTTTTTTTTTAATGCCAAGGTTAGCTACATATATCTCAATTGTTTTCATTATTTTTTTTTATCATATAAAATAAAATCACATACAAGTTTTGTTCAGTTCTCATCACCACTTGAGTATTGATTGAATCTACAAATCAAACAATTACATACATACATATGCAAAATTTCTTATGTGTGGCAGTTCCCTTGCTGCTCGTCGCCGTGTACTTTCGCCGGAACTACTACGGATGGCTCTACATTTTATATGCAGAGGTGCATTTTTTACTTATTGTGAAAATCTTCGCATGTAAAAAGTCTGAACCAAAATATTACCTTACATGGAAAAAAATTACTAAATTGCAACATCGATGCAAAACATCGAACCAAAACATCGATGTTGAAGAAACATCGGGGTGCAAACATCGATGTTCAAAACACTCGATGTTGATGCTAAACATCGATGTTTATAAAACATCGATGTCGATGTCGCAGCCCTACTCACGAGCGCATCACCAGCCCGCGCCCAACATCGGGTCGCCAGTAAGACCTTTGGCGCCCACCAACCGAAAGCGCGCTATTGGGGCGCAATTACAGCAACAACGAGGCGATCCCATAACGGAACCCAGTGGCGTGACTCCGGGCGCCAATAATGGCGGCCGCCGCCAGTAGACACGAGGGCGAATAACGGAAGCAAGGGACCAGCGGATAACGAACACGGCATCAAGAAGCAGAGAGGCGAGCAGACCCGCGGCGTAGCCCGTGCGACGGCAGCGAGGGAGAAGATCATTTTAAGGCATATTTCTATTAATTAAGGGGGAGAGGAGCAGTGGCTCAATTTAAAGTAAACGGGAAACGGGTATGAAGAACAGGTATCGACAGGGGTAATGTATACTGCGATTTTATCACTAGTGGTTAGCCCTTCTTAGTCTACATTATTTGTTACATTTGTTTTTCAGCACGGCGATTCGCAGAGGAGGCCTTCTACGCAGGAGTTGTTGGATGCACGTGAGTCACGAATCTTAATTTACGTACTTATAGTGTGGGCTTGAAGGGTTGGCAGCTACCAAGCGCATTTAAAAGCGGGTGCATACAATCGTAAGAGGGTGGTATATCAGTGTTGCGCCCATTCAACGAGGGGCGAAAATTGTAATGAATGTTGCGCAACCGAGGTAGGCAGTCACGTAGATTAACTGTGGGTAGTGAATAAGCAAAGTGAATTCTAACCAGGTGTTGGTAGATATTTAAGCAACTTGTAGAGGAACTTTCTGAAAATGTTATTAAAAGTAATTATAATGTAATCAAAGTGTTGTTTTTCGGAGGTATATAAAAGAACAGGTAATTCGGATTTGGGGATCTGTGGTGATGGCGCGTAGCAGGTCCAAGGCAGGGTGGGTGATGAAGCGCGAGTGCGAACACCACCTCAGCACTCCGCAGCAATAAGACGCCACCGTTTTAGACCTTGAGACCGATTCGGAATGCCGCCTTTTTACGACACCTTCTAAGGTTTTTCCATCTTGCCACCCCACGAATAAAAATGTTTTTTGTTTTTTTTGTGCAGAATATAACTAAAAAGGGACTCTATACAAACTTGTAGTGTAGGGAGCTTTCGGGAAAAGGTCGCGAACCCCCCCCAACCGACTCTTTAGCTAGCCACATAAGGGTCCCGCAGACCTGTTTTCGAGGCTTACAACATCGGTCAGTGTGCCGCACTCGACACCCCCCCCCCCCCCCTTAATCAAGTCGTAACAATACATTACAAAAATGGCGCCCAACGTGGGGCACAAAAGGGCGTGGGACGCTCGCAACCAACGCGAGGACCACCCCAAAGCATAATATTATTTTAGAAGGAGGCATTCCATTCGGCCCGAAACACTGAACAAAGGTTTCCTGTGCAACAACACCTGCGCAAGGAGGTACAGTGGTGATCTGGTTTTTGTAATAAATCGTAATCCTTGGTGGACTGTAACTATTTGACAGCGACTAAATCCGTTCGAGTATGTTAACCCTAAGGCTCTTATGGTCTCTTTGCACTTATTAGAAAAATCCCTGTACAATAGCTTCACGAAGGGAGGGCATATCTTCATAGGAACCCTTGGTAATTCCGGAACTGGATGTTGCCAGGACATACTTCAATTAGCCGTAAGCAACTGGAGTCCGCAACACTTGGCTCTTGGTACCAATTGGGATAATAATTTTGTTTTAAATTGCTAACCTCATTCTCCTTATAGTATGTTTTCTAAAAATTCCTGAGAGCTAATTCTTCATTTATATCTCTCTTTGTGACTTCTCATATGTTCAAAAAGCTGCTCAGTAATCTAGCTCGTATATGTACATCCGTACATTCTACATTTTTGTTTCTATCCTTTTTACGACGTCCTGTTACCCTATTTTGTTATATCCTTTTTCTTCTGTGAAGCTATAACCTTATTCAATATGCGGTGGTATCCTTGTTCGCGACGACGCGAATTTAATTATATTATCTGTTCTTTCTCTTATACCTCCACACGAAAAACACTCATCTTTTATATATACAACAAATTCTATATTAAGAAATCCTTTATGTAACCGGTAGACAGACAGATTACCTTAAGTATTCATAATAAGAAAGATTTTGTAAAACCGATTTATGTTACATCCCTTACTCTCAATAATTCATACGTTAATTGAAACACAAATGGCTGTAGTACGGAGCACGGAAAATATTCCAGCCCTGGCCCCCGGCACAGCGGAAAGCTCCTGCACTATTTGTTTAACTCCAATACTAGACATTCAGGAATGTGTAACAACCTTATGTAATCACACATTTCATAAACAATGTATTTCCAACTGGCTAACAGATTCGCATGAATGTCCGTGTTGTCGACAACTATGTCATTTCCATGATTTGACATCCACTTCTGTACCCAGTAAGACCCCCTCAAACTCAACGAATGTAATTTCGAGAGGTCGAGCACGCGGGACGGTACCAAAACGACATAATACACGAAACAGTCGACGGGAGTTAGGATCTCAGACATCACAACGTACGAACATGTTAGCTGCAACTGAGACCGCAAATTTGTCCTTACCGTTATTAACGTCTTCGGATTCACCCAAAGAGGCTAATCCCGACATACCTTCTAGCCAATGGCATACAGAACGACAGGACATGAGACGGCAGTCCAATGTACCGCCCTCGAATAATCATCTGAATCGTGACAATCAGAATCATAACCCAAATGTGACTATGGAACAAGTTTCCAATTTGATTGAGTCAAGTATCCAACGCCTGCTTGCAACCTTAACTGTAATGGGCCAGTTACTCATGACACAGAACATAAACTTAACCATAAACATAAACTTAGAAAATTTGAGCGATTACTCAAAACTTTATTTCCGTAAACATAAACTTAAAAATCAGCTGATTTTCCTTTTTGACAAAAGGAAAATAAAACAAACAATATTGCCACTTCGATTTCTCCATCTCGTGAACAATCAAATTCAAACTTTTCGCGACATTTTTTTACTTGCTATTATTAAATGTTTGAGCATCCAACGACTAAAATTATTAATATATTTACGAAACTAATAAAAATTGCAATCCATTTTGTATATTTTACAAATTATTTTAATTTGTTTACTTTTCAATTCATTCCGAAGAGAGTGGCAACATTTTTTGCGTTTTCCGTAAACATAAACTTAGAAACCAAAACGAAACAGATTTCTTAGTTTACGGGTAAGTTCTAAGTTTATGTTCTATGTCTCGGGTAACCAGTTGTACAGCTTTCGGGTATGCCAGGTCGTGCTAGCTGACAAGTAAAACTAAGTTATGTCATGAGTAACTGGCCCATAAGACCTGAAGGCGCTTCCGCTTCGCTGCCTTCGAATCCCATTCCGAATACTCCGCATCGTAACTATTCTAACCAGGGCATACGAGCCGAAAAGATTCCTTCCATTATTTACAACTGGGGAGTTACCTTTGATGGTTCCGCCACCGGCATTACTTGTGACGAATTCCTATATCGTATTCATGCTTTAACGGCTGAAAGCCTGGATGGAGATTTCGCTGCTGTCTGCAGTAACTTACACATTTTGTTGTCTGGAAAGGCTAAAGATTGGTTTTGGCGGTATCATAAACAAGTGACCCGAATTGAATGGCAAAGTTTTTGTGTAGCGCTCAAGTATGAATTCAAGGATCTACGTTCCAACTATGACATTCGTGAAGAGCTGCGAAATCGCAAACAACGAGCAGGGGAAACTTTTGAGTGTTATTATGACGCTATTACTGCAATTACGGACCGGCTAGCTCATCCTATTGAGGAAGAAGAGTTAATCGAAATAATTACGCGAAATCTGAGACCCAATATACGACATGAACTGTTGTATATCCCAATCATGTCCGTTGCTCATCTACGCAAACTTGTACAGATGAGAGAGAATTTCTTTCGAGACGATCTCTTCAAGCGAACTCCATATCGTAATGTTCCGAACAATGGTCCGCGTCCACGTTATGTGACCGCAATAGACGCAGAATCCTTAGTCGAACAAAATGAGTCGGAAGAATGTACTGAATTGAGTGTTGAAGAAGTAGTCCATCAAGAAAAGCTAGTAACTTGTTGGAACTGCAATGAGGAAGGACATTACTGGGACATGTGTGAACAAGAGCGAAAAATCTTTTGCTACGGCTGCGGAGCTAAAGACATATATAAGCCGCAGTGCACTCGTTGCCTTGGGAGGGCAAAAAACGTGCAAAAGACACCATTCGGCAAGAAACGAGTGGTGAAATCCTAAATTCAATTCCCAATGGCGAAAGCTCGCGGAGATCCTCCCCAGAGCCTCCAGCAAAAGTATTACGTAACCAACACTCATTCAACACCAACATAAGTAAAACCAGCGATACTTCAACTAACAAGGATGGCGACAAAGAAGTGAACCGGATCCTACCACTGCACGAACGCTGGCGGCGATACCAAGAATTACGAATCCGACTGTTCCCGAAGGATGCGGTAGAGAAAGGCAGAAAACGACCTACCCGATCCACTTTGCGACAGCGAAAATTTTGGAAAAATGTACGGGAACGACGAAAACTACTTATTGCATCAGTCGTTAACGATATGGCGGACGGGCGCTGTTACGCGGAAGTCCGATTGTTGAATCGCGCGGTGTATGGTTTACTAGACACAGGCGCTAACATTAGTTGCATCGGGGCAGATTTAGCCAGAGAAGAGATTTATCAAAACGAAAAATTCCATCGCTTGCAGTCGCGTGTGAAAACAGCAGCGGGAGAAACTCAGCAAGTAATAGGTTATGTGGACGTAGAGATAACTTACCAAAATGTGGCTAAAACCATGCGTATGTTTATCATTCCATCTATTAAACAAAATGTGATACTAGGTATTGACTTTTGGAGACAATTTCAGCTAGCTCCCGGAATTATTGCGTCGGTGTGCGCACAGCAAGAAGTTAGGTGCGAGTCAACGAAAGACTATCTATATCCACTAAACGTATCTCAACAACAACAGTTAGAGGTAGTCAAATCATTGTTTCCTAGTTTTGAAAAGCAAGGGTTAGGTAGAACTACCCTAATCAAACATGATATAGACGTAGGAAATGCAAAACCGGTTAAACAACGTTTTTATCCTGTCTCTCCGGCGGTGGAAAAAATTATCTATAAAGAACTAGATCGAATGTTACAGTTAGGGGTAATTGAACCATCCCACAGTGCTTGGAGTTCACCCATGCGACTTGTGATGAAACCGGGTAAAGTACGGCTTTGCTTAGATGCGAGGAAGATAAATGAAGTAACGAAAAAGGATGCGTATCCACTACCACCAATAGAAGGCATTTTTGCACGGTTACCTAAAGCAAACATTATATCGAAAATTGACTTAAAAGATGCATACTGGCAAATTGCACTAACCGAGGAAGCGAAAGCGATCACCGCGTTCACTATACCCGGACGACCTTTATACCAATTCACAGTCATGCCATTCGTGTTATGCAACGCGCCCCAGACTATGTGTAGACTCATGGATGAAATTATTCCGGCCGATCTAAAACATTGTGTTTTTGGTTATTTGGATGATTTGTATGTAGTTTCAGACAACTTTGAGAATCATCTGTCGGTATTAGTACGCATAGCGGAACAATTCCGTAAAGCAAATCTCACCTTAAACATTAAGAAAAGTCAATTTTGTGTTACGAGAGTACACTATCTGGGATATGTAATTGGTGACGGCGGGATAGCACTGATCCTAACAAAGTTGAATCTATTTTAGCTTGGCCTACACCAAAAAACTTAAAGCAAGTTCGCGGATTTTTAGGACTAACAGGATGGTATCGACGGTTTATTCAAAACTTTTCAGAAATCGTTTTTCCAATTACGGAAGTCTTGTCAACAAAAAAGAAATTCACTTGGACCGAAGAGGCACAAACTGCCTTCGAAAAAATTAAAACGATGTTAGCTACAGCCCCTATCCTTCAAAATCCTGACTTTACAAAAAAGTTCTCATTACAAATTTACGCAAGTGACAGCGGTATTGGTGCGGTTCTCACCCAGTTAGATCAGGAAGGCGTAGAAAGGCCTGTAGCATTCATGTCAAAGAAATTAAACACGGTTCAGCGTAATTATAGTGTTACCGAGCGTGAATGTCTAGCAGCGGTCACAGCTATTGAACGCTTTCGTACTACTTAGAATTGCAGGAGTTTGAAGTAATTACTGATCATGCAAGCCTCGTATGGCTTAAGGTCCTTGTACACTAGGAAACATTTCACATGGAAACATGCTATTGGAAACACATCGGAAACATAAATGTTTCTTGTTGTGCGGAAACATGTTTTCAGTACCTTGTACACTAGAAATAAAAATCGTCGGAAACACGTTGCCGGAAACAATTTGAAATGTTTCCAAGTTCTTCCCCTACGATGTTTCCGATGTTTCCAACTCGGTATGTTTCTGGTCTTTGTACACTACGTCATTGTTCAATGTTTTTGGAAACATGTGGTGCATGATTTCAACGTTTGAAATTTGATATTGTATGTCGGTGAGTGAAAAAATATAAAAATAAATAAAAAATAAACAAATAATTTTCAATAGAAAAATGCCTTCAAGAGAACAAGAATTAATTGAAGTTGCAGCAGCAGTATATACTTTGTGTAGTGGAAAGAAAAAAAAGCGAAAACGACGTTGGTGGACAAGACCTTGGATTCAACGTCGTGACGGTGAAGGACTATACGCCAAACTACTTCGAGAACTGTCCACAGAAGATCCTATCCAGTTTTCAAATTTTCTGAGAATGTCTGAGAGCTTTAATCACATTTTGCACCGAATCACGCCAAAAATTCAAAAGACAGATACTCAATTGCGTCGCGCCATTACAGCATCTGAACGTTTGGCATTAACTCTGCGGTTCTTGGCAACAGGAGATAGTTATTCTTCGCTTCAATACACATTCCGCATCCCTCCGTGCACCATATCAAGAATAATTCCGGAAGTTCTCGATGCATTATACGATGTGTTGGTAGCAGATTACTTGAAGGTATATATTAAAAATTGTGTTGTTCATGTGCAATGTGCAAGTCCGAAATATTTGTTGTATTTTTCAGACACCAACTACTCCCGCCGAATGGGAAAAAATCGCCAATGACTTTTTTCAAAAATGGCAATTTCCGAATGGAATTGGCGCTGTGGACGGCAAACATGTGCAGATGATCGCACCACCGAACAGCGGCAGCGTTTTTTTTAATTATAAGGGAATGCATAGCATTGTACTAATGGGGGTTGCTAACGCCGATTACGAGCTTATTTACATTGATGTTGGTCGGAATGGACGTATTTCGGATGGAGGCGTATTTAACAACTGCTCGTTTGGTCAGCTATGGATTGCGATGCGTTAAATTTGCCTACACCAAAACCATTGCCAGGCCGATCCATGCCTATTCAATTTGTTTTAGTGGGCGATGATGCATTCGCGTTACGCGAAAATCTAATGAAGCCATATCCAAATCGTAACTTATCGATTTCGAAGCGAATTTTCAATTATCGGTTGAGCCGCATGCGTCGAATAATTGAAAATGTTTTTGGGATCATGTCTGCTCGTTTTCGAGTACTCCGTTCGCCGATCAATTTGGACGAAATCAAAACCACTAAAGTCGTTAAAGCGTGTTGCGTTTTGCACAATTTCTTCATGGCAGACAATTCGCAGCAGTACGCATCTTCTGGATCCTTTGATCGAGAAGATGAAAATGGACAAGTGGTGCCAGGCGAATGGCGTCAAGGACTACAGAGCTCGTTGCCATGTTTCCGTTCTACAAACAGAATTCGACAAGAAGCGCTGGCAATTCAAAATGAGTTTCGCGACTACTTTTGCAATGAAGGTGATTTGGAGTGGCAACACCGGATGCTTTAAATATGTTTTCAATTTGATGATCAATTTATTTATTTCAACACATAAATGCATAAATATTTGAGAACAAAGTTGTTGAATTATTTATTCATCGCCAGAGATCGGGAGAGGACTTTCGTTGTCTGCAGGGCACAAAACGAGTACTCCTGGCGGAAGCGGTTCGTTTTGCCAATAATTGGTGACAGTCGTCATCAAATTACGGCGAAGTTGTTGCGCTCCTTCTGAATTTCGAGCATACGCCCGACGCAGTTCGTCTGCAAGCATGTCACAGAAGCGTTGATGCTCGTCATTCTGTGATTGCTGTTGCAGCGCTTTCTGCAATACAGCGGCAGCTTGGCGTTTAACAACATCTTCATCGGATTCTACCATTTTCGCCCCTTTTCGTTTTCGGCTGCTAATATTAGAAATCCCACTACCCTTTGAAGTTGATGGTTCGTACTCATTTTTCTTGGACGGCGAGCTTTTGATTAATGGAGGAAACTGCTGAAAATATATGCGTACGATGTTGAACACAAAATTAATATAAGTAATACCAAAAAGTAATGGGTTGTGGAATATTATGTTTACCATGTTTGATTCCGAGTCCAATGTGGTGGCAACAGTTGAGACCTGGAGGAACTTCATCATTTGATAATAACGCCAAGTCACCTTGACGTTATCATCCGTAGATTGGCCAGATTTTTTGTAGGTTTTGGCAATGCGATTGAATTGCACACGAAGGGCCTTCCACTTTTTTTTGCAAGCGTCTATGCTTGGCGCACCACTTACAGCGCTTGCCACCGTTTGCCAAACCGAGAGCTTATTTCCGCATGACTTGTGGTCAGGGCTGGAAACGTCCCAAAGGCAACGGTGTTTTTCCACGGCAGAAATAAGTTCGGATTGGCATCCATCGCTCCATTCAAATATTTCGCTCTGTGGTCGTTGACTCTCGCTGAGGTCGGGGACGATTTCCATATCAAAAATGTCTACTACCGACATGGTGCGTCGCGAAATTGAAAAATTGTCCTATAGCACTCAAAACGAAATTTTCGGGAAACTTGAAATGTTTCCTATGAGTGTTTCCATTGACACCGGAAACACGGAAACATATGGAAACTTGAGAAAATGTTTCCCTCATGATGTTTTCAAGTATTGTTCACTATGTGGAAACATTTCAAAATTTCGTTGCCCAGAAACAAGGAAACAATGCCGAAAACTGTTTCCATTTTCACAGAAACAAGTTTTCATGACCTTATACACTAGGGAAACGTGTTTCTTGCCTGTTTCCGACATGTTTCCTTGTGAAATGTTTCCTAGTGTACAAGCACCTTTATGAAGCAAACTAATGTGCGAGGTCGATTAGCTCGGTGGGTAATGAAACTACAATGTTACCAGTTTACTATACGACATCGAAAAGGTAAAGAAAACATAGTGCCTGACGCATTGTCACGAATGCACGCGGACGAACTGACCCTACGAGAACAGTCAGAAACGGGAGTAGATCTGGGCTCACCTCATTTTCAAGACGAAGAGTACGAAATGTTGAAAACAAAAATACGAAACCATCAGGAACAGTATCCAGACATCAAAGTGATTGACCGATTTGTGTATATACGTACCCAACATGTGGATGGTAGTGAACTGAGTGAGCAAAATGCGTGGAAACTGTGGATTCCAGTTGCGTTACGCCAAACAGTCATATCACGCTCACATGATTGTGATACCTCTGCACACGGGGGAATGTGTAAAACGTTAGAATTGATTCGTCGCTACTTTTATTGGCCAGGTGTTGTGCGAGATGTGCGCAAGTATGTGCGGAATTGCGAAATTTGTAAGACCACCAAAGCTCCGAATATGACATTAAAACCCCCAATGGGTAACCAAACTATTTCATACCGACCATTCCAACGATTATACATCGACTTACTAGGCCCTTATCCGAGAAGCAAACGAGGTCATATTGGCTTATTAATCGTATTGGATCATATGTCGAAATTTCATTGGTTATGCCCATTAAAAAAATTCACTACGTGTACCATTATTGATTTTCTAGTAACCAACATCTTCCATGTATACGGGGTGCCGGAAAAGATAGTCAGTGACAACGGCTCACAATTCAAGGCACTTGATTTCAATGCATTTCTAACCCAATATGGTATCGAGCATATTTATACAGCTCTATATTCGCCCCAATCGAACGCATCTGAACGTGTAAATCGCTCATTGATTTCGGCTATCCGAGCCTATTTAAAAACCGATCAACGAGAGTGGGACGTCCATCTCAGTGCCATTAGCTGTGCTTTGCGGAATAGTTTGCATCAATCGATTGGCTGCACGCCTTATCATGCCTTGTTCGGCTTGGACATGATAACCCATGCTTCAATATACCAACTGTTACGAGACCTAAAAGCACTTGACGATCCCACTGTCCGACTTAAACGTGACGACCAACTCGCACTACAGCGCAATGACATAAGAAGAAAAATAACGGCTGCTTATGAGCAAAACGCGCAACAATATAACATGCGGAGCAGAATAGTCTCGTATAAAATAGGTCAGGAAGTGTTTAGACGCAACTTTGTGCAGAGTAACTTTGAAAAGAATGTAAACGCCAAACTTAGTCCGTCATTTATTAAAGCCAGAGTGAGAGAAAAAATCGGAAACCATTATTACCTATTAGAAGATCTACAAGGGAAGTTAGTAGGCACCTTTCATGCCAAAGATATTCGGCAGTGATTGTTCTTTTTCATAAAAATCTGTCGCGATGAGATCGGTCATATTTTTCTGTTTTGTAATGAACAAATCACGAGATTTGTGAATTATTAACGAACGGAATAGATTCACGTCACCAAATGCAACTCTGTAACACACATGGGCATTGGCAACGCTGATCTATTACAACTCGGCAAAGGCTAGAAAAAGGAAAAAGAAGCCGAAAAACAGGAAGCTCGTGGAAGTATCGCCTGATCAGCAGAGGAGAACGGTCGTAAATCGCAACCAGAGAGTGGAAGTGCATCAGCAGACGGGAGGCAGCGTGGTGTTAGCCAGGCGAGGCTCGAAAAACGTGCCCAAATTGTGAGGCAGGAAGGAGTGGCGGAACCGGCCACGACGTGCAGCGGGTGCTGTACCCGAGGGGCAGCGAAACACGCAGGCAGCCACCCCTACGGTCGACTCGACACCAAAGCCCCCGCGTCGACATAATTAATTCGCGCAGGCATCAATGGCGTCGCCAATTCGCTAAGCACCCACATCATCCACGGCGAAGTTAACGGAGGCGCAGGTGCGGTGTTCCACGGCGCACCAACAGCAACGACACTGCCGGCGCTCCAACGGCCTGCAAGAGCACGACGTCGACCTACTGCCGTCATCCAGTGGTACAGCCGCCATCAGGGCGCGGGAACTCGTGGTTGAGCATCAACTCGACGCCAGTAGCGCGAACGATCTTCCAAGCCACGCCTTGCACCACTCCAGCCTGGCGCCGCCCAGCACGTGCCCCTCGTGCGAGCACTGTAAGACAATTTGTAAGCAGCCACTCCTCACGAGCGCATCACCAGCCCGCGCCCAACATCGGGTCGCCAGTAAGACATTTGGCGCCCACCAACCGAAAGCGCGCTATTGGGGCGCAATTACAGCAACAACGAGGCGATCCCATAACGGAACCCAGTGGCGTGACTCCGGGCGCCAATAATGGCGGCCGCCGCCAGTAGACACGAGGGCGAATAACGGAAGCAAGGGACCAGCGGATAACGAACACGGCATCAAGAAGCAGAGAGGCGAGCAGACCCGCGGCGTAGCCCGTGCGACGGCAGCGAGGGAGAAGATCATTTTAAGGCATATTTCTATTAATTAAGGGGGAGAGGAGCAGTGGCTCAATTTAAAGTAAACGGGAAACGGGTATGAAGAACAGGTATCGACAGGGGTAATGTATACTGCGATTTTATCACTAGTGGTTAGCCCTTCTTAGTCTACATTATTTGTTACATTTGTTTTTCAGCACGGCGATTCGCGGAGGAGGCCTTCTACGCAGGAGTTGTTGGATGCACGTGAGTCACGAATCTTAATTTACGTACTTATAGTGTGGGCTTGAAGGGTTGGCAGCTACCAAGCGCATTTAAAAGCGGGTGCATACAATCGTAAGAGGGTGGTATATCAGTGTTGCGCCCATTCAACGAGGGGCGAAAATTGTAATGAATGTTGCCCAACCGAGGTAGGCAGTCACGTAGATTAACTGTGGGTAGTGAATAAGCAAAGTGAATTCTAACCAGGTGTTGGTAGATATTTAAGCAACTTGTAGAGGAACTTTCTGAAAATGTTATTAAAAGTAATTATAATGTAATCAAAGTGTTGTTTTTCGGAGGTATATAAAAGAACAGGTAATTCGGATTTGGGGATCTGTGGTGATGGCGCGTAGCAGGTCCAAGGCAGGGTGGGTGATGAAGCGCGAGTGCGAACACCACCTCAGCACTCCGCAGCAATAAGACGCCACCGTTTTAGACCTTGAGACCGATTCGGAATGCCGCCTTTTTACCCGGTGACACCTTCTAAGGTTTTTCCATCTTGCCACCCCACGAATAAAAATGTTTTTTGTTTTTTTTGTGCAGAATATAACTAGAAAGGGACTCTATACAAACTTGTAGTATAGGGAGCTTTCGGGAAAAGGTCGCGAACCCCCCCAACCGACTCTTTAGCTAGCCACATAAGGGTCCCGCAGACCTGTTTTCGAGGCTTACAACATCGGTCAGTGTGCCGCACTCGACACCCCCCCCCCCCCCCCCTTAATCAAGTCGTAACAATACATTACAATACTGCTCTGCCAACTTTGAAACGTGTGAATTTCAAGCTGGGTGTTCCCGAGGCTTCTTTTGACAAAATGCTGAATTCGGATATTTGGCCTATGAATGTCACCGTGCGACCGTTTCGTTTTTTCCAAAAGGATGTGCTGCCGCGGCTAGCTGCTTAGCATCACCATCTCTGGCCGTGCCGTCAGCTTCTCGCCCCATCAACAAGAATATTAAATTATATTTCCAGAACACTTCGGGCCTCAGAACGAAATCTGAAGATGTGTTATTGTTTAGTTCCCTTTGCGAGTTTGACATTTTCATCATCATTGAAACCTGGCTTAACAACAAATTCTTCGATGCCGAGTTTTTTAATCCTAAATTCTTTGATGTTTTCCGGAAGGACCGTGACTGTATCAAAACAGGATGCAATAGAGGAGGTGGAGTGCTTATCGCGTCTCGGACTAAGTTTCATGCGTCATTAATCCCGCTGAATAATGTTGACACTCTCTTGGACCAAATTTGTGTGCGAGTCCAAGGGGCTTGTGGTCCGCTCTACATTTGCGCGTCTTATATCCCACCAGCAAGTGACGAATCTATCTACAAGGCGCACGTGGATAATATTTTGGCTCTCAAGATTCGAATTGGGGCGCATCACCTGTTTGTTTTTGGGGATTTCAACCTGAGTAATTTGATGTGGTCTTATTTGGACAACGATACATTTCTTACTCCTTCAAATGTAACCGGTTCTTCGGAGTCCTACCTGGTGGATAATTTTGTGGGCAGTGACTTGGCGCAGATTAATGGATTTAAGAATAGTCTAAATCGTATTCTAGATCTTATCTTTGTAAGTTATAATATCAATTTCAAATTGTATTATCCCTCTTCTTCAATTTCTCCGTCTAACTCACATCATTCCGCTTTAGTGTTGGATATAGATTTCATTGAATTTCTTCCTGTGCCTAAGTTGAACCATAAAATATCGTTTGATTACAATTCTTGTGATTTTTGAGTTCTGAACTCAGTCTTCTCTAATATAATTTGGGATGATTTACTTGTTTCCAATGATGTTGCTGTAAGCTTTGATATATTTAAAGATACTGTTTATAACGAATGTTCAAAGTTTGTTCCTATTTTTGCTAACCTATGTTATAAGCTCCCCTGGTATTCGAGAAATCTAAAACATCTGAAGAATTTAAGGAACAAGTACTTTAAAAAGTTCAAATCAACTAATGATCAAAAGTATTACGACTTATATTTAACTCACAAAATTGAATTCAATAAGTTAAACAAGTTTTGCTACAATAATTACATTCGTAATTTTGAAACTAATATCAAGCATAATCCAAAAAATTTTGGCGCTACATAAAGTCTAAGAAAAGTGTCTCAAATATTCCAACTTCGGTCTAATTCAATTTTGGATGCTGCAAACCTCTTTGCCGATTTCTTCTCTTCGAACTTTGTTTCTGATGATGTCAATGTAGAATCATCCCTAATCGATTTCGGGGTTGGGTTTTCGACATTTGAATTTGGTTCGCTGGTTCTTTCAGACGATGATGTCCTTGAAGGAGTTAGAAACCTCAAACCGTCCTCACAGACTGACGTCGATGGGCTCTGTGTGGTGTTGCTAAAAAATTGTCCATCCTTAGTGGGTCCTTTACGTGCTATTTTCAATATGTCACTTGCCTCTGGTACTTTCATTGATGCATGGAAGTTAACTTCAATTACCCCGATTTTTAAAAGTGGTAATAAAAGTGATGTCTGTAACTATAGACCTATTTCCAAGCTCTCCTCGGTTTCTAAATTATTTGAATGTATCATTAAATCTAAACTGCTTTTCAACATTAACCACTTATTAAGCGAGCACCAGCACGGATTTGTGTCAGGTAGATCTACAGTCTCTAATCTTGCAGTTTTTTCTGATGACTGCTATGCCGCGCTTCAGAAAGGTATTCAGGTTGATGCTATCTACACAGATTTTTCAAAAGCTTTCGATAGGATTTCTCACAACATTTTGTTAGCTAAACTTTCGCGTTTGGGTTTCCATTCCATTTTCCTTAAATGGATCTCTTCGTACTTGAGTCATAGGCGTAGTTCTGTGCTATTAGAAGGGGTTAGCTCCAATTCATTTGAGCCAACTTCTGGTGTTCCGCAGGGGAGCATTCTAGGCCCACTGTTTTTCATTTTGTTTATTAATGACACTGGGTCTTGTTTCTCGACTGCTAAGTACCTGTTGTATGCAGATGATTTAAAAATCTATTCGGATATTAATGGTTCTAGTGATTCGCGGTTTCTGCAAGCTGAGCTAGATAATTTGTCTTTATGGTGCTCTAGAAACAGACTTTTCCTAAACGTTAAAAAGTGTCATCATATTACTTTTTCAAGATTGTCTAATCCTATACATACGTCTTACAGCATTGCTGGAACTGTGCTAGAGTCTCGAAATGAAGTTAAGGACTTAGGGGTGTACTTTGACTCAAAGCTTACTTTTGTCCCTCATATTAACTACACTATCTCTAAATCATTTTCCATGCTTGCTTTTGTACGCCGTAATAGCTCGGCTTTCACAGACCCATTTACTTTCAAAACTCTTTACTCTGCTTTTGTGCGATCGAATTTGGAGTACGCTACATTTATTTGGAGGCCTTATCATTTAATTCATATACATCGTCTTGAGTCGGTTCAGAAAGTGTTTATTCGACATGCTCTTCGTTCGCTAAATTTTGCCGAACCTTTACCTTCATATAGCTCTCGCTGTCAGTTACTTAACCTTATGTCGTTGCGCAATAGAAGGACTTTCTTGTCCATTTCTTTTATTTTTGATGTTATTAATGGGAGGGTGGATTGCCCCGCCCTTCTTAGTAAAATTAACTTCTACGTTCCGGGCAGAATTCTACGCCGCTCCGTTTTGTTTAATGTTGGTTTCAGCAAAACTCTGTTTGGCTTGAATGCTCCTATTAATAGAGTGTTGGCTGAGTTTAACCTCATTCTTAATTCTTTAGACTTAGATATCTCGTCTACCAGGAATATTTTTCGCAATGCCTTGAAAGGCTACTTAGCTCTTAATCCTTAGTGTTAAGACTTTAATGTACATTACTTATGAATTCTGTCACTCCTATGGTCTGTAAGGTTTTCTCCGTAGACTTGATAAATAAATAAATAAATAAATAAATAATAGCCCAATCTGGATAGTACCAAAAAAAATGGATTCATCAAATAAACAGAAATGGCTTATCGTAATAGATTACCGCGAAGACCGATTCCCTATGCCGAATATAGAAGATATATTCGATAAATTAGGCAGATGCCAATATTTTCCCACACTCGATCTGGCGAAAGGTTTTCATCAGATCGAGATGCACCCAGACGATATCCACAAAACAGCATTTTCCACTGCAAGAGGTCATTACGAATTTCTTAGAATGCCGTTTGGCCTGCGAAACGCACCAGCTACTTTTCAAAGATCAATTAACAATGACCTGAAATATTACATTGGCAAAATTTGCTTGGTATATCTTGATGACATTTTGGTTTTCTCCACAAGCTTAGAGGAACACTTAGAATCACTAAACAAAATTTTAGACCGCCTAAATAAAGCTAAATTATAACTTCAACTCAACAAATGTACATTCTTAGCTAGGGAAACAGATTTTCTGGGACACATTGTTACCCCTGAGGGAATTAAAACTAACCCATACAAAGTAGAAGCAATCGACAACATACAGTTACCTAGAACTCAAAAAGAAATTAAATCCTTCCTTGGAATCACAGGTTATTATAGGCGATTTATAAAAGATTACGCTAAAGTCGCGTATCACCTCGTAAAATATTTAAAGAAAAACGCTAAAACAAATATGAAAGATCAAGATTACATCGACTCTTTTGAAAAATTAAAGAAATTGATCAAAGCAGACCCCATACTTATTCATCCTGATTTTACTAAAAAATTCACACTTATCACTGATGCTAGTAACTATGCATTGGGAGCAGTTCTCATGCAAGGTAACAAAGCAATATGTTACGCAAGCCGTTCACTAAACGGCCACGAAAAAAATTATAGCACAATAGAGAAAGAACTCTTGGCTATAGTTTGGGCAACAAAGTACTTCCGCCCATATCTGTTCGGCCGTAAATTTACAATAAAAACAGACCATCGTCCACTTGTATGGTTAAACAATTTAAAGGAACCCAATTCAAAGTTACAACGCTGGAAGATTAAACTTAACGAATTCGAGTTCGATATTGAATATATAAAAGGGAAAGAAAACGTTATAGCAGCCGGACTAAGTAGAATTGTTAACGAAAAACCTAAAGTCGAAGACGCATTAATAAACATGAATGAATTATCGGAAGATGTTGATATCGACACTGTTCACAGTGCAGAAACTGACAGTGGTGATTTCATAAAATTTCAGAAAACCCAATTAATATTTTCAAAAGGCAAATAATCCTGAAAACGTCCAAGAAACAATCATGCACCACAAAAATACTATTTAAAAAAAAGATAAGAAGTATAATATTTGTAGACCCTAGCAGCAACCTATTAGAAATCATGAAAGAACAACTACCAGGAAAAGGCCTAACAGTAATATTCTGCCCCGACGACAAACTATTTATTGAATTTCAAAACCTTTATATCAAATATTTCAGTAACAATTCAAATTTAAAAGTAATGAGATCCAATTTGTTACTGGAAGATATCACGGACAAAGAAAAACTACTTAGTACTATAGAAAACGAGCACAAAAGAAATAACCATAGAGGAATAAAGAAGTTTTCGAGGAAATCAAACAAAAATATTACTACCCAAACCTACAAAAGGAAATACAAAAGTATATTACTTAATAATTGCCAAATATGCAACAAATCTAAATTCGACAGAAACCCAATTAAACACAATCTGAACGTAACCCAAACGCCACAAAAACATAACCAGATAATCCATGCCGACATATGGTATCCCTTAAGAAACGTGATATTCCTTACAACAATAGACAAACTGACTAAGTACGCTACAGCACAGCCCCTCAAAGATCGATCTTGGATGTCAATAATCAAAGCGTTGAAATTAAGAATACAATACCTCCGTCACAATAAGAGAATTCTTAAAAGACAATCAGATAAATACGCACTTTACAACGCCTTATCTCAAAACTGGTAACGCAGATGTGGAAAGACTGCACTCCACACTTAACGAACATATTCGACTTTTTAACGCAGATTCAGAAAATAAAGACGATATCCAAGAAAAAGTTTCTAAAGCCATCACTTCATATAACAACTCTATCCATTCTACAACAAAACATAGACCTATAGACCTACTAAATAACATAATTTCAAAGGAAGATATAATACAGCTTTCTAAAACAATAGACGAGGAAAAAATAAAACAAATAAATAAAAGGAATGAAAAAGCTAGAAATAATAACGAGGAAGACTTTGCAAATGAATACGTTAATAATAATAGAGTAAGTAATCACAACCTAAATATAAGAAAGTCGATAACTTTGAAACAGAAGGAAATTATTTAAAATCCAAAAACAGCAAATTCCAAAACATTTACAAAACCCAAGTTAAACGAAAACTCAAATTCCCGAACCAAAATGACAACCACCCGTATAACGCTTCTACTTATGATTACCAAAGACAATTAAACTATAAGATGTCTTACGTTCATACAAATCAGTGGCGCTTCAAAAATTTGCCGTGGCTTTTTCAATAAAGCCACGTGAGAGTGGTTTTTACAGCAGCGCCACATCCGGAGAGCAACAACGAAGCCACGCAAGTAACTCTCTCTGCGAAACGATGAAGCCACGCAAGCAACTCTCTCTGCTTGCAGTCGGCAGAGATGTGAATATGCGTGTGATCTCTATGTGCTCTTGTGTTGATTTTTTTGGTGGTTGATTGTTTTAATCAGTAGCGCACACGGGACAGGAACGTTTGGGGATTCAAACCCCCTCAAATACAAAAAATAGTAGTGAAATATCCCTCCAAAAATAAATTCTACCTGCGCCACTGACTTCAACGCATGTGAAGTGAGCGCACATAATTTTTCTTTTGCTTGGCAGTGATCAAAGCCGTTGTGCTTTCTGTGAGCAAAACAAAGAGCGTTAATATTATTACGCTCTCACTGTACCGACGCTTGCTTGCTCTCGATAATGAAAATTTTGCAAATTCGAGCTCGCCCTATGCCATTCGGTTGTATGGCCGTAAGACATCTTATTGTTTAATTGTCTTTGTGATTACCATTACCACCGGTGCGTTCCTGCAAGTAGAACAAATACAGAATAACGCGGGCTATGCACAAATACAGATTCGAGAAACGGAAATTATAAACGAGACCGCCACAATATTACACACAATTCATCCAAAGGAAATAAAATTAATCGTTGATACAATTGCAAGTACCATATGTAAATAACAATCTAAAATAATTTAGGGTAGCCGACAGGGAAATTTTATATGCAGAACTAAAAATAATTAGAGCTAAGATTAATACTATAATGCGAGCTGATAGCCACAGAGAAAAATGAGGACTAGTAAATGCTATATGATCAGCGTATAAATGGCTTTTTGGATTAATGGACGAAGACGATAGGAACGAGATTTTAAACCACCTGGAAATAACCGATAAAAATAAGCACAATGTTATTCAAACGGTAAACAGTCAAATTTATATCAAATTTATATAACCGAGCATTTTAATGAAACTATCAATGTATTAAAGAATTCAATAGAAAAAGATAGAACACAAACAACAGAAGCTTTTAAGGAAATCAAAAATAAAAATAATGAAATAATTAAACATATCTTATACTCGGACCAGATGTTCAAATTTAAATACTTAGAAAATAAAATAGGGCAAATCCAAGACAACATTGCTTCTGCAAAACATAACATCCTCCACCCAAACGTCTTAACAGCGGAAGAAATTGAGAGATATCAAATTGACTATTACAAACTAAAACCTGCAAAACTAGGGATATTATCATACAAAGACGACTCCTTAATTATAGCAATAAAAATACCAACTAATTTCTTTAAAACAGACTTGACATTACTCACACCGCTACCAAATGCACAATTTTTAGAGATTGACGCACATAACAACTATGTAATCAACATAAACAACAAACCTTACGAACATACAGAGGACATCCAATTTAAGAATTTAAGAGAGAGCAAATCTTGCATTGTAAAGAGTACTTGTAAGCTGAAATTTAATAACAAAACAACTATTGAAAGAATCAAAGATGATTCTATATTGATTAAAAACGCCAATAATGTAAGCTTAATACACAATTGCGATAATAGAAAAGTAGTACTAAGGAATAATGTTTTAATAAATTTTTACAATTGCAAACTCGAAATAAATTTGGAAATATTCCAAAATTCAAAAATCACTGTACAAGAAAAATACTCATACCCCGAAAATAATTCAAACGAATTAAGGTTCGAGAAGAAATTAGTTTTTACGGAAATTGTTATTAAAGAAACAGAAAATATTAAAAGAATTGATGAGCTTAAAATTCACAACAAAATAAATTACGGCATTAATATGTTCTTAATAATAATAATGGTTGCACTAGCAGCGATTGGCTGTCTAATATTAAAAAAAAAGAAAAATAAAAGAACCAATGTTCAACTGGCCGTACGCCCGCCAAATTCAACAGAGACTGTTGAATCCGGGGTTGGTGGAGTCATGTATGGCCCACTCGCCACAGCAAATTAGCAAATTAAGTATCAAGTTTAAGCTCGGTCTCACGGTTTGTCACGTACGTTTCCAAGAGACCGAGCAGAGCAACAAGAAGATATTCTTGTTTGCTTTGCGAATGCAAAAGTGCCGAAACTGCATTTAGACAGACCGAACGGGGCAGCAATAGAATCCTCTTGTTTACTTTGAGAATGCAAAAGTGCTAACACTGCATTTAGGGAGACCAAGCGAAGAGGCACCAAGATCTTTTATGTACATAAAGTAAGTAAGTAAGTATCATATGTAAATAAAGTTCCAGTTTTTGATCACCACTCAACCGTGTAACATATCTATATGCAAGGGTGTGTGTCCGTGTGAAAATAAACGTGCGTGTTGCTTGTGTATGCGCTGAGGCGATTGAAAACAATACGAGCAACTGCACAAGATGAAAAGCAAATTGAATTTCCATGGCTTTCGGTTCTGCTATGAATAATGAACCATGTGAATTTGCAAAGGCGTACAGTAGAGTGTGGGGATCAGGGTTTGGATCCACAAGGCAAAGCACCTGACTGCACGGATGTTGACGTGGTCTACATCTTCGGCTGCGATCCTTATGGGTACCAGGCCAAGTGGACTCAACGCCTTCACGAAGGGCGTGACCGGGCGGTCCCCGAGCGGCTGTTGAAGCTTGCCTTCTCAGGTGGCTAAGTTTAAGATGCGGAAATCCAGGAGCGTCTGACCCACAGTGGGCGGCTCTCCGGTCAGCGTCTGATCTCCATGTTAGGAGCGGCTGTTTTCCTATCATCTTTTGTGCAGTGCTGCGAAAAAAGCCAGAAATGGCTACCGGCGCTCACTTGCTGTTTCGTACAGGGACGATCTCCTGTGCGATTGACTTGTTCGCACAGGGACGATCGTCTCTGGCCGAAGTAGTCAGTCGTGCAGTGAGCGTGAAGCGGACAAGACGTCCATTCTGGGGCAAGAGTATTATATTGGTGCAAGATGTGCGTGTGCATGTAGTGCGGAAAATAAATTGGGTTTTTTGAGCTGATGGCTTTTTCCAAAGGAGTGCGCGTTTTATTTTAACCAGTTTTACATTTCGCAGTTTCCACCACCAATCGAAGATGGTGGAAACATTGTGGTACGTGTCGAGCCAGATATTAGCGACCTATGGAGCGCCCATTTTTTTTCGATTCCTTTGTGCGCGAAAAATCGGATGAGCAGGCGAAAGAAACGGGACATTTCCAGCGAGCAGCGTTGTGCGAAGGGCTCTCGCGTGGAATGTGTGCTAGAAGGAGCTGAGGTGGTGCGTGAAGAGCGAGACAAGCGCAATATTTTGGCGCGAGAACAAGGCGCAAGGAACGAGAAAGAGGAAAAAAGGAGCGAGTCGCCGATTGCTGTGCAATTCGTTTCTTTTTCATTCGAGCAGTGAATGTAGAGGCAAAAGCATCGTTAAGTGAATTGTCTGTTAATTTGTGAATTGGTGAAAAGAAGCAGCAGCAATCGGTGAGGTACAGTCCACTAGGAGCTTGGTGCGGGTAGTCTGATTTAGAGAGCAAATGTGTTATTATTATGGTGCATGAAAAATAGTTTGTGCTAGTTGTGTGCTTGCGTGGCGCACGCGTTTGGTGGGAGCGAGTTTATTGTTGTTGTTGTACACGCAAATTTCGTTTGTGTGCCTTTTTGGCGCACGCGTTTGGTGCGAGCGAGTTTATTGTTGTTGTTGTACACGCAAATTTCGTTTGTGTGCCTTTTTGGCGCACGCGTTTGGTGCGCGCGAGTTTGTTGTTGTTGTTGTTGCGGTGCAAGGGAATTTCGTTTGTGTGCCTTTTTAGCGCACGCGTTTGGTGCGCGCGAATTTATTGTTGTTGTTGTTGCGGTGCAAGGGAATTTCGTTTGTGTGCCTTCTTGGCGCACACGTTTGGTGTGAGCAGACTTATTGTTGTTGTTGTACATGAAAATTTCGTTTGTGTACAGTCAGGTGCTTGCGTGGCGCACGCGTTTGGTGCGAGCAGGCTTATTGTTGTTATTGTACACGAAAATTTCGTTCGTGTGCCAGTCAGGTGCTTGCGTGGCGCATGCGTTTTGGTGCGAGTGAAAGCTCATTGTTGTTGTTGTGCATGGAGAGTTTGTTTATCGTGTGCTAGTTAATGTTTGTTTGGTGCATGCGTTTGGTCAGCGCAAGTGGCCACATAGTGGTTGTTGTGGTGCAAGGAGAAAACTTCGGAAACATGTGCCTGCAGGGCATATGGTTTCGGTGGTGCAAGTATGTGCGCAAGGGACGCGCGTAATTGCGGTCCCGGTATTGCTGAGCTGGTGGTGCGAGTGTGTGCGTAAGGGACGCGCGTAATTGCGGTCCCGTTATTGCTCAGCTGGTGATGTGATGGCGCCGTTATTCTTGGAGTCGAAGGGTGCTAGATTGATATGCATATCTGAGCTAGAGCTGCAAGAATAAGAAAATGAAAAGAGAGCTAGAGCTGCAAGAATAAGAAAATGAAAAGAGAGCTAGAGCAGCAAGAATAAGAAAATGAAAAGAGAGCTAGAAAAGAGAGAGCAAGAACGCTTGCAAGCAGTGTGCTAGTCAGAATTCCAAGAATAAATTCGAAACAAAACGTTTGGAAGAAGTGTGCTAGTCAGAATGCCAAGAATAAATTCGAAACACAACGATTGGAAGAAGTGTGCTAGTCAGAGTGCCAGGAATTCCAAGAATGAATTTGGAACAAAACCGTTTGCAAGTAGTGCGCCATGCAGAGTGCCAGGAATTCCAAGAATGAATGCGGAATAAAAACGATTGCAAGCAGTGTGCTAGTCAGAGTGCCATGAATGAATTCGGAACAGAAAATTGTGCTTAGCGACAGGTTGAAGCCTGTTGTTATGACACAGTGTGCGTTGCGCGCAAGAAATGACTATGCAGGGGCAAGAACAGTTAATGATTTGGACTTTGCGCTAATCCTTGGTGCTTGGTTTCTATTGCAGTGAAATGGCAGCATGCAATAAATTGGAGACGTTGGCGGCGACAATCAGGCGCACACTGTGCTTTGTAAAGGGGCCAGAGTTTGAGGACGTCACGCTGGAGCAAGCGAAGGTACGCCGTACCAACCTAGAAGTAGTTTGGGCGAAATATAATGACGCCTACGAGAAGGTAATCGGCGCGACGCCCAGGGGGCAGCTGGAGCAAGCCACGCTGGTGCGGGTTGAGGAAGAGTATTTTGAGGCGCACGCTTTGTTCAACGCCAAAATCAATCAATTGGAGCCAAGACAGGTGCAAGTACAAAATGAGCCAGAGATCAGGGTGCAGGTGCAGATGCCAGTGCAGCAGAACGACATAAAGAACACGTGGGGCGAGTTCGATGGAGCACCAACCAAATGGCCAGGGTTTCGCGACCGGTTCAAGGCTGCGGTGCATGAAAATGCGGGCGTGGACCCGGCGTACAAATTCTTGTATTTAGCGAGCTCGTTGGTGGGGCATGCTAAGCTCACGTTTGGGCAATGGCAATTTTCTGCGGAGAACTACACGCAGGCATGGGAGCGTCTGAACCAAATGCACGACCAGAGCTAACTGATCGGGCGCGAGCATTTGCGAAATTTTATAAGGCTCCCAGAGCTGAGGGGTCAGCCGAAGGCCAATGATTTGCGGCGCATGTCAAATGTAACTCATGAGGTGCGACGGCAGCTGCAGGCGCAGGGTTTGCCAGTGGAGCACTGGGACTTCTTCATGGTGCACATGCTACACGAGCGGCTAGATAGCGAGACAGCCAGGCAATGGGAGCTAGCCCGGAAGAGTGACACCCCGACAGTGGATCAAATGCTGTCTTTTATTGACAGGCAGGCGATCGCGCTGGCCAATAAAGCGGATAATCGCAGGCGCATGGAGTCTGTGGTTGTGGTGCCAGAGAGAGCTAGACAGCCAAAAGCTACAGGTGCTGTTGCTGGCGCTAGAATGGTACAAGGGCGGGCTTCGATATCGCGAGTGCCAGATCCGCGGACAATGACTTGTGAGGTGTGTGCCGGGTATCACATGTTGTATCATTGTCCGGAGTTTATGGCTCTGTCATTAAAGGCGCGCAAAGACTATATTTCCAGGCGCAATTTGTGTCCGAATTGTTTCAAGAAGGGTCATGGAGCGGACAATTGTTATCAATGCGATTGCTGGAAGTGCCCAGGTAGGCCAAAGCACAACAGCGCGCTGTGTCCAAGCCGCGAACCACCGAAGCAGGCAAACAGCGTGCAAGCCTGGATTGAGGGCAAGAATCTACCAAAGCAGAAACGCAAAGTATACCGACGTCAGAAAGGGGCCAGAGTGAGAGGCGGGGAGCGAGGGCAAGGTGTGCCAGTAAACTTAAGCGAACCAGACGAAAAACGATCGAAGCTTGAGCAAGAAATAAAGGATAAATGGTTTGAACAGTATTCAGCCGGTGCTAATATTAATGCAAATCCGACTATGACGTTGTTACCGACGGCCATGGTCGGAATTGTAGACGATGGGTGCAGGTATGGGCCGGTGCGTGCATTGCTGGATACGGGAGCACAGGTCAATTTGATGACGTTCGCATTACAGCGAAAATATCGCGTATCCACGCAACCTATGGCGCAGAAGATGGTGGGCATTGACGGTGTGCCAATGCAAGTGGGCAAGAAGGCGAACATAAAAATAAAGCCATGGTTTGCAGCGGCATGTGAGCTAGAGGCAGAGCTGTGGGTTCTGCCAAAAGAGAGCCAGTGGGGGCCAGTATTACCATCCGGTAGTATACGGATGATGGCACAAGATGGTTTACCAGATCCGCTTGCAGATCCGGATTACTGGCAACCGAAAAGTGTGCATGTCTTACTAGGTGCAAGTTTCGTGGCAAGGATTGTCATCAGTATTATGCCGAATAAATTGAATAACATGACGTTAATGGAAACGGTGCTAGGTATGGTCGTTTTTGGAGAGCATGCGCAGAAAGTCAACGAGCAAACAGGTGAGCTAGTGTCTATGATTGCGTGCGAGAATAATGAGGAGCTTGACAAGTTGTTTAAGAAGTTTTGGGAGCTTGATCAAATCAAAGAGCATGTAATGAGAACGCCAGAGGAGGAGCTAGTGGAAAACAATTTTATTAATACATATCGCAGAGCCAGCGACGGCAGATTTGTTGTTACCATACCATTGAAAACAGTTAATGACATTGGGAGCTCAAGAGAGATTGCGTTGCGTCGCTTCTTATATTTGGAGAAGCGATTGGAAAGGGAACCAGAACTCAGAATGTCCTACATTGAATTTATGAGAGAATATGAGGGGCTTGGGCACATGGAGCTAGTTAGTGAGCATGCTAGACCAGGTGCATTAGTTTATTATATACCACATCATTGTGTTACCAAAAAGTTCCGCGTGGTATTCGACGCTAGTTGTCGTACTACTAAAGGCATATCGTTAAATGAGGTGCAGTTGCTAGGCGAAAAGTTGCAAAGGGATTTGCATGAAATAATTATGCGTTTTAGAAGGCATAAAGTCGCTTTCTCTTCGGATATCAAAATGATGTTCCGGCAGGTGCGGATTGCTAGACACTAGTGGGATTTGCAAAGAATATTTTGGCGCGAGAATAAACAAACCCCATTGCGAGAATATTGGCTGACTGTGGTCACCTATGGCATGACGTCATCAGCACATAATTCGGTGCGAGCCGTTATACAGTGTGCAAGAGATGCAGAGGAGAAATATCCTGAAGCTGCGAATGCAATCATAAATGACATGTACATGGATGACTGCGTATCTGGTGCTAGCAGCGAGCAAGATGCCATTACGTTGGCAAAACAAATGGCGCGGATTTTGATTGGGGCAGGGTTTGAGCTTCGTAAATGGAAGTCGAACAGTAGGTCGTTCAGGGAGGAAATGCATTCAAATGAAAAGGAAGAGATGATGCAGTTCGATGAAGCAGCTAAAAGGTGCTTGGGCTAGTATGGCTAGTGGCGCAAGACAAGTACACATTCATTGTGAAAACACCAGTTATAAGGGAGCCAGTTACAAAGCGTCTGATTGCAAGTCGAGTGCTGCAGCTGTTTGACCCAAATGGATATATTTCTCCAGTAACGGTCGTGGGCAAGATTATTATACAGGACTTATGGCGCTTGAAAATGGCATGGGACGAAAAATTGCCAAAGGAACTAGAAGACAAATTTAGAGATTATTGGGGCCAGATTAAGGAGCTAGAAAACTTTGAGCTCCCAAGATGGATTGGTGCAAGAAATAATGCAAGGTTAGAAGTGCATGGATTTGCTGACGCCTCTGAGAAGGCGTATGGTGCTGTTATCTATGTGAGGATAGAACGTGAAAATGGGGCAATAGCATGTAATTTGCTAGTATCCAAGACGAAAGTGGCGCCAGTTAACAAGTTGACGATACCGAGACTAGAATTGTCAGCGTGCGAGTTGTTAGCTAGATTGGGAAAGAGTGCTAGACAGTCAATGGAATGGAGCGATGTTAGCTGTACATTGTGGACAGATTCGTTTGTGGTGTTGTATTGGCTGGGCAAGCAGCCAAGAGAGTTGAAGACCTTTGTTGGTAATCGTGTTGCAGCGATACAACAGAGCGTTGGGGCAAGTAGATGGAAACATGTGAGCACAGCAGATAACCCAGCAGATTTGGCGAGTAGGGGTTTGAAAGCAAGTGAATTGGTGGACAACAAATTGTGGCTGCAAGGTCCAGCCTGGTTATCTAAACCAAAGGAGCAATGGCCAGCTGATAAGTTTGAGCAAGCAAAGGAGCAGTGGCCATCTGACAAGTTTGAGCCAGTGAAGGAGCAATATTCGATAGAGGTGGAGCAAGAAATCAAAGTAAATGTAGTAAAAGTGTGCGAGGGGCCATTGAGTATTTTTGTGCCAAAAATGGGGGGAGGCGGTGTGGTCGTCCCACTCACACAGTATGAGGGCAAGTTGGAGAAAATATTAAATATTTTGGTATATTGCAAGCGTTTTATAGATGCCTTAAGGGTGAGATATGCGAAAAAAGAGAGAGCTAGAAGATCGCGAGTAGGTCGTAGGCCAAGGAGCAAGAATGCAAGAATACCACTTCCAAGTAATGAAGAAAGATCGCGTGCGATGGAATATTTGGTAAAAGAATCACAGGAGCAAGATTTTTATAAAGAGCTAGCGATGATGCGGAAAGAAAATCGGTTGCCAGAACGAAGTAAGCTAGAGCCATTACGTCCAATCTTGGACAAAAATGGATTGATAAGAGTCGGGGGCAGGTTAATAAATGCAGAAAAAGAATATGAAATGAGGCATCAGGTTATCATTGCGAAGGGTTCAAGGTTAGCATATTTGATAATTGACTATGCGCATAGACAAACCAAACATGGAGCAGTGCAAGTTATGACCCAGTATATTCGGCAGAAATATTGGATTCCTCGGATAAGGGACGAGCTCAGAAGATTTTTACACAAATGTGTGGTGTGCGTGCGTTACAGCTACAAGCTGGAGCAACAGTTGGTGGCAAATTTACCAGCCGATCGAGTGCAAGTGGGCAAGCCTTTTTTACATTCTGGTTTAGACTATGCGGGGCCATTCAATGTCCATTTGAGGGTGCGAGATGATTACGTAGCGAAAAGCAAATGCTGGATCGCGATATTTGTGTGCCTGAAGACCCGAGCTATTCATATTGATATGGTGCTAGATCTAACTACTCAATCATTCATTGCGTGCTATTTATCGGAAGACGTGGAAGATGTGAGCGCATGTACAGTGACAACGCGACGACGTTTGTTGGTGCAGATAGGATGATCAAGAGAGCAATTGACTATTTGAGGGAGCAAGAGGTGCTAGAGCATTTGAGTGGAATTTACGAAGCAGCTGTGAAGTCCAGGAAGTATCATTTAACGAGAGTCGTGGGCCAGAGAACGCTGGCACAGGACCAGCTTGCGACGTTATTGGTGCAAGTAGAAGCGATTCTGAATTCACGGCCGTTGTATCCGATATCAGACGATCCGACGGATGTGCAAGCATTGACACCGGGGCATTTTCTTGTTGGAGAGCCGCTGGTGCTACCAGCCCCCTTTGCATTGGATGAGCAACCAAACACGGAGGGCATTAAGCTTTGGAAAGAGCGCCAGACTATGTTAAAGCATTTTTGGGCTAGATGGCAAGTTGATTATTTGAATAGTTTGCGGGAGCGCAAGAAATGGCGCAGAGAGAGAGAGAATTTGAGAGTGGGCCAGCTAGTTCTCATTAAGGCAGAGAACTTTCCGCCAGCGCAGTGGGCGCTAGGCAGAGTGTGTAAGTTAATTCTGAGCAATGACAAGCTCGTACGATCCGTGGAGATTGAGACCCAGACAAGCAGATTGACCAGACCCGTGCAGAAGCTATGCATATTGCCGGTGGAGCCTGCCAATGTGGAGCCGGAGTGAATAGAGTGCTAAGATTAGAATTAAGTTGATTGTTAATTGTATTGTTATTAATTGTTAATGCAAGATGATTGTATTTAATGAAAACCGTTGGTTTTCGCTGGCACTGTTTCGTACAGGGACGATCTCCTGTGCGATTGACTTGTTCGCACAGGGACGATCGTCTCTGGCCGAAGTAGTCAGTCGTGCAGTGAGCGTGAAGCGGACAAGACGTCCATTCTGGGGCAAGAGTATTATATTGGTGCAAGATGTGCGTGTGCATGTAGTGTGGAAAATAAATTGGGTTTTTTGAGCTGATGGCTTTTTCCCAAGGAGTGCGCGTTTTATTTTAACCAGTTTTACATTTCGCAGTTTCCACCACCAATCGAAGATGGTGGAAACACTTGCGTTCCTTCGCAAGATGAACAAAGGTTCAGTACCCTTGTCTGACAAGGAGAAAGACCTAGTTAAGAAGCACCAGAAAATCGTTGCAAAATACGAAAAGAAGCAGGCGGCGACTTCTGGTGCTAAGACCTCGACCACTGCAGCAACGCCTAGAGACAGTGCCACTGCTGCACAGTCGACCACCAGTACAGCAACGGCGTCAAAGCCTGGTATTAGGGCCATGGCCGCTACAGCTGTACGACCGGACAGAGCAGGGGCGGCGAAGCCTGGAAACAGTGCCACGGCTGCCTCGTCAGTACGGAAGGCAGATCAGAAGCCATCCACCTCGACAAAGCCCACTTCCACCAAAGTGGAAAAGGTCAAAAGGGGTAGATCGGGGGACGATCAGCCTACAGGGGAGGGGAAAAAGCTGAAACCCTCAGCCAGCTTCTCCTCTCCACAGGAGCTGCAGATTGCCGTAGTAGACCGGAGCGATCCCGATGGGAAAATTCGTACGGAAAACTGGCTCTCTGTTGAGGCGCGCATTCTGCGAACGATGCTCGGGGCGGCGGACGACGAGATCGACTTCGACGGCGCTGGCTGGCAGAAGGGCGTCAAAATCGTCGGGTGTGGCAACAGGCAGTCACTTAACTTCCTGGTACGCACGGTCGGCGGTCTTGGGGCTCTCTGGCAGGGGGCAAAACTCGAGGTCATACCTCGCGACCGATTGCCTCTCCGACCTATCGTCACACTGGGTCCCCCTCCCAGTGGCGCACACAGGGGGGTTTTGGGGGTTCAAACCCCCCCGAAATATTTTGAAGTTAGTACAGAAATTTAATTTAAAACCGTCGCATATATATTAAATCATCAATAACACGACTCGACACAAAAAATGCACCTAAAAAAAGTGTTTTCTAGACTAACTTTGGGCCGCTGAACACGAAACTGAAGATCAAAACAATTTTGTTAGAAGCGTTTTCAAATCTTGGAAAAACCAGTTTTTACCCTGTTGTTTCAGTTATGAGCACATATCTCGTAAACGAACCATCTGACTAACACAAGATGTCCGTCGGTCAGAAGATAATACCTTAGCTTTTCCAGAGATATACAGATTGTCCGAATTAGATGAGATTTGGAGAAATTACTGACGATGAAAGTTGTAAAAAATTTGAATTTTTCGACCATTTTCAAAAATCATAAATTTTTGAATGTTTTTTATAGATAAAATATATTATTTCCTTTGGTTTTAAGACCTAAGATGAAAAACATATTATTTGCGCAAATAGGTATTAAGCCTACCATCAATGGAATCGAAAGAAAAATGACAAAGTTATGATGCACTGAGTGAAAACACCAACTTTACATATATTACACCGTGACCCTTCCAAATGTTGATATAGGCGTGAAACTAGAAGTCATTTACCTGGAATTTTATTTATTTAGTTTTTCATTTTCTGACCCAAAGTGATTTTTAAAGGACTTTAAAATTTTAAGGACATACACATTTCAAATATTTTTCAAAATTTGCGGTTGTGCAAGATATGGGTATCAAATAAAAGAGAAAAATAGTCTCCTTTAAATAAATTTTCTATTTTGAGCTTTCAGGACCAAAATATGTCAGGTAGGGGAAACATACCAGGTATTTCAGTATGAAGTGAGCCTTTTTTTACGAAAATAAAACACTAATTTTTAATGGGAAAGTAAAAAACATTTTATTCAAAGTATTGGCCATTGCTAGCCACACATTTTCACATTTTGCCCATTTTCAGGTAATTTTTGGACAGCGCGCCAATAGAATTGTTTGTCTTTTGAAGCAAACCAATCAGACACCCAATTTTCGACTTCCTCGTAGGAATCGAAGTGCTGCTCAACCAATGCGTGTCCTATCGATGAAAACGAATGGTAGTCGGAAGGAGCCAAGTCTGGTGAATACGGCGGGTGGTGTAGCAGCTCCCAGCTTTGATTGTATCCTGAACCGGTCTTGCTTTGTGTGCAGGTGCATTGCCAAGGAGCAAAATTACCTTGCCGTGTCTTCTGGCCCATTCTGGTCGTTTTTCGATCAATGCATGGTTCAAATTGATCATTTGTTGTCGGTAGCGATCAGTATTAACGGTTTCGCCAGGTCCGTTCGCTCTGGTCCCACCAAACACACAGCATTGTCTTCTTGCCGAATCGATCTGGTTTTGCAGTCGATGTTGAAGAATGTCCCGGATTAACCCATGATTTTTTCCGTTTAGTATTCCTAAAATAGATACATTTTTCATCGCCAGTAACAATTCGATGCAAAATTGATTTTCTTTCGTGTCCTTGAAGCAAAATTTCGCAAGTGTTTTTTCAGTTTTCCATCTGCCTTTCACTCAATTCATGTGGCACCCATTTTCCACACTTTTGGATTTGTCCCATAGCTTTTAAACGGACAGAAATTGTGCAACATTTAACATTTCTGCCATTTGCTTTTGACTCAAAGTGTCATCTTTATCTAATATCGTTTGCAATTCGGCGTCTTCAAACTTTTTTGGTCCTCTTCCACGTTCTTCATTTCTTTCATCAAAATCATTATTTCTGAACCGTTGAAACCATCTTTTGCATGTTGCTCTTGATAGAGCATGATCACCATATGCCTCGACAAGCATTCGATGCGACTCTGCAGCACTTTTCTTCAAATGAAAACAAAAAATTAATGCTTTCCGCAAATCATCACTATCTGGTACAAAATTCGACATTTTTAACACGATGAAAAAATATGATGTTGTTTGTTCAATGACTTGATGTATATTAAATATGCTTGACAGATGTCATAGCAACAAAACAAAAAAAAATTAAGGCTCGTTCACAACAAATATTCCCTATCGAGACATTTGTATCTTGAGGCTCACTTCATATTGATATACCTTCATACTGTACATGTTTTGGATCTCAGTCTGTAGATTCATACATCTAAATTTTATTCCATTTCAAAGTTCTCAAAAAAGTTACACGAAACCCCCCGAAACAAAATCCTGCGTGCGCCACTGCCCCCTCCACTCATGGAGGATGCCGACACGTTGAAGCTGATAGGTCGGCAGAACAGCGGCCTTAATACTGGAGAGTGGAGAGTAATTTCCTCCACTACTAGCAAGAATGAGACGGGTAAGGACCTCGTGGTCGCTGTTGACCAACCGTCCTTTACTCATCTGCGAGACTCCTCTGGTATTGTCAAGTTCGGTTTGGGTTTCCTAATAAGGAGCGTGCCACACAGGGAAAGGCTGAAGGTAGTGCAGATAAACCTGCACCACTCTAAAGCCGCCACCCACGATCTTATGCAATTCCTGGAGGAGAAGGAAGTTGACTTGGCCTTAATCCAGGAACCCTAGCTCGTCAGAGACAGTGTTTGTGGATTGGGGTCAAGTCAATTCAGAGTACTTCATTCGCGCGGTGAAGGTAAGATACGAGCCTGTATTGTATATAGAAAGTACATTAATCTGTTTCTCTTATCTCAATACAATACTGGTGACCTGTGTGTGGCTGCATGTGAGCGAAGGGAGGAGCATGACCTTATCCTCTCGTCCGCAAACATGCCATTCGAATGTGAGGAACCACCGCCGAAGGAGGTCCAGGACCTTGTTGCGCACGCCCGATCACGGAGACTTGATCTCATCATCGAGTGTGACGCCAACGCTCATCACGTTCAGTGGGGAAGTTCCGGCACCAACAGCAGGGGTGAGTCCATTTTTGAGTTTCTTCTTAATTCTAACCTTATGCTATGTAATAGCGGCAATACGCCAACCTTCCATAACAGGGTTAGGGAAGAAGTTATAGATATAACCTTGGTTACCGACTCTAGTACTATCTCTGTGGCCGACTGGAAGGTACTAACGGAATGTTCGTTTTCGGACCAAAACCGGATAGTCTTCTCCGTGGCCATGGAGGTGGGGAGCCATCACCGGACACTGCGCTATTGGATCTATGGTTATCAAATGGCGCCTCTCGTCCGGTGATGTCTGCCGTAGCTGTGGAGATGAAGAAGAAGTAGAAACGATACAAGACTTCCTGTGCCACTGCCCGGCTCTGCAGGAACGCCGACTCCGCACCTTGGCGACTTCCTCGCACACCTGGCTTGCGCGGCGAAAGTCGAAATCTAGAATCTGCTCTCCTTCATTAAGAGGTCGAACTGGTTTCCCCTTGACTGAGACTATTGGTTAGCTCCAGAACACCATAAGAAGGGATTCACAATGGGCCATTTTGGCCTCCGAGTGGAAGTGCGGTCCTGCCGCACACACCCTCCTCTTCCTAACCTAACCTAACAGCAGAGTGTGCGTTCTTATTGATATAAAAACAAAACCATGAATTTCTGCTGTGCAATGTTGGCATTCATGTAGGCTACGTTGCCTTCTGGCCTAATAAAATTCATACCGATAAATTTTTCAAATTCATATATTAACAGCCCAATACATTCACCATATTGACTATTTGTCAAGTTTTTACAATTTGTCAAGAATTGGCATTCTATTTCTAAAAGTAAAAGCTCTTTCCTTGACACGGTAGGCAGAAAGCATCGATAGGTAGCACAAAAATGTCGACAGTGAGCTATCGACTGTCGAACAGTACACACGTGCCCAATGCGTTCTCTAATCTTCTCTCTCGCTGTCAAAAGTAGTGTTGTTGTGCTATATCATATTCCTACAATTTCCTGGTCATTCCATTTCATTCATCAAACTCACATAAGGACATCATCAAGAGCCTATCTGCATAGGACAGAAACTTCAAACATGGCCTCCGATCCTGGAGGGAAGGACCAGAATTACTTCTCAATTCTCGGTGAAGAACCTCCGTCGAAGCGTAAGACTCCTAACCTCAACAATACACGTGACTTCCCACACCTTAAAAATAGTAGACCTCTCTGTCAAAACCCTACATCCTGTCCAAAATTCCTAATTATGAAAAACAAAGCTGATAAACCTCTAAAACACTTCAACATTTTCCTCCTCCAAAAAGCTCTCCAATCCATAACTGCCGAAGCACCCCTTTCTATTTCCTTTACCAGAGATGGTGACCTCCTCATTCTTACAAAAAATAACCTACAAGCCTCAAAATTCCTGAAAGCCACAAAACTCTCTAACCTCTGTGAAATATTAGTATCCCTACACCCAACTTTAAATTCAGTCAAAGGAGTTATCTACTCCAGCTTCCTTACTGGCCTAACCGAAAGCGAAATAGTGAAAGGCCTGCAACAGCAAGGCGCCACTGACTGCAAAAAAATCACAAAAGTCGTAGATGGCAGAGCCATCAACACGCCTCTCCACATTATCACCTTCAATGCCTACGACTTACCAAAAGAAGTAAATATAGCCTGGTTAAAAGTCAAGGTAGAACCTTATATCCCATCCCCCATGCAGTGTAAAAACTGCCACGTAATAGGTCACACTGCTAAACACTGTAAATCGGAATCCAAATGCAATGTTTGTTCAGTTGCCACACACGACCCTGCTCCTTGCACTAAGGTGGAATGCATAAACTGCAAAAAGCAACATAGATCTGATAATAAAAACTGTCCCACACTCAAAAAAAGAAAGGAAATACTTGCTTACAAAACTATTAATAAATGTTCTTTTCGTCAAGCAACAGAAGCAATAAATAGTAATCAAAAAGATTATAATGCTCCAAACGAAAAACTAGAAGAAGCTATTCAAAGAAAGACTAAAAAACCACAACAACAACCAAATAACTTAACACCAAGCAGTACCGATCACCAATACACCTCTTCTGATCGCTCTCACATTCCACACAACGAAAAAAATCATAACAAATCATCCACAAATTACACCGATACGACAATCACTCTCCAACTCTCCAACCTTCCAAATACACTCAACTCACAACAACTACCCACTCTAACCAAGCCACAAATTTCCACACAAGTTAGCTTCCCCCCAGACCACTCAATATCAAAAAACAATAGCTCTCACTCTCCGTCCAATGCCCAACTACTCCCTATAAAATCAACGCCCAGAAACTATTCAGCACAACACACTACTAATGACCGTCTAATTCTCCATAACACAAATACTGTCACTTCACTTTCAACTGACTCTCTCAGCTCCGTATCATCTATTGACATAGAACCATAAGAACTCTTGCTATCGATAATCGCCTCTCGATAGTAATAGAGATCCCGCAAATTACATTCCTCTCGATTTCTTCATGGTAACTAAGATTCTTCAATGGAATCTTAATGGCTACCGAAATAACTACAACGAGCTCACGCTACTTCTAAAGGAAAAAAACTATCAAATCATTGCCCTACAAGAAACTCATCTCCTTTCAGACCCGCCACCAAATCTAATTCCAAAAAACTTTTCTATGTACACAAAAAACGATATCGACTCAAACTCAATTGCAAAACGGGGTGTGGGTATTTTGATCCACAACAGCCTAGAGCATTCCTCCATTAATATAAACACAAATATACTTGCCGTTGCTATTAAAATCAAATCTGAAAAACCTCTCACAATACTCAGCATTTACATATCTCCCTCAGACCAAATTTCCGAAAATGACTTACACCAACTAATTATACATTTTTACGATCCTATCTTACTACTTGGCGACTTTAACTCCTGGAGTCCCCTATGGGGTTCACCATCTTATAACCACAGAGGCAGAATAGTCTCGAACTTCATACAAAATAATAACTTAATGCTTCTCAATGATAAGTCCCCAACCCACTTTTCCACGCACTTATCTCACACTCACATTGATCTTAGTATTTGCTCACCGCCAGTCAACATCGCTTCCAAATGGGAAGTTGCTAGTGAACCCCACGGCAGCGATCACTTGCCCATTTCGATAACCATATTCAACTCAAATAAAAACTTTAATGCCAGGTATCGACTGGACCAGGCAGACTGGGAAAAATACCAAAAACAAACAGAACAACACTTTAAGAATCTAACGCTAGACCCCTCTAAGATAAACCAATCAGCCGCGATTTTCCAGAAAAAAATAAGACAGAGCGCGAACTCCACTATTCCTCTTACCAAACCTAACTCCCAAAAACGCACGACATATTGGTGGAGCAAAGGTCTACAACAACTAAGAGAAGCTAAAGTCAACCTCTGGAAAATTGCTAAACAAAGACCCACCAAAGAAAATATCTTAGAGTACAAAAAAGCTAATGCAAAGTTCAAAAGACAAGTCAAAACCGCTAAAAGACTAGCATTTGTAGAGTTCACTAAGGACATAAACTACAAAACACCATCGAGAACCTTCTGGAATAAAGTTAAAGTCCTCCATGGCCACTTTCAATCAAACAAAATCCACGTAATACAGAAGAGCGACGGTAGTGTGGCTTCTACACCAGCAGACATAGGCGAAATTTTGGCTAATACGTGGTCGAACTATTCCAGTAACTGCAACTTCTCCAGCGAATTCGTAAATAATAAAAACGACTACTTGAACCCAATCAACGTTAGCTATAGATTAAACAAACAATCATAACAATTAGAAATGCCCTTTTCCCTACTAGAGCTCAATTCCTGCCTATCCACACTTAAAGGAAGAACCCCTGGACTGGACAACATACCTTACCCCCTCCTCAAAAACCTTTCGCCAACGAGTAAATCAAAACTACGCGAGCTATACAATAATATCTTTTCTGCTAGTATAATCCCGCAGCAGTGGAAAATTTCCCTACTTGTCCCAATTCCCAAACCCAACAAACCTAAAAATAGTCCAGAAGGCTACCGTCCTATAAGTTAACACCAGCACAGTCAAGAACTGTGCAAAGTAGCCAACGTCAGCAGCCAGATACCAGACACCGGTCAACAGCTGCGCGAAATCACCAACAGCGGCAGCTAGACCAGCGCAGTCCACAACTGCACAAAAATCGCTAACATCAGCAGCAATCCTCCGCAACTGGAATGCTGAGCATCCACCCACGCTGCAATGTGATCCACCGCTAGATCACTGTCTATTTACCCAGCTGCACTACTGCTGCGTTGCAACAATCCGCTACGTGACATAGCAGGCGTATCCAGTTACATGGCTGCTGCACATCTCTTCGCCACCAACGGCGGCGACGCGTTTCTGGACGGAGCGACTCCTATCACTTTCTGTTAGCTTTTAAGAAGTTAGTTCTAAGCCGGAGACCAAACAGTGCACAGCACTTAAAAATAAGTTGGTGCATAGCACCTAAATTTAAATAATAAAGTTGGTGCATAGCACCTAATAAAAACCCCAAAAAACGGTTGTATTAATTGGCGCCCAACGTGGGGCCACGGAAAAAAGTCCTGCTAAAAGGACAGCGAAAGTGGCCCGAGTGCGCGAACCCGCGCGTTAGTGAAAAATAATAAGACCACAAACATAAGTGTGTCTGGTGGAAATTGAAAACAAATGTTTTTTTTCTAATAACTTAAATGGAATATTTATTGAAATTGTGGGCATAATTTTTGCAAATCATCTAAATATAGTGAATACAAAATTACAAACTATTTTTGCTGCTCAGTCAATGTTTTTGTAAATTGCGGCACTCACTGTTCGCAATTAACTGCACTCCTGTACAACAACAACTAAAACACAATATTTGTGATTCAGTGTGAAAACTGCGGCATCGATTTGGATAGACAAGTGTTTAGAAAAAACAAAAACAACAAGTGGATATTTTTTGTGTCTAAAAACTACAAAATAAAAAACAAAAAACTGTGATTCCAAGCGCGCGAAAAGTGCCACATTAAACGTTAGGGAAATTTAATTAAAAAACTGTAGAAACTTCAATGAAAAAACTGGTGTTTGCATAAAAAGCAATTGAAAATACGAAAATAAATAATTTGTGCAAAGAAAATAATAAACAATACAAAAAATAGTTAAAATTTGAATTTGCGATAAAATTTAATATTAAAAACTAACAATAATTCGTGGAAAAAATTCTCCCTTCAAGTGCTAAAATTTTACAAGCCTTATTTACAAAACTTTTAAGCTGAAAAATAAGCCAAGGATTATTGTGTATCTTTTGCAAGCCCAAACAGGCAGCCATAGATAACGGAAGCACAGCTGCGCTGAATTGAATTGAAAAAAACAAAAGTCTGGAGCACAAATACAAATTTCAACAAAGCGGACATCAACATGGCGGTAGCAGTGTGGCTGTAAGTCGCGGTATCTTAAGATTAAATTTATTAAATTTTAAAATTAATGTTAAATTAATTAATACTGTAGGTTAAGAGATATTTGTTAGAATTAAAGTAATTGTAATATAAGAAAGAATACTCCAAAAGAAATATTTTAAATAAATAAAATAAAAAAAATTTAACACAAAAATACCAAGACTGCGACACTTACGAGTCCCTCCAGCCTATAAACATCCTTCACTCCGCGATTCCCACGGGACCCTCCGGCGTAGAAATTATAAAATAACAGATAAAACAATTAAAAAAATATAACCGAAGGCTCGTACAGCCCTTAAATAGAAAATCTGAAGCCGCGATTCACCACCGAAAGGGGGACCCTCCGGCTTATAAAAAAATTTTAACTCTGCGACTCTGAATTCCAGACCCTCCAGAGGAGAAAAAAGTTTAAAAGAAAGGTGTGGAGAAAGAGGCCCCCTAGTAGCTTCAGCAAACGGGACGCAGTAAATGCGAGCCGCTCCACCAGAGATAAAAAAGAGAATAAGTTTAGACAAGTAAAATTTAAGTAAAGGAAATCAAAGAAAACGAAATAAAGAATAAAAAAGAATTTATTAAAAATTGTAAAAGTAATTTATAGTGAGCAGAATAATAAGATACAAAAGTGTGGAGAAAGAGGCCCCCTAGTAGCTCAGGCAAACGGGACGCACTGTTGCAAGCCGCTCCACCAGGATCGAGACGTCCCGCAGAAGAGGAGGAAAACTCCCTTTTAGCAAAATATCAGTTGAGGAAAAAGAAGAAGTTAAAAGTACCATTGAAACACAGTTAAGAGTTATCAAAAAAGTTTGGGAAGCCGTAGGTATTACAGACCGTGGAGAACCCACGATAAACGACATAAAGGACAGAAATTTGGTGGAATATGAAACCACCATGATGATTAGGAAGTTCTGTCCCTATTAAAATTCATGAAAGTAGAGTAAAAGCTAAAAAAAAAATATTGTTTAGAAATTCCCACAAATACTTAAAATTAAAAATTTACTTTTTAAAAATAAAAATTTAATTAAACAGTTAAATACTGAATCACATTTAATTTTATCTTTGATTAATTTAACTTTCAGTTACTAATCGTTAGGAAATAAAATAAAAAATTCTTGTTTTAAGTACCTTTAACGCTCATAAAACTAATTTTTTTAATTAAATAAAATAAATTGAATTAAAATAAAAAATGAATCCGGAAACTATCCAAGAGTTGCTTAATGCTGCCATTCGCACAGCAACTGAGAATACTCGGCGGGACATACAGGCAACTGTGGACAGCTTGACCGCTCGGCTCCATCTCTTAGAAACACAGCCGACAGTAACCGAATTTAGAGAAATAACAATCGACCCGGGGGTCAGGTGTGATGAGTCACTAGATGTGGTCAAGTCACTACCTGAGTTTAATGGCGATCAAGCCAGGTACGTCTCATGGAGACAGGCCGCTTTCACTGCCTACAAGATGTTTAAGGGCTACGAAACTAGCTCCAAGGGCTACCAGGCAGTGGCGATAATCCGCAACAAAATTATAGGATCGGCCGACCTGGCTCTGTCCTCGTTCAACACGGTGTTGAACTTTGAGGCCATCATAGCCAGATTGGATCATACCTACGCGGACAAGAGGCCCATTTACCTGATAGAACAGGAAATGGCTGTACTTAGACAGGGTCGATTGTCCATTACACATTTCTATGACGAAGTCGAAAAGAAGTTAACACTCCTGGTTAACAAGACTTTGATGTCTCACGGTAGTAATAGGCAACTGGTAGAATCCCTTAGCCAGAAATACAGACAGGACGCACTCAGGACCTTTATCTCCGGGTTACGCAAACCCATGTGCGATATCCTGTTTTCTGCTAGGCCTGCGGATGTGCCAACGGCTTTAGCTCTTGCTCAAGAGCTGGAGTCCAATCAAAAACGCTCCATGTTCGCACATACCTTTGCTGCTAACAGCGAGCAACAGGCGTCCTATAACCCCTACAATTCACCGCATTACCGACGATACCAACCCAACCCTGCCACCCCCTCACAACCAACCCGTCCTACACCTATGGAGATAGATCCATCGACATCCCGATTCGTACTAAATAAACAACACCCTCAGACTTATCCTACAAACCAGCCAATAGGGCTTCCATTTGGTGGACCAATTAGACCACATTTTAATACACCCAATTACACACCAAGACCCAACACAAACATAAACCCAGTACAACGAAATTTCCACCCCCAATTTAGGCCTCCATTCAAAAGGCCACTGGAATCTGACCGGCAGCCTTTAACAAAAATGCAGAGAGTTAATAATTTAACCTCTCAAAATATTGCCCACGAGCAACATTCAGAAGACGATCGTTCTGACAGTCGTAACGACCCAGACGTCAATTTGGAATGTGACCCAAACGAACACGGCTACTCGGCATATTCAGAAGTTTCGGATGAAGTGACTTTTTTAGAGGTCAATCCCTCCTACCCTACATCACAAGGACATTAGGGGGGAAACAGCTCAAATTTCTGATCGACACTGGTGCAACGGGAAACTACGTAAAAAATTTGGACACACTAAAAGTGGTGAAACCAGTGACAAAACCATTCTTGGTAAAGTCAATCCATGGCGAAACAAAAATAGAACACCAGTGCCTCATGCACATTTTTCAGACAACCACTCCCTTCTTTATTTTGCCACATCTTAGCACCTTTGATGGCATAATAGGGTTTAATTTTCTTAGAGCGATCGGCGCTAGACTCGATGTCAAAAAAGGCATACTCCACTACAATAGCGGTCAGGAAAAACTACTCTACCTTTATTCTGGCAAAATTAATTCTATCACAATCAATAGTGAAACAGTACCCCCGAAACTAAAAGAGACATTTTCCCGTATAATTGAAAACCGGAATGAGGTGTTCGCCGATCCTGCACAATCACTGCCATACAATACCAAGATCGTTGCCACCATAAGAACCACGGATGACGAACCAGTCTATTCAAAATCGTACCCCTACCCCATGGCAGTGGGTGAATTTGTCAACAAGGAGGTAGCGGAACTTCTTAGCACAGGTATTATACGACCATCAAGATCGCCATTTAACAACCCTATATGGGTTGTGGATAAAAAAGGCGTCGACGAAGATGGGAAAAGGAAGATGCGTTTGGTTATTGATTTCAGGAAACTGAATGAAAAAACCATAAGCGACAAATACCCTATCCCAGACACGTCCGTCATTTTGGCAAATCTGGGAAATTCTGCCTATTACACTACCCTTGACCTTAAATCAGGATTTCACCAGATTAAACTCGCTGAAAAAGACAGAGAGAAAACCGCATTTTCCGTTAATAACGGAAAATATGAGTTCTGTCGACTTCCCTTTGGGCTAAAGAACGCCCCAAGTATATTTCAAAGGGCAATCGATGACATTTTGAGGGATGAAATTGGGAGGTGTTGTCACGTCTACATTGACGATGTGATAATCTTTTCCCGAACTGAAGAACAACATCTGAGGGACATCGATAGAATTCTTGGCAAACTTTATGATGCGAACATGCGTGTGTCATTAGAAAAGTCAAAATTTTTCAAGCTTGAGGTCGAGTTTCTGGGATTTCTTGTATCAAAGCAAGGCATCAAAACATGCCCTGATAAGGTTCAGGCAATCCTGAACTACGAAACTCCCAAAACCCTCCGCGCCCTACGATCTTTCCTTGGGTTGTGCGGATACTATCGGCGATTTGTTAAAGATTATGCCCAAATCGTTAAACCACTTACCCAAATCCTACGAGGGGAAAACGGAAACATCGGTGCCAATCAATCAAAAAAGGTTACAATTGAATTGGACGAAGAAGCCGGTGCAGCGTTTACAAGAATCAAGAGAATTCTTGCCTCCGAAGAAGTGCTGCTCCTGTATCCAAATTTTGAAAAACCATTTGACCTCACCACAGATGCGTCTTCACACGCTATTGGTGCAGTTTTGTCACAAAATGGTAGGCCACTCATGATGATATCTAGGACCCTCAACAGCACTGAGGAAAACTATGCCACCAATGAGCGAGAACTTTTGGCAATCGTGTGGGCTCTCCAAAAGTTACGCAACTACCTCTACGGCGTTAAACAACTTCACATTTTTACCGATCATCAGCCACTAACGTTCGCCATATCGGATAAAAATCCAAATGCTAAAATCAAAAGATGGAAAGCTTTCATAGAAGAATTTTCCCCCAAATACTTTTATAAGCCAGGAAAAGAAAATTTGGTCGCAGATGCCCTTTCAAGACAACACATCAACGCAATAGAGGACGAAGACAATATAACTCAACATAGCGAGGAATCCCTCACCCAAACAATTCCAACAATTCAAAACCCCATCAACTGCTTTCGAACCCAGCTAATTATAGAGCATGGCGCTCACGATGCAAAAACAGTTAAAATCCTATTTAAAAAACAGATTAGACACGAAATTACCTTCTCTTCCTTGGACAATCTTTTTGACACACTAAAAACAACTGTTAACCCGGATGTCATTAACGGCATTTTGTGCAACCTGTCCATACTAGGACAGATTCAGGACAAACTAGTTAGAATGTTCCCATCAGTAAAATTCCGCCATACTGAGCGGAAAGTGAATGACGTAACCAATCAAGATGACCAGTCGGAAATCCTAGCTGCTGAGCACAACCGTGCACATCGATCCGCGCGGGAGAATACGTTACAAGTCCTCGAGCAGTACTACTTTCCGGGAATCCGTAAGAGATTGAAAGAAATTGTCTCCAATTGCAAAACTTGCAACGAGGCCAAGTATCAACGTCATCCTCCGGATCCAGGAATTGGGGAAACTCCCATACCACAATACCCTGGCGAAATTCTACACTTGGACATATATTCTACCGACAAGAAATACTTTCTGACATGCATCGACAAGTTCTCAAAATTCGCCCTAGTCTCGCCAATAGTTTCTCGATCCATAGTCGACATAAAAGAACCGCTCCTGCAGATTCTTAATTTTTTCAAATCAGTAAAATGACGGACACTATAAACCAGATACTCTCACACAACAGACAGACGGAACTTGACCAAATTACCCTGTTTGAACTAATTAGCAATAGGAATAAAGCCGCAATCACCGAACTAGACAACATTGCCTTTTCAATAATGTTAGGCAAAATAAATGTAATAAACCCAGCTTTACTCGACAGCATTGAAATCGAGAACATTATAAAAAACGAAAAGACAATTGATATAAGTGTACGCGACATTCTTCAAAATTCTAAATTTAAAATATTACAAAATAATGAAATTGTATTATTTCTCATAAAATATCCCAGAATTGATTTTGTATGTAATAAAACTGTAATTTATCCGGTAGTTCACGATAAAAAAATTATATTACTAGAAACTAATGTTGTAGCGAAATGTAATGGGGTTTACAAAATAATGAAGGACTGCAGGGCTGCAACGGCATCTACATTTTGCAAAGAAATGACTCACTCACAAAGCTCATGTCTGCAGCAACTACTCAACAACTACACTGCTACATGCCAAACTACATCAGCACACGATATCCAGCGGATCCAGGCGATCGATGACGGCCTACTGATCACACAGTACAACAATTTTGCGGTTTTCAAAAAACCCGCGGAGTTTCTCAACTGTTCCTTATATTTTCGGAGTCGCTGATCACGAATATGTAATTATTTTTCTCGGGTCACCTCTAGTTTGGGTTTTACAGGGTCTTGAAGTTACAAGCTACACCCCAATTAAAAAAATTAATTTAAATGGTTGAACTTATCCTAGTCTAACAATATTGGTATCAAAAGAAAGAGAATTATGTCTCCAACTCAAATCAAATATTTTTTTGTAATTATCCTGGCAAAAGGATATAAAAATGTCCTTTTAAGAATGAATCCTTAATTATCCTGGAAGTTTTTCCACAAAAAAATTTGATAAAAATATATTATAAAACCCTTACCATGCACCAACACATTATGAAATTTCATGTTAATCAGTCCATTGGTTCAGCTGAAAAAAATTGTTGAAGTTTATTTCAACTCAAAAACTTAAATTATTCCAACATTTTTCACAGTGCAAACAATTTTGCGGTTTTCAAAAAACCCGCCCAGTTTCTGAACTGTTCCTTATAATTCCGGAGCCGCTGATCACGAATATGTAATTTTTTTTTTTGGGTCACCTCTAGTTTGGTTTTTACAAGGCCTTGAAGTTGCCAGCAACACCCACCTCGAAAACGAATTTAAATTGTTGAACTCATCTTAGTCCAACAATATTAGTATCAAATTAAAGATAATCAATTCTTTAGCCCAAAGCCATGTCAATGTTAATTGTACGTTATATTTTGAACTATTTTTGAACTAGAAAACATTGCTCATTGAAAATTCAGTCGTGTTTATTTAATAGTAGTAATAATAGTAGGGCAAGTAATTGGTACTAAACTTATTTGGTAAACTAACAATATATTAATTTTGAGAATTTACTTTGAGCCCATGACAAAGCTGAGTCGATGGCGTAATCTTCGGCTTGGTACACTGTGCAAGCATTGTGCATCTTGAACATGTGCTTCTTTCAGCGTTTTGCAGAGAAAAGAACGACGAAGGCCGAGTCATCTGTTTCAAGTTCGCTGCCGTCTGTGTATGTGGTTTTCTCAGGAATCAAAGATGTTAAAAAAAAATTTCATAGGCGGCCACAAATCAAAGGACTATAAAGAATTAGTACAACGAATGATTTCTGCATTCACAGATATTAACGTACTCATATAGTTGAAAATTCAT